>CM035778.1:23083087-24333087 GCA_020466155.1 Pachypeltis micranthus
GCGGGAGTGTGGCGCTCCAGAGGCTGTTATCTCAGGACCCACACACAAGACAAGACGTAGCCTTCTAATGATGGAAAGGAAGGACTTAGGCAGGTAGTGCGAATCATCAAGAGGCGCTGCAAAATGAACAAACACAGGCGTTTTATGGGCATAGTCAACATTCCTACCAGGTGATGTGGTATCATGTCGTGGCCCAAAGCGATTTTTGGTCTTTGGTACAACGTTTTCAAAGGTAGACATCAATGAAGGCTCTTGCAGGAAATACCTTGCGTTCCTTAAGAGGCTTCAACGCCCATGATCTCCCTCACATTCTTTGGCACGTTCACACGGCCTCCTCGGTCGTATATCTGATGTGCTCTTTCAAGGTTCACAATCCAGAACCGCTCTGCCAATAACTTCCTGTGGTCTCAGGTCGGTTTCCTTATCAATATGACTGCACCTGAACCTTCGAAGAGGTCGAAATGTTATGGAGGTTTCAGTTTCGCTATCATCCAAGAGGCTGGCCACTCGCTCAGCATCCACCAAACCCGGACCTGTGGAGGTACGGCAGGTTTGGTCATTTTTCCAATCCCGTACCATCTGGGAGGCGTTCTTTATCAAGTTTCTCGCCTGATCTAACTATTCACTTGAGTGGCATGTTTCAAACAGGCAGATAAACTCTGACCACGTTTCTTTGCCATGGACGACCCACCTTCTTCCCAAACTGGGTGAAGCTTGCTTTGTAGCAGATTGCCTGCTTTTCCAACAACCGTCGCTCACTGTTGTAGGATCTACATTGGAGCAGCTCGTGGTTTCTGGTTTCCTCCACACTGGAGACGCAAGACGTGCAGGATGTAGAGTCTTTGAGAAGTGGACTGATGTGTCCTGTAGGGAACTGGTTCGTCCTGTGGTCTGGTACAACCCGCTTTCTCCCAAGACGTTCGCGGATGTTGGGAATGACTCATGTCATGTGGTGTCACGTCTCTTTGCCCGTTCATTGATGGCGACTAGTTTTCGTTCAGTAGAGGGCTATGCATGGCAGCAAGGGCAGTGCATAGGTCGCCCGTTGACCACAAAGGGATGTCTGGCTCGTTCGAAGGGATCAGTCATGAAGACCACCTTGCCTCTGGGCTTCACCTGGATCGTTGGGGAACGCCTTCGAAATGAGCACGCCATCAGCATACCTGCCCGGGAAATTAGTATGTTATGCAGGGATCTGTTGACGTCTCTGCACTGCGTGCACAATGAATACGTTTCGTACGTAAGTGGGTTCAGTTAGTAGCTTGCAAGTTCGAACTAGACTCAGGTTGAAGTAATAGTCTCTTTCCGCGATTACCTCCTTAACTCGCCGTCCAAATTACGCGCCGTTGACGATTTAAAGGTCGTTCGACGAGAGAATGAGAAAAAGTGGTAAACGGTAGCGACTATAGTAATTTAAAGGCGAGAAACACGAAGTAAAAGGGCGTAAGGAAGGAAATACAACGGATCCAAACGGCCTCCCGATGACTAAAAAAAAAAAAGGGCGAAAAAAAACCGTTCGGTGGCTGGTTTGGAAAAAGAGATCGCTGAGGCTCTTTTGAGGAAGAAGTTACAACCAAAACATCCAGTAAACCTCTTCTCCGAGCTCTGATGCCTGGTCGACTCTCCGCCTCATTCGACGGCCGTTAAGGAGGATGAGTCCTCGGGCTCGTTTTGACTTTTCAGAGGCAGACAACGACTATCAAATAAATCCCCGGGAGCCCTTTCCGTTCAACTCCTCCGTCGGGCTTTTCAATTTCCTCGTCGACTCGCCGCTAATTCTAATGTAATTCTCCAACTCTAATTCCTGTGCTAATGAAGAACCCGTTCGAAACGTTTTGTTCTTTCGTCGAGCTTCGCGATCTCTTGATACATCCTCCATAAACACTCAAACCAGAAACTAATATCTCCGCATAATTTTAAAAATATTTTTTATTTAGGTATTTCCATTTAGAATTACATCAGCATTAAACAAACAAACAAATAATTAACCTGCCATTGAATTTAAAACTTACTCGGAATTAAAAGTGCATGTTTGGTAGCACCTATTCACGTGGGCAAGACTAACGAATTAACATCTCCAGTCAATTCTTAAAATAATTACGTTAGTTTTGACGTTAATGAGCTTGTCAAAAACAAGAGAAGTCACGTACCTGGATCCCCGAGCTCAAAATAATTACCCACTTTTGTAACTTTGATTTGTTTTTTAACAACCATAACCGTATAAGCTTTATATAATTAAATAAAATGTTAAAATAATTCGGTACATTTTTACTTTCCGCTAACCCAAAGGGAAAGGAAAGTATAGTAATCGTGTCAAAAATAAATTTTTAAAAAATAGATCTTTACGTTTTGAGGCCTACAGAGTCTAAAAAACTTAATTTCGGCGCGTGGTCCGTGTGTGTGTCCTCGCAGTAAAACATTACTTTTGTTTATTTATTTGCTTTAGTGTTAATGCCATTCATATCGAGGCTCTAACGTTTCTTACTGCAATAGCCCGTCTAGCCTGTTTAGATCGCTATATAGCAAGACGGGGTTTACCTTCTTGTACCTATTCGAACCAAGGCGCAATTTCCTAGGCGCTTCCCGCGAAATCCAAATGAAGATGATGGCCCCAGTGTAAGTATATAAGTGATGCTGAAAAATAAGCCAGCCTCCTAATTGATTTAGCTGTCAGTTCTTTTGAAACTTACTCATTTATTCCTAGAAAACCAATAAATTATTTTGGAAAGTTATGATGCTATCAGTGATCTGCTGCTTGGATTGTTAAACATTCTTTAATAGTGTATTACTTATCTCTACTGCAATGTGGGTGTGTTATTTTGGAGTGTGAAATTCGTTTTCCAGTAAAGTGCAATTGGAATGGGTGGGCAAAAATGATTAGAAATAAATTAACATGAACTTATTCAGTCATGCTCTGCGGCAAAAAGAATGAAAGGATGAGAGGGAACGGAGAGAAGGAAACAGCATAACTACACAGCTGATAGGTGTGTGACAATCCAATACATTTTGAATAACCAAAGGAATTCCAAATATAAAATTAGCCATACCAGACCGGGCCAAAGAGATAGACAACAAGCATGAATGCTAGAATGATACTGTGAGAGTGAAGGGATTAGACACTTGTGACATTAGAGTTCCAAGGGAACCTACTGATGCCCTCTATTCTGCAAATGATCAACTAGATTGAGGGAAGTGGCTCACGCATTACAATGATATTTCTGCAAATCCTAACATTGTTGAAACTGTACAACGTTCTCTCTAGAGCTTTCCAGCAGCTAGCCTTATTAAATTTAAATTTTGTCCACCCATGGGGCTGGAAAATGTCTTCAAATGAGATGAAACCAGATGTTGGAACAATATTGGGGGAATGATTGACCAACTCATAGTCCTGAACTTGCTGAGTGGTTAGCTCCCCGAGAGATTCGATGGGTTTTCAGCCCCACCCTACTCAATTGTGGAGAATTCGGGATCAAGTCCGCCAAGGCTCAGTTAAAACAAATAGTGGGATGTCAAGTATTGACGTTTGAGGAATTTGTACTATTCTCGTTTGAGTAGAGAGCTTCTTGAAGTCTCGACCCTTGTGTTCAGGATGGGTTTGACTATTCTAACTCCAAGGTATTTCCTGATATGTGCGCCTCTGTTGCAACGACCGGAACGTGAAGTGCTCGACATACCAAAGAACAGGTTGACTCGTTGGCAGATTGTATGTAGAATTACCCAACATTTCTGGGGCAGATGGATTACCGAGTATTTGCATTCACGGATGCAGTTGAGGAACGCGCCAATACGATAGAAGTTTAATAACGCGCGTAAAATGATTGAGAGCAACTCCAGAAATACAAACCGCCGTTCCACAATTTCTTCCAGTTTTTACTTTCCTTGGCTCTACGAAGTAGACAGGGATGTTATGTGATCGACCGAGAACAACATTTTGAGTTTTCTTCAGATCTTTACGTTTCAGACCCTACTGAGTCAGAAAAACACTATTTGGGAAAATGGTCTGTGTGTATGTGAACGATTTTTAGAGAAAACCACCGTACCAAATCAGCTCAAACTTCATATTTCGCCCGCGGGTTACCATGGGACGTCAAAACAAGGGTATGAACAAAATCCACCGAAATTTAACTATAGTTATCATAGTGATCAAAACACCAAATATTTTTTTCTCAAAAATGGCCCTAACGATTTTGATTAAACTGTTTATATTGATAGCTCTCAATAAGGCAATTATACCATAAAATTCCCATCTGTGCGAAAATGACGAGAGAAGCACAATAAATTACCAAAACTTTCGACGAAATCGATTTTAGCGCAGTTTTTAGAGAAAACCACCGCGCCAAATCAGCTGAAACTTGTTGTCTACAAGTTACCATGGGACGCAATAATGAGGGTATGGGCAAAATCCACTGAAAGTTAACTATAGTCATCATAGTGCTCAAAACACCAAATTTTTTTTTCTCAAAAACGGCTATAACGATTTTGATTACATTTTTTATGTTGATAGCTCTCAATAAGGCAATGATACGATAAAATTCTCATTCGTGGGAAAATGACGAGAGCAGCACAATAAATTATCAAAATTTTCGACCAAAAGCGTTTTTCGCGCAGTTTTTTCCTTATAAACTCCGCTGGAATTCTTGTAGAATGTTAAAAAAAATTGGTATTGTAGTCCAATCCAATACCTAAAGGGCGAGGGTTTAAAAACGCTCATGAGATACATGGGGCTCACTCCAGAAATTCCTGAATTTCAACTACTGCGTTCAACAAAAGCGTTTTTCGCGCAGTTTTTTCCTCATAAACTCCGCTGGAATTCTTAAAATAAATCCGCTGGAATGTTAAAATAAATTGGTATTGTAGTCCAATTCAATACCTAAAGGGTGAGTGTTTAAAAACGCTCATGAGATGCATGGGGGTCACTCCATAAATTCCTGAATTTCAACTATTACCGTTTCGCTTACTGCCAGTTCTAACAGTTATTTTCCAATAACTCTGCAAAAGTGATTACTATCCTTTTTTTAAAAAATCGTGTTTACTGCCTCATTAGTTATCTGTGTACCAATTGCTCAATAATGGTCCTGCAATGAGTACGAGCAGCACAATAAATTCCGGAACTGTAAGCGCTACCGCAAATATGTACAAAGTGAATTGACGTAGAGCTAAGGAAAGTTGTGTGTTGCAACGCACCAGATATTTACTCGTTAATTCCAGAGCGGAGCGCGCGATTCTTCCCGATAAAATCACATTGACTCTCCTCATGTATCACCTGTGCGCTGATTGTCCATTGAAAATCGTAGCGTGAGTTGGAGCGCCTCAATAAATACCCGAACTTGGACCGCTACCATTTTCAACTCGAAACGTGGAGTGGTTTTTACCAAGTTACGAACTGAATGAAAAATGGGTTGGAATTAGTAGGCCTAGGCGTGAAAATTACTCTATTCACGTGGGGCTCAGGAATGTTGTGAGTTGCGCGGCGTGAATGCAGAGTTTGCCCCTCAAAACCCATTAGTAGATGAATGCCTCAAATTTCGAGTCGTAATTTGATGGCATTAAGGCCTTAGCATTGCGTGAATGCCTTTCAAAATGTATATCGATATTCCGCGTTTAGAGCAATAACGTCGGAGCTAAAAATGTGCGTGTAAGAAGCTTACAGTTTCTACGGAGTCAACGGATGTCAGGCTAGTCCTGGCGGGTCGACTGTTTCCTGACTTTCCGTCACTTGCGTAACTAGCGTTACGTAAAATCCCAAGATAGATACCTTCTTCTTTTTTTATCTTCCTTTTGTGATGTTTTCCTTCGGAAGCAGAATGACGAAGTGATTATCTATCGAAGCGAACTGATTTTGAATTCTATAAATAACCGTCACGTTGGTGATTAGACGGTTTTATTTTAATCGATCATGGTCGACAGGACGGTACTACGTTTTACGAGCAATGCTTTGACCGCAGAAATATGTTCGGGGACTGTTCGCAGTTCAGCTCTTATGCGATGAGCACCTGTTCAAGAACTAGTTCAGAAATTAAAGTTAACGTACCTGTTAGGTGAGTCCGTCTCCTCTGGCTTGTGAGTTACTGTGGGCAAGCGCTTTCGATGTAAAGACATCATCGTCTGGCCGTTTAGTCAGTACTGGAGTCAGTCAGTTGGTCGTGGTCTTTATATACAAAGAGAAAAGTGAAAGGAGTGAGTGGTATCCAATTTCTTTAATACCTAACACAGCCAGTCCGGCTAAGGTACTACTAACAAGACTGACCAAAAAGACCTCTCCCCGCCCCTTCCCCAACGGTGAGTCCGTCTCCTCTGGCTTGTGAGTTCCCCAACGCTCCATCACTCCCTTCACCTTTCTCTTTGTATATAAAGACCACGACCAACTGACTGACTCCAGTACTGACTAAACGGCCAGACGATGATGTCTTTACATCGAAAGCGCTTGCCCACAGTAACTCACAAGCCAGAGGAGACGGACTCACCTAACAGGTACGTTAACTTTAGTATTTGCCTACTGGCGGACACAACCCAATTTCTTTAATACCTAGTTCAGAAATGATGCAACAGCCCTCGAGTTGTTGCTGATTGGCATCGCACTACCGTTTCGTATTTACATATATACAATATCGCATTATGTGATGTGTGAGTGAGTTAATCTTTCTGGCGCAACACCCAACTTCTCTCAGCCCCACGTACATCCATTTCATTCAGCTCTTGATAAAAGATAATTCGACGTTCTACGTAAACTGCTAGTGCGCAAAGTTCCGAAATGTATCGAGCTGCTGTTAACCATGTTATAACCTTAATTGAAAAAGAAAACAACGTATAAGTAATTGAGGTAACTGTCAGCACGATTTGTGTGGTGTGGTTCTTGTTTACAGTTGTCAAAGTATACGGGAAACGTGGTTGCGCCGTACTTTCACCTTCCCGTATTCCCGGTCGGTGGTTAATTCGTAAAGTTACACCTATTTACACGAGAATTATTCGATAAAACGGCTACAGTTGGAAGTGTGTAATTTTTCTGGTTGCTGCTGACAATTGCATGAACACCAGTTAAATATGCCTTCCTCGATTAGCTTCGGAAACGTAGTGTTATGTGAAAAACTTGTTATTTGCACGTCGAAAAATATTAAGAATATTAAGTTTGGTAAACCATAAACCCCGTTCTTCAAAACCCTTATAAGTATTCATGAAGTATACACACGAACGTATTCGAAGGTTGATTTTTAATTATTTCTAGAGTCATTGAATATTGCCTCGCGATCGGATTGAATAATTAATTAGCAATGTGGTTTTTCAGTTCCATCCTAAATAACCCTGGCCCAGTCCTATACTTCTCAGACTTAACTGATTTAGAGACACAGACATTGCAGAATGTCGTACAAGATCTGATGGTTCGATCAATATTTCCAATAATTTCTTGTTAATCGGCTTGACGCAGTCTCACTCCTTCAAGACCTACCTCATTCGATTCAGCGTCGAAAAATACTAGTAAACGACACGAAACACGACCTGGTTACAACGGAACGGCAAAAATGGACATTTTCTCGGCGACACTAGGCCATTGGCGCGACGTGACGAGTCGAACTAACGGGAAGTGGTAGAGGAACGCTAAACTTCGCTTCGGGTTGTCTAGCGAGTTCCTCAAGTAGTAGTATCAGCCTCACTGTATTTACTGCGATTTCACTATTTTCCGTTTAGACGCAGTCATACATGTCCGAGAACCATCCCAATCGATTCAGTATCGACAAATACTAGTAAACGATACCAAACATGACCTGATTATACGGGAACGAAGAAAATTGACATTTTCGTGGCACCGTTAGGCTCGACACAACGCGACGAGTCGAACTGATGAGTGTGTGGTGGGAGGCAGGGCGGGAAATGAGCGCAGGCCAAGGAGGAAAGATAACCTTCGCTGCATTGTCCCTCAAGTGCCTTCAAGTAGTAGTAGTATTAGCCTCACTGTATTTACTGCGATTGCTTCCTATCTAGATGCAGTCATACACATCTGAGAACCATCCCAAGCGATTCAGCATCGAAAAATACCAGTAAACCATACCAAGCATGTCCGCCAGTAGGCAAATACTAAAGTTAACGTACCTGTTAGGTGAGTCCAACAGGTACGTTAACTTTAGTATTTGCCTACTGGCGGACACAACCCAATTTCTTTAATACCTAACACAGCCAGTCCGGCTAAGGTACTACTAACAAGACTGATCAACAAGACCTCTCCCCGCCCCTTCCCCAACGCTCCATCACTCCCTTCACCTTTCTCTTTGTATATAAAGACCACGACCAACTGACTGACTCCAGTACTGACTAAACGGCCAGACGATGATGTCTTTACATCGAAAGCGCTTGCCCACAGTAACTCACAAGCCAGAGGAGACGGACTCACCTAACAGGTACGTTAACTTTAGCATACCAAGCATGACCTGATTAAAACGGAACAAGAAAATTGACCTTTCTAGGCGACGCTAGGCCATTGGCACGGTGTGACGAGGCGAACTGACGGGAGGTGGTAGAGGAAACGCGAACCTTCGCTGTGTTGTCTCGCGAGTTCCTCAAGTAGTACATAGTATTAGCCTCACTGTATTTACTGCGATTTCACTATTTTCCATTTAGACGCAGTCATACACCTCCGAGAACCATCCCAATCGATTCTGCACGACCTGATTATACGGGAACGTAGAAAATCGGCATTTTCATGGCACCATTAGGCACAACGCGCCGCGATGAGTCGAACTGATGAATGGTTGGCATACAGTGGGAGGCAGGGCGGGAAATGAGCGCGGGCCAGGGAGGAAAGATAAATTTTGCAGCAATGTCCCGCGAGTTCCTTCAATTAGTAGTATTAGCCTCCCTGTACTTACTGCAATTGCACTATTTTCCATCTAGTTTTGCTTCAACTGCGAGTTTCATCAAACCTTTCTTCCAGAGCATTACTGAATGCCCTTAGTTTCTATAGAAATACGTTGAGTGAAGGTATATATAGCGCATGGGGTTTTGTGTGGCACTTCGTATCAGATACCTTAAAGCACCCAAAATCAAAATAGTCTACATGCTGAAGCAATTTGTTGTCAATTTTCATTCACGTTTTTTCTATTTTTTCAGGTATCTATGTAACTTCATCATTTGGGTTCGTTCACGAAAAAGGTAACAGTATGGCTCGTTTAACATACCCTTCTTTGAAGTCTTTCGTATTAGAGAGTTGAGAATCAGAATTGAGTATAGTAAATTTTGATAAAAGCAATTAAAAATAATAAACCGTTCGAAATGGTTATGGGAAAGGTCTCCTTTAATCATTTTTTGTGTATTATATCGCCTAACGGCATCGTCGCAGCAGCGGTGCAAGTAATGAGCGTTGAGAGTGTGAGTGGATGGCTTTGCTAAGGAGGAAATGACCAATCCAGTCAGGGACCGTCATGGGTTTTGTATTAGTCAATGAAGGGGGGAGACGAGGTGGCAGCGGAGGACTAGAACCGCATCTACCTCCGTCAATCCATCTATCGGCTAAGGAGAGTATCCTGTCATCACTGGAGGCTCCTTATCAATCATACTGAATACTCGACGGTCGGGTCACGACGGTTCTACTAATTGAAGGCTGTCGGAGACTGCCATGAGCCGAATCGGTTATTTTTACGGTCGTGTTCGGTAGTTTCAAGCGAGTTAATTGGGAGGTTACAGTCGGGAAAACGTTTTTGTACTAAATGATGGGCTGACGGTAATGTCTTCGAGGGGCGTACGATCGAAAAACGTGTGATGCGACGGATCGTACAACTTCCATTTGCCCCGATAATCAGAATAATTGAAATTAATGAAATCTGTTGCTCACTCAAAAATTAGCTCCACGTTCTACGTAGAAACTGAAATTTATTGAACTGCTCGTATTTATACCACGCTAATTATTCACTTAGAGAGACTGCCAGCTCGAGTATTATACGAATGGTGTTTATTGTTTCGGAGTCATCTGATAGAGCCTGTGTGGAGGGGGATGCCCTAAAATTGTAATTTAAATAACTTATTGTACTCAACAACCATGACGGAGAATGTGGTAGTGATTATGGTTCTAGACTTTATTGATGCAATCCATGCCACGATCATGTTGAGCAATCCGCGCAAAGGGGGTTTGTGAGACGATTTTCCCAAATGGTGCGTTTCAGGGCTCTACATCCATTGAAATATGTTTTTCCAGCTCATTCAAGCCTTGTTTACAATAATTTTGAACGTTGAATGCAATACTCTCCCTTTGGAGTGTAATACTGGGATCCTGATACATTGAATCGCGATACTTTCCCTTTGGAGTTTTAGTACTGAGATCCTGGTACTCTGATTCGCAACACTTTCCCTTTGGACTGTAATACTGGGATCCTGATACGTTGAGTCGCAATACTTTTTCTATCCTTTGGAGTGTAATACTGGGATCCTGATACGTTGAGTCGCAATACTTTTTCTATCCTTTGGAGTGTAATACTGGGATCCTGATACGTTGAGTCGCAATACTTTTTCAACCCTTTCGAAAGTAATGCCAGGATCCTGATACATCGAGTCACAATACTTTCCCTGTGGAGTGTAATACTGGGATCCTGATACTTTGAATTGCAATAATTTCCCTTTGGAGTGTGACACAGGGATCCTGGTACGTTGATTTGCAATACTTTTTCTATCCTTTGGTGCGTAATACTGGGATCCTGATACGTTGAGTCGCAATACATTTTCTATCCTTTGGAGTGTAATACTGGGATCCTGATACTTTGAATCGCAATAATTTCCCTTTGGAGTGTGACACAGGGATCCTGGTACGTTGATTTGCAATACTTTTTCTATCCTTTGGTGCGTAATACTGGGATCCTGATACGTTGAGTCGCAATACATTTTCTATCCTTTGGAGTGTAATACTGGGATCCTGATACTTTGAATCGCAATAATTTCCCTTTGGAGTGTGACACAGGGATCCTGGTACGCTGATTTGCAATACTTTTTCTATCCTTTGGTGCGTAATACTGGGATCCTGATACGTTGAGTCGCAATACATTTTATATCCTTTGGAGTGTAATACTGGGATCCTGATACTTCGAATCGCAATAATTTCCCTTTGGAGTGTGACACAGGGATCCTGGTACGTTGATTTGCAATACTTTTTCTATCCTTTGGTGCGTAATACTGGGATCCTGATACGTTGAGTCGCAATACATTTTCTATCCTTTGGAGTGTAATACTGGGATCCTGATACTTTGAATCGCAATAATTTCCCTTTGGAGTGTGACACAGGGATCCTGGTACGTTGATTTGCAATACTTTTTCTATCCTTTGGTGCGTAATACTGGGATCCTGATACGTTGAGTCGCAATACATTTTCTATCCTTTGGAGTGTAATACTGGGATCCTGATACTTTGAATCGCAATAATTTCCCTTTGGAGTGTGACACAGGGATCCTGGTACGTTGATTTGCAATACTTTTTCTATCCTTTGGTGCGTAATACTGGGATCCTGATACGTTGAGTCGCAATACATTTTATATCCTTTGGAGTGTAATACTGGGATCCTGATACTTCGAATCGCAATACTTTCCCTTTGGAGTGTAATACTGGGATCCTGATACGTTGAGTCTCAATACATTTTCTATCCTATGGTGCGTAATACTGGGATACTGATACTTTGAATCGCAATACTTTCCCTTTGGAGTGTAATACTGGGCTCCTGATACCTAGAATCGCAATACATTTTTTATCCTTTAGGAATGTAATACTGGGATCCTGATACGTTGAGTTGCAATGCTTTTTTTATCCTTTGGTGTGTGATACTGTGATCCTGGTACGTTGAGTTGCAATGCTTTTTCTACCTTTAAGGAATGTGATACTGGGATCTTGGTACATTGAGTCGCAATACTTTTTCTACCTTTAAGGAATGTAATACTGGGATCCTGATACGTTGAGTTGCACTACTTTTTCTATCCTTTGGTGCATAGTACTGGGATCCTGATACGTTGAGTTGCAATACATTTTCTATCCTTTGCTGCGTAATACTGGGATCCTGGTACGTTGAGTCGCAATACTTTTTCTATCCTTTGGAATGTAATACTGGGATCCTGATACGTTGAGTTGCTATGATTTTTCTACCTTTAAGGAATGTAATACTGGGATCCTGATAGTTTGAATCGTAATACTAGTTCTACCCTTTGGAGTATAGCACTGTGATCCTGATACTTTGAATGGCACAAGATCACAATACTTTCCTCTCCAATTGTACTGTGATACTGTGGTTACAATCGATCATTTCCATACACATTGAGGAGCCATGCCGGTATTTCAAACATAGGGATCTCAATACATTTAGTCCCTCCAGGTCATATTGCTGGATTTTGGAACCCCCTCAATTCCCTCTGCACCCTTTGGATTGCCATACTGGAATTAAGGAATATTTGTCTACCCTTTTGGATTGTAGTAGGTTCTTTGATACAATGATTAGAATGAGTTGGGGATCTATGTACTTAACTCGATGCTTATTGTACTTATTGAGATGCAATTCTGGGATCTCTCAATACTTTCGTTACTGTTGGGATTGCTATACTTGAAATCTGGCTACCTCTCCGTTCTTCAGACTGAAATGTCCAGCACTTTATGGTTGACTCATAGAACCGATTGCTATTGAACTCGCATTCGCGGCTCATAACAACATTCATGTCTGGATCTGGAACTTTGGATGTTTTATTCGCCACAGTTCCGTTACGTTGTGGGAGAACCCGTCGACGGCCCCTCGAAGCAGTTCACCCTCCCCGTCAGGAGATTCCACGTGTTGTCTCCCTTGAATTAGTAACGCGAGAAATAGCAGAAGTGTCGAGGGGGAAAATCAAAGAGGTCGCCTAAGTGTCGAAGGGGACGGGAAGGTAAATTGAGGTTATCTGGGTCGCGTCCGCCGCTGACAACTCTCCTCCCCCACGAAACATCGCCCTTCAAAACAAAAGGGTTCGCGTGCCAGAGCTGACCTGACCCTCTTCTGACCAGCGCGTTGCATCCAACAACTTTACACCTTCGTTCCCGTATCTCGCTCCCAAGCGATTACCTCAGGTGAGCGTTGTACTTCCCTGTCTGTGTCGCCGTTGGCACTTCACACTACACTACGTCCCCCTTCCACCTCCACCCAGACTCCCTCATCCGCTTTTTACATTAACTGCCTTATTGTAGCTCTCACTATTCTCTACCGGTTTTCATATTTTTTGTAATTGAATTTGTTTCAAATTGAGCAAATAACCTGGGGAATGTTGAAATTCATTAAGACAAAGGGACGGATGCCGGAAGGGGGGATGGTATGTTACGTTAAGAGCCGAACGTCTTTTGGAAGGCTCGTGCATAAGATTTCAGGATTATGGAGGAAACGCTGAACAAAGTTAATAAATGATACGGCTTTAGTTGGAGCTCCGGTGTTTCTGAGGTTGTACCTTCGTATAGGTACTAGGGATCTTGGTTTATTGGACTACTTCCTAGATTTTTCGAATAGTTCGATTTGCGAGAAAACGGCTGGACAAATGGGGTGTTTCTTTTTTTATTTTGTTCGAGGGTTTTTTTGTAGACGCGAAAATGAGGTAATGGGCGGGGCTTCAGCAGACCAACCATAAACGGTTGACGAAGCATGTCATATGCTTCAGTGTTCTTCAGATGACGTCCCCCGCCCCCCGTTTATGGTACTAGGAAAATCATAACTGCGGTCACAACTGGGCCTAATCTGTCGACTTACATGAGCACCCCAGGTCCCCCCAGTCCCACCACCAGCCCCACAGGTTCTCTAATGCGGCGTCCCCAATACGTTGCCACTATTCTTGCTCAAAACGGCCACAGCTGATTGAACCCCAAGCACTCTGAGGCGCACTGAACCCAGCCCCTCACATTTACACAGTACATGCTCCTCAGACTCCTGCGCCACCTCGCAGAATCGGCGATTCTGTACCACTGGCCTACCAATCTTGGCCAGGTGGAACCTTAGTGGACAGGTAAACAGCCCACATCCTTATACTGTCTGTCGCCAGACTGAGGATCTCTCTTGTTCTCTCCCTGGAGAGTCTGGAAATGCCTTCATGCGCTCGAGCAGCTCAGCGCACATAATAGGCTTTCCCTCATCTGGGTGCCGGCTCATAGCAGGCATGAGGGCAATGAAAAGGCTGACTGCCTTGCGAAAAGGGGTACAGAATCCCTACCCATCGGGCCTGTACCCTACGTAGGTACGGCGAAGAGTCACCTGAATCGTCTGGTGGCTCGATGGGAGATACAGGAAAACAGCGCTCATTGGCATCGCCAGCCACGGTTAAGACAAGCGAAAAGGTAGGTTATGTCTTCCTGTCTAAGGGCAAAGGTGATGCTGACACTCTCTAGACAAGATCTGAGTGTCTTGATTATCTTCCTCGCTGGACATTGCCCACTCAGGTATCCCCTCAACAAGATGGGCATCTCAGAGTCGGTGGAATGCAGACTTTGCAGTGAGGAGGACGAGACGGCAGAGCACATCCTATGTGAATGCACTGTCTTGGCAGTCAAACGCTTCGAATACTTCGCTCAGGGGTCTATTGAACCTCAAATCATAGCAGAATCTGCTGTGAAGGACATACTCGGCTTCCTAAGGGGGGCGGGTATGTACAATGCTTTCTACTAAGAAAGGGTCAGTGTCACAATAGGCCTGCAGTGACGAAGGGATTTTGTCCTGCATTCCCTCGAGCAAATATCTCCTCCTCTCCTCATTCCTCCCTTTTCTCGCCAGTTTGTTGGCTTCATTCTCTCTATTCCTGGAGGACTTGGCACCCATCGCAGTGTTAATGTGTTTTCCTTTGCCAAGGTCCTCAGGCCAGCCAGGCATTCCCAAACGAGCTCGACATGATGGTATAGGAAGGCAGGGCCTTAGTGTCAATTGACAATGTTCTTTTCCGTTTAAGGCTCTGCTTGGTAAACTATAGCCAGCGCACCCAATGGTGTCGTTGCCCGAATCCCTTGCCCATAAACTCCAGCACTTCCTCTCTTCACCGCAGCCTCCATATAGAGACCACATCCTTCCCATTTGGATCTTCCATGAATTTGTACCCTGAAGGGAAGCTCGAAGTTATACTTCATCTATACCGAGCCCCTGATATACAGAGCAGAAGACCACAGTCAGATACGTAACAGAAAAGAAGACAATCAGGCGGTACAGTGATGTTGGTGATCATCCACCCATTCGCGTGCCTTCATGGCAAATCCCACCACATTGACTAGCACGTACACTCAACTTGATTACTTTTTAAACGGAATTTGTGCCAATTGTTCTAAAAATAATTGACGTTGGAAATGAACAAGGGTACGGTTTGTGGCCCGAATTTTGCTTTCACTCGCTTACTGATGTTGTTCACGTGCTCAGAACAGTTCGAATTATAGAACAATTGAGTGCGTGCAATGGAATCTCTGCTGGCGCACATTTTCCGCCCCTTAAAAGCGAAACCAGTTGGCTCATCCACAATCCTCCTTGTTCCGTCGACGAGGGAATTGTGTGCGCTCGTCGCTCTTCAAAATCCTTGAAAATACCTGAGCGGGAGGAAGAAAGCGACGGGGAAATTGCGCAGACGGGAACGTTGAAACAATGAAAAGCTTCCCCCGCGCCGCGGGAGTAAGAGGGAAAAGTACGAGGTAAGTTCATTGTAGTAGACACGACCCTGAACCCCATCGCCCCTTGGGCTTCTCGCCCAGAGTTTACCATAGAAAGCGAAAGTGCCGCCCACACTCTCTTAACCTGTTTTTACTTGGAGAATCAACAGGTTGCCCTTTGCCGCCTTCCAACTAAAGTCTTTTGCTCGTCGGTTCTCTGTAAAACGCGTCGCTAACGTTCCGCCGGTTGCGGTTTACAATTACCAGAAAACATCTTTGCGAGCGGAATTGTCTCACGGCGCTCGAGCAACGCACAAATCTACGTAACGAATTGCGTTTGTTTCAATAATGGGCTTCGGGGGCGACTCAATTAAACTCGAGCGGTATTTTATGGAACTTGCTTTCTTTCTCCCTCTAGGTAATTAGAAACCTGCGTGGAGTCAACTGAGCGTTCGTTGTAAACCTGCATGAACTCAGGAACGTCACCTTAAGGAGACCCCCCCCCCCCCGCTGTTGAGGAAAATACCTAAACCCACTTATTTATTTTGAGGAAATGAGAGATCCGGAGCATCAATCAGTCCATGGAGGGAAGATACATCGGAACACAGGTGACTGAATTCTCGCGGAAAACGGGGATATCGAAGGAAAACCCTTAAAAGACGCTCAATTTGCACGGTATGGCAGTCGTATGGAGTGCTCCAAAATACTGTAGCGCGTTGGGGCGTGAGGCCTTCTGAGCCAGGTGGATAGAACCAGCGGACTCTGGTTTGATCCCTGACTAGGCACCCCCCTCCTCCAAACCCTAGGGGGTGTGGCAATGGGTACCGGCGGCGGCTGGGACACTAAGTGGGCCCTCCTACGGGCTCGTTGGGGAGTTAGGACATGGGCCCAACGAGGCCACGGTGAAATGCCATTGGTCCTGCAGCTCAGGAGGAAACCTACGGCCCCCAGCTGCCTCCCTGCTCTGTGTGCGTGTGTGCGTGTGCGTGTGTGTATTGTGGAGTGCCTGAGAGAAATCCAGGGCGTCAGGATTAACGAAGCCCAGCGGGCGCATCTTGCAGGGTCGCCACCAGAGCTATGTGGTCAGAGAATGAGTTCTGGGAATCCAAGTGCACACCGTGGTCTCCAGTGCCGTCCTTACGAGGAAGTGCTACTCCGTCAATGTATCTTACTCTCAGAACTGCAGTATCCAATGCGAATGTTTGTAGAAATAGACAAATAAAAACCCTGAAAATTATTACACAATGGTTTATTATTCTCATGAACAGCTTGAGCTAGTATTACTGCTCTGAGACCCATTCCATTCGATTCAGCATCGAAAAATACTAGTAAACCATACGAAACATGACCTGACTACAATGACACTACGGAAACTAAATAATGCCCCAGCGCCAGGCGCCGGTAAACTTCTGTAGGCATTTATGATCCGATGTAGCAGTGTGCGGAGAAAGTGGCCCTAACCTTCCTCCGCCCCATCGGGCAAAGAGAGTATCGGGGAAATTGGGACGGGGACTTCCAGCAAACCCTCGGCAATTGACACGACGTTGGGAGTCGAGCGGGCGGGTGGTTTTGATGAGACGGGAGGGAGTGCTAACGACGAAACGTTGACTTCCGCTGTAGTTCCTGTGAGTTATTTCAGATGGTTGACTCTAATAATTGCTGTAATTTCCCTATACGCAGTTGTACACGTCTGATACTCATTCCATTCGACTCAGGATGTAAAAATACCTTGAAAAAGATAGGAAACGGCTTATTTGCGATTATACTGCGTTTTGTTAATTTTTTTATCCATTTTTTGCCCATAACAACCATGGGCTTCGTCCGATCGGATTGCCGAGATGGCGGGCACAACTAGATTCCAAATGGGATTTTTGTGCGAAAGATAGAATTTTTTAGACCACGTTAAAGGCACAAAATGGCCCAGACGGCGGACGCGGGACGGAAGACGGCGAATGGGGGACGTGAACGGAGACGGACATTGCAGATTTGGAATCCTCATGGCTTGAAAGGTAAAGTATCAAATTTTGAGGGGGGTTCTAAAAAATTTTTCCGGAAACATAGGGTTATTATTCAGAATGAATAATAAACCAAAAACCGGACCGAAATATCTGAACTAGCATTCGACCTGGTGTGGCAGGAGGGAATACTTCTGAAGATCCTACCCTCTCTATCTAACTGTTAGTTCGAAATCCTCTGCCGTTACCTAGATAAACGGCCTTTCCCAAACGAACTGTCAGCGTGGCGTGAAATCAAAGCTGGAGTTCCCCCGGGGAGCGTACTAGGGCCGTACTTCTAGATCTTTTACTGCTACGATCTCCCCCTTCTAACCGCACCTGACTTCTCAGGACTATTCGCATATGATATTGTATATGCAGTACGCGATACGGATTGCCAATAAATTACAAGTAAATGCGTAAAGCCTAGGAAAGTAAAAAATACTATTCAGGAAAATGGTCTGTGTGTGTGTGTGTGAACAACTTTTAGAAGAAACGGCTGTACCAAATCAGCTCAAACTTGATATCTAGCTCGCACGTCACCATGGGACGCCAAAATAAGGGTATGAGCAACATCCGCCCAACACTAACTATAGTTATCATAGTGATCAAAACACCAAATATTTTTATCTCAAAAACGGTTCTAACGATTTTGATTCAATTCTTTATATAGAGATAAGATGAAAATACCGAAAAAAATCCCATTTCTGTGAAAATGACGAGAGCAGTGCAATAAATTACCAAACATTTCGACGAAAATCCGCTCAAAACTGATCTTAGTGATCAAAACACCAAATTTTTTTTTTCTCGAAAAGGGCTGAGACGATTTTGATTACATTTTTCATGTAGACAGCTCCTGTTGAGACGGCAATGCCATAAAATTCCCATTTGTGGAAAAATTACGAGAGCAGCACAATAAATTGCCAAACATATCGACGAAAATCGATTATAGCGCAGTCTTTTCCTTATAAACTCTGTTCAAATGTTACTACGTTCTTCAGAAAAATCTGTGTGGTACTCCAACCAAGTAGCTATACGTTGAGTCTTTAATAACCCTCGTAAAATATACAGCGGCCATTCCAGAAATTCTGGAATTTCAACCATTTTACTTGCTACTATTTCTAAAGGTTTTTACCCGATAACTCAGGAAAAGTGATTTTTATTCATCTCAAAAAAATCGGGTTTACACTCTCATTAATTAACCGTGCACCTGTTGCTCAATAGTGGTCGGGGCGTGAGTATGAGCAGCATAATAAATTGCGGATCAAATGAAGTGAGTGAAAAATAAATTGATTTAGTAGTCGAAGTGAATTGACGTAGAGCTAAGGAAAGTTGTGCGATGCGGCGTACTTGATATTTCGGACTCAGTAGGGCCCGATACGTACAGATCTAAAGAGAACTCAACTTTGTTTTCAGAAGACTACGCAACTTCCCTAGTTAAAACTGTGCGAGAATCGGCTTAAATATTGTTGATAATTTACCGTTAAGCGGTCGTAATTTTCCTCAGGGTGGAAATATTACTACTATAGTCGTATCATTCGGAACTGTTTGTACAAACAAATGTAATCAACATGCGGTGATAACTATTTTGGGCCGATTTAGGGCGTCTCGCAGTGATGTGCAGGCTAAATATGAAGTTTGAGTCGATGTTGTGCAGTCAACTACAAGTTTCTCAGTCTTGAATCGATTTTGCTTATGGCTTTGTTTTGGTTACGTTGATGTGCAGGTTCTTTTTCACAGGGACTCCTCAGAAGAGTCAAATGATGTTTTCTTGTGCTGCGATAACCTTAAAATGCTGATATTAAGGAGGATTGCATAATTTGTCTTTATTGTTGAGTGGTAGAGAGTGCAAAAACGACTTGGGACGGGGTAGAGTATTATGTTGAGGAAGGACGTGTGTTTGGCAACATCGTCATATCGTAGTCATAACGATGGTTGACGGGGTCGCGGAGCGGGATCACGCGGACCTATCTCAGTCAGGTCGCTTGCTCCAAAGACCTTGGCACAGAGGCCCATCTCGCCCTTTCAATCGCCCACGCTTCGTTCTATTTCCGCCTGTGTGTGCGAAGGAAGAGGGAACAGTCGGGCGAGGCGGGCGGGGTCGACGGATGAGGAGCCGAGTAGGAGAAGGGTCAACGTATTGAGACAATAACAGCGGGAGAACTGAACTGAGGGAGAAAGGAAGGATACAGTCTGTCGAAAGGATAGAATCCGCCGTTGGATGGGAACGAGAGGAGGAGTTACGAGGAGTTGGGACTCCGTTATGCCGTAGGTCAGGGTTACTACGAGCCCTGAGGGGAAGCTCTGATGAATTACCACTCTCTTCTCACCAAAGGAAATGCTCGGATGGTTGGCGAAGGGGCAAAAGGCAGAAGGGCCAAGCAAAAGGATCTTTTCTTCCTTAACCTGACCCTTTCAGCTTCTTCCCATTCTTACGATATCCCGACAACTCCCGTAATTCCCTGGCCAGTTTTTCCCCTCATTCGACCTTCCTCCGATCCAATCGATTTTGTATAAACTGTTCAAAAAGACCACAAACCCTCTCGGCAAACACGAACCAAACGTCCGCTTTCAACCATTTCAATGTGGTTATCACAAAGCTTTCCCTAAACGTATAAATAGTGCGTTCAACACATACAAGTCCCATTAGCTGCTGCACGCTCCACCACTTATCTCCCGACCTGCCTCAATCACCTAACTTGGTACCATGCGAATGTGAGTGCGTCGGAGGAAAATACAATCCTTGCCAAATTTGCAAACGACACTGTCATCCTCTCCGTTGGGGATGACATAACAGCCGCAACCCGCATCTTCACAGACATCCCATTACTTGGTGTTTAGGTTTTGCACCCTGACGATGAGCCTAGTTTGTTGGGGAACAACTCTTTGTCGGTCTAATGACAAAGGTGAAATACCTCGGGGTGGTACTAGAGTAGCTCACATGGAACTGGCACGTTAGATGCGCGTTGCACAAAGCAACCACAGCTTTCTGGGCATGGGACATCACTCCCAACGTGATGGAGTGGCTCTAAAA
Organism: Pachypeltis micranthus; assembly: GCA_020466155.1. Taxonomy (NCBI): domain Eukaryota; kingdom Metazoa; phylum Arthropoda; class Insecta; order Hemiptera; family Miridae; genus Pachypeltis; species Pachypeltis micranthus. The sequence goes on from CM035778.1 coordinate 23,103,704, forward strand.
GGGGATAATAAGACCCCGTGTCACACATGCCTCACTGTATTGCAGAACGTGACACGCCATCTGGCAGCTCCAGAGAGACTCCTGCATCTGCAGCGACAGGCTTGCCTTGCAAGGAGCATTACAGGAGCAATGAATAGTTGCCCCACTGTTGCAATGGAAGTTCCCTGGGAGCAGTAAGGCTTTTGCTGACAGGTAGTGTTCCCACGAGGTTTAAGGCAAGCCTCCGAGGAACGATTCCGTTCCAAACTGAGGTGGGTGCACTGCTATGGTACGCTGACAGTGCTGTGGTGCAGGGCAGAGCTGGACTGGGCATCTAAGGCCCAGTTTCAGTCTTGCCAAGCCACTGGGCGAGTACGCCACGATTATCAAGGGGAAATTCTAGCCGTAAAGATCTGCCCAGAAGAGATCCCGACCAGGGGAAGCGGATTTACTTATTCTCGGACAGCCAGGCAGCTCTAAAGGCCATTGCAGCCTATATCTTGAGATCCAGGCCATGGGAGGGAATATCTTCAAGCGCTCAAACGATTCAGTGCTCATAATAGGCTTCCCCTTATCTCAGTGCCTGCTCATATAGGCCTGAGGGCATGAGGGACTGCTTTTCAAAAAGGGGTACATAATCCTTTTCCACACCCTTCCGCCTGAACCTCACGTAGGAGTGACAAAAAGCCACCTGAATCGTCTGGGACACACGAAAAATGCGCTCATTGGCATCGCGAGCCATGACTAAGACTGGCGAAAAGCTTTTTGTTCAAGAGCAAAAGCAAGACAGGATCTAAGAATCCTCTAACAAGCTTCCTCACTGGACTCTGCTCACTTAATCATCCTCTCGACAAGATCGGCATCTAAGAGACAGTTGAGTGCAGATTGTGTGGTAAAGAGGACGAAACAGCAGAGCACATCCTATGCGACTGCTCTGCCTTGGGAGCCAGGCGCTTTGCATACTTCTTCCAGGGGCTCGTCGAACCCCAAACTATAATGGAGTCCGGGGCGAAGGACATAGTCGGGTGAGGGAGGCTGGTATGGACAACATCTTCTATTAAGTAAGGGATGGCGTCAGAACAAGCCTATGTGTGGCCGCAGTGACAAAGGGACTCGGTAAATAAAAACTCGTTGTCTTTCAAGTTGTACCTTTCTGGCAACTTTTTGCGTGTAGATTCACGACCGACAACGATTTGTGGAGTCCTGGTACCTACACTATCAAGCGACTTGACCGAATGTTTCAGTCAATCGATGACGGTTAAGAAAGCAGTGACGGCGATTGACAAAGTTTGTATGACTCAAGCAGCTTGATAGTGTAGGGCAATTTTCACCAAGCATTGTGTTCGGGGGACGACGCTCTTTAGGTTCCTGTTGTGTTCTGGTTCCGTATCACGTAGAAAGTTCAGTAGATGTGCATGAGACTATCGTCGTTCTGTCTTTTGCTGGTTTTTTTTTTTTTTTGCTTCAGGGGATCGAGTGTTAAGGCTAGGAAACCCAAACCAGCATTTCTAACCATTCAGCTCCACTGATGAGGGTCAAGGGAGTTTTGACTATAAGATTGAACGCTCGAAGCTCCCATCAGAGAACCTCCAAGATTAAAGCCTTCCTCGCTTTAACTCCTGCTTCAGAATAGCCATCGCTTTGGGGGAAATGCGATAGAGCATGGTGACAGGGTGAAGGTCCACATTTTCGAGAATTGCTTGAATTCAGATGACGCAGATTGACGCCCGCTGTCTCACCGGACCGGTTTCACGGTGCCTGCAAATTCTCCAAGGAGTAGTGATGGCAGTTGTCCCATACAGAAGTTCCTAGTGGGAGAGTGTGTGTGGGAAATAGACTATACCTCAAGGGGCGAAAGGAGATACGTGCTGGGTAGCTATTGCTCAATGCTACCCTAAGCGTCAATCAGCTCCCGCGGAATCATAAATAAGAATTGGAAATCACATTCACTTTGCGAGTGTAGGTTCGTGTCCTGCGCTACGTTATGAACGTATAATGTGTTGTGCGCATAAATGGAGAAGCTTGTATTGAGAAATAAAGTAGTGTGGTGAGCACGTGTACTGAGGTAGTTTGGAAATGCTTTTGAAGAGCAGCTGGCTCAGGCAAAAATTACGGCAATCGCGCCGGAGATTCGATCCACAATTGAATTGTGAATCGACTGTCTTACCCACTAGACCACGATCAACTGGTTGCCTTTAACAGGAGTCAGTCAGCACACACGAATGAGGACTGATCACACTTTGAATACGATATCAGTTTGAGTGCGAGTATTTAAACGCGAACAAGGGGGCTCTGAATACACGTGAACTGGTTGCGTGGGGAACTAAGTGGTGAGATAGAGAGAAAGTTGAATTGTGAGTAGCGCGAGAGCTGAGAGGTGAGTGAGTCAGTCAGACGGACAAAGAGGCAGTGATGAGAGTCTACATATATCTAGGATGAATCAACGGGAAAACAAGACCTTTAACATCGGCGAGGCAGGGCTCAGGGGAGAAAAAACCCGAGCGTTAACCCGAGGTTTTTGAGGACAACCCCTGAACATACTAGTCTTATGAAATAAGGAACGAAACTTAAACTTATATCGTGTGGTAAACATCGGGTTTCCATAGAGCGATAGCTGAACGATGTTCACCATTTTCGAATAATTGGGAAAAGTGTAAGCGGCGAAGGTTTAATTCCAGAATTTCTCGACGCATTATTAAACTCTCGTCGTACAGTTTATTTTCTGAATGCCGTCCATAAGAAAAAAACTGCGGTAAAGTCGAAATGAAATTTTTCGTAATTTATTTTGCTTCTCGCCATTTTCCCACAGATATTTCTATGGCACTTTGACGTTGTTGGAACTGTTTACCCAAAAAATTTGTTCAAAATCGTAAAACGGGATTCGAGTTAGAATAACTTTGACGTTTAGATCGTTGTGATGACTATCGTTAGTTTTGGACCGATTTCGGCGTCACATGGCAATCTGCAGGCGTGTTCGAGTTGATTTGATTGAGACGAACGTTTTTTCGTGTCTTTCGGACTCAGAAACGTAGAGATCTGAAGAAAAAAAAATTGTCAGCCGATAACGGCCTTTGTTTCTACTGCGTAGGGATAAGGAAAGTAAAAACCAAATACGATACCGTTTCAGAATATTCGAAACGTTACGGTTTTAACCCCTGAAGTCTGGAAAACACCACTTCAAAAAATGCTATGTTTTCAATTGTTTCTCACTAGTTCTGCCTCTTTCCACTTGCGATTGCACATATTTAACTGACATATAATAAGTAGTATAAAAGCTAATTAAAGATGAGATGAATGAAAATGTAAATGTTCGTCGGGCAACGTCACATGACTCCATTTCACCGGCGAGAACAACCTTTCCTCTTCGTGCCTACGTCAGCTCGCAGTCGGCAATCATATCAGACAACGTTTGAGATCTCCCTTCTGAGTCATCCTTGAATGAAGGCGAACCTCTTCAAACAGGACTCGGTCGGACCGTGGACCAGTCAACGCCCTAGTCATCTTATGCGACTGTGGCAAATCGATTTTTAATCTGTCGTCCGCGGCGAGGAAAAAAAAAGGTGGTTTAATGCGAACACCATTCGGCGTTCGCTCCCATTCCCGAACGTACGTGTGTGTCGAGAGCGGCCTAATTTGAGGACCGGAGGGCAACGTGGGCCAGACTGGGGGCAGTATTGCCAGGATTCTGTCGACCAGCAGTGTTTCGTCCACTCTTTTATGACGTCCTTTGCCTGCAAGCTTGCAGTTTTCATGACTGCCCTGGCTGCAGCGTTCGTAAGCTCGTAAACCCCTCAAGAGGCTCATTTATTGCGTAAATTTCTGCTTGGAGTGCTCTGAACGAAATTTTGAGAGAATGACTTCACCAAACTGGTCACAATTGTGTATTTGGGCTTCAGATTTACGCGGGACGTCGAAATAAGGATATGAGAGGAATCGGTCCGAAATTAACTATAGTTATCATAGTGGTCAGAGCACCAAATATTTTTTTTCTTTAAAAAGCCTTCGACGATTCGGCACACATTTTGTGTGCGAACAATTCCAAATGACTTAACGCTAACATAAAATGTCCATCCCAGTGAGAATGACGAGAGCAGCACAATTATCAAACATTTCGTCGAAAATCGACGGTGGTGCATTCTTCTCCGAATAAACCTCATCCAACTCATCCAAAACCAGAGTTTTCACAAAAAAAAACGGCAAGAAAAGCATGAAATCAGGAATGAGATGATTAAGAGCAACCTAATAAATTCCAGAATCCGAAAAACTGATGCTGTTGTGAAAACTGTTGCTCGCTAAAATAACTTAAAATGGTCGTATTTGATGATTTTGTCTTCGTTCGACGATGAGGTATGACGATATTTACGTAGTTGATAATTTTGGGTTGGCGTACGACAATAGACTTTGCTTCTGTGGTAGGGCTAATGTGATAAATACAAAGGTTAATGCCGAAAACACGAAGTGCTTATTTGAAAGTAAATATTTATTATAAAAAATACGACAGATAATTTACTCTCGATATAGATGTGGATGATTTTCGAGGTGGAGTCATCAACAATTCTCCTTTATGTCAAACGTTATCAAGGCGTAAGGACTCAGGATTCAGTATTAACAAAAACAAGATTAAAACATTGAGCGGTATCCCACCAGAGGGAACCAACCAACCCCCTGACACACGATTTTGAATCGCTCAAGGTTCACATAGACGCTGCTGAATGAAATCAACCTACTAAATCGTAGGTAATTTGTGGGAGGTTAACGTTTAAAGGTGAAATTGCTGAGGAAGAACGTTGTTATTCTTGTAAGTCGGACAATATCCCACTAGATCACGAAACCAACCCCCTGTCATATGTTTTTAAGTGGCCGATATTTCACGTCGACGCCACTGAATGACACCAATCGTCTAAACAGCAGATTGCGTTAAGGGGGTCAACATTTAAAGGTGAAATTATTGTACACGAGAGTTGATATTTGTGGAAGCTGGAAATATCCCATTAAATCGAGACAACCAACCCCCGCTCACATGATTTTAAGAGGGCAATAGCTCAAATTAACGCCACTGATGAAACCAACCGTCAAAATCAGTGTTTTCCAACGTCTTTTCTGCCATGTCCCACTTTCAACATTTCTGAATTTCTTTGCCGCCCAAACATAGGTTAAAAAAACTTATTGTTATTTATGAAACATGAGTGATAGATTTTTGTATACCTAACAATTATCTGCAGCACGTAAATCTAACATTACATTTAAATAACGTGGAGCGAAAGGGCTTAAGTCAAAGAATTTCTCAAGAAAAGTATGAAGCGTGGGCCCTACATTGGGAAACACTGGTCTAAATTGTAGCAAGAGGGTTGCTATTGTTGCTAATATCCCGCTAAATGGAGCCAACTAACCCCTAGTCACATGATTGTAAGTTGCTGCCAGTCCAAATTGACGCCAATGATGAAACCAACTGTCTATATAGCGGGCTGTGTGTGAGTGGTGATCGTCGAAGGGTGACATTGTCATAGAAGAGGGTTGCTATTGTTCGAAGTTGAACAAAATCCCGCTAGATCGAGCCAACTACCCCCCAGCCACATGATTGTAAGTTGCCGCTTGTACAAAATGACGCTGTTGATGCCACCAACCGTCTAAATAGCGGGCTGTGTGTGGGTGGTGATCGTCGAAGGGTGTGACATTGGCATAGAAGAGGGTTGCTATTGTTCGAAGTTGAACAAAATCCCGCTAGATCGAGCCAACTACCCCCCAGCCACATGATTGTAAGTTGCCACTTGTGCAAAATGATGCTGTTGATGCCACCAACCGACTAAATAGCGGGCTGTGTGTGAGTGGTGATCGTCGAAGGGTGTGACATTGGCATAGAAGAGGGTTGCTATTGTTCGAAGTTGAACAAAATCCCGCTAGATCGAGCCAACTACCCCCCAGCCACATGATTGTAAGTTGCCGCTTGTACAAAATGACGCTGTTGATGCCACCAACCGTCTAAATAGCGGGCTGTGTGTGGGTGGTGATCGTCGAAGGGTGTGACATTGGCATAGAAGAGGGTTGCTATTGTTCGAAGTTGAACAAAATCCCGCTAGATCGAGCCAACTACCCCCCAGCCACATGATTGTAAGTTGCCGCTTGTACAAAATGACGCTGTTGATGCCACCAACCCTCTAAATAGCGGGCTGTGTGTGGGTGGTGATCGTCGAAGGGTGTGACATTGGCATAGAAGAGGGTTGCTATTGTTCGAAGTTGAACAAAATCCCGCTAGATCGAGCCAACTACCCCCCAGCCACATGATTGTAAGTTGCCGCTTGTGCAAAATGACGCTGTTGATGCCACCAACCGTCTAAATAGCGGGCTGTGTGTGAGTGGTGATCGTCGAAGGGTGTGACATTGGCATAGAAGAGGGTTGCTATTGTTCGAAGTTGAACAAAATCCCACTAGATCGAGCCAACTACCCCCCAGCCACATGATTGTAAGTTGTCGCTTGAACAAAATGATGCTGTTGATGCTACCAACCGTCTAAATAGTGGGCTGTGTGTGGGTGGTGATTGCCGAAGGGTGACATTGTCATAAAAGAGGGTTGCTATTGTTCGAAGTTGAACAAAATCCCGCTAGATCGAGCCAACTACCCCCCAGCCACATGATTGTATGTTGCCGCTGTACAAATAGACGCTGCTGATGCCACCAACCGTCTAAATAGCAGGCTGTGTGTGGGTGGTGATCGCCGAAGGATGTGACATTGTCATAAAAGAAGGTTGCTATTGTTCGAAGTTGAACAAAATCCCACTAGATCGAGCCAACTACCCCCCAGCCTCATGATTGTAAGTTGCCGCTTGTACAAAATGACGCTGTTGATGCCACCAACCCTCTAAATAGCGGGCTGTGTGCGGGCGGTCATCGTTAAAGGGTGACATTGCCATAGAAGAGGGTTGCTATTGCTTGAAGATGGACAATATCGTGCTAGATAGCCAACCAACCCCCAGTCACATGATTGTAAGCTGCCGCTAGTCCAAATTGACGCTGCTGATGCTACCAACCGTCTAAATAGCGGCCCGTGTGTGGGGGTCAACATTTGTAAGGCGAAATTGCCACACAATAATATTGACATGGAAGTTGTGAGCAGCTAGACTTGTTACCACCATGTATTGAACAGTATCTGAATACACACTGGATGAATCTTGGCGTTTCTCATTCCAACACTCGTCAGGAGACGGTGGAAGTTTGTTTGAGATAGCTACACGAATGTGTTAAGAGCGACAAAGGGATTGAAATGGTTGGCGACTATTCTCAAACGGGAATAAACTCTTTTATACACAAAACTGGTAATTGGGGAATTTCAAGGGTTTTAGGGGTTCGAGGTTCAAGTAATCACGACTCAGGATACCGAATTGTTTGTATTGTGTGTGTTAGTTTGAGGTATAATTTGTGTGTTAGTTGGCTGATGAGCTTACCTCCTAGAAATACCATAAAAAATGATAGCAGCATTGCTCGTAGGTTAGGATAGTGACGTGTTTCAGTTAATAGTAAATCGTATTTTACGTTTGTTTGTTCATCAGTCTTAATTATAGTTGTGAAGTACGTCATAAATACGTAGCATTATGCAAGGAAATGAATTGTACGAAGGGTGTACGCAAACGATCCTGCGAGAACCTCCTTTTCGCTACTACCCGTGAAAAAAGAATAACTATTAGAAATTGTGATGCTTATCAGGAAGCAGATGGCGGTATAGCAACCAGGTGTTCTCCTTCCAGCATTCGAGGCCCCGTCGGCGTCCGTCCACATTCGGCAACGCGAGTTCCATTCGACTGGCTCTGGCTCTCAACAACAAAAACTGGTCTCATCCTAAACAAGCAGAAAAACGTTCGGATGCCTTCGACGCGGCAAGAGGCGAAAATACGGTTCGGGGAGGGAGGGGGGGGGTAGAAGACTCTCTAAAATTGTGAATGAGGTTTTCGGTCGGCCTATAGTCCTAATAAAATATCGGATTCGGAAGGCGGACAAAGTTTTGCTGTTTTGAATGCCGGGCTGCCGGGCATTCTGACCTATAATCCACGAATAACTTCCACGTATCCCGTTCTATACAGGCATCTCAACTTGGAACGAGGAGCTCCTCGCATTCCCCTAACGCGGCAACAAAACACGAAAGCGGTAGCTTTCAATTAAAATGCCTGTTAACTCGAAATCGAGCAAGAATTGTAAGAACTGAGTAGAAAGGAGGAAGAGTAACTGTTGCGCAAATAGTAAAACATTTAACGTGAACGGGAATAAATTTTGGTAAAATCGAGCCAAAGCCATTGAGAATGACAATTCAGCGAGAGAGCGAAATTTGGAATACGAAAAAATCCTTGGAACTATTGACTATTTATTTATTTATTTGAGTTAGCACTTTCATAAAAAGGTACATAAAAGAAAAGTAAAAACATTCTGTTAAAGAAAACGACACTTGATATCTTCAGTACACATACACTTCCAACGTGCCCACGGAAGGCTAAGTCCACATGAACTTGTGTTCTTCCGTGGAGTCTCATTAAAACATATCAATTATTCAGCCAGCTAGCAATCAGTTTCTGAAGGAATCACAAATAAGTTAAATCCTAATTATACGAGTTCAATAATATTTTTGAAATTTGTTTTTTTAATGCCACTACATTATTAAAATCACTTAAGCTAGTATTATTTTCATAAAAAAATTTCAGAGCAACAACATAAGCGCATCTCTTGTACATTGCAATATTTATCTTAGGCAGTCTTATGTTTGACCTCCCTACCGTTCTCGTTCCGAATGCGCCCGTACAAATGTTTTCTTCGTCTATTCCCGTTTTATATACAAAAATACAAGCCTTCAGAACAAATAAATCAGGTATGCACAGTGTTCTAAAATCTCTGTATAACCAGATTGTACGGTATCTGGAGGGCCTCCCCAAAATAATTTTAAAAACAGTGTTTGGAACTGTCTGAAGTACTCTTAAACGCGTTTTCGTAGCACCTCCCCAAGCACTTATACCATAGTTTAATAATGAAGAAACCAGACCACAATAAACCATTTTTAAATAATAAGGGCTCAGGAAACCTCCCAAAGTCTTGAAGACATAAAACAGCTTACGCAGCTTTTTAGCCAATGTATTTATGTGCAGCTCAAAAGTCAATTTGGAATCAAAAACCACGCCAAGATAATTACAAGTCTGAGAAAATGGAATGGGTGGGCACCCACAGGTACCATTCCCATGACATCCATAAGAATGAAGTTGAATCGTCTCATCCAATAACAATTCTCTTCGTGAGTTACCTGAGAATCGAACAATTGACGTTTTATCTATATTGAGACACAAATGGTTGTAGTCCATCCAAGTCCTGATAATATTCAAGTCGTGAACCCCAAACCTCACTAACTCATTATAATTCCTCGAGCAACAAATAATTGCTGTGTCGTCAGCAAACCCAAAAACCCTACTACTCAAATTCAAGTTCATCAATTCATTAACATACAGAAGGAAAAGTATTGGCCCGAGAACTGTACCTTGAGGGACACCCCAATTTATTCGAATAATTGAGCTGAAACTGTTTCCAATTCGAGTCACCTGTGAACGGTCAGTCAAGTACGATTTCATAAGCTCATACGGTAACCCCCTTATGCCACATTGATGTAGTTGATGTAACAACGTACAATGGTGAAGAGAGTCAAAGGCCTTGCGAACATCAAGGAACATTCATTTTGTGAACTTGTTGACAAATCGGACCTTAAGTAAATAAAGTTAACAGCGATTAAAGATTTTTTTTGTTCAACGTAGTTTTACAACGATTTGAATTCCAAACAGCTAGACGGTAATGTAGATATTTTCATCCGCGTTACATATTTTCAACCTCGGACATTTTGGAGTTCTAAGTACAGCGCGATGCTCGGTTTCTATTGCCAAGGCAGTATGACGAGGTTGTCGGGCAGATTCTTACCTTACAACCGTGAACAATAACGCCTGTATCAAACTCCGTCCTCTTTGATGCTGAAAACGTGAATGAAACACACTTTTTTTGAAGGTCACGCCGTTAATGGGAACGTAAACAAAATGGAGGAAATGGAGAGGGCGCCTGTAACTCTAGGGACTGTAGAATTGGGGCGGGTAAGGAAAAAAGAGGATGTTCCACGGTCCTCCAACTCTCGGGGGGTTGTACCTCAGAGAACGCTTGCAGAGTCACCCAGCTAACGCATCTCTTCGGCACTTTTCTTGCACGACACGCTGCGCCAGGACCCAGTCAATGCTGCAACCCTGTTGTTACCCGCCTCCAATCCACGAGCTTCTGACACTGCCGCAGGAAGATCCGTCCTGTCGCATTTGCGGTATCTTGGAAGCCAAGAGGCGCAGGACCCAGTCAATGCTGCAACCCTGATGTTACCCGCCTCCATTTTACGAGCTTCCGACGCTGCTGTAGGAAGATCTGTCGTGTCATGTTTCTGCCTATTGGCTTGTCATGATAACGCAAGCTCCAGGGTACTAAATACTAACTGGATATACAGCTAATGGCGACGATGTCAGACGCTGTTCTCCTCCACAGACCACCCAGTATTGCTGCTCGTTCTCCATTTCCCTACTGTCAGATGACAATGGACCAACAACCCGCTTGCATTATGTTTGACGGTGCCCTCATGAGTACACAGACAGACCTGCGTGGCTTGGTTCAATGACTCAAACTGGTTACCACAGGCACAACCGCAAGCAGTCAAACCGTTACAATCCTGGCCTCCCTGTGGGCACTGATGCCACACGAACGGGGTGAAATTGCCAGTAATCCAATTCATGGATACTCTCTGAAACCCACTCCACCCCATGCAGAAGAGTAGGGGAAGTCGGGACACTGCCTGAGATCTTGTCCATCAACCAAACCATGCAGAGCAGCCAGAAAGGCTCAGTGGTCTCACCACAGCAGTTGATCCTGAACGAATTCAAAACCAGCCTCAGACAAATTGCCTGCAAGAACTGAACTATGGTAGAGAGAGATGGAGCATCTAGTCCCCGAGATCGAACTGGAGCTTGACTTTACGTACATGGGGCGCTATGTGGGAGGCTTAGCTTAGCAGGCGCAGCCTTCAGCCTTCTTATTAGCCTTCAGACGGCAAACCTACCAAAAACCAGCCCGTAGGCAAGCAGCAAGCTTCTACTGTGGCTTTAGTGGAGCCTTGGCAACTTTACTTAGATCACCAAGGTCCAAAAAGGTTTTTCGGGAGACACACGCACACGCGCGGACTACTTTTCCAATGGTGTTTTTCAGAGAGATCTTCAGCCGATTACGTAACATTCCTTTCTGCTTCATGGAACCAAGGAAAGTAACAATTATTATTCTCATTTTATTGGGAAGGAAGCTCGGTTTGAGTATTCGTAGGGAGAACGTTAATTCTTTTTAGGTATACCTGTACTGCCAAGTTCTGTGGGAGTTGTATTGTGCCCGAGAGCTCTCGATGAACATGTGAGAGTTGTCTTCTGTCCAGACTTTCAGGATCTTTACACTAATGAGAACGAAATCCTCATTTCTGGGCGATGTCGAGGGAGTTCGGTGACGACACGCAGCGTCCTTTTGGAGCGCTCCTGCCTGCCCTTTCCTCCAAGAGGTTGTAAACAGAAGCTAGAGTTAACCAGGTCTCGGACGAGAAGGGCCGTCCCCCGTCACGACCTAACCCACTCGGAGTTCCCTTTGGATCTCTGGATGGCAGCCGCTTTGCGCATGGGAGAGGGAGATCCGAGAGTGAAAGGTGCCGGGCGAGAGCGGTAGGATGGAGGTATGGCTTCGATGGAGGGGGTCTTAAACTCCAAAAGAGAAGCTTCTCGTCTAAATATAACCGAAACGCCGTAGACCTGAAACTCTCCCTCTCGCCACCGAACTCTACAAATACACTTCGCGGCCGCAATTTACGCCTGTCTACCCCGACGTTTATTTATACTGCGGTTTTTATGTACGAAGCTTTCGACATTTTTTCGCGAGAGCCGTTCGGAGCTATTAATCTTTTCGTCGGAGCGAGTTCCTTTCAAAAATATTTTTCTTTTTTGCCGTCTCGTTTCCGTCGGTATCGCTTCCCGATGTTTTAACCTCCGTCCCCGCGGTGTCAACCTTTACCCTAAAGGTCTATCAAATTCTACAGCAGACTTCTTTTGATCATCAGGAGCTCTTCCTCCGGGTTTTACTGCCCCTTAGTACGAGATATATCGCTTCCTTCTCTCAGCTTGTCAAAATCCGTAACGCCGAGTTTTAATGAACTCTTGGCTTGTTGGAAAAATAAAGAGTTGGCGCTCGTCTTTTAAGCGAATATCCGCGTCCTGAATGTCGCCGAATGAGCGTCTGATGTCCTGACTGGATGTCTGGCTGTCATGTTCGCCTCTTCGAAGGCGATGCGCTGGTCAGTTGGACGCTCCTCGTGGTCATTTTCAAACTTGCGCTTAATTAGGATGCGAAGTTGTGCTCTTAATTTCAACTTCACTGATTTCACTTCGTTCAATCATTTCCCCTGCACGTTTCCTTTCAAATTTCCCAAAACTTAGACTATACCGACTGTTTCCTTGGTTGTACGAAGTAGAAAGAAAAGCAGGTTTTTGGATGGTTGACTGTCTGAAAGCTAATAAGCCTCGATAGAATCGTGCCCTCTCCTGTACCTGCTTGGATAAACCTACCCATAGCGTCCCACGTTGTGGCACGCGCTGTGGCTGGTCGTGGATTCGTTCCGTATCTTCAATATCAGTAAATATTACCGCCCTCCGATCCACGACCTTTCATCCCCAACCAGGAAGGGTGTCTGTGAACGATCTTTGGAAAAAAATCAGCTCAAACTTGAAATATAGCTCACAGGTCACCAAGAAATGTCAAAATACGTGTATGAGCAAAATGCGCTCAAAACTAACTATAGTTATTATAGTGATCAAAACGCCAAGTATTTTTTAAATCTAAAACATCCTTAACGGTTTTGCTTAAATTTTTTTATTTAGACGGCTCCTAATGAGGTGACAATACCGTAAAATTCTCATTCGTGGGAAAATGACGAGAGGAGTACAATAAATTACCAAACATTTCGACAATTTTAGCGCAGTTTTTTCCCTATAAACTTTGCTCAAGTGTTACTACGTTCGTCAGAAAAATCTGTGTGGTACTCTAATCAAATACCTATACGATGAGTTTTTAATAACCCTCGTGAAATACACAGGGGCCATTCCAGAAATTCCGGAATTTCAACTACCGCCGTTTCACTTATTACCATTTCTAAAGGTTTTTACCCGATAACTTTGGAAATGTGGTTGTTATCCTCTTCAAAATAAATTGGGTTTACGCCCTTGTTAATTCGCTGTGCACCAATTGCTCAATCATGGTCAAAGCATAAGTACGAGCAGCGAAATAAATTCTGGATCTATAAGCGCTCCCACTTTTCACCGCCTTCAAGTGGTGTTTTACCAAGTTCAAATAAACAGAGTGAAACATAAATTGAGTTGCTAGAATGAACCGTGAATACAAGTGAATTGACGTAGAACTGAGGAAAGTTGTATGAGACCGCGCAGAGTGCTGTGTAGGTGCTAACCGAGTGGCCAGGCACTTGCGTAATAGCGAAATCGCAACTTCGTTGACAGTCCACCGATTTAACTCTCTCAAGACGGTCCATGAACAATCACATTGATAAGACCTGTGTATGCGTGCCTGTAAGCGCGATTGAGAGAAAATGGCTGAACCCAATCAGCTCAAATTCGGTATTTACACCGCAGGTTACCATGGAAGGCCAAAATGAGGGTATGAACGGAACTATAGTTTTGAATGACGCGAAAATATCGTAAAATTCTCGTTCGACGCTAAGCGCCGAATCTGTTCAGATTTTTGACTTCGGAATTTCCGCTCCTGCCCAACGGGTCGCACCTGTGGCAAGGTCATTGTCTCCGCACCTATGGAAATCCCACCTCGTCGGTCACTTCCATCAGCGGGTTTCCCACCTTTTCCCTCTCCTCCTTTTTCAGATTCCTCTCCACAACTGATACCTTCATTCCGCTTCCAACTATCGGCCCAGTAACTTCTCGCTCTCCCATACGGTTTCCCCCGCCAGTTCACGCGTTCCGAGTCGCCCTATTGTTCAAGATCTCAGTTCAAATCTAACTCAACACAATTCCGCACGTATAATACAGTCCTCCTCACACTCACCGAGTTTCAATCTTATTTTGATCCTCAAGCTCTCCCTCGCGTGCGCCTAACAATCCTCATTAGTGGGAAAGTGACAAGAGCAGCACAATAAATTACCAAGCATTTCGACGATTTCAGCGCAGTTTGTTCGTATAACGCGTGCGCCTAACAATCCTCATTGGTGGGAAAGTGACAAGAGCTGCACAATAAATTACCAAGCATTTCGACGATTTCAGCGCAGTTTGTTCGTATAATTGAATAAAAAACGAATTCGATTAGTTACTATTGTGATAAATACTGCTGAATGATTCCTGTGGCGAGGAAAGTTATGTGATATGAAGTACATTATGGTTGTTTAATTACTGAGTTGGTGGTGTGTGATATGTGGAGAATGAGTGGCCCATTAGATTCTCCGTCCGCTGTGTTTAGTTATAAAAGGACAACGTTAGTAAGAAGGGCGTGCAGTTGGTGAATGTTGGATGCGTGACGCGGTGGCGAGCAGGTTGGTATGGCGGCTCATTTACAGCATCACGTTAATAGACTCAGGAAATCACGGCAAATAATGATCTTTTGGAAGGCAGGACTTCGTACGCAGTTCTCCGGCAATTATATGTTTGGGAACCCTTGAATACGCTGCATTTTGGAAATGGAGCTGATCCTTTGCATTTGGGTATGATGAGGTAACCTGATGGGAGGTGGTGGTTGGCTGTGTGTGGTTGATGACTACATTGAAATGTTTCTATTAGACGGAATCTAGTTATTTATCCTGGAACCGAGTGTAATACTCTCGTGAACATTTGTTGCGGGTGGGGTGATAAAGCACGTGAAGATGTGGAGGAGGATGTTACTTGTGTGCCCTCTTAACAACAATTTCGCGTGGACACAGATTGCTGGCTTTCTTTTAGCCCACGGAGGCAGCCATTCGGCGATTGACTGCGTTGCCCGAGCATCGGCAAACCGCCGACTCAGAGCCACGGAACAGTATCAAATGAAACGTGGTTCTTTGCATGACCCTCACGCCCTGAGCGGTCGTAACACCGTGGTCGTATTGGCGCAGTACAAGACTATGACGTGTCTCTCACATTGCTAATGAGCTCGCAGGCCAGAAGGTAGCACTTCACATTTGCATGGCATCCCGTGGTCGGTTAAGATGGCAGCACAAGATTTAGTTGAATTTTCCAATTTCGGGCGGTGTTTGTGGTGTCTTGAAGGTTCCTTTGTGGCGAGTTACAGACTCGCTTAGAATCGACTGAATGACTTGAAGAGGTTCCTTTCACCTCTAGTGGGTTTCCCCAGAGGCGCATGACCTCCTTCTCCCTCCCCCTTTTTCCGACGCTCCACCATCCCGTTTACCTTTCCTTTCGCATATAAAGACCACGACCAACTGACTGACTTAACGACCAGACGATGATGTCTTTACATTGAAAGCCCTTGCCCACAGCAACTCACAAGCCAGAGGAGATGGACTCACCTAACAGGTACGGTAACCTTGTGGCCCCTAACTCTAGAAATCATTGATCATTGCTTTGTTTCTCCTATATACAGTTTAGGACGATTGTCGCATGGTATGGAGTACACCGGCTGCAGTTTTGGGTGAGAATTCTAGATTTTGTATTTGAATACACCATATTGTTGGGGATGTGATATTTTACTACCGATATGGTTTGTAAATGAGTTGAATATTTTTTCGAACAGCCCTTTGATATATATTAATACTCTCTAATGAGAGAGACATGATGTTGTGGTAGTTTAATCAACATTCAAATCAATGTGTCTCTGTAAGTTCCTTATAATTTAATTTAACTCAATAGCCTGCTGTCCTATATCCTACAGCCCTGATGATGCTTAATAAATTAAGCAAAACGTCGGCTCTCAAAAATTTACACCAGAGCATACTAACGCATGAATCGCTTTTATTATTACTTCGTATGGCCAAAAAAGTAAAGACTCGGCTGGACTTCATGCCGATCAGTGGTATTTAGTGTATTCGGGAACGTGAGATGAGAAGCAATTTGAGGAGGACCGCGTAATACGGATGTGCTGATGGCGTTTATTACGAACAAACTTCGTCACAATCGATTTCTCAACACACGCGATTTCTCGTTGAGCAACGACGCCAGCTTGTTAAACTGGAGGCCCCGCAAAAGCGCCCAGGCTTGTCGCGACCGGGCAGAAGCTGATGGGCGAGGTTGGTGATGAGACAGGCTCTGGATTTATGACTTTCGTTCGGTTCGGTTTGGCGACGATCGGAGAGAATCGAGCAAAGAATCCTCCACAGCAGCCAAGGACCTTCCTCGTGCCGCCTCTTGGAAACACAACCGCTTCTTTTTTTTTGCTGCGCGTCGCCCTCGATCCCCTGTCAACCTAAAAGATCTGCATCTCGGCAATTCCTAACTACCAGGGCCACATTTAGTAATCGCCCTTGAGAGCCTAAACTCCTTTTTAATGATTTACCTATTGTAATAATTCTCCGCTTCTTTTTATTCGTCGGCTCAATCAACGTTTGGTAGTGAAGAGGCCACTGTGAAGGGAAAGCAGCGTTTCCAAAGATTAGATTTAATTGCAGAAACGAGTCACGAATCCAGGGGTCAATTTAAGGTTGTGAGAGAGAGCAGTGTGCGTTTTATGGGAGTGGAAAAGAGCGCTCCTAACACAATCGCCAGTTCACTCACGTCACGTGATCCCGCTTCTGCATCTCACTCGATCATGCAGATCTGCTACACGATTCCCGTAAGTTTAACCCTGGACGGGAAATTCGTTTCGGGTCGTTCACGTTTTTCGAGTCGTCGTTGTCTTTACTTGGAAGCTCCGTATGACCCGTAAATGTGAATAAACCGAGTATAAAGCTCCCGGGGCTTCATTACGAATGCAGATTCTACGATTGTACGTCATGAACTCTAATTGCGCCAGAGTCGCGTCAAATAGTCTTTTCTCGGGTAACAACGGGCGTCTTAGGCAAGATGACATCTCTTAGTCGTGACTATTCTCCGCAAAACGGTCACATTTCCGAGGGATTTCTAATTGAAGGGATTCGCGAGGGAGGCAGATTTTCGTTCTGAAGGGACATTATGTATCCGTTCCCCCTGATGTGTTAGGTGTACACCGAAACCAAGGGCGTGTTGCAATCTTCAATCTGTACGGCGTTGAATTGAGTCACTGCGTTCATAGTTAGGCGGTTTGTGAGGCAAATCACGCCTCGATGGCTCTTCAGAAGGTCGCAAGGCATCCCTCAGCGAGGCTGGTCACCTATTCTGCTGGAGGGCCGAGCAGTGCACCCCTTGAGAAATATACTGAGGCATTTATAACGTGGCCCGTGCTACCTGTGCAACTGTGTGTTAAAGATGCAGATCATCTGCACAATTTCTCCTCTGTTATCCCACCTCCAGCGTTCCTAAGACCGGCATCTCTGCCGTGAAGCGCTCACAACGGCACAACGTAAGTACAACGTCGTATTTGTCAGTTGCAACCGGGTAATGCGGCTATCACTATCTGATTGGGCTGCAGGTATATTTGAACCTGTCACACCCTCATTCGCAGAACTTTGGATTATCTGTTTCCCATGCACTGCCAACAACAAAAACTACGAGGGACGTCCCAAAAGTAAGTTCCGATCATTTGTAAATTCGTGGGAAAATGCCGTAGGGAAAAAATTCCAACGGGGATACTTCGTGTTACATCTGGTGGCAACACTGAATTTTTCTTATGTTGCTATCACTTGCTGAGGCTTATCAGCACCAGTGTAAACATTGCTGCTACATTGAAAAACCCGTCAAATTGTGAAATCCGTTTCTTAGTTTTTGAGAATGTTTCTGTACCCGAAATTCACCGCAGACTCTCTTCAGCGTATGGAGAAGGGGTCATGAGCATCGAAATGGTCCGTAAGTGGAAGAGAAGTTTCCTGGAAGGGCGGGAAAGTGTGCACGATGAACAGCGAAGTGGGCGCCCTTCCACTTCTTACGGAGAGGACGCAGTTTCTGCAGTTCGCAAGCTTTTGGAGGAAGATGCGCGCTTTACTCTAAGTGATATTGTCGAGAAAGTGCACAACAAACATCAATTGACTGGTTCTTCAGTACACCGAATCATTAGGGAAGATCTCAAGTTCTCGAAAGTGTGTGCCTAGGTGGGTGCCTCGCCTCTTGACCGACGAGCACAAGGAAAACAGGTTGGATGCAGCACACAGGTTTTTTGAAATGTTGGAAGATGAAAGTGAGTCTCTTTACTCTCGAATTGTTACTGGTGATGAGTCCTGGGTCCACCACTCAACCCCCGAAACCAAAAAACAGAGTATGGTGTGGAAAGCTCCTGACCAAAGAGCCCCCAAAAAAGCGAAGGTGGAACATTCGGCTGGAAAGGTGATGGCAACTGTCTTTTGGGACTCCCGAGGTGTTCTTTTGGTCGATTACCTGGAAAGAGGAACGACCATAAATGCCGGAAGGTATTGCCAGGTGCTCAGAGACCTGAAAAATGCCATAAGGCGCAAAAGGCCGGGCATGTTACGGAAAAAGTGTTGCTGTTCCACGACAGTGCGCGACCCCATTCAGCAAAAATCACCCAACATGTGCTTGGAACATTTAATTGGGATGTTTTCCCCCACCCCCCATACTCTCCAGACCTTGCA
This sequence comes from Pachypeltis micranthus, assembly GCA_020466155.1. NCBI lineage: Eukaryota > Metazoa > Arthropoda > Insecta > Hemiptera > Miridae > Pachypeltis > Pachypeltis micranthus. Next base: position 23,122,425 of record CM035778.1, read on the forward strand.
CCGAGTGACTTTTTCCTTTTCCCCCTTCTCAAAGTCCACCTGGGCGGAAGAAAGTTCCGTACGAACGCCGAACTCGAGCCGCGGTCTCGGAATTCTTCGAACAAAATGACGCAGCATGGTACGACAAGGGGTTACGTAAACTGGCACCACGGTACCAAAAATGCATCGATCGGAATGGCGACTACGTCGAAAAATGAGCGCTTTAAGACCTTTAAGAATAATTTTTTTTTTTTTCAATTTGGTTGAGTTTTCGATTTTTCCCAGCACTTCGGAACTTACTTTTGGGACGTCCCTCGTATATCCTTTCCACTATAATCGATAATAGAGAGCGTTAACTATAACCCCATTTACATTCACTTTGTGCGAATGCGCAAACTCTCATTAACACTTGGGCTAGTTCACTGAAAGGCTGCACCTAGACAGAACTTACTGTACGCAGGTTGGCTATACAACTCAGATAAACTGAGCAGAACTACAGCAAAGCACATTGTATTAGTATCAGAATGTGGTTAACATAGAGTGAACACAAGAAAAGAGCAATGAACATAACAGATATTGTACACGACACTTTAACGGCGGGTAGTGTCTCCAAACTTCACATGGTTCTGAGACGCGTTACACGTTTGGATGTGTATAATGAGAGAGGTGGGTAAGTATTGTTTAATTGGGCCTCCCCGATGCCTTCCTGGGGATTTCCTGTCGATAAGGGAGACTGGCGCTTATTAAGGAAAACAAATTACTATACAGCACCTCTAATAGTAATCATATTAATTATTTACCGTAATAATATTAAAAGTATAAATTAGTGCACATCCCCTAAAAACGTAAACATTCTGGAATGAGTGTTCCAGACAAAAGAGAACAACCCAAGATTGGAAATTTAAAATAAAAACATATATATACCTGTGCGAGGAACGGCCCAGAAAACAGTTAACTTATATTGGGCCGCAGTACTCCCTGTACAATCAAAGTAACTGACCGAGAATGATGACGCATAATTTCTATGAAAAACAAAACTTTTGTGAATTTGCAAGTATTTGTTCGTTTAAGGGGATCTTGGTGGGGGGGGGGGGGGTGGAGGCATATGATGAATGTCCCGAGATTGCTGTCTTTCCAAGTCCATGCCCTTGGGTGATTAGGCTCCTGCCAGCTGAAGGCGGTTGACGAGCCCTGATGAGTCTTAGCGCGAACCTGCACCGCGCTGTGTCAGGTTTCCACTGGCACGAAAATGATTTTTACGTCTAGTTTACCACTCAGTGCGGAAAAAAGTGTTCAATAAATTTCGAAACGAGGATGAGAGATGGCAGGAGAAACTAGCGCTCGGTTTCTAATCTCAGGTCGCTTTTTGAGAAGGAATCCATTTCCACTGGATCTCACATTGCCGCGTTCACGTACTCGTTATTCGGTTCGTCTCGCTCTCTCCCTCTTCCACAAACAGAAGAAAAAAAAACCCTCCAATTATTGCATTTTCGACTGGTGCCGAACTCAGAGCTTCGGCTCTATAAATATATATAGCTCGTCTGAATCCTTTAGAAACGCGCGTCGTCGTCGCCCGAAACTTGCGACCTGCAACGAGAAAAACGTGACCACCTCTGAGCGAGCGGCGACACCTTTGGAACTCTTTTGGCAACCGTTTCGTCATAAAATCCACGAATAGTTTTCTTTACCCTTTCGAAGTTCCTTCGAGTCGATCTTCTTTTGTCCGAGAGCGATGAGAATTTAAAGTCTCGCTCTCTTCCAAACGGTGATCTCCGTTGTGTCTCGCTAATGCGGCAGATGAGCTTGAGGTCCTGAGCTTTGAGACTCGGTACGCGTGATTCTGGGTCGTGAGCAGTGCCACGAAGGATGGGTCATCCAAGGCGCCCTCTTACCGCGATCCTGTCTATTATCTGTGTACAATCCACTCCTCATGGCGTACAAGGTCCGTTCACAAGATCCCAAACTCGAATCTGCTAATAGAGTGACTGACGACACGACCGTGCCAAGTCCTCCTCATCTGCCTTGTCTTCTGACTTCAACTTCAGCGTTGTGATCTTTTAGAACTTGATGAGAACTTGAAGATCCTTTAGTGCTTGTTGTCATTCCATTTGGTTGTTCCAAGCACAACCTCGCTCCTCCTTGTTGAAAGAGATCTAAGCCTGTTAGAGGAATGCCGGTGTCGTAGGAGGGTATCGCAGTGGGTCTGATATAATCTGCAAGCAGGAGGTTAAGTTTCGGTAACAGATCCACTGATGCTGCGGTCTCAGGCTGGGCGACGATGCAACTGTGTAGTTCCTGTGTGTATAGTGAATAATCAGGCCACTTCCTTGAATAACTCGCGATGCATTTCGACAAGGTTCAGTTAGATAGCTTCTACAAGGTTCTGATCTCAAATCTGGAAATAGGATGGTCGATGGCTGCGGCCGTGCCCTTTCCCCCACCTTTGCCATATCTTCCAACTTCAACTTCAGCATTGAGTTCCTTTATACATCATTTGGAAATCCTTTCCTTCGACATTCCTTTAGAGCTCGAATCTCTTTCTATTCTGTTGTCATGCCAAGTTCCCATGGTGTGTGTAACATGTATGGCAGCAGTGAAGTGGATGACCTAAGCCTGCCTCAGGAATGGGATGATGTGCATCGACTGGGACCTTGGTGAATTTAAAGGTATCGAATCGAGAAAAAAACCATCTCTACGCGTCAGTTTCACGGAAGAAAAGCAAGTCGCAAGTATAATGTTATGAACAGTCTTCGTTAGTATGTTCCACTAACCAAAATGGTTCAAAAATTGGTTAAAAACGAAATTTTGGCAGTTTCATTGCGAACACTTAATGTTTTGTATCGTTTCCAAGGTATTGGTCGAATGGAACGAGTTTCAGAGGTGTATGACTCCTTCTAGACCGAAAACAGTGAAATCACAGTAATTATAGCAAAACAAATGAAAACGCTGGAATCTTTTCATTGTCTCACACGAACTACCTGCCAACTCAACTTGCCACGTTGTGCCAATTACCTACACAGGTACCTGGAATGTATCATTTTTGTCGCTCCGACGTTTATACTCCCCCCTCCCCTGCCAACTCATAAAGAGCACTCATTACCTACAGGCACTTACGGGCGCCTGGAATATTAAGTTTTCGTCGGTACATTGTTGTCAGGTCATGTTCCGTATCGTTTACTGGTATTTTTCGATGCCGAATCGAATGGGATCGGTCTCGGAGGTGTGATACTGAGCTGAACGAGTTTCAGAGGTGTACGACTCCTTCAAGACCAAAAACAGTGAAATTACAGTAATTATAGTGAACCCATTCGAAATTGCTGGAATCTCTTCATCGTCTCACACGAACCACCCGCCAACTGGACTTGCCAAGTGTCCACAGGTGCCTGGAATGTATCATTTTTGTCGCTCCAACGTTTATACTCCCCCCCCCTGTCCTCTCGTCTCATAAAAACCACCCGCCGGCTCGACTCGCCACGTCGTGCCAAATACCTACAGGCACTTACGGGCGCCTGGAATATTTAGTTTTCGTCGGTACTTCGTAGTCAGGTCGTGTTCCGTATCGTTTACTGGTATTTTTCGATGCTGAATCGAATGAAATGGATCTCGGAGGTGTGAGACTGAGCTGAACGAGTTTGAGAGGTGTACGACTCCTGCTAGACCGAAAACAGTAATTATAGCGAACCAAATGAAATCGCTGGAATCTTTTCATCGCCTCACACGAACCACCCGCCAACTCGACTTGCCAAGTGTCCACAGGTGCCTGGAATGTATCATTTTTGTCGCTCCAACGTTTATACTCCCCCCTCCCCTCTCGTCTCATAAAAACCACCTGCCGGCTCGACTCGCCACGTCGTGCCAGATACCTACAGGCACTTACGGGCGCCTGGAATATTTAGTTTTCGTCGGTACTTCGTAGTCAGGTCATGTTGCGTATCGTGTACTGGTATTTTTCGATGCTGAATCGAATGGGATGGGTCTCGGAGGTGTGAGACTGCGTCTGAGCTGTGCCAGAGAATAATTTGTGTAATAATTTGCGGCATCTTCTCTTTGTCTGCAAGGATGCTTTCGCTTTAGTGGTATCACCCCCTCTGGCAGTGGCTTCCTACCTCTTCGTTTTTGTTTCATCCCGGGTATTATCGCGCAGTCCATCGAGCAAGGTACTCTTCCCCCTTTTCTTGTACGTTGCCGTTTTCACTTCACTGCCTGATCCTGGCGGATTATCATCGACACCTCTTGCCTATGCCCCATGCTACCAGTGCTCACACGTAATGACTACGCTACGCACACAAATACACAAACACCGACCCTAACATTGTACAGTCGCTCCGTATTACTTACATTCATACCTTATAAATTACAACTGTTACAACGTGCGCACCGTTTATTGTGAACCTTTTGAGAACGTTACTAACAAATACGATTTTGGCGAATTGAGGAAGCGAATGTATTGTAATAGATGCAACAAAAAAAATTAATTTCATGATTGGACCTCATAGGAATCTTTTTTTTATTAATAAAGTAGCAAGGCAAATCGAACCACAAAACGAGCTACCTAGCTGCGAGGTTGGTACTTGCCAAAGTGAACGTCAAACAGCACATCGTTGCGCCACTTTTCGACGAACCACGGTCTTTTCGGCTCGTAAACCCAAACCCAGTCTCCTCGTACGAAGCAGAGCACCTAGCAGCTCGTCTTATCAAACGATTCCTTCTGGTATCGCATATTCAATTTTTCCTCATGAAGTGCGTTTTCTGATGATTCCTGGATTGAATATTAGAAGTGAGAGCGAGGGTGGGGGTTGTTTTTGTGCATTTTTCAAATTACTTCGCAGGAAACTGCGTGTTTTGAGTTAACCCGTTTGAATTCACCTAATCTAACGGTGCCCTCTAGGAGGTTGTACGTCCCTGCGAAATGAGAACTCAATCGCTTCCAACCGCCCGGCGTTGGAAGTTCATCCAGACTGTAATCTGTCCACGTTGCTCCACCGTCCTCTCTCTCGCATTATTATCACTTCCGCTCGAGAGTTGACTCATGGAATGAGTGTTACAGCGCAATCTGATATCCTCCTTTCGCGTCCGATAGCCCGCCCGTCGGTCGGGGCTTTTCGAAGACTTTTTGTTCGGCCCGAGCTCGCCAAATAAATTACGGAGCCTGTTGAGAAGGAAAAATGAGTACTTGTGTTACTGTTCGAAGAAAACGGCCCTCTTCAGCTGCTTCGAGTTTTTCTGGCCCCGGGAGTTTTGGTAGCGAAGGCCTAGACCGCCGATGAATGAATGTTTGTCAGGGAGAAGGAAACAGCTGGCGGCATTCGAGAGCGTCGTCCTGGAGCTGCTCCGATGGGCAATAGAGCAGAACGGGACTCGGTCCGCAGAGAAAGCGTTTCAACTTTTGGAACATTTTTTTGTTTGTTTCCCCTACTTTTGTAACCTGTCGAAACACAGAACGCGAACGGGATCCAAAAAAAAAGAAGTTTTCTTCTGATTTGTACGTTTTGAGGCCGCTCGAGTTAGAAAAACCTAATTTTGTTTGTAGGAACCTGCTGAATTGGTTTTTTTGTGGCACTTTTTAGGTTACCTCTTTATAGTTGCCGAAGAAGTTCTAAAAATAGGCCAAAAATCGTGAAAATGATCTCTCGTACATCCGTTATGTTGTACTCCTCGACTTTTCCTCAATATATGAGGATTGTGTTGGATTTACTGACAAAATAATAGAACGGTTGATTTGATAAAACTCTTCTTTAATATTTCTCGGGGATGAGGAACGCCGTTGCACCCCTAAAAGTGTAAGCCACTAGCGACACCTATGGTTGAAGGGCTCAAGTCAGCCCAGAAGTACTGACTGTCGATTGTAGTGGCGTGGCGTATTGCGTCAACACGAGAGTACCCGAATATTGTTTAACTCAGTTTCACTCGTTAGTTTCTGTAGTGACAAAGTGGTGAATGGTTTTTCCAACCTGCTTTTGCACTCAAAATGTTTAATACGGAAAAATGTAGGAAATAAATTTATCGTTGAGCTAATAACATAAATAAAAAATAAAGTTACTGCTCGTGAAAAGTCTGAGGCGAAAGGAAATATCTGGTGCGTTGCAACACACAACTTTCCTTAGCTCTACGTCAATTCACTTTGTACATGGCTAATTCTATTTAATCAATTCATTTATCACTCAGTTAATTTGAACTTGGTCAAACAACGCTTTACGGCAGCAGGAAGCGGTAGCGCGTACAGTTCCAGAATTTATTGTGCTGCTCGTACTCATTCCAGAACCATTACTGAACAATTCGTATATAGATAATAAATGAGGCTTTAAATACAAATTTTTTGAAGGAGGATAGTAATCACTTTTGCAGAGTTATTGGGTAATAACTGATAGAACTGGTAGAAAGCGAAACGGCAGTAGTTGAAATTCAGTAATTTCTGGAGTGAGCCCCATGTATTTCATGAGCGTTTTTAAACACTCACCCTTTAGGTATTGGATTGGAAAAAACTGCGCGAAAAACGCTTTTGGTCGAAACGTTGATAATTTATTGTGCTGCTCTCGTTATTTCCCCACGAATGAGAATTTTATAGTATCATTGCCTTATTGAGAGGTATCAACATAAGAAATGTAATTAAAATCGTTAGAGCCGTTTTTGAGAAAAAAAATTTGGTGTTTTGATCACTATGATGACTATAGTTAACTTTCGGTGGATTTTGCCCATACCCACATTATTGCGTCCCATGGTAACCTGTAGGCTAGACATCAAGTTTCAGCTGATTTGGTATGGTGGTTTTCTCTAAAAACTGCGCTAAAATCGATTTCGTCGAAAGTTTTGGTAATTTATTGTGCTGCTCTCGTCATTTTCCTACGAATGGAAATTTTATGCTATGATTGCCTTATTGAGAGCTATCAATATAAACAATTTAATCAAAATCGTTAGAGCCGTTTTTGAGAAAAAAAATATTTAGTGTTTTGATCACTATGATAACTATAGTTAACTTTCGGTGGATTTTGTTCAAACCCTTATTTTGGCGTTCCATGGTGACCTGCCGGCGAGGTATCAAGTTTGAGCTGATTTGGTACGATGGTTTTCTCTAAAAATCGTTCACAGACACACATACACACAGACACAGACCATTTTCCCAAATAGTGTTTTTCGGACTCAGGAGGGTCTGAAACGTAAAGATCTGAAGAGAACTCAAATTTTTTTTTTCAGCCGATTACATAACTTTCCTTTCTACTTCGTAGAGCAAGGAAAGTAAAAATTTGATGTTTTGATCACTATGATAACTATAGTTAACTTTCGGTGGTTTTTGCCCATACCCACATTATTGCGTCCCATGGTAACCTGTAGGCTAGACATCAAGTTTCAGCTGATTTGGTATGGTGGTTTTCTCTAAAAACTGCGCTAAAATCGATTTCGTCGAAAGTTTTGGTAATTTATTGTGCTGCTCTCGTCATTTTCCTACGAATGGAAATTTTATGCTATGATTGCCTTATTGAGAGCTATCAATATAAACAATTTAATCAAAATCGTTAGAGCCGTTTTTGAGAAAAAAAATATTTAGTGTTTTGATCACTATGATAACTATAGTTAACTTTCGGTGGTTTTTGCCCATACCCTTATTTTTTGCGTAGGCTAGACACGGTGAACGGTTGTTTTCTATAAAAATCGTTCACAGACACACACACGCACAGATAGTGTGTTTTGACATCAAGTTTTCAGCCGATTACATAACTTTCCTTTCTACTTCGTAGAGCCAAGGAAAGTAAAAATAATCTAGTACTTGGCACAAGTTTTCTTCGAGCGATGTTTAATGTTCGTGATTCTACTTTGTCCAATAGTCCTTCGGCTGTATGTCCAGTATGGTGCTGGTAGACGTTTCCTGAGAATGTTGTCCAGGTACGACGCTGGTAGACGTTGAGTACAGGACTTGCGGGATACTGCGACCTGAAGAGAGTGATAACTGCGCGTTAATGATGAAATTTTCGATGCAAAGTGAGGAATAACTAATATAAGCAGTTTTAACGTGCACGTGGCGGTACGCAGAAAGGTAGAATTGGGGGAAAAAAATAAAAATAGCGCATGGAGCTGGTGATGGCTGGTGTCTTGACGTCACTCACATCGAAACGAAATAAAATATAATACTTCTGTATGGATACTATAAGTGGATACCATAAGTGGTGTAGCTGCCTGAACAGTTTCAAATAGTCACTTATGCTGTGGACTCATGACAACCATCATTTCCCGTATCCCCTGGGAAGACTGTCAATTCTCTCCCAGTGCACCCCCGCCTTTGTTCCTAAGGTTTAGCTGATGAGACTGTCGACTCTCCTCGTGAGTCTGTTCTTTGCTCCTTTGTTCACGACTGACGACTGTCAGCCTGTTGTCATCTTGCAGTTTTAATTCACGCCTCATTCTCTTAATAAGCCCAATATTCTATTACAGCGTGTACGTGGCATCGTATTTGAAGGAAAGGGAACTATCCCCTGGGTACTCACTGTTGCCTGTAAATCGAATATAGTTAACTACAGATTATGAATGAACGTAACCGCTTTCCTTTTTGTGTTGAACGTAAATGTAGGTTGACGTTCCCCCTCGAATATCTCCAGTTTTTCACAACTCTCTGGAAACCGGAAACCTCCAGACTCAATGGACGAGTAGATCCTCCGGCCCGTAAAAAATTGGTCAGGGTTTACAACCGCTTGACTTCTTTTCGAGAGTGCACTTATCAATTTTCGCCGGTTTTACCGATTTTTTATGGTTTTCGTTTTTTTTTTTTTTTCGTCGCCGCTTTGGATTTCGCGATTTATCCAATTTCTCAACGTCCCTTCGCGCCTGCCATCGTCGCGGTCCGGTTTCGTAATTGAAACTTACAAAACGTCCGAGGTCAGTCGTTTTCTGCTTTGGGTAGAGCGGCGTAGCGTTTGTGGTCTTTAGTACAACTTTCAAGGGTGGACATCAAAGAAGACTCTTGCTGATAATACCTGGCATTCCTTGAGAAGGTGGGCATGAGCCTGTGAGACATTCAGACTGGCACAATAGGTCTGGAGGCCTCGGCTACCAAAAAAATAAACCCTCAGTCTTCGTACCTCATATAAGCGAAAAGGTTTGTCGGATTACTGGGCATAAAGGTATCACTTGAAATGAAAGGGCGTCAGGCAAGCCGTGGTTCCTCTTCGACAGTCTCAATGAGGGGTGCCTGCGTCACTAGTCAAGAGAGCAGTTAGAGAATATGCCGGGAGAACGCATCAGAGTGTCAGGAATGCTGTGGGAGTGAGGTATCTGGAGATAAGACTTATGACGTAGAGGAAGGAATCATCGTGGGACACTGCAGAATGAACTAACGCATATGTGCCACCTCGGTGAGGCAGTCACCCTACCGCGTCCTGGCCCAGCACCACAGACTTTAAAGGTAGCGGTTTTCGGTACAACTTCTCCAAGGGTACGTCAAACAATACTCTTACCCGGTATTCGTTAGAAAGCTAGGCGTGGACCTGTGAGACATTACTTCTTGCACACTAAGAGTAAGAGCAGCTCTTAATGCAGGCTGTTGGGGATTTACTTACGTATCATTTCTTTGATGCTTCTCACAGTCAAGAGTTTTGGTTTCGTCGATATCAAATGCGCGTTCTGCTGATGATGAGTTCAACCAGCGAACCGTCGGCATGGAGAAGATGTTGGTTGTGTTGTGTCCGAAGAAAGATAACCCACACTGGAGTATATTTTGCATAAGTTCCGACGGCCTGTCGTTACTGCCGGCGCCGATGTTACACAAAAAATTGCGGTTGTTCAAGTTAATGTAGTCTTTCGAGTTTCAGGAATATTAAAATGAAAGTTGTCGGGGAAGGAATAAAAGGCCAGATAAAGAATGCAACTTCTGGGGGGATTTTATGGGCAGCTGTCATTAACTCTTTTTCATCTCTGAGGCGTCGTGAGTTTTCAAAATTGAAGATTCTCCCGGAGGTGAAGAGGAAGCGAAGCCGTCGCCTCGAATATGGCGAATGGTTCGGCTGTTTGGAAGTGGGCGGGGTATGGAGCCAGAGCTCCAGGGAATTCCGACTTCGACTACGAGAGCCAATCCAGCATATTAAATTCCTTGCGAAGGTTTGTCGGGTTCTCTGTGTATTTCTCTCCCTCCGTTGAGCGATAAGGTTATTTTGAAGGGAATGGATCTACACCTGCGAAAACTCTTCGTTGGTCCGCAGGATATTTCCCGGCGATTATGCTTCATTTCGAAAGTATGAACAGGTCCTGTTCTATTCTGAGTGTTCACCCTGTACAAGACGCTGCCAGATGCAACTGGGGAAAACCCTCAAAAGGGCCCATTGTGTGGACGCACAAGAGTCACTGGGAGCTGGTATTCCCTGACACGACGTCCCCACTATTCTCGCACGTAACGAAAGCCTTGGGGTCCATCCCTGCAACTTCCTCTGGCCGAAGCTAAGGAACCCCAACTGCTCTGAAGCGCACCACAGACAGCCCCTCCCAAGTGCACAGTAATTACGGGCGGGATTAATATAGTAGCGATATCGCACTAAGAGAGTTGGGAGTTAGTACGATATCAAACCGAACGCAATTAGAACAGAGTTTTATACTCAATTACATTCGGGGGAGTTTTACCACCACAGACAGGGAACTGAGTAGGAGCGAGCACGGCAACGAGGGAACAGGCTCGGTTTCAACTGACAGCAGTGAAGTCTCGAGCGAATTGGGGCATTTGAGGTGCCCAGTCAGCATAAATGACCCGGACGAGCCTCCGCTGAATCGAAGGGTTTGGTTCGTCCTGTAACACAGTACATGCTCTGCTGACTGTGCATCTCTGCACCTTTGACTTGCCAATCTTGACCAGGTGGTATTTTGGTGGACAGTGCCCAGGCGGCGGCGCTTACAGTTCCGAAATTTATTGCGCCGCTTGTAATCATGCTCTGACCATTATTGAGCCATTGGTACATGTAGAGTCGTCGAGGCTCTAAACACGATTTTGAGACGGATAATGATCAATTTTTTAACGTTATCTGCTAAAAACTGCTGGAAATGGTAGCAAATGAAACAAAGGCGATTGAAATTCCGGAATTTCTAGGGAAGCCCCCATATATTTTATGAACGTTATTATATGGTCATCGTATAGTTACTTAATTGAACTACCACTTAGATTATTCTCAAGACTATACTACTTTCTGAGTGGAGTTTATTAGGAAAAAATTACGCTAAATTCGATTTTTGTTGGAACGTTTGGTAATTTATTGTGCTGCTCCCGTCATTGTCTGAAAGATGAAAATTTTATAGTATCGTCTTACTATTAGGGGATGTTTAAACAAGAAATTTCATCAAAATCTTGTAGGTCGTTTTTGAGAAAAAAAATAGTTGGTGTATTGATCACTATGATAACTATAGTTAGTTTTGGGCGTATTTTGCTAATATCCTTATTTTGGCGACCCATTGTGATCTGCTGGCGAGATATCAAATTTGAGCTCATTTTCTCTCAATTAAGTTCTGACCTACACACAAAACATTTTCCCAAATAGCGTTTTTTGGACTCTGTGTGGTCTGAAACGTGAAGATCTGAATAGAATTCAAAATGTTGTTCACGGCCGATCACATAACATTCCTGTCTACTTCGTAGAGCCAAGGAAAGTAAACATGTTATGTCGGTGGACTGGAGATTAGGGCACCGGTGGCTTTTGACTTGCACGCACCGGTCAGACCGTCTAGTCTTGTAAATTAGACCAACAGTCTAGTTTAGGGAACGCAGGCTTCTGCAAACAGTCCGCCAAAGGAGTTCGTAGCGCCTCTGGCTGCAGCAGACCCTTCGCAGGGCATTAAGGAGTGCGGATGATCGCTAAACATTGTTACAGCTCGTAATGGCGTTTATTTATTTTTCGCAATCTTCCGAATCAAGAAGGCGAGAATTTTGTGAATAGGCTCGTCGCGAGGTATCTCTTTGAATGACGTCTTGTTTTGAAATTATCTTCCGTATCGAAAAATCTCCTCGTACGGGGTTTACGCAGTTCAGGGTTTTTATTTTTCCGAGTAAAGGCGCGATATTGGTGAACAACGAGGTCAGCTTTGGATCTTTGGTTCGAAATCACAAGGTTTTTACGTTCTTCCGCCGCGATAAGGAGTCAAACGTTGTGCCTCCTCTCCGTTCCTGTCGGTTTTTGGCCTCCGTCGCCGAACTCGTATAACTGTTTTTTGTGCGTTCCGTCGCCAGATGTTGACTAGAGGCCGTCGCGTCGTTTCCCGAAGCCGTTTCGTTCACGAAATGACTCGTGATGCCCGTGGATCGAGTTACGCGCTCTGGAGCCTTGAACTTTCCACAACTTCGTGGGCTCATTTATAACAATATTTAGGGCCGCCGCCGCTCTCCGGCCCTAACGATGATTGCTGCCCTATGGGAGGCTTTATGCAGGCAGCCTCTCCGCAGGAGTAATTCCGGATATTACGGGAAGGATTTCGGTCTTGCCGAGGAAGACTTTGAAACGTCGTCTCGCAAATGGGGCGTTCATGCTGTGGCTCTTCTTGCTTCCTCGAAAAGAACCGAAATTACTAGCTCGATGAATGAATTCTCCAGAATAAGTTCGTCATTGCTCCAATAAAAAAAGTCATCCTCCTTTGCCATGAGCGATGGTGGAGGTGGGGGGGGGGGTGGAACTGCACCAAAAATGAAAGTTTTTGTGATCTGCGTCGAGGGGCCTCATGAACTTAAAGAAATTGGGTTATATCCGCCAGTAGGCAAATTACTAAAGTTAACGTACCTGTTAGGTGAGTCCGTCTCCTCTGGCTTGTGAGTTACTGTGGGCAAGCGCTTTCGATGTAAAGACATCATCGTCTGGCCGTTAAGTCAGTACTGGAGTCAGTCAGTTGGTCGTGGTCTTTATATACAAAGAGAAAGGTGAAGGGAGTGATGGAGCGTTGGGGAAGGGGCGGGGAGAGGTCTTGTTGGTCAGTCTTGTTAGTAGTACCTTAGCCGGACTGGCTGTGTTAGGTATTAAAGAAATTGGGTTGTGTCCGCCAGTAGGCAAATACTAAAGTTAACGTACCTGTTAGGTGAGTCCGTCTCCTCTGGCTTGTGAGTTACTGTGGGCAAGCGCTTTCGATGTAAAGACATCATCGTCTGGCCGTTAAGTCAGTACTGGAGTCAGTCAGTTGGTCGTGGTCTTTATATACAAAGAGAAAGGTGAAGGGAGTGATGGAGCGTTGGGGAAGGGGCGGGGAGAGGTCTTGTTGGTCAGTCTTTACATCGAAAGCGCTTGCCCACAGTAACTCACAAGCCAGAGGAGACGGACTCACCTAACAGGTACGTTAACTTTACTCATGAACTTACTCCTGAATATTGAGAACCAATTGGGAACGTTGGCCCTCATGCCTCGCTGGGGTGGCAGCTCTTCTTGTTGGTCCTCGTTTCCCTCACGAGAATCTAGCAGCGTGCCACCATTGCTGTACATCCTCCCATACTGCCCAGTTGCAGCTGTCTTTCCTTCAAGTCTTCATTCTTCGTGCTTGCGAGGCACTGGGCCAGCCATCTCCATCTCCTGGCTGAGTGCTCCCTTGAGCAAGACTAATGCCTCTGGTGTGAGCTGGCCAACTGTGTCCTCCACAGTACACCGCATGGGAAGAATCATCCGGCATTGCCCGACAGCGCAGGCACTTTTGGCTTTCATCTGTACTGTAAATGGAATGCTCCTTGTGCGGTAGGAACTGGGTGAGTAATCCTCCTTACTTTGGCGCTGCTCGAGCTATCGACTAAGAGATTGCTCTTTCCAGTCTGTGTCCACCTCTCAAGGGTCACAGCCCGCCTTAACTCTTCAGGTGTTGACACTCCAGTCGCACTCCCTGGTGGGTATAGCTCTTTTTACTCAGCAGCCAGAAGAGGGATTGGGATAATACCGGCTACCATCAGCACTGCCTCCTGAGAACCCGTGCAGTATGAGTAAGCAATGTCAAGGGCGTACTTTCGTTAAACTGCTGTCATCCGCTCCCAATGGTAGGGAATGCTCAGTGTATCAGCCCACAGCTCTGCCATATAAGAGGATAGAATGTACAATGCTCATAAGCACCTGCCTTGGGCATAGCTAGACTGTACATGCAGGCACTCCATAGCTGGACCTCTTGTTGGATTGCAACGCCATCTGCCCCAGGGCAGGTTTGGTCCCAGGATTGCACCACGAGGTAGCAATCGACCAAATAATCGCACTCGCCCAGGAGTAGCCATTGAACCAGTGGCAGGGGAGGTGGGAACGAAGATACCACTCCATGCCACGTGCACGGGTTATTGCTGAACGTGCGGGATCGGCTGAGCATGTAGAGGTTGCAACAGTTGCAGCCACACAACTGCTGTCGTTCAATGAGTGCCCCTGTGATGTGGGGGTGGCCGAGGATGCCTCCCACGCCCTCTTTGACAGCAGCCTGTACACGGATACGAGGACTTGCGTTGAAATGCCCCAAAGCAACTCGATGTGTGGCTTCCTTTCTAGTCGGGCTGCAGCCTGGGCAAAGTGGAGGAAGAACTTGAAGGCGTGGGAGCCCAGGAGGCCCAGAAACCCCCTCACCAGTCTGCAGGATGAACGCCCACGACGCCCTGCGTTTACCCTGATGAAAAATTTACCCTGAGCCAATGCGAAATCTGCCCGCTACGCAGCCTATGCTGTTTCTCCCATTCGGCTAGAACTTTGTGCCTGATAATTGAATGGCTCGTATCTTGTGCCCTTAGAAAGTGAACTGTGCAAGACGCCGCCGTTTTAATCATTTTACGTTCCAATAAAAAATATAAAACTCCCAAACCTCCAATGGCTCTTCAAGCTGCCAATTTCCACGTGTGGATGTTGAAAATTCAAGATGGAAGCGAGAATCTGCGTAGTTGATGTAGTTGATTTGGTATTGTTGAAATAGATTCGTTGGTATTCAACGGTTTGTTGTTTGCAATAAAGCTGTTGCAATTTAACATCTGGTTAGGTAACTGGCGTTAGTTCAGTCAAGCTTGTTATTGCACCTGGCCTGGCCATTACCGCAGCACAAAGTGTGCAGGGGCGATGACGGCACCAACTGAACTGAGATGCAATATTCGACAGTACTGATTCAATGGCCGTAAAACTGTCGATTAGTAAAATTGTCGATTCAGCGCTGACGCCTCCTCATCAACAACCTTCAGGAGCGCGGTTTTTACTCTCTCACGACCGGGACACCGTCTTCTTCCGTCGAAGAGGCTGGGAATAGTTTTGTGGCTGTACCCGTAATCATGGGCCAAACCGAAGCACGTTCTTCGGGTCGAACGCAGGTAAAATAAGGGACAACGGCGAGCAGCTGTGTCCTTATTGTTGCTTTGAACGGCTGGCAGCTTGCGCCTCGACCTGATGAGCTGAATTTTTGGACGGAGTTCGAAACGTTTCGCAGGCTTTCCGTAGGTTCTACGTCATTTTAGAGCGGAACGAAACAAGTTGAGTTGATGGTTCGTCAATTACAGTAAGCACTCGGCGAAGGATAGAGGAACGGCATCTCAACAAATTTGAGAAAATGTAGTTTTAATTAATATTTGACTATCAAGAAAACATTTGAACGAGCCATTAGCTAGCTTGAAGGAAAACGCGATTTATTGTTGTTTCGCCCCTTAAGTATAATCAATAATTCAATTATAGTTCAAAACAAGTTGGCAGCATGGGTGGTTGTCAGTCGCCGGAATACCAGGTGTTTCTGTACAACAGAATACCAAACTAGAATAATTACTTATTATGGGATGGTACCCAAAATCATAAAAGTTGTTGCAGGAGGGTTTTGACTCAGTGAAACTTCCCAAATGCTGCGAATCACATTAAAGGAGGAAAACCTTTAAAAAAAGTAGGGGAGAGGTGGTATACTTGATCCCTGCTTTGGTTTTCTTTTAGTAATTCGAAACATTTTAATAAATCTGTTTTTTTTTAAATTACACATGTATCCCCGTTCCATACTACCGATTATGTACCAATACAGACCTTCCTATTTATTGAACAAAAACGACAAAAAGGTTTTTTTTCAAAGTCCGACATAAGGATCAACTAACCCTCCCTATGGGGATACTTGATCCCGGTGAGTGGGTTGTATGATCCCAGAGAATCCCGCCCGCCAAAGTTTCAATCGTAGGCCTACCTAAATATGGAAATTAAATTAACTGAGGCATACAATTAATAAGTTGTAATTAACTATTCGAAAGGTAGAGTAGGTACAAAACGAAAATAACATAAAAAATTGAAAACACAGACAAAAATGAAAATTATTCGAGCAGTGGCACGGAATAAATCTCACGTGTTTTTGAGAATTTCGTCGGCTCCGGTAAGTGTCCCAAAATGTCACCCCATACATAAAATATTTCGTCTTCCCTTGCTGGCCACTTCCAAAGCCGTCCAATTTTTTCCAGTGCTTTTATTGTAGCCCCGTTTGCGCGTATTTTTGTAATTTTTCCTGGGTATGACAAACCATAGTAAATTGCAGCTACAAATTCCCCTACTTTTCTGATAAGCTCAAAAGCCCATATGAACAAGATACGCTCCCAGTTCATCCTCGTGACGTTTGGAGAAAATTTGTCGATTGGTGAAACCAGGTTGAACAGAAGAGTCCCGACGGCATAGCCTTTTAAGTGTCATGACATTAATTTTAAATTCTCTTGCGACGGTTTTGTACCCAGCTCCATCTTTAACTGCTTGGACCGCATTTTTCAAGTCCTCCGGATCGTACGGTACCCGTTGCATGGCCCCCTTGCTTCGATACATACTTCCGCGGCATGTAAAAGAACGGAAGAAATACTTCGTATTGTAGGTGAAAACAAACAAGATAATTATAGGTGGGATACTTGATTCCGGGATCAAGCATCCCCTTAGCAGAAAGGATCAACTGTCCCGAACCAGCAACTTTTTTTAAATGGAAAAAAAACATCAACAAGATAAAAACGTTTGAATCGGAAATAACTGAATTTGTACAGCGAAATAGACACAATATTTCATAAACGCAAACGAAATATTATAAAGCACACTTACCAGAAGTTTTTCTATTTGCCTTAGACTAAACAAAACAAGTAGGATGCGGTGAAAAACATAAATTACCAATTATATTTGCAACAAGCTATTGTTTCTGTATGATGTTTACACTTCGTACTAGCCATCATGGCGGCGTCCCAATGTAGCCAACAGAACAACTTTAAACACGTTTTGGTGGTAGTTTTAGATGGGGGATCGTGTATCCTCGGGGATCAAGTATACCACCTCTCCCCTATATAGTTGGGTATTATGAATGCAGTTTAGTATGCCTTCAAGCGAAACTAACTGAAAGTAAGGAGAAAATACGTTCTCACTCTGCGTAGGTTACACACACTTACTTATGGAAATACTTTTTACGTAGGGAAGTAAAATAATGAGATAAATGTTTCAAGTTACTACCTTACGATATGGCCGTTGATATTCAGGAGTGACCACAAAAATTTTGGAATTCAAACTAGCGTTGATATGCTGACTAACTTTTGCACTGTTTCTCCTGTAACTCCAGAACTGTTGATATGAATCTGCGATTGAAAAACAGTTATGGTCCCATTTTGGAGTGTCAGAGGGTATACGTACCAGTGGGCGCCTACTTCCCTCAGACTCCATGGGTTTAATAGAGTTAAGGGATCGGTGACCTTCTAGCGACCCTACGACCGCCACGATGTCTCGCAAGGCAAGAGCAAACGAGTCGGGTACCTGGGTAGGAATGGAGCTCCTCCTTTCTACCTATCTTGTCTTGTGGAGGTAGGCACCTACGTGGCCCTGCCCTATGATGTTTGGGTCTAACAACCCTTGAGGCCGGAATGGAACCTTTGGATAGAACTTGCGACTTCTCCTCACGACCTGGATCTGGGCAGTTTTGACTGACTGCTCTTTCCCGAGGTTTAGAGGACCCCAGTGCGCCTCGGTAGTGTTCACCCAAGTCTCCGCCCACTGCTCAGATGACTCGGGTGATTCGACTGCCGTGTAGCTGGTTGTCCCGGTACACTTGCACACTCATCTTTGATACCATGCCTTTCATGTATACAATTCATTATGGCAAGTGCAGTCGAGTGCTTGAAAACCTGGCTGTTAGGGAGAGTGCCTAGTCCTGCAGCCTCTACGTCTCCCCCTCCCCACTGTACATAACTTTCAGTAACCACAGCCCCCACAAAACTAAACCCTTAGCTTCACCCAAGGCACCACGCCACCAGCCTCTGGCAGAAGCCCCTGCGGGACCCATTCTATTTGTCCGTGGCTTGAGCAGCCTACGGACCTGAATGGGTAGCAAGCCCCAGTGACGGGATAGCCAAAAGACGCTTTATTGGCACCTACGCTCAAGTCCATGGGGATTCCGGGCCCAACCTCTCCACAGAATAGAATTCATTATGACAAGTATAAACGACTGTTCGGGAAACCCTAGCTGTGGGGAGAATACCCAGCCTTGTGGCCCCTACCTCACCCCCGCTGCACTCTACATAACTTCGAGAACTCCCAGCAAGGCCACAGCCCCCATGAAACCAATTCATTATTGGCTCTCACCACCTCAGACCCCGCAGTTTGAAAAATGAAATTTGGGATGGGAGAACTACCCTCCAGCGACCCCACAACCACCACAGCGCATTTCCCAGCGTTTTCAGGCTTTGCCCTGGGTAGAGTTGGATTGCTCTGTACTACCTACTTCGCCGGCAGGCTGTGCATCCTCGTGGTACCATGTTTGGATCAAACAACCCTTAAGGCCAGAATGGTCTGGCCTGCTCCATCTTTCGATGGCACTTGCGGCTTTTCCTCCGCCCAGGGCGAGGCAGTGTGGGCTCGCTGGCCTCCCTGGGGTTTGGAAGGACCAAAGTAAGCTGCGGAGAGCTTCCCCAAGCTTCCACCTACTGCTCATCTGGATTTCCGTTCCCCTTCATTATGACAGTCTCATCAATTACCTATAGCTTTATTTTTAAATGAAAGTTGTTGCATACGTAGCAGAAGCTCAATAAATTCTTTAACTTTAAGTGCACTTCAGCGTGGAACGTCACGCAGTGTTGTACAAAGGGCGTATGAACTGAGCGAAAAGTAGATTGAGATAGCAGCGCGATAATACTCCCCGAATGCTCGTGGAGCTGAGGAACAATGTGAGCTGCGTCGCGCCACGTATTATTCGACGATTTTACTACAACGCGAAGACAATTCATTTTCCTCAAATTGGCATTAACACTCCCCCCCCCCCCCCCCGGTCATTCATCTTTTCCCGCAAGCCGAAGAAATGTCGATAAAATTCAGAGCCCCGTTTCTCATTTGAAAGTAACGACTCGTCTCAAATGTTGAACGTGAAGCTTATCGCGACAAATAAGCGTCGAGCGCGTCCTTTCTTTGCTTTCATACCTAAAGATTTCGTTTCTGCGAAGTTTCGCGCAGAGCGTTCGATGTTTTTTGGGGGGAATCCGTTCGAATGTCTTCGTACATCCGGCTGGCTCATATACCCCGCTCGGCCGGGTTTAAAGTGATCCATAAACAAAGTTAAGAGAAGGGGGAGAGAACGGGGAACGATCGATAATTCTACCAGCCTTGCCAACACAGAATCAACTTTCACGAAGCTTGTATTTCTGAGAGAGGTAATATCGTTCTCTCATACTCGCGTTCATCTCTTAATCCTAACTGTAGCTCAACGGAAGTGTGTTATAATCGTTTCACGTCAAAATTTATTAATAATTCATCGCGCTGCTCTAGTCATTTTTCCAAGTGTACTTCAAAAAATTCAAAAAGTAGCCGCTGTTAAGAAGACAATATTCTAAAACACACAGTCATGGGATATTTTGAAGGCTCAAAACGTCTCATGATCAGAAGGACGTTCTTCCGTTTTACGCAGTGTGATTTTTTATTTTTTTCCTGAGGGTTTAAAGCGACGTTTGTTCCGGCTAAAGAACACTACCATCCTCCGAAAAATTACCTATTAGCCTAGTCAAAGTTTAAGAACTACTGTGAAATGTCAAAATCGGCGAGGGAGTGTAGAGTGTTCCTCAACTCTTTTGGCAACTCTAATAGACCTTCAGGGTCGCTAAGTCCTGTGGAGCATCGCCGTCACCAGTCGAGAGAGCTGTGAAAGACTCAGAATGCGTCAGATTGGAACGCTGCTAGAGTGAGGCGCTTCAAACGCTTTATCTCAGGACCCAACGCACGAGATAAGACGTTGCCTTCTGATGATGGAGTGTAAGGACTTAGGGCAGGTAGAGGGAATCATCGCGGGGCGCTGCGAAATACACCGAACGCGCGTACGTTATGAGAATAGTCGATACCCTTAGGCGGTGATTGTGCGGTAGAGCTGAGGAAACTCTATCACGCTCTGGGCCAGTGAAACGGAAGAAATTGTTTTACGTGTATGAGCTCGCGACGGACAAAAAGTGGCTCAAATTTGATACTCAAGCACCGCAAAGTACGAAACAAGAAGGGTGTGAGCGAATCCGGCCCAAAACTATAGTTGTACCGAGCGTAACGCCACATTTTGAATAATAACCCTATGTTTTCGGTCACGAAAAATTTTTCACAACCCCACTTCAAAATTTGATACTTTACGTCCACCATCCGGGCCGTTTTGTGCCTTTAACGTGGTCTAAAATGTTCGTTCTTTCGCACAAAAATCCCATTTGGTATCAAGTTGTGCCCACCATCTCAGCAATCCGATCGGACGAAGCCCATGGTTGTTATGGGCAAAAAATGGTTAAACAAATTAACGAAACGCGGTATAATCGCAAATAAGCCGTGTTTCGTATCGTTTTCAAGGCCCACTCGACTCACAACGCCCTTTGGACTCGCAACGTCCTGCCAATTGCCGAGCGAAGGTTCGCTGGAAGCCCCCGTCCCAATTTCCCCGACTCTTTTTGCGACGGGGCGGAGGAAGGTTAAGGCCACATCCTCCGCACACCCCTCTATCGGATCTTAAATGCCTACAGACGTTTACGGGCGCCTTGCGCCAGGGGAGTATTTAGATTCCGTAGTTCCATTGTAGTCAGGTCATGTTCCGTATGGTTTATTAGTATTTTTCGATGCTGAATCGACTGGGATGCGTCTCGGAGCAGTAATACTAGGTCAAGCTGTTCATGAGAATAATAAACCATTGTGTAATAATTTGCAGGGTTTTTTCTTTACGTAAAAAAGTATTAAAATCGTCTCAAAAAAGGTGGTTTTTCTTCAGATCTTTACGTTTTGAAGCCTACTGAGTCTAAAAAACCTAATTTGGTCTGGTTAGGGTCCGTGTGTGGTGTCTGTAGTTCGATTTGCGGGAGAACGGCTGAACCGATTCAGCTAGTTCTTTTTTTGGTTTGTTTGTTATTTTCTTTAGACGCCAAAATAAGGTTATGGGCGATTTCCGTCGATGGGGGTGGACGGGGGCGAAAATGTGCCAAAAACTAGGGTTTTTGCATTTTTCTTAAAAACGGCACTAACGGTTCAAATTACCTTCTACAAGTTGGTACCT
Source organism: Pachypeltis micranthus (assembly GCA_020466155.1). Classification (NCBI taxonomy): domain Eukaryota; kingdom Metazoa; phylum Arthropoda; class Insecta; order Hemiptera; family Miridae; genus Pachypeltis; species Pachypeltis micranthus. The sequence goes on from CM035778.1 coordinate 23,143,827, forward strand.
ATATTCTCTGGTGTGGATTCTTGAGAGCCAGTCAGGATGAATGAAAAAACCTTCTCTAGGCCGACGTTTCGTTTAATTTATTGAGCATCATCAGGGCTATAGGGTATCACATCAGACAATTAGGTGACAGTAAATCATGAGAAAATTATAGAGAAACATTGAACTGAATTAATTTGGAAAATAACGTACCTAGGGAAATGGCTACTACTTTCTTAAAATACCAACATTCGGAGAAACAAAGAATAACTAAAACGGACCTGAATGGTAAATAACGGATTGGACTAGGGTGGAAGGCCTCCGCGAAGGGAAATAGAATGTAGAATGTGCGGCGCCTACTACAATGTGAAAGAAAATACTTTCCTTGTAGTCTCCTCGTTTCTCGAATCAAAGATCGGATTTTCCGGGGATTCGCTCAACTCTCATAAATTCGTTCCTTGAAAGAGTCTGCTCCAGGAGCAACGAGGGGGAGATGTACTGACTGACTCCTACTAAAGGCACCGGGCGATCGTGGTCTAGTGGTTAAGACAGTGGTTCATAATTCTCGACGTAAGTGGAAAGATGTGAGGTGGATATGGGCCTCGCACCATATATTTAGCGTACAAAAGCTCATCGATCATTTTGACTCAAATTAGAAATCAAATCATCGTCAATTGTTACTGTCAAACGTTAATTGTTTAAATCGTTTTGCCAACATTTGAAAAGCAGTATTTTTGTAACGTTGACCTTGAGCTACGTTCACGGCGTTTTCAAGATGTTTACTGGGTTTCGTAAAGGATAAGTGAAAGGTGCTTCAAGTTCGAAGTTGAAGCCGTTTATGAGGTAAAGCTCAAACGCGTTGCGTGGGAAACGGACCATCGATCGACGGATTCATAAACATAGTTTTGCATCTCGAACACACACACTCGCCGACTATAAGCTCAATTTAGATGTTAACTATTTAGGAAGTAAATCACGAGCTAGTTTTGGCGGAAGCGTTGCACTCCGTGATGTGGCAAATAGTACGAGGTTTTGTTATCCACACTGTCAACAGAACCAAGGTGGGATACAGTCCCATCATGTATGTACTCATGCGTAAGACCAGCGCAGAGTTTGTAGAATGCTGGATGTCTGAGGAGCCTCCAACTCCTTGGATGAGCCCAAGAGGTCGGCAGAGTAGCAAAAGGGTGAATGTGCCATCTCGATTGCGTAGGTAAGTGTCCATGAAGTCGCGTTCACACTTCGCGTCCTCTGCGGTTTGAAGTTAGCGTTCAGGAACCTCTTCCAACTCCCAAAATCTGCGGATTATATCACCCAGAGAAGTTTGGGCAAGAATACAAATAGTTTGATGGGTTCGGTTGAACATACAGACTCTGTGAAGCGATTTAATGTTTCGTCCCATCACCACGTATCCAAATGTGATTTCAAGGGACGTAGGGTCAATCTTTTGCGTACCAATAATGAGCGGCTCTAGTTCTGCACCGGCGAGTAAATCGATTTCATGGGGTTTTGGAAATTCAACATCAGCTGGAACTTGTTCACTAAGACCACTAGCGCATGAACCATATAACGTTGCGTACAGGAGACGAACCTATTCACTTCACAAAAGAATGAATTGGTTCTTCCAGTAGACCCAGTTTGCGACAAGCATGATGCGTGATGAAATTTGATTTCGAACCAGCGTCTAGAATTCCCCTAACTCCCGCAATACTCCATTACTACCCCTGGCCAGGACAGCGACCGAGGCTAACAACACCATTGACGGTTCACTATTCGGAGAAGCACACGTATGATCGCTTCGTCACCGAGGATGAGCGTCATCGCTTTTAATTTCCTCTCGGAAAATTCATTTGTTCGCTCGTTTCGTTCATTTCAACAATTTACTGTAGAAGAGACTACTTTGCTGAAAGAACGCATGCCTTCTTTGGTTTTTACCCTTACACATTTTATATTCTACTACCCGTTTTATCACAAATTGCACCATAGCGCGTCAGAAACGGCAATTCGCGAAAGAAAACCAACTCTCGAAAATGGCGATTTCCGAATTCGAGAGACGTGAAACCGGTTGCCGTTTCCCGCCAGCCGCTTCCTTGGGCTTCCGACCGGAGTGACAGGCCGCGGAAGAGATCATTGGAGCACGGAGAGCGTCGCGGTGATTCACAATAGGAAACGAAAGGGGAGGAAAGGGACCCCCGAGAGGAATAGGGGCGACAGGGGCCGAAATGTACTGCGCTATTGTAAGATGAGATGCGGCGTTGCCAACCAACAAAACAGCGTGTTTCATCTGTCCCCCCCTTCACTCCTCACGCCACCCTTTAACGAGCCAGCGTCCCTACGAAGGTCTCAACAATCAATAACCAAAGAGGCTAATTGTTGGCAAACCGAGAGCCGAGTACAAAACGGGAGATAGCATTCAGGGCGATGTGACGAAAAACGAGGAAAACGCCGGTTTCGAAAACGGACGGGGGTTGATTAGAGACTGACTTGCGGGGGGGGGGGGGGTGGATTCGACGAGCAGATTGAAATCTTCAAGATTCCGATTCGGCATTTCTGTTTCCAGTCGAAAGTCAACTCGTTCCCAAAACCAGAGAAATCGTCAATACCGCGAGCCTGCGAGCCTGACCTGATTGCGTCTTACAAAAGGCTGCAGAAGATATTTCTTAGTCATCGAGTTCGTACAGACACCAGAAAAACCCTGGTACTGCTGTTCAGCCTCAGTCCTTCATCATCGAAACATTTTCTCCAATGACTCGAAAGCTCGACGCACGCCGTCTCCTCTCTTCTCAAGACTTCGAACTAATTTGAGGACCGTCTTCACCATTCTCAGGACTGTGGCGTGCTTGTCCGAGTGAACCCCAAGCGTGTGTCCAATCGGAGGTCTCAGCCAGGGAAGCAGTCATTGAGCGATGTGGATTGTGAGGCATTGAAGACTCCGCGTATTTCGTCAGGTTGATCGCCCAATCTGTGCACATGATGCAGGGGAGGAACCACGCATCATGCTTGTCGCAAACTGGGTCTACTAGAACCAATTCATTCTGTTGTGAAGGGCATAGGTTCGGGGGATCCTAGAAGTTGTGGAGGGGACTGGTAGATTCCAAAACCCCTTTTCAAGAAGCCAAGCCGACTCCCAATAACTCTGGGGGGATGGGCTTGAATGGCCACAACTTCGGTCATTGTTCCCTAGGCCTTGACTGGTGCACTTCTGATGCAGGAGATAGAAGTGTACTGACTGGCTCCTATTAAAGGCGATCGCGATCGTAGTGGTTAAGACAATGTTTCATAATCCCGACAAAAGTTGGGCAGTATTGGATCAGAGCTCCTCGCGATTGCAGTAATTTTTACCTGAGTCAGCGGCCTCTTGTTACCACAGTACAGTAGCAAGGCCTTGTCTCTGCCTCCTTGATATAAGTAGTCCTGCAAAAATGCATGCATCCTTCCGCTTTTCAGGAACCTGGCGTTTGAGGGTCGTTACTCTAGAGTCTCTTAGAGTAGCTGGCTCCCGACCAAATGGACCACAAACCGACCATCGGAGAGCCTGCTGTAGCTCTTCTCCCTTGACCTCCGTCGGTGTTTCTCCTAACACAAAAATCCGCTTAGGGTAATGTACAGATCACTAAAATGTTATGTCTTATATTGTGATTGGACGGTCGAGAATAATATTTGAAAGATCGAAGCGCGCGTAATTTGAATAGTTGGATATAATTTAATTAAACGAGAACGGATAGGTCATAGTAACACAAACTGAACTGAGAGAGACACATGTGTGACGTGGGAGAAGGCATAACTATGTAACCGTCAGGAGTTAGTAGGGGGAAAAGACCAATTCTGGCACAGGGGCTAGTGGGGATAACCTGAATGAAACCTTCATTTTTAGGAGAGAACCTTTCGCTTGAAAAGTAATGTAATTTTCTTGGCAAGGTCGCCGCCTGCACCCTGTCATCATCAACGGGGAGTAAATAATTTCTTCAGAAATTTCATACATTTAATTACAAATCCTCACTTATAACAAAATCTCGTTCGCAAATCCATAAAATTTGTCTGGGAAGACTAGGATCGAACTCTGATCACCTAGGTGCAGACCACAAGCACTACCCACTACGCCACTCCTTCGCTTCCTCAAGAAGTATGACATAACCGTACAACCCTCGCAATATTGTATCGCTTTTCTCCTCATTTTTCCCTACGACTACAACAACAACATCGAGGACAAGAAAGACCGTTGAGGACGATGACGAGGGTAATGAAAATCTTGACGACGGCGGTGAACACTACAACAACTACAACGTCGTCGTTATGGACGATGAGACACAGCAAAGAAAAACGTCAGAGAATGGCGAAGACGTGACGTGGCCAATATACTCCCTTTTGACAACAACAGGGCGGTGGGGAAGACCTTGCCAAAAAAATTACCTTACCTTTCAAGCGAGAGGTTCTCTCCTAAAAAATGGTGGTTTCATTCAGGTTATCCCCACTAGCCCCTGTGCCAGAATCGGCCTTTTCCCCCTGCTGGAGTTCATAATATTCTCCCCCACTTAATTTAGAAATACGTTTTTTTTTTTTTTTTTTCATTTCAAAATATAGTAATTTAAGTGATTTGGCTGATTACGTGGACGAGACGATCTACGTAGACCTAGTGGCAGTTGTGTCGGATGGCCTGAGCTTGACTGTGATGTCTGTTGTTGGGGAATTGGTTGTTCAGGCTGTCTGATCACTGGAGGCACCTGATCTGAGGGAATTTGCAGATATGGATTCCCTTGTTTTGGGTTGGGGTCTTCTTGAGGAGCAAAAGTGACGCATTTCTAATTGGTCAATGTGTCGCTTTAGACTCCAGCCTGTGTCCAATTCAACGTAGTAGTGTTACTGACCGAGTTTCCTGGTTACCGTGCCAAATTGCCAGATGTCCTTGTTACTCAGGTGGATTCTTGCTTGGACCCTCTCTCCTACTTGGAATGAGCGGACACAACAGCTGCTACGACCGGTTGGCATGACTGCTTTTGCATTGGGCAAGAGACCATCTAGGCGAATTCTCATTTTCCTTTTCAGGTAAAGTTCTTCGGGTGATTGTCCTGGTGCGGTAGCGAAATTACGCGTGCTTCGATCTTTCAAATATTATTCTCTACCATCCAGTCACAATATCTTAAATATTTGCGCCGAGGCAAAATCTGGTTTATTTGAATTCATACAACATCAGCTGAAAATACCCCGTCGCCATAACAGCTATTAACCAGTGTTATTAGTTCCCTGTGGAGCCGTTTCTGAGAAAATTATCAAAAAACCGCACACACCCACTGATCTTTGTGTTTGCAGACTTGACAGGCCTCAAAACGGGATTCGACGGAAACGTTTTTTTTCTTGATCGCTATACTTCGGGGCTGAACAACGTGAAAATTGCGTGTCATAACGACAATAAGGTGGAGGGAGCTCCGAAAACTTTGTCTAGGCAAACTGCAGCTGCCATCCCGATTGAATCTCCACCGAATCGAGTTTGTGCGCAGAAGATGCTCCCCTCCCCTCGTATTTTATTGTCGCAGGTGCTGCCGAGCGACAATGCAACGGACCTTCTGTCGTTGTAGCAAAGCGCGCATATGCTTCGTCAATTCCATCTGCGGGTGGCTTTCGTGTTGATTAGACGTATTAAAAGGCGTTCCTCCTAACGAACGAGTTTCATTTCAAGACGTACCACTGACACATCGAACGTGTTCCTACACCACCCACGCTGTGAGAGTGCGAAAAAACAAATTGTGTTGGTATAACGAACACAATTATAGCCACATGAAGGTTACTTCATTACATTCAGCTACCCAAAGGGCCCCCAGTGTTGTGTGAAAAAAACAAATTGGGTTTTCTTCAGGTCTTTGCGTTCTGAGGTCTACTGAGTCCTAAAAACCTAATTTCCGAAAGACGCACAGACCACTTTCCGAAATATTGTGTTTCGGACTCGGTAGTCCTTAAAAGGTTGTGGGGACCTCTTGCGACGATTGCGCGTCAAGCGGATTTCCAGGTCGTTTTGATTAACTTCCTTCCGTGTGGTCCCCAGACACTGCGCCCCTTATTTTATCCTGTGTTCGAGCCCTGTTTCCTGATTGGTTTAATATCGCACGTGTTTAAGAAATATTGTTGAATACAGTTCTTTCCCCTAGTTCCCTCTAGTTATTATTCGTCTACGACAACGGACTCTAAGAGTTTTCCTTGATGGAAAACTCACTTGAGCCACACGCATGAAAAAAGCCTTACAGCGAGCGTCAGCAGTGATGCGGGCAGCTCAGAGAATGGTGGGGAAGACATGGGAGTGGTGATCCGGTGGCTGCATACTGCGGTTGTTAGGCCTGTAGACCTATAGAAAGTAAGGGTTGTAACTCCTATTTTATTAAGATTTTAGTTTAACCGTAGATTGATGATAATTTTACTTAGGTTGACAACACACTCTCAAAATATTTGTTTTCAAAAACAACAAGAAGCCCTTCGTTGCTAAGCGCGCGGTAACAGCTGTTTAAAACGTCTGATCGCCGCCACAGACCTATGAAGCCCTGGTCTGGTGGACTAGGGTGGAAAGCAGTGCAGTTGCAGCTGAATAAACTGCAGCATAGGGCGTGTCTGGCCATTACAGGCTGTATGACAACATGCCCTACGGCTGCACTGGAGGTCTTGCTAGATTTAGCTCCACTCCACGTACATGTAATGGATGGCGTTCCTCCAGGCTGTGCCTATGTTGGATTCTGATCATGTGGGGGAGGAGGAGTTCCTGCCACTTGATCCTTGACATGGTGAAGGTGGAGGGACCCGAACTGCATGTGGTAAACTCAATGCCCACAGGGTTCAACTTTGTGTTGCCCTTCCGCTCATTCATGAGCGTTCCAGGTGAGAATGGGGAGTTACCGCTTTTGAAGCTGGGGCCCTGGTATTCTACACTTATGGCTCTGTGCAGGGTGGCCTTGCAGGGGCAGGCATCTTTGGGCTGAGAATCAGAGCAGCAATCCCATTGGGGTCACTGGCCTCGGTGTTCCAGGCAGAGGTGGCTGCAGTGTGCAGCGACTACTGCAGAGGGGACTGCTGGCATCATGGTGGACAGTCAGGCCACTCTCAAGGCCTCTCAAGGAGTGTCTGACTGGACTGAAGGCCCTGGCCGAGGACAACAGTGTAACACTGTGTTGGGTTGCCAGTGCATCAGGGTATACAAGGAAACAAACAGGCTGATAGGTTGGCTAAGAAGGGATTGGCACAGATCCCTATTGGCCCTGAGCCCTTTGTTAGGACTACCTGGAGCCCCCTACATAGAGAGGTTGGCAAAAGGGAGGACAGGTGCAGGGCTGCCCATTGGCAGGGGCCCGGCCTTAGACAGTCAAAACTCTTCATCCAACTCTCCAAGGGAGGGCCAAGGAGGTGCTTGCACTGAGGGGGAAGGATAAGAGGATCATGGACGCCCTTGCAATAAAATTTAAAAAAAGACGTTTCTGTAAGTCATCTTTTCGTTTTCATAATGAAAGAAGGTGCTAGAAGTTCATAACCGCCTGCCATTGAGGTAGCTCGTTTCAGAATAAAAATTCCGCCGCTTTGGCGCCTCAATGTTAAAGTGTGGAAAATGCAAGTCGACGCTCAGTTGATATTTTCGAGGGCTCAAGGTCAATAAACTTTTGACTCGATTTAGGCGTCAGGAAGCACTCTCAACTCCTCAGAGAGATGCTTTCGCTCGCGGGGGTGTCAGGTACAGGATGATTTTTTGAGGACGGTGTTCCTCCAGCGCCTTCCTGTTAACGTTCGTTCAATTTTGGCCACCAGTTCTAACGCCTCAAATAATTTAGCAGCTATGGCAGAAACCCTCCTCCCGACCGATTGTCGCGGATTGAAGCTCAAATTCAAAATTTGGCTGACCAAATTGAAACGCTCTAAATCTCGTGCTCAGTCCATGTCCAGACCATCTCAGTCGCATGAGTCTATTCAACCTGCAGTTTGCCCTTATCAAAGGAAATGGAGAGACAGACCCTGAAATGTGGGATTCCCTGTTCATACGAAGCTAAAACTCTCCCTCGATGCGACAGACAACAACAATAACAATAGTTAGCTGAAAGCACCCTGCCAGTTTGACCGTTAGAGTAGTTCTTGAGAAAATGACTTCGCGTTCGGGACAATGAACGAGCTGCGATGCGAACCTAGAGAGTAGTATCGGATATTTACTGCCCCAAGTGAAATTATTCGCGTGTCACTTCGGCATTCTGATTTTGCAGAATTGTCACTCCGTTTCAAGCTCTACATTCGTTATTTTATATCGTTCCAACGCACGAAGGAACTAATTGAAGTGACGGACAACGAAACAAGAACTTTTTTTTTTCGGAATGTACCCGTTTTTTTTTTATTCTCGCAAAACCTGATCAAACGATCGTTCGTCGAAGGGAAAAAGTGAGTCCGTCGTTCAAATTGACGTCGCTCTAATTGGCTGTCGCTGTAATCGACGAATGACTGCGGTTTTTTTTGTCTAACAGCGGAGGCCGGTCAGAGCTGTCGCGTCAGCCCTTTTAGCCCTGATTTTCTTCCTTCTTTCCCCTGGCACGCTCACTCCCGAGAAGCCCCAGAAAATCGACTTTATTTGATGTTTGGGTACATCGACGAAACGATTTAGGTTTTGATATAATTAACTCGAGGCGCGAGTTGTGCAATGGAAAACCGCGCTGGAAACTGATAATTTCATAAAAACGGGAAGCTAATACGGCGGAAACTCTCCCGAATGGCGTTAATTTAAATTTTAATTCGCTTCCGACGCCTCTTAATCGTTATCTGATTTCATCCGCTTCTTCTAAAGGACGCTTTTCTCTCTGACTCCCCCCCCCCCCTGCCACGACGAACGAAACTACGAAAGTTTTCTCACATTTTCTTTTTCCGTGTCGCCTCATTTTAGGGAAAGTTTTAATAGAACGCCGAGAGAATATGATTATGAAAACGAGGCAAAAGCCTACGAGCCGGATAAATTAAAAAAGTTCAAGAAAGAAAAAAAAATATATCCAGGAGAAAAGTAATAAACCAACTTCCATTGCAGGCAATAATGCCCGGATTTTTTGACAAGGATATTAGCGCGGTGTGAGGTGGGGGGTGGGGGGGGGGGTCGAAAAAATAAATAAATTGGATATTGAAGACGTTATGATTGAGTCGAAACGGTCAGGTGCGAAAAACCCAAAGCCCGAAGTCAAATTGCGGGACGTAATTACCTTCCCGGGCTTTTCAAAGGCCGCGGAGAAGCCCGGAAAAGTTTGTTAAGTTTCACTTTTGAAAGTTGAGGGAGAAAGATGAATGTAAATTCGTCGAAATACGATGCTGATGAAGTTGGAAAAAGTAACCACGCGTTACGTACTCACTGAGGATGTCCGCTTGGAACAACCCGAACTTCGAAATGAAAAATAAGACGTAATTTTTCCAACCTTTCGGTAAATATTTAACCATTTTTGTCGATAAACGTGCCACGAAGAATTTCGAGTCTTTTTAATAAAAACGTTACCCCGGGTGATGGTTGTGGGGGGTAGTTCTGAATGGTTCCACGAAGTGATGTCACAGGCCCCGAGGCTCACGTAGATCTCTGAGACTCTAATACTCTCCTACACTTTTTTAGGTCAGCGGTTCTCAAACAGTGGTACCTCTTGGAAGCGCGCGGAAATTTCCAGGGGGTACGGAGGCCGGTTAAATGAAAGTGAAAATTTACGTAAAATTAAAACTTAAAATAAGAAACCGCAATAATTAAAAAAAAAATTTGGTGCGTTGCAACACAACTTTCCTTAGCTCTTCGTCCGTTCACTTGTGTACATGGCTTTTTTAATTCGTTGTGCTGCTCGTACTCATTCCCGAACAAGTACGAGCAGCACAATAAATACCGGAACTACAAGCGCTACCGCTTTCTGCTGTCGCGAACCGTGGTTGACCAAGTTCAAATTAACTGAGTGATAAATGAATTGATTACGTGAAAAAAGCCATGTACACAAGTGAATTGACGTAGAGCTAAGGAATGTTGTGTATTGCAACGCACCAGATATTTTTTAAACATCCTAGTAACGTTTCAGTGGAGTTTAAAAGGTAAAAAACCGCGCTAAAACCTAGTAATAATATTGATTGCTAATTATATTATACTAAAATAATTTATTGTGCTGCTCTCGTTATTTTCCCATGAATGGGAATTTTATGGTGTAATTGCCTTATTGAGAGCTATCATTATAAAAAATTATATCAAAATCGTTGGAGCTGTTTTTGAGAAAAAAAATTTGGTGTTTTGATCACTATGATGACTATAGTTAACTTTCGGTGGATTTTGTTCATACCCTTATTTTGGCGTCCCATGGTAACCTGCGGGCTAGATATCAAGTTTGAGCTGATTTGATACGAACGTTTTCTCTAAAAACCACTCTAAAGACGATTACGTCGAAAATTTTGGTAATTTATTGTGCTGCTCTCGTCGTTTTCCCATAGATGGGAATTTTATGATATAGTTGCCATGTTGGGAGCTATCACTATGAAAAGTGTAATCAAAATCGTTGGAGCCGTTTTTGAGAAAAAAAAATAATTGGCGTTTTGATCACTATGATAACTATAGTTAACTTGCGGTGGATTTTCTTCATACCCTTATTTTGGCGTCCCATGGTAACCCGCGGGCTAGATATCAAGTTTTTCTCTAAAAATCGTTCACAGACACACAGACCATTTTCCCTAATAGTGTTTTTCGGACTCAGGGGTTCTGAAACGTAAGATGTGAAGAAAAATTTTTTTTTCAGCCGATTACAGAACTTTCCTTTTTACTTTGTAGAGCCAAGGAAAGTAAAAATAACCTGAAATACTTTTAAAAGATTTACCGGTATGAAGACCGGTATAAGATACTACTTCCCACCTACAGAAGTCCGTGGTTCCCTTTCGTTTGATTCTACGGAATCTTCAAGCACCCTGACAACATTCCAGAAGGAACAATTAATCGTACTATCGTGTGATTCAACGTTAAAAAAACAAATATTCGAGTGCTACGTTGATAAAGTTTTGGGTTGTTGTGGGAAAGGAATACGAAGACCTCTCAAAGATTTGTTATAAACTTTCTTATTGAATTTTCAACTACCTACCTTTGTGATAGAGGATGTTCGAGCTTAACACATCTAAAAAGTAAGGGCACAAGCCTAATTTTGAGGACGATTTGAGGTTGTATTTAAGAAACCTTGAGCCGCACATTGACGAACTTTGTAAAATGAAGCTCCATCCCTCTCATTATTTGAATTGCTCGCCTATTTTCGAAAATACGTCCAAGTACAAATATATCTGGTGCGTTGCAACACACAACTTTCCTTAGCTCTACGTCACTTCACTTGTATACATGGCTCTTTTTCTACTTACTCAATTCATTTGAACTTGCACTAACACGGTTGCGCTTACAGTTCCGGAATTTATTGAGCCGCTCGTACTCATTCCCGGGGCGTTATTGAGCAATTGGTACACTGCGAATTAATGAGGCTGTAAACACTTCTTTTTTGCAGAGAATGATAATCACTTTTACCGAGTTATTGGGAAAAAGACTTTTAAAACTGGTAGTAAGCGAAACGGCAGTAGTGGAAATTCAGGGATTTCTGGAGTGAGCCCCATGTATCTCATAAGCGTTGTTAAACACTCACCTTATAGGTATTGGATTGGACTACTACACCAATTTTTTGTTAACATGCTAGTAATATTTCAGCGGAGCTAAGAAGAAAAAAACCGCGCTAAAATCGATTTACGTCGAAACTTTTGGTAATTTATTGTGCTGCTCTCGTCATTTTCCGACCAATGGGAATTCTATGGTGTGATTTCCTTATTACGAGCTATCAATATAAAAAATTTAATCGAAATCGTTAGAGCCGTTTTTGAGGAAAAAAATATTTGGTGTTTTGATCACTATGATAACTATAGTTAATTTACGGTGGATTTCACTCATATCCTTATTTTGGCATCCAGTGGTAACCTGCGGGCTAGATATCAAGTTTGATCGGATCTGTGCCATTTTCCCACATTTTTATCCAGCTCAGTATGGTCTGAAGCGTAAAGATCAGAAGAAAACTCAGAATTTTGTTCCTTTCTACATTGTAGAGCCGAGGAAATTAAAAATTGAGGTGGTAGTTAAACCGAGATATAAGATGATAGTTTGATAACTCTAAAATACGTAGGGGCCACTCTAGAAATTCCGGAATTTCAAAATTCCGCCGTCGCACTTTCATTCATTACAGTTTTTACTCTATCCTTTTAAAACAGTGAAGAGTATCCTCCTCGAAAAAAAATCTCGTTTACAGTCCTTGTAATTCTCAGAGTGCTCGTCCCTCAATATTAGTCGTGGCCCGAGTGGGAGCATCGCAATAAATTCCGGAACTGTGAACGCCTCTCACTTTCTACGCTTACGTTTGACCAAATTCGAATGAATTAGTAGCCAATGAGAGGCGGTGAATTTACCGGAAGCTAAGGAAAGTTGTGTGATGCGTCTGTCGGTATTTTCGTGTGGTTGATGATGGGTGGGGGTGTCAACGAGGAATTTCATCTCTTCTTTTCCGGGGTTTAGGAGATCTAGTGGCGGTTCAACTCTCAGCCCGCGAGTTTCCCTCGCCCAATAAACAAGGAAGGTAATTGAGGTACCATAAAAATGTCCGACGTTTTAATTAAAAAAAAAAAAAAGAAAAATGTCGAGGTCAGCGGCGGTTAAAAAAATAACCTCCTTCACTCTTTTACATCTCGGCAGAGCCCTTCTCCTAAAACCTTTTTTTTTTTTAATACAAAAGCTGCGTGATTTACCGTTTTGCGGCCATCGTCGCGGATACGACTGTTTTGCATTTTTCGACAATTAGGCCATCGAAATGCCTTCGTCAAAACGAGGAATTCCCTCTCTTCATATTATTTCTATTCTCCTCGTCTTCTGCCCTCTCGTCCGACCCTTCCCTCCTCAATCTCCCTTCCCTCAAAAACTGTGCGGACAAAAAAAAACCCCCCCTCTTCCGGCTCTTCGTTATTAAAATTCTAGGTGGCGGTAATAAATTTCCGCGTTTCCCGGATAATTCCGTGTTATTAAATTCCGTACAAAATATTTCCGCGGGGGTCCTCGAGCGAAAAATTGTCGGGGAACCCGCTCTCTCCGAGTAATTGATCACTAGGCCGAAATGTTGACCCTAATTTGATTTTTTACCCGTTTCGTCGGTTGATTTACGGGAGTTGAGGCGATTGTTGAGATCGCGCAGATGGTATTTTCGAAGGTCGGTCCGTAATCCATTTAAAAACGAAAAGCGCGTTGTACGTATTTGGACAAGAGTGATCTCATCGTGTTTTATATATTTCTTCGCGGGGAAATATATAAATATACAACGCACGTAGCTGCAATCGGGCGGTGACGGAAAATAGGTGGGAAAGGAATTTAAAAAACATCCGGTGCTCTACGTGTATTCGACCATTGTCGAGCAATCAGTACCAGCCTTGCGGCCCCAACCTGTCTCCGCCCCATCGGCAAAAAGAGGGAAAAGGGACAGGGGCTGCCTCCAGTGAACCCTCAACCACTGCGATATCTGCAGGATCCCATTGCTGGGTTACTAGGGATCGGGAATCAGTCGGCCATTACCCTACCATCCTGTAGAGGCATCTACCTTCGGTGCACTGGCTTTCGCCGCGGACTGTGCACCCCCACAGTGCCATTTCGGGGAATAATATCCCTCGAGGTTGGTATGGTCAATAGCCCGCTCGGACTTACGGCCTTAGGAACCTCTGCCTTGGAGGGGTTTGGACTTGCCCCTCCCTCCTGGAGGGCCCCAGGTCCCTCCCCCAGTCAGCCACACCCAGCAGTTGGATGGGGGGATCTGGGCCCCGCAAATGCCAATTTTCCAGTTGTTTGACTACCTCCAGAAAACGGTTGAGCCCTATAGTACATTTTTATAAGTGCTCGGCATGCGCCTGTGGCTTTGGAGAGGGTACTTAGCCTCGTAGCCTAAACCCCTCTCCTGCCAGCACCAGACAGCTCTCCGGGGGGATTCCCAGCGGAACCACAGTCCCCACCAGGCCAACCCATTGGCTTCACGACCGACAGCACCACGCCCTAAAGGCTCCATGCTGCCGGTCGCAGGCAGAAGCCCCTGTGGTACCCATTCTATGTGGCTGCACCTTGAGCAGCCTACGGACCTGAATGTGTGGCAGGCTCCGGTGCCAGAATTGCCAAAAGGCGTTCTACCAGCACCTACGCTTTATCTCCATGGGGACTCCGGGGATTGGACTTGCCCCCATACGCCCCATGGAGAAGGGTCTTTTACAGTCTGAACTGTGATCCCCTTTCCGACGTGCTGAGGGCAGACTACTTGATAATCGGCTGCCCTTGGCCGTGACTGACCCATCTCACACTAACCTACTATCACACTCAAACAATAAATACACTCACAACAGCGGTCCAGGGATGGGCTACTTGTTATCGACCATACCCAGCACCGCCCATACACGACCACACACTAATACAAACACACAAACTAACAAATACCTTATACCCTTTCTCCTCATTGTACCATCTCTAGTACAATGAGAATTAATAGAACCATAAACACAATTGGTCAGAGAGCGATAATATTTACTGTTTCACATCTACATGCTGTAATCATATCAGCGTGACCAGCAATCGCCTAGCTCTCCCCATCTAAAACCCTGCAAATTATTACACAACGGTTTATTATTCGGATAATCAGCCTAGCATTAATGCTCCGAGACCCATCCTGTTCGATTCAGCATCAAAAAATATCATAATGAAACCCAAGAAAAGGTCGAAAAGAACTGAATCGTAGTATTAAAATAAAAAAACGAAAGTATCTAGAAAAAACTGAATTTTAATATGAAAACATGCACGCTAAATACTTGTATCAAAATTTAACTAAAAATCTATGAAAAAAACCAAAATGAGAATGAAACGAAAGAATCTAAAAAAATTGAATCGTATTAAAACCAAAACGTCGGGGAAATTGGAACGGGGGCGCTTGAAGCGAAAGGGGAAAGGGGAGTTGAGTAGCGGCGGGCGTCGTTGGGAGGCAAGCGAGCCTCGAGCGCGGTTGCTTTTTTAATGAGATGGGCGGGAGGGAGGGAGTTCAAACGACGAAACGCTGTAGCTCCAGCGTTGTACTGCGTTTCGTTAATTTTTTTAACCGTTTTTTGCCCATTACAACCACGGGCTTCGTCCGATCGGATTGCCGAGATGGCGGGCACAACTAGATACCAAATCGGATTTTTGGGCGAAAGAACGAATTTTTTAGACCACGTTAAAGGCACAAAACGGCCCGAACGGCGGACGGGGGATGGGGGACGGACATCCCAAATTTGGAATCTCCATGTCTTGAAACGTAAAGTATCAAATTATGAGGGGGGGGGGATTGTAAAACATTTTTCGTGACTGAAAACATAGGGTTATTATTCAGAATGAATAATAAACCAAAACAACGTGGTTGGTCTTGTGTTGTGCATCGCAGACAAGTCGACGGGTTCAAGGCGTCAAAGGAATGTTGACAGTACTCAACAACACAGGGCACTCTCACACACATTTGAGCCAAAGACCAAAATATATCGAGGTAAGTTCCTAAAATCTCATTCTAAAGGCGGCGCTGAGCCTTCTTACTGGAGTCGATGGAACAAAAGGGGATTGCCCTGTCGTAACTGATTTTTCGTTGGCCCCTCTCTGGAAGTTAAAAACGTCGCCTCTGGCTGTCTCTTCGGATACTTCTTCGTTACTACCACGCTTTTGACGAAGGAGAACTTGACAGTCTTTAGTGGAAAGTCAATTGGAATTTCGTCATTTCTGGAGTAGCTTCTATATGTCTGATGAGCGTCGGACTACCGCCTCAATTTTGGCGAAGGTTCTAGTAACATCTATGAAGAAAAAACCGGCCGTGAAATCGATTTTGGTCGAAATGTTTCATAATTGATTGCGCTGCTCTTGCCAGTTTCGCACAGATGAGAATGTTACTTTCACGTATAATTTTTTCATGCAACAGAATTTGTTTGCCTGGAAGAGGGGAATGTGAAGGATATAGCCTCTGATTCTTTCGGGTCTCCTTCCTTGGTGCTCTCTGTCGAGGGTGGGGCGAGCGGGTTATCACACGCCGTACGACATACTACTCGAGCCTCTCCCTTATCAGTCGATGTTAAGTTCAGTGTTTCCCTCCCTCGCTTGAATATTGTTACGTAAATGAATATTGTTGAGCAAATCCCTGTTTATTAACCCCTTGTCTCGATATTGTCTTTAATCACGATTCGAGAAAATTAGGTTACTTTGATTAAATATTCAAAGGAATTCGATTCATTTATTTCATTGATATTTATTCGATTAAACTCAAAGTGGGCCTTATTACGTTCTTAATTTCATTTTCTTATTTTCTCCTCAAGAAGAGTTTAATATCTGAGATGAGTTCATGAGTTCTTGTCTGATTAACTATATTGGGACCAGACACGGACTAATATAGTAGGAAACCACTATCTATACAATAAACCTAATTAAAGTCGTCCTAGCCGTTTTCAGAAGAAAAGAAGTGTTTTGTTTTAGCATCCCATGGGATAAATATCAAGTCTGAACTGATTCGGTCAATCGCGTCGACAGACACACACACAGACCGTTTTTCCAACGGATAACGTTAAATAAAAAATTAAGCGGTACGTCGTTCTACTACATTCGCGTTGTGTGATACGTTTTTGTGCTTTATTAAATTAGTTGAATATTTTTAATCTCCTTTTAGATAAAAACGCTGCAAATTATTACACAGCTGCAAATTAGGTATCGTTTCTTTAAGACGGGTCTCAGGAGGGTAGGATTGAATCTACATGGAAAAAGTGAAATCGTCGTAAATATAGCGAATAAGTACTTGAAGGAATAAGTAATAAGTACTTCTACTACTTGAAGGAATTCGGGGGACAACGTAGCGAAAGTATTATCCCCCCTGCTCGCTTCAAATTCCTCTCAATGCCTCCTGCTTCACTCCAACCACCCACCAGTTAGACTCGTCGGGTCGTCGATACCTAACGCTGCAAATTATTCTCTCACTCAACATGACGCAGTTTCACACGTTTGAGACTCATCCCGCTCGATTCAGCATCGAAAAATACCAGTGAACGATATGAAACATGACATGACTATAACGAACTTTGACATTTTCTAGGCGATACTAGGCAATTGGCCCGACCCGACGAGTCTAACTGGTGGGTGGTTGGAGTGAAGCAGGAGGCATTGAGAGGAATTTGAAGCGAGCAGGGGGGATAATACTTTCGCTACGTTGTCCCCCGAATTCCTTCAAGTAGTAGAAGTACTTATTACTTATTCCTTCAAGTACTTATTCGCTATATTTACGACGATTTCACTTTTTCCATGTAGATTCAATCCTACCCACCTGAGACCCGTCTTAAAGAAACGATACCTAACACAACGTAAATGCGATAAAACTTTTCATCAAATTGCTTCAAACCATTTTTTGCCCACGACAACCATGGGTGTACGTTTGAGTAGCCCAATCAGTTGGGCACAACTTTATATTAAATGGACTTTTGGGGGAATGAATGAGGGAGCTTGAATTGAGAAATAAATTAACGTGGTGAACCTGATTGACGACTGTGAGTGTTTAAACCCAAACAAGGGGATTCTAAATACACGTGAACTGGTTACATGGGCAAACTAAGTGGGGAGAGAGAGAGGAGAGAAGGGGAGAGGAGAGAGAGAGAGAGACCTGAAGTGTTTAAACCCGAACAAGGGGGCCCTGAATACACGTGAACTGTTTGTGTGTGGAACTTAGTGGAGAGAGAGTTAGAGAGAGCTCTGTATTATGGAGAGGAAAAATATGAGGGGTGTGGTAGGGGGAAGAGGATATGTTGGCAAGTCCAGAAACAGGGGAAAATCAGCCGCTTCACAATAACTGAGATGCAGGCTGGACTTCCCCGCACCTACAGACAAAGGGCTTGAGGGTACAAAATATTGGTAACTCTACGTTTGGAGCAAGCCTGGAAGTACCGAGCTCAAGACCCAACTAATTGCGCCGAACATGGACATTTCGAAGAAAATAACGGATTTTTCACACGTTAAAATTGAAATGTGGCTCAGACGGCCGACGGACATAGTAGATTTTGGGAATCCCTAAACCATGGAACGTAATGTCAAATTTTTTGCGTGGTGGGGTGTAGGGTGGGGACAATAAACTAAAAGAAGATTGTTATAAAAGGATAGCAATACCTTTTTTTAGATGTTTTGCTGAGATTTCCAAACTTTGCTGGCACAACCGACGTAAAGAACGAACTCCAGGAGAGATGAAAGGCTTACATGTGGATAAGTTGTCGAACTCGAACCCTTTCCAGGGCGTACGCTGCCAAGGCCAACGGACTATAACTCAGAATTCCCTTTTTTTTGCTGCGTGGACAAACAGCGTGGAAATCTTGGACGTTGCAGTACCGATTGGTGGTGGTGGTTTGTGGCGGGGGGGGGAGGGTTATTGAAACGTAACGTAATAAATGAGCCAGACGAAAGCTGTGCAAGTTGCCTGGAAAACGAGAGCGTATTCGCCAAAGAAGAGGGAAGCTCTTCGTCACCGGGTCAATAATATTTCCAGAGATCCCCCCCAGAACGGAGAGGGGAGGACTTGCATTTCCTTCCTCTGCCCTAAAGCCCCTTCATCCTCTTCGTCCGGACGCTCTTTACTTTCTCCCTTTTCTGCCCGCCCTCCGGTTCCCTTTCGCTTTTCCTTCCCTTCGAAACCCACACAAAACCCCTTTACCCGAGTTCAGGGTCACAATTGTGAACTTGACCCTCCCTCGTGTTTCCCGCTTTTCGTGCTGCGAGGCGCCACTTGCTCCTCGGCCTCGCCGTCGTCTTTCGTTATCCCCTTTGATCCGCTGGACCTTGTTGTTTGGAGGTAATGGAAACCCGGCTTAGGCGAATTGACGTAGGGAAACGAAGCTATTGCCGTCGTGTCAAAAAATTCGCGCCAAAAAAAGCGTTTCACAGCGTTCCATGAGGAATCCAATATTTTGACTAAATGAATGAAGTAGTCGTGTCATTACGCATCACAGAGTAGCGTCATGGACACTGCAAGTACAGCCTCGTGATAATGGGCAAATCCACGCAATAACAATGAATTTATAACAAAGTATCTATAGGTTTTCTTCTTATTTTTCTAATGCTTTACATATAGACTGCATATCCTTATTATTGTAGTTAGTTGTATTAATATCATACAACTTATATAATATTTTCGTTAATCTCATTTATTAATTTCTTTATACTTTCTTTGGCTCTCTAGAGTAGAAATGGAAGTTATGTAATTGGCCGAAAAATAAATGTTGAGTTCTCTTCAGATCTACACGTTTCAGACCTTACTGAGCCAGAAAAACTATATTTGGGAAAGTGGTATGTGTGTGTAGTTTGGGGTGTGTGGATTGGGGGTGAATTCTGAAAATTGTGGCCCGGTTTCTTTGGTGCGTGAACGTTGTGCATGCGGGTTCTCAAGCACCTTGGGATCGAGTTTCTCGGTGCAAGCTTCAACGCTGGAAGCCGCGTGGACTTCGGTGATTGCCTTTGGAAAGTTGCCATGGTTCTACTGAAGCCACAGCTGCGCCTCCTTTGGACGCACTTGCTCCCAAAGGTGGCCTGTGGAAGGTTGACCGTCCCAAGGGTAATGAGCCTTGACGTAATGGTGCGCTCTGCTGTTCGTGCTTGGCTAGGCCTCTCACATAGCGTCACAGCCGTCACAGCCGTGTCCCACACCCTGCTACTCAAATTGAAGGGTTGGCGAGTCGTACCAGGTGCGACGCAGAGCGATCACATGGTTATTGACTTTGCCATTACGGATGATAACATCCTCTGCAAAGACACGCGTGAAAAGCGATTCCGCACAAAAAATGCTGACTGGCCGCAATTCTTTAGGGTACTGGAAGGTGAACTGCGTGCCGCAGACACCGACCTAATAGTGCAAGCATCCACACCTGAAGAGGTGGACAGCAAAGTGGACACATTTACCACAGCACTGCACTCTGCTGGGCTCTCTGTACTTGGCCAACAGAAGCACAGGGCGATCAAAGTCCCATGGTGGACTGAGGAACTTAATCCCCTCAAGCAAAGTGCAAATAGAGCCAGAAGGATGTACCAAAACACTCGTGACCCTGATGCCAGAGCACCCCTCCGAACTGCCTTCATCCAAGAGAAGAAGGCCTTCCACCGCGCCATCAAACGAGCCAAACGGCAAGGCTGGCGAAATTTTGTGGAAGCGGAGAGCTCTGAGAACCCCTGGGGCAGACACTACAAGTCCTCCATAGGAAAAGCAAATGTAGAGCAGGTCTTAGCTGCGATGCAAAATGAGTCAGGCTGGGCCTGCAGTATCGAACGTTCACTGGAAACCCTCCTTGAGAAGGCGTTCCCAGATGACCAACTAGCTCGAGACACTGAAGCCCAGAGGGCAGCAAGGAGCTGATCATGGGCTCCTCCGAACGTGCCCGACATCCCATTGTGGACAACAGGCGACCTCGGCAGGGCCCCAGACCTTAAAGCCCAACAAATCTCCTGGGCCAGATAAAATAGAAAGCAATATGCTAAGGAAGGCTGAGCGACAATCTCCAGCGGTCTCCTTTAATTTATTTAATGACTGTCTGCAGGTCGGACAGTTTCCCACTCAGTGGAAGACTGCGCGCGTTGTCACTCTTCAAAGGGAGGCGACCGCAATCAGTCGGACCCGCGATCATGGAGACCACTCAGCCTTCTTTCCATATTAGGCAAAACACTAGAAATCTTGATGTTGCAGTCCCTCGAAGGAGTCTTTGGCCGCAACCTCACAGGCAGGCAATACGGGTGTACCAAAGGAAGGTCCACGCAGGATGTCATTGTCGAGATTCGGCGTGTTTCCCTGCTGGCACCGGCTAAGTACGTCGTAGCAGTTCTGATTGACATCAGAGGAGCGTTTGACAACCTTTGGTGGCCAGCGCTCCTTAATGAACTCAAAGGTAGGGAATCCCCGCACCTGTACTCGCTCGTCAGAAGTTACCTGACAGACAGAACTGCTACGATCGAAAGTAGGCATGTCTCCGTCCGGAGAAAAGATTGAGAAGGGGTGCCCACAGGGCTCGGTCCTAGGACCAGCACTCTGAATGCCTTCTTCGAAGGTCTTCTCAGGAAACTCATGGAGACTGACTGCGAGCCGTACGCCTATGTGGATGACTTGACTGTGCTGATCTTTGCAGAGTCAGTCCGCCAAATTGAAGAAAAACCCACCACGTGCTCCGCACTGTCAACCAATGGTGCGAGCACGTCAAGATGCAGGTGGCTGAGGAAAAAACCCAGCTAATCCTCTTGAAGGGGAAAGTGAATAATCCACCCACAATACGCTTTGGCGGCCACAGGCTCCTTCTTGAAAAGCACGTCAAGTATTTAGGAGTGAATATAGGTGAGAGGTGGGGTTTCAACCAACACCTCCAGTCCCTTAAAGGCACTACCATTGCAAGGTTTGCCTCACTGCGTGCCATTACTAAGGCCACTTGGGGTGTGTGTTACCACGACACCATCCTCATGTATAAGGCCATCTATTTAGGTGTGATTGGCTACTGCCCTGTTGTCTGGGGTAGCAAACTAACAGTCAATCAAAAGAGAGTATTGGCCCAATCCCAGAGAGCCGCGCTCCTGTGGATCACCAAGGCCTACAAGACTGTATCAACGGAAGCACTCCAGGTGATCACTGGTCAGTTACCAGTTGATTTGGCTGTTGAGTGCATGATTGACAAGTGGAGAGTGAAACGGGAGCTTCCCCCGCTTTGGGCTGAACTCCGTGCGGATCTCACCACAGAACAGAAACTTACCGCCATCGATGAATGGGCTCTAGAGAAATGGCAAGCGAGATGGGAATCCTCGTCAAAGGGACGTGATACGTATGAGTTCTTCCCCAACATCCGTGAACGTCTTTCTAGAAAATGGGTTGAGCCAGACCACTGGACGAGCCAGTTCCTCACGGGACATGGTGACTTCAATGCGCTGCCCACTTCTTTCTCTGAAAGACTCTCCATTATGCACGTCTTGTGCCTCCAGTGCGGAGGAACCAAGAAACCATGTGCTGCTCCACTGTAGTTTCTACAACAGTGAGCGACGGTTGTTGAGAGGGCAAACGAACTTAGCAGCTTTGACTGCTACAAAGGAAGCCTATAACCATTTTGCAAAGTTCGCAAAGAAGGTAATGGCTAAGAAACGTGGTTATAGTTGATCAGTCCTTTTTGAAACTTGCCACCCAAGTAAACAGTAAGATCAGGTAGGGAACCAGATTAAGAACTACTCCCAGATGGTACGGGATTCCTCAGGTGGTCCGCGCGGTAACACACGGGCAACAGCTCTCTACGGTGAGACTGGCTAACGACCACATACCTGCCGTACCTCCACAGGTCTGAGTTCGGTGGATGCTGCAGGGGCCGGCCTCTTGCATATTAGCGAAACCGCAACTTCTATGACTGATATAACCCTCGTCGAGGGTTTAGGTACAGTCATGAAATAAAGAAACAGATCTGTGTACATTGACGCTCCAGCTCGATTTGGCGGACTCGGTGTTTCATTCCTTTCTACAACTCTTGCGTTCTTGCGCCATAAGCGCCTACTTGGTTTGGAAGCATCTGGCTGGGATGTTGCATACGCTGTGGCTGCTTTTGGATTCATTTGGAAGTTGCCATGGTTCTACTGAAGCCACAGCTGCGCCTCAATTGGACGCACTTGCTCCCAAAGGTGGCTTATGGAAGGTTGATCGTCCCAAGGCTGATACGCCTTAATAGAATAATGCGCTCTGCTGTTCGTGCTTAGCTAGGCCTCCCACATAGCGTCCGATGTGTGTACATTGACGCTCCAGCTCCATCTGGCGGACTCGGTGTTTCATCCCTTTCTACAACTATTGCGTTCTTGCACAATAAGCGCCTACTTGGTTTGGAAGCATCTGGCTGGGTTGTTGCACACGCTGTGGCTGGTCTTGGATTTATTCAGCTGGGGTGGTGTGACATGCGAGTTGGTGGCTGCTCTGCATTGGTTCGGTTGGTCCCCCCTAACTCTTCAAACGTCAAGACACTGGCATTTTTTGTCACCTGATGGCTGGGAAGGGGAGATGGAGCGGTACTTCTAAGTTTCCATTGAAGAAGGACTGAGGCTGTTGATCCCAACCAGTCTGCGACAGTCCTGGATGCCCAGGTAGCATCTGGCAGCCGGGATCTTGTTCCATTGGATGCAGGTTACATCTAGGTTGCAGTGTTGCCTGAGCCATGGTACGGCGTGTTATGCAAGAAAAGTGCTGAGGAGATGCATCGGCTGAGTGTGTCAGCTTGCACTCTCTGAGCTATCACCACCCGTGTGTTGCTCGGTTGAATCTGAACTCCATGCTTACTTTACCGTAAACAGATGGTACAAGAAGCGAGGTGGGTCTACTGCGTTGCAAAATGTGACGGCACGAAGCACACCTTCCATTGCTGTCGCTGGAGGGATGACAGACTGCCGTTCACAGACTGTGGGGACGATAGGTCCTGACATGAGTATTTCAGTGTTCCTTGAGCTGGTGCTCCGAACGAAAAGACGTCGGTCGACGAGAGACGAGAGAGTTGCCGCCTATGAGAGCACCCCTAAGTCGTTAGAAGATGGAGAAATACTATTCTCGCTACCCCAAGGAAGACGATGACACTCCTAAACCTACCAAGCATGGGAAATAGGGGAAAGACGTGCTGATCGAGCAGAAATGCCGGTAGGATCTCTGACCCAATCGGACGCAATGTGAGAAACAGTCCGGTGCTCTGCTAGCACGGCTCACTTTAATGCTAGTTGTGCCTGTTCCACGCTGGGTATCTTGCCAACTCACACAACTCCATAAAGTCCTCCCAGCAGCTTTCAAACGAGGTGCATTCTCAGATGCTTCGAATAAACGATGCTCGACAATCGTTAATATCTACAATAACCAAATGTAATCCTTGAATAAGATGCCGGTAAAAGCAAAGAATATGGACCGCTCCCTCTGATGAGGCAATATATCGATATATCACGACCGAGGTCAGGTTATCGATATGCCTGACATCGTAGGCTTGACTCGCCATGTTTGAAATTAGAAATAACGACAGCTGTACGATTATGCCAATTAATGTTCATTATGTAATACCCCGATATATAATTATTTTAAATGTACAAAGACTATGAAAAGGAGTTAATTCAATGAAATTAAGAATGGGTGTATGAATATGATTATTATGAATATGATTGATATCGATACATGCAGTTGTAGCGTTATCAAGTGGTCGGTCCATATTCTTTTCGTTTCACCCAAGATGCCTTATGTGTGGAGATTTTCTCGCTTTCAACCATATTTGACATTTCCATTTTATTTTTCAGCACCTTTTGTACCTGAACCATGACTACCCCCGAGGAGAAAGGGGTCGAGGAAGAGGGAAAGGCCGAGGAGGAGCGGTAAGCGACTTTTATCGTTCGTTATAACTACGTACTAGCATGAGTTTGAACAGGGGTCGCTGATGGTGTAGTTTCAATACTGTGCACCTATCGTTGTGGGTAGTACACGTACATTGAGGCTTTTTCGTAGCTCTTGACCACTTTGTTTTAATTCATGTTACGTTCTTTGGGGGGGGGGGTGCCTTTTATAGTAGGACACGTGAAGGATCAATAACACGTAATACCAGGAGTGACATAAGCATTTATTAGCTGGGGAGTAATGAGTAGTCAGTCGTACGATGTTTTCTTCTGGCGTGGGGGAATGTAGTGTGAAAGGATAGAATTGACGGGAAATATGGGGGTGAGCGTGTGATTTCACGAACATTCGACGAACTGGAGGGAACCTCCAGGTCCTTGCGCGGTGCAGCATTCCGAATATACCAGGGCGCGTCACACAACAGTCGGAAGACGCGGTTCTGAAGAGCCTTGATGCGGAACACCAGTCTCCCTTCATAGAACCAGATGGGGAGGATGACCATCTTCTACAGCTAGAGTTTGACGCGCATTGGGTGGCTGAGGAGAGGCCTGAGTTGGTGGATCGTTGTCAGTGATGCGCTGTTGGCATTCCAGGTGAGACGTTGGAGGTGAATTGGCAGTTGTGCACAGCACAAGTGAATGAAGGGAAGGTTGGTAAGTTTTGAGGCAGATAAAGAGGACAATGGCAGAGTTGGAAGCATTTATTTGAATTTTCCATTCCGATGCCCATGGCGCGATGTCATTAGATGCGTGCACCGAGCGCAGGAGGTGTTTATCAGGAAGGGTGTAGAACATAACAAAGTGGTGGCCCAAGAACGCTGCCTTGGGAGACACCGGCACCAGAAATGGCTGTTATGAAGGAACCATCGGGTTAACCTGTGATAGATGTCTGTTACGCGCCGTTTAATTTTTTGCCAGTAGTCCATCGTGCCTCCATAGCCTGTCAAACTCCTTTTACAGATAACGTACACGCCCAGAGCAAACGATTTTGTAGTTGCCACTCACATAAATGGTTGGGAGTAGATGTTCCTCTTGACCAAGGTTCTGGGGGACGATGAGACGCTTGAACAGTTAGACATGATTGGCAATAAGCTTAGTGGTCGCTAGCTACACCATCGGCACGTTTGCCTTCCTGTTGACCTCTGAATTTGTACCTGGACGACTTGAACTAGCGTTTTTACTTTCCTTAGCAGTACGAAATAGGGAGCTACTCGTAAGTTTCCTGTGCGTGCTCGATTGGGGATGAACGGAGGAACCAAACCATCTCAAATTCGACATGAGACACCAAAATAAGGGAAATTGCTCCAAAAATAAAAATCCTCGTCTCTACAAAATGTCGATCGTTCTCCCCCCTTCGGCGGTTGTCAGCTCGTCAAGGGCGGTTAGCGTTGGGTAATTGCCTATTCGGCGTTCGCATCAGACAGTCCCGTCGCTTGACGGCACGACTCGAACGTTTAACACCTTCAGAGCGACCTAACGGCAGGTTTGAGAAGTAGTTCGACGGTCGGCAGGAGCTCGCTAGGTGGCAGGAGCTTCGCATCCGAGCTCGAGAGTCCGACTCTTCGGAATGAACCGACGTATCGATGATAGACTATCGATTATTCCAGAATCGATACTTATTTTAATATTTTGGCCCAAAACAAATTAAAATTTAGCCAATTTCCGTTAAAAAATTGACACAAAGTCAGAATTATCAATGAGTATTTGTATTAGGTACCTAGGTTCCGACAAATTACGTACTACCTGCTTGTCAATTATGGTATATTTCATGGACTTACTATTTCCTTCTTACCGACTTTATCCAACGTAATAATTTGCTCATAAATGAGATATATCAATTTTAAAAAACATTATGAATCTCGTGAACGAATAACACATCAACTGGTGCGCTGCAACACACAACTTTCCGCAACGCCCGCAAATTCGACAACTTGCTGTGTGTACAGCTGCTGTATCTTCGTTCAACGCATTTCTACAGAAACGTTTATAGAGAACAAAATGTAGGTAACAGTTAGTTGAGAGTGCACTGTAAGTTTGATCGAAATTTATTGAGCCGTTTTGGAGAAAATCGGAAAAATTATGAATCAACGACAAAAATGTCGTTTTCTGGGCTATCGTGACTTATATCCGTAAAACAGATATAGAAATAGCTGCAGGGATCAAAAGGGGTGTATAGGTGGCTAAAAGAGACTCCGTAAGATAGATCAAATCCTGTGTAGCAGTTATTCGGAAATTATGTAAATATTTTAAAAAAACACTATTTTCGACACATTTTTATCTCTGTTCAGTGGGGAGTTGGAGAACCTTAAGATACAAATGTCCTAAAATACGAATGTTTTTACAACATGAAATATTGTAAAATGTATACTTCGTCGTAAAAATTTGCGACGTGCGCGATGGGTCTAGAGATAGACGAAGTAGATGTTGCTGATCTCATTGAGGAGTATGCTGAAGAACTCACGACGCTCCTGGTTCTGGGTTATCTTCCCAGGAGCATGCCCATGCTACCAGGCGCGACCACGGGTTGTGGATAGTGGAACGGCCACGGCATTGTCCCCAGGGGCATGTCTGCGGCCAGCTGTGAATAAGGACAGCATGCTGACTGAATAAGCAGCTGTGAACAAAGGGCACAACCCAAGAGATCGCAGAAGAGATCCTGAACAAAGGACTCAAGGGCAAGCGGATCTACATTTTCTCAGACAGCCAGGCCGCCTTAAAGGCCATCGCAGCCTATAGTTTTAGGTCTAAGCTGGCATGGAAATGCCTCCATGCGCTCAAGCAGCTCGGCGCCCGTAACAGGCTCTCCCTCATTTGGGTGCTGGCTCACAGGGGGCATGAGGGCAATGAAAAGGCTGACCGCCTTGCGAAAAGGGGTACAGAATCCCTACCCATCGGGCCTGAACCACACGTAGGTATGACGAAAAGTCACCTGAACCGTCTGGTTACTCGATGGGAGATACAGAAAAATGGCGCCCATTGGCATCGCCAGCCACAACTGAGACAGGCGAAAAGGCTTGTCACGCCTTCCTGTCAAAGGGCGAAGGCGATGCTGACTCTCTCTAGACAAGATCTGAGAGTACTGATAAGCTTCCTTACCGGGCACTGCCCACTCAGATATCATCTCAACAACATGGGTATCTTAGAGGCAGTGGAATGCAGACTCCGAGGTGAGGAGGACGAGACAGCAGAGCATATCCTGTGTGAGTGCCCTGCCTTGGCAGCAAAACGCTTTGAATACTTCAGTCAGGAGACCACTGAACCCCAAATCATGGCGGAATCTGCTGTGAAGGACATACTAGGCTTCCTAAGGGGGGCGGGTATGTACGACGCCTTTTACTAAGAAAGGGTTAGTGTCACAATAGGCTCATATGCGGCCGCAGCGACAAAGGGACTTGTCCCACACGCCCTCGGGTAAAAAAAAAAACTCACCACGCTACCTAGGAGTTACGGAAGATTTCCCACTCAGCAGCGAAAGGGGAGGTCGAACCATAGTAGAAACATAGCGATATCCCTGGCAAATGGCAAGAAGTGTCTGATTTTGTGGAAAAAGATGCCCAGGGAGAGCGAGTGCCTTATTTGACGACGGTGTCATTCTTTCATCACATTTTTTTTTAAAGCCAGTAAAATGTATGAAATGTTGGTGATACATGGCGAGGGACGTTTGTGTTGGTGGAACGTGGGCTGAGGCCGGTTGGCGAATGGTTAGTGGGAAATAAGCTCACGCTAAATGTAAATAAAACGGTAGTGGTTCCGTTTGCTCGGTCTGAGCGTCCTTTGCGCTGGGGGTGTCCCACGTTGGGTTGTTCTACCGACGTAAGGTACCTGGGTATTGAGATTAATAGCCTCCACAAGTGGTATGAAAAGGTTAATGTGCTCTCGAGTCCATCGAGAAATTGTGTGTATGTATTCTCTTTCCTCTGTAAACTACTACTGGGTTTACTGTGCCCCCCGTACAATCGACTTTACCCATGCGGGGCAGCTCATGAACTTATGTAGAGTTGACATTTTCGTGCACGTCATCGGTAAGGCACGGAACACAGCCCATTCAGCTCCCTTATTCACAGAGCTTAGGCTACTTAGGAGCCCTTTACGAAAGAAGTGCAGTCCACCAGTTATTCCTAAGCCCAAAATCTCTTTCCGTGCAAAG
Source organism: Pachypeltis micranthus (assembly GCA_020466155.1). Taxonomy (NCBI): domain Eukaryota; kingdom Metazoa; phylum Arthropoda; class Insecta; order Hemiptera; family Miridae; genus Pachypeltis; species Pachypeltis micranthus. The sequence goes on from CM035778.1 coordinate 23,172,386, forward strand.
CAATAACTGCATACAGTTCCTTCCTCGATGCATGATTTATACTAATGTAAATCTGCGTGAAAATAAATTTAAAAAGTAATTAAAACAAATAGACCTTTCTTGATCGCTGCTTTGTGAAGATCTCACGCAGTGAAAGTCATTTAAGTGAGGCCAAAAAGGCCCGTAAAGTGACGATTAATAAACCCTTTGTGTTATTATATATTAATTATCGAACATTATGTGTGTTATTACTCGTTTATTTATGTACAAATAGTGTATGTTATACGTTTTTTAACTGTGTTTTAGGTTAGTTTCATATCGCTAGAACGTATTAATATATTAAATTATTTTAAATGGGGTAAATTGCTTTGAGATACGACTTTGTTTGGCCATACGACGATGATAACACAATGAATTAAATTCGTACCTCAGCGTACCACTGTATAGTCATTAGCTATTTGAAAGCTAGTTATTTTTGGGCGAATTATGCTCGTACTCTTATTTTAGCGTCCGATGGTGACCTGCGGGCTGGATATCATGTTTGAGCTAATTTGGTTCACCGTTTTTTATTTTCTGCTACCCCAAAGGGAAAGCAAAGTATAGTAATCGTGTCAAAAAGCGGTTTTCTTCGTACAGAGTCCAAAAAACCTAATTTCGGCGCGTGGTCCGTGTTTGTGCGTCTGTAGTTCGATTTGCGGGAGAACGGCTGATCTGATTGAGCTGGTTCTTTTATTGTTTGGTTTGTTATTTTTTGTAGACACCAAAATAAGGTTATGGGCGATTTCTGTCGATGGGAAGGGGAGGGGGGGGGACGAAAATGTACCAAAAACTAGGGTTTTCCCATTTTTCTCGAAAATGGCTTTAACGATTTTGATTAAACTTTAAAATTATCTTCTACTAATCAATACCTAACTTTTCTTCTCCATACATATCTCCATGAAAATACGGTGAACGGAGATATAGGCCCATGAAGCAAAAATAGGTTTTTTACGGTTATGGGCGATTTCGGACGAGGCGGAGGGGGGGGGGACGAAAATGTATGGTTTTTTACGCTTTTTGGCAAAACGGCTGTAGCGATTTTCACCAAACTCACAGTATGTTTTCAAATAGTTGATACCTACATATTGTTATCAATAAATGTTCCTCTGACAGTCCATTGAACAGAGATAAAAATCGAAATATGTCGAAAATAACGTTTTTTCGAAAATTTACGTAAATCCCAGGATAACTTCTTCACCAGATGTGATCAATTCTAATGGAGTGTCTTTTAGTCACCCATACCAACATTTCGTTCTCTACAATTATTTCTCTATATATATGTTGAACGGAGATATAAGCTGTTATAGCTCGGAAAACGAGATTTGTCGAATATTAATTTCCCGGTTTTGCAATTTTCTCAAAAACGGCAGTAACGATTCGGATCAAATTAACGTAGTACTCTCAACTAACTAGTCCCTACATTTTGTTCTCCATAAATGTTTCTGTAGAAATGCGTTGAACGAAGATATAGCGCCCGCATATGCAGCTGGTGTTCGAACTTACGGGGGTGACGGAAAGTTGTGTGTTGCTACGCACCGCTCGTTATCATTCGCGTTCACACACGCGCCATTTTCCCGAGCGGTGTTTTTTCGGACTCAATACTCTAAGGATCTGAAGAAAACTCATTTAAAAAAATTCTTTTCAGCTGATTGCATAAGTTTAGAGCTTCGATTGTAAAAATTTGTTGTTTTGGTGTGTATAATAATTAATAAAATTGTTTGCCGGTTTCGGCCGTGCTCTTATTTTCTCGCGTCGTTGAGATCTGCGCGTTGAGATCTGCGGGTTATATATACAAATGGCGTTTTCAGGCCGAGGAAAGAAAACAAAAAGAAATTTGTCAGGTATTTCATAACTTTCCTTAGCTTCGGTGAGTTAAGACTCTTCAGCCATTCGTGTTGTGGGTGTAGGTCTAGAAGAGCACTCAGTGCCGTGGAGGTGTGATGTACTTTTCATTATCGGGGCAGTTGTCCTGCACTCGGGTGAAATTAGTCATTTATTTTAGGAATTAAGGGGCGTAATAAGGTTCAATCAGTTCAGCACGTATCGATTCCTCAGTGGAGGATGTGTACTTCCCCTGGTGGTAAATTTACTCGATACATGGCGTCAGTGTGTTCACAATTATTTCGTTTGGTTCATTTTAACTAACATTTGCGCAAGGTCGCAACGATGCTTCGAGAACGGTTGCCGCTCGTGCCTTTCCCTCTAGTCTCGATTCGCTCGCATTTGTAGGTGCGAAGCCGAAGGAATGAGAGAAAGCACGAAACCGACGGGAAAAGGGGCATCGGCGCACACTCAGACGAGAGGAGCCTTCGAAGTAAAAATCTTACCAATCAATAATCCCCACTTCCTCCGAGCACTAACCAACCCCAGCAGTTCAAAGCTCATCATCGGGGCTGCAAATGGCGATCGGAGGAAGGAGTCGTTCGAATAGGAAAACGTGAAGCTGCGCAGCTCGCGAGCGAAGGATCCACCACGTCCCTCTCTTCTCACTGGCCTCGTTGCGTTCCTCCTACTTAACGCTCCTTCGATCTCCGGGCGAAATTGTCGAACTTTCGTCAATTACGAGGGGGGTCGTAAGTCGTTATTGAACGAATTGAAATGCGGAGTTGGCGGATTTTGTGGGTTTCTTTGTTTAGGCCGGACGGCAAGGGTTTCTGCGAACCTCTATGCATATTTTCCAGGATTGAATGCGTGTGGAATTGGAATGTCGAGGGTTCATGCCTATGAGCATTTTGATACTTGCGCTGCCGCCTGTCGTCGTCCAAAAGATCTCTAGTAATGTCCCTGGAGTGTTACGGTTTTAGTTCGGGGCGTAGTGCCCTGAGCACAAGTGCAATGGAGTCTTGCTGACCTGGAAGCTGCCAGGTCTAACAAAATCGTGGCATTTTAATTAGGAGAATGTCGTCTTCGCCGCTCGTAGGGGTCTTCAACTACTAAAGATGCTTTGTGGACTACTTTTCTATAATGTGGTTACCTTCCGGTGTTCCTCATTTCAACTATTACTAAGACGAGGCGGACTCCGGGACACTGACTTCGTGATTAATGTGGGAAAAGTCATTCCAGTACAAGCATGAATTTCGATTTCTTCGTCAGGATGTCTTTGTCTGTCGTGACAAGCGTCAATAGATCTGTCGATTACCCGCGGCACTCTCTAGCTCGTTGCTCAGCATGTACAGCATCAGATGATGCCCGTTTCAGGGCAGATGGCCGCCTGGGGCAACCAATTCTAACTAAGGCTTGTTCCTAGTGGGAACTTCTGAAGCATCGAGCTGCTCCCATTCATCTACATCAAAAGTAGGCTCTTTGAGACCTCATTATGGAAGAACGTGGATCCTTTTCAGGTTATAAGAACCAACCCATCTACACCATTTCTTAAACAACACTTGTGAGAAATGTGGTTGTTCTTATCCTTGTACAGCAATCCGAAAATATGTGGTGCGTTGCAACACACAACTTTCCTTAGCTCTACAACAATTCACTTTGTACATGGCTAATTCTATTTAATCAATTCATTTATCACTCAGTTAATTTGAATCTTGGTCAAATAACGCTTTACGGCAGCAGCAAGCGGTAGCGCTTACAGTTACAGATTTTATTGTGCTGCTCGTACTCTTTGCAGGACCATTATTGAACAATTAGTAGACAGAGAATGAATGAGGCTGTAAACACAAATTTTTTGAAGAAGGATAGTAATTACTTTTGCAGAGTTATTAGGTAAAAACTGTTAGAACTGGTAGTAAGCGAAATGGCAGTAGTTGAAATTCAGGAATTTCTGGAGTGAGCCCTATGTATCTCATGAGCGTTTTCCAACACTCACCCTATAGGTATTGGAATGGACTACAATACCAATTTTTTGTAACATTCCACAGAAATTCCAGCGGAGTTTATAAAGAAAAAACTGCGATAAAAACGCTTTTCGTCGAAAATTTTGATAATTTATTGTGCTGCTCTCGTCATTTTCCCACGAATGGGAATTTTATGGTATGATTATCTTATTAAGAGCTACCAATATAAAAAATTTTATCAAAATCGTTAGAGCCGTTTTTGAGAAAAAAAATATTTGGTGTTTTGATCACTATGATAACTATAGTTAAATTTCGGTGGATTTTGTTCATAACCTTATTTTGGCGTCCCAGGGTAACCTGTAGGCTAGACATCATGTTTCAGCTGATTTAGTACGGTTGTTTTCTCTAAAAACCGCGCTAAAATCGATTAAGTCGAAACTTTTGGTAATTTATTGTGCTGCTGTCGTCATTTTCCCACAAATGAGAATTTTATGGTATAGTTAGCATATTGGGAGCTACCAAAGTAAAAAATGTAATCAAAATCGTTTGTGCCCTTTTTGAGAAAAAAAATATTTGGTGTTTTGATCACTATGATAACTATAGTTAAATTTCGATGGATTTTGTTCATACCTTCATTTTGGCGTCCCGTGGTAACCTGCGGGCGAAATATCAAGTTTAAGCTGATTTGGTACGGTTGTTTTCTCTAAAAATTGTTCACAGACACTGACACATACACACACAGATCATTTTCCCGAATAGTGTTTTTCGGACTCAGGAGGGTCTGAAACGTAAAGATCTGAAGAAAACTCAAAAAATTTTTTTTTCAGCCGATTACATAACTTTCCTTTCTATTTTGTAGAGCCAAGGAAAGTAAAAATTGGATTGTAGAGTCTATTAACGTTCATGAGATAATTAGGAGCACCTCAATACATTCTAGAATTCAAACTTTTTCCATTTTTATACAGCTTTTCCCAATAATTTCAAAAATAGTACACGATTCATGTTTTCAATAAAACGTGTTGATAGTCTCATGACTGATTGCTCAATAATTATCGTGGAATGAGTACGAGCCCCTCAATAAATACCCGAATCAAAGCGCTACGATGTAGAGTTGTGTTTTTTAAAATTCAAATGAGCTAAAAATCAATATCAAGTCATCATTTGTACGACTAGCTCTTCGATGGGCTTGTGCCTACTCCACCCCCCTTCCCCAACCCCTCATTTTCCAAATTGCTCTAGTACAAAAATGCAACGAGTCTTGTGTCATTCAAAGCCACATTCCTAACCCATTTTCTGTGACGGTCGTGGGGGTAACATCGACATTGAGCGTAACGTGAATGCAGGTGAATGCAAGTCGAGTGAATGGGGGCGTGCAACAGCTTTAAAGAAGCGTTCTCTCGCTTGCTTTGATCAAACTCCGCCCTTGACCTACCGAAGGGAAAATGGGGTTAGGGACCTTCGGAGTATTGGGGCGTTTGGATGTTGGGGAAAAGGGCGCGGGATTGCGAGAGGACCCCTCGAGCAACAACCGCGACCCTCCGACAAGCACAAACCGGGTAGACAGTTAGCAGACAGCGCGCGCGGGATAACAGAGAGAAAAGGGACGGGATTTGAGAGGAGGGAAGCTCGTGATAGTAGTCGTGGTCCTCCGCTTCAGTCCCGTCTCTCCGCCAGCGTTGTTATCCCTTTTCCTGAAAGGGAAAAAGTCTCAGGAGAGCGGCGGGGGGATTAGGCGAAGGACGAGGGAAAGCCCTTGCTCTGGCTTTGAGCTTCGTAAAAAAAAAAAAAAGCCTTCGAGGAGGAAAACTCCGGAATAATAGACGATGAGGGAAAAAGGGATGAAAAAAAAAGAAAACTGACAGTCCACTCAACAAATACCTTCTTTTCTCGAGGCTTTCACGAAACCAGAACAAACGAAGGTGCATTTTGCATAGAACATGCACGACCTGCCATAACGCACTTAACCGAGCAATTCTCAAAACGACTTCAGGGCGATTTTGCGCCGAATTTTCTCACAGATTTGTATTGAAAACCCAAATTAGGTATTCATAAATGAAATGCTTCGTTCTACGCATCACACAACTTTCCTTAGCCCCGCATGCATTCAGCAGTTTCTAATTTTACCTAATAAAATATGTTTTATATTCAGTTTATAACTCTAAATTGACGGCGCTTGAGGTTCCGGAATTTATTGAGTTGCTCCTAATCAATCCACGACCAATATCGAGCAGTCAGAGCATACGAAATTCGTGGGACTGTTAGCATAATTTTTGTGAAAAGGGTTGCGCTTATTGTGTTGGAATTATCGAGTATTAACTGTGAGAAATGTTAATGCGGGATAAAGAGCAAAGAAGCACGATAAATGATCAATTTTTCTTTATAAATTGCGCACTTATGGTACTAGCGTGTAAAAAAAAAAAATCGGAGTTGTAGCCCAATAAATTACCTACGCGACGACGGTTTAATAACGTTCATGAGATAATTGTGTGCAGCCCTAAAAATTCCGGAATTGGTACGACATCCGTTTCACGTACTAGGAGTTTTAACAGTTTACACTCGATATTTTTATACACAGTGAACACGATACTTAAAAAAAAACTCAGGTTGGCAGTTTTGTAATCACCTACATACCGATTACTCAGTAGTGATCGTGGGACAACTAGGAGCTAGTCAATAAATTCTGGAACTTCGTAAAATGTGTCAGGTAAGTTTTACTCCGAAGGAGTTTTTACTTTCCTTGGCTCTACGAAGTAGAAAGGAAAGTTATGTAATCGGCTGAAAAAAAATTTTGAGTTCTCTTCAGATCTTTACGTTTCAGACCCCTCTGAGTCCGAAACACACTATTTGGGAAAATGGTCTGTGTGTGTGTCAGTCTGTGTGTGCATGTGTGTCTGTGAACGATTTTTAGAGAAAGCCACCGTACCAAATCAGCTCAAACTTCATATCTCGCCCGAAGGACACCATGGGACGCCAAAATAAGGGTTTAAACAAAATCCACCGAAAGTTAACTATAGTTATCATAGTGATCAAAACACCAAATATTTTTTTCTCAAAAACGGCTCTAACGATTTTGATTAAATTTTTTATATTGGTAGCTCTTAATATGATAATTATACCATAAAATTCCCATCTGTGGGAAAATGACGAGAGCAGCACAATAAATTACCAAAAGTTTCGACGAAATCTATTTTAGCGCAGTTTTTAGAGAAAACCACCGTACCAAATCAGCTGAAACTTGATGTCTGGCCTACAGGTTACCGTGGGACGCAATAATGAGGGTATGGGCAAAATCCACTGAAAGTTAACTATAGTTATCATAGTGATCAAAACACCAAATATTTTTTTTTCTCAAAAACGGCTCTAACGATTTTGATTAAATTTTTTTATATTGATAGCTCTCAATAAGGCAATGGTCATTCGTGGAAAAATGACGAGAGCAGTACAATAAATTATCAAAATTTTCGACCAAAAGCGTTTTTCGCGCAGTTTTTTCCTTATAAACTCCGCTGGAATTCTTGTAGAGTGTTAAAAAAAATTGGTATTGTAGTCCAATCCAATACCTAGAGGGTGAGTGTTTAAAAACGCTCATGAGATACATGGGGCTCACTCCAGAAATTCCTGAATTTCAACTACCGCCGTTTCGCTTAACACCAGTTCTAAAGATTTTTACCCAATAACTCTGCAAAAGTGATTACTATTCTTTTTTAAAAAAATCTTGTTTACAGCCTCATTAATTATCTGTGTACCAATTGCTCAATAATGGTCCTGCAATGAGTACGAGACGCACAATAAATTCCGGAACTGTAAGCGCTACCGCTTTCTGCTGCCGTAAAGCGTTGTTTGACGAAGTTCAAAGGAACTGAGTGATAAATGAATTGATTAAATAGAATTAGCCATGTACAAAGTGAATTTACGTAGAGCTAAGGAAAGTTGTATGTTGCAACGCACCAGATATTTGTTATTGTTGCTTAACTGATCAAAATCGCCGAAGGCCCGCGGGTTGAAAGTTATGTAACGCGTCGCACCAAATCTTTTATTAATTGACCCAATCGCGGAATCTATTCCGGGGCCCCACGCGTGCTAGCAACGAGCCACATGCGGCCCTCATGTTCGACGCCCTCTCCGGACTCCACAGATGACGTTATATTTTGGTCTGAAGGAAACTGAAGATTCGTCTGACGAGACGGATCCCGACTATTCGACCGATATCACGGGTATAATGATGTTTGTCCTCCATTTTGGTGCGATAAACGCTTTGTTTTTGGATTATTCGCAGTAATTTAAAGATAAAATGTACCGTGCGTGGGAGACGTTAAAAAATTGTGAAGTCGTTATACTTCATCGAAGCAGCGAGGTAGTTTGTATGTTTAGGCTAAAGAATAATAAAACACAAAATTGCGCTTGAGTTATGCGTTTCGCGGTCTTCGGTGTACAAGAAATTTCTACGACGTAATTAACCTCAATTTTTCCTTGCGAACTATATCGACATTTGTGATAATTTATTGTGAGGTTGGCTCCCCTAGGAGGAAACTTTCATAGAAACGTACAGTTAGTTGAAACTACTCGGCAGAAAAAAAGTGATCTAACTTGTTAGTATAAAAATGCAATTTTATAAAAAAAACGAGTGGTGCGTAGCAACACTCAACTTTCCGCAATCCCTTTAAGTTCGAACACCAGCCACACATGCGGGCGCTATATCTTCGTTCAACGCATTTCTACAGGAATATTTTTAGAGAACAAAATGTAGGGACTACTTAGTTGAGATTGAGAGTGCTCCGTAAGTTTGATCGAAATCATTAGAGCCGGTTTTGAGAAAATTGGAATGCCGATAAATTAATATTCGACAAATCTCCTTTTCTGAGTTAACTTGGCTCATATCTCCGTTCAACAAATGGATACAGAAATAATTGTGGAGAACGAAATGTGAGTATGGGTGACTTAAAGACACTCAGTAAGATTGATCACATCTGGTGAAGAAATTACCCTGGAATTTACGGAAATGTTCGAAAAAACGTTATTTTCGACACATTTTCATTTTTATCTCTGTTCAATCGACTGTCAGAGGAACATTTATTGAGAACAACATGTAGGTATTAACTATTCGAAAACATCTTGAAAGTTTTGTGATAATCGTTGAAGCCGTTTTGCCAAAAAGCGTAAAAAACCATACATTTTCGTCCCCCTCCCCTCCCCTGCGCATCGTCCGAAATCGCCCATAACCTTATTTTGGTGTCTACAAAAAATAACAAACAAAACAAAAAAAGAACCAGCTCAATCGGATCAGCCGTTCTCCCGCAAATCGAGCTACAGACGCACAAACACGGACCACGCGCCGAAATGAGGTTTTTTGGACTCTGTAGGCCTCAAAACGTAAAGCTCTGAAGAAAACCAAGATTTTTTTTGGCACGATTACTATACTTTTCTTTCCCTTTGGGGTAGCGGATAGTAATATGTAGTCGGTGACGATGCAGGGATGCGTTTTTTTAAAATCTAGACTATTTTTCAATTTGTCAGTTTTAACTTTTCTTAGGTCTACGTAGTAGGAAGGAAAGCCGATTAAATAATTTTCCTTGCCCACTTTTGAGCTAAGGAATGTAAAATATGACAGAAATTGATATCCTAGTAGGTCTGTTCCCTTATGAAAATTAGTATTCCTCAACATTCGTAAGAGAGTTATGTCAGTCGAAAGTCGTGGAGGTTTGAAGAGCCCGAAGATTCGCTGAGGATCCACCAAACGGAAACCTGAGGAGGTAGACTGGTTGTCATTTAGCCAGTCCCACTGTGGGGAGCTGTTGCTCATGTGTCGCCACGCGGAGGTAGGACCTTGAGAAATCCATCATTGAGGAGTTCTTAATGTAATTTCCCTCATGATCATAGCAAACAGTTATAAACTTGCTCAGTAGCAATCAAAGCTGGAAGGTTTGTGCTGCTCATCTAGCATTGTTGGAACTACAGCGGAGGAGCGTGTGGTTCCTGTTTTCCTCTGCATTCAAGGAGCAAGACGTGGAGATGGAGGGGCTTTGAGAGAAAAGACGTGGAGCCACGCGTTTTAGTGGTATAAGCGAAAGCTACTCGAAGCTGCGTCCTGGGAGATTTTAGCCGCTTTCGCTTTTCCATTGAGGATCACTGATAGGCCCCCCCGCATAAGCCACGGCTGATGATGGATTACTTGATTAGTGCTCAGTGTAACCCCTCGGCCACTAGAGATGTGGTGATCAGGACGCACGATATTAACTCTGTATATGAGATCGCTTAGTTTGGGTGTTAGCTCTCATAATGAGAGTATTTGAGTCAACCAATCGATGGAGTGTTGTTTCTGGAATACATTGTTCATGTCAGTGTTGTGTACGTCGAGCCCCTCAACAGCCACACACAGGGTACAACCAAAGAACTTCCCCCTAACCTGCCAGGGATGTGCTCTACAGTCCCAATTTCAATGATGGAGGTTCCACAATATGTTCTGTACCTGAAAATAAGCGCTATGTTATATCCCCTGTATACACACACTGAGAATACGGCAAAGGCATTTGGGACCCCCAACTAGCAGGTGAGCTCAGTGTGTCGCCCGGTTCTCCAGCTCCCCCAACCCTAGCATATCTGGTCTTCCCCAATAAATTTGTAGTACTAACTTGGTGCCCTGAAAATAGGATACTTAACGTTTCAAGGCATCAGGATTCCAAATGTGCAATGTCCGGCTCTTGTCTGTGCCATATCTTGCTCTTAACGTGGACTAAAAGACCAGTTCTTTCCCACAAAAATCCCATTTTATACTTAGGTGAGTCTTACTGCTCGGCAATCAGATTGGATGAAGCAGCCGTAGTTTTATCGCAATTCTCCGCGTTTGGTATCATTTTCGAATTATTGTTAGATGCTGGGTTGAATGGAATGAGTGTCAAAGGTGTATGACTGCGTCTAGACCGAAAACAGTGAAATGTCAGTGATTATAATGATCCCAAGTCGACTAATTGAAAGAACCCAATGACAATGCAGCAGTTCATTTGTACTCCCTCTCGTCTCACTGCAACTACCCGTCAAGCCGTGCCATTTGCCATAGGTGCCTGGAACGCCTCATTTTCGTCGTTCCGTTGCAGTCAGGTCGTGTTTCGTATTGTTTACTGGTATTTTTCGACGCTGAATCGAACCGAACGTGTCTCAGAGGCGTGGAACTACGTTTTCACTTGGGCGTTCGTGAGTGCTCGACACTGCGCTCAAATAATAATAATAATAATAATAACACAGATCGTCCAACACCTGTTTGGGTCGTTGACTATTCATCTCATCCGACAGATATTAATGTAATCGCGAGGGGAAATGATTACGTATTAAAGAAATTGGGTTGTGTCCGCCAGTAGGCAAATACTAAAGTTAACGTACCTGTTAGGTGAGTCCGTCTCCTCTGGCTTGTGAGTTACTGTGGGCAAGCGCTTTCGATGTAAAGACATCATCGTCTGGCCGTTTAGTCAGTACTGGAGTCAGTCAGTTGGTCGTGGTCTTTATATACAAAGAGAAAGGTGAAGGGAGTGATGGAGCGTTGGGGAAGGGGCGGGGAGAGGTCTTGTTGGTCAGTCTTGTTAGTAGTACCTTAGCCGGACTGGCTGTGTTAGGTATTAAAGGAATGTGGGTTTTTCTCTTTGTATATAAAGACCACGACCAACTGACTGACTCCAGTACTGACTAAACGGCCAGACGATGATGTCTTTACATCGAAAGCGCTTGCCCACAGTAACTCACAAGCCAGAGGAGACGGACTCACCTAACAGGTACGTTAACTTTAGGAAATGATTACCTTAGGTTCACTCTCATATTGAGCGTCTTATCTCGTTTCATCTATTACTCGAAAGTACAGAAGAGTACGGTCGTTATCTGGGGTTACGCTAAGAAACACGGTTTTTTTTTCTACGACAATTGGCGACGTTGTAGCGCAGTATAACTTATCTTCGAACGGTACACGATTAAGCTCCTTCAACTGTCATTATCTCGCGAAGTGAGCGCGATAAAACTAAATTAGACGCTAGGCGAGTTTCAACCTTATCGGACGATAGCTTTGTAGATAACGTCTTGTTAGTTAGGTCTACGCCCTTTATCCTTGCACGTTGCGTTAGTTTTCTTGTTTAATTTCAAATAATTCCGTGTAGCGGCTCGTCCTTGAAACAGCGTGAGGTTCTTCAGGCGCTGCCGCTGCTAAAACAAGTAACGTAATAACGAGACAGTAAAGAACCGGCCACATCTCTCCCCTGACAACTGCCCCAAATAGTGAACTATCCAGCAATAAAAAGCTCGTTTGAGCTCGCACGGATAGTTCTGGGATCGATGCGAGAGATCTGCTTTCGTGATTTACAGGTCCTTGCTACATTTCTGGACGCTATTAGCGCCATTCGTCGCGTAGAAAGCCGGGAGATTATTCGCGAAGCTCCGCAGCTCCTGGGAAAGAGGCGAAATGCATCAAAACGATGTCGTGTTCGATACTCACGCAGCGCACTTTATACAAGTCGTTTAATTAACTCGAGTGCAGCTTAGAGCTTTGTGTACTGTGCATATAAATGCTAAATATATAGTTCCTTCGGTCACGGCATCACGCGAGAGCCGCTACCCGATTTCAATAATTCTTTTTTTTCGTCGTTGTTAGGAAAGAAGGTATCCTGTGCGACTCATCACACAACTTCTCTCACGCTCACACATTACATCGTTAACACGATTTTGTTTTAAAGAATCGTTCTCAATATTTTGAGATTACAGAGCGTAAACCCTTTCGAGGGAATTGTGGAATTTCTGAGGTTGCTCCTAATTATCTCAAGAGGGTTATTAAAATTTCATCGTACATGAAGCTTATAGGACTACCACCCTAATTTTTCTCAGAACGCCAGTCCTGTTCGAGCGGAATTACTTCTATAATTCTTGTATTAACCTCACGTTCTCAATTTTGTTCTTCTGCGCTGACTTGGAAATTATCATTTGGTTTACAACTTCTTCTCGTTCAATTAATTCCAATAAATGGGGATTTAGAGCTTGAGGCATTCTCAATGTGTGCTGAATGGCGCCCCATTTGTAACCTTCTAAATATCTGGTGCGTAGCAACACACAACTTTCCGCCACCCCTCTAAGTTCGAACACCAGCTGCATATGCGGGTGCTATATATTCGTTCAACGCATTTCCACAGAAACATTTATAGAGAACAAAATATAGGGACTAGTTAGCTGAGACTACTCCGTAAGTATGTTCGAAATCGTTAGAGCCGTTTTTGAGAAAATTGGAATACCGATCAATTAATATTCGACTAATAAATTAATATCTCCTTTTTTGAGTTAACTTGGCTTATATCTCCGTTCTACAGATGAATACAGAGATAGATGTGAAGAACAAAATGTGGGTTCAGAATACTAGAAGACACTCCATAAGGTTTATCACATCTTGTGTAGCAGTTACTCTGGAATTTACGGAAATGTTCGAAAAAACGTTATTTTCGACACATTTTGATTTTTATCTCTGTTCAATGGACTGTCAGAGGAACATCTATTGAGAACAATATTTAGGTATTAACTATTTGAAAACATGTTGAAAGTTTGGTGACAATCGTTGAAGCCATATTGCCAAAAAGCGTAAAAAACCTGTTTTTGCTTCATAGGCCTATATCTCCGTTCACCGTATATTCATGGGGATATGTGTGGAGAAGAAAAGTTTGGTATTGATTGGTGAAAGATAATTTGAAAGTTTGATCAAAATCTTATGAGCCGTTTGCGAGAAAAATGCGAAAAACACTGGTTTTTGGTACATTTTCGTCCCCCACCCCCCCTTCCCATCGGCCGAAATCGCCCATAACCTTATTTTGGTGTCTACAAAAAATAAGGAACAAAACAAAAAAAGAACCAGATCAATCGGAACAGCCGTTCTCCCGCAAATCGAACTACAGACACATACACACGGACCACGCGCCGAAAACTTCGACAGTTCCTCGTTCTGGATGTGCAGAATTGGCGCGGTCCACACTCCCCCAATTCAGTTTCCGTCGACCAGATTATTTGTTTGACGGATTCTAAAGTGTGTTCTGGTGTGACACGGCTCCTTATCGATTAATAATCAATTACTGTCACGCGATGTGACGATTCGTTTCTGGTTGTCAAAATCCTGCTGAACAAGCAGAGGTTCCTTCCCATTTTATGTCTACTGAGTTACGAAAACGACATCCCCCGTGAGCTAAGGTTTTGATGCTTCACGTTTTTTTTTTTTTTGTTCTAAACGCGTCAACTCGGCCGTTTTTGAGTCGAAATGTGGTTGAGTCAGTTTTTCATTCGAGAAATAACGGAAACGCGTCTTATCTCCCTTATCGAACGCGTACGTGTCTCTCTCTGTTTCCGAAGATTGAAAACACTTCAACGGCCGATACCGGACCAATCCCAACAGTCGAACTGACTTCATTCTCCGAGGATAATAATAGGATGGCCATCGAAAGTCGATAAGGAGCCGCAACGCTCAAAAGGAGGTCGGACAAAAGTAGGAATAAAGCGACGACAAAATATCGTTTTTAAAATTGTACTATTCGTTCAGCTTTTGTCGACTCTCTTAAGTTTCAAATGAGGTCCTTCGTCGTGCAACCAGTGGAAAGGCAAAGGAAGTGGAGGGAGGAAGATCGCTTCATTATCCCTTCCCATTAAAAGCGGCGACTGGCAGGGCCCTTCTTTGCCCATCCAGACGCAGACGCTGCAACTGCCGACGGTTCGCGGAGAGATACCTAACGTTCAGTCACACTATAATCAACCGCACGTAGCCGCTCAAGATGTGACAAACCCAAGTAAGAAAATTAGTCGCGCCAAATTACACGAAAAATGACGAGGGCAGCGTAATAAATTAGCGAACATTTCGACGAAAATCCATTTTAGGTCCGTTTTTCCATACAAAATCCGCTCTAACGTTACTAGGGTCTTCACAAAATTTGACGCGGTAGCCCAATCAAGTACCTGTACGATGAGCGCTTGACAAGGCTCGTAAGATACATAACAGCAACTCCATAAATTCTTGAATTTCAACCCCCACCGTTCTGTGGAAGAAATGACGCCTTCCCAGTCGTAGCTGTTGCCAAATGCGCGTTGACAGTGCCGTTGTATCGCCGTTACTATGCTGTTAGCGAGCGTCACGTCGCAATATAAATAAAGGGGCTAGACAAATAGTTCCGTTACGCCCGCAGAAAACTAAAACGCATTAAACGCGCATTAAACTTTTGATGCATTAATAAGCCCAATGCCGTTAAATGACTGTAGATGTGTACTTCCGAGACCCAAAAGGTTAAGAAAGTATAGTGATCTGCACTTCCAAAACGAGGAACTGTCCAAGTGTTCAGAGGTGCGACTCGGGGCTTACTTTTTAGAAGGTTGCAAATGGGGCGCCATTCAGCACAAATTGAGAATGCCTCAAGCTCTAAATCCCCATTTATTGGAATTAATTGATCGAGGAGGGGTTGTAAGCCAAATAATAATTTCCAAGTCAGCGTAGAAGAAGAACAAAATGGAGAACGTGATGCATGAAAGGGGGAGCTTGAGGATCGAAATAAAACTGAATCTCGGTGAGCGTGAGGAGGACTGTATTATACGTGCGGAATTGAGTTGAGTTAGAATTAAACTGAGACAGTGTGCAAATGGGTGACACAGGAGTAGTACTCAGAACACGTGAACTGGCGTGGGAATGTGCCTCGGAAAGAAAGGTGCGAGCTGTTACAGGGACGAGAGTTGGAAGCGGAATCATTTGGAAGTGCTCAGTCGCGGAGAGGAATCTGAAAAAGGAGGAGAGGGGAAAGGTGGAAAAAACCACCGTCGGGAATATCCACGCAAGTGGGATTTCCGTAGGTGCGACGACCTTTGGGGAAATAATGGCCTCTGCCACAGGTGCGACCCTGTTGGAGCAGGAGCGGAAATTCCGAGGTCAAACACCTGGACAGATTCGGCACTTTGCGACTTACACCGCTTAAAAAGCGACTGTACTCACCACTATCGAACATCGTCATTTCTTCGGCTGTAGCTTTGTGCAGCCTCTGAAGCGAAAAGGGTAGACGGGTGACGTTTCACATACCCCACCCCTTCACCACATCATAAGCAGTTTGCTATACCTCCAACCGACCGATGGAAATTATCAAATTAAAAGCAATGTCAATATAACAAAAGTTACCGTTTCTCCTCGTCCTGAGCTGTCTTACTCCGGTAAGATCCAAATAGTCAATTTGGTGGTTCCGTTTGTAGTGGTCATGTTTCATATCTTTTAATAGTATTTTTCTGAATCCTCGAGCCATCGCGTCTTAATATCTGATCGACTGAAGTTTCATCTGTGCAGGAACAACGAGGAATGAAGAGTTCCTCTAGAAGATGTAGCTCCAGGTGGATTGTACTACATTGTTACGCAACACTGGCGTACAATCCCACCCGACCTTTTCCAATATTAGCACGTGTATGGCCTGACTCCCATTAAAAGCATCGAGCGATTGTAGTCTAGTGGTAAGACGAAGGTCATAATCTGACAAAAGTTGGGCTATTGGATCGAAGCTCGCGATCGGTGTAATTTTTACGAAAATGTATGTATTGTAATGAATATCAGGTTACCCACAAAGTTTTTACCTAGTTAGATTGTTGGTGTGTACATTTTAAAATAGAATTCAGTTCTTGTTGATGTAGACAAGTAATTGTGAATTCTGTACTGTTTGTTGCATGTTGTTGGTCCATGACTGTTTCATGGTTTCGCGCAATGCTGCCCAGTCTCTGACCATCTGTGCTCGCATATCCCCCAAGCAAGCGCTCCACTCGTCAAGCGTATTTCGCGTTGTCGTCACGAAATCATTGGAGAGAGGATCCTGAGATTCAATCCTGAGTGGATCGTTCTTGTTGCTCGACGATGGCTTACTGAGAGCAACTTCTCTAACTGTCGTCGTGGGGACTGAGATTTCCTCAGATGTAGTTCACCACTGGCGAGTCGACATCGTTCGTTTGGGGAACTGAAAGTTGTTTTCGCCTGGGCATCCCACCGCTGTCACCAATTTATTTCACGACGTTTCTTTTTATCCGAAGAATTAGGATTATCCACAAAAATGCGTTGCTGCTGGATTTGACGGTTTAATTGCCGTAGTTGTCGCAAGGTGGGAGATGTACGTGCAACATAGAATGCCTCAAAGCTGATGTCGATGCGAATTATTTTGTTCAAAAATTCGCTCAAAACGTTCCGCCCGTACGAGGGGCAGTTGGAAATCATTGAAACCCCCCTTTTATTCTCCCTCCTCTTAACCATTTTCCGCCAAGCTGTAGGTCATAATAGTGAGAGGGGGCAACTGTGAAGGGGGGTCGCGTGCCTGTTTGGAGCCTTTGCGGCTCATGAAATCAATAGTACTCTCCCGCCCTTGGCAGTTTACCTCATATCGAAATCCCTACCCCTTCATCACAATTCCTTGTGCTCTCTTTCGTTGGATATTACAACTACTCGGTTCACGGTGAGGCCGCCTCCCGCAGTGTCCCTCCTCCGTGCCATTCACCCCCCCCCCCCGGTCGCCACCGCTCTTGCTCCCTTAGGCCAATCGAACTCGACCTGAGGGGCGATAAGTAGGTGTAACGGTCGACGTGAGGTAAACCGACGCGCGTAATCAATCCTATACCTGAATATTTGGCGAGAAGCCCCACGCAACTTTCTTTAACTCTCCCGAGTAAATTCTGCGAACACGCAGGCGCTCAATGCGCTACAGAAATACAACTGAAGAAAATTGCAAGTTTAATCGTGACAGCCATCTTTTAGAAAATTTTGAGGTTCTCGTTCTCAAAAATGTCCTTTTAACGGTTGCATGAAACATTTCGGTAAATAAAACGTATAGGTTGCTAGAAGACACTCCATCAGGTTTATGTAAAGCAGTTGGGCATGTCTTGTGGGAGACCTTTTTACAAAATGTTTAAAATAACTACTTTTTTCTTCGTTTCCGAACAAAATCGCGACAAACGCAGTTTCTAACCCTTTTCAACACCAGAGGGCAGCAGGCAGGCGCAAGATGGGTACTTATGAGTGTTGTACGCTCTACCCTCTTATGAAGGTGTGGACAGGAACACAACGCATTGCTTATCACAGGAAGCGGATGGTAGCGATGCAGCTGAGGTGCGCTCACGGCAGTGCTTGAGCGTACTAAACTGTTTCTAAGGAGGCAGTGTTATCCCAATCCACTTCCTGGCAGCTGTAGTTATCAAGAGGGCAGCCAGAGTACAGCCAACAGAAGATTGAAGGGTTGTGGCCCTTAGGAGCTGTCAAGAAGAGTGATACAGTCTCCAGCACTTGGCCCATGGCTCGGGCCACGCCACAAAGAGGCGGATTTCTACCCCTCTCAGCTCCTAACACGACGTGGAGCATTTAGGGTTATCTGCACCGAAATGGAAAGGCTGCAAGCCCAAACTGCTTGAACTACTGCAAGGCAATGGTGGATGATGCTTCTCGTGGGTGGGTTGGTGGTGGGTGGTGGAAGACTAAATTGGTCAGCTCATGCCAAAGGCATTCGTCCGCTCCATGCTGCATTAAGAGGAAAACCGGAGGTAAATTGCTCGATTTGCCGGATCAGTGCTCAGCAAGGAGAGGATGGAGCTTGCTGATCCTGAGCCATTATATCGCTGGGATCAATAATGAATACACGAGCGAAAGACCTGCTCCTAAACCTCCCGAACTGCTGCGCATTATGGGAGGATGTACGGGAACGGCAGCACGCCTGCAGGATTCTCGTGAGGGTGAAGAGGTACACAAGCGTGAGGGCCAATCTGGTGCAATGTGCTAAACCGTTCAGAGTTGTACAATGCGCAAGAGTAAATTCATGGAGCCACTAAGACCAACAGGTAGGCGTTTGAGAAATTCTACTGCCGACCTTTCGGTTCGAGTTGTGCCAGCCCAGGAGCTCTTAACCCGTCCCCACGTCGTAGACGAGCGAAAGCAACTCCTTGGCCTGACGGCTTCAGGAGCCCACCCTCCAGCACAGAACCAGACCAGCACGAGTCCTTCCTCAATCTGCCAGTGGGGATCATTGGGGCGTCTAGCAGCCCGTGCTACCAGTTGCTAAGCAGTCACCCGCTAGCGGCCTTCTGGGGTGCCTCGGGGATCTGACATTGCCTGAGGGGAGAGCCTCTCAGGGTGTCGGGCCTTCTACCGCTTCCCCCAGCGGCGCCAACTAGCCTCTGCCTCCTTACGCCTTTATCGCGAGTGCAATGAAGCTAAGAGGAGACAGGTAGGTGCTATATTGTGCTGTCATGCTCTAGTTTGAGGCTTCCAGTGGTATGAAGTACTTCGTCGAGTGGCTTTCCCGTCCCCCCAGAAATACCCCAGATTACCTCATTGGTCCATTAAGTGCTTTTCACCCACACGATCTTTTGACAATCCTGGGTAGGGTTGATAGTGGTTACACTTATGTAGTTGCTAAGGAGATCGTTCTTCAGCCGATCGGTCGTTGGAACCGTGGGAGGGGGAGGCCTTCTGATAAATGATGTGCGTCACTGTGAAGGTTACCAACGGAGCTGAACCAAATCCGCCCAAACTTGATATCTAGCGCACGGGGTACCATAAGACGCCAAAATGCGGGTATGAACACAATCCGCTCAAAACTAACTATAGTTATCATAGTGATCAAAACACTAAATATTTTTTTCTGCAAAAACGGCTCCAGCGATTTGATAACTTTTTTTTGTGAGGACAGCTCCAAATAATATAACTCTACCATGAAATTCTAATTCTTGAAAAAATGACGAGAGCAGCACAATAAATTGCGAAACATTTCAACGAAAAATCGATTTTGGCGCAGTTTTCCCTTATAAACTCCGCTCAAATGTTACTGGGATCTTCAGAAAAATTGACGTGGTAGTCGAATCAAATACCTACACGAGGAGTCATTAATAACGCTCGTAAGATGTGTAGGAGATACTCCATAAATTCCAAAATGTCGATCCCGATCGTTTTACCAACTACCATTTTTCACAGTTTTTACCTGGTTATCCTAAAACGGTGAACGCGATGCGTCTCGAAAAAAATTACGAAGACAGTCTCTCAAACCACCTGTAAAATGATCGTTCAATAATGGTCGTGGCAGGAGTAGTAGCACAATAAATTCCAGAACCCTAATCACCTTCCTCTGTCCTGTTGAACGTTGTTATAAACATAATGAAAAACAGTTTTGATTGGTTGCTAGAGTCGAGAGTATGAATGCGCGAAAGGCCAAGGAAAATTGGGCGATGCGTCGCACAAGATGACACACTTTTTTATCTGTATTTTCAACCTATGAACGTTTCCAGTTACAATAATTATAAATAATATTGGGAGCCCCGCGGAGGTTACTCAATAAAAATTGTGACATGAGTAGGAGCAGTTTAATAAATTCCAGCGCTTATTGCGACAGATTAGTTGCTAGAGCGGTTAAGATTTCTGAATGTAGGCTGAAGGAAGTTGTGTGATTTATAGATAATTTTATATTTAGTGTAATTAAGTCGTTAGTGGCCGGAAAGGCCGGCATTTTTTGGTAATTAGTGTAATTTGTCATCTTCGAGGGTTCAAAATATTTTATTTTTTGGATTGTTTCATCGATTGGTGGAGACAAGAGCTCTTCGTCACAGTATCCGATGAGTTTGAGGTTGATGGGCCGGTAGTGTGTTGTGTACAACGAACTAGCATTACAATTTGCGATTGTTACCATTTGCTCCGTTAGAAACGTTGAAATTCGATTCGGACGTCGCTCTCTTTTCTGCTCTCTAGAGAGTTTCAGCGGATTTTGAAAGCCACTGCGCAGACTGCTCGTAATTAAAGTATACTTCCGCGACTATTATTGTCAAATGTCAAACGCGCTATGGTCAAGCGGATTTCAAACCTTTGGACGAACGTTCGAAAATTGTTAATCGATACGCGTCAAATCAAATATGCAAACAGACCTGACAGCTGAGTGCGACCGGCGGGGTGTCCGGCGCCTTGAGAGAATCCCCGCAAAACCTCGTGTTTAACGCAATTGTGGGTTTAATTTTTATAGTTTTAGACTTCATAGCGACCTAAAGTAATCGAACGATGATGCACCCCACGCGTCGAAACGTATTTGTCAATTGCGTCAGTCGCAGGAATGCGAAACGACTCCCGATGCGTCATTCGCATTTCCCACATACTCAGCACCTTCCTCGAAATATCGACGCATGACGCAACGTTCTTCAACTTTCATTCTCCGTTTTTAATCTCTTTGGCTCTACGAAGTAGAAAGGAAAGAACAGTTTTTCCTCAGATCTTTACGTTTCAGACCCTATTTGTGAAAATGGTTTGTGTGTGTGAACGATTTTGAGATCAGCTCAAACTTGATATGTGGCTCGCAGGTCACCCATGGGACCCCGAAATGACGGTATGAGCAAAATCCACTCAAAACTGATTATAGTTATCATAGTGATTAAAACACCAAATATTTTTTTTCTCGAAAACGGCTTGAGCGATTTCGATTACATTTTTTAAATAGACAGCTCCTGTTGAGACGGCAATGCCATAAAATTCCCATATGTGGAAAAATGACGCGAGCAGTACAATAAATTGCCAAACATTTCGACGAAAATCGGGTTTAGCGTAATTTTTTCGTTATAAACTCCGTTCAAATGTTACTAGGGTTTTCAGAAAAATTCAGGTGGTACTGTAATCAAGTACCTACACGATGGCTCCATAATAACGCTCATAAAATATATAGGGGCCACGCCAGAAAAATTCGGAATTTCAACCACAGTACTACCAGTTCTAAACGTTTTTACCGTATAGCTCTTGAAAAGTGATTATTGTCCTCTTTAAAAAAATCGGGTTTACACCCTCATCAATCCTCTGTGTAACAAATTCTCCATAATGGTCGGGGCGTGAGTACGGGCTGCACAATAAATTTCGGATTTGTACGCGCCGCCGCTTTCATGTGAAGTTGTGTGTGTGGGGCGCACCTGACATTTTTATCGCTCTACCAACAAGTAAAATCGGGTTTTCCCTCTTGTTTATGCGAAGTAGAATCCTATTATTCATTTTTGGACGGATTAATGGGATGGGATTGACCCTTGGGTGCCTTAAGGACGCATTTTCTTTTGGGCGGTCAGGGCGGTTCGTGTCCTCTTGCCACTCACCTGTTTCTCTGGGGACGTCCCTCCGGCTCTGGAATTCCCTTTCCTCTCAATTACCGATCTTGCATCGAGCCCTTTACCTTCCGTGCTCGCATAGGGGAGCACTTACGACCTGTTTCCATTCATTAATACGTTTGTGAATGTAAGCGTACTTTTCTTATTCTTTCTCTTTGCACCAGGATAGACTTGAATGGACGTCGGAGACGGGTTATTAGATGGGCTTAGATGTACAAGGCGAGGTGATTTACACAGGATATGAGTTGAGTGTATAAACGCGAACAAATAGAGGTCTGAAGGCGTGTAACTGGTTGTACGGGGAAGGAAGGAGAAATTCGAATTAGAAGTCGAGGAGAGGTGAAACAAAAACCCATTTGGGAGAACAGGAGACGACTGTATCGCGAAAGGAGTTAGAAGATGGTTGCGTTGGGAAAACGACCGACTTTCGTGAGACTCCGTAGAAGAATGAATTTGGGAGGAGCTGTCTGTTATGTAGAGGAATGTGAAAAGGAGGGGAAGAAATGATACGTCGGAACCCCAGTCGAAGCGGGAATTCGCCATTGGGATACCCGTGGAGGAGGTGGGATTTCCATAAATAACAATAAGCGATCGAGGACGAAGGTCTTTCCAGGCCAGGGAGTCCCGTTAGGGCAGGTGTGGGAATTCTGAAGTGAAAACCCCCGATAAGGATTCGACGTTTTGCGTCAAACACTTTCTTTTTTTAAAATTTGTGTTAATCAAATCTTACGTTGTATAAGAGCATACTTTTTTATATAAGCCATTTATTTGCTATATATACACAACATGCAAATTATTTTATAATTAAAATGTAATTTGTTTCATCAGCACCACTTAATATAAAGAACAAAAACATTTTGGCAATTTCTGATTTCCAAAATTTAAGGAAATTGCCCGGAGATCAGGAGTTGCATGTATATTAATAGTACATAAAACGTTATACTGAACGAAACCCAATAAAACAAAAAAAACCAATTATTGACATAGAGAAATAGCAAAAAAGTAAGAAAATATACTCCTATTAATGCATCAATGAACAAAGTTCAAGAAAGGAAGATTAATAGAGAAGTCATTCATTAACTGTTGCACAAGAAACTCATGAAGATCTTTTTTAAATTGACTAAATTTTTCAATAAGTTTAATGCTTGGAGTTCTACAAAAATCCTAGGACCTAAGTAACAAAACTGCCTTAAATAAAAGTCATACTTGGGGTAAGGGATCGGTACAATAATAGACGAGTGATGTCTACTCATCCTTTGCAATCGAGGGATTTTTGGAAGTTGACACTTGAAAAAGTATTGAAGTAAAATAAAAATATCTGGTGCGTTGCAACACACAACTTTCCTCAGCTCTACGTCAATTCACTCGTGTACATGGCTTTTTCTACTTACTCGATTCATTTGAACTTGTTCAAACATCACTTCACGGCAGTTGGAAGCGGCAGCGTTTACAGTTCCGGAATGTATTGTGCCGCTCGTACTCATTCCCGGACCATTATTCAGCAATTGGCACACTACGAATTAATGAGGATGTAAACACTTTTTTGTCAGAGGATAATAATCACTTTTGCGTCAAAAACGTTTAGAACTGGCAGTACGCGAAACGGCAGTAGTTGAAATTCAGGAATTTCTACAGTGAGCCTCATGTATCTCATGAGAGTTTTTAAACGCTCACCCTATAGGGTTTGGATTGGACTACTACCCCAATAATTTTTAATATTCTAGTAACATTTCAGCAGAGGAAAAAACCGCGCTAAAATCGATTTCGTCGAAATTTTGGCAATTTATTGTGCTGCTATCATCATTATCCCACGAATGGGAGTTTGATGGTATAATTACCTTATTGAAAGCTATCAATATAAAAAATTTAATCAGAATCGTTAGAGCCGTTTTTGAGAAAAAGAATATTTTGCGTTTTGATCACTGTGATAACTATAGTTAACTTTCGGTGGATTTTGCTCATACCCTTATTTTGGCGTCACATGATAACCTGCGGGCTAGGTATCAAGTTTGAGAGGATTTGGTACGGTTGTTTTCTCTCAAAACCACTATAAAATCGATTACGTCGAAAACTTTGGTAATTTATTGTACTGCTCTTGTCATTTTCCCACAAATATGAATTTTATGGTATTGTTTCCTTATTGAGAGCTATCGATGTAACAAATTTAATTAAAATTTTTCTAGCCGTTTTTGCGAAAAAAAATATTTGGTGTTTTGATCACTATGATAACTATAGTTAACTTTCGGTGGATTTTGCTCATACCCTTATTTTGGCAGATAATTATATTCTCAGACAACCAGGCCGCCTTAAAGGCTATTGCAGCCAATAGTTTTAGGTCTAAGCTGGCATGGGAATGCCTCCATGCGCTCAAGCAGCTCGACTCCTGTAGCAGGCTCTCCCTCATTTGGGTGCCGGCTCACAGGGGGCATGAGGGCAACGAAAAGGCTGACCGCCTTGCGCAAAGGGGTACAGAATCTCCTACCCATCGGGCCTGAACCATACGTGGGCATGACGAAGAGTCATCTGAACCGACTGGTTGCTCGATAGGAGACACAGGAAAACAGGCTCGTCACGCCTTCCTGTAAAAGGGCAAAGGCGATGCTGACACTCTCCAGACAGGAGCTTCCTCACCAGGCACTCTTCACTCAGATATCACCTCAACAAGATGAGCATCTCAGAGGCGGTGGAATGCAGACTTTGCAATGAGGAGGACGAGAGGGCGGAGCACATCCTATGTGAATGCCCTGCCTTGGCAGCTAAACGCTTCGATGTTTTCAGTCAGGAGACTTTAACTTTTAATCATAGCGGAATCTGCGGTGAAGGACATACTCGGCTTCTTAAAGGGGACGGGTATGTACGACGCCTTTTACTAAGAAAGGGTTAGTGTCACAATAGGCCCATATGTGGCCGCAGTGACCAAGGGACTTGTCTCGCACGCCCTCGGGGAAAAAACAAAGAAAAAAAGTAAATAGTTAGATCAGGCGAGAAACCAGATAAAGAACTTCCAGATGGTACGGGACTCCTCAGGTGTCCAGACCTTCGCTTTGTATTCTCTGCCAATACAAACCAAATACCTGCCGTACCTTCGACGGATACTGCACAATGGGCCGGCCTCTTGCACGACAGCAAAACCCCAACTTCAGGAATATTCATTTGTTAAAGAATCAAACTTGTAACTCAACTATAGCGCATCGGGGGATATTCATAAAATTTAAATTATTTAAAAAACCGACAGCATCCCATCGGAGTTCAGTTCAGTTCAGCAGAGGAAACTCTCTCTCGGTCCAACCTTCCCTCCCTCCAGTCATCGAAGGTTTTCCAAACAGGGTTAACCAAATGACGTTTTCAGAACTGACAGTAGTCGCGCTAGGCGGGTTTGTTGCGATCGAGCCTGGTGGAGTGAGAGGGGGGGTGAGGACTCGAACGAATGTGCGACCCGTGGAGGGAGAAAATAGGGGTTATGGAGGGGAAGGGCCCTGTCGTCGATGGAGTGGGGGGCGGGGAGGCTCCTCCGCGCAGCGCATTGCTTCCAAGCGAGGAGTCGAGTTGGTCCTCCCCGAGGTTTTTACGAAATACTCTGCCGCGGTTTCGGCCGGAATTTTTCCCTAGAAAAAAAAAAGTTCTACAAAATGTATTGATTACGCTCGTTCGTTTTCGCGATTTATTTTTATTCGATTCAAATTTTATCGAACCCGTTGGTTGGTTGGGATTTAATAGTTTATTTCATCCCGTTGTTAAACAACTTTTGTTCAAAGTTTACGCCGTTATTTTTGAAAAAGTTTACGCGTCGTTAACCCCCGTTCAAAAAAAAAAAAAGTTCTTTTTTCGCGTTTTCGAATTTCGAATTTCTGATGCTCAATTGTGGTGCGCGTTTATTGTCGACGAGGCTGTGCCGTTATAACGAACGAAAAGGATACTCGTAAAATCAGGTAAACGCGTTAAAAAGACTTATTTTTAAGTTGAGTGTATCGTTCGGAGCGAGTTGTTGATAAGTCGCTGAGGTATTTGCTCTCTGTTACGGGGCGGTCACCATGGCGCCCGACTGTTCGATAGAATAGGCAGCCCCGCACTACACGCGCTTTCTCCCCTCCCCATTCCAGACCCCTTCAGACCGGAGGCCCCTCGTCTTTCTGCTACTTCTCTCGACACTCTTTTGACAACAACAAAAACCGAGAATGACCCAATTTAAACGAAAAAGTAAATAAAATGTTGACGTTTCGTCTATGTGGATGTCGATTTGACGAGTTCCACGAGTACGCCGGACCCATTTTTAACGCGTACGAAAGAGTAGGGAACCGCGCAACTTTATTCTCCCTTCGACAGGTGAATTCCGAACGTTCTTCTCGCGGTTGTAGATAATTTTACTTTCCGCTACCCGAAGAGAACGAAAGTATAGTAATCGCGTCAGAAAAAAATTTGGGTTTTCTTCAGATCTTTACGTTTTGAAGCCTCATGAGTCTGAAAAACCTAATTTCGGTGCGTGGTCCGTGTGTGTGTCTGTAGTTCGATTTGCGTAAGAACGGCTGATCCGATTGAGCTGGTTCTTTTTTTGTTTTGTTCGTTATTTTTTGTAGACACCAAAATAAGGTTATGGGCGATTTCGGCCGATGGGAAGGGGGGTGGGGGACGAAAATGTACCAAAAACTAGGGTTTTTCGCATTTTTTTCAAAAAAGGCTCAAACGATTTTGATCAAACTTTCAAACTATCTTCCTCTAATCAATACCTAACTTTTCTTCTTTATACATATCTCCATGAAAATACGGTTAACGGAGATATAGGCCTATGAAGAGGTTTTTTACGCTTTTTGGCAAAACGGCTTCAGTGGTTTTCACCAAACTTTCAGGATGTTTTCGAATAGTTAATGCCTACATATTGTTCTCAATAAATGTTCCTGTGAAGGTCCATTGAGCAGAGATAAAAATGAAAATGTGTCGAAAATAACGTTTTTTCGAACATTTCCAGACATTCCAGGGTAACTTCTTCACCAGATGTGATAAATCCTAATGGAGTGTCTTTCCGTCACCCATACCGACATTTCGTTCTCTATAATTATTTCTGTATATATATGTTGAGCGGAGCTATAAGCCAAGTTAACTCAGAAAAGGATTTGTCGATTTATCGGTATTCCAATTTTCTCAAAAATGGCTCTAACGATTTCGATCAAACTTACGGAGTACTCTCAGCTAACTAGTACCTACATTTTGTTCTCCACAAATGATTCTGTATAAATGCGTTGAACGAAGATATAGCGCTCGGAAATGTAGCTGGTGTTCGAACTTACAGGGTGGCGGAAAGTTGTGTGTTGCTACGCACCGCTCAAGCGAGGTCAAAAATGGGGATTCTCTTTCGAAGAGGTTGACAATACAAACGCTTTTTGTTCTGCCCTAGCTGATTAGGTTCACTTCAGGTTCAGGTGTCACTTCGCGTTAGGGAGATTTCTGTAATTTAGCGTCACGTCCCGTGATGAACGTACAATTTCGTTTTCGATAAAGTCGGCAGGTTTTTTCTGACCTTTTTTT
Source organism: Pachypeltis micranthus (assembly GCA_020466155.1). Classification (NCBI taxonomy): domain Eukaryota; kingdom Metazoa; phylum Arthropoda; class Insecta; order Hemiptera; family Miridae; genus Pachypeltis; species Pachypeltis micranthus. The sequence goes on from CM035778.1 coordinate 23,199,826, forward strand.
TCTATTTTCGTTCTTGGGCTGATTAATAGGGGAGCAATAGCAACAAGAATGCTGATTGAATAGAAAGGTATGGTGTTAGCTCATCTATTTTGTGCCGGCGTGAACGCTATTTGCCTGGTCCTCCAAAACACGTTGTTGTATACTTGAAACGCGATGCATTTAATCAATGAATAACTAGTGCGACGCACCACACAACTTTCTGGACTCTTAATAGCTTATCAAATCTGTTTTTTATTCTGTTTATAACGGAGGGGCGTGTGGTTCTGTAATTTATTGTGCTGCTCCTACTCGCGCCACGGTTATTATTGACCAATCAATTCATGGGTGATTTGATAGACTGTCTACGCGATTTTTTCGATAAGGATTGCGTCCACCGTTTTAGAATAGTCGGGTACAAACCGTGGGAAATGATAGTGTAAGTCGGGATTGAAATTCTGGAATTTATGGAGTAGCTCCTACACACCCGACGAGCGTTATTAACTACTCCTCGTTTAGGTAGTTGATTGGACTAACACGCCAATTTTTGTGAAGTTCCTAGTAACGCTAAAGCGGAGTTTATAAGGAAAAAACTCCGGTAAAAGTCGATTTTCGTCCGAATGTTTCGCAATTTATTGTGCTGCTCTCGTCATCTTCTGATGTATGAGATTTTTATAGTGACATCGGGTCATTTGGAACTGTTGATACAAAAAATTTCATCGAAATCGTTACAGCCGTTTTTGAGAAAAAAATATTTAGTGTTTTGATCACTATTTTAACTATAGTTAGTTCGAAGCAGATTTTGCTCGTGCCCTTATTTTGGCCTCCCGCAGTGCCCTGCGGGCGAGATATCAAGCTGGTTTGAGCACACACAGACCCAAATGATGTTTGTTGTACTCAGCAAGGGTGATAAGGGGACGTTAAGTCAATGTAACAGTTTTACTTTGGTAATAAAATTGAATTGTGTCGAAGAAATCGATGATTGTTAACGCCATCGGTTTTTTAACTAATTGCGTTAGTTCTTCTTAAATTTGGACAAATAGCCTAATGAGACGTGGCGTTCAGCGTTTGCTGTTTTCAAACCAAAAGGTTAAATCGTACAGCTCGTCTAATTACGTCAGAGTGGAGGTCTAGAGGGGTCAAGATACGTGTCGTCTAGCGATTGAAGCTCAACAGGCCGTTTCCAATGTCCTTCGAGTCGTCCTTTTTATTTCTCGGGGAATTAGATCGACGTCGGGAATAGCAATAGCTCAGATTTGCTTGTTTCGTCTGAATTTCCCCGAGCTCCTGAATAACTTGGCGCTCCTCCATTAGGTCGGAGGCGCATTCACAACGGTCACGCGGTTTTGTTGGTTGCCTGACAGGTAAATCGCTCGTTGCGGAGAAGGATCTGACGAGATTTGTCGCTTCAGGCGATTGTTGAGTTCACCAGCCAACAACGCCCGATTTTTATTCAGTCATCCTTGTTAGCGCTTTCTTGTCAAATTGCGAAAAAAAGAGGTAATTAACTAAGGGAGCGAACGAACGTCGAGCAAAGAAATTCGAAAGGGATTATGTTGTAGAGGTGGTCTGAGCCAAACAATTGAAAGTTCGATCGCTCTTTAACGATCACAATTAACTCTGATTTGACTATTCACTTGCCGACGCGTCATACAACTGTTCTCAGCCCCAAAAACATTAAGCAATTTTCCAATCTGTTTTTCATCCACTTCCTAAAACTTTCTATTCTTATTGTGTCGAAATTATTTTTTTTCTTCAACATTTTTGTAATTTCCGTACGGCTTCGCTGGATTTCATCAATCTTATGGAGTGTCTTCCAGCAACCTGTACCAATTGTTTCTGTAATCATCTGTTGAACGGAGACGCCCTCGATAGCTCGGAAAACGAGATTTGTCGAATGTTAATTTATCGGTTATCCAATTTTCCCATAAACGGCCGTAACGATTTCGTTCAAACTTACGGAGTACTCTCAGCTAACTAGTACCTACATTTTGTTCTTCATACATTTTCTTGTAGAAATGCTTTGAACGAAGATATAGCGCCTCGTACATGGACGTCGAATTTACGGGGGGTTGCGGAAATTTGTGTAACTAGGCCCAGGGGCGTCCTCTTTAATGCTACTGCGCTGGCCAACTACACATCGATCACGATGAAGTAGATAACCACAGGAGGTTGACTACAATCCCACCAAGGAAGATCGCCACGAGAGAAATGGGAAATGACCTATAGCGTTCAATTGGCGCCTACAGTTCTGGAATTTATTGTGCTCCTCGTACTCATTGTAGGACCATTATTGAGCAACTGGTACACAGAAAATTAATGAGGCTGTAAACGCGAATTTTTCGAAGAAGGATAGTAATCACTTTTGCAGAGTTATTGGGTAATAATTGTTAGAACTGGTAGTAAGCGAAACGGCGGCAGTTGAAATTTCGGAATTTCTGGAGTGAGCTCTATGTACTCGATGAGCGTTTTTAAACACTCAACCTTTAGGTATTGGATTGGACTACAATACTAATTTTCTTCAACATTCTACTAACATTCCAGCGAAGTTAAAGAAGGAAAAAACCGCGCTAAAAACGCTTTACGTCGAAAATTTTGATAATTTATTGTGCTGCTCTCGTCATTTTCCCACGAATGAAAATTTTATGGTATAGTTAGCATATTAGGAGCTACCAATATAAAAAATTTAATCAAAATCGTTCGAGGTGTTTTTGAGAAAAAAAAATATTTGGCGTTTCGATCACTATGATAACTGTAGTTAACTTTCGGTGGATTTTGCTCATACCCTTATTTTGGCGTCCCATGGTAAGCTGTAGGCTAGACATCAAATTTCAGCTGATTTGGTACAGTTGTTTTCTCTAAAAACCGCGCTAAAAACGCTTTTCGTCGAAAGTTTTGGTAATTTATTGTGCTGCTCTCGTAATTTTCCAACAAATGAAAATTTTATGGTATAGTTAGCATATTGGGAGCTACCAATATAAAAAAATTAATCAAAATCGTTAGAGCCGTTTTGGAGAAAAAAAATATTTGGTGTTTGGTCACTATGATAACTATAGTTAAGTTTCGGTGGATTTTGTTCATACCCTTATTTTGGCGTCTTCGGGCTAGATATAAAGTTTGAGCTCATTTAGTATGGTCGTTTTCTCTAAAAATCGTTCACAGACACGCATACACACACACACACCTTTTTCTCAAAATGTTAAGGTCTGAAGCGTAAAGATCCGAAGAAAACTCAAAATTGTTTTTTCAGCCGATTACGTAACTTTCCTTTCTACTTTGTTGAGCCAAGGAAAGTAAAAATGTTTGCGAAAGGGAAGGAAACCCCATCAGAAAAGTTTAGGTTGATGAAGCCTTGAGAAGGGATTGTACCTACGTTTCGAACTATGTTTGAGTCATACAACAATCCACAGTTTGTAGCAAGAACGACGTAACAGCGACTTATGCGTCGGAGCGGGACTGAAGGAGCGCCAGCGAGTAGAACGCGCATTAAGCGAAAGGAATCGCACAATTTGGTTCGTTGTGCGAGATTCTGAACGAAATTTGTACCTTCGAGCGGTTGTAAGTTCGCGGCCGACGATTTTACTGGAAGTTGGATGTACACGTTTGATTCCAGCTAACTAGGATGACTTAATGCTGTGACGAGTGAATTCTAGCGACGCGTCGTTTGTGTGGGCTTTTAGCGGGTTGAAATTGCCCGGTTAACAACGTCACGTTTCAGTAAATCTAAATATAACCTACGCCGATGACCACGTTTTCGACGAAGAATGCAGAAAGTAGCGCGAATGAGCACGTTAGCAGGACGTTCGGTTGTTAGAGAGCTTTTGATTTCTTTCGACCGAGAGAAATAAGCGTCCGATGTTTTTGCAACCGCTTCGTTCGACTTGAAACGTTAGTTTGAAAAAACCCTTCAGGTCGCTCGTTTCTCGGAATTACGTAACTCGTTCGGCAAACAATCCCGTCGTTTCAAGGCTATCCTTAGCTCTAATGAGCCGGGCCGACTATGAATGAAGGTTTCGATGCCGCGAGGCGGGCGTTTTACGACCGAAATCCGCGTGTTTTATCGAAGAATTGAGACAAGTGTGTGTGTGTGTGTGTGTGTGTGTGATGTGTCAAAGCTACCTTTTTGAGTCTGGCAGTAGCAGGTAGTCGTTCTACCACTTTATGAATTATGCAATAATCGCCGGAGCACGAATCCTTCGAAGATGCGCTCCAACGGATCCGCTGCTTCTTAAAACAAGTCGCTATACTCAAGGCAACCGAATAAGTTGAAATACGAAGATGTAAATCGTATAAAGATTAGAAAACTATTAAACAGGGGAAGGGGAAACAATTATTAGTTGGTTCAGTTCCTATAGTGTAAAACCCACGCTCAACATATTCCAAAATAGTTTTTCATCTCTCACAATTGAATGATTTCTTGTTTGTCGCAATGTTGACACTCTCTTAGCATAAATTACCTCACATCTCAATGCTGAACAAAACTCCTATTTGTCGCAGTGTTGCCTTTTGCTAATATCTGCTACCTCAGCTCGGTTACTCATTCAATCAACATAGCAATAGCAATTTATTAGGTATAAGCTACAAAAGCGAAATGAACTTTGTCAAAACTTATAAATGTTAGTTTCAGTCTTCTTTGCAAATATAACAGCGTGAGAAGCAAGTAAAGTACACAAAAAACTAATAAATTCACATAAAAAGGTGTAAAATAAAACATTTTGAAGAAATAGACGCGCATTTGTTAAATATTTCCTTCTAAATAGTATTATGGTACTAATGGCGACTCCGTAAACCACACTGGCAAACTATGACGTAAGTCATTCACGTTTTGTCAACTCATTTTTTCAGAAATTGACGACCAATTGTACGTTGCAACACACAACTTTCCTTAGCTCTACAACAATTCACTTTGTACATGGCTAATTCTATTTAATCAATTCATTTATCACTCAGTTAATTTGAACTTGGTCAAACAACGCTTTACGGCAGTAGGAAGCGGTAGCGCTTACAGTTACAGATTTTATTATGCTGCTCGTACTCATTGCAGGACTTTTATTGAGCAATCGGTACACAGAGAATTAATGAGGTTGTAAACACACATTTTTTGAAGAAGGATAGTAATTACTTTTGCAGAGTTATGGGGTAAACATTTTTAGAACTAGTAGTAGGCGAAACGGCAGTAGTTGAAATTCAGGAATTTCTGGAGTGAACCCCGTGTATCTCATGAGGGTTTTTGAACACTCACCCTTTAGGTATTGGATTGGACTACAATACCAATTTTTTTTTCTTTCTACAAGAATTCCAGCGGAGTTTATAAGTAAAAAACTGCGCGAAAAACGCTTTTGGTCGAAAATTTTGATAATTTATTGTGCTGCTCTCGTCATTTTCCCCCGAATGGGAATTTTATGGTATAATTATCTTATTTAGAGCTACCAATATAAAAAATTTAATCAAAATCGTTAGAGCCGTTTTTGAGAGAAAAAATTTGGTGTTTTGATCACTATAATAACTATAGTTAACTTTCGGTGGATTTTGCCCATTCCCTTATTTTTGCGTCCCCTGGTAACCTGTAGGCTAGACATCAAGTTTCAGCTGATTTGGTACGGTTGTTTTCTCTAAAAACCGCGCTAAAATCGATTTCGTCGAAAGTTATGGTAATTTATTGTGCTGCTCTCGTCATTTTCCGACAAATGAAAATTTTATGGTATAGTTAGCATATTGGGAGCTACCTATATAGAAAATGTCATCAAAATCGTTACAGCCATTTTTGAGAAAAAAATATTTTGTGTTTTGATCACTATGATAACTATAGTTACTTTCGGTTGATTTTGTTCAAACCCTTATTTTGGCGTCCCATGGTAACCTGCGGGCGAGATATCAAGTTTGAGCTGATTTGGTACGGTGGTTTTCTCTAAAAATCGTTCACAGACACACAGACCATTTTCCCAAATAGTGTTCATCGGACTCAGGATGTTCTGAAACGTAAAGATCTGAAGAAAACTCAACTTTTTTTTTTTTCAACCGATTACATAACTTTCCTTGTTACTTCGTAGAGCCAAGGAAAGTAAAAACGTCATTCATTCGTAGATTACTTAAAATGCGAAAATTGAGTGGGTTTGAAGTTAAAGGGAACGAGGGCGTGAAAAAGTACGAAATTTGAGTTGACTGGAGCTTGAAACAGAGAAATAAATGAACGTGGCGAGCGTGAGTGAGGGCTGTCAGCTTGAGTATGAGTATATAAACGGAACAAGGGGACTCTAAATGCACATGAACTGGTCCCTTGGGAAGCTAAGTGGTGATAGTGAGAGGGAGAGTTGAGTTGTGAGTAGCGCGAGGCTTGAGAGACGAATGAGTGGGGAGAATTGGGAAGGCGACTGTCGTGCTGAGGGATGACTGACTTGGCTGGAGCATTCTGTTGAGAAAAGTAAAATAAAGGAGGCGTAGGGCTGGAAAAGGATAGTTTTGGTAAGCCCAGAAAAGGGGTAAATCCGTTGTTACCCGGAAATAACTGAAGAGGTCGACTTTCCATAGGTAAACAAAGGGGGTCGGTGCTCAGGTACATTTGGGAGGTCGAAGACCCAGCTAATTCTGCCTGCCGAACAGGCTCTGTCTCTCAAGCGTTGAAGACGATGAGTCCCACGGTTCGCAAACGTGAGGCGTGTATTTTGGTTAATTCTCAGGTAACGATGAGAACTGACGTTCAGGATCTGGTGTTGAAAGTACAGCGATGATTCTGATTATCTCGTTTTATAGCTGTTTGTGAGCTTGCTCTCTATCCTTGTGCCCCACAGCGTAGACTAAGTCGTCGGCGTGTTGTGCTGAGAAATGAGTTTACAATGGAAGTGGTAGGTCGTGGCAGTAAACTACTTCCTAGTGGCACAGATGCATTTACCTTTCTGACCGAACAGTATTCATTCTGTACTCCAACGACAAAGCTTCTCTCACTGAGACGGTTGTTTGGAAGGCGGGGGCGAAGTATTTGCGTCATTATTTGAACAAATTAATAAATCTCGCTCGTATGAGATTGGTGTTTTCAGAAAAATCAGGGTGGTAGCCCTACAAGCTTGTCGTTAGATGGCAAATTGTAACGGTTGTTAGATAATTGAGAGTGTTGGGCGCAGGAATAGGGGAGCTGGAGTTCACAAATAAATTAACGTGTTGAGCGTGAGTGAAGACAGCAATATCACTTTGATTGTGAGTATATTAGCTGGCCACAAGAGGGCTCTGAATAGGTGAACTGGTGGTGAGAGTCACTAGAGCTGTGATGTGATGTCGTGGGAGCTGATAGACGAGTGTCGATCGCGAGAACTGACAGACGAGTGTGTCTAGGAAGAGCTGTGTGTGTTGGAGATGAGGTAAATCGAGGGGTGGGAAGGATACTTTGGGAAATCCGTTGTCACTTCGGAAGTTAAACCAAACTTAAGCCCTTTTTTTGGAGGAGAAGTCGACTGAATGGGCTGTTCAGACTTTCCTGAGGCTCCAGGTCAGAAATAATTGGTTTGAACGCTCCTGGAAAGCCCAAGCTCAAGATTCCAACTACTTCAGCCAGTGCCGAACAGTGAGCAACCTCATAAAACCCGGAATTTAAACTATCGTCGTTTGAACGTAAAATAGGTTAGTAGCCAAAGCCACAATAATCGCTGTTCCTAGGACTGAGGTAAGTTGTAGTGCGCCGCATCTTATATCTTTAAGTAGTAAAAATAAATGATTTTGGAAATGACGAAGGAAACTCAAAATGGCTTGTTATCGCGTTGCTCTCTGAATAAGTTTCGTTCACATGCGCCACATACCTGCGCAGAACAGTTCGTCGTTTAAAACCCGAGATCTTCAGTTCAACGTGTGAACGTCGATTAAAATGTTCGGCGTCGCGTACCTGCGTAACTCAGGCGTTTGTCGAGCTCCGAACGAAGATGTTGAAACATGAAAAGCCGTTTATTGGCGGGGGAGGAGATGTCAATGACGTGGGATCGTGGGGGAGGCCAGAGAGATCCACGTGACGCGTTCGGAAGGCTCTTGCCAGGCCCCGTTGACTCCTTCGGAGACCCAGAATGGAAGCGAGACCGAGGTTGTCCTGCGTAGTGAGCATCGTAGATTGGGAAGGAGGATAGTAATAGTAGAGAGGTGAGGCAGCGGCGTTGTTGTGGGATTCGCCTTCGATTGAGTGGGGCGAGCGAGAGTTGTTTACGGCTATTTCGGTTGGTAGGGAGGCCTTCCCTCGTTCTATTTTTAGAGGAAATTCTCTTTCACGCGGAGCCTCGAAACTCCTTTTTCACGGCCTGAACCGGCGGAGGGATCCGAGAGCTCCTTCGGATCTTGCTGACATAACGTCAACCGCGATGAGCGATTCGTTCCACTTTTGCCTTGCGCTCCCATCGAAAGTTGAGGTACAGAAACACAACACGTGTGCCCCGAAACTCGCCTACATTTCCTTTTCGAACTCGTAGATCCTTTCGGTTGTCAACAATCAGCAGACATGGAGATGACAACATTGCACCATCCTGCAACTTGCGCTTTATGACCACCAGGGACTGTTGGAAGGGTGTCAAGGTGGTTGCAAAAATGTCCGTCATAGTCATGTGGCTGCTGTTTGGGCTGTCCTGAGCAAAGCCAGTTAGTAGGCAAGTCATTTTGTGAGTTCTGTCCAGTTCCGTCCTTTGTAGGTAGCCTCAATTACGCCAATGCCACCTTCAGTATCTGAGAGCCCTTAATGGCTTGAGTGTCGGCCCACAAGAATCAAAGGATTTAATAGTCAAACAACCCTCACAACTCACTCCAAGGGTAGCTGTTCGTCGTGCACAGCCCACACGCATTGATGTAGTTCATTGAGCAATGGTTTCTAATAATCGAGAATCGAGTGCAGCGTTCTACTGTTCTAGAGACTCCATTTGCCAGCTTATACATTGCGTGTCGTCCATGCGAAACTGCCAACTCTACTCCTATTTCCCAGAAAGTCTGGAAGAAAATGACGTGACTGCGGTGACGAGCGGATTCAACTGCATAACTGACCATCTCAAGGCGAGTCCACTGTTCAGCCCCCAGCCATAAAATTGTCCTGATTTACATTGCAGCATTAAGATCTGGCCTGCCAGTGTTGGTTTGATACAATATTTGGTTCTTGTGCACTAAAATGCATACAATTCTGCTCGGTCTCACTGTGGTGCTCAATTCACCCGTTAAGTGCTGCTCTTCCCCTCCACTCATTTAACGGTTAATTTCACAGGGAAGCCTGGCAATAACCTTGTCGTATCCCTCAGGCTCTTTTGACCGTTCAACCATTTTGTGTCCCATTCCCAACACTTCTGAGCAATTCTCGCTAATTTCAGAGACTAAGTTAGTTAAAGTGTCGTATGTTGGCATTCGTCTTATTTTATTACAATTTTCTTGTGCTTACGTTACGTTAACTGCTGATGCCAATGTCCGCCCTGCACTGTATTTACAAGTAGCGTTCCCCAGTCAATCAACCTGCTCTGATCAGAAGGGGAGTCGATCTCGTTTGCGCTCAGCGCTTTCAGAATGGATCGATGGTGCAATCGAATGTGCCACCACGTCAAACAAGTGGCAGGCAAACGCCCACAGCTTTGGAGAGGGGACCTAACTTATTAGCCTTAACCCCTCTCCTGGTGACACTCAACTAGTTCTCTTGGGAATTCCCGGCGATGCACGGGCCCCACGATTCCATCCCAGAGGCTTCCAGCGGCACCTTGGGTGGTTGGCCTCAGTGCGGGAATTACCACAAGGCGTTCTCCCTACACCTCCGTTTCTTCTTGGGATTGGACTTGCTCCTGTCCGCTACGCATGATGTCTGGGCCCCCAGAGGGCACCTGAACTGCCATCCTATCGCCTCTTCCTGGACCTGTCCAGAGACACACTCACACCCATTCACAACTATTAGAGAGCCAGAGACGGGCTACTCGATATTCGGCCGTCCCGGAGCCCCACACTTTCCCTACCAGTCTCGTCATTAACCTACAATAACTCACTCACCCTGTAAATACATACAACCCTTAAGTGCTATCACACAGAGAGGCCCAGGGGGTGGGCTACTTGATATTCGTCCACCTCTGGCACCGCCCACTATAACTAACCTAAACACACATAAAAATACGTACACACACAAATACACCCCCATTAATGTTCCCCGCCATATTTCCCTCCGAGGTCTTGCACACACGTCCCAGTAATCTCATTTCCTCCCTATCCTTCAAAACTCACTCCCCAAACCGTCTCGACAACTTAGAACGTCCCTTCTTCCACTCCATAGTGACATTCCATTGAACCCCACCCTCCTGAACCCCATTCCTAGCCCTCGATGGTAATTCCCACACTGGAAGACCTCATGCTCCACGGTGTCCGCTTCCCCACACTCGCACCAGCCCCAGCCTTCTCCCTGAAGTCTCCATGTCCGGTGTGTCCATCCCGCCTCCACCCTTTCCCTAGCCTGTGGCATCCACGTATAGGCTCGTCCCACCTATCCTGCCACAACACACCATATTTTCATGGACAACGCTCTCAATTAAGTGCCTCGTGTTGCCATTCGTCTTTTTACTTTCCTTGACATTACGAAGTAGAAAGGAAAGTTATGTAATCGGCTGAAACAAAAATATTGAGTTTTCTTCAGATCTTTACGTTTCAGACCCTCCTGAGTCCGAAAAACACTATTTGGGAAAATGCTCTTTGTGTCAGTGTGTGTCGATGTGTGTCTGTGAACGATTTTTAGACAAAACCACCGTACCAAATCCACTCTAACTTCATATCTCGTCCGCAGGTTACCATGGGGCGCCAAAATAAGGGTATGAACAAAATCCACCGAAAGTTAACTATAGTTATCATAGTGATCAAAACACCAAATATTTTTTTTCTCAAAAACGGCTCTAACGATTTTGATTAAATTTTTTATATTGATAGCTCTCAATAAGGTAATGATACCATGAAACTCCCATTCGTGGAAAAATGACGAGAGCAGCACAATAAATTACCAAAACTTTCGACGAAATCGATTTTAGCGCGGTTTTTAGAGAAAACAACCGTACCTAATCAGCTGAAACTTGATGTCTAGCCTACAGGTTACCAGGGGACGCAAAAATAAGGGTATGGGCAAAATCCACTGAAATTTAACTATAGTTATCATAGTGATCAAAACACCAATTTTTTTTTCTCAAAAACGGCTCTAACGATTTTCATTACATTTTTTATATTGATAGCTCTCAATAAGGCAATGATACCATAAAATTGCGATTCGTGGGAAAATGACGAGAGCAGCACAATAAATTATCAAAATTTTCGACGAAATCGATTTTAGCGCGGTTTTTAGAGAAAACAACCGTACCAAATCAGCTGAAACTTGATGTCTAGCCTACAGGTTACCATGGGACGCCAAAATAAGGGTTTGGACAAAATCCACCGAAAGTTAACTATAGTTATCATAGTGATCAAAACACCAAATATTTTTTTTCTCAAAAACAGCTCTAACGATTTTCATTACATTTTTTATATTGATAGCTCTCAATACGGCAATTATACCATAAAATTCCCATTCGTGGGAAAATGACGAGAGCAGCACAATAAATTATCAAAATTTTCGACAAAATCGTTTATAGCGCAGTTTTTTCCTTATAAACTCCGCTGAAATTTTTGTAGAATGTTAAAAAAAATTGGCGTGGTAGTCCAACCCAATACCTAAAGGGTGAGTGTTTAAAAACTCTCATGAGATACATGCGGTCACTCCAGAAATTCCGGAATTTCAACTACTGCCGTTTCGCTTACTACCAGTTCTAACAATTATTACCCAATAACTCTGCAAAAGTAATTACTATCCTTCTTCAAAAAATGTGTGTTTACAGCCTCATTAATTAGCTGTGTACCGATTGCTCAATATTGGTCCTGCAATGAGTACGAGCAGCACAATAAAATCTGTAACTGTAAGCGCTACCGCTTCCTGCTGCCGTAAAGCGTTGTTTGACCAAGTTCAAATTAACTGAGTGATAAATGAATTGATTAAATAGAATTAGCCATGTACAAAGTGAATTGACGTAGAGCTAAGGAAAGTTGTGTGTTGCAACGTACCAGATATTTTAGTACAATATTCTTAACTGCTGTGATGTCAATGTCCGCCCTGCTCTGTATTAACAAGTTACGTGCCCGAGTCAATCAACCTGCTCTGATCAGAAGGGCTTTCGGTATGGATCGCTGGTGCAATCGAATGTACGAAGTCACACAAGCAGCTGAAGGCAACCTCTTGGCCTAAAATATCATCAAAGTGCTATATCGAAGAAAATGTTCCCTTGACCCGCTATTCGAGGCAACGGATCTCGGTCCAAATCTCAAGGGTGGTAATTCCCGCGGTGTTACGTCGGGTCGAGTAGATCCCTCCGAGCGTTCTGACCCCCTGAATGTCCCCTTTTTCATTGATCCCGTTCGAAGGTGGTCGTTGACACTTCTAGTTCGAAGGGTAAAGACCCGGAAAGGCCTTGGCTCCGAAGAAGACCTCACGTGAGGGTCTGGGCGAAATCCCTCGGCACGTGGGTCTGTCGTCTCCCCGCTGTTTATTCCCCCTTTCACTCCCCCCACAGTTGCTGGGTTTGCCTTTCGCACGCTTCTCTCGGGAGTTAATTTTAACACTTCCGCGCGTACGACTCTCCCTTTCGTCGTCGGTCGTTTGACGCTTCTGACGATTGACGGATTATTTCGTCGAGGGCCGCTCGATTTGTGAGGTTAATGTGAAAGTCGGTTCCGTCGCCTTATCGTAAATTGTGAACTCGTCGGTTATGCGGTCAGACCGGTATTGGATGTTAAAAGAAACTAAACTACAATAATATTTCGCCCTTTGGCGTCGCCTTCTCACTTGGCATCCGGTTCTACTTCGCTCAGAAATATTCGGATCCGAAACACCATCGCTCTCAGAAAGTCATGGTCAGTTCTCACTCAAATGTCCTTTCGAAACAAGTTTATGGCGCATCTACGCTAGAACTCTGAGATTTACTGTACAACTTTATTCCTCCTCTATAGTTCGTCAGGCGAACGACTACTTACGACTACTAATACTTCGAGAAACTGCACAATGGAGCTAAATCGAAGTTTTAATAGGCCACCGAGGAACAGGTGACAGAGAAGTGTGTTAGTACTGTTCCACTCACCCTTTGGAGTACGCGTTTATATTGTAGCAGTTTCGGACTGTCGTCGAATAAGCGAAGTAGGCAGTAATTTATTACACAGGCGCATTCGCGCATAATTTAAAAATATCTGGTGCGTTGCAACACACAACTTTCCTTAGCTCTACGTCAATTCACTTTGTACATGGCGAATTCTATTTAATCCATTCATTTACCACTCAGTTCCTTTGAACTTGGTCAAACAACACGTCACATCAGCAGGAAGCGATAGCGCCAACAGTTATGGAATTTATTGTGCTGCTCGTACTCAATATAGGACCATTATTGAGCAATTGGTGTACAGAAAATTAATGAGGCTGTAACCAAAAATTTTATGAAGGAGGATAGTAATCACTTTCGCAGAGTTATTGGGTAATAACAGTTAGAACTGGTATTAAACGAAACGGCAGTAATTGAAATTCAGGAATTTCTGGAGTGACCCCCATGTATCTCATGAGCGTTTTTAAATACTCACCCTATAGGTATTGGATTGGACTACAACACGACTTTTTTAAAACATTCTAGTTGCATTCCAGCGGAGTTTAAAAGGAAAAAACCGCGGCAAAAACGCTTTTCGTCGAAAATTTTGAAAAATTATTGTGCTGCTCTCGTCATTTTCCCACAAATGGGAATTTTATGGTATAATTGCCTTATTAAGAGCTATCAATATAAAAAATTTAATCAAAATCGTTAGAGCTGTTGTTGAGAAAAAAAATTGGTGTTTTGATCACTATGATAACTATAGTTAATTTTCGGTGGATTTTGTTCAAACCCTTATTTTGGCGTCCCATGGTAACGTGCGGGCGAGATATCAAGTTTCAGCTGATTTGGTACGGTTGTTTCCTCTAAAAACCGCGCTAAAATCGATTTCGTCGAAAATTTTGATAATTTATTGTGCCGCTCTCGTCATTTTCCTACGAATGGGAATTTTATGGTATGATTATCTTATTAAGAGCTACCAATATTAAAAATTTAATCAAAATCGTTAGTGCCGTTTTTGAGAAAAAAAAAATTTGGTGTTTTGATCACTATGATAACTATAGTTAACTTTCGGTGGATTTTGTTCATACCCTTATTTTGGCGTCCCATGGTAATCTGCGGGCGAGATATGAAGTTTGAGCTGATTTGGTACGGTGGTTTTCTCTAAAAATCGTTCATAGGCACACATACACACACACAGACCCACAGACCATTTTCCCAAATAGTGTTTTTCGGACTCAGGAGGGTCTGAAACGTAATGATCTGAAGAAAACTCAAAAAATTTTTTTCTGCCGATTACATAACTTTCCTTTCTACTTCGTAGAGCCAAGGAAAGTAAAAATAAATAAATATGAGCACCGCAGCCTAATGACCTCTTGTGCCAGTCCTAATGTCTCACAGGTATTCCTCGCTGCCAACCCACAGACCAGAAATCGTTCCATCTCAAGTCTCACTGGTATAGGACGTAATAAGGAGTCTCCTCATCGGTGCCACACCACCCAAACCGAGAAGTTCCGACTATGCTCGTAACATACAAACGTTTGTTCAGTTTGCGGTGCCTCGTGATGATCCTCGCAATGTGCCATTGTCAGAAGGCTCCGTCCCTGAGAGTGCATCGAGGACCAGAGTCCTTAGCTCCTTAGCTGTCCTCAGCTCTACGTCAATTCACTTGTTTTCGTGCCTTATTCTACTAACTCAATTTACGAGTATGTTCCACTTTGACTTAAAACTTCACTTCACGGCGGAAGAAAGCGGAGCTCGTACTCATGCCCCGACTATTATTGAGCAATTGATGCATAGAGAATAATGAGGGTGTAAACCCGCTTTTTTTTAATAAGGATAATAATCGGGTAAAAACACTTAAAATGGTAGTAAGTGAAACGGCTGAGGTTGACACGTAACTTCTATAGTAGCCCCTATATGTTTTACTCGCGTTATGAACGACTCGTCGTATAGGCACTTGGCTGGAGTGCCACTTGAATTTTTTTGAAGAACCCAGTAACATTTGAGCGAAGTTTATAAGGAAAAAAAAATGACGCTTAACTCGATGTTCGTCGAAATGTTTGGTAATTTATTGCGCTGCTCTCGTCATTTTTTCACTAACGGGAATTTTACGGGGTTGTCATCTCATCAGAGGCTGCCTACATAAAAAATGTAATCAAAATGGTTATAGCTGTTTCCAAGAAAAAAATATTTGGTGTTTCGATCACTATGATAACTATAGTTTGTTTTGAGCGGATTTTGCTCGTACCCTTACTTTGGCGTCCGATGTTGACCTGCGGGCTAAGTATCAAGTTTGAGGTGATTTGGTTGCGCCGTTTTCTCTCAATCGGTGTTGTCTATAGAAAGAATTATAGGGAAGTAGTTTTATGTTGATGTTCTGAAGTGAGTATTTTATTTTCGGGGCTGATAGCTACTCCAACCCTTACACAAGTTCACTTAGAGTGGTTCTAGCATTCAATATATTTGTGAAATAGGTTTAAAAAAATTACGTCACAATAAATTCAATTTTATTTTATAAAAAATCTGGTTGTTCTTCTCTTATCAATGCTTTTGTCTTAACCACTCATAACCATTTCCGTACTCTCTGGATACTCGTTTTGTGGGACATACATGTACATGTATGTATTATTCATGAAGAGTCGGTGACTCCTGTGTCAGTATAACGTTTAGGCTGCGCTAAAGTCTTCGATAATTTTGAATTTCTCATCATCACCACCCGCAACATCCTCCATATACTCGAACTTGACTGATACGCCTTATAGAACCAATACACCACAGCTGGACCTCTTTACGTCTACTACATTCATCTCTGCAATCATCTGTTAAGGCTGTTGAATGAGTTGCGCGATACAATCTGTTTTATTTACCAAATTGTCGCGAGTGAACTGCGAACGTATTTACGTTTAATTGTTGTATTATTTAGAAATGGCGCTAGGGAATAAAACGTTTAAGCGATTTGGGCGCAAAGGTGTCTACAGGAAAGTTAGACTTTCGGGGCTTTTGACAAAAAAAACCCAGGTGCCTTCATGAACTGATCGGGTAAAGTGAAAAGGGATGAAGATTGAGTTGAGCCTTTTTGTCTTTTGTAAGGAGAAAAGCACTGCTTGAGCGCATTAATGGGAGAGCTTGAAACTGAGAAATAAATGGACGTGGTGAGTGCGAGTATTACACTTGAAAGAAGAGCGGTGGGGAGAGTGGAGAGCAGAGCCATGTGAACTGGTGGCTTGGGGAAACTAGTGGAGTGGAGGGAGTGAGAGAGAGGGAGGTGTGATGGGGGGAGAGAGAGTGAGAGGTGGGGAGAGAGAAGAGAGAGTTTGAGAGGGGAGAGATTGATTGATTACGTTTATTTATCCACTAGGGGAAATTAGGGCCATAAGGCCCTCTCTACCATTCCCCCTGGAATCATTATACCACATCCTCTTGTGCTACAAAATTACATCCCCTATTACAGACTGCTATTTTGAGTGAGCGATATTTATACACAATAATAATTACACAAAAAACAAACACAATAAAGACCATTCACTAATCACATCCCGCCAATAACTTGTCTCTGAAAGTATTTCTAAACTGTTAGGTCTTCAGAGAAAAATCAAACAGGTTCACATTCTCATTATGAACCTTGATTGCCTGCCAGACGATTGATCTTTCATATGCTACTGTGCGATGGGCTGCTTCAACACTTCCTGTACTGCGCGTGCTTCTATCCTGCACCCCTGACGTGTACACGAATTGCCTGAACAAATAGTCTGGTTTACGGAACTTCAAAATCTTGAAAGCGAGTACCGCAATGGCCAACTTTTTTCTCTCGGCAATCTTTAGCCATCCCAACTTCTTATAGGCTGGCGTTACGTGCTCATCCCAGCGAAGTCTCATCACGAAACGCTGCGCCTCGTTCTGCGCTTTCTGTAACTCATTAATTTCCTCGCTCTTTAGGTCGCATTAGGCTGCTGTGGCGTAGTAAAAAAACGGAAAAATGATAGCCTGCACAAGCCTTTGGCGCACCTGCACGGGGAAGTCACCAGCCATACGTCTGAGTTGGTAGATGGACCTGAAAACAGAGTTGCATACATGCGTAATGTGAGCATCCCTGCACTGAGAGAAGAGAGATAGTGAGATGGGGAGAGAGAGGAGAGAGATAGTGAGATGGGGAGAGAGAGAGAGTGAGCCGGGGTGAGAGGAGATAGAGAAGAGAGAGTTGAGTTGAGTTATGAGTAACACGAGACTTGAGAGAGAAATGAGTTGTAAGAACTGAAAAACAACTGTTGTTCGCGAGTGCTGAAGGATGACTGACTATTGGGAAGAGCTGTGTGTTGTGGAGCGGAATCTAAAATTGAGAGGTTGGAAAAGTTACTTGGGAAAGCCAGGGAAAGGGAGAAATCCGTTGTCATTTGGAAATAACTGGGTAGCTGGACTTTCCACAGGTACAAACAAAAGGGTTGAGATAGAAAGGTGTTTGGGGAAACAATGACTTTGACCCAACTACAAAATTTGTGATTCGCGCAGTTTTAAATGAGTCATAACTTCCTAGGTTTCGCTCGTTTTTTTTCACCCTGGTTCACGCAACTAACTGATTTTCCTTTCTGTTTCAGAGTTATCGGAAGCTCCACCAAACGCCGAGAAGCCCTGCCGCTAGTCCGAACGTCCAATTGAACGGCAGCGTTGATAGCAACAATATGATGACCTCAATACCTGATCACACGGTTAGTCGCCTCGAGATTTTACGTAATTTTCGTCGTTCTTGGTATCTCCGCTGATTCCTCAGTAATTCCTCAGTTCTGAGCGGTTTAATATGTTGGGTTGTAGTCAATGATTCAGTGGCCTCGTTTCGAGCGTCACATTCATGCCTTACACTGGGTGTCATTAAATGTCGTATATACGATTTTCTAAAAAAATCAGTCAACATAATGTACCTCTTTTACTTTCCGCTACCCGAAGGGAAGGAATGTATAGTAATCGTGTAAAAAAAATGTAGGGCTTTCTTCAGATTTTTACGTTTTGAGGGCTACTGAGTCTAAAAAACCTAATTTCAGCGCGTGGTCCGTGTGTGTGTGTCTGTAGTTCGATTTGCGGAAGAACGGCTAATGCGATTGAGCTGGTTATTTTTTCGTTTTGTTTGTTGTTTTTTGCAGACACCAAAATAAGGTTATGGACGATTTCGGCCGATGACGAGGGGGGTGGGGGACGAAAATGTACCAAA
This sequence comes from Pachypeltis micranthus, assembly GCA_020466155.1. Lineage (NCBI taxonomy): Eukaryota > Metazoa > Arthropoda > Insecta > Hemiptera > Miridae > Pachypeltis > Pachypeltis micranthus. The sequence continues at coordinate 23,218,129 of CM035778.1, forward strand.
AACTATAGTTTTTCGCATTTATCTCAGAAACGGCTCGAACGATTTTTATTAAACTTTCACATTATCTTCTACTAATTAGTATCTAACTTTTCTTCTTCATGCATATCTCCATGAAAATACAGTGAACGGAGATATAGGCCAATGAAGCAAAAATAGGTTTTTTTTCGCATTTTGGCAAAACGACTTCAACAATGTTCACCAAACTCTCAGGATGTTTTCGTATAGTTAATGCCTACATATTGTTCTTAATAAATATTACTCTGAAAGTCCATTGAGCAGAGATAAAAATGAAAATGTGTTGAAAATAACGTTTTTTCGAACATTTCCGTAAATTCTAAGGTAACTGCTTCACCAGATGTGATCAATCTTATAGAGTGTCTTCTAGTCACCCATACCCACATTTCTATCTGCATAATTATTTCTGTGTATGTATGTTGAACGGAGATATAAGCCAAGTTCACACAGAAAAGGAGATTTGTCGAATATTAATTTATCATATTCCCATTTTCTTAAAAACGGCTCTAACGATTTCGATCATACTTACGGAGTACTCTCAGCTAAGTAGTCCCTACATTTCGTTCCCCATAAATGTTTCTGTATAAATGCGTTGAACGAAGATGTAGCACCCGCTTATGTAGCTGGTGTTCGAAATTACGGGGGTGGCGGAAAGTTGTGTGTTGCTACGCACCGCTCGTTTTGAATACACTGCGGCGTTTGCGTGTCTAAGCGCCCCGTTCAGTTTTGAGCGAAAAGAGCGGATGTCAGGTGAAAGAAGGGTGTTAGCCCTTGAGGGATGGAAAGCTAGGAAAGCGCAGGTAGCCGAGTGGAGCTTAGAGCTCACCCTAACCAGCCTTAACGATCCCCACTGCCTTCCAAACCACCTTCCTTCTCATGCTCTTCCTCACTCGGTCTATCTCTATCGCCCCTTACAACAATCCCTGTGACTTCGGCTTTGTTTCCGGGGTTCCTCGTGGTGGAAACTTGTTCAAATTTGGTCCGGTAAAGTTGTTCCTGCTAGAGAAGGACTATTCTCCAGCGACTTCGTTTATTCGTAGTATTTGAATGAATCGTAAATAAATTAATCTTTTTCTTGAAAAGGGCTTTGAGAGTTATGTTTAAACGTGTAAAATATGTTATATGAATGAACACTAATATTTAATGAATTATAAATTGACCTATGTTCTATCCTCCGCGATCGTATCCATAAACATGCTGTAAATGGAAATACACGCCGATAAGAGACGAAAAGCAGTTTTCGAAGTATAACAAAACTGGCTTTAATGGCGTATAATGGTGTGCCCCACTTCTACAAGATTTCATAGATCAATTCCTCCAACCTCCCCCGCCCTCCTCCACCGCTTCATTTGCGTCAACGTTCTGTTAGATGTTTCAGTAGAGCCTGGTCTCTTTCAGTTCTATTGTCACAGCATGTTCCAGTCGTGCCTGTCACATCACTCCCTCACGTAGAAATCATGTCCTCACGATCAGGAGGCTTTGGGTAGGCTACGTATCTTCACAAGATCCTTTTAGTCCCTGTGGTGAATGTGGTAACTCGTCTGAGTAGGTGCGGTATAGCTATTGGTTAATGATATCACTAGTAGTTACGATACATGGGGGAATTGGGTGCTTGGATTGGGCTGCAACTGTTGAAGAGTAGCCACAGAGTCAGGGGACCGAATCGGCCACGGCGTCAGTGGAGAGCAGCCACGGTGTTAGGGGACGGATTGGGCTGCAACTGTTGAAGAGTAGCCACAGAGTCAGGGGACCGAATCGGCCACGGCGTCAGTGGAGAGCAGCCACGGTGTTCGGGGACGGATTGGGCTGCAGCTGTTGAAGAGTAGCCACAGCGTCAGGGGACAGAATAGGCCACGGCGTCAGCGGAGAGCAGCCACGGTGTTAGGGGACAGATTGGGCTGCAGCTGTTGAAGAGTAGCCACAACGTCAGGGGACAGAATAGGCCACAGCATCAGTGGAAAGCATAGGCCTCTGTCAGTTAAGAGCGGACACAGCATCAGGGGACAGAACAGGCCGCAGCCAGTAGGAAGCAGTCACAGCGTCAGTGGAGACCATATGCCACAGGCAGTGGAGAGCAGTCACGGCATCAGGGGGCAGAATGGGCTGCAGATGTTGGAGAGGAGCCACGGTGTCAGGGGACAGAATAGGCCACAGCCAGTGGGATGCAGCCACGGCGTCAGTGGGGTGCATAAGCCACAGTCAGTGGGGAGTACATTCCAGAGCAGCCACAGAGGGGTAGATCTGAGACAAACAGCAGGAGGGAGGTTAAGGGTCGGTATCGAAAGAGTAGAAAATGTTTCGCCAGCAGCCATCTCACTGCACCCCCCACCAGTCACTGCTTCATCTTCCTACTTCAACATTTTCACGCACCTCTCAATATTTTGTTCCCATAAACAAGGAGCTGATGATGTGGAGAGTAATGCCATATGGGTTATGACCTTCATTGTAGTTTACGAAGCTATTGACATAATTTTTGTTGTGGGAAAATTCGTGTTAACTGGTCTTGAATTTTTGGGAAAGCAACAAAATTAGATGAATGGACGACAGAGGTTAGAATTCCTGTGATAGCTGCTCTTATTTCTTGTGCCCTTCACTCTCATGGGAGTCCTGCAGCGTTCTGTCATGCCCATTCGGCCATTCAGGAGGTTCAGGAGCAGGTCCGTCTCACTCCTGAGAGATGCTTGGCCAGCAAGCTCCATCTTCTGGCAGAGCACTGAGATCTAACTGGCAGTTTCAGGAATGCGCCTCCACTCGGGATTCAACATGGCGTAAACGAATGCGTCTGGTGTTGGCAAGCCGACTGTGTCCACTACCTTGGACAGTGGGCCTCCTGATGGCATGGAAAAGTTATCATCCACGATTGCCCTGCAGTGCAGGCAGCTCAAGCTTGCGGTCTCATCATTCGGCGCAATTCTGCTCTAAATGCTGCGTGTTGCGCGAGGTATTAGATAGGCCAAGTGCTAGAACCAACTGTCTGGTACACCGCTCCTTCTGGACTGTGTCCTACTCGTCTCGCCGCCTCCCAAAGGGTCACAGCCCTCCTTTTTCTTCTTCTGGTACCCGTAGTACGGTAGTCCCATTGATGGGGCAAGAAGGTGGGTTGACATAACACCCGCTGCTACCAACACTTCCTCCTGGCAAACGGTGCGGTAATGCCGAAGACCGCTGCCGTTCGAAGTGACGAAACTCCCGACAGATTTTTTATTCAGCTGACCCAACTTTCTTTTCCACCTCGTAGGGCTAAAGGAAAGTAAAAGTACATCGCAGGTACAACAATTTAAAAAAAAAGGACACTAAACTCTCTGTGGCGAGGGTCCTGAGAGACGAGCGAGAGATGTTCTCATTGAAGGGTGATGTTTTTGTGTTCGGGAGCTCAACCCCCCGTGTCAGAACGCGTCTTTTTCAACTAATCTTACATATAGTATTGATCCAGAGGAGGCCCTCACCCGCGGACCCGGTGTTGGTGGGGGTTTTGAAATGTGGGCACCCTCTCCCTCCAGCTGCGCCGGGGTGCACGAACCAGCACCTTTCCCCCTTCCAAACTGGCGGCGGGATATCACCATTTTCTTGCCCCCCTTTTCAACTGGCGTTTACTCGTTTTCTTTCCCTTTTAATTTCCTATTTCAGAATCGATTCTCGCGATTCAATTTAATCGTAATTGTCGCCATTTTATTTTGTTACTTCCCATGGCTCTATCAAGTACAAAATGAAAGTTATGTAATTGGCCGAAAACAAAAGTTTTAGTCCGAAAAACACTATTTGGGAAAATGGCGTGTGTCTGTGAACGCTCAAAAAAAGGTTTGAACCAAATAAGCTCAAACTTGATTCTTAGTCCGCAGGTCAACATCGGACGCAAAAATAACGGTATGAGCAAAATCTGTTCATAACCAACTATAGTTATCATAGTAATCAAAACATTAAATTTTTTTAAATTTCGAAAATGGCTTTTAGGGCAGTTTTTACTTTCCTTGGCTCTACGAAGTAGAAAGGAAAGTTATATAATCGGCTGAAAAAACATTTTGAGTTCTCTTCAGATCTTTACGTTTCAGACCCTCTTGAGTCCGAAAAACGTCAGAGTCGGGAAAATGGTCAGTGTGTGTATGTGTGACTTTGAACGATTTTTAGGGAAAACCACCGTACCAAATCAGCTCAAACTTCATATCTCGCCCGAAGGTTACCATGTGACGCCAAAATAAGGGTATGAGCAAAATCCACCGAAAGTTAACTATAGTTATCATAGTGATCAAAACACCAAATTTTTTTTTCCCAAAAACGGCTGTAACGATTTTGATTGACTTTTTTATATTGATAGCTCTCAATAAGGCCATTATACCACAAAATTCCCATTTGTGGGAAAATGACGAGAGCAGCACAATAAATTATCAAAATTTTCGACGAAATCGAATTTAGCGCGGTTTTTAGAGAAAACAACCGTACCAAATCAACTGGAACTTGATGTCTAGCCTGCAGGTTACCATGGGACGCAAAAATGAGGGTATGAACAAAATCCACCGAAAGTTAACCATAGTTATCATAGTGATCAAAACACCAACTATTTTTTTTTTCAAAAACGGCTCTAACGATTTTGATTAAATTTTTTATATTGATAGCTCTCAATAAGGCAATAATACCATAAAATTCCCATTCGTGGGAACATGACGAGAGCAGCACAATAAATTATCAAAATTTTCGACGTAAAGCGTTTTTAGCGCGGTTTTTTCCTTATAAACTTCGCTGGAATGTTAGTAGAATGTTAAAAAAAATTGGTATCGTAGTTCAACCCAATACCTGAAGGGTGAGTGTTTAAAAACGCTCATCAGGTACATGGGGCTCACTCCAGAAATTCCGGAATTTCAACTACCGCCGTTTCGCTTAACACCAGTTCTAACAGTTATTACCTAATAACTCTGCAAAAGTGATTACTATCCTTTTTTTAAAAAATAGTGTTTACAGCATCATTAATTATCTGTGTACCAATTGCTCAATAATGGTCCTGCAATGAGTACGAGCAGCACAATAAATTCCAGAACTGTAGGCGCTACTGCTTTCTGCTGCTGTTTTCTTCATAAACTCCGCTCAAATGTTACTGGGGTTTTCGAAAAAAGGTGAGGAGGTAGTCCAATCGAGTACTCACACGTTGAGTTTTCAATAATGCTCTTAAGATATATAGGGGCTACTCCCAAAATTCCGGAATTTCAACCATTGCCGTTTCTAGAAGTTTTTACCCGATTATTTCGAAGAAGTTATTAGTATCCCCAAAAAAATTGTGTACAGACTCATTAATTATTTGTGCGCAATAATGACCGGAGCATGAGCGCGAGCATCCGAATAAATTGCGGAACTGTAAAGTGGCGTCAAGTTCAAATGAAGTGAATGAAAGTTGACTCAGTAGCAAAAGCCGCGAAATCCGGTGAATTGGTGTAGAGCTAAGGAAAGTTGTGTGATGCGGCGCTTGTGATGTTTTCAAATAGTGCCTTTCGGACTCCTTTAAAACGTCTTAAGAAAACCCTAAAATTCGTATTTTGGTCGAAGACCCTACGAAATGGGCGTCTCAGGACCGTCTCATTATTTGCCTTAAACAACGTACAACCGCTACTCCGCTTTTTTGTTGTCCACGCTTCACTCTACAGACGCGAAGAAGCAACGTGCCACACCTCTTTGGCAAAGGGTCGATCTCGTGTCGTCAATTCTTGGGCCAAATGCGCCATTTGTCACGTTAACTCGGTATAATGCGGTATTTAATGGCTGGAACGTGCTCTCTCCTACCGGTACCTCTTGGGAAATTCCTTTCCGAAAGGGGGGGGGGGGTAACTCGCTCGAACGTCGATGCTGTTAAAAATGTGCGTGCGAAGATACTTCAGTCAATTATTTACGGTTGTTCAGGTTCACCGGGTCATCTGTTTATTTATCGATGAAAAATATACTTGCCACACCGTTACGAGAGTTTGATCTCATGAATTAACCATTTATTTTTGTCTTTAAAAGTTCCAGAAGTAACATTTTATTTTTGTTCGCCGTGTGCGTTATCTATTTTTGACATTTTATGTCTTTACTTTGCTACATAAATTCGAAAATGTAACGCTGGAGGTGTTATGGCGAAGCGTCACAAAGTTTTTTAACCCGAGTTGCATCTACATCCCCTGTGGCCGAGTGGACAAGGCAACAGTCTCCTATACCGGAAATTGTGGGTTCGAGTCCCACCTGGGCTATGATTATTTTTTTGACATTTTATGTCTTTAATTTGCTACATAAACTCGAAAATGTAACGCGGGAGATGTTACGTAGAAGCGTTACGAAATGTATAGTGTGGGGTCAGGTGCATAAACTATAAAAGTGTAACGCTTGGTAACATCACACGTTTTAATAACCTCAGTGACCAAGTGATGATGTCAATTGCAATTGACGCGGCCATTATATCGAAACCATCAACATGCACAATCAAACGTAGTTATCATTGCATAAATAAGTCGTATAGCCCACAGTAAAAGGATAGACGGAAGAGCGAAATGATGTGGAAGGAATCCGGAGAAGAAATAGACCAATCATCTCGTCACACGTCGCGATTGCAGGATTCCTAACCTCTCAATCACGACCCCCACCCCCTTAGGGGCAAGTTCGTCTTCTCCTTTTCATCGAAACGGTACTGCTTTCAAAAAACGGCTCTGCCCAGTAGGAACGGCTCCGTGTTCCAGGTCCCTGATGAATCCAATCGAGCCCGTAACAATAACAAGCTTGCGGCATGACGCGCCCCGGTCCAATTTCCCCGACCCGACGGAGCAAAATCATCAGACGTTTTGTTTCCGTAGTTCCATTGTAGTAAGTTATGTTTCGTATGGTTTACTAGTATTCGATGCTGAATCGAATGGGATGGGGAAGCAGTAATACTTTACTCAAGCTTTTCATGAGAATAATAAACCATTGAGTAATAATTTGCAGGGTTTTACTTTCCTTGGCTCTACAAAGAAGAAAGGAAAGTTATGTAATCGGGTGAAAAACCAGAAAATTTGAGTAAAACTATATTTGCACCACTGGCTATGAGATCACGAACTATTGTCCATTGCCATTGTCACTAAAGGAATGTATAGTAATCGTGTCAAAATTTAAAATCACTAACACAGACGGTGGGTACAGCTTTCGTTCAAGTACGCAACCACCAGGAACATTTTATCTCTTTTATTTTATTTTATTTTATTTTTTTAATGCAATGATAACTACGTTTGATTGTGCTCGTTGATGGTTTCGATATAATGGCCGCGTCAATTGCAATTGACATCATCACTTAGTCACTGAGGTTATTAAAACGTGTGATGTTACCAAGCGTTAGATTTTGTAACATACATTACCATGCACTTAACCCAACACAAATTTCGTGACGCTTCTCCGTTACATATCTCGCGTAACATCTCCCGCATTACATTTTCGAGTTTATGTAGCAAAGTAAAGACATAAAATGTCAAATAAATAATCGTAACCCAGGTGGGAATCGAACCCACAATCTCCGGTATAGGAGATAGTTGCCTAGTCCACTCGGCCACAGGGGATGTAGATGCAACTCGGGTTAAAAAACTTAGTGGCGCTTCGCCGTAACATCTCCGGCGTTACATTTACGAGTTTATGTAGCAAAGTAAAGACATAAAATGTCAAAAACAAAAATAAAAGACATAAAATCATAAAATAGTGGTTGCGTACTTGTACGAAAGCTGTACCCACCGTTTGTGTTTTGACATTTTATGTCTTTACTTAGCTACATAAACTCGAAAATAAAACGCGGGAGATGTTATGGAGAAGCGTCACGAATTTTAATTTCTACCGTGGCCCACTCCCACGTGATATACCTAAGCTGTTTAGTTTTAATTTTTGTTTTTCATTTACAGGCGGTCCGAGGAGAAACGAAAATTGAGCCTCAAGTCACGCAAACAAATCTTCCTCCCATTGTAAGTAATTAAAACACGTTTACGTTTCGTTCGATTTTTAGTCCAACCTCCATCTATACAACACAGTATGAAACAATAAGCTCATATGACCGATGGTACAACTAGTACCGACTATTATAGAATAAAATATGAACTACTAAAACCGTTTTAATTTCGCTTCGAGTGACGTAATGGACTCTTTCAGTCCCTCAAAGGCACGATACGAGCAATTATGTCATGCGATCAAAGAGCAGTAGGGCAGACGATGTGAAATGGTAATTTTACTTCAAAAGTTAGTTGACTTAACTCACTAACCTGCGACACAATTTCAGCCAGCCGAGTTATATCGGATTTTATAACTAGTGGAGGCGGCCAACCTCAATAACTACATTCTTATCTACAGAATGACGCCAATTTCAAGTACCTGGTGGCCCAATAGCTCAACAATTCGCTCAACGCTCAACATTGGTGCTTTTACCCGAACGAAAACCTTTCAAAATTGACCTACTGTCCTCAGTTTCCCGCAACGGATTCCTCCCCAGTTATCGCCGCATACCAACAACGTTTTGTTTCGCATTTTGTCGCTGACTACAACCAAAATCGCCTATATTCTTCTAATTTCAAAACTTCGAAGCGGGAGATAAAACATTTGGGAATCCGCCGAACGGCGATTTCCTTCACGGGCGCCGTTCGAAATGAAAATGTTTACCTCGCCTGTTTAGTTGCTATTCTTATTTTGGGCAATCGCGCTAATGCGAGCTCATTTCGAATTTCCACTCCGATGGCGGAAGACGCCGAGCGCTGAGTCAGAAAGCGATTAGCCGAATTCAACTCCGTTTGTATTACGGATTAGGTTTATTTGGTCGATTCGACTTCCTTTTTCTAAAGTGCCCCTGTGTCGCGAATTTTTTGTGTGTGTTGTTTGAGCTTTTCATCTCACAACTCGTTGAACGGTTACTTAGTATAGTTAAAGAACATGAGGGGTAGGGGAGGAGGGAAGCTCAGCCTAGTTCGATCAGGCTACCTCAGGCATTCGCAGTGAACATTTTGTCAACGGCAAAAATACGCTGCATTATTCTCTCACGCGGCTTGACGTTGTCTCACACTTCTGAGACCCATCCCATTCGAGTCAGCAGCGGAAAATACCAGCAAACGATACCAAACACGACCTGACTACGACGAAAATTACGGGCGCTGTAGGCAATTGGCACGACGTGACGTGCCGAGCTCACGGGTGGTTGGAATGAGACGCCTTACTTCACACAGCGGTGGCGGTTGAAGGAGGGGGGGTTAGTGTCACCAGCTTCAGCTCGTGTTTTGCCATTATTGTAAGATGTTTCTTCTTTGCTTCATGGCTAGCTGGGGGCTCTTTAGTTAGAAGTTAAGAACCTCCAGCTGAGCGTAGTCTCATTCTAGTTTTTAGTTTCTTCTAACATACTACGCTTGTAGCGTCGGGCGAGTTCTAACTAATTTATGTTGTTGCAGACGGGGACTACGATGCCTTTGTACAGTAGCAGTGTGCAACCGGGAATGGAGACGACAGGTTTCACGGCGCCCTTGAGAGAGCATCGCTTCGGCAACTCCGTCTGGCAGCCGGCTACGGCAGCTCCTCCGGATCCCACAAGTGAGTTCAGTCTGGTAGTTATTATTTCGCATGTCCTCGTAAATCAAAGAGCAAGTTTAAATTGTAATGCGTCGCGTTGCAGGCACGTGGACTCCTCAAGGACAGTTCATACAACAGATCCCTCCTTCTCAGATTGAAGAGATTCGATACCCTCAGTACGCTGTTGCAGGGTACCCTCAGGCCACACCAGGTAAGTTTGTCAGCCCCTTTCATCAACTCACCTGCTCTGCGTGATTTATTCAACCGGCTGCGTAGTAATTTACCGCTCTTCACTTTTCAGTTGTGGGCTACCAGCAAAATGCTTTCATGCAAACCAATGGTAATTTGTACAACGGCACTCCTCAGCCTCAACCTTCCCCTCACAGCATGCACAATGGGAACTCCAGAAGTACTCCTACGCTCAATGGTAACATGGAATATGTGGAACAATCTCCCAGATCTACGGAGTACATGAATGGAACGTACCCCCATTCAAATCAGGTGGGTTTATTATTACTGTGTACAATTGATTCATTACAATACCGTTTAACGATTCAGATTAATGTAATAGAGAGGTAACACAGACCTCGTTCATATCTGAACTGTGTATGTGAAGAGGATGAAAGGATATGCCAGCTGCGTAACCCTACAGTGTCCCAAATGTCAATAGACTCTCGGTTAGTCCTGGATTTGCACTAGTTCTGCCAGCAAGTCAACTCTTAATTTGAAAATCAGCAACACCGTTTAGGTATCAAAAAAGCCAGCAGTGGAATCACTCTAACTTGGTAGTGCAGAGGTGTTCTTCTTCTTGTAGTGCCATCTCCATCACTGAAGGTTGGCGATCATTTCTGCAAACCGTTCGCGATCTTGCGCCAGATGAAAAAGATCGGCCTCTCGGTTTATCCCCGTCCAGCTGCGAACGTTAGACAACCAAGATGCTCGCATTCTGCCTACTCCCCGACGTCCGCTGATCTTTCCCATCATAATCGTCTGCAATAGGCTATACTTAGAACCCCGCATGACGTGCCCCAAGTATGCAACTTTTCGTTTCTTTATGGTTATCAACAGCTCACGTGTCAGAGAGTTTTCCTGCAGAACGTAGGCGTTCCGGAGCCTGGCAGTCCACGGGATCCTCAGCATGCGCCGGATCAGCCACATTTCGAAAGCCTCCAGCTGGTTCATATCCTTGGCTTTTAACGTCCAGGTCTCTACGCGGTAGTGGAGTATGGACCATATATAGCACTTTACAACTCGCCAGCGTAGAGGAAAACTCAAATCCTGGCAGCACAAAACACTTCGCATGTTGTTGAATGCTGATCGTGCTACCTCGGTACTTGAAACTCGACACCTGCTCGATTACTCGCCTGTCAACAACCAACCTCACACCATCGTTGCCCTTCTGCAATGTTGATGGTCAGGCCATAGTTCCTGCAAGACATTGCAACTTTGTCCAAGAGGACCTGGAGCTCCGATTCAGTGTGAGCCAGCAGTACCGTGTCATTTGCGTATTACAAATTCGAAACAGGTAAACCATTGACTTGGACCCCAATATCACAGTCGTCTAGGGCTTCTTTTGCTCCGAATAGATGTTAAAGAGTAACGGTGACATTGGGCAGCCCCGTCACCTGTTCAGAGAGAGCGCCATCCGCTCGAACCTGCGCCGTCTGGTTCCAATATAGGTTTCTAATCAACCTCACGTCCTTGAGATCCAGACCGACCTCCTGCAGAACACGAACAAGCTTCTCATGCCGCACACTATCAAATGCCTCCTCAAAATCTACAAAACAGGCATACACAGAGCATTGCTGGTCGAGACACTTTTGGACGAAAACCTGCAGGGCAAATAAAGCTTCCCTTGTTCCAAATGCACCGCGGAAACCAAACTGTGTATCGCCAATCTCGGCCTCAACTGTCCTCCACAACCGGTAGTGAAGCACACGCAATAAAATCTTGAGGGCGTGACTCATTAGGCTGATGGTCCTGTGATCACAACACTTGCGTGCATTAGCCTTCTTAGGCAGGGCAATGAAGATTGAGTTCAACCACTCCACTGGAATCCGTCCGCTGTCATAAATCCAGTTAAACAGCACTGTTAGCTTGGAGATACTTTCATTATTCATCAGTTTAAACATTTCCATGCTCACTTCGTCTGGACCAACAGCTTTACCTGTCTTGGCAGTACTGATTGCTCTAAGAACCTCGTCCTCGAGAATGGGTGGTCCCTCGTCCTCTTCTCGAATTGACAGTTCATATACGTCCTGAGCACCACTGAACAGTTCGTCGATGTACTTCTCCCAAACTCGGCATTTTTCCTCACTGGAAACCGCAACTACCCCACTCTCATCCAACATAACTGAAGCATGATTCCTCCTGCTGGTAGAGGTCAATTCCGCTGCAGAGGTGTTACTGACACACAAAACAGCGAAGAGCCTGCCCGGACTCTGAGGTAGAGGTGTTGTCGACCAAATCACCTGCAAACTCCTTAATCCATTCAATGGCAGGTGGAGGGCTTCTCGTGAATCAGAAGAGAGTGTGTGTTATTGCTTTGGTGAGGCCACTACAACGGTCTGTGATTGTGAAGGCTTTCGTTTCTGGTGGGACACTCAATTACTCGTAGGGTTCAGTTTTAGTATGACTGATAAAACTCCCGTCGAGGGTTTAGGAACAGTCATTCAGTAAGAAAACAGACCTGTTAAGTTTTATTACCATTTGTCCAGCTTCCCTGAAGAACCATCTTTCGGAACACCAGCTGATGGAAATTATGGCGAAGACAAAGTCCCACTTGAGTTTAATGAAACTATGAAATTAAAGTGACTCCTGTGTGTAAACTAAACGCCTAATGTGCAGATTGAAATGAATACTAAAAGGCACAGACAATTAAAAGTCAATCAAATAAACTCCCTAGGCAGCTCACTTTGTTCGTTTAACTCTGTTGAGTAGGCTTCATGAAGGAACTTTCAAGTAACAGGAGATGCAGACTTCTTCACATGTTAGGAGAGGGGCTCCTTGCTAAGACAGAGTGGAAGAGTCGATGTTAGAATCAATAGACTCAGGAAGCTGCGTCCTCAAATGTGTTGTTTCACTGTACACAGTCAAGACCAGCTCCAGGTCTATTTCCTTATCAAAATTACTGTTCCTAAGCACTCCTAAAAGAGACAATTGTATCAGTCAAAGTCATGGGGATTGCCGTTTTGGCTCCGGCCACTCGCTCACCATCCCTGAACCCAGACCTGTTGAGGTACGGCTGGTTGTTATATAGCCAGTCTTCCGAATGAGGTATGACCCTGGGGAATCCATAATTGAGTTCTTAATCTGGTTTCCTGCCACATTAAAATATTTACTTGGGTGAGGAGTGTCAAAGGTAGAGATCAACTGTGGCCACTTTTGTGTTCACACACCTTCTTTGCAAACTGGAAGTGGTTTTAAACTTGCTTATCAGCAGTAAACGGTGGAAGGTTTGGCTGTTCTTCCAACAACCTTCAGTCACTGTTATTGGAACTACAGTGGAGCCGCTCGTCGTTTCTTGTTTCCTCCGCCCTGGGAGGATGGAGAGTCTTTCAGAGAAAAGAAGTGGAGTCGCCTTGTAAGGAACTGGCTTATTCTGTGGTCTGGCCCAACCCACTTTCTCCAAAGGCGTTCACAGGCATTGGGGAAAAAACTCCAACGACAGCTAATGTCAGCTGAGGTTGTTCTTTAAGGTATTGCGTACACCTTGGGCAGGGCGTACCATCGCCTATTTATTGTAGTGGATATAGTACGGTTGGGGCATCAAGCAATAACGCTTCCTTCCAGTATAATCGTATATTTAGGTTCGTTCCCAATAGCCAATAGTGCGGAAGGCGTCTGGAGAAGGATAGCCTGAATGAATCGTCGCCTCCTCGATTGCAGCCACATGGCTCCCCCTCCTCCCACTGTTATTCAGGTCTTCTGGCCCATTGGCAGAACGGCTCCCTACTCCTGGCAACTGCTTAATCCAACCGCGCCTGTAACATTATCAATAATTCCTTCTGTCGGGGCACCCTTTTCAAGGGCGTGTGTGGCCTTAAAGAGGGCTGACGAAATATTGTTGTTGTGTTTGTAGGTCCTGTCTGTCCGTTGAGAGAGCGTGGGGCGAAGAACGGGTTTCTCGGGCGTCGTTGCGTAGGTCGAAGGGCTCGGTTGAGCAGTAGCTCCTCACGGCGAGGGACTCGGTTGAGTCGTCGCTCCTTCTTCTTCAGACGCGAGAGGGCGGACTCGTCGTCCCCGCTGACTCCGCTGATGGTGGCTGATTGTTGTCGGAAGAAGAGATTGGTGAAAGAATGAATGCCGTTTGTCTGTGCAGGCAGGCCCTTATATACGTACTCTTGGAGGGAGTCGTCCTCTCTGGTTGGCCACCTGCTATCCCCTCCAGGAGTCGTCTGTGGCTCGTGGCTAGCGCCCTCTGTCGGGATGACTTTCCTGTGAGGCGCCTTTTGTAGGTAATGGGTGGCCAGCCGCCACACCTTCCATCACAAATCACCAGATAAAACGATGCTTTCTTCTCGTTAATATCATACTGTTTTGTTCTCGTCTTTTCAATCTCTTGCCATTGTTGTTGTTTGTTGGCTGACGAAAGACTTTTACTTTTTTTCAGGCGGACGTAATGGCACCGCCGACATCCTCAACTCCCACTAGCCGGTGCGGCTCAGCTCAACTAGAAAACGGCGAAGGCAAATATACAAATCCACCCACCCCCACCACTCCAAGCAACCAGGGAAACGCGATGCCTGGGTACCCACTTCAAATACCTCCCCAATCAGTACAGAGTTCACGCAACTCTAGTGGGTGAGTACATGCCAAATTACCCCATTTTTATGAAAGCGGGCTTAACTCGAATTCACCGGCTAATCTGCGCTTGTTGTTTTGCAGGTATCCAGGGCAAGTTAGTGAAACCACGGAACGTGGAAATGGGGAGAACTCCAAAGTGATTAATAGTGACAAGAAAGAGCTGTGGAGTAGTTCGCCTAGACCTTTAGAAAATAAAGACGACTCTGAACGCTTGGACAATCATCAAATGCACAAAAATAACGATTCGTGGAGCGATAGTAGAAATAACCCTTCTGATGGTTCTAGGGGAGTATGGTCTTCTGGCGCCAATGAAGTTCCTACGTCTCAGCATCAGCAACAAGAAACTTGGCGCATGAGCCCTCAACAAACGAACGAATCTTTGCAGCAACATCAACAACAACAGCAACCTCAACAGGCTCAAATGCACGAAGTGCAACAACAAAGATACCTCCAGCACCAAATGAATCCCTCTCAGCATCCCCAAAAATCCCCTCAAATGTCCCACGAGGATCAACAAGGGGGACTTCGTCAACAACCGTCTCCGCAAATACACCAATCTCAGAACCAACACGTGCATATGCAACATCAACAGCAGCAACAACACTCGCCGCTGATGTCCCCTCGACAAATGCAACAAGCTCAAATGCACCATCAACACCCTCAGTCTCAACAAGTTGCTCAGATGCAACATCAAAAGTCTCAAACGCAACAGCAGCACGAACAGATGCAGCAACAGTTGATCCAGAGGCATCAGCAGCAACAAGCTCAAATGCACCATCAGCAATCGCAACAGCAACAGCAGCAACAACAACCGTTGCACATTCAACCGCAACAATCTCACGGGCAGTTGCACCATCAACAGCTCCCTTCGCCAGTTCATCACCAGCATCCTCATATGCAAGCGAGTCAAGCGTCTCACTCGGTCATGCAGGGGCATCACATGGCGCAAACGCCCCTTCACATGTTGCCGCATCATCAGCAGTCACAAATGATGATGTCGTCTCAGGGTAGAAGCCCTCAGCTCAGAGAAATGTGGTCGGGGCAACCGAACTCTCGGTCAACTAGTCAAAACCCTCCAGAGCCGTGGCCGAACGAGCCCGCGGGGCAACAGCAGCATTCGCCTTCGCAAATGATGTGGACGAACGAGAAGAAGCCCAATCAAGGGAGTCAATTCAACGAGAGGGCAGAACTCAATAACAGACTGAAAACTATGATTTTGAATAAACAACAGCAGGCAAGTGGAGTTCTTTCTCAGTATTTATGTCGCATTACAGTATTTGCAGTTTTTTGTTGTTTTATAAGTAGCTTTAAGAGGTACAGGTTAGTTTAATGAGTTTTGAAGACACTGACTACTTTCTTTGGAAGTGTAGCAGGTTTGTTGGGGATTATCGTGTCTAAAAGGCAAACACTGCCAATTTCCTGGCATTTTTAACTTGAAGAGCGTCTGATCAATGAACACAAGATTGACATAGTGTTTGAGACTTCTGCTCAGCTCGATCCAATCATGCATGCTCAGAGCAAAAGTCTTCCACACGAAGAATGCCCTTTCTATCATAATCTTCAGCACTGCAATAGGCCTGTATCGCTTCACGCTGTATAGTCTGTCTACTTCCTGGACTATCCAAGTACTACAGATGGGTGGTTTCAGTAGTGTGGTTAGTGCAGACCATTTGCGTCGCTGATGGCGGTGACTATTCTAAAAGGCCTTATAGCCTGTCATAACCCGTGGAGTCAGAATGGGAAGAGGTTCCTCGGCCCTCCTGTGGACAACAGGCGACCTCGGCAGGGCCCTTGCGACCTTAAAGCCCAACAAATCCCCTGGGCCGGATAAAATAGAAAGCAATATGCTAAGGAAGGCTGAGCGAACGATCTCCAGCGGCCTCCTTAATTTATATAATGACTGTCTGCTGGTCGGACAGTTCCCCACTCAGTGGAAGACTGCGCGTGTTGTCACTCTTCAAAAGGGAGGCGACCGCAATCAGTCAGACCCGCGATCATGGAGACCACTCAGCCTTCTTTCCATATTAGGCAAAACACTAGAAATCTTGATGTTGCAGTCCTCGAAGGAGTCTTTGGCCGCAACCTCACAGGCAGGCAATACGGTGTACCAAAGGAAGGTCCACGCCCAGGATGTCATTGTCGAGATCCGGCGTATTTCCCTGCTGGCACCGGCTAAGTACGTCGTAGCAGTTCTGATTGACATCAGAGGGGCGTTTGACAACCTTTGGTGGCCAGCGCTCCTTAATGAACTCAAAGGTAGGGAATCCCCGCAACCTGTACTCGCTCGTCAGAAGTTACCTGACAGACAGAACTGCTACGATCGAAAGTAGGCATGTCTCCGTCCAGAGAAAGATTGAGAAGGGGTGCCCACAGGGCTCGGTCCTAGGACCAGCACTCTGGAATGCCTTCTTCGAAGGTCTTCTCAGGAAACTCATGGAGACTGACTGCGAGCCGTACGCCTATGTGGATGACTTGACTGTGCTGATCTTTGCAGAGTCAGTCCGCCAAATTGAAGAAAAAACCCACCACGTGCTCCGCACTGTCACCCAATGGTGCGAGCACGTCAAGATGCAGGTGGCTGAGGAAAAAACCCAGCTAATCCTCTTGAAGGGGAAAGTGAATAATCCACCCACGCTTTGGCGGCCACAGGCTCCTTCTTGAAAAGCACGTCAAGTATTTAGGAGTGAATATAGGTGAGAGGTGGGGTTTCAACCAACACCTCCAGTCCCTTAAAGGCACTACCATTGCAAGGTTTGCCTCACTGCGTGCCATTACTAAGGCCACTTGGGGTGTGTGTTACCACGACACCATCCTCATGTATAAGGCCATCTATTTAGGTGTGATTGGCTACTGCCCTGTTGTCTGGGGTAGCAAACTAACAGTCAATCAAAAAGAGAGTATTGGCCCAATCCCAGAGAGCTGCTCCTGTGGATCACCAAGGCCTACAAGACTGTATCAACGGAAGCACTCCAGGTGATCACTGGTCAGTTACCAGTTGATTTGGCTGTTGAGTGCATGATTGACAAGTGGAGAGTGAAGCGTGGAGCTTCGCTTTGGGCTGAACTCCGTCTGGAGCTCACTACAGAACAGAAACTTGCCGCCATCGATGAATGGGGTCTAGAGAAATGGCAAGCGAGATGGGAATCCTCGTCAAAGGGGCGTGATACGTATGAGTTCTTCCCGACATCCGTGAACGTCTTTCTAGAAAATGGGTTGAGCCAGACCACTGGACGAGCCAGTTCCTCACGGGACATGGTGTGACTTCAATGCGGCTCCACTTCTTTTCTCTAAAAGACTCTCCATTATGCACGTCTTGTGCCTCCAGTGCGGAGGAAACAAGAAACCATGTGCTGCTCCACTGTAGTTTCTACAACAGTGAGCGGACGGTTGTTGGGAGGGCAAACGAACTTAGCAGCTTTGACTGCTACAAAGGAAGCCTATAATCATTTTGCAAAGTTCGCAAAGAAGGTAATGGCTAAGAAACGTGGTTATAGTTGATCAGTCCTTTTGAAACTTGCCACCCAAGTAAACAGTAAGATCAGGGAGGGAACCACAGTAAGAACTACTCCCAGGTGAGTGCGGGATTCCTCAGGTGGTCACCTCCAGCGGTAACACCACGGGCAACAGCTCTCTACGGTGAGACTGGCTAACGACCAAATACCTGCCGTACCTCCACAGGTCTGAGTTCGGTAGATGCTGCAGGGGCCGGCCTCTTGCATATTAGCGAAACCGCAACTACTATGACTGATATAACCCTCGTCGAGGGTTTAGGTACAGTCATCAAATAAAGAAACAGACCTGTACCTCATTTAAAGGATCGTGAGGGGCCAC
This sequence comes from Pachypeltis micranthus, assembly GCA_020466155.1. Lineage (NCBI taxonomy): Eukaryota > Metazoa > Arthropoda > Insecta > Hemiptera > Miridae > Pachypeltis > Pachypeltis micranthus. The sequence goes on from CM035778.1 coordinate 23,236,297, forward strand.
TGCATTCAGGGCCACGAGGAGCGAAGTTCAGTTGTCAGACTTTAAGGTGGATGCATGTGTTGTCGCCTTATTCAATATCAGCCAGCGTGCTCCTCAAGGATACTCTGGGAGAGTGTGGATGCACGTTGCGTACCTCGCCCCACTTGAGTGACCTTCAGGAGAATACTCCACAAGAGTCAGCAGGAGGAGCTGATGCTCTGCACCATGTTTCGGCCAGGATCCATTTATCTACGAGCGGAGATATGCTCCCCTGATCAATTGCCCAAGAGCCGAGGTCAATCAGTGCACAATACACTGGAATGTTAGCTTGTCTTGGACGACCTTTGGTTCATTGATTGGAAGGCTTCTTGTCACAAAGTGAAGAATTAGGTTGGCAAGATGGATGATAGAAATGAAATACTACAGACCTACCCTTAGGGGAAGTGATCTAGACCAGTGGAAATTAGGGCTACAGAGCTCTCTATACCATTTCCCTTGGAACCCAAATACAAGCAATTCCTCATAGAGTTAAACACTGACATATATATGCAGTCTAACATACTACATAACTGTTTAGTTGTTATGTTTTGACATTTTATGTCTATACTTTACTACATAAACTCGAAAAGTGTAACGGCCAAGCGTCACGAAATTTAACCTTGAGGCTGATTGGACAAGGCAACGTTTTAACCCGAGTTGCAACCACAGCCCCTGTGGCGTAATGCATAAGGCATCGGTCTCCTAAACCTGAGGTTGTGGGTTCGAGTCCCACCAGGGTTACGATTTTTTGTTGTTGACATTTTATGTCTTTACTTTGCTACATAAATTTTATTAAAAAATAAAAGACTACTTGTACGAAAGCTGTAACCACCGTTTGTGTAATGGTTTGAGCTGATTTGGTACTTTCTAAACATTTATAGATTTTTCCACAAATTCTCAAAACCAAATACAATCATAGGGTAACTAACAACGCAACATTAGTGATTAGGTTAGAGTTGGAGCAAACCCTGGCATACCATTGACTGTTCAGTTCGCAGAGAGAGACTGGTACACACCTCGCATTCATGTTCAAACAATCAATCCTAAATAATAATGATAACTATGTAAAACGACAATGATAAACATGCAAAAGTAATACACATATAAAAAAGAAGCTCAACAGTTTCTCGAGTAATTTGAAAGCTCCGAGTTTGCACGACAAATCAAACACATTAACATTTTCGTTGAATACTTTCGCACTCTGCACATAAAAGGATTGGGCGAGCATTTTGGTCCTTTGGCACAGAATTCTCAAGACCTTGTTCCTCCTACGCGTGCCTCTGTGAAGGAGGAAACCGAACCTCTCAAAACAAATAGGAGGGTTTTTCAATTTTAAGAGTTTTGAAAACTAACGTAGCAGCATTATTTGCCTCTCTCTTATCTTCTACCCCTGATAGAGCTGACGATAGTGTGGTGTCAGGCGTTCGTCCAGTCGAAGGCGTGGGGTGAAACAAAGCGCGGCGTTTTCAGCTTTCTGTAGTCTGTCCAGGTCTTTGCTTTTGAGATTGGTGAAAGCTGCGTGAAACGTGGCATAATTCGACTCAGCGCAAGCTGCAGGCGCCCTTGACGGGGGAAATCAGTCGCTAAACGCCTCAACTGGCCAATACCACGAAAAGCCGCATTAAGGAGTGGGTAGAAGTTAGAGCGTAAGGACATCCAAAGACTACTCTTGACGTGAAATGCGGAGCAATATTGTTAGAGAAGATCACAGTGTGCTGAGCAACAACAGCGAGCGTGGAGGCAAAGACTCTAACCTCAGGAGGAGGCTACAAACGCATCAAGGGAGGCTGGGAAATGACCTGGGTTGTTGAACAAGAAAAGGTCATTATTTGGGCAGGGGAAGGAAAACCTATTGCCAAATTTCAGGTTGTGAGGCATTCGTGAGAAGGCAATCAACCAGCGTACCTGTCCTTTACCAAACCACTGCCACAACAGCGTGCACTGATGAGAAGGTTGGCTGTCATCCCCATAGCTGACAGCCCTGCCTTGTTTTGCCCAGAAGGATATTTTGCTACGAAGCACTCAACGTCTGTCCAACCCAGCCTACATCCTCCTGCTCTCAGTTCTTGCAACACCCACCATCTATAGTTGTGAAGAATAGTGTGTCGGTGTGTGGAATTTGAATAACTTGCTAGATCGTTCATTAGTTGCAAGACTGTTTCTGGTCCCTGAAAACCTTCGTCTTACTAGTGTGTGATGGATGAGTCATTGTCATGTCGACATGTACACAGGTTTTGTTTCTTGAGTAGGTATACCGTTTTTATGGGTGTTAGTGCTCACTGATTGTGCCTAGTAGCCCCACATTGCTGTGTGACGCAATTTCAATTCAATTCAAATTCTTTAGGGTCCCTGTAGAGGTCAGCGTTAATGAAAATTAATGTTTTCTTCTTGTTTTCAGGAAATGAAGAAGATTCAAGATGGCGGACATTTGGTTTATCAGGAGCAAAAAAATCTTCCACCCGTTTCGAGCGGTAATTTTTTAGCGCTAGGCCACCATCCTCGGAAGTCAGTTTCTGAGGGTGGTGGCTGCCGGAGCAGGGGCTCCTTAACAAACGAACGTTACGAAGACTCTGACATCGTCCTCAATTCGACTAAATGTTCAGCGAATAATACCAACGATGTCGTTCGTATGGTGGACAACCTGTCGGAAAATTACCTCAATCGAATCGCACCGAGCGTGGCGTCGAGCGAAACTCAAACGAGCTCTTCTCCCTTCGATCAAACACCCAGTCTGTCTAAGCGGCCCAAAAGGTTGGCGCCGTCGCCAGCTTTGGGTAATTTTACGATCAAACAAGAACCCCAATGGGACGCAAAATGCGACGTCTCTTCAGCCACCGAAGGCCTCCCTCCGCCGAGTAAAAGGCCTCAAATCGCCAATCCAAATTGGGGCGTGCCTTATAATTTCACACCGAGAGGGAACGAGATGAGAAGTCAGGATTTGAAACCTCCGTGGGCTCCATCCCCTGGGTACCCTAGAACGATCGGGGATCGCGCGAACGTCGACGTTAGTGGCGGCTGGGCAATGCCCACTGTCTCTTCCAACATCGCCACTCTTCCCAGCTGGACGTCGTCGTCGAGCTACACGACAACGTGCAACTCCTCTTCCATTGACGTCAAACCGAGTTGGGCCAACAAATCCCACCTTTCGCCTTCGAGGAATGACAACCAATCGCAAAGCTACTCACCCGCGTGTAACTCAAACGACGTGAAACCAACTTGGTCCAAGTCAACCCACTTCTCGCCTTCCCCGAACGCCAATCAATTGCATAATTACACCACAGCGTGCAATTCTTCGGCTACAGACATGAAACCGAGTTGGGCGGCAACATCACACTTCTCCCCTTTGACGACTACCAACCAAACGCCCAGCTACGCGACGTGCAACTCCCCCACTGTAGACGCAAAACCGAGTTGGGCCGCTAAGCCCCACCTTTCCCCTTCGCCTAATACCATTCAATCGTCACCGAATAACATTTTGGCTGTGAAAACCGAAAAAGACGTAGTTAGCGGTAATCTCCTTCATTCCTCGCCTTCAGAAATTAAAAGGGAGCTCAAAGTTGTTAAAGAAGAAAACTATTATTTCGACGAATCCAAAGAATATTTAATTGACGAAGCGAACATCAAGACTGAAAAATTTCCTGACGATCTTGAACAATTTGACAGGTCAGTTATCATGTTTTCTAAGTTCATGAGCTTTATACAGTATTCAACTAGGGGATTGCAAAGAATCATCGCTAATTATTCTCAATTACGTTTGCTTGTCATGAATTTTTGGGAAGTTTCTGAAACGGGACACAACAAAAAATAACCACTCGCCCACGTCAATTATTGACAGTTACAACTTTGTGGCAGGGGGGTGTTTTCTCCTTGAAGTGAGGAACTGCCAAATTCCAGAAATAGTGTTGCAATTAGTGAAACATAAAATGGGACTTGTGAGTGAAGGTTGAAACTTAATGGAGCTCATGGGGGAGGCCATCATGGCAGGGGATGTTGCAGCTACAGGGTTCCCCGGTACAGGCGACAGGTCGGTTCCCTTATCAAAATTACAGTTCATGGACATTCATAAGAGATGTATATCAGTCATGAAGGTGCGGTTTCGCTATTGTGCAAGTGCCTGGGCACATCAAACCCACAGCTTTTTCAGAGAGAGCTCTTTGCTGCGATGGCGTGAGTGCAGTATCACCTGCGCAGGGGGCTGAAACGGAAAAGGGCATTATGTCAGACAGTCGGCTGCACCTAACACTACGACTTCCTGTATTATCTCGTCAGGGCAGGTCTGAAGACCTTGACGAAGGAGAACACTATAACACTGTGTTGAATACCAGACTGTTGTGGATAGGAGGGAATGTCGTGCTGACAATCTGGCGGGTTTGCGCTTCTCCAAGTGGGGCCTGAGACTTTCATAGGGACCACCAAGATCCATTTGAATATGGAAGTTGGCTAGTGAGAGGAGTGCAGGGCAGCTTATTGGCGGGATGTGCTAGCCCAAAAGCAGTCAAGGTTGTTTATTAAATTCCCCGGGGAGTAAACACGACAGGTCCTCAGTCTAGAGAGAGAAAGGATACAGATGATATGTGGCTTCTTCACTGTCCAATAAGGTACCACCTTAAGATTGGACTGTGCAGGCTCTCTGAGGCAGGGCTGGAATTAACGAAGCATGCGTACTTGTGAAGAGCTGGCTGAGGTGCCCCTTAGAGTGCTCGGGGTTCCTCAGCTGCAACCAGATCAGGTGGCAGGGATGGACCTCAAGATTGTCTCGCGTTTTGTGTGAAAGTGGGGAGAACGCATTGGTACCGTCGCATCAAGGAACTGGGAGTTCACACAATAAGCCCATTTGCAGCCACTGTGGAATGTTTCTCGTCCCATCAAATTTATAATTAACAAAAAACACTGAACCCAGTACCTGTGGACGTACTCTCAAAGACGTTTGGCAGGTTGTCATTTAGCTGGTATCCCAGTGGAGAGCTGTTGTGCGTTAACATCCTGAAGACCCTGGGGGACTCGTACTATCTAGGAGATCTTAATTTGGTTTTCCACCTGATTTAGCTACTTGGGGGGCAAGTTTCAAAGGGGCAGCTCAACTGGGGCCACGTTCACGGCCATTTTCATAAACAGTTATAAGCTTGTTTAGTAGCAGTCAATACTGGATGTGATCTTTCTACATGGAGGAACGATCTGTTACGGGCCTGATTAGATTATGAGATGACAAGGAGCTTAAAGTCGTTCAGCTCAGCAGAGCCAAATGAGTGAGGGAAAAGTGGACGGACGAAGTCGATCGTGATGGGGGACCTCGTGACTGTGATCATCGAGCTTACGCAAGACGTGATCTCGGTGCAAGACTTCCTATTCGCTTCTGGGCTCCTTCCAGCTCACCCCAGCTTATACTTGTAACTGACGTGGTGGAATTACATCCAATCCCTGAAGGAAGGATATATTATTGTGTCTGAGCTCGATTACATTACGTTACAGTTCCTCCAACAACAACCCTCGCTCACTGTTGTAGGAACTACAATGGAGCAGTACGTTTTATTAGAGTCCGTCAGCAGTGCCAGTTGCAGGAGCTGGAGCCAGGGGCCATTGAACTGCTTGAATAATTCACTGTTATTACGGATTACAGCCCAAGTGGGTTTATTGTTCTCTTGAACAGCTTGATTGCACAGTTTGGCGCAGCCCCACACCTCCGAGGCCAACCCCATTCGAAAAGTACCAGCAAACAATACTAAACATGACCCGACTACAACGAAAAATCACATTTCCAGGCAATCGGCATAAAATAAAGCCATTCGCGCAGTAAACACTTTTCGCCTTATAACATGAATGATGGGCAGAAGTATTTACTGAACATTTTTGACGCAGGTTGAAAAAAGACTCCGAAGTGGACTCGCCCGCTTGCGAATGCTTTCCTCCCGATCACATTCCGTCGGAACCTGGGCCTTACTACACTCACCTCGGCTACGCCAGATCCCTCGAAGAGCTCAGGCAGGACACGGAGAAGCGAACGGGCCTAACTGGCAAAGCCATACGAGTTGAAAAGGTGACAGTCTCGACATTTCGCTTAACTGTTTCAACCGTATTTGACGAGCTGTATTCGAGCTAACGTATTATTTGTAACGTTTCAGCTCATTTTCACCGGAAAAGAAGGTAAAACCACTTCGGGCTGCCCGCTCGGGAAATGGATCATTCGTCGGAGCGGGCCCGAAGAGAAAGTGTTGATGCTCGTTAAAAATAGGAAAGGGCACGTTTGTTCCACGGCGTGGATAGTGGTCGTCATCGTGGCGTGGGAGGGAGTCCCTTCACAAATGGCTGACGACCTCTATTCCACAGTTACTGAAAAATTGAGGAAGTAAGTTGAACATTCTTTCGATCGAAACGAATAACAATGGAACAGAACGAGGTTTAGCTCATCAGGTACTGCTTCGGATTACTTTGGACGCCAAGATCAAAAGGCAGAAGGTCGACCAAGAAGAATGGCCGGATTACTACCGTCTCGAGGACTGCTATTTGTAAAAGGAACGGACCTCGTGGAGTTATATCTCAATCACAAGGAAGTATAACTCTCTTTACATTGACAACAATGAGAATCATGCCTTATCTTCACCCAAGAACTAAATCTCGTTCCCTTCCTTTGTCACTACAGGCTCTATTCGTGCTCGCAGCATTTGCAACAAGACGTACTAAATCGCCATTTGCTTTGCAGTTATGGAGTCGTGACGACGCGGCGGTGTGGAGTTAATGAGCCCAGAACTTGCGCTTGTCAAGGGTTGGATAACACGACTTGCGGCGCTTCGTTTTCGTTTGGTTGCTCCTGGTCAATGTACTACAATGGTTGCAAATTTGCAAGGAGCAAAACTGCGAGGAAATTCAAGCTCAGCGTAAAATCTGAAGTACGTGGTGTTAATTGAACGTTGAACGTAATTTGTAGACATTATTTAACTATAAAAAGATAACTGTGCAACGTGTAAGTTGGTAGGACTGATTCGGTAACTACACGTCTGTTTTGGGATGATTGCACTTCATTTTTGTCCCTGCAACCCCCACTGCAACCTCTCAGTTCCACGCTCAGGTGGGAGCTGGTGTGCCCTGGAGGGACGAACCCAATACCTCCCCACTATTCTCGGACTCAAACTCAAGGCAGTCGTGAGGTGTATGAGGTTCATCCCTACACAATCTCCTCACAAGCACACAGTACACGCTCCCTCCTGTCTGAGGATCTCTCTTGATTATTCCCTGGAGAGTCTAACAACTAACCTTGACTGCACCCAATGCCAGCTGAGTATAATGAAGCCAAGGGCTCAACTGCAGCTTGACTAATGTGGCATAGATAGGTCGCCAAACTGCAGGAGAGACACCCCAAGTACTCTGAGGCACACAGAAGCCAGCCCAGAGATCCTTCTTGATCTGTCCCTGGAGAGTCTAATAACACACACTAATAACGTGACTGCCTCCAGCCATGCACATCCCTCCAATAGGCAGCCCTGCGCTACTTTATTCCTCCTGTTAACATCCGTAGGCAAGTGGTGGACTACAAAGGGTTCCAGTCCCACCAGGCAAAGTGCAGATCTGTCTTAGCCAGTTTATCAGCCTCCTCATTCCTTGTTATACCTTTATGACGTGGTACCCAACGCAGTGTTGTAGTGTTTTCCTTTGCTCAAGTCTTCGGATCAGTCAGTCATTCCCTGACCAGCTCCGAGGAAATAGTATAATACAGCCATAGCCTCGAGTGCAGCATGACTGATACCCACCATTCTTGTATGAACACTCGGATTGAAGTTTAAAAACGTTTGTTTATCAAAACAAGGGAACGAAATCGAAATTGCCTGAAGGGCGATACAAAAAGTGAACAGAAAATGGCGCCAGGTACTAAGATGGTGGGTGCACGTCGGCAAGACCCAATGTAGCCAACACTTTCCGTCGACCAACACCCTCGACACTTCTCCTTGGAGTCATCCTGGCTTCTGTGAGGTCAAACTAAGACGATCATCGAGCTCCAGTGAATGGCGAGGCAATTTCGCTTTCGTTCTCTTGTTTTGATAAACAAACGTTTTTGAACTTCAGTCGGAGTGTTCGCGTTATTTCATTGCCGCTATACGAAGGGCTCAGTTCCCACCAGGCAAAGGCCAGATCTGTCTCTCGCCAGTTTGTTCATTCCCATCTACTCCTTTATGTTTTCCTTTGCCGAGGTCTTCAGATCACTCAGCTATTCCCTGACCATCTCCGACGAAATAGTAAAATGAAGCCGGAGCCTCGAGTGCCGCCTGACAATACCCACCATTTTCGCGTGAAGATCGTCCAACTGAGGCGTGCACACAGTACACAGTACACGTTTCACTGTGAACCATGCCTCTTCGAATCTGCAACTTCTTACCTCTGACTTACCAATCTTGCCCAGGTGGTACCTTAATGGACAGTGTCCATGAACAGTCCACATACCATCCGTATAGTTACTCTCTCCAGACTGAGGACCTCTCTGGAGAGTCTAACAAATAACTTTGACTGCCTTTGAACAGGCTCATTCTACCTATTGGCAGAAGTGCGCTTCCTCTCTGAATTGCCAATCTATTTAGTCTGAGGGTGTGTAATATCAGTAATTTATCGTGCTTCGTAACCAATTTGATCATTATCACGCTCAATCAACTTCACCATGGAGGTCCCCTAATTTTTAAGTTTCACTCAACTTCCCCTCAGTCACACCTTTTCGAAACATAAAGCACAAAGCATTGCTAAGTGTACACTTCAGCCGTTGATACTCTAGGAAAAACACAGTTCGAGAGTCTATTACAATTGAGGAGCCAGGGGAAAAAACAATCATAGTCCTCAAAACAGCTTTTCGAGAAAAGCAAAATTTAAAGTTTGGAATTGAATAACTCGGATCAACTTAAACATATAAATGTGCAATTTTGTTTATTAACAGCGAAACATCTTGTGAGATATAATCAATAATCTATAGTCTTCTGTAATCAATAGAAGGAAGAAAATTAATTTTCGAAACAAGGTAAAAAAAATTGTCCTGTACATCATGGACGCTGAATGTTGTTCCCCAGTTTGTTTAGCCATCCGCATTTGGATAATCTTCTTCGTCCGCACTTCTATCTTCTTCAGTGGGTTTTAGTTCTGCGTAGAATCGTCTAGTCTGGGTTCTCGAGGAGTCTTGTTAAATGACAGAGATCCCGCAATTTGGCGGCTTTGATCGGAAGTCGCCGGGGGTGCAATATCTCCGGATGAGTATTATGACTCGCTGACGGGCTCTCCGTTGGAGTTGCGGAGGGACGTCTTTTCTTCTTCCTTTGGGGGTATCCCTTGGCTTCTATCCCCTTGGCTTTGGATCCAGAATAGGTATTCTTGTAGAAGATGAACTGGGGGCTGTCTTTTCTGATTTCCAGCACTCGAATTGGCCTCGTAGTCATTGGATATTTCTTGGGGTACATGTTGGAGAAATGCTTAGTCCAATTCAGGAATGCAACATCTTTCCCACAGTCCACCTCCTGGAACGGAGTCGGTTTCAGTGTAGAGTTACGAATGACTTCTCTCCAATCGTCAGGCGTTTCCGCATAAGCTTTTTCATTAATCAAACTCACGTTACGGTCGCATTCGAGATAGGAATGCCCTCTGATGGGGAAAATTACCTTCATAAAGTCAAACCGACCTTCTGTGTGCACTAGGTAGTGAAGGAACCGAAAAACTGTATAATTTTTCGCCACAGATCGTCGTAAGCGTAGAACAATGAAGTAGATAGAATCAGCCAATATACATTAAAGCTAAAAAAATTAAGTTGTCGTTTATAGTACACATCATTTGAGGTCGCATTAGGGGCAATCTGGTGAAGGAGGGAGTTTAAATCCCCCGTCATCGGACTCTGACTGTTTTTCTCCCAAAGCGCGTGGACCATGATGGTTCTTCCCCAGCACGCCCTTTCCGTTGCCTCTAATATTACAGGACTACGAATGTTTTTCCTATTTTACAAGTTTCCATCTGAAAGATAACTGTAGACGCCACTAGATAGCAGCAAAATCTCAATTTTCACAGCAAGTGGACTATGATTGTTTTTCCCCCTGACTCCTCAATTTGTATTCACGAAGGTGCCAAAAAACACAAGTTGGTAATGGATAACATATTTTGAAACAATCTGAATTGATTCTCTTTAGTTCTGCCTTTGTGCCTCTTGCAGCATCTGAAAAAGACCCGACTAACATCTAAGTGGGGCTGGGGAATCCTAAACGATGCGTATTGAGAAAGACGCAGAGGTTTCACACTTGCTTTGAAGGTTTTGCGTGCTTTCAACTAGGTTAATCTGGCCTACCGTTCAACTCCCCTCACTATGCATTCACGAAATACAATGAAAACCAACGGTTTTTTTCGGTTTTCAGGAGCCCATAATGGAGGAGAAGCTGCAGAATCTCGCGACTCACATTTCGCCGCTGTATAAAACGATGGCGCCCGATTCTTTTGTCAATCAGACGAAATACGAAGACGTGGCCGGCGATTGTCGTTTGGGCCTGAAACCCGGAAGACCGTGGTCGGGCGTCACTGCTTGTTTCGATTTCTGCGCTCATGCCCACCGCGACATTCACAATATGCACAACGGCTGTACTACGGTAAGGGGGTTTTCTTTTTACTTTCCTTGGCTCTACAAAGTAGAAAGGAAAGTTATGTAATCGGCTGAAAAAAAAATTTTGAGTTTTCTTCAGATCTTTACGTTTCAGACTCCCCTTAGTTCGAAAAACACTATTTGGGAAAATGGTCTGTGTGTGTGTCTGTGAACGATTTTTAGAGAAAACGACCGTACCAAATCCACTCAAACTTGATGCCTAGCCTACAGGTTACCATGGGACGCAAAAATAAGGGTATGAACAAAATCCACCGAAAGTTAACTATAGTTATCATAGTGATCAAAACAACAAATTTTTTTCTCAAAAACAGCTCTAACGATTTTGATTAAATTTTTTATATTAATAGCTTTCAGTAAGGCAATCACACGATAAAATTCCCATTTGTGGGAAAATGACTAGAGCAGCACAATAAATTACCAAAATTTTCGACGAAAAGCGTTTTTAGCGCAGTTTTTTCCTTATAAACTCCGCTGAAATTTTTGTAGAATGTTAAAAAAAAATTGGTATTGTAGTCCAATCCAATGCCTAACGGGTGAGTGTTTAAAAACACTTATGAGATACATGGGGCTCACTCCAGAAATTCCTGAATTTTAACTACCGCCGTTTCGCTTACTACCAGTTCTAAACGTTTTTACCCAATAACTCTGCAAAAGTGATTACTATCCCTCTTCAAAAAATTTGTGTTTACAGCCTCATTAATTATCTGTGTACCAATTGCTCAATAATGGTCCTGCAAAGAGTACGAGCAGCACAATAAATTCCGGAACTGTAAGCGCTACCGCTTCCTGCTGCCGTAAAGTGTTGTTTGACCAAGTTCAAATGAAGTGAGTGATAAATGAATTGATTAAACAGAATTAGCCTTGTAAAAAGTGGATTGACGTTGAGCTAAGGAGAGTTGTGTGTTGCAACGCACCAGATATTTGTTCATTAAGAGTTCGGCTCCAGGATCATGGAGAAACCTTTGACTGGCAGGGTGGCAGTGAGTGGTTGAACAGACATTTGACTCTCAACTAAATCAAGGTTGTTTTGTTCTTTTACCTTGAACGGCTTCGTATTGACCCTGATTCGGAACTCTTACTCTAAGGGTCTCGTTCACCAAAACGCCGCTGATCGTGATCCAACTGATCAGGGCTAGATAAGTTGATCAAGGCTAGTCATTTTCGCGCCCACCACGCTAGCCGAGATCACTGTGGGATGCGGTTAGCATAGACGTGATTACGCTGCGATTAAGCCATATCGAGAAGGCAGTGGACTAATGAGGTTTCAGTAAAGTAAAGAAATTGGACGTCTGTTCAACATCTTGTGGCGTAAACAAGTGTCATGTAAACGTAAACGGCCGCGAAACCGTGTATCCCGTAGATGCCCAATGCTCAATAATCTGGATTTGACCAAATTATTGTTTCTAATTATTGTCTTACACCAAAGTGGCCGCATTAACCTCTACCGAAGCTGAATTTTGAGAGGAGCTTAAAGTGAAAATACGCGTACTACAACTGCAAGAGCTGCAGGAATAAGCCAAATTAGTCCGGGAAAATGCTTTGTGCGTGTAGGAAAAGTCGGAAGCGCTACAAGAAAATGAGAACTGAGCAAGAAATAATAAAAACCCAAATTATGAGGTTACAACTTTTGCAAGCAAGGAACTTTAACAAAGAAGGGAGAATTGTCGTGTTTAATATACTAATGTTGGTGTAAAAGCGTGGTATTATTTAACATTTCCTACTTATCTGCTACTAAATCCACCCAGGTAAGCCGTTTGTGTTTTCTAACACGGCAATATGACGACTGGTTTTTTCAGAAACTGCTCAGCACGTATTTTACGCAAACAGCAACTTGTTTTCGACTTTCGTATTACTTTTGTTCGCAACAGAATTTAAATTCATACTTCTAGAAGTCGTCAGATGGCCGGAGCCATTTGAGGCGCCGGGTGAGATGACGATAACCCAACATATTAGATTATCATCGTAGTGGAATAGCAACTGAAATAAATGAGCACTAGTAAACAGTATCTTTGTTTATTATCATTATTCCAAAATATACGTAAATTATTCACAATAATAGAAGCGAATACTCGGCAGTGCGAGGTAATGGCGGACAAATATCAGAACATGATAAAGAAAGATAAGAGCTGACCGGGCCAAAACGCACAATTTTTTGGGGTTAGCGCTTGATCAGGGCTAGATCTTAACCCAGTCTGGTGGACACCGTTTTTGTGGCGGGAGCGGGTTAGGTGCTGTTAATCGTCTCTAAACGAGATCAACCCAGTTGGTGAACGCGGCCCTTAGAATGCTGTTGTTGAGAACAATGAGGTGGAAGTAGTCAGTATTTTGTGCGTTATGATCCAGTGTCCCCCAAATATTGGGCTGGGTTCACTCTCAGAAGCCCCAATCCGAAAACCAATCACCCGGAGAAATCAACCCCAGTAAATCCTCAATAATAGAAGCGAATACTCGGCACTGCGAGGTAATGGCGGACAAATATCAGAACATGATAAAGAAAGATAAGAGCTGACCGGGCCAAAACGCACAATTTTTTGGGGTTAGCGCTTGATCAGGGCTAGAGCTTAACCCAGTCTGGTGGACACCGTTTTTGTGGCGGGAGCGGGTTAGGTGCTGTTAATCGTCTCTAAACGAGATCAACGCAGTTGGTGAACGCGGCCCTTAGAATGCTGTTGTTGAGAACAATGAGGTGGAAGTAGTCAGTATTTTGTGCGTTATGATCCAGTGTCCCCCAAATATTGGGCTGGGTTCACTCTCAGAAGCCCCAATCCGAAAACCAATCACCCGGAGAAATCAACCCCAGTAAATCCACAAACTAGAAAATAAATTATGGGACTGACCAATCTGCGCCAAACCTTTAGTGTTCCCCGGGGATAAAAGAGCAGGTTTCAGTCTTGGAGGCGACGTAATTTCAATTGAATTACGTGTTGAGAGTGATGGAACACTTCCGAAAAAACTCCGCAGCACAATAAAAAATTAGGTTTCGTCTCGAAAAAAGCACAATGCTAGGGAGCGGCAGACGACGGAATGGGAAGGAAAATTGGAAGTAAAATGGTAAGAGGGGACGTGGGAAAAGGAAAGGGATTTTTTGTAAATATACAGGACGACTCCCTGGGCAAAAGACACCGAACCAATCGACCTTCGAGAACAAACCCAACAGCTGTACTATTTCCGTTCTGTAATGTTCCTATTAAGACATGTTGCACTTTGTACGCAGGTAGTAACGCTAACGAAACACAGGGGATTTGAAAAACCGGAAGATGAGCAACTGCACGTGCTGCCGATGTACATCATCGAAGAGACTGACGAGTGGGGGTCGAAAGACGCTTACGAGGAGAAAATAAAATCCGGGGCCATTGAATGCTTAACCAAGTAAGTTGGTTGCACATTGCTTTTTACGTTGTTTGTAAAGGGATCTCAACTTTTATCAAGCATCTGAAAACCTCAGGGGCTGATTGGCAGGCAATTGCTCCGAGGGGTTTGTTTCCAGTGGTGGCTGGAGTTGGGGTTTGTGGTCTGGGGACTCCGGTCGTTAGAAAATGCACCAGTAAGCATTCAGGACATCAGGCTTTACGATTCATTTATAGGAGTCTTGCTTCACTCTTGTGACACTTCATCGCCAGAGGTTATTCCAATGGGAAAAACGAGCCAGGCCTCAGTAGGGGGGGCCGCAATGTGCATGGGAAAGATCGCTCACAGTGGAGTCGCGGTTCGAGAAATTCTGCTGCCGACCTTTCGGTCCGAGTTTTGCCAGCCTGAGAGCCTACTAGTCCCCACGTCGTAGACGAGGGGAAGCAACTCCTTGGCCTAACGGCTTCAGGGGCTCACCTTCCAGCACTTAGTGAACCAGACCAGAATGAGTCCTTCCTCAATCTGCCAGTGGGCCCCCCTCCTCGGGGGATCAGTGGGGCTCTAGCAGCCTGTGCTACCAATTGCTAAGCGGTTGCCTGCTAGCAGCCTTCTGGTGTGCCTTGGAGATCTAACATTGCCTGAGGGGAGAGTCTCTCAGGGTGTTAGGCCTCCTACGCCTTTTTGCGAGTGCAATGAAGCTAAGAGGTGTCGAAGGCAGGTGCAATACTGGGGAGGATACAGTGCCCGTTTGGATATTGACTAAGTGAGGACGCTCCTCGCAAAGTCCTCCAGCACTGGGAAGGCAGTCGCCGACACGTAACGGGTCAGGTCAACCAGGAGCTCATCCCCGAGCATCTTCTCCCTAGTAGAGTCACCATGCAGCATCCTCGTCATGAGCTCGCAAGAGTCGTCCCTTGCACCTCAGACTCATCGTTGGAGGGGCTCCATGACTACAGGTTCCGCTCTGGTTCACCCATGCCTGAGCAAAGACGTGTAACTGGCGGCTCACTGCCATTCTGGGGAGGAGCTGGAAAGCTTCTGATGCCAGGGAGCGCGCTCTCAAGCATCGCTGTACAGGGGGCAGGTGAACTGGACTGCATGGGTCTGGGTGGTGATGGACTGCATTTTCCACCAGAGGCAGTAGCTGAAGTGGCAGTGGCCAAAGAAGTGCAGCTGGTTGTTTAATACTCCATGGCCCGAGGGCAGCTGCACTGGCGCAAAAGACCAGCTGCAACCAGCCCATCCGCAGTCAGCGGTTATCTGACAAATACAACTGCTAGCGTCTATTCAAGTCACGTCCGTGTAGCGGTGCCCACAGGGCTTGGTCCTCGAACCAACGCTTTGGAACGCCTTCTTCGAAGGTTTTCTCCGGATCCTCATGGACTTTCGGATCTTCATTACCTGGCTACTGCTCCGTTGTTTGTAGTATCAAAGGAAAACTCAGTTTCGAAGAGCTGTGCTCCCATGAATCACCAGAGCATACAATGCAGCATCCTTTCGCAAGAGCACTCCAAGTGATCACTTGCCAGTTGGCCATTGACTTGGCCATTGAATGCACGGTCAAGGGGAGAGTGAGAATGGAGTTTCCTCTGGATAAACCTCCTCATTGAATGAAAACTTCCCTCGCCAGATGAGTGGGCATTAGATAAATGGGAATCTTCGTTAACAGGACATGGCACATGCTGCTTCACCGCACTTTATGTAACAGTGAGGATGGTTTGGAAGCTTTCAGCTTTGACTGCTACTAACCAAGTTTGCAAATAATGTTATCACTATAAAATGTGGCCACAGTTCTTCAACAAGCAAAATGATCTGAGGCAAAGGGGAGGTTGGTGAAGGAGAACCACAATGATTAATTGGATGCAGAGTACCTTTGCTGTCGACACTAATTATAGCGTGTAATGTTTACCTGTTCCAAAATTAAAGAACACTGCAGGAAAGTCACATATAAAATTATTTTTGGTCATTTTACTCTATCATAATGTGAACATTTATTGTGATTCCTCCAGGTACCCTTGCGAGGTTCGCACGAGGCAAGCTCCTTTGGAATCCTGTCGAAAACTGGCCAAAAAGAGAAAGGACGAAAGGGAACAAGCCAAACGAGCGTTGGCTTTAAAAATGAATATCGAATCCTCTGAAGCTAAAGTCAACTCGGCGTCGCGCAAACTGAATGTGAGTTTTTTGTTTGTACTCTGGGAGGGGGCTTATCGAATAACGATATTGTCATGTTGTGAGTCTGGACTGTTGCACCTGTTCCAGAAGTCGGTAGCATCTTGTGAATGGGGGGGATTCCCATTTGAACTTCTGGTGGCCCTAATCAGAGTGATGGACGCTCTACCCTAAAAATGGCCAGGGTTCAGGGTGATGAGGTCATTGAGGAGAGTTTTCGCTCTACAGGGCTGTTGAACGTTGATCTGAGCTTTCAGAGAGAAAGATTGATAGATTGGAATCTTTTATTTAACAATAAGAGATGATTAGGGCCACTGGGCTCTCTCTTCCATCATCCCTGAACAATTTCACAAATATCTATCAGTTACATTCGTTTACAAATTAGTTAAAATAATTTTCTTCTACAATACTCCTTAACACATTCAGCGCGGTGTTGAATAGGTCACGTACCTTCCCATTGCTCCTGACTGCCGTGTCCTCAGAGACACGCGCTGGCCAGGCACCACTCGGAGTTTTCCCAAATTAGTTGAGGGGGACTCAAGCCACTCGAGGGTCCGTAGCAGGTAACAGTGACTTCAGTAATGTCTCAGTTGCTTGAGGAATTTTTCCGTTTCTACGTAGCCCTCTCCAGACCAGTTGGACAGACGCATTTCTGACACCCTCAATTTTTTACTTTCCGCTACCCGAAGGGAAGGAAAGTATAGTAATCGGCCCAAAAAAAAAATTTGAGTTTTCTTCAGATCTTTACGTTTCAGACCCTACTGAGTCTAAAAAACCTAATTTCGTCGCGTGGTCCGTGTGTATGTGTGTGTGTGTGTGTATGTGTGTGTGTGTGTGTGTCTGTAGTTCGATTTGCGGGAGAACGGCTGATCCGATTGAGCTGGTTCTTTTTTTGTTTTGTTCGTTATTTTTTGTAGACACCAAAATAAGGTTATGGACGATTTCGGCCGATGGGAAGGGGGGGGGACGAAAATAAACCAAAAACGAGGGATTTCGCATTTTTCTCGAAAACGGCTCTAACGATTTCGATTAAACTTTCAAATTATCTTCTCCTAATCAATACCTAACTTTTCTTCTCTATACATATCTCCATGAAAATACGGTGAACGGAGATAATGACCTATGAAGCAAAAATAGGTTTTTAAGCTTTTTGGCAAAATGACTTCAACGATTATCATCAAACTCTCAGGATATTTTCGAATAGTTAATACCTACATATTGTTCTCAATAAATGTTCCTCTGAAAGTCCATTGAGCAGAGATAAAAATGAAAATGTGTTGAAAATAACGTTTTTTCGAACATTTCCGAAAGTTCCAGGGTAATTTTTTCACCAGATGTGATAAATCCTAATGAAGTGTCTTTTAGTCACCCATACCAACATTTTGTTCTCCATAACTATTTCTGTATATATATGTTGCACGGAGATATAAGCCACGTTAACTCAGAAAAGGAGATTTGTCGAATATTAATTTATCGGTATTCGTATTTTCTCAAAAACGGCTCCAACGATTTCGATAAAACTTTCGGAGTGCTCTCAGCTAACTAGTCCCTTCATTTTGGTCCGTATAAATGTTCCTGTAAAAATGCGTTGAACGAAGATATAGCGCCCGCATGTGTAGGTGGTGTTCGAACTTAAAGGGGTGGCGGAAAGTAGTGTGTTGCTACGCACCAGATATTTACCTTGAGGGACGATTGTTGTCGTTAAGTTTCATTTTATTTTATTGTTAATATCTCCGTGAAGTTTAAAATTATTTATGGTATTGATATCTTCACTTCTAACCTGAAAATCTCGAAAAAACCTTATTTTTTGGGGGAAAAACTTTGTTCGACGCAAAGCGTCGAAGTGGTTAGAGTCTTTGACCTCGGACTTCGTTCGTTCGTTCATTGTCTCTGACCGCCTAATTGTCTCAATAGCTGTGTTCAAATTAATTATAATGAAATAAAAGATCAATTTTGCTAACTAAATAATATGAAACTTGTTTTTGAAATAAATATAAAATGTTCTTAGTCGTACATTCTAGATGTTTTCATTTTTTCCCTTCAATATAAAAATAATCATAATGATGGGTGACAGAGTTTCTGTTTGATTTTTTTTACGATATCCCAGAGCAACATTTTGAATAAAAAAATATCTGGTGCGTAGCAATACACAACTTTCCGCCACCCCCGTAATTTCAAACACCACCTACATTTGCGGGCGCTATATCTTCGTTCAACGCATTTTTACAGGAACATTTATAGGGAACGAAATGTTGGTATGGGTGACTAAAAGACACTCCAGTCGATTTATCACATCTGGTGAAGAAGTTACCCTGGAATTTACGGAAATGTTCGAAAAAACGTTATTTTCGACACATTTTGATTTTTATCTCTGTTCAATGGATAAATTATTATTCGAAAAATCTAACATTTATTGAGAACAATATGTAGGTATTAACTATTTGAAAACAGTTTGTTGAAATCGGCTGAAGCCGTTTTGCCAAAAAGCGTAAAAACTCTATTTTTGCTTCGTGGGCCTATATCTCCGTTCACCGTATTTTCATGGAGATATGTATGGAGAAGTAAAGTTAGGTATTGATTAGTAAAAGATAATTCGAAAGTTGAATAAAAATTGTTAGAGCCGTTTTCGAGAAAAATGCGAAAAACCCTAGTTTTTGGTACATTTCCTCCCCCCCCACCCCCTTTCCCATCGGCCGAAATCGTCCATAACCTTAGTTTGGTGTCTACAGAAAATAACGAACAAAACAAAAATTGAACCAGCTCAATCGGATCAGCCGTTCTCCCGCAAATCGAACTACAGACACACACACACGGACCACGCCCCGAAATTAGGTTTTTTAGACTCAGTAGGCCTCAAAACGTAAAGATCTGAAGAAAACCCAATTTTTTTTGTTTTTTATCCGATTACTATACTTTCCTTCCCTTCGGGTAGCGGAAAGTAATAGGCATTTAGGTGAAGCGTGGGAGGGTTGTTGCGGGTTAGCATAACTGAGCCATTACCCCAGACTGACGTGACCTATTGGTCACATTTCAAAAAAAACGACTAGGATTTCTGGTTTTCCATCTAATATGTTTCAAAATACTTCCCCAATGAAGATTGAGGTAATTAATGATTTCGTTCAAGTAATTAGATACGCCGTCTGGGGTGACAGACCCAAGAATCTGGCCAGCGTTGAATGTGTTAATAAACTGTACTGGGACAAACCAAACCCGTCCATTCAGCGGAGGGTCGTCCGGGGCATTTGTGCTTACTGGGCACCTCAAATGCCCTGATTCGCTCGAGACTTTGCTGCTGTCAGTTGTAACCGAGCCGGTTCCCTCTTTGCCGTGTCGCCCCCGTTTGCGTTCGCTCCCACCCAGTTCCCTGTTTGTGGTGGTTAAACCTCACTGAATATATTGAGAATAAAACTCAGTTTTCTAATTGCATTCGGTTGATATCGTACTCACTCTCCTTCTCACATAGTGCGATATCACTTTTATTTACCCGTAACGTAACATTACTTTAAATTATTATTTGAAACTGTTCACCTTTTTACTCATGTCCAATGTATCAATGTGATCGTTATATAATTTGGATGCCTGTGCCACAAAGGATCTTGAGTATGTCGAGGAGGTGTAGTGGATATCCACAGGAGGATCCTCCCTTGTAGAGGATATCCGCTGCAAGCAGCTGGAGCGAATGAGCGGTAGAGAGACAAAGAAAAAAAGGAGTGAGTGAGCAAGAGAGAGTGGGTGGCAGGAATGAGAGGAAAAATGTTATGAGAGAGGGGGTGGGAGAGAGAAAGATTCATTTACTTTATTACCTGGGGGAATTATAACCATAAGGCTCTCTTTTCCATTTCCACTTCCACGTGGTAAACACACGAGCAACAGCTGTCCACCGGGATACTGGCAAAGTGACCAAACCTGCCGTACCTCAATAGGTCTGGGTTTGCTGGATGCTGAGCGAGTGGCTAGGCTCCTGCTTGATTGGTAAACTGCAACCTCCATAATAGTTAACTGACATAACTCCCTCCGATGGTTCCAGAACAGTCGTATTGATTAGGAAATAGACAAGCGTGATGGTGTGTTGGGGGTGTGAGGCAGTTCCCAGGTTTTGGTTCGATACCCAACGAGGCATCCCTTCTCCAAACCCAGGGGGTGAAGACATGGATACCGGCGATGCATACAGCGAGCTTCCTAATGACTCCGCTTCCAATGGGCCCATATGCCGCTTTTGTCGCAGCTTTGCCTGACTCCCTGCGTTCATTGTCATCCTGCCTTTTTGACGAGCTGATTGAGGATTTTTATTTGTGACATTTTTTGGACAGCAGAGAGGAAAACCCTGGTCTAAGTGAGAATTGAGTGAGGGTTCGTGGGTGCTGATATTCTCCACCACTGCTATCGCAGTGTGTGTGTGTGTACAAAACGATAAGCAACTCTTACTGTTCACATTTTGATTCATACGATGTCTTCATTTCTTAGGATTAACAACTGATAATTGTTTTCAGAAACATGCTGTTGAAAATGGGTTCTCACCCGACATTCAAAGGAATTTTTTGAACCTACACAGCACGCCAGAGAAACGTGAGTAAAGTTGTTCTTAGATCTGTGCAGCCCTCGAAGTATCCGCAAACATTTATTTGAGGGGTTTTCAATAGGAAGAGGGGGATCGATAAATACCCTTTATACCCTACCCAGTAGCAGGGTTCACACCTGTTGTGGACAGTGTGGCGTCAGAGACGCGAAGAGTTTGTTCAATGTGGTAGTATGGGAGGATATAGGGTTGTGAAGCTCATGTAAGATCTTCTTGTAGGCTTATCATATCGTGGGGCCTCTTCATCATGTTATGGAGTTATATTTAGTATGGAGTTCGTTAGGTACTTGACCAATAATTTTGCAGCTCTTGCTGTTCCAGTGCACACCCCCCCTATTAAAGTAGCACACTGATACCTTCTTGTAATATGTCTTGTTTGGTTGGTCGTTGGCTATTCGTTCTAAAACTG
Source organism: Pachypeltis micranthus (assembly GCA_020466155.1). Classification (NCBI taxonomy): domain Eukaryota; kingdom Metazoa; phylum Arthropoda; class Insecta; order Hemiptera; family Miridae; genus Pachypeltis; species Pachypeltis micranthus. Next base: position 23,257,423 of record CM035778.1, read on the forward strand.
TCTCTGTTTTCCAGGTTGCAAAACTGAAGGAGATTTTTACAACCAAAGTCACAGTGAAGGTTGCCAAAGTGAGGTGGACAGCGGTCTCTCCAGTCAATACTCTCCTTCGTGCACATCAGCGAGTCCCTATCCTATGAGTCCATTCCGAAGCCCCCTTCGGGTCGTCACACAAAGCCCAGGCCCTCCTTATATGTACCCTTCGCCCACCACTCCCGATTTACCGAACGGTAAAATCGACCGAGCTTTTAGCCCCGTGGGTTCTCCTAACACCGTGTTTCGGCGTCCGATCGGGAGGCCGCCGTCTCGATCCTCCAACCCAGCAACGCCGATGCCTACGATGGATTCAACCTATTTGAAACCGTCTTCGGACAAACACGGATCGCCGTACGCTCAAGGGGCGGAAATGGATAGATTTTTCCCCCATTCGCCGTTTTCTCCGTACATTCAATCGCCGACGCATTCGATGCAGTACTCTCCGGGGGCGAGCAGAGATTACTCCTCGCCTAATACGTACCCGACCAAGGTGCCGACTCCTATGAAACCTGCGTACGCCCCGAGGAATTTCTTCGATTTTCATTCGGCCCCGACGAGTCCTATCAGTGCAGCCCTGAGCCCTTCACGGCCTCACTCGACGTTCTCATCCGTCGAAGATAGGAGCACGCCGTGCACCCCATGGTTGAACAAACGAGCGTCAGTGTCAACCCAATGCTCTCCATCGAAGAGTCCTTTGTCGTCCACTCTCCAACACCCAGTGAGCCCCTGCCCTAGCCCGTCATCGGGTTACTGGAGCAGCAGCAGCCAATTTAGTAGAGACAGTTTCACCCCGTCTGACCAATCGATCGGATTCAGCCCTCCAAAATGGACCCCGCATTCTCGATATTCGTCGTTTTCGTCCCCGCAGTCCGTTTATTCTTCAGGCACGACGCCCCTTCCTTCTCCACAATCGCTGCCTTCGTTTCAAAACCTTCGGTGCAAAAAGTCGCCAGTTCAGCCGGGCATCGGTTGGAGAAACTACCCGGACACCGGCGTTCCTCATTTTAACCAAGAACATAATTGGAAGATGTTGAGTTGTCCCAACCCCGTCGGGAGTTACTACAGCCCAAGCTCCTCTCCCTCTTATCAACCCAATCACCGAGAGAGAACGCCATACCTCGAGCACCTACCTGTCAAACAGGAGCCGACCCCTGACTCTCCCGTCAAACAGGTAGTTATTTACAATGATTACATGAACTCCATTTATCCACTGACTGTGCTTAATTCTGTTTTTGTCGAAATGTTTGGTTATTGTGCTCCTCTCGTAATTTTCCCACAGATGGGAGTTTTATGGTATTGTCGTCATTGGGAGCTGCTTGTACAAAAAAATGTTATCGAAATCAATGCAGATTTGGAGAGAATGAAATTTAGTGTTTTGATCACTAACTTACTAGTAACTGTAGCTAGTTTTGAGCAGTCTTTGCCCATACCCTTATTTTGGCACCCCATGGTAACCTGCTGTCTAGATGTCAAATTTGTGCTGATTTTGTGCGTTTTCTCGCATCCTTTTGAACTGTAAGTACCATAGAGCACTTCATTCAAGTCCCGAACTTTTTCTTTTCAGGAAAACATGAACTCCACGCCACCACCTCCTTGGAGTACGAATGAAACCCTACAGGCCAAGAGGATAGATCCTCAAAATCTCCTTGGGTCCGTTACGGATTTCACTTACAACGAAGAAAGTTTTTCTGTAAGTATTGAACATTCGAGTTGTTCAATGGGTTTGCGCGCGTATTTTTACGTAAGACCAACTGTACTGAATTCTTCATAGAGAGTTAGTGGGTTTAATAGAATTCTATTCGAAAAAATGTATGGAAATGTTATGTTTGTTCAAACGGTCTCACTTTTAGGCCTCAATGTATGGCGAAAGAGACAAATATGGGGAATAAAATGGTGTTACGGCCGTTCACGGGTAATAAAGGAACTGTAATATGAGTGATATTGCGGCAAGTGAGGAGGGGAGTGAGTACGATATCGCCAGGACGACGCCTTGATGAGACAAGATCTCCGTTTCGACTTCTGTCACCGAATTTTCAGGCATTTTGTGATACGTACAGTTTCAAATGACATAATAGTACAGTGAAAGCATCATCCGTGGAAAAATTGAGAGAGGAGGGACGGAGGAATAAATTGAGTTCTCGGTTTTTCTCGTGCCGTGCTTAACAGTTCCTGCAAATCTCAATACTCTCCATGATGAACTGTTACGTGAGGGGTTAAGAGGTGTTTGAAGTGCCGCTGACTCAGGCAAAAATTACGGCGATCGCGAGCTCCTCCGATCCATTGCCCAACTTTCGTCGGGGTTATGAACCATCGTTGACTACGACTGCCTGGTGCCTTTAATGGGAGTCAGTCGGTAGAGAACTGTGTTTTTTAGGCGTATGTAACTCATTCATGTACCTACAATGCCTACTTTTGAGTTAATGGAGATGAGCGTTGCTGCGATATTGCTGGGCTCTTCCTCCTCATTCGAATCATCCTCCTCAGCTTCCACAATATCCTCATGTTTCTCTTCATCCGACTCTCCAAAGGGAGGGCCAAGGAGGTGCATTGACTGGGGATGAAGGATATGAGGATCATACGTAGCCTGTCCACAGGTCACTGTCCACTGAGGTACTACCTTGCAAATATTGGCAAGTGTGAGGTACAGGTATGCAATTACTACGAGGTGGGGCTAGAGACGGCAGAGCATGTATTGTGTGTATGCGATGGACTCATGGTCATGTGGTTGGGAGGCCCTTTCTTTAGCCAGAAGAGGTGGCAAATGGAGAACTTGCGGATGACCTCCACTGTGAGGTGGTGGTGGGGGCGCATAGCTGACGTCACACCAATTGAGACCAGTGCCGTGGGGCCTGGGGGTCGTACAGGGTGGCCATGATCTGAGGATCACTGACGCCCTTACAATAAGCCCGTTTGCAGCTGCAGTGAGGGTATCGCCTGCATCCGCCGTTTCAAACAAAAACGCTGCAAATTATTACACAACGGTTTATTATTCGGATAATCAGCTTGACCTAGCATTAATGCTCCGAGACCCATCCTGTTCGATTCAGCATCGAAAAATATCATAATGAAACCCAAAAAAAGGCCGAAAAGAACTGAATCGTAATATTAAAATAAACAAAAAAAACACGAAAGTATCTAGAAAAAACTGAATTTTAATATGAAAACATGCACGCTAAATACTAATATCAAAATTTAACCAAAAATCTATGAAAAAACATAATGAGAATGAAACGAAAGAATCTAAAAAATTGAATCGTATTAAAACGAAAACGTCGGGAAATTGGAAGAGTAAGGCGAATGGGGAGAGACCGGTCGTTGGGAGGAAGCGGCGGGAGGTCGCACTCGCTCGCCTCGAGGCGGTTGGTTTTTAATGAGACGGGCGGGGCGGAGGGAATTCAAACGACGAAACGCTTGTAGCTCCAGCGTTGTACTGCGTTTCGTTAATTTTTTAACCGTTTTTTGCCCATTACAACCACGGGCTTCGTCCGATCGGATTGCCGAGATGGCGGGCACAACTAGATACCAAATCGGATTTTTGGGCGAAAGAACGAATTTTTAGACCACGTTAAAGGCACAAAAGCGGCCCGGACGGCGGACGGCGGACGGGGACGGGGACGGGGACGGCGGACGGACATTGCAAATTTGGAATCTCCATGTCTTGAAACGTAAAGTATCAAATTTTGAGGGGGGGTTGTAAAAAATTTTTCGTGACCGAAAACATAGGGTTATTATTCAGAATGAATAATAAACCAAAAATCCTCGCGTTTCCCTCTTCCCTCCCTGCATTGGTCGCAGATCTATGACTCCTCGAGTTCTTTACGTAACTTTTTGTAATTCTCCGACGACTTCAAACGCGTGCACTTGGGATGGTACAAAGTTTCACACCTGAAACATCTTACCGTCTTTTGTGGTGAGTGAAGTTCATGAGAACACTCTTCGCAATCCATCATTGATGAGAAAGCTAACAGGTCACTACAGGAACTGAAGAACGCTCCTGCACTCCCTACACACCGCATGAGAGTGAGCGACGGAAAATCAAACAAAAGAGGCAGGGAGCGTAGATAAGAAACGGCAACAACGTATCTCTGTACAATGGATTGGCTCTGAAGTAAATGAAGCTGAAATTTAAAAGGCAATATTTCGAAAATAAAACAAATTAATGGGGTAATGTCCCAATGAAAATAAAGGAAACTACAGCCTGGAGGCTTCGTAGGGCCGACGATGATGCCGAAGGGATGGAGTAGAAACTACGAGGATTTTGATGAATGTCCACATGGTTGCTGCGAATGGGCATTGGACTGTAAGGCCAAATTGAGCGCCGAATTAGATTATCCAATGACAAACCTGTATTGTGGGAGGTTCGTGGGATGTGGTGGATATAAGAGTGGGGAGGACAATAGCAGGGATGGCTGGCCATTCTCCCAAGCTGGGCGATGCCTCTCATGTTCTGCGCCGCCTGGATCATATTTTAGAGTAGTGCTGTAGCAGATGACTTCCCCCAGAGGAATAATTATTTTTAAAAAAACCCGCTTGATCCTCCAGTAAATTATACGAATGATAAAATAAAGTAAGATAATTGTAAGGTGTGTGGGCAACAAATGATTGATGGAAACATGATCTCACTGAGCTATTGGGAACCAGCCACTCATGCACATCTGGGTACAACCCTCGAGCTAATTGGGTGATTGCACGTCGTCATCATCAGCTGAAGGCTGCCATACGGTGTCACAGCTCTGAGAAATTGTTTGGCGTTTTACCTTCTGTTCTCCTGGTGATGAAAGTTGTCGAGTTCCTTTTTCAAGGGTGTGGTCTTAAAAAGGGCCTACGAAAATGTTTGTAGGTCCTGTCTCTTCCGATTGGCAAAGTGTGAGGCGAGGGACGAGTTCCTCAGGCGTCGAAGCGTAGGTCGAAGGGTTTGGTTGAGCAGTAGCTACTCACAGCGAGGGACGAGTTCCTCAGGCGTCGAAGCGTAGGTCGAAGGGTTCGGTTGAGCAGTGGCTCCTCACAGCGAGAGACGAGTTCCTCAGGCGTCGAAACGTAGGTCGAAGGGCTCGGTTGAGCAGTAGCTCCTCATGGCGAGGGACTCGGTTGAGTTGGGGCTCTTGCTCCTTCAGACGCGAGATGACGGACTCGTCGCCTCCGCTGTCGCTGCTGATAGTGGCTGCTTGTAGTCAAAAGGAGGAATGAAGGAATGAATGCGGTTTGTCCTTGCAGGCAGGCCCTTTATGTACGTTCTCTTGGAGGGAGTAATCCTCTCTCATTGGCCACATGCTATCCCTTCCAAGAGTAGTCTGTGGCTCACAGCTAGCGCCCTCTGTTGGGATGAACCGCAGGGTAATCGCTGTGAGACGCTTTTTGTCGGTAAAGGGTAACCAGCCGCCACAAAAGTCTTTCTGAAGGAAAATTTGGGATGTTGCTCAACTGAAGCAGTGTATGGAATCACGTTGAGTTTGCCTGGTGATCTATTTGACGAACGTCAGAAGAACTCACCTCAAACCATCCTCGTCAAACAATGAACACTCTTCGACCTCATTCAGCTCTCGAACACTGCTTTCACGTTTTGGCTTACACTAATTTATCAGAAATTATAATTTGCCTGAATCTAGTCTGTTGACATGGTGTAATGTTGAATAGACGCCCAATTGCTTTACTGTAACCTCATTAGTCCACTGCCTTCTCAATCACGGCTTATCTAACCACATTTGACTGTTATCTCGGTTTGCATGGTGAGAACGAAATAGGTTAGCTTTGATTTAGTTATCTAACCTTGATTTGATTAAGATTAGTAGTGTTTTGATGAAAATGGCCTGTATTAGAGTTGAATGTCGAGTATTAGTCTTCACAAAATCAGGTACGCAAAGGGTGGTAGATTGTGTGGAGAAGAGGAAATGGAGTCTTTAATGTGAATTTTTGTTTGTTGGATGCAGGACCCTAACGTCGGCGGAGTGGCTATCGCGCTTTGCCACGGAGCAGTCCTATTCGAAGTCGCCAAACACGAGCTTCACGCTACGACAGCGTTGAAAAATCCGAATCGATTCCATCCGACGAGAATCAGCCTCGTTTTCTATCAACATCGCAACCTCAACAAACCGGATCACGGAAGAGGGGAGTGGAAAGAGAAACAACGGTGCAAAAAAGAGCGAGCCGACAAATACGCGTCGACGCTCCTCCCGACGTCGTCCTCAGTCTCGACTCAGTCCCTCGACGTTCAAACCGAACCCCAATATTTCGGGCCCGGGCCCGTCAACCCTATTCCCTACAATTACTTTCCCATGTCCTCTCCGTCGTTGATTCACCACAGCTCCCCGGTCGGGTTGAATTCGTCGCCTTCGCATTCGCACATTGACGCGTCGCCATCTTCGTTTCCGATGACTCCGGTCCCAAAGCCTTCGGCGTGGGGCAATCTATTCCCTCTTCACCCTTCGATCGTTCAAGGACCTTACCAAGAAAGTGAAACTCTCGGCTGAATTTGTGAGTGATTAGTTTTATTAGTATGTATGTATTTATCTTTATATTAGTGCCGCTCTAATTTAAACGTAGTTTTTTGTCTCATTCAACGTTGAGTTCCTCTTAATTATTACCAATTATGATTTTTTGCTCCTTCGGCTCAAACGTTGTGTCTTTTTTATTCGTTCCGTCGTACGATTATTTTCATTCAAAATGATTCAGTGTGCACGATCATTCAGTTTGACGTGGCCTTGCAGACCACCTTCGTTTTTACCACCTCCAATGTTCATTTCACTAGCCCCGTTCAGACGCGCAACCAAAAAGGCGAACAGAATGCCACTTTGTTGTACACAACTCCACACGTTATATGAATTTCCCAATGACTACAGTCCAAACGGTGCGTATCTGGGGAAAGCTGACGACGTTGGTGTTGTACTAGCCATTCACCTGGCCAACGCCGTCGGATCTGTTCTGTTTGCTTTTTGGACGCGTGTCCGAACGAGGCTCGTAATGGAGCTGACGGAATAGACCTTTTAATTACGTGCAGAATAATAACGAAAATAAGTCTGGAGTTGTTCCTCCGATCAAGATCACGATCTAGTAGGAGCCTCATTGGATGTAAAGGCGGAATTCGTGCGATGCCTGTGATATCAGCTGTGTTGCGTGGGGTTATATTAATTATTTCGCATCAATTTAAACAATTTTTTAAAACCTCTAGTCGGACAAACCGTCTCGCTCATTTTGTGGCTTCACTCCTGATGAAATTGTCTCGACGACCCCTCATGGGAGCGAAAGTGAAGGAGGGTGGTGGAATCGAGGGAATGAGCGATCCATTGGGGCTCCAGATATCCGTGGCAGACCCATTGGCCCACTGTGGTGACGAGATCCAAATCCACCAACTGTCAGTCTGCCTCTCGATATCGTATCATTCCCAAAATGTAAAGCTCTCGATGCAATGAATTACCTGAAGCGTTGCTTAAATGCCTCAATGTCTTGCTGGGCTGCTGCGCACCTGAATTGCCCTCATGCGTGACGTGATCAGCTGAAATATCCCCAAGTCTCAATCTTATAGCGCACACTAGTGCTGAGAGGTTGTTTCCCGGTGCTGCCTAATGCCTCGTTTGTCTCGGCCTGAGACGTGCATTCATGCAGACAGCAGCTTCATCGATGGCACAAGCTGCTGAAGAGCATGTCTACCCTCAAGAGCAGTTTTGCCTTGAGTTGTTGAAGTGGGCTGATTCCATTAAAAGCATCTGGCTCTGACAGTCATAAACTGAGCAGTTCAATAGAAAGCTTTGCCAGAGTGCCCCACGATAATCGATTAAACAGGTGTGGCTTGGACCAGCACATGATTGAAGAAAGCCTGTTGCCCGAGGGTACAAAACGTCTGGTACTTTACACGTCCAGAGTATTCCTCGGGCGCTTTTACATTCTAAGACGAATCTGGGTTTATAGTCTCCCTTCCATTTCGTTCTCACCGACCCAACATGACTACTGAGCCGAGTCTGGATGTTGACCCACAATTTTAAGCGGTTCTGGAGACCGCAAAGCTTCATCCACCTCAGAAGTACTGCCGGTGTAGTATTGCAGTGTTACACGCTGGTCAGGCTCACGCACGATGCCACTTTTTTCTCCCCATCGCTAACACGTCCAACCGAGGTTGCCGACAATTTCCAATCTACTTTGTCAAATTATAATCAAACTCGACTTCCCCCCGCAACAAATGCATCGCATGAACTCCCCTTCTTATCCCCGCTATATAAATCCCGCCAAAATACGAGTTGTGCTTTTTACCAAATTTGAGCGATCTCACTGTATCCAACCCCCCCCCCTTACCAACCCCATCAATGCCGATTGAAAAGGAGACGAGCTGGAAAACCTTTTTTTTTTGTAATGACAACTTTGTGTATATATATAGTTATTAAGTAGAACGGCGTATGTCATAGTCATACAATCGTGTGTTCAGTGTGAGTGAGAAATTATTTATTAATGTGTGAATGTCGAGTCAAAAAAAAGAAAAAAAAACATTTTTTTTTTTTCTCCCCCTTTTCGTAACAAATCGGTTTTTCGAAAGAAGTCGCAACGATCGACTCAAATTTATTTCTTTTTTTTTTTTTGCATTTGCACATTCCGACGCCTCGTTTTCGAGTTCTGCGCGGTTCTGTCGCGGCGGCGCTGTTCAACGCCATCGAGCGTGTACATACGTTTTATTTATTTTCGACGTTCCCCGAACCCTGTCGAGTGACATTGTCGACTTCTTCGCCCTTCAAATCACACAAAAAAACCCGGGAAAGGGGAAACCTTCCCCGAGTTGCATTCGTTTTCACGGCTAGTCACAACAACAACACAGTGGAAAAAGAGAAGACAAAAAATAAGGACTCAAATTTCGTCGCGATTTGAAAAAAAAAAAAGTCGCGTTTATTAACGTTGTACATAAAAACAAAAAAAAAAACTATCGTTGCGTTTTGATAGCCCTACCGCGTAGTTATAGGAGATTTGTCTAACAAGGTTATATTTACATACACACAAAAAAAACGCGAGTACTGGTTTTTCTTATTAAATCGTGTGAAAATGATTTGAATTTAAGAAGGGAAAACGTATTGTAAGTTTTTTCCTTTTGTTTGCCTAAACAAACTATTTTATCCCCCTTCAGTACTGACTAGGCTAAGCTCATAATGAATAAGGTAATTAGGAAGAAAAAAAAGTGAAACATTAGCTCTTGTGCATAGTTTTTTTTTTAAACAAACATAAATCGGGGGAATTTGGTTGCTCATTATCCCCTCAATTGTTTTTACGTACACTTCGGACAAAAAAAAAAAAGTTTTGTATGTGATTGGGTACGTTGCGTAGTCGTGTGAAACAATCAAGATTCCAAAAAAAAAAAAACCGATTAACGAGCGGGACGTTGTTATCTTCAACAATCACTGCCACGTCGTATACAACTCGCGAATTTTTCGTTTCGCGTTCTTTTTCTCAACCCTCTCTAAATTCGTACGGAACGTGTTTATTCTTGTATAAATATAGCGACAATAAAACGTCAAATTCGACAAATTTGGATTTACAAAAAGCACGATGCCCACGTCCCGGTCGTTACCCCGAATGTCCTACTTTCCTTCATATTCCGATATTTGTAATTATTATACAAAAAAAAAAAATAAATAAAATGAAATAAAAATCTCCTTCCCAAAATAATAATATCATTAAGATTCTATAGAATATTTTCATGCCAATAGATATTAACTTAAAAAAAATATTGTTACATAGTTAGGAATGATACATCACGAACAATATCTTTTTTATACAAAAAGAAAAATCATCAAAATATTTTAAAAAATATACTGTGCTTGCCTTGTGGAAAGATAGATTTAAAAATGAAAAAAATTAAATATTTTTTTGAAAATTGTATAAAGGGAAGATGAAAGCAATATTGTGCGTGTTTTGTCAAAATGTTATGTCCTTGTGATTACCCTATGTGAACGTCATTCTCATACAAAATTAAGCAGTTTTTCGTTGGAATTTTAGAAATGAATTAGGCGAGCTTCGGAGAAATTGAGTACAAAAAACATATTTTTGAGTTGAATATTTTGGGAAATTTTGAAGTTTCGCGACGGTAGAAATTAATTTTTTTTTTGGCGGAGCTTTCGCGTTTTTCGGGGGACGACGACGATTTTGATCGATTTGAAGGGGTGAGTTTTTGGGGGGGCGTCGGACGGTGAGACTGTTGATTGAGTTGGGCGGTAGTTGTGGTGGAATTTTTGCTGTCTTAATGCGTAGAAGCCTTTGATGTTGCTGGAAACATTGACTACGGGAGAGCATCTGAAGGATTTATCGAATGGAGAAAGCTTGTTTGGTGCCAGGCAGAAGTTCAAGGCTCTAGAATGAGAAACTGGTTCTGCCCAAGTGTAACGTAGCAGATGCATTGGGTTTCTGGAGAAACAGCCCAAAATGCTAGAATAGTAAGCTGTGGTATGGGGCAGTTCGTCATAGCAGTTGTGGTTCTTCACTCTCTTCCAGCCACCCCACTCAGGGCGGAGGAAGGGGGAGAACCTGTCGGCTACTGGAGGCAGTGAATTGTGCAAGTAGTTCGCTACGTGCCTAGTCTGAAGTGGGCTAGTTCTCCAGCTTAAAGTGAGGGCTACACTGCCTCGCACAACCACAAAACCATTGAACCAGGCTTTTGGAGAAACCAGTCAGGAAATCCTTCTGGGCCTGTTTCATCTCATAGTGACTCTTTGCCTTAGCTAAAATCGTGAGCTCAGTTAAGAGGATTGATCAGTAGCGGTTTGGCAGTTAGGGGTATCTCAGATTTTGTTCTGTCATCAGCCACCCTACCCAGAACAGACGAAGGTGTCAATGTGGAGAACTCCCGCGCGTATTAGGCTGAGGTGTTACACTGCTGTGGAGGAGTTCCCTGTTTTCCTCTCGCCCCATTGTCTGAAGTGAACCTCCAGCTCAAAGTGAAGGCTGCAGTCGCCAAATATGGCGGCATCCAGCTCTACACGCTGCTTGTTTGCCCGTACGTTGGGTTGTTGGGTTTCTCCTGCCATCTATATCCAAGTGACGTCTTCCTAACTGCCCCCAGGGGGCACACCATGTTGAGTGCGTGCCAATGTGCCGAAAAAGCTTCTATTAAATGACGTATAAAAGATGAGGGTGATGGGTTGAGCGAAGAGCGCGATTTTTGAAGTAACCTGTGCGAAGGCGCTCTCCTTCTGGCGTTCGTACTGCCGGAGCTCGCGCTCACGATTGGCCACGGTTGAAAGTTATTATCTGATACTTGTGAAACAGCTGAACGGCGCTCGTTGGGATCAGTTTAAAAACGCGCACAGCTTATCTCGCAGAATAGCTCAGTTCTGTGAGTTAGCAAGCGGACTTCCAAAGACAACCAGCCTTCACACTCCCCGGGCTGGCTTTCTCGATAGACATTGCAGTGCTGGTTGTAGTTCGGCATATCAACTCCCAACTTATCGACAACCCCCCACCACGGCGCTTCAGGGCCCAGGCTTATGTACGACCGAAGTCCCCTACAGTCGCCTGTCACCTTGGCAGTCAGGGAAAATACCCCTATTCGTCCTCACGCCTCATCCTTCGAATTCGATCGAAATACCCGGGAACCGGCTTCGATAATTTTTATCGCCGCTCGTCCCCCTCTCTCTCTCGTCGCCCGAATCGAAGCTCTCCCACTTCCCAATCACTATAATTCGTTCTAAATTCGACCCCCTCCTCCCACCCACCTCCACCTCCTCTAAAAAGACAAAGTTTAAAAAAAAGGAGAAATCTAAAAATAGTGAAACTTTAGCGTGTAAAATATATTTTTTAATAATGGAAAGTAGAGCAAATATTATAGGAGTAATGATGTTAATGCTATATTTAAATTAAACTGCCTAGTGCGCCAGAGTGTATTGTGAAAAAAACAAACAATTGAATATTATCAAAGAAACCACCGGCTCATTTTGAATTTGTAATAATTTGATAAATTGTGATTTCATGAAAGCGCCAATGAAAAAAAAACTTTTTTTTTTTCGTTTTTAAGAAAGGAAAGTACAACATTGATGAATTTTTGAATTGGTAATATTAATTATGTTGTATTGTTGTTGTCTTCCTTGTCATGAAGTTTTTTTTTAATTTTTAAACATTTGAATTCAACGGCGAATTTGGAAAAATGTTGAACGAAGTCTTTTTTGTATTGTATTTTTTCTGGTTGGTTTTTCATTTTCGAATTTGTTTCTTTATAATTAATTTTTTTGTAGATTTACTTAGTAATATAGTTCAGTAGTACAATATTGTGAAATGGAAAATGATAAAATAAAGGATGATAGGATGAAAAAAAAAAAATTAGTCCCATATTGTCAATTGTTTTAAATGTGAATATAATACCATTTGAATTTGTGGATACGTTTTATTTTAATCGAATTTCCTAGTCGGGTGGTGTGAGGAAGTGTAATGCTGAGGAAGAATAAGAGAGATATGAGGTTAGAGGAGATGATAAGGAGGTGCGTGTTGGTAAATACACAGGAAAGGTGTTAGGAGACTAGAAATGAGAACTTCGGAGAGTAGGAACCTGCTAGAGTGACCAACACGGAGAGAGAACTTGGCGGTCATCCTCTGCTGAGATCGTGCTCTCGATTTGGCTTATTAGCCACCTATAATTAGGTTATCGAGTTGGTCCATATCGGTGGAGCTGTCGCCAGGGGTCCTTGTTTGAATACACTCCACAGCAAATGATTTGGGAGTCGTTCTCTGTCACTGAGGTTGCCCAACCTGGTGCGTCTTAAGGGCAAGTGTTCATTCTTCACGGTGCATGATAGGTTAGAATCAAGATGGGGGAGGGGAGGCATCACCGCACTCCCGCCGCCTGTGCTATGAGGCAGTATTTTTGTTCAAAACGCCGCGGCTGAGTGGTGGAGAGTCCCATCACTTCTGAATCGCCAACGCACTCACATGCTGTGGCAAGACATACTGCTAGCTGTGCTGCCAGCTTACAGAACAACGTCCCTCCTAATCTTGGCAGCATTGGCTAGGGCTGCCCCCCATAGATCTCATGCTAGTCATAGCAGTTGTGCCAACCCATGCAAGTCTCTGGCAGACTGCACTCCCCCAAAAACTATCCCACAGCTGCGCAATTCCCCAACAATGAAGCAAGCTCTTAACCTGCCCCACAGCTGACTATAAAGTCGGTGGTAGGAGAGATGGGACTCAAGGATCACTGCGAGACACCAGCGCTCCATTCTACCTTCTACTCAGTGGCCGACTACAGATAAGCTGGTGGCATACCTATTTCTGTGGTTCAACTACTTTCTAGGCACAGAGTGTTTAAAGCGTGGGTGTTCTTAGACTCGTATCTGCAGGGGGAGGTGCTGCAGGATGCTTCTCATGTGGTTATCGGCTGCCCCCTCTACGAGGATGCACAGGCACAGAGCAGGAAAGCACTGGCTACGCTTTTGGGAACAAGAGAAGCGACACCTCGTTTCACAATGTTCGCTCAAGCCTAGGCAAACATATGCCGCAGGCTAGAATAGAAACATGGGAGCCAACGGACACAAACGTAGTCCATATCCACACAATAACAGGCCTTAAGTGTCTGCTCAAGAGATAGCACATTATGATCATCAGGTTTAACCAACACAGCGCGAATTAAACAATCGCGCAGGCAATTTAAAAAAAACCTCCTATTTTCCCATTGAGATGGCAGGCCAGAAACCTGGCCTGGCTTGTTTCACCCAATAGGTCCCAATCTAACTTGCCATCCTGCCAGCGTATAGGACCACATCACATCGGGCATTACAGCTTCTCACTGGCATGCCATCAATGGGCCTCAGTAGATCTTGCAGTGGTACATACCGGATGTTGGAAGAGTGCGAAGGGGCCATGCGAGCCAATAAGTGCAAAGCCGCTGGCTGAAGCGATGGAACATGGGATATACGGTGTGCCACCTACTTACCATACAGGGATTGCTTGCAAATGGAGTGGAGGAATACCTTCCCAGTGGTACTTTCAGGCCATGGACCGTCCAATGGGCTGCTCCTCCACTTCAAACGCAGAACATGAGCCGCAGTGGAGGTTGCTACCCACATCCTTTTTACTTTCCTTGGCTCTACGAAGTAAAAAGGAAAGTTATGTAATCGGCTGAAAAAAAATTTTGAGTTCTCTTCAGATCTTTACGTTTCAGACCCCCCTGAGTCCGAAAAACACTATTTGGGAAAATGGTCTGTGTGTCTGTGAACGATTTTTAGAGAGAACCATCGTACCAAATCCACTCAACCTTCATATCTCGCCCTCAGATTACCATGGGACGCAAAAATATGGGTATGGGCAAAATTCACCGCAAGTTAACTATAGTTATCATAGTGATCAAAACACCAAATTTTTTTCTCAAAAACGGCTCTAACGATTTTGATTATATTTTTTATATTAATAGCTCTCAATAAGACAATTATACCATAAAATTCCCATTCGTGGGAAAATGACGAGAGCAGCACAATAAATTATCAAAATTTTCGACGAAAAGCGTTTTTAGCGCAGTTTTTTCTTTATAAACTCCGCTGCAATGTTGGAAGAATGTTAAAGAAAATTGGTGTAGTAGTCCAATCCAATACCTATAGGGTGGGTGTTTAAAAACGCTCATGAGATACATGGGGGTCACTCCAGAAATTCCGGAATTTCAACTACCGCCGTTTCGCTTAATACCAGTTCAACAGTTATTACCCAATAACTCTGCAAAAGTGATTACTATCCTCCTTCAAAAAATCAGTGTTTACAGCCTCATTAATTGTCTGTGTACCAATTGCTCAATAATGGTCCTGGAATGAGTACGAGCAGCACAGTAAATTCCAGAACTGTAGGCGCTACCGCTTTCTGCTGCTGTGAAGTGTTGTTTGACCGAGTTCAAATGAACTGCTTGGTAAATGAATTGATTAAATAGAATCAGCCATGTAGAAAGTGAATTGACGTAGAGCTAAGGAAAGTTGTGTGTTGCAACGCACCAGATATTGTTTTTGTAAAATGGTCTGTGTGTCTGTGAACGATTTTTAGAGAGAACCACCGTACCAAATCTACTCAAACTTGATATCTTGCCTGCAGGCTACCATGAGACGCTAAAATAAGGATATGAACAAAATCCATCGTAAATTGACTATAGTTATCATAGTGATCAAAACACCAAATTGTTTTTTTCTCAAAAACGGCTCTAACGATTTTGATTACATTTTTTATATTGATGGCTCTCAATAAGGCAATGATACCATAAAATTCCCATTCGTGGGACAATGACGAGAGCAGCACACTAAATTATCAACATTTTCGACCAAAAGCTTTTCTAGCGCAGTTTTTTCCTTATAAACTCCGCTGGAATTCTCGTAGAATGTAAAAAAACAATTGGTGTTGTAGTCCAATTAAATACCTAAAGAGTGAGTGTTTTAAAACGCTCATGAGATACATGGGGCTCACTCCAGAAATTCCTGAATTTCAACTACTGCCGTTTCACTTACTACCAGTTTTAAACATTTTTACCCAATAACTCTGCAAAAGTAATTACTATCCTTCTTCAATTATGTTTGCAGCCTCATTAATTATCTGTGTACCGATTGCTCAATAATGGTCCTGCAAAGAGTAGGAGCAGCGCAATAATATCTGGAACTGTAATCGCTGCCGTAAAGCGTTGTTTGACCAAGTTCAAATTAACTGAGTGATAAATGAATTGATTAAATAGAATTGCCCATGTACAAAGTGAATCGAAGTAGTGCTAAGGAAATTGTGTGTTGCATCGCACCAGATATTTTGAAAAGGGCGACCAGGGTGCACCAAAAATGTTTGTAGTTTGTTTCGAGCGAGGCCTTCCATTGTATCTTATTGTCCCCCCCCCTCCCCCAACCTTCTCACTAGGCCTTCCAGTTCATAATAATTTGTTTCAGCGAGACGCCCATGAGTCCGTGCTGATCGACGTACAAAAAAAAAAATCTCAGTTGAGAAGGTTAAGGAAAGTTGTGCGTTTCCTCTCGTCGCATTGTTTGGGTCCTTCGATCGACTAATTCGTAAACAACGAGCCGAAGCGTGGAAATGACTGGAAGAAGGCCTGCGGCCTGGAGAACGCCCAAAGCAGAGACGCCGAGGAAGATCTTTAAGGCTCGTCTTCCTCAGCGGCGCTACCGGAGCTCTCCTCCCCCTCCCAGAGGCTCACGAAGAGTCGGACTCCCCCACGAAACCCGTCTAACAACCTGCTGCCCAGGTGAGTGGCGAAAACAAACACGCCGCTCAAAACCGTCAGTCGGCCTCCGTCAGTAACCGTGAGCAGTTCAGTTAACCCCAAGTACGCCCGGAGTTAAGAGTTTTTATTTTTTTGGGGGAAAAAAGCCTCACAACGGCGAATTGACAAAAATTATCGATTTGTCGTTTTTTTTTTTTCTCTTGGTGAGGGACAACGCCGTTCATTGTCTCCTCGGTTTTGTGAGTGAAGTGACGTCGAATAGTTGAAGATCCGATTCGAACGCAAAACTGGGATTTTCGCGAAGGTCGTCTCTACGAATCAGGTAAGCACAAAGCATAATCCACACTTTCCACATGCGCCTGTGTGGCCCTCCAAGGCCGGCAGTCCAACGCATCAACCCGTGTGCGGACAGACGCTGGATAATCCGAATTCTTGGTCGTCAGCATCGACAATAAAATGAAGGATGTTCCCAACGAGGACTCTGACAGAACCACATTCGAAATGAGATAATTTTCGTGGAAATTAACTAATGAAGTGACTTAAGAGGTGAATCGACTGACTACACCGACACACAAAAATATTTTTTTTAATGCTTCCTTCACTTCGTGAGTCAAATTTAACAAATTTTGAGTTCCCCACTAAAATTACCGCGATTTTTGTGATGCACAGTGGGTCAAAATACATAACGTTAACAAATTAAGGCAAATCTATAAATTTAAAACCAAAAAAGTTCGTTTCTAAACGATAGTTGCGTTTTAAGAGTTTAAATTGACGACAGAATGACACAAGCTGTGATATGTGACGTGAAAAGCGAGACTTGGCGTATAATCACTCTCGCCAGAGCAGGCACCTCGTGGAGACTAGGTTGTCTCGACCAGCAGCCCTCCTTCGTTCATCTTTTACTCAATCTTGCGCGTTATTGGCGTTACGATTTCTAAATAGCAAACATGATCCTATTCGAAAAACTTAGCTCTACGTCAATTCACTTTCTATATGGCTTTGTCTACTTAATCAATTCATTTACCACTCACTTCATTTGAACTTGGTCAAACAACACTTTACGGCAGCATGAAGCGGCAGCATGAAGCGGCAGCGATTACAGTTCCAGAATTTATTGTGCTGCTCGTACTCATTCCAGAACCATTATTGAGAAGCTGGTACACAAATAATTAATGTGGCTGTAAACACAAATTTTTTGAAGAAGGATAGTAATTACTTTTGCAGAGTTATCGGGTAAAAACGTTTAGAACTGGTAGTAAGCAAAACGGCAGTAGTCGAAATTCAGGAATTTCTGGAGTGACCCCCATGTGTCTCATGCGCGTTTTTAAACAATCTCCCTATAGGTATTGGATTGGACTACAATACCAATTTTTTTAAACATTCTACTACAATTCCAGCGGAGTTTATGAGGAAAAAACTGAGCTAAAAACACTTTTCGTCGAAACTTTTGATAATTTATTGTGCTACTCTCGTCATTTTTCCACAAATGTGAATTTTATGGTAGAATTTCCTTATCTAGAGCTATCAACATAAAAAAATTAATCAAAATCATCAGAGCCATTTTCGAGAAAAAAAATATTTGGTGTTTTGATCACTATGATAACTATAGTCAACTTTCGGTGGATTTGGTTCATACCCTTGTTTTGGCGTCTCATGGTAACCTACAGGCAAGATATCACGTTTGAGTAGATTTGGTACGGTGGTTTTCTCTAAAAATCGTTCACAGACACACAGACCATTTTCCCAAATAGTGTTTTTCGGACTCAGGGGGGTCTGAAACGTAAAGATCTGAAGAGAACTCAAAATTTTTTTTTCAGCCGAATAAATAACTTTCCTTTCTACTTTGTAGAGCCAAGGAAAGTAAAAATTGTGCTGACAGTCTCATGAATTTTCTGCGTACTGATTGCTCAGTAACAGCCGTGGCGCGAGTAGGAGCAACACAATAAATTCTCGAGCCTTAAGCGCTGCCAGTTTTTATGTGGTACTGAATGAAAATCATATTTGATAAGTAGTTAGAGTCAAGAAAAACGAATTATGAGCGTGGGGCTAAGGAGAGTTGCGTGATGCGTCGCACCGTTCACAACTGTGAAAACGAAATGATTTCTTGTTTACGATCGAGAATGTCGCCTTCACACTCGTCTGATTATCTAATCCTGAGTCGTGTTTCATCTGAATGTGCGTGTGCGAGCATTTTTAGACGAAAGCGAATAGGAACGATGCATTCGGATATCAACACACGAGCTGAATTTATTCGGAAAATCCCTGCAAATAATTACGCGACGGTTTATTATTCTCATGAACAGCTTGACGGAGTCTGACAGCTTCGAGACCCGTCTCATTCGATTCAGCGTCGAAAAATACCAGTAAACCACACCAAACATGATCTGACTAAATATTCCAGGCGCCAGTAGGCAATTGGCAGTGGCGAGGTTTTCGTTGAAGTTATCGTCCCGCGAGTTCTTTCAATTACTAGACTTTTGCTCACTAAAATTACTGTAATTTCACCATAAGCAGTTGGACACGTCTGATGTTCATTCCGTTCGACTCACGATCTTATAATACCTTGAATACGATACCAAACACGGGATATTTGCGACAAAACTGCCAAAATTGAGTTTTCGTTAATTTTGTTCAACCGTTTTTTTGCCCGCAAGAACCGTGGGTTTAGTCCCATCGGATTGCCGCCGAGATGGCGGACAACACTAAATACCAAAAAAGACACAAGACGGCAGACAGACCTGGCCAGAAGCAACATCGAAGAATATGGGTCCTCACGCATTGCAGCCCTGTGCCCACCTAGTCTAATATCGCCAGAACGGCGCAAACAACATATTTATGTCGTTCTAATTCCCATTTGTGACGTACTAGGGGAATTCCTTTACAAATTACCCGCGTACAGAGCACGAGTGAAAGTCGTGTCCGGGCCCAAAAGTAACGAACAAATTAAATACACTCAATTATACTCACTCGATGAAAATAAATAAAATAATGCCTCTCAGGAAAGTACTAGGAGTTGTAACAGTATTTTCCTGATAGAAAACAGGTGTTTGACGCGAAGTGCTGAAACAGTCCACGTTTTTTGACCTCCGAGGAATTTCCGTACCTGCTCTAAAGGGTCTTTCAACGGTAGAGTCATTATTTTCGCAAACGACTTCGTCCCCAGCCCTTTTGTTACCAATGGAAATTCCACCTTTTGAGTTAATTTCAATTGACGACGGATTTCCCCCTCGTCTGGACATTCTTATCTTTTTCCCACTCCTCAATTTCAGACTCCTCTCCACTCCTCTCATTCATCTACGAACTGTCATGAAAGTCACTACTCTCATACCGATATAGTTTCCCGCACCAGTTCACGCCTTCCGAGTACTACCTTTGTGTCGCCCCTTTGTACGTGAACTCAGCTCAATTCTAACTCCACTCAAATTATTCCTCACATAGTACAGTCCCTCCTCACGCTCACAGAGTTTCTGTATTGCGATCTTCCACTCTCCCCTCTCGTGCGCCCAACGATACGTATATTATTAAGTATGAATAATAAAACAAACCCGTCAATCCTTCAAATAGGGCACACAACTTTGATGTTCCACTCGTCAATTCAACCTTGTCATGCGTTAATTGCCTGGCGTCGTCTATAAAATGTCAAGTTTCGTACGGTTCATATGGGAATTGGATGGGTGTCAGAGGTGTGATACAGCGTTAGATAGATAACCAGGAAATGGTTGTCACTCCCCGGAAAGGTGATACAGCTGTGTTATATTCTTAGTATTTTTCGACGTTGTATTGAATCATGCAAAATCACGCTGTGCAAAAGAACGATAAACTGTTGCATAATAAAGTGCAACACTTTCATCCGTGCTATCTTTGGAGAATACACTTTTTTTGACATTTTATGTCTTTACTTTGCTACATAAACTCGAAAATGTAACGCCGGAGATGTTACGGAGAAGCGTCACGAAATTTTTTAACCCGAGTTGCAAGCTACATCCCTCGTGGCTTAATGGAGAAGACATCAGTCTCCTAAACCGGGGATTGTGGTTTCGAGTCCCACCAGGGTTACGATTATTTTTTTGACATTTTACGTCTTTACTTTGCTACATAAAATCGAAAATGTAACGCGGGATATGTAACGGAGAAGCGTCACAAAATTTGTGTTGGGTTAAGTTACATGGTACCGTCTGTTACAAAATCTAACGCTTGGTAACATCACACGTTTTAATAACCTCAGTGACTAAGTGATGATGTCAATTGCAATCGACGCGGCCATTATATCGAAACCATCAACGAGCACAATCAAACGTAGTTATTAACAGATTTTTTAAAGAAAAAGACATAAAATGTCCCTCGTGGTTGCGTACTTGTACGAAAGCTGTACCCACCGTTTGTGTTAGTTATTTTTACTCAACGAAACACATAAAATATGAACTGAAAATTGTGTTATTCTGTTTCCTTTTATTCTTACAATTCACAAAATGCAGATTTTATGGATTTTCAACCAAAACCCTCATCGACTAAATTATCAATTCTTTAGGCTAAAAAATTAATTTATTACTCATAGTTCTAATAAGAGCATTTGTTCAAGAGTCCGTCCAAAACATTTTTCATGAAGCGGTCCTAAATTCAGAACATTGTCTCCAAGATAGTCCTCACGATACCATTTGAATAAACACTGACCTGCCCGTTCTTGTGCAAACGATTGCGTTGGGTCAAATACTGTCTCTCAAGCATCTCACCAGCCAGAGGAGACAGACTCGCCAAACATGTCCGTTAACTTTACATAAGGTTATTATTCATTCTGAATAATAAACCGACAACTGCGCTAAATTTCATTTTGCTCGAAGTTATTGATAATCTATTGTGCTGCTCTTGGCCATTTTCCTTCATTTATTTCGTTATAACTGTTGAAAAAGTGAGCAAGCAGGCCTTGGGCTTTAATGAATTAACCCAGAGAGTCCGTGATATCCTTCGTCGTCTTTGCAACAAGGTGCACATTAGTCGGTAATTGTCACATCATAACAATAAACCTTTCACTGATTTCAACACTTGTGCATTATATATCATTCTTCAGAATTTGCCAAAGTTTTCGTTTAATCGATTTAAGAGTGACCAAACGGTTTCCAGTGCTGCTCGTTTTTAGACAGGCCACACACAGACGTATAAGATTAGCAGCGGATTGTAAGTAGTAGTTTTACAAACGATCCGCTCACGAAGAGCAACCAAAGGCGGCATAATTGCTACGCGTAATGAAAGAAACTGCCGTTTTCGATGATACGTTTACACTGAGTCAAAATCCCTGTGCGTAGCTGGAAAGGGGGGGGGATAGCGGACTTATAGGCGGAAGCTGTTATATGAGTGGGGGAATGTAATGCAAAAATCAAACAACATTTAAATACAATTTTTAGCCAAATAAATAGAACATATTTCAGAACATGGGTAGGAATAGAAACTGCTCCCTCATAGATCTGTGCTGGGGGGGGGGGGGTTGCTTAGTGCTCCTTAAATATGATCGAACGCTTCGTAGAAAAAGTCCCAGAACAATTAAACAATTAGGTAGCATTTGTTAGGCGCACGAATGGGGGTGCTTGAAACTGCGAAATAAATTAACGTGGTGGGCGTGAGCGAGGATTGTATTACACTTGACAGAATAGCGGAGAGAGAGACAATAATGAGTTGGGAATAGCTGAGAGACGAATCGTTGGGAGACGACTGTGTCGCGAGAGCTGAAGGATGACCGACTTTTGGGAGAAGCTGTGTGCTGTGGAGAGAAATTTAAAATTGAGGGGTGGGAAAAGATAGTTGGGAAAGTTCGGGAAGGAGGGGAAATCCGTTGTCACTTGGGAAATTTCCCGAATATACTCGTACTATTCCTACAAACAGATGTGAAATTTGCAAGGTTTCCACCAGCAGTTGCTTTTTATCGTCTATTTATGCTTTGTGCCTGAGCTCAAACTAAAATTCTCCCGCGTTACATTTTCGAGTTTATGTGGCAAAGTAAAGACATAAATTTTGGTCAAAACGAAACACAAACGGTGGGTACAGCTATCGTACAAGTACGCAACCACAAGGGACATTTTATTGTCTTTTTCTTTAAACGTAAAATTTAGGTGTTTGGAATGCTCAGTGACAGAGATATTTCTCGAGGTTCAGTCACAGTCATAAATCCTTTCTACTTTGTAGAGCCAAGGAAAGTAAATGACCACAATGCTAAACTCTAAACGCATAAATCAGGCTGAAGATTTAGATCGGGGGTACGGTGTGTGTTTGTGTGTGCAAAACACACGACTCAAACGGTGGGTACAGCTTTCATACAAGCACGCAACCACGAGGGACATTTTATGTCATTTATTTTTGTTTTTATGCAATGATAACTACGTTTGATTGTGCTCGGTGATGGTTTCGATATAATGGCCGCGTCAATTGCAATTGACATCATCACTTGCTCACTGAGGTTATTAAAACGTGTTATATTACCAAGCGTTACATTTTGTAACATACATTAACAAGCTTATCCAACACAATATATTTCGTAACGCTTCTCTGTTACGTCTCCAGCGTCACATCTCCCGTGCTACATTTTCGAGTTCATCTAGCAAAGTAAAGACGTCAATAACTGAGCAGTGGAACTTCCAGGGTTGAGATGGAAAGGCGTTTGGGGAAACACTGACTTTCCGTAGGGCCAGTGAATACCGTGTTAAGCGCGAGTGCGGGTATTCTGGAGGTCAAAGACCCAGCTAACTCAGCCTGCCGAACAAGCGTTGTTAACTCCAAATGCTCGAATGGTACCAACGGAATAAACTATTGTGGCAGGTAGCGGCTTATATCCTTCTGTGGACAATGTCAAATAGTACCTAATAAAGATAGAATCTTATTTTCCCAAAGTTCACCCTTAGCAAGCCAGCAACCAGCGCTAAATTGACACTAACCATCCCGGGAGAGTGGCGGGTGTGATGTGCGTTTGTCCCAACGCAGATGTTACATTTTCATGTTGGAGGCGTGAAGAAGTATTAAAAATTATATAATTTGTCAGGAAATTATGATAATTGTTTTTCTTTAGAATATTCGCAACCAATTTTTAGTTTTTTTCATGGAAGGGTTGATCACTTAGTTTTAGGGGTTCAATGGCTGCGATTATTGTTTGCCTGATCGAGAATCGTAGAAAGAAACCTTGATTTGACCTTTTTCTCTGTATTGTTTACAACTGAGTTTATTTACGTCCTCCAATCCAAGTTTTCGTCTATGATTATCCCCAATTATTCCCCAGTCCTTACTTTTTCATTAATTTGCACGTGCGAGATTTTCCAGACGACAAAAGGGCATTTTTAAGTGCAAAACACAGTTGATGACGTTTGACAGGGCTGTTTTTAGATTCAAAACCTGTTTCTAGTGATTCCCGCTCCTGAGGAAGACCTCTAAATTATTCAGACGACGACGCTCGGGGAACCGATGAAAAAAATAAGTAAAACTACCAGGACCTCACCAGATGTAGAACAACCGAACATATAAGAAGAGGGGGGAGAAGGCAGTTTGGTCTTTTGGAACCCTTGCAGCATAAACGAACGTGAGTCGACTCTACAGATTCAATGGAGCTCACGAACTAGCGACTGGCAAACATGAAAGGAGCCGTTGAGAGTCGGCCGAGACACGACTGCACCTACGGTCCTTCTATTTTATGGTCGAAAGCGATCTGTAAACGTGGAAATCCCTCGAGAGCCGAGCGGATCGAGAGACTTCAACGGGTGGTGTATGGTGGAACTTGCTCTCGCCGTCTCACCGCGTCAATGCGAAACTAGTTGCGAAATTGTGTTTGAAGGGCGGTTTAGAGCGAGAATGTCAAATACACGGTTCTGCGGCACCACGAAAGAATAATTAATTGTGCCATTTGAATTGCGGTCTCTGGCACTTTGGCGCAGTAATTGTGGCTCTACTCGACGTGGTAGTATAATTTCGACTTGTTTCGAAAATCTAGCTCGCTCGCGCTTGAGGTTTAAGTGAGAAAACCCTCACTGTGGCCTTAAATAGGCTTATTGTGTGCCCATGAGTTGCCTAATGCCCTAACAGTTACACTCCCCAACTGGTGTTCCTTGTTACAATGTCCTCAATGCGTCCCTACTATTCCCACACAAAATACAACCTTGAGGTTCATCCTTGGTACCCCTGGAATCCCAAGGTGCACTGCAGCCAATCCTTCATGAGTACACAGAGCTTGCTCAGCTGACTCCCACTCTGCCTCGCAGAATCTGCAACACCTCCGACTAACAATCTTGGCCAGTTGGTACCTTAGTAGGGAGTGCCCTGTGAACAAGCCAGGTACTATCTGAATACATTCTCATTCCAGATTAAGGGCCTTTCTTGTTCGCTCCCTCGAGAGTTTAATAAACAACCACGACTGCCATTGGCCAGTCACATCCGGCAATAGTCAGCTGTGCACTTCTTTGCCCACTTGCCAACCTTCCAGATCAAATGGCTCTTGGTAGTCTCTATGAAGGGCTCTTGTCCCACTTGGAGGAGTGAAAATCTGTCTTTTTCCAGATTGCCGGCCTACTTATTTCCTTCTATTCCTCAATGACCAATGAGCTTAGTAAACCACCGTGATTGCCTTTGGCTGTACCTGTGGGACCCTAAGGACTCTGAGGAACACTACAGCCAGACACCCGTAAGCACGCAGTATATGCTCCACTGACTCCAATCCTACCCTGTGGAATCTTGGCCAGGTTGCACCTTGGTGACCAGACACCACGTACCATCCGTATTCATTCCATGTACCTCTCTTGTTCGCTCCCTGGAGAGTTTAATCAACAACCGTGACTGTCTTTGGCGTGTCACATCCCGCCAATAGTCAGCCGTGCACTTCTCTGGCCACTTGCCAACCTTCCTGATCAAATGGCTCTGGTGGTCTCTATATCCCATTTGGAGGAGTGCAAATCTGTCTCTTGCCAGATTGCCTGTCTCCTCATTTCCTTCTATTCCTGCATGACCAATGAGTTTAGTAAATAACCGTGACTACCTTTGGCCCCACCTGTCAGGACCCCCAGGACTCTGAGGCAAACAACAGCCAGTCACCCACAAACACACAGTACGTGCTCCACTGACTCCAATCCTACCCCATAGAATCTTGGCCAGGTGGTACCTCAGTGAACAGACACCACGTACCATCCATAGACATTCCATGTACCTCTCGTGTTCGCTCGCTGGAAAGTTTAATAAACAACCGTGACTGTCTTTGGCCTGTCACATCCCACCAATAGTCAGTCGTGCACTTCTCTGACCACTTGCCAACCTTCCTGATCAAATGGCTCTTGGTGGTTTCTATGAAGGGCTCATGTCCCACTTGGAGGAGTGCAAATCTGTCTCTTGCCAGATTGCCGGCCTCCTCATATCCTTCTATTCCTCTATGACCAATGAGTTTAATAGACAACCTTCACTGCTTTTGGGCCCTCAAGGACTCTGAGGCATACAACAGCCAGTCACCCACAAGCTCACAGTACATGCTCCACTTACTCCAATTCTACCCCATAGAATCTTGGCCAGGCGGTACCTCGGAACACCATGTACCATCCATTCCATGCATCTCTCTTGTTCACTCCCTGAAGAGTTTAATAAATAACCGTGACTGCCTTTGGCCTGGCACATCCTGACTGTAGGCACCCCGCACTTCTTCATCCTCTGGCCTACCTCATAACCTACGAAGGGCTCCGATCAGACAGACACCCTCTTCTACAAAGAGTGAAGAGGTAAGCGCCCAAACAGGCCTGCGCCAACCCGTATTAAAATGTAATCCACTCTTTAAGTGAAGTAATAGCCTTCGCACTTACGTTTGTTAGCGTTATCAGTTAGTTAGCTAACATGAGTTGACTAATTAGCTGTCGAGCTTCAATTAAAGTCTTAACAGCGTTATGTGTTGACACGGCACCCCTTGACTCTTCTTTCCACTTGCCTCTCGTTAGATATAAACGTCAGTTTACTTTTGGTTTATTATTCATTCTGAATAATAACCCTATGTTTTCGGTCACGAAAATTTTTTTACAACCCCCACTCAAAATTTGATACTTTACGTTGCAAGACATGAGGATTCCAAATTTGCAATGTCCGTCCGCACAAAAATCCTATTTGGTATCTAGTTGTGCCCGCCATCTCGGCAATCCGATCGGACGAATCCCATGGTTGTTATGGATAAAAAATGGTTAAAAAAAATTAACGAAACGCAGTATAATCGCAAATAAGCCGTGTTTCGTATCATTATCAAGGTATTTTTACATCCTGGGTCGAATGGAAGGAGTATCAGACGTGTACAACTGCGTATAGGGAAATTACAGTACTTATAGTGAGCCGAAGTCAACTTATTGCAAGAACTCGCGGGAACTACAGCGGAAGTCAACGTTTCGTCGTTAGTACTCCCTCACTCCCTCCCGTCTCATTAAAACCACCCGCCCGCTCGCCACACAATGCCCGCTTGACTCGCGACGTCGTGCCAATAGCCGAGGGTTTGCTGGAAGTCCCCGTCCCGATTTCCCCGACTCTTTTTGCCTGCACACCCCTACATCGGATCATAAATGCCTACAGACGTTTACAGGCGCCTGGCGCCGGGGGAATATTTAGTTTTCGTAGTTCCATTGTAGTCAGGTCATGTTTCGTATGGTTTACTAGTATTTTTCGATGCTGAATCGAATGGAATGGGTCTCAGAGAAGTAATACTAGGTCAAGCTCTTCATGAGAATAATAAACCGTTGTGTAATCATTTGCAGGGTTTATTTGGTGCGATCACACACTTTTTCTCAGCCCACACATACGTTTCTTCGCTCAATTTATGTGAGCCTTTTAGGCCTTAATTGGACCTTCAACGAGCAACTGGTGGTGCTAAACGTTCAAATTTATTGGGCTGCTGCTACTTCTACGAAATCGAACGACCAGGTAAGTGTTTGACGGGAGAGTCAACATGATCCCTCACTGATCCGTTTGGACACCGTTTAGCACGAATCAGAAACGTAAAAAGCGGAAGAAAACTCCAGAAAAGCCGCTCGTAACTTTCCTTCTTCTTTGAAGGGTTGACAAAAATAAAAAATCCATTCGTCTTCAACGTCGTTTATGAGGTTTGGAAGGTAAAAACCATTTAACGCCCGCCGTTATAACCTTTCGCGTCATTAATGTTAAACCGTAAAATTGACATTGGCAGCAATTCAAAAGTCGGAACGTCGGCGATCGGAGTCAGAGCAAACCGATGAATACGCCAACTTTTCTCCGCCCAATTAGGTCATGAAAACAACATCTCGTTCTCATAACAGCCTCTAAAAGCAGATAGTAAAATCAACCCCCCTCCCCTTGCCCGCCACACCGCCCCGACCATCCTGCAACGCAACCTCACTATCGCTCGACGATTCGTTATTTATAACGACAGACCGTGCGTCATAATTGCCGTCGTATTTGAACAAGCGGAGGACGCTGACGGTTGAGCCGTTTCCAGCTTCACTTTCCTCTCGATAAATTCAATCTGCGATCTTTCTTAGAACGGCATCGTTAGACTCAGCCTTGTCAGGACACAAGGCCTAATCTCTTTTGTTGACTCGACTAAGGCTGTTGTTTCTGTTCGCACGTCCGCCTTGTAGGATGGAGCGCGGGTTGGAGAATACGACGTCACTATAATTTTACTTCTAATTTCAACGAGTAGCAAAAACACGACGATGACTTGTTTAATATGACACATTTAGAATGAGACTGTAGGACCTACTGAAACGGCGCTCGTCCATTGTCGCTCCTACAAGGGGTCTACTAAGCCCTCCAAGGTTTTAATGATGTTTAT
Source organism: Pachypeltis micranthus (assembly GCA_020466155.1). Classification (NCBI taxonomy): domain Eukaryota; kingdom Metazoa; phylum Arthropoda; class Insecta; order Hemiptera; family Miridae; genus Pachypeltis; species Pachypeltis micranthus. Next base: position 23,285,397 of record CM035778.1, read on the forward strand.
GACCCCATTCCACCTTGTGGTTATATTTTTGTGCTTATTTACGGTATAAATCGTACTGCAGCAATGCAAAGAAGGCCAAATGCGGCCTTTTTGCTAATGTGCTGCACTGAAGAGGAAAGAGAAAAAGTAGTTTTTATTCTAACAGTATGTAGGCTCGGGGTATTACTTCCTTTAACCCCACGTAATAGGAAAGAAAGTTGTGTGAGCGGCTAAAATGTCTTTTTAGGCTGGTTTTTTCAAGGCCTACTGAATTGGAGAAATGGTATGTGTGTATAGCACCTCATCTCCAGGCGCTGGTATCATTGGCAACGTCCAGAGGGCATTACAGCCAGTGGATGGTACAACCGAGAATCTCAGGATTCTGTAGGGTGCTGTCCTTGTTCCAGAAGAAAAAGAAGCAATGGTTGCCTTACACGTGTAATGGTTTGCGGCGGACTGCCGGAAGCAGCAACACTGACTGCCACCCGTGCAGTTTGTCACTGTTTATTTTAGCGGTGGAGCCAATTTTCTTCATCAGAACGGCTACGAATCGTCCCCTTTTTCTAAACCAGTGAATCAGTTCTTAAACGTCCCTTTATATTGTGTGAAGTAAGGTAGGCGATCAGAGCTTGGTGTTTCATTTTCCCCATTGTTCCTTTATTGTTATTAATACAATCTGAGCATAGGTTATTTATTTCATTCTAAAAGGAGTTCGTTTCATTTCGAGTTTTTCCTGATTAAATTCAAGTGGGTCTTAATCGCTTTATAATTTCATTTGCCATTACCTTCTTGAGAGGCATTATTTTATTTATTTCATCAAGTGAGTATAATTGAGTGTATTTAATTTGTTCTTTTCTTTTGGGCCCAGACACGACTTTCACGCGTATTCTGTACACGGGTGAATCGTGTGACAATTCCCCAAGTACGTTACAATCTGTAGCAGAACGTGGTTCCACCGCTAATATAAACAGCGGCGAACTGCACGGGTGGCTGTCAGTGTTGCCACTTCTGGCAGTCCGCCGCAAACTATTACACACGTTACTAAGGCTTTCGGCCTCGGCCGATTATCTCCCTGGTGTGGGGGCTCCTAATCTATTCATGGATTATGTAAACACTCTGTACTGCGGGAGTGTGACAGCCTTACAGGTTGGAGATCTGCAGGGGGGCCCTCTGTCTCCTATACTCTTCAGTCTAGTGATTGATACTCCGCTGGGTAAGCTGCCCCATGATGTATGGTTCGATGGGGGTGGGCGCATTAGCCTACAGTTGACGTCCTCCTCGCAGTATACTGAGGATTGCTCTTGACAAGTTTATAAGGCAACTAGGCATGTGAGCATTGGAGGTTAATTCTCAGAAGTGAGGGTCATGCCGTCCTATCGAGGTTACAGAGTGATGGTTGTGCCCGCTAAAGGCGTCCCCAGGATGTGACTTATCGCAGGAAGCTCCCCCCGATTAGCTGGTGATTGAGGGGGGGGGGGACTTTTCATGAGGGAGGACCTTCTAGTTTCTTTGGAGAATGTGAATGTGGAAGTGTGTCTGTGCGAGAAGGTGGCACTGGTGGTTACGTGACACAGAGTTACCGGGTGCTGGCAGTTGTAGGATTGAAAAACGAGAGGCATTAGCTCTGGCAGCAGTACTGTGCGATGGGTCTGAGATAAGCAGCAGCGAGGCAGGTCAAGTGTTGTTGGCATTGAATGGAAAAAATGGACACGTGGCCATGTGACGAGTGATGTGATATGAACGAGCCACTGCAGGTTCCAAACCTGCCCATTACAGTATCATTTCTTGCTCCAAACTATGGACTTCCTTCGCTCGTTCCTTGGAGAACCTGACAAATACCTGTAACTGCCTTCATCTCGGTACATCCCGCCAGTAGCTAGACGCTCAGAATCCCAGGTCCCTTCAGAATCAATGCAAATCCATCTTTCGCCAATTTATCAGCCCCCTCACAGACCCTTGACTTTTGATTCCAATTGATGGTGGCCTAATTTGCTACCTACAATGAAAGCTGAACCACCGTTGTAAGATAACTAGGAGCGACTCGAGAAGGTCTGGAATTCAAACCACATTCACCAACTAACGTTTTCAGAGTGTTCAGTCTACAACGAGAACAATACTCAAGAATAATATCAGGTTGGGCAAATCACACAATCTTCCTCAGGTTACATTTAGCCTTTTTCATGGCTTTGCGGACTAATCTGATCGATTTTGCGGTTAGTTCGTTTGTAATTATTTTGCTCTTGGGAAGTGTTGTAGTTCATCATCGTTTGTAGATGATTGATCGCAAGGTTCTTACATGTACCGCTCATGGAGCACCATACTCCAAGTATTACGCTCACCCGTGCAAATGGCCCCCAAATATCCAAAAAGCGACGAAAAAAAAAAAAACCTCGACGTTCCGTCCGTTGTATATGGAATTCTGCGCTCTAAGAACTGAACGAGTGGCCAACTAATGTCCTCTAGTCTAGATATAGACTTGATTGTGCAACTCCGACTAATGCAATTGCGAGGGAAAGAGCTCCCAGTCATTTCCGCCACTTCCCACAGAAGGAGGACGTCCCCCTCCCGTTAAGTCTTGAGCTTAGGTAACTCGCCAAAACGCCTGTTTGTCCAACGAGACGACTAATTCTCATTTGGAGAGCTCGTAAATTGACTAAGTGCAGGCCGCAAAAGGCTTCGCCTTACACGCAAGCGATGCCTCAGATCTTACTAGAGGAAGGGATTGTACGGCGTCTCCATTTTTACTTTCCGCTACCCGAAGGGAAGGAAAGTATAGTAATCGGACCAAAAAAAAAAAGTTGGGTTTTCTTCAGATCTTTACGTTTCAGACCCTACTGAGTCTAAAAAACCTAATTTCGGAGCGAGGTCCGTGTGTGTGTGTGTAGTGCGATTTGCGGGAGAACGGCTGATCCGATTGAGCTGGTTCTTTTTTTGTTTTGTTCGTTTATTTTTTGTAGACACCAAAATAAGGTTATGGGCGATTTCGGCCGATGGGAAGGGGGGTGGTGGACAAAAATGTACCAAAATCTAGGGTTTTTCGCATTTTTCTCAAAAACGGCTCTAACGATTTTGATTAAACTTTCACATTATCTTCTACCAATCAATACCTAACTTTTCTTCTCTATACATATCTCCATGAAAATACGGTGAACGAAGATATGGGCCCCTGAAGCAAAAATAGGTTTTTTACGCTTTTTGGCAAAACGGCTTCAGCGATTTTCACCAAACTCACAGGATGTTTTCAAATAGTTAATACATACATATTCTTTTCAATAAATGTTTCTCTGACAGTCCATTGAACAGAGATAAAAATCAAAATGTGTCAAAAATAACGTTTTTTCGAACATTTCCGTAAATTCCAGGGTAACTTTTTCACCAGATGTGATAAATCCTAATGGAGTGTCTTTTAGTCACCTATACTTACATCTCGTTCCCTATAATTATTTCTGTATATATATGTTGAACGGAGATATAAGCCAAGTTAACTCAGAAAAGGAGATTTGTCGAATATTATTTTATCGGTATTCCGATTTTCTCAAAAACGGCTCTAACGATTTCGATCAAACTTTCGGAGTACTTTCAGCTAACTAGTCCCTACATTTTGTTCTCCATAAATGTTCCTGTAAAAATGCGTTGAACGAAGATATAGCGCCCGCATATGTAGGTGGTGTTCGAACTTAAAGGGGTGGCGGAAAGTAGTGTGTTGCTACGCACCAGATATTTGTCTTCGAAGCTCACCGTGAATGAGAGAAGGCAACTAAATGGGTCTCCAAAGTTGCTGGTAGTTCAAAACTGGGGAAGCCTCGGAGGGCCCAAGCAGCTCGATCTCAGAACTTCCCTCTCGAACAGTGTAACGTGTACACGCCAGAAGCCTAGGAATTGTAAAGATCTGAAGAAAACTCAAACAACGTTGTTCAGATTGAGCATCTTTCCTTTTCCGGGCTAAGGAAAACAACAACAGTTTCCAAAAACCACACGTTCACTTGAGTTCGGACCGAGGCTTATCGATATTTGCTCAGTGTTATCAGGAAACGGGCACCTAATGATTAGATAGTGGTTCAGGAATGTTCCGTGATCCTTGGCAGGTTTGTTTCTTTATCAAATGACTGTTACTGAACCCTCAAAGTGGGTAATGTGTTTCTATTGTCGAGGAGGATGCGGTTTAGCTATGAGAGGCTGGCCACTCGAACAGCATCCACCAAATCCAGACCTGCGGAGGTACAGCAGGTATTTGGTAGTTCGCCATTCTTCTGGTTGAGAGCTGTTGCCCCTGTTATACCGCATGGAGGTCTGACTGCCTCAAGACGAGGAGGTGTTCTTAAACCCGGGTTTGGCTTTCCACCTGATCTAACTATTTAGTTGGTTGGCATGTTTCAAAGGGACAGGTCAACGGTTATAGGCCTGCTTTGTAGCAGTCAATGCTGCTAAATGTGTGTTGTAAGAACTACAGTGAGGCAGCACGTGGTTTCCCGTTTCCTCCACACTGGATGTGCAAGACGTGCATGAAGGGGAGTCTTTGAGTGGAAAGATGTGGAGTCGTGCGTTGAAGTCCCCATGTCTCGTAAGAAACTGGCTCGTCCAGTGGTCTATCTCAGTCCTCTTTCTCCCAAGACCGTCATTGATGTTGGGGAAGAACTCAAACCTGTCACGTCTCTTTGACGAGGAATCCCATCTCGCTTGCCATTTACCTCTGGCGGCAAGTTTCCAACACTCTCCTCTTGTCAACCTTGCACTCAATGACCAAGTCAACTCGTAGCTGACCAGTGATCTCCTGGAGTGCTGTTGAAGCTGTCTTATAGCCCTTGGTGATCGACAGGAGCGCAGCTACTCTTTTGATTTATTGTTAGTTTGCTAACCTAAACAACGGGGCAGTAGCCAATCACACCTAGGTAGATGGCCTTGTTCATGATGATGGTGTCAGGGTAACGCATACCCCAAGTGGCCCTACTAATTGCTCGCAGTGAGGCAAACCTTGCGATGGTAGTACCTTTGAGGGACTGGAAATGTTGGCAGAAGCCCCACTTCTCTCGTATATTTACTCCTTAGTACTTGACTTGAGACGAACTAGTTAATTTATATGGACGACCGAATTGGTGGATATGGGGCAATCAAGGGTGTCATCTCACACGTGTGGGAGCTTCAAAAGAAGATTATCAGAGCTGTAAAGACTCGGGTGTGGCGTCCTCCACGTTTATTCACGAGACGTTCGTCGATTAAGTGGTTGATTTGTTGTCCCCTGATTTCGGACAACAAACCCCTCACCTCGCAGTTAGGGGAGCTGCAAGATGTGAAAAAGCACTTCAACCTTTATTCCAACTCTCTCGAGAGCTGAAATCAGGGGTCAGTACATTGTCCGGATCTTTCAGAGATTTGAATGAGAGATGCGCCGTCCAGGCGAACTTGTGCTCCCTTTAGTTGACAGGGAGCAAGAATTGTCTATTGGTTAATCTAGTCAGGAAGCAAAACACGGGAGGAGCTGAGGGCTCTGCTTTTGAATGAAGTGACCTACAACCGTCTTCACGTCAGAAGGACCTAACTGTTGAATGAAATATCAAAACGGTCCACAACGCGGCCTCCAATTCGTTCGTCGGCACCAAAAACGATTTCGTCTTCTAACGAGACCGGCTGATGAGGTTTTTTTACCGGTGAAGAGTTGACAAACCTCCATTTGTCGAGTTGAGAAAGACTGTTTTAAGCGTCGTTAACCCCGGAGGGGAAAACGTCTTGAGAACGGGGCGTGTGCCCGCTATAACAGACATGACCTTGCAATCCCGTTTTCTCAAACCCGCTTCCACCCTGTGGACTCTTTCAACATGTCAGTGCCCTCTGCAAAGCCCAAAACAAGCGAGTGCGAGCGCGGTTTTTTTATCTCCTCTTGCTCTTTCTTTCTCTGGGGCTTATGGTGTTTTTCATGAACGGTTTACCGCTTCTTCAAACTCGTTGCTCTGCTAAAGGCGCAAACGGTCACAATCTCTGTCGAACGCTGGATGGCAAGGCAACACCTCTGAGCTATGTACGCAGTTACAAACACATTTATCGGGTTGTCCCACATTAGACGTGACCACCTACTCGCTCGTTCGGTTTACACAGAGTAGGGCTTGCTAATTGCCTGGATCATACTTACGACCAGATTCAGAGAGCCAAATGGGGAGTGCTATGTAGATCAACACGGAACGTCAAAAAGAGCGTGTCGGGCCAAAACTAACTCCAATTATAGCGTAATACGAACGTACGTAATTAATTTAAGACTCAAATGGACTAGGTATCCTGGTAACGACAGGAAGAAAGAAGGTGGGAACACGAGACAAAAGGAAAAACCCTGCAAATTATTACACAATGGTTTATTATTCTCATGAACAGCTTGACCTAGTATTAATGCTCCGAGACCCATCCCATTCAATTCAGCATCGAATACTAGTAAACCATACGAAACACGACCTGGCTACAATGGAAATACGGAAACTAAATATTCCTCCGGCGCCAGGCGCCTGTAAACGTCTGTAGGCATTTATGATCCGATGGAGGGGTGTGTGGAGAAAGTGGCCTTGGCGCCCTGTCGAGCAAGAGTCGGGGAAATTGGGACGAGGGCTTCCAGCGAACCCGTTGCGAGTCGAGCGGGCGGGTGATTGAGTTTGATATGACGGGAAGGAGTACTAATGACGAAACGTTGACTTCCACTGTAGTTCCCGTGTTAGACTGCGTTTCGTGAATTTTTTAAACCATTTTTTGCCCATAACAACCATGGGCTTCGCCCGATCGGATTGCTGTGATGGCGGGCACAACTAGATACCAATTGGGATTTTTGTGCAAAAGAACGAATTTTTTAGACCACCTTAAAGGCACAAAACAGCCCGGACGACGGATGGACATTGCAAATTTGGAATCTCCTTGTCTTGAAACGTAAAGTATCAAATTTTGAGGGGGGGGGGGCTGTAAAAAATGTTTCGTGATCGAAAACATAAGGTTATTATTCAGAATGAATAATAAACCAAAAGGGGAAACGCGGGTAGAACAATTGATGCTGGAAATTGCAATGGGCGCCGGAAGAAAACAGCCTGAGATCAGTGAATGCAGCGTGGAGTTGACAATTTTGACCTCTTGGGAAGCGGCCGTCAGCTGATAGTACTGGCACAGGTAGTAGTGGCGCAGGAGCTGCTTGCAGTTGGTCGTGAAAACTCTAGGTAGGCTGGCTTCAACATGTCCACAGAGACTACTGTGTTGGTTCCTGTGATGTGGATAATGAAGACTTTGTTGTCCAGTCGTCTGAATTTGAATCTGCGTTGCTTCGAGGTACCGATGACTCCACATACCTGTTTGGTGGATGCGTCTTCTCTGGCTGGTGAGATACTGTCGGCGAGCGCTTTCGATGTAAAGACATCATCGTCTGGCTGTTATGTGAATACTGATTATGCGGTTTTCGACCAGGATAAACTTGGTATTAAAGAAATTGGGTTGTGTCCGCCAGTAGGTAACACTAAAGATCGTAGCCTGTTAGAGTCCGTCTTTCTGGCTTGTGAGTTACTGTAGGCCTACAGTAACTCACAAGCCAGAGGAGACGGACTCACCTAACAGGTACGTTAACTTTAGGATAAACTTGAATGAATCTCAGAGACAGGTTTTAGTTGAGCACAAACTTGCAATTTAAGAGTTGGTATATCACAAGATTTGAAGACTTGGATGTACAAAGAAGAGGGAGGTGACTTGAACAGGATATGATTTGAGTATATAAGCGCGAACTAGGGGGGCTCTGAAGGCGTGAAACTGGTTGTACGGGGAAGGAAGGAGTAATCCGAATTAGAGGCATTAGATAACTGTGTTGGGAGAACGACCGACTTTCGTGAGACTTCGTAGGAGAATGAGCTTGAGAGGAGCTGTCTGTTGTGGAGAGGAATGTGAAAAGAGAGAGGAGGAAATGATATTTCGGAATGTCCAGACGAAGGGGAAATCCGTCGTCAATTGGAATTAACTGAAGAAGTGGAATTTCCATAGGTAACAACGAGCGGGTGAGGACGAAGGTCTTTGGGGAAACAATGACTTTGCCCTGAGGGCCAGGGAACTTCATTAGGGCATGTGAGCGAATTCTTAGGTCAAAAAACTGATACTGATTCAAATGATTTCTTTACATCAAAAGCGCTGGTCCGCAGTATCACGAGCCAGAGAAGACAGACCCACCAAACAGGTACGGTAACGCCAATACTATTGTTTAATGATAGTCGACAAATAAACAGGAGCGTCAATTGAAATTACTTCCGCCGCATTTACTGACATTTCTCACATTGTTTAGTCTATAATTCTCAAACAGTAGACTAACCTTCTCTTAAAAAAATTGTGCTTTAATCTCATGAATTACCTACATACCCATCACTCACTAATGGTCGTACCGTAAGTAGTAGCAACTCAGTATATTCCGGACGATTAGGCTCTAACATGTTCTACTTAGGTTCCTGTAAACTGAGTGAAATTAATTGAACTGATTGTATAATGAGTGGAAAATTCAAAATGCGTGGCCCCGGAAATTCCGGAATTCAGAATGTAGGTGTGGGCCTGAGGAAAGTTGTGTGATACGTCCCACCAGATGTTTTATAGAACGTTCGTATTTGCAGTTCTAGAATTCAATATATATAATAAATGGGAAGTGTAAGTATGATAAATGCAAGATTGAGAGCTTCAAAGTGAACGTGGCCGCATCAATGGGATCCTGATCTGTCATACAATTGTTCACCGACTGAAAAACGTAGGAGCGAAGTGGTCCTTTTTTACATTCCTATTAGCTCAACGAAGTAACAAGGAAAGTAACGTAATAGGCTGAAGACAAAATCGTATTTCCTTCATAACTTTACGTTCTCGAGGGTTCTGAGTCCGAAATATGTAGTTTGAGAGAATACGCGTCATGTCGTGTGATTGACATGAAATCTTTCGAACCGAATCGCATAAAATTCGACATCTGACCTGCAGATCGACAAGGAACGCCAAAATCAGAGTTAAAAGTACATCGGCCCCAAACTGTTGGGTGTAGGTTGAACGAGAGCGGTGTTTATAACAAAGGTCGCTATCATGAAACATACCTCAACCTGTGACCTACTCCGAGCAACCCTTCAGCGAGTTTCCTGAACCAGGTGACGCTCTTCTTTTTCCAACTCCTCACCTTGACACCTCCTTCCTTGGTCGGGTCTCCCCCAGTCTTTTCACACAGTCACCTCTCAGCTGTGCCCTAATGCAAGTATGACTAGTTGGACAGCCAAACAGGAGTGAGACAGTAATCTAAAGTGACCTAAGCTCTCTGTTTTTTGTGATATCTCTGTCTGAGGTGATACCCTCACTGCAGCCACAAACGGGCCTATTGTAAGGGCCTATTGATCCTCAGATCATGGCCCCCCTGCACCATCCCCAGGCCCCACAGCACTGGTCTCACTTGGTTCTTCTTCTCTACCACAAACCTCCGCATCTAATCGTCCCGCAGCCCCATGGATATGAAACCAGATTTCGAGTACTTGGAAACGTAGTCAACCCCAAACTCCGTATTTCATTGACAACGTGGAGTACGCTCTACATGATGAGTTTACTCCACAAACAATTACCACCAGAAATGAGAGATCCATCGAAATATAAACGTTGCTTGTATAAAAAGAAAATTTTGTCTTGGCTGATCGTGAGTGGTCCTGAGGTTATTTTGAGTTTTTTTAGAAGTGTGTACACTCAGTGATACCTGGTACAGCTTCGGCAAATAATAATATTCCTTATCAATTTCATTATTTTGTCATACCGACCATGTCATTCGCAGGAGAAGTTATCATGCTGGTCCCTACATACTACTACTATAAATTGTAAATTACAACTACTACAAATTACTTAAGTAAGTCCTACATATCAACGTTCAGCGACTCTTGCCCAACAATACAGACTCTGCCTACCGTTGGGCAATATTATTCAAAGGAAGAAGAATTGTGATTGTTTATTTTTTATTTTGAATTATACGTTACTCTTACTTACTCTTACTCTTGGTGTTACGTCACCTATGCGTCCCCACCACCCCCGCACAAAGTGAAGGATATCCGCAAATTCTGCATTCACCACCTCTTCTGCTGAAGAAAGGGCCTCCCAAACACACAACGGCATGATGCCGCGAGTCCATCGCATACGCACAGCACACATGCTCTGCCGTCTCTAGCCCTATTTCGCAGAACCTACATATCTGTACCTCACACTTGCTAATATTTGCAAGGTGGTACCTCAGCGGACAGTGAGTTGTGAACAGGCCACATATGATCCTCATATCCTTCCTCCACAGTGCAAACACCTCCTTGGCCCTCCCTCTGGAGAGAGGCTCTCTGTTTAGTCAGATGATGAACAACTCCGCTGGCCTCTATCGACCGCCTCCATTATTACCTCTTTCTGATTATCGTTATCATCATTATCGTTGATGTACCGTTTATATATTCTATTACTGAGTGTTCTCACTTCGTTTTACTCATGTAATAAATCGTTCCATAGCTCGTGCCCGCCCTTTTTCCCACATTACCTACCAGAGTGGCAGTTTGACAAAGATTGAGTGGCTCTCAAGACTATCCTGTTATTACACTACCTTTCTGCCATCCTCTTAGGTCAAACGCCTGACCCAGTCCCTGCTCTTCCTTCTACAACCCCCTCGCCTTGACACCTCCTTCCTCAGTCACTCCTACCCCAGTCCTTTCACACAGTCGCTTCTCAGCTGTGCTGTATGGCCAGTTCGCTGAAATTGTCATCACTTTCTTAGAGTTATCGAGTAGAAACGTTTAGAAATGGTAGTAAGTGAAACGGCGGTGATGCGAATTCCGGAATTTCAGGACTAGCCGCTGTAGATCTTGTGAGCGTTATTAAAGACTTGTCGTATAGGTAATTGATCAGAGTACCATGTGAATTTTCGTGAAGGACCTAGTAACATTTGAGCAGAGTATATAAGGAAAAAATTACGCTAAACTGTTTGGTAATTTACTGTGCTGCTCTAGTCATTTCCCCCATCATCTATGTGCTGGTCAATTGAAGAATACCGCGGTATCAGTAAGGGCAACCCAATATTTGAACTTCTTCGGCGTATGGCTGACTTGATCTAGTTGTACACTATGAAGCTCGCTGTGTATGCCCTAAATGTGTCATTTCACTGCTCATCACGCTGCACCCCTCTTCATTCGGTTGCCTAGACCTATAAGGCACAACAATAATCTCGAGCAACAGAAAATCTTTCAAAACGCGTACAAATCTAAATTACACGAAGTAATTGACAGCCAGCCCTTCAACCGAGAACTGCACAGACGGAACAGTCCCAGGGCCGTTCGTTTAGTCTTCGACCTTTCGCCTTATTTAGTTGAACGGCGCCATTATAATCAGCGACTAGGATATCTGTATTCCCTTGACGAGCCATTTAAGGGAAGGGCTGTCAACGTCCCGGGCCCTGGGCGGGGACAGTAGCGAACCCTTCGCGATCTCCGATAACGTTCTAAAACCCATCCATCCGTCGTCGGCGGTGAAAAGCGTCGTCTATGTCGTCGCTCCGGCGATGCAAATCCGCATCGTAGAAATTTCAGTGAAAGCGTCTCTTCGAGCCGATGAGATGAGATAGCGAGAAGTCAGGTCTTGTTTCAAGGGGAAGAGGGAGGGCGAAAGGGGCCGAGCCGAGCCGAGCCTCTGGTCAGCTACTTGGATATTCGCCTGACAGGTTAGAAGGGTCATCAACAAACAATATGATGTTAGCCCCTTAGGTGGTCTAGAAATGATTATTAAACATCTGGTATGGAGATTCACGCTACTTTCCTAGTCAGAGTTTGTGAGAGTTTGTCGAACAATAGTCACGTAACCTATGAAATTACTCAATTACGTGTACGTATGAATCAATTCATGTACTGGGTTACTGTTTGGTTTGACGCCACTGATAACCAGGCCACAAACCGAAAGTTCCTGCTCCTGGATGAAAATGCCTCGATATAAAACCAACGAATAACTAACAATCGGCAAGTATCGGATAATAGACTCTTCAACGAGCCTATAAAATGGAGAGGTCGTATGACATTGTTGCCCCTTCGTAGTCACAGCCCCTTAACCTCGTTCATCAGCAGCCCCAAGCTTACAGTATGTTACTGGTCTGGAGGGTCAAACCGAAAAAGATCAACGTCAGACATTCAGGCTAGCATTTAAGGTCCCTAGACGTTCAATTTTGGCTCGTGTAGCTGCGCTCCAGTGGATCACCAAGACTTATAAGGCTATCGACAGAAGCACTCCAGGCGATAACAGGTCAGTTAATTGGGCATTGACTGGAACGGAAGCTTCCGTTGCTCTGGACTGGACTCCTAGCAGATCTCACCCCAGAATGGCAACTTAGTCAAAGGGACGTGGCACGTATGAGCCCTTCCCCAACATTTGTGAACGTCTCGGGAGAAAGTGGGTTGAGCCAGTTCCTTATGGATCATGGCGACTTCAATGGGCGGCTCCACTGCTTTTCTCTCAAAGACTCTCCATCACACACGTCAGGCGCCTGGAGTGTGGGAGAAACAATAAGAGTGAGCGACAGTTGTTGGATGAGCAGACAATCCTAGCACCTAGCAGCATCAAAAGCTGCAAAGCAAGCCTATAATCGTTTGGCCGGCTTCACGAAGAAGTTGAAGGCAAAGAAACGAAGTCACAGTTGATTCCATCAGTCTGGACTGGACTCCTTGCAGATCTCACCACAGAACGACAACTTAGTCGAAGCGACGTGGCGCGTATGAGTCCTTCCTCAACATTTGTGAACGTCTCGGGAGAAAGTGGGTTGAGCCAGACCATTGGACGAGCCAGTTCCTTACGAGACATGGCGACTTCAATGGGCGGCTCCACTGCTTTTCTCTCAAAGACTCTCCATCGTACACGTCAGGCGCCCGGAGTGAGGAGTGTGGAAGAAACAATAAGAGTGAGCGACGGTTGTTGGATGAGCAGACAAATCTAGCAGCATCAACAGCAGCAACGCAAGCTATAACTGTTTGACCGGGTTCACAAAGAAGGTGATGGCAAAGAAACGTAGTTACAGTTGATCCATCTCTTTGAAATGGATCCACTCAAGATAGAGATAGAGCCACTCAAGTAAATAGTTAGATCAAGTGGGAAACCAGATTAAAAACCCCTCCCAGATCGTAAGGGGTTCGTCAGGTGGTCAGACTTCCAACAGCTCTCCACCGGGAGAGTGACGAACGCCCAAATAACTACTGCAGGTCTAGGGTCGGTGGTCTTTCGTCAGTCTGGACTGGACTCCTTGCAGATCTCACAACAGAATGGCAACTTAGTCAAAGGGACGTGGCACGTATGAGTCCTTCCCCAACATTCGTGAACGTCTTGGGAGAAAGTGGGTTGAGCCAGACCATTGGACGAGCCAGTTCCTTACGGGTCATGGCAACTTCTTTTCTCTCAAAGACTCCCCATCATACACGTCAGGCGCCCGGAGTGAGGGGTGTGGAAGAAACAATAAGAGTGAGCGACAGTTGTTGGATGAGCAGACAAACCTAGCAGCATCAACAGTTGCAAAGCAAGCCTATAACCATTTGGCCGGGTACGCGAAAAGGTGATGGCAAAGAAACGTAGTCACAGTTGATACATCTCTTTGAAATAGATCCACTCAAGCTAATAGTTAGATCAGGAGTGGAAACCAGATTAAGAACTCCTCCCTGATGGTAAAGGACTCCTCAGGTGGTCAGATTTCCAACAGCTCTCCACCCGGAGAATGACGAACGACCAAATAACTACTGCAGGTCTAGGGTCGGTGGTCTTCCGTCAGTCTGGACTGGACTCCTTGCAGATCTCACCACAGAACGACAACTTAGTCGAAGCGACGTGGCACGTATGAGTCCTTCCCCAACATCCGTGAACATTTGGGGACAAAGTGGGTTGAGCCAGACCATTGGACGATCCAGTTCCTTATGGGTCATGGCGACTTCAATGGGCGGCACTTCTTTTCTCTCAAAGACTCATCATACCCGTCAGTTGCCTGGAGTGTGGAGTGTGGAAGAAACAATAAGAGTGAGCGACAGTTGTTGGATGAGCAGACAAACCCAGCAGCATCAACAGCTGCAAAGCAAGCCACAGTTGACCTGTCCCTTTAGATCAGGTGGGAAACCAGATTAAGAACTCCTTCCTGATGGTAAGGGATTCCTCAGGTGGCCTTCCAGCCAACAGCTACCCACCGGGAAAATGGCGAACGACCAAATACCTACCGCGGATCTGGGTTCGGTGGATGCTGCGCGAAAACCGCAACTTCCATGACAGTCGCCACTCGTGGAGACTTCAGGAACCTTTCCTTATTTGATAAACCTGCGTAGGATGCTCCATGATGTGCGAAGTTTCCCATCTCTTTGTGTACTCTTCTCACGAATCGGTCAGCGGATTTCAAAAACAGCGACGACGTCATCGCAAACCTTGAACGTGTATGACTTTGCCATTTGTCGTCGCTTCGGTTCTTTTAATCTTCTCCGAGCTTCGAGAAGTTCCACGACCTCTTTGTTCAATCTGCATATGAAGCACCGCGTTGTTTGCCGTTCGGCAGTAAAGAATTGACGCCAAAATTAGCGCCTCCTGTTCAATTTCGAGAGCGAGCAAAAATGGCCAATTGTTCTCCGCTCGTCGTCAAAATAAATGTTCGCTTGCCTCGCGAAATCCGAAGAGCTTGTTTTCGGTCGATTCCTTTGTTCCGAAGACTTCCTCACATCTTTCAACGCGGATCCGGTTGCAAAAGCCTCACTTGAGTCTCCAAAACGTCGGCCTTCGCTCCGCTAAACGTGTTTAAATTAACGTTAGCCGCCGCCATTTCCCTTTTTCGGACGGCGTCGGCGCTTTGCCGGGAGTCGGCACGAATTTGTCGAAGAAGGTCGGGGAAACCCGAAGGGAAAACGTGTCATCTTATCGCGCAGTTAGTCAATTAAGTCCTCCGGCCCATGAGCAAGTGGGCTTTTTACTTCGAGGTCGAACGGCCGCCGTTTAGCAGTTCGGGAACGACGCTAAGCTCTGTCGGTAAGAAAGGTTAACTTAAAGAACTTGAATCGTATCGTTTTTGAACAGTTGTCACGGTCTTTGATCAAATGTAAACCTAAATATATAATTTTGACTTTGTCCCGCCTTCATGGGCAACTTGTGCCACGAGAACATTAAAACCTCAAATGCCAAACAAATCGCGAGTTTTTAATGGTACAGTTGTGGATCAACCTGTCAATCGATAGCATGTACCAGATACAAAGAACCAACCGGGTGGCCACCATCAGCCATTTCCCACCGTCGGCTTCATCTTCCGATTGCGAGTTGATGTTCCAGTGAGTGGAGCCTGCGATCTCGTTCTGTTCCATTGTCACCCTTGATGCCGATCGTGCCCGTAACGAATTTGTGTTTACATCTCTTTCAACTCTATTTTAAGCTATTCTAGATAACAGGTTGATGAACCGAAACTCGGAATTCAGCATATTGAGAACCAACTCAGAACAGTTTAGCACGTCAGGTTGGCCCTCAAGCCTCTCTTCTTCTTTCTTGTGCTCTTTAACTTCGTAAGACTCATGCATAGTGCAGCCATTTCCATACAACTGGGCTCTGCTTCAGCCTTGTGTGACAAAGGTCCGTCCTTTTCTGATCGAGCATTGCTAGGGCGGATTGAGCAATGCACCTTCGGTTTTCATCGGAATTCAACGCGTTGTGAACGAATGTCCGGTGTGAGCTGGCTGACTGGGTCTTCTAGCATGGACTGCGAGCCTGCCTATCCATGTACATCTGGCACCTCCAATGGAGAGGAAATAAAAAACCAAACCTTCCAGCTTTGACTGTTACTAAGCGAGCTTAATACCACTACACCCAGTTTGCACAGAAGATGACAATGACAAGGAAATCGTGGCCAACGTTGGCCAGCCCCTTTGAAACTTGCCACTCATGTAAATAGTAGGTGAGAAAACCAGATTAAGAACTCTCCAGTACACACAGTATCCCTTCCATCCCCCCACAGGTCTGGGTTCGATGGATGCTGAGCGAGTAAGTCAGGCCTTGGCATTATAGCGAAACTGCCACTTCCAAGACATTCGACTGATACAATATCTCTTTAGGAACAGTAATTTTGATAAGGAAGCAGTCCTGCATTTGCTCCGTCTCCACCTTCAGGCATCTCGACGTTCCCACCGGACAGTGAGCAGGTGCTGCTATGGCACTTCAACTCCCACTCGAGAAATGCTATCAGCTCCTAGTCGAAATCCGAAACTAGAATCACAGGACAAAGGAATCGAAAAGGGAAACGGACAGGTCTGTTTCTTTATTTGATGACTGTACCTAAACCCTCGACGAGGGTTATATCATTCATGGAAGTTGCAGTTTCGCTAATATGCAAGAGGCCAGCCCCTGCAGCATCCACCGAACTCAGACCTGCGGAGGTACGGCAGGTATTTGGTCGTTAGCCAGTCTCCCGGTAGAGAGCTGTTGCCCATGCGTTAACGCGCGGAGGTGACCACCTGAGGAATCCCGTACCGTCGGGGAGGAGTTCTTAATCTGGTTCCCCACCTGATCTAACTATGTACTTGAGTTGCAAGTTTCAAAAGGACAGATCAACTATGACCACGTTTCTTAGCCATCACCTACTTCGCGAACTTTGCAAAATGGTTATACGCTAGCTTTGTAGCAGTCACTGCTGCTAAGTTCGTTTGCCCTCCCAACAACGGTCGCTCACTGTTGTAGAAACTACAGTGGAGGAGCACGTGGTTTCTTGTTTCCTCCGCACTGGAGGCACAAGACGTGCATAATGGAGAGTCTTTCAGAGAAAAGAAGTGGAGCCGCGCATTGAAGTCACCATGTCCTATGAGGAACTGGCTCGTCCAGTGGTCTGCCTCAACCCATTTTCTTGAAAGATGGTCACGGATATTGGGGAAGAACTCATACGTATCACGACCCTTTTAGGAGGATTCCAATCTCACTTGCCATTTCTCTAGCGACCATTCATCGATGGCAGTAAGTCTCTGTTCTGTGGTGAGTTCCTGACGGAGCTCAGCCCAAAGCAGGGGAAGCTCCCGTTTCACTCTCCACTTGTCAACCATGCACTCAACAGCCAAATCAACTGGTAACTGACCAGTGATTACCTGGAGTGCTTCTGTTGATACAGTCTTGAAAGCCTTGGTGATGCACAGGAGCGCGGCCATCTGGGATCGGCCAATACTCTCTTTTAATTTGCTGTTAGCTTAATACCCCAGACAACGGGGCAGTAGCCAATCATGCCTGGATATATGGTCTGATTTAGTGCCATGGTAACACAAACACCCCAAGTGGCCTTAGTAATTGCACGCAGTGAGGCAAACCTTGCGATGGTAGTGCGTTTAAGGGACTGGTTGAAGCTCCACCTCTCACCTATACTCACTCCTAAATACTTGACGTGCTTTTCAAGAAGGAGCCTGTGGCCGCCAAAGCGTATTGTGGGTGGATTATTCACTTTTCCTTTCAAGAGGAACGTTTATCAGCCGTTAGCGTGAACAAGTCGTTGAGAGTTCGTTGGAGATTTGCCCAAGTCATATTCGGGCGTCAAAATGACGTTAATGAACCGCCCTTTAGTGTTACTAGGTGGTTTAATGATACGATCAATTACGATACCTAGTTGGAGCTTGCACAACGAGAATCTCGCGTCGCCTAAGTTTTACAGCTGCGGCCTGAGCGGGTTCAGAGAGAAAACCGCCGTTTTCCACCGGGCAAGCCGTCTCCTCGACGTCTGGTGCCTCGTGGAAAATTACAAGTGTGGAGCAAATGGTAATTTACACGCCCATTCAAGGGTCTGACCCGAAGATAATGCCCAAGAGATAAGGTCGAATATAAAGAGGTGTAAGTGGCGTGGAAGACGACTCCTCACCCGAGGCTTTGGGCTCGGCTCCTCCACTTTCTTTGAAGCCGCCGGTACAAAAGCAAACTGCTCCGTTTTTACTTTCCTCGACCTAAAATGGTAAGGAAAGTATTGTAATTTGGTGAGGAGCGTCGCAAAACTTTCTTGAAACCCGCGTATGTTCGAAGTGTTACTACAGAACACTTGGTGCGACGCATCCCATAACATTCCGCAGCACCGTTAGTAATCAAACATCCTTGCACATGCCCCATTTGAACTTGAAATATAACGTAGAAACTAATAGCGCTTAAAGTTCTGAAGTGCATTGGACTGCTGCTATTTATGGACGATCTTCTTGATGGGACTGTCAACATAGTTTTTCTATGAATGCTCGTGTTAGCAGCTATGGAAACACTGCGCCAAAGGTCAAAACAGACAGTACACAAAACACTTCACTTCTGCATTTTTTGTTATTTTCCTGACCAGTATTGAACGTTGTTGTGCAGGTAGCAGTGATCAGGTCCCACCCGCATAAGCACTGTGGCTCAGTAGTGAGGGGCCCGGCATTCGCTGGTCCCAGTGCTTCAAGGACAGCTCACCTGCCCAGCTACTGTGGGCGAATGGCAGGAAAGTACGATGCAGGCCCAACTGCCCACCACCTCCACGCAGTAGTGCCATTCAAGATCGCCTGGGACACAAATTGAGGCACATCGTATTTCTGACCACAACTGCTTTCAGGCCATGGTGCATTTAACTCCAAATTACGCTTTTTTAGGTGGCAGACGTTTCTGGAGTGACAGGGATATGTAAAGATGGAATTGCAATGGAAGGGATTGATATTTTTGGAGGTTCGGGGATATCTCAGGAGTCAACCCATCCTGCCACAGGATAGTTGCCGATAGTCCAAATCGACGCTGGTGCCAGATTATATTTCACTGCCTGCTCTACGACGAGCTTGATTACTCGGAAAAGCGGTGGAAGGTCAGTTCCTGGCGCCTAAGGTGGCCATTCAGCGATCCATCATTTATCCCGTGGCATGCGCTTGCAGACTTGGGTATAGTGTACCGCCTGACTCCCATTGTAGGTACTCCAGTGGTCGTAGTCTAGTGGGTAAGACGAAGTTTCATAACCCGACGAAAGTTGGGCATTGGATCGGAGCTCGCGATTGCTATTATTTTTGCCTGAGTCAGCAAAAATCCAAACATTTCCAAGTTCCCTCTGGTAACAAATGGTGTCCAACTTTTTTTTGGATTATTAACCTTCGTCTTACCCCCTAGACTAGGACCACAGGAGTGCCTAAAATTAGAGTCAGGCAGTACAGCAGTAAGTACTCTCTGAGTGTGGCCAAACCGCCAAACGGCCAATAGTTCACACTCACAACAATGTACGGGTTCAGTGGATGTCGACCTCATCCCTGAAAACCTTACAGAGCTCAGGTAAACGCTCAGGTTTTTCTCACCCCCAAGCCAGTCCATTAAACTGCCGTTTCTTGTGTTTTCTCACTGACTCTGTTTACCTGTCAACTCCCGGACATATGTTGAGTCTGATTACCGCCTCAGATCATTCCATTTTCTGTTGTCTATCACCCATGCGCTGTCACTTCGACTAACTCGACTCTCCGCTGAACTTACTCTCGTGTATCACTCAGTATAAAGTGTCGCCTTTCCGTTCCCCAGGGACTTTACTCTGAACTGTCTCCACTGTGATTTCAAGTGGACGTCTTACCAATCTGTGTATTTCTGAAAATTACAGTCCTCTATCGTTGAGTAACTCTTGTTCATCCCCTCCTATCTTGCAACAACTTGCAGCGGCGCAGGCAAGGACTTGCAACCGTCGCCGCCTCGAGGCTTGGGTGTCGATCGAGTGGGCACTCACTTAATGCAATACTTCGCGCCTTGCACTCAATAACGTATATACGCAGTAGCAGACAGGCATAATGCTTGTTCACAATGAGCCAATGGGCCCATAACACCTTTTGGGCTAGGTTAGTGAGGAAAGTGCGTGTGTCTGAGTGAATATTTGGAAAGAGCTCGGCATTTGAGATCGGGAAATTGGTAGAAGCATCAAAGAGGAAGGGAAAGTTGACAAAAAAAAAAAAAAAATGGCCCAATAACCTTAAGGTCAGGGAGATGGTTTGACGGGACGGAGACGGAGCTCCCGAAGATAGCGTGATGAGGAGTCATAAAGGGTCTCACGTACTCGGATGCGGTTAACGCGAAGAGGAAGGCGGTGCCAGGACCCGTCGCCTGCTGCAACTCTGAGGAGCCACAGTGATGTTCCTCCTGTGCGTGCTCCGCTCGTTGTCTCGTTTTCTGTTCACTTCCTCGAACTCCGGGGCTTGCCCTTTTAGCGGCAGCTCAATCCCAGCCATAAATCGACGTGGCGTAACCAGTTGATTTCGCGGAGAGTTGCGAACGCTCCCGTGGAACCTCGAATCATCGAGAATCGTGAACCCCGTGTGACGAGGATACTAATGTTTTTTTAAAACTTAAATTAAACTCAAGAAAATTCGCAAGAGGACGCGCTCTATTTCCCAATCAGGTTTGCCAACTCTTCAACTTGAATATAAATGATGCGGACGTTTCAATGTCTTTTCTTTGGCAAACGCTCGAAAAAGTTCTGCTTTGAAAATCACGGAATTTGTTCGAATGTCACAAAAGCCCAGTTCGGTCGCCTAATTAGTGCCCTATCGGACTATCACTCATCAACAAAGGTTTTGAGGTCGAGGCCCGTGTTTGGCGCACACGTAAAACCCGCACGGAAAATTATCGCCAAATGAGCGGGTTTCAAACTTCTCTTTCACCGCGAGATAACAAAAGGCACCAACAATTCGCCCAAAAGCCGAGCGACGAAAGGGGAACTTGTTGTTTTTCTCTTCGGTTTAACGTTTCGCTCGAAGAAGTTAACGACACCATTAAATGTTCGTTTGACGATCGGAAAACCGCAATGGAAGATTTCAGGGCCGCTCTCTCGCTCGGCGGGTTCTGACTGACCGAAGCTTCGGTGGCGCGATGGTTGAACAACTCGTCGCTTCCGATTCAAAAACTGGCAAAACCTGTAAAAGAGCACCAGCTCAGTTGCTCGGATTAAGAAGAGTTTGGCCGTTAGAATGGTTGAAGGAATCACACCGAAATGAAGCTGCTCTCCAAGAGGTATCTGGCCGAGGTGGCTGCTGATCATGCCTTGGGTTTTTGAGAGACTGGCGCAACCCGACCCGGCAATACGGACAGATGGTGCGATGGAACGAACGTGAGTGGGGAAACCGGGCACTTTCCTGTGATTCAAAATCGAACAACTCACTTATCGCCTTTTGCCCTGTGTTTAATCTGTCAGTTCTTTCCCCAACAATTTTCGCCATGAAATGAGTGTTTCCAACAAGGATTTCGTAATTTCCGTAATTGATTTATACAAGGAACATAGCTGCTTGTGGATAACGAGTGACCCAGATTTCAGCTCTTCAAAATTCATCCCAGTTGCACTGTCTCATGACGGTGTCTTCTTTTTTAATCATTGGTGTAACCAAATGGAGTAATTGAAAGTAGGCCTCTTCATTCTTTCGCAAGTAATTTCTCCAGTCAGATGGTTCTAACCGCAGCTCTAGAAGTAAATTTACGTGTGTGTGTGCGTCTTCTGCTGAGAAACCATTGTTTCACCCACTTCCGTTTGGGTCTTCTTTGTTTGGCGTACAAGCATACAACTGTGGCCAAAAGAAGAGATTTTTCTTTGTCCATCTTGCGCAAGACGCTTTTCAAACTATCATTAATAAATCAAATGATAATACAGGTAATAGGCAATTTTGATACACCACTTCCTCCTCAAAAGACAGAACGGCACTGGTAGATTGGAGTGGAGTGGAGCGATCGGGGCTGTTTCATGATCGGCACGACTGTTCATCAACGCTCATAAGAGAATTGTATGAGTCGACAGTCGTGGAGGGTGTGGTTTTGCTGATTTTGGCGGGGGATGTTGAGATCAAGTAGAATCACCTCGTAGCTCAGGAAAATTAGAGGGAGAGGTAGTGCTTCTGAACCTACCGAGTGGGGGACGTAGGGGAAGAGCGTAGAAATCAAGTGGAATCATCCCGTAGTATTCTCCTGTCCAGACTTACTGTCCTGAGTCAGTGCTGCAGTCAAAGTGCTTCGTGAATGACACGATACACATCTCATGTTCTTGTAGTTCGAACTGATCGTTGAGCTGTCTCTTTCTCTTTTTAAAACGCCGTTTAGTTCCTTACTGGTTTCATATACACTTGACATCTTGCACAACCCTTGAGTACAAGCGAAATATAGTTCGGTAGAATATAAGCGAAAAGGTCACTTGATACAGTTCTGATTCAGCAGCCAGTGGGACTAGTTCACGCGACACTGTGTGTCTCTAGTGATGGAATCTCTTGATCTAGAGTCGCGTCGTGAGGGGGGGCTGCGTGTAGGAATGCACAAGGAGAGGTACGACCTGTTGTCGACTTCGGGAGTGCAGTAGAGTGTAATAGAACTCCCAACATATAAGAACAAGACCAGAGGTCCAGTAGAGCGAATGATTAGAGGCCCTGGGGTCGAAACGACCTCAACCTATTCTCAAACTCCAAATAGATGAGAACCCTGGCTAACTTGAAAAATGAAGCCGGGGGCCTTGGAACAGAGTGCCAAGTGGCAAGCAGAACTGGCGCTGTGGGATGAACCAAACGCTGAGTTAAGGCGCCTCTATCGGCGCTCATCTGAAACCATGAAAGGTGTTGTTTGCTTAAGACAGTAGAGCGGTGGTCCTGGAAGTCGAAATCCGCTAAGAGGTGTGTAACAACTCACCTACCGGAGCAACTAGCCCTGAAAATGGATGGCGCTGTAGCGTCGTGCCTATACTCAGCCGTCAGCGGCAACGATAGCAATCCCTCTTCACGGAGGGAAGTAGCTGTTACGCCTTGACGAGTAAGAGGGCTGCGGTGACGTGCGCAGAAGGGACTGGGCGTCAGCCTGCCTGGAGCCGTCGTCGGTGCAGATCTGGGTGGTTGTAGCATATACTCCAGCGAGGCCCTGGAGGGCTGATGGGGAGAAGGGTTTCTTGTGAACAGCTGTTGCACAAGAGTCAGTCGATCCTAAGCCCAAGGAGAAATCCGAAGCAATGGGTCGTCGTTTGAATATAATTTCGAGATGGCGCCAATTGGGCGAAAGGGAATCTGGTTCCTTATCTAGAACCCTGCAGTGGAACCGTACCAAATTGGGCCCTCATTGAGGACTCGTCAGGGCAACCTGAAAAGACCCAGAGACGCCGCCGGGAGAATCAGGGAGAGTTGTCTGTTCTCTATACGCGTTCGAGTTCCCTGGAAACCTCTTGCAGGGAGATAGGGTTTGGAGCGCGAAGAGCACTGAAGTTACGGCAGTGTCCCAATCTTCCCCACAGACCTTGAAAATCCGTGAGAGAGCCACGAGGAACCCCACACCAGCTTGTACCACATCCGCAGCAGCTGTTAGTTCCAAGGGGAACAATTCGGCCAGAACAACCCAGGAAGTTTGATTGTCCATAAGGCAATCGGTTGGAGTTAGGACACACAAGGATTGAGCAGGAGGGCTGGGGCCGACCCAGATTGCTAACGCGTGTAAGGGCACAAGGGGATGACATATGGCGGGAGTAAGCTATTCTGTTAATTGTTGCATTAACTGAATATCCAGCACAGAGGATCAAATGTTGAATGAAAGAGAAAGAGAAGGCAATGAAGGCTTGAATTGATCGACGAATGAGGCGAACGAGATAGAAGACTATATTGATGCTCTTGGTTTTTAAATGGTCCTTTTGATCATGCCAAGGTTCGGATGGAAAGGTCATTTGATCAGCAAGATAATGTTCTAATTGAGCAGCCAGTAGTAACACGCCACGCGACACAATGGATAGCTATATGAACTGATGTTATTATGACAGCGGAGAGCTTCTGAATACTGCAGGCGCTGATTGTGGAATGCCTTGATTTAGAGTCTGGCCTGGGGGGGGGGATCAACAGATAAGGACAAACTCTGTGCAGGGCCCTCCCTGTTATGGCCAAGGGCAACAAACTAATTCGGCCAGATTTGAGCCGAACCAACAAGTTTATAATCTTGCTGTCTGTTATGCTTTTTGTTGAAATCCAGTGTATATTATTTTCGTTTAGTAATGTTTAAATTTTCATTCTTTGAAATTTATTGTGAGTTACCGTGAAATGTGAGCTGTTGGAATTTATTAGGTCAGTGCGTTTACCTTCGGCCTTATACTTTGGGAAGCAACGTTAGAAAGAAGGCCGATTATTTTCTCCCGTGCGACTGAGGATTACAACTTATACGTTTTCTTTCAGCACCGTAGATAATTTGTGTCCAAAAAAGTCTTGAGACTGTCCCGGATTATCACCAGTATTTCAAAAGTGCAGTACAAATTGCTCTTCCTGAGATCGAGTTGTCTAGCCTGGTATTTATTTTTAGCCAGTTCTCTTCTTTACGAGGCTGCTCTTGCTCGTTAATTACGCTAAACCCTAACGGCCTCTGAAATGAATTAGAGGGGTCATAAAGAAGACTTCGTCAAGCTAATTCTCTATACGGCGGGCACGAAACTCGTTAAAATCTCAAGACTCGGTGATGGTGGAAATGCTAGGTAAACTTTTCTGATACGTAGCACGCATTTACGAGAAACGTTTCGCGGAAAATGTTTCAACGCGGCGCAATACAGAGGATATACGCACATCGCTTGAGAAAATAAATAAAACAAAAGGCAAAACTCGGAAACTTCAAGGCAAATCACGGGCTGATAGTAAATCAGGCAAAAATTAGGTGTTTTAATTAACGAAATGTGATCGTCGTTGACGAGATCGTTTTAATGAACTCAGTAACTTAAACTCGACCGAATACAAACCACAGAACTTCAAGGGGTGTGTAAGATGTCCAATGCAACCAGTAAAGAAAGAAATGGCTTTTCTGAAGAAAAGACCGCTCAAAATGAACATAAAAGGTGGCTTGGGGACGAGAGTTTGTTCCCAAAAAGGGGAATCCTAGAAATGGTTAGGAGGGGTTTTTTCAAAAAGGAGGCAAACTACAAGAACATGAGGAGTGTATTTTTGGTCGCATGAGAAGGTTGAAGATTGAAATAAAAGAAACTCGGTGAGCATGAGGACTGTATTACGTGCAATGAAGTGAGTAGAGTTTGTGTACAAAAGGGCGATACTTGGGGACGGCTGGTAATATGCATGAACTGGCGCGGGAAACTATCGGAAGGAGGTTGCGAACTGTATGGGCCGCGAGTAGGGGAATGTGTCTGAGTGAGCACAGGGAGACGAGTGTACCTATCGCGAGAGTTTCGTAGGTGAATGCATTTGGGAGGAGCTGTCTGTTCTGTTGTGAGGAATCTGAAATTGAGGGGAGGAATTTCCGCAGGTAGGAAGGTCTTCGGGGAAACAATGCCTTTGCCGTTAAGGCCAGTGAATTCCGTTAGGGCAGGTGGTATTTCGAGGTCGAAAACCCCAGACTCCTTTGGCGTGCGTCGAACAGTATCAAGTTACATGCATAGTTTTTCTCTTTTGATTATGAGGCAGTTTCCCAGCACAGCTGACCTAGATAAGTGTGGATAGGAGATAGCTAGTAGGGAATTTCACTTGATCTGTATGCTGTTTCCGTACATCCACCATTCAGTAAGTTCAGAAGCACTTGCTGCTGCCCAAAGTCTTCCAGCTATGAGGTGGTTCTACTTGATCTACTGTCTCTTTCCCTATTGGAAATGTTTAGAGATCCGCTGACTCAAGCAAAAATTACAGCTATCATGAGCTCGGATCCAATAGCCCAACTGTCATCGGGTTATGAGCCTTCGTGTAACACCATTAGACTACAATCGCTTGGGTGCCTACAATGGAAGTCAGTCGGTACACCTAAATCCCACACTTGGTTGGTTGTGAAGCATTACAACTAGCCTGAAGCCCTTGAGCTACAGGGTGATTCTACTTGAGCTACATGCTCTTTCCCTACATCTACCTTTCAGAAGGTTCAAAAGCACCACCTATTGCCTGACATTCCCAAGCTACGGGGTGATTCTTCTTGAGCTCCATGCTCTTTCCCTACATCCACCATTCAGAAGCACCACTCATTGCCTGACATCCCCAAGCTACAGGGTGATTCTTCTTGAGCTCCATGCTCTTTCCCTACATCCACCATTCAGAAGCACCACTCATTGCCTGACATCCCCAAGCTATGGGGTGATTCTTCTTGAGCTCCATGCTCTTTCCCTACATCCACCATTCAGAGGGGGCAGTAGCTCAACCCTATTGCCTGACATCCCCAAGCTATGGGGTGATTCTTCTTGAGCTCCATGCTCTTTCCCTACATCCACCATTCAGAAGCACCACTCATTGCCTGACATCCCCAAGCTATGGGGTGATTCTTCTTGAGCTCCATGCTCTTTCCCTACATCCACCATTCAGAAGCACCACTCATTGCCTGACATCCCCAAGCTATGGGGTGATTCTTCTTGAGCTCCATGCTCTTTCCCTACATCCACCATTCAGAAGCACCACTCATTGCCTGACATCCCCAAGCTATGGGGTGATTCTTCTTGAGCTCCATGCTCTTTCCCTACATCCACCATTCAGAAGCACCACTCATTGCCTGACATCCCCAAGCTATGGGGTGATTCTTCTTGAGCTCTATGCTCTTTCCCTACATCCACCATTCAGAGGGGGCAGTAGCTCAACCCTATTGCCTGACATCCCCAAGCTATGGGGTGATTCTTCTTGAGCTCCATGCTCTTTCCCTACATCCACCATTCAGAAGGTTCAGAAGCACCACCTATTGCCTGACATCCCCAAGCTACGGGGTGATTGTTCTTGAGCTCCATGCTCTTTCCCTACATCCACCATTCAGAGGGGGCAGAAGCTCAACCCCATTGCCTGACATTCCCAAGCTACGGGGGGATTCTTCTTGAGCTCCATGCTCTTTCCCTACATCCACCATTCAGAAGGTTCAGAAGCTCTACCTCCTGTCCGAAGCACATGGCGTTTGTCAAATCAGGATCTCTTTCTTTCCTCTTGACCTGTCGATATAGCACGACACAGGCGCTGTGTGTACGAAGGGAGTGGAAATAGTATCAGTGCCGGTAGCTTCCCCACTATCTTCGGGTGAATAACCCTATTCTAGTACACCTCCGTGAAATGTTACTCATTTGCCAGATTTTATTCTTGCTCGCAACTTGTCTCCTTGAGAGAAACCATCGCTTTCCTGTATTTCAAGATTCTAAGCCCTTCGTATGTTTCGCCATTCAGGGTGATGTTAAATTCAGCGGGACTCCTCAGGAGAGGCTTCTTATATTTTTGACACTTCATTTTGAGGAATGTTCACGTTCTCACCCTTGTCACAGTCTCGAGGAATTGTTATCTTTTTAACAACACACTATCGTGGCCGCGTGATCTGCGTGCGCTCGGTTTTGTGGTATTCGGTTGAAGGTGGACGGACCAAATAAAAGAAGAGCGCCAACGGAATCCTTCCTTGCTTTCTGGATGTTATTGACGAACCAATACACGCTGAGCGAAGGGAAAGATAACTGAATCATGGACAAAACGTGAACAGTTACAAAGCTTAGGCGCGATTCCGATTTGTTTTCAGGAACATTTACATCCGTATACGTTAAGCGCGTTTTCATGTGCATGTGCTTCAGTCGGTAACTCTGCCTGGTTTTCGAGAGCGCTGTAGAGGTCTACAGTATTTCCTAATCAAAAGCATTTCAACTTTGATCGCAACCATAACTGAATCTAATTTTATCGTTTTCTGGTTTGTTTCAGACTGAACTTCGACTTTCCTGGAAGCAGCAACCAGGTTCGTAATTCATTTAATGTTATCTCCACTACACACTAATTAATTCATTTTTACTTTCCATACTCTTTGGAAGTAGGAAGAAAAGGATCTTCAAATATTCATGTTTCAAAGGTTTTTGGGCTAAAAAAAAACCGTTTGCGAAAATGTTCTGTGTGTCTGTGGCCGCGATTGAGAGAAAAAGTACTCACCGAATTGGATGAAATTTAATTTTTACCCTGCAGATCACCTTGGAACGCCAAAAAAAGGATACGAACCGAATGCACTAAAAACTAGCTATAGTGATCATAGTGATCAAAACACCGAATATTTTTTCTCACAAACGGCTCTAACAATTTTGATTAAACTATTTCTATTGACGCTTCTCGATAACACAGTTTCGCCATGAAATTCTCATTCTTGGGGAAATTACGAGAGCAACGCAATAAATTGTCTCAAAATTTCGAATAAAATAGATTTTATCTTCGTTTTGTTCTCACATAAGACTAGCAGAAAAGACACTGTGGTAGTACAATGGGGATTGCGGTTGAGGATGGTTTTATGGATGTACAGGGCGATCGTCAGGGCTGTGGTTACCTATGCTGCCCTAGCCTGTGGACCAGGGCAGGAAAGAAGACTGTGCACCTGCAGTTGAGTAGACTGTTGCGCAGGGCCTGCGATGGGTTGTATGCAAACAACCCTCAGAGCTGCGCTGGAGGTCCTGTTGGGTCCTGCACCTCTTCACATGCTTGTGGAGAGAGCTGCCAATTTACTGGCGGCTCGTGTGCTAGAACTGGCCCTGGTCAGGGGGTACATGAGCCCCACACTATCTCATATTGAACAAGGGGCGAGGGGGGGAGGCTGTTCCACGTGCCAGGGAGCTCCAGATATTACACAGACGAATCAGTGGGAGGTCTCACAGGTGGAAGGGTTAATGGGCCTGGGATCCAGGTAGCAATACCGCTTGTTATGCTGGCGAAACGTTTCCAGGCTGAGCTCTTTGCATTGACGGCATTCGCCCATCGGTCATGTGCACAGGAAGCTCTAACCGGAAAGGCTGTCAGACGGTCAGGGTGCACATAAGGCCCTGGCTTCTTATACTGTCAGGGCTGATTTGGGAATATCTGAGTGGTCTGACCTTAACACTGCGTTGGGGAGCAAGTCAAACAGGGATGGAAGGGGATGAGGAGGCCGACAAAGTGGCGAGGGAAGGATCTGCACTGATGCAAGAGCAATCTGAGCCCTTTGCAGGTACCACCAAGGGCCACTTGAATAAGGAGGTTGGTAAGTGGGAGGAGAAGAGCAGGGTGACTATTGGCGGGGTGTGACTACCTTAGGTAGTCAAGATTATTTATTGGGGAGATCGAGAGAGATCCTCAGCCTGGAGAAAGTATACGGATGGGTATGCGGCCTGTTCAGAGAGCACTGTCCACTAAGGTACCACCTGCCCAAGATTGGTAAGTACACAGATGCAGGCTGTGAGGAGAATGTACTGTGCAATTGTAAGTGGCTACCTGCAGCGTGCCACAGAACGCTTGGTGAGGTTGCAAGGATGGACCTGAAGACAGCCTTGAGTTTTGTTGGAGATTGGCGGCGACACTCTACGGAGGTCGCATCGTTGGCAACAGCTCCATAAGAACAGTTTTTCTTTTCTGTTCGTTTCATCTACATTCCTTGAGGAATTGATCGTTGGGCAAACTTTACTCCACACTTCGTCAGGCACACTGTTCTCACAGCTTTTGACTAACCTTTCGATGTCTTTGCTCAATCTCTCCCAATCGAGGTCGCCAGCTCATTCATGCCTTCGTCAAATGTGTTTATACGAAGCTCACTGAGGGCTGGTGCTGGGAGACTCTTGGGAATAACTCGATCCACTCGCAAGAGCGTGTTGTTAGATATTGCAAACGGCCTGCCTTGTGGGGTTTCTTGCAGTTGGCCTCTGCGTACACGGCATCAATTAAAATTTTAGTTGACTGGTTTGACGAAACGGCAGTCCATGTTTTCATTCTCTTTCCCCTTTTGGCATCGTATTGTATAATTCAGATCCCCGAGGAAGGAAGGGTACCTGAGGCGTAAAGAATTCCTTTGCGGCAGAGGACTGTCAGAACGCTAAATACCGGATAGTGGCTCATCCGTGACCAAAACAAAGTCAGCCAATGATGAAATTGAAGATTGTTCCACAAGAATGATGGCTAAGGCATTTCTGTCCATTTGTCTGGATGAGCTCAAAGCGTATAGGCAATTAAAAATTGGTTTTGCAGAAAGTGCTATACAGTCGCCAGCGTGTTGACGAAAAGGAGTCGAGTATGTAACTTGTTTCAATGCTCCTCCTCGAGTTAAATATCGCGTCTTCTGGAAACGTTAGAAAGCTTTTGTAGTTACATGATATTTCCCCGTAGACAAGGAAGGGAAGAGAGTTTAGGCTCTTTCAAACGGTTGTACAGAAGATTTTATAGCTCGTCCGCCTCTCAAGTTCCAGCGGAGGGGTTCGGCTTCAGTTCTCCTCTCCTTATTCGGCCGGCGAATGATTTAATGCTGGAATATGACTCCAGTACGTAATAACCTCCTGCGAGCCAGTTGATGGACGAGTGCATCAATCTCCAGAAACGATTCTCCCCCCGAGGGTTGTGGGTGGGGGGGGGAAGCTTTTAGCTCGGACGATGTCGGCGAAGGAGTAAAAACGTTCTAAAGGTTATAGAACTTCATACCAGAACGTGCCGAGTTTTATACGGAAAACGCTGTTATTGCTGACCTCACGGGAAGTTTCAAGAAGACCTTGAAGAAACCCTGGATACAATGTTATGTAAAACCTCCAGGCGCCAATCTGAATTGACGCAGGCTCTTCAAACGCTGGCACATCCAGGGGGTCAGTCTCAACATTGTCGAGCCACCAAATTCGCCTGATTCACCTGCGTCCAACAGGAAAACCTCGACGCCGCTGGAGTCCATTTTATCCTACATCGGACACCAAATGAAGTCGGAAAGAAAGACGGAATACACGAATATAATAATCAGCCAAAGTTGAGTTTCTCACACACAAAGCCACAGTTACAGTACAAAAACAACGCAATGTCTTTGATTATTATGGTAACCACAGACCATAAATTGAGCGAAACGTCGACTTTTTTCTTTTTTTTTTTTTGAAACGGTGGATGCAGGCAATACCCACACTGCAGCTACAAACGGGCCTATTGTAAGGGGGTCCATGATCCACATCCAGGCCCCACGGCACTGGTGTGACGTCACCTATGCGCCCCCACCACCCCTGCACAAAGCGGAGGACATCCGCAAGTTTGGCATTCGCCACCTCTTCGGGCTGAAGAAGAGGCCTCCCAAACACACAACGGCGCAAGGCTGCGAGCCCATCGCATACGCACAGCACATGCTCTGCCGTCTCGAGCCCTATCTCGCAGAACGTGCATACCTGTACCTCGCACTTGCCAATATTTGCAAGGTGGTACCTCAGCGGACAGTGTCCTGTGAACAGGCCACATATGATCCTCATATCCTTCCTCCTCAGTGCAAGCACCTCCTTGGACCTCTCTCTGGAGAGCTGGATGAAGAGTTTTGACTGTCTAAGGCCAGGCAGCCCCTGCTAATGAGCAGCCCTGCACCTGTCCTCCCATTTTCCAACCTCTCTACATAGGTGGCTCCTGGTAGTCGCAACAAAGGGCTCAGGGCCAATAGGGATCTGCTCTGATCCCTTCTTAGCCAACCTATCAGCCCGTTCGCTTCCCTCTATACCCTGATGCCCTGGCACCCAACACAGTGTTACACTGTTTTCCTCAGTCCTTCAGTCCAGTCAGACACTCCCACACCTGCTGTGATGTGAGACAGTATGAGGCTAAGGCCTTGAGAGTGGCCTGACTGTCCACCATGTTGTAGATTCTCTGCCGCTTCAGTCCCCTCTGCAGCAGTCGCTGCACACAGACTGTCACCGTCTCTGCCTAGAACACTGTGGCCAGTGACCCCAATGGGATCGTTGCTCTGATCCTCAGCCCAAAGATGCCTGCCCCTGCAAGGCCACCCTGCACCGAGCCATCAGTGTAGTATATCAGGGCCCCAGCTTCGAAAGCGGGAGCTCCCCCTTCCCACCTGGACCGAGAGGGTAGCACAAAGTTGAACCTCGCGGGCATTGAGTCTACCACATGCAGTTCGGGCCCCCCCACCTTCACCTTGTCTAGGATAAAGTGGCAGGAACTCCTCCTCCCCCGCATGATCAGTCCCAACTCCAACATACTCACAGCCTGGAGGAACGCCATCCTTTTAACATGTATGTGGAGAAACGTCGGCTTAGAGAAGCTATTTGTTTTGTTGTAACTGACTCCCAGATAGGATGAGCCTGACCACAGGACGAGCCAGTTCCTTTATCGGTACAACGCGACTTCAACGCGCAGCTCCACTTCTTTTCTCTCAAAGACTCTCCATCCTGCATGTCTTGCGCCTCCAGTGTGAAGGAGACAAGAAACCATGTGCTGCTTCATGCAGTTACTACAACAGTGAGAGATGGTTAATGGGAGAGCAGACAAATCTATCTACATTGACTGCCTATACAAACGTTTCGCCCAGTTGGCGTCGAAAGTCATGGCAAAGATGATTAATGCGAAGAAACTTGGCCGCAGTTGATTTGTCCCTTTGAAACTTGCAACACAAGTAAATAGTTAGATCAGGTGGGAAACCCGATTAAGAACTCCTCTCAGATGGTACGGGATTCTTCAGGTGGTCAGACATCGACGCGGTAACACACAAGCAACAGCTCTCCACTGGGAACCTCGCATAATAACCAAACCTACCGTACCTTCACAGGTCAGGGTTCGGGAGATGCCGAGCGAGTGTTGTGCACCTAATCGACACAGAACTCACCGCCTAATGAAGGTATCTGACATCACCTTCACACTTAGCCGATGCCGAGGGGTATTTTGCACACACAAAGCGTGATGAAGTGGACGTCAGTACAAATGCACTTCTCATAGGTCGTAACATGGCTTCTCAAAAGGAAATTGACAGCTCATACAAAACAAATCACTAACTACAATTATAATATGAATTAAGAGGAACTGACGCAGGAACGCCACTCTCACTCATGTTGACAATAAAAACGAAAAGGATGATATTT
This sequence comes from Pachypeltis micranthus, assembly GCA_020466155.1. Taxonomy (NCBI): domain Eukaryota; kingdom Metazoa; phylum Arthropoda; class Insecta; order Hemiptera; family Miridae; genus Pachypeltis; species Pachypeltis micranthus. The sequence continues at coordinate 23,318,098 of CM035778.1, forward strand.
CAGTACTGGAGATCTTGGCATTATTTGAGCGTTTTTCCTCTTTTATTTGTCAGTTTCTCTCATTTAATTATAGCTCGAAACGAGTGACATAAATTAATTGACACCAAAAGCGTCAATCAGGTTTGCAGTAACGACATACTACCAACAAATGGACTAAACGTGACTGACCTAGACCGAATTATTCCACCAAAGACGAAAGAAGAAATCCAATTTATCAGGAAAGGACAAATGGCGTCTTCGACGATTCAAAAGCTCCTTCAGTAGGTCGGCAGGTTGTTACTTGTTAGTAAAGGACTTTCACCTTTTTCTCTACTTGTTCGACCACCAGGCTTTAATCGGGCCACGTTTTGAATCAAGGCCTCGGTCGTAATAAATCCCAGACGCGAACGGACGAATCTCATCTGAAGGGACTGGAATCTCATTCAGACTAACTAATGGATAGGAGGAGAGCAATCGCTTGGCTTGCCTCGGGAAATGCTCACTCAAAATTTGACTCTTTACGCTTCAAGACAATAGGATTCCAAATCTGCAGTTCATCCGCCGTCCAGGCCATATTTTGCCTGTAGCATCGTCTAAACAATTCGGTCCTATCGACGAGAATTCCATTTGGTGACTAGTTGTGCCCACCTGGTCTGTAATCCAATCGGACGAAACCCATGTTTGTTAGGGGGGAGAAAATGGTTATAAATTGTCAAAAACGGAAATTTTGTCAGTTTCATTGCAATTACGTTGTCGTCAGTATCGCTCCCTAGGTTTCAGTCGAAGCTGGGTCGAATAATGCGAGGCTCAAAGGTGTAGAACAGCAGACGAGAGGGGGGATTTGAGGTGGAGTTTGAAAATAAGTGGATAAACGCGATGAGCGTGAGACAGGACTATATTAACACTTTGATATAACGTAGCGAACAAGATATAAGCGTGCAAACGAGAATTTACACGACCCAAGGGGGGGTCTCTGAATAGGTCAAATGTGTTGCGGGGAAGAGAGCAGAGAGTGAGTGAGTAGCGCGAGCGCTAAGAGACAAATGTGCGTTATTTAATTGGCTCAACATAGAGCTGAGTGTTGGAACCTAAGGAGAGAAGGTAAACCGTATGGTGGGAAGTGAATATTTTGGAAAGTCCTCCAAGGAAAATCCGTTGTTGTCTCCTAGAAATAAACATTAAGCCCTTTGCTGGCAGGAGAAGCCAACTGAACCGTATCCTCTCGGACCTTCCCCCAGCAACTGTCACAAAAACTTCATGTCAGAGAGAGCTAGACTGAGTCCATCGAGAGAAGGGCAGAGCTCAAGATTTCAACTAACACAGACCGAGCGGATGAAATAACAGTAAATATAGCGAGGCAAATTCTATTACTTGAAAGAACTACCGGGACAACGTTGCGAAAGTTATCATTCCTTCCCGGCCTCCAGTCATCGGTCTCCTTATTCACTCCAACCACCTGTCAGTTCGACTCATCCACCAATGTTCAATTGCCTAGCATCGTCTAGAAAATGCCAATTTTCGTTGTTCCGTTGTTGCCAGGTTGTGTTTCGTGTCGATTACTGGTATTTTTCGATGCTGAATCGCATGGAATGGGTCTCGGAGGTGTGAGACTGCGTCAAGTTGAATGAGAACAATATCATCTGAAATATCGAATATGCAGTTGACGTTTCTTGGATTGTTAACGTATCCATGATATATTCTTAATATTTTTCGGCGTGTTCGAATAGAATGGGTCCTAATCATGCTGAGCAAGAGATTAACCCTTGTGTAACAATTTTTTGCGTGTTCCTCCGATGAGTAAAGAAAAACCCCGTATATCCATCCATTTCAGGAAAAGTGGTAATTGATTTCATTTGGCAAATGTGGACAGGTCTTATTTCTTAAATTTAAATAAAACTCGTGTCGGAAAACTGTAACTGTTGTCATGTGGGCTGGATTTCTTTAAAAAACTGTAATGAAATAGGTTTTTGTTTACATTTTTGATTGTTTATTTTGCTGCTCTCCTCATTATTATTCTTCTTTATTTAACAATTCGACTACGAATATTGGTGATCATATAACATTACTTACAAAATTAAAAATAATTGCTATAACAAATATAAATATATAAGTATTGCACAAAATTATAAGTTTTTAACTATATTCGCGAACATTTCTCTGTCTCTAGCCACCTCTAAGAGGTTCCCAATATTACTTATTCCAGTCCAATGCCGAATGTTGCGTAGCCACGATAGTTGCTTCCGGCCGATGCCTCTTCTGCCTTCAATTTTTCCTTGTATAATTAACTGCACTAGTTCGTATTTCTTATTTCGCATAATGTGGCCCAAGTAGGCCGTTTTTCTCTTTCTTACAGTTGCTAGCAATTCTCGCTCACATTGCATTCTTCTTAAAACTTCCTCGTTGGTCACACGATCCGTCCATGGTATTTTAAGTGTTCTTCGAAAGAGCCATAATTCAAATGATTCGAGTTTGTTAAGGTCCGCTATTTTCTAAGTCCAACTTTCCATAGCGTATAACAGAGTTGACCAAACGTAGCACTTCAAAAAGCGCATTTTTGTTCTCATATTGCGCTCATCTTTCTATACTTCAGAAAAGTATTACGTGCAATTTCGATACGGCACTTCACTTCCTTTGAACAATCCCAGCTGTCATTAATATGACATCCGAGGTATTTAAAACTTTGTACTTTTTCAATAGGAGAGTTATTAACTAATAAATTTGTATTGACATATGTATTTTTTCTGCTTACTATCATATACTTGGTTTTTTCTCTATTGATTCGCAAGCCAAACTCTTCGCTGCATTCATTAACTTTGTTTATCAATTCTTGTAAACCTTTTAAGCTGTCGGCAATAAGAGTGGTGTCGTCTGCATATCTTATATTGTTGATAAGTACTCCGTTTACTTTAACACCTTGATTACTTTCATTTATCGAATCTTGATATATTCTTTCCGAATATATATTGAATAACAAGGGTGATAAAATACACCCCTGTCTGACTCCTCGTGAGATAGATACTTAGTCAGTTATACAACCATCGATGCTTACATGGGCAGTTTGTTGCCAGCACAAATTTTTTATGCAACGAATTTCTTTGTCGTCTATTCCCATAGACTCAAGAATTTCTATTAGCTCATCATGTTTAACCATATCAAAAGCTTTCTCATGATCGATAAAGCATAAGAATACATCTTTTTGAACGTCTCTACAGTTCTGGATTAATACTTGAGTACTAACCAATGCCTCTCGGGTTCTAAGTCCTTCCCTAAAGCCGAATTGCGATTTACCCACTACCTCTTCGCATTTTCTGTATATTCTGGCATGTATAATTTTAAGAAACATCTTTAGCACGTGAGGCATCAAACTGATAAGTCTGTATTCATTGCAGTATTTTGCATTTTTCTTCTTAGGCAAAGGTATATAGGTTGATCTTAACCAGTCTTCAGGATATTCGCCTGTATCGTAAACGTGGTTAAATAATTGAGCTAAAAGTGTTATGTTTCTATCGTCAATCAGTTTTATGGCCTCAGACGGCACCTCATCTGGTCCCGTTGCTTTATCGCCTTTTTTATTTCATCGTTAGTTATATAATTGCCAGTAGTACTTAATGGGATACAGATATTGTAGCTAGACCTATTGTTATCAGCAAAAAACTTTTCAATATACGTCGTCCAAATTTGCTTTTTTTCATTTATGTCGAAAATTATTTCGTTGTCCTCATTGACAAGAAGCGAGGATGGTTTTTTTGCGATAAACTTTCGCAGTTTGTTTTAGTTTTTTGTGTAGATTAAAGATAATAATCCTCATTATTATGGCTGAGGATTTAATGTTATTATTTGTCAGTTTGACACTGCCCACGAACAAAGGTGTCATGCACAATTTTGGTGAGAAGATCGCTACGGTTTTTATAAAGAGTTTAGAAGGCTTTGAAATGTAACGATCCAAAGAAAACTGCAGGAACCTTTTATTCCATGGCTTTGCATAACTTTTCACTTCTTAGGGCCAAGGAAAGTGATAAGTTCAATAATTTGAAGCGGTTGGGTTGTTTCACCAAATTAACCAAAAGAACCTAATTCGAGCGGAGAATGGAGTGCGTCATCTTAGGCATTTCAACCAGCAGCCTTGAGCCGAGCCACCAGGTTTCACTTTCCTCCAAATTGGAAGACAATAACTTTCATCGCTCGTCGTTAGTCGTAACGACGAAACTCGCCTGAAAGCGACCGAACGCGTCTCAAGAGCTCCTCAATACTGAAGAACTCCGAGAAACGACTTAGGTGAATGTTGACAATGGCATTGCGCCAAAAAAAAAGAAGTAAATACCGTTTTCTCCGTTTTACTCTGCTTTCCGTTCATCGGCGAGGAGTGACGTCGCGAAATGTAAGGCCCCCGTCCCATTTTCCGAGCTCTTCTTCAACAAATGAGCCGTGACAAGAGCGTCATAAGTCCAAGTAGGTTGCGAACGCTATTATTATCGACGGTACTGGTTCATAGGGGCTTTGAAGCGGGTACAACGAACATCGAAACGAGGGCTAATGAGATACCTCCGTGAACAATATCGCTTTTGTGTTACCCTAATCTCCGAGACGAACTGTCTGAACGGCCTCTATAAATCAGTGGAAAATCCTGCGGTTCCGGAGAGAATTTGTTCTAGTTGACTTTTTGCCCGTGATTTCCTCCAAAACTGTAAACGACGGATCAAATAACCTTCCTCTTCCCCCTTTGGGAAGTCGATAGGCGCGTAGGCCTACCTAAGATGCGTGCTACGTTCAACGTATTTCTACCACAACATTTATCGAGCACAAAGCAGTCGAATCAGAAATCTCTGGCGTGCCGCATCACGTTCTATCAGGTTCCCCAATTTATCAAGTAGCTCCTACTTACGCCAAGACGACTGTTGAGCTATCTATCCATAGGTGGTCCATGAGACTGTCCGCCAGATGTAGAAGGGTCGAGTTTACCATTTTAGAATAATCGGGTATAACTGTGAGAAATGCGGTTTGAATTCCGGCATTTTGGCGTTGTAAAGAACGAGATCTGTTCAGGTGATTTGCTAATATGGAAGGGGACACACACATACAGACCACGAGTAGACATTATTCGAATTAAATACAGAAATAGTTGTGGTAAACAAAAGGGGAGTTGGTATAAGTTGCTAGGAGACAATTTAGGTTTGTTTCCTCCATACGCCGCCATTTCAGTAAGATATTTGTACATAATCTCGTTGGGATGAGTCGGGAGACAATGAGGGAAATGAGCCCTGGATGGGGTAGAAACGATCACTTTTGCAACATTGACCCGCGAGTTACCTCAAGTAGTCGAATTTGCTTTATATTTACTATGATTCCACTATTTTCCTTCTACTCGCCGCCCTGCACGTCTGAGGTCTGTCATATACGACTCAGCATCGACCAAAACCCAGGAAACGGTACCAAACACGAGTGTCGACTATAGAATCGTAATTTTCGTTGTTCTGTTGTTGTCAGGCTGGCCACAGACAACTTGACGAAGCTCTGATGCACTTTCTGTACGAACTACACACCCCAACAAACCCGCACACAACAACTGTTTCATATACTGACTACTTGCAAGTTATTAAGGGCCCATGCTACGTGACACTACTCCAGCTGGTCATGTAAACAACCAAGACGAACCACAACGCATCCAGCTTGAAAAGGTTCAACGCATCGGGATTCCAAATCTGCAATGCACGTCCGTCGTCCAGGTCGTATATTGCCTTTAACGTGGTCTACACAAATCCGTTCTACTCAAATTTGGTTGTGGCCGCCTGCTCGGCAATCCGATCGGACGAAGCCCAAGGTTGTTATGGGCAAAAAAATGGTTACAAAAATTAACAATAACGCAATTTTGGCTTTTTTATCGCAATTACTTCGTGTTCGGAGTAGGTAAGAAATGAGAGTTGAAACGGGTTTTGAGAGTTTTAGCTCAATTGGAGTGGGGGAAGAAAACCACGCCCCTTGGCCAATCGCACTATAGTACGAGGTTTTTGGCCACGCCCCCTAACCAATCACGTTATAGTATGGCCTTTTCTATCCCCTCTACCCCGCCCCTTTACCCCCTCTACCACAATTTCAACCAATTGTACTGTGGTACGACCTTTTTTACCCCCCCGCCTTGCCACTGTTTCCAGAAATTGACCACCTCTCCTTTGGTTTGCCCCTCCCACCAACCAGTCACATTATAGTACTACCTTTTTACCCCCTCTCTTCATACTAATATGTAGTATTATGACCCCCCCATGGGAAAACGCCCGAGAATACTACGCAGTAGTCTGAGGCAGCTGCTATTACATCATGTTGATGAGTCATGCCCTTGAACGATCGTGTGACCATTCTAGCGTCCCACAAGGAGGATGTCACATCTGTCCTTCTTATACCACAAGTTTATGTTATTTTACAACGTTGTGCTGTAGCCTAGTGGATAGAAAGCCTGACAAACGGTACTGCATTCGATCCCAGGGAAGGAACTTTTTTTAAAAACTGACGTCATCCAAACGCACTAGAATTTTATTAGAATGTGGGGGGATACTCCTACTATAGTACAGAAGGCTTGTGGGAGAAGGCTGGATGGAGGAGGAAAAAGGTAAGTAGTTGTTGGGGGGGGGGTCATAATAGTACATATTAGTATGAAGAGAGGGGGTAAAAAGGTGGTACCATAATGTGACTGGTTGGTGGGAGGGCAAACTAAAGGAGAGGTGGTCAATTTCTGGAAACAGTGGCAAGGCGTGGGGGTAAAAAAGGTCGTACTACAGTACAATTGGTTGAAAATTGTGGTAGAGGGGATAAAGGGGGGGGTGGAGGGGATAGAAAAGGCCGTACTATAACGTGATTGGTTATAGTTACCATTGCCAAGGGGCATGGTTTTCTTCCCCCACTCCAATTGAGCTAAAACTCTCAAACCCCGTTTCAACTCTCATTTCTTACCTACTGTTCGGTATCGTTTTCCAGGTATTTTTCGAAGGTGAATAAAATGGAACGAGTCTCATTATTATACGACTGCGTCTCGACTAAAAACAATGAAATCGGAGTAGTTACAGCGAGCCGAAGTCTTCTAATCGAGAGAACTCGCGGGAGAGTACAACAAAAGTAATTGTTTCATTTTTCGCTACCACCCGTCAGCCGTGCCAATTGCGTACGGGCGTCTGGAATGTGTAATTTTCGTCGTAGTCAGGTCATGCATCGTGTCGTTTACTGTTATTTTTCGATGCTGAATAAAATGGGATGGGTCATGGAGGCGTAAGACAACGTCAAGCTGTGTAACAGAATAATAAACCGCTGTGTAATAATTTGCTGCATTTTTCATTATTTGAAAACCCACCCCCTCACGCAAAATAAACTCCCTTTCAGCCATGTTCACAGGCACGTACAAACTGTTTTGCTCAAATGGTGACCTGCGGGCACAGGAACTTGAGAAACTCGAAGCTCTGAAGAACACATTAAATTCTAGTCGGCCAATCACATAACTTTTGTTCCTAAAGATACCTAAAAAAGCAGAATGTCCTCACGGAGCGTTACCAGAACGCTGAGCAGTGGCTGATTATTGCTCCTGCGGATGTAAAATTTAACACGTTACGCGTATAAGTTAGTTTTCTCACGCGGACACGTATGTACATTTTCTATCTGCGTGGTTTTTACGTCTCGTTAAATTCCGGAGTTGGAGCAATCCCGACGTTCAAATACAGTTAGTTCGTCGACCTCCGCTCTATTTAGATAAGAGGCCCGACGCCTTCCCCGGGGCTGGGTCCTTATCGATCTCTTGATGAGTCAGGAAATACCGTTAAGCCCGGCTCTAATGCACCTCGGGTAGTGAAAGCGAATCGCCTACTCTTTTTCTCAATTTCTTTCCGATCGGGTTTCAGCGAATGAAGACGTCTCGGCGTCTGACACTCCGGAGGGTTTCAACATTTTTGGACGTTCCTCTGAACCTGAGGCGTGTCGATTTTGTGCACAAAAGGGACTCCCTCGTACAATCGCTACCACGGCTGAGAAAAAGGCGTTTCAGACTATTCCCAAATCGAATCCGTGACGACCATGAATCTGGGATGCGTTTTGGATCAGAGAGGGTTGAAAGTTATATCAGTGATGTAGGAGATGAGGTACGAAGGGCATCTTGATGAACTAGTATATGAGGCCCTCATGCCAGACTCTGTCGAAGGGCGTTCAGGAGAACCATCGATGCATACCGTCTCTGGTGCGGTTTTCTGCAACGAATTCGGCAACTCTGGAGTTGGTGGCAGGTTCCACGGTGGTTTCTGAAGCCGTGCTGGATGTTGGGGGGGAGGGGGCACATGGTTATTGCTATAAACTCGTCTAATTGAGTCAGGATGATAGGCTCGATGATCTCTCAGGATGCAGAGTTGCAAATCCGGAGCCGGATGAAAGAACTCACGAGAGTGGTTTTTGGTCTTTGGTACGGCTACTCCACGGATGGACATCAAGAAGAAGACTTGCGGGAAGTACCTGGCATTCCTGCGAGACATTAGGACTGACACAGTAGAACGTTAGACTGCGGTGCTCGTTCCAAGCAATGCACAGTAGACGTGGGGAGAGGAAGTAGTGAACCTGCGTAGGAACCCAGTTTACGATTGGGGAGTAAAGTGAGCTCGGTAAAGCATGGCTTGTCTTCAGCAGGCACTGGAAATTTTAGAAGGAAGGCAGTAGTCTAGCGCTGAGATAAAAGGAGTCAAGTCCAGACATCGGTCTTTGTCCAATCATCAGTTCAAAAGCTGAACAATCCGTTTGAAGAAGATACTCTGTGTGCATGTACAGAGTCTCATCGCATTATTTCAATAATAAATTGTTAAGAGGAATCACAATTCCACACGATGTTAACGACGCGATGAGAGTTATCGCATGTTATACGCCCTGCAGAGATTTTGTCATAGTTATTACGCACTCGCCACTCCACTAAAATGATAACTGCCGGCGAGAGACGGAGTGTGCTCATTCGGCGCGTTAAATTCCGTTTATCGTGACAGAAAACGCTCCTTCGAGTGTCTTACGGGCAAATATCTCGTGAGATTTCAACGAGGTGGCACATATTTGAAAGTGCGTGACGTGGGAAGAGGAGCGGAGAGAGAGAGAGAGAGTTGACACACGGCTGGCTCGTTGCTAAATGTCACGCGCCATTCCCCCGTTTTTCAATGCTCTTGATAAGATCGAGTCGGACAATATTGATAGTTGACTCAACTCTTACGAGAGGACGTTACGAAATGTCGCTCTAATATTTATTCAACGAGCGTGCAACTTCTGCTGCGAGATCGACGAAGCTAATGTGAAGGGGGTGATTTTGTGGTGTTGATCACACAAACTCTCGGCTATTACGACGCTGTTAAAACAGTCGAAGGAGTCCCCGGAATGAATGGAGGGTCCGCTGTCAGTGGCCCCATGATTTTATTCCTGCGTATTGAAAACCAACGCGGAACCGTTTGGCCCATTGCCCTCTCAGCTCTGCATTCCCTCTTCACTCTGACGAGTCTTACAACGTGCCGCTATTCCCGTACATCCTCCAGCAATTTGGGAGGTTCAGGAGTGGTATTTCCTTGCCGTCTTCATTCTTCAAACCTGCGAGACACTGCCCCCGCATCAGCAAGATCCATCCTCTTCTTGCTGAACCGGTCCACCCTGATGGCAGCAGTACCCAGCTCGTCCTGGAACCAGTGGGTTCCCTGGTTAGGGTGCTCTTGCCTCAAGAGTAGCAGATCGGCCCCATTCTCCTGCTGAAGCTGCTGTAGAAGATCCTGCGCCGTTCCAACTACACTGTTATCATTGTTATTTCGAGTAAAAATTGATTAAAGCGGCGTACGTCAGCTGGGTCCAACACTACACGCTCTTTCATTTTAATATTAACATTGTGTGTGCATGGATATGCATGTGAGCGTGATTATGAGATAAGGATTCAACCAAATCCATTAAAATATAATTCATGTTCCGCGCTGTTCTGACTGCTGCGTTTTCGTTTCATCATACAGCTGCTGAACTCACCTGCGTCAACCTACTTTTTTTCTTCCAAAATTCCACGCTTTGCCGAACGCAATGGTTTCTAGAGCCGACTACAAGCATACCCACGTACCAGGTTCTTCAATAGTTCATTAGGTTTTTGAGTCATACTACACTTATCTCCATATCCCATAGATTTTCCACCTCTCTGAAAGACTCTCTCAGAGCTCAGACAAGTAATCTCATACCTCTTCAGTGGTCATACCAGTTCGACTATCCAGAGATTTTTTTTATTTGTCAATTTGATGCAACTGAGAAAACCACAACCTCGGCCTCAAATGGGCTTATTGTGTGATGGCACTGAGCTACTTAATGTCCTCCCAGTTGTAGTTGCATGAAGCTGGGGTTGCCTGATGCGACATCAAACAATGCATTCCCACCATTCTCGCACGAAACGTAAGTCAACCTAACTCAGGATGCTGCTGACGAACCCCAAGCAGTCCAGCCTCTCACAAGTACACAGTACTGTCCATTCTGAAGAATCTGCAACTCTGTACCTCAGACTTACCAATCTTGGCCAGGCGGTACACTTGTGGACAGCGTCCTGTAAACTGGCTGTTCAGCGCAAGCCGATTTTAGTATGGGTTTTTTGACCTCTGAATTCCCGCAGCTGCCCTAACGGCAAAGGCATTGTTTCCCCAAACCTCTTTTGTTACCTGCGAAAAGTCAACCTCCTCAGTAATTTCCAAGTGACAACGGATTTCCCCTGAACTGGCATTTCCATCTTTCTGTTCCCACTCCTCAATTTCAGCTTCCTCTCCACAACAGATAGCTCCTCCCAAATTCATTCACCTGCGAATTTTCGCGAAAGTTGGTCGTCTCCAGTGCTCCAAACGCACAGTCATCTAACGGTTTTCACAATAAAGTGGTCTCTCAATACTTCTAACGGGCACTTACTTGTTCCACTTCTCATCGACATCTAATTCGGATTTCTCCTTCCTTCCCCATACAACCAGCTCCACGCCTTCACAGCCCTCCTTGTTTGCGCTTATATACTCAAATCATATCCTGTTCAAGTCACCTGTTCTTTATACATCTAAGTCCTCAAATCTTGTGATATCCCAACTCATTCAATTACAATTTGGTGCTACACAAAACCCGTCTTCGAGATTCATACAAGTCTTCCCGGGTCAAAACGCCAGCCAGAGACCCCCTGCAACTCTCCCCCCCCCCTGCCACCACTACTTTCGCTCCCTGCAGAGTGTGATAAACAACCTTGACAGTCTTTGGCCTGGCACGCCCCACCAATAGGCAATCCTGCACTAATCTTTCCACTTGCCAACCTCCTGGATCAAGTCGCTCTTGGTGGTCTCTACAAAGGGCTCAAGTCCCACCAGGAGAAGAGCCCCCTCTTCTCTCGCTAGTGTGGCGGCCTACTCATTCCCTTCCATCCCTGTATGGCTTGGCAACCAACAGTGTTATGGTACTGGCAAGGTTACCAAGTTCTTCAGGCCAGTCAAGCTTTCCCAACAGTCTGTTAATATTCATCCAACTAACACGGTATTCAGTCCCCCCCCCTTCCTCCCATCCAACAGGTATGTCTTTTCCTCTTAATCAACGTTCCTGAACCCTTACTCAGGAGTCTTGTGATCTATTAGGATTATACCACCATGGATGGCTATGGGATCAAGTATCAAAACATTTGCAGCATTGAAAGCTCTGGTTTACGTTGCTAAGTTTGATAACAGTGGGCTCTGAGTTTAGATGAGCCATGTCATCCTTCATCCACAGTCACACTGGTTCGACTATTCAGAAACGTACCCGTGCAAGTGTTGCACGGACTAGCAATCTCACTGTCGTTACTTTTCCTTAGAATCTCTTGTGATCTAACCAACCCGTGCTTTTCCATGCAGCACTGACCTATCCCCTCTTTTTATTCCCCACTATTCTTTCACGCGCATTCAAATACGTGTCCCCCCCCCCCTCAATCCTTCTCGCAGACTCTCGGAATCCTACCTAACCCTTTGTCTCTCTCTCTCTCTCTCTCTAGCACCCAACAACCCCACGATTTCTCATAAACTCCCAATAACACAATACTGAATCTTTAGAAAACCTTCCTTCGCAGGGAAGCAGGGTTGAGGTAAAGAGGTCCACTCGTGAAAATGTAGTTCGTATGGGGGTGTGAAGGGAGCGATTTTTCTTTTAATTCGTTACTTGAACCCAAATCAGAGCTGATTGTGTAACGACAAGCAACACTACTCTGTGTTGTAGATTTCAAACAACGAACTGGTACAGGTCTGACACAAAAACGACTGCAAGTTCGTAAGTGTTGTATGGTGTTTCAGCCTGAATGATATTTCCTTTCTGCCTCACTGTGCAAACGACCTCAAACAAGACTGAATGCTGAGGAAGTCGATTGTACCGACTTCCACCCTTATCATGAGGGCTGCGCCATGAAGAAGAACGAAGACCCTCCTCAGAGTCCTTATCCGCCCTTTCGGCGCCGCCCTTGTTTTCACAGGATACTACACGTGCGTTAAATCTTCCACAGGCGCCCTCCCGAAAGGGGAAAAAACTAAATCCGGAAAGAAGGGCTTCTTTGACGGCTCAGGAAACACGGCGATAACTTGTCATTGGGCCCACACAAAAGGTGATCTGTCAGTCGAGGGCGGCAGGGTATTTTTATTTTCATACCGTGATATTCGCTCGCCTGTTAGCAAATATTAAACAAAATACGCGCGCGTACGCACCATTCTCTCTGTAGAACGTTCGTTTCGAACAGGCTCTACAGAAAGGCTCTCCGAAGGTAGCTCTGAGCCACCATACAATTAACATGAGATGATTGGTCGCACAGCCTCATAACCGGCAGGCCATTCCTCCCGCACATTGTTTGACACGTCCACAGGTCCGTAGTCGCCTTCTTGATCTTGGTTGTGTATCTGAAGTGCTCTTTCTAGGTAGGTTTATCCAGAATACTCGACCCGCTCACTGAACTGAATTGCTTCGCCCATAACGTCCTGCAATCTCAGTGCAGGCAGTTGCCTTTGCCTTGTGCATGACGCTATGGCTGTTTTTGGAATGACGGGCAATCCACGAGCACACCATCTGTAGAGCATCCCCCATCTGCCCAGATAGTCACTTTGCACTCTTCCCCGAATGAGTACATTCACATCATCAGCTTAGAACAGCGCCGCGTTCCCCTCGCCGATTTGCGATCAAGTTTTGTTTGTCAAACGATATCAAATAGCAGCGCAATCAACGGTCGAATCTGCTTAAAATTGGCCCTTGGTGAAAATAACCCCTTTTCTAATAAACCCGTTTTGTTACCCCCGTCTTTTGAACGCTTCACGCGCCATTTGAGGGCTCGAAGGCTTCAGAATGAAGTGTTCGATGATCCCGAGGCTTCGAATGTGATTAACCTTTCGTTTGACCCGGAGCCGCCGAAGAAAAAGGCCGCTTGGAGCAAAGGCGAGAAAAGACGAACGGATTGTAAACCGCGAAGAACAGCTGCGGTTTTAAGCCGATGGTAGTTTCCTGACGCCTTTTTGTTTCTCGATTTATTTTTGTCCCTCCGCCTCTCCTTGAGACCGTGCTAAGGTCTGAATATCTCCTCCCGGTCGTATAGACCTGGGAAACACCCACACGACTCGGGGTCGGAGTCAAATTCGCTTTTCGTCTTTCCATGAATGAGGTTGTCATCCTCGTCCAATGTTGCTTCAATTATTGCTCGGCTGGCAGAAACCGTGCAAGTAAATGACGAAAGGCGAAGAGGAAATATCAGGCGCGTGGTGGGGCATGACGATACTCCTCAACCCTCTTAAATACGATGACACGCACGCCCTGTTCAGATCAAGACACTCGGGTGAACGCTGCCAAAGGCTCCCTGGGGTGTTTCCAAACCTTCGAAAAGGGTGGGAAGTCCGAGCTACCTGGTTCTGCGTTAGAATCGGGAGGATTTAATAGCATTTAAATCCATTAGCTTGGCAGTATTTGAGAATTTATCCTGCTGCTCACGTAATTTTCCCAAAAATTGAAACATTATAATCCTGTCGTATCCTTTCGGAATGTGCATACTAAAAGTGCAATCAATTTCATTTAAAAAAATAACCAGTGTCAAGAGGAGCTGAATGTTTGTCGAAATCGCTCTCTCAACTAATGGGCTTAACAAAGCTCCATAGTCCAACAGCCCGAATTCGATTATGTTTGAATTACAGTGCATTTCCTACCTTTGGCTTCGAACAGACGAACAAATTAAAGGAAATGAAAACGCGCATTTGGAGGGATCGAGCTCAGGGCTTCGACCTTCTGGCCCGATTTGACTATTTGTCAATCTTACCAATCGCACGCTGTCTCTTAAATGTCTCAACCAACGCGTGTGGGAATTAACCGATTCAGGGTCGTTGCGATCTGAGAGACTGACAAGGACTGGTGAACGTCATTGTGTCTACATTTGAGGGTTTTGAGGTGGAGGGACGTGAGATAACGGAACTACGACTGGATGCGTCTTTCCGTCAAGCAGTTGTGGCGAATAAAAACAGCAGTGAAGATCGTGCAATGATTACGTAACTTGTGTTAGACTTGATTATTGTAAATTCAAGGTAATCCTTTTTAGGTTGTAAAATGTAGGAAATCGTTGCGAAAAGATTGTCTTTGTTATGTGTGGCTGGAGGTGCAATTCGAAATGTCGAACGTGACGGTAGATTTAGAAAGAGGAAACATCTTTTGGAATGCCCTTATATACATGTTATGATTTAAAAGCCCTACATTCGCATCCTTGGCTTCTACAATCTCTGAATACGCTGGTACTTCACCACCGCCTCACTCTTCTAGCTGATCCACGACCACCTGCAGGGGGCTGATTCGAAAAGTCTCGGCTCTACGCTAGCATTTCTTCTCAGATCCGCTTGAGAAAACGTAGGTATTCCTGAAACAGCTGTCTTTGCCAGACACTGCTGATGATCGATTCTCATATCCATTCGCTCTACTTGCTCGGGAAGCTTTAGAATCTTACTTCTCAGCTGTAACAAACAGTCCGCGGCTAGTAGATCCGGCCAATTTGCTGGAGGCTGCTGAAACCACGTCGGCAATCGGAGAAACTGGTGAGCCGGATTTGTGGGAGTGTTGACAGTTTTCAAGCTGCCTATAGTCGAGCCTTTGACACATCGTTGTGATGTCTGTGCGCAATAAGTTAGGGGAATTGATCGACCAGGTGTTTGCTGACGAGGCGTACCCTCGTGCAGATGACGCGGATCTCTTTAAAAGCATGACTGTCAACGTTTATTTCCCCATTCCTTTAGACACGGTGTCTCTGTGAGACATATGCGTGGAAACCTTTCTAAATATCCGCCGCAATATTAGCATGGGCAGTCATCAATCGTGGTAGAAATGGAAGTGGGATAGGAGGAAGAGTATGGGCAATGGGAAGGAGGCCGATGTCACTGTCCAGGACGACCCAACCCAAGTACCTACTCTAATATGAGGGTTTTTACACATGGCGGGGAAAGGGCTAAAACAAAGACGGAGAACCTGATGGCGACCCCCCTTTCCCTCCCACGCTAGAGCACCATTCAAAATACTGCCTGAACCCCTGGGAGGTCCATGGTAAGTCGTGCTTGGGGTATTGCCCGTGGCGTTGGAGAGGGTACCTAGCCTCACGGCCTTTACCCCTCTCCAGCCAGCACCTATCATTTCTCTAGGGGGGATTTCCAGCGAAACCACGGTCCCCACGAGACCAATCCCATGGCTTCACGGCCGACAGTGCCACGCTTTAAAGGCTCCACGCTGAAGCCCCCGTGGTACCCATTTTATTTGGCTGCACCTGAGCAGCCTAAGGACCTGAATGGGTGGCAGGCCCCGGTGCTGGAATTGCCAAGAGGCGTTCTGCCGGCACCTACCCTTTACCTCCATGGGGGTACGGGGATTGGACTAGCCCCCGCACCAGCCAAGGAGAAGGGCGTCTTTTACGGTCTTAACTGCGATCCCCATTCCGACGTGACGAGGGCAGACTGCTCTATATTCGGCCGCCCTCGTCTGCGACCCACCAACTCACTATATCCTAACACCTAACACTAACTTACACACTCACACATCCATTCAACCCTTAAATACATTCACACATTTCCCGATGAACCAGGGGCGGACTACTCGATATTCATCCCCCCTGGATCCATCCCTACAATACCTAATCTACAGAACACTAACACACATATAAACAACACATACATTCACTCATATATACACTCAGCCATTAAATACAGTCACACCGGCGGTCCAGGGATGGGCTACTTGATATTCGACCATCCCTGGCACTGCCCACTCAGAACCACACACTAACACATAACACAAACACACACACACTAACACATAACACAAACACAAACACAACACGCACATTCCCTAATCTAATCTCTTCCCTATCCTTTAACACCTTTTCTCCAAACCACTTCCACCATATAAAACTTTCTTGATTCCTGACCATTGTCGTATCCCACTGGCTTCCTATTCTCATTACCTTCTTTTGCCCTATTCCTTTCATTTTCGTAGCTGACACAGTGAAACACCACGTGCTCTGCTGTGTCAAGCTCACCACACTCGCACAGCCCGTCCGTCACCAACGCGAATCCACGGAGTTTCTTCCTGAAATCTCCGTGGCCGGTGACGACCTGGGAGGTGTAAAAGTCAAACCCCTGCCAGTGGGCCTCTAGCCTTTCTCGCAACTGTGGCAGCCATGCGTACGTCCACCTTCCTTTTTCGCTGGAATCCCACCTTTCCTGCCACTCATCGACAACTAGCTTGTCGAGGAGGGCCTTCCTCTTAACCTCCCCTGGGAGATCAGCAAGTCCAAACTGTCACACCCTGGGGAGAGGAAAAGCCGTAAGTGCCATAAAGTGTCTTAAAGGTTGTTTGCTTCAAAATGAGCCGCTGCCCGCGTCTGTGCCTTGCGCCGGTGCGTTATGGGTTTGGGCACCGATAGGTTGCTGCCTCTGCAGGGCAAGGTAGGTAGAACGGAGCAATCCAACTCCTACCCAGGGCTAGAAATGCGCTTGCTCTGCGGTTCTCGTGGTGGTCGTGGGGTCGCTGGAGGGTAGTAATTCCATCCCTTTCTTCATCTTTAAACTGTGGGATCTGAGGGACTCCTACAGACATCCCAAAACGCAGAAATGTAACTGCCTGAAGGTCCTCTAATAGGAGTCCCGTGCCCCACTAGGGCGTTACAAGCGACCACAACGATGAGGTTTGGTGATGCCCTAGGCCGTCTGATCTGACTAAGAGCTACACGTCGAGCTGAGGAAATTAGTGTGATGCATCGCACAAAATATTTGACCTATAAAGCTCTAATGAGCCCTCCCTTGGTCGCAAAACCAATTAAAATATGTTACCTAATTCAGCAAATGAAGAAGCTCTGCAGAGCTCCACCGAAGAAGCATTTCACAGAGGTGCGCCGCTTGACCAACAGTACGACCTTTGTTTCTCCTGTGTGGCTCATTGGAAGTCACGCCGGAGCCATTACAAAAGCAGCCTCCTGATTGCCCTAGCGTGCCGAGCCGTGTTTGATTTTCCTAGCCGCATACACATAAAAAGCAGGCAGCTCATAATGTAACGAAGACGGGCTTCCATAAACTCGCAATTGGCGGAAACGCAATAAGTTGCGCCGAAGTCAATAAGAAACAGTTTTTACGAGTTCTTTCGTCCCGTTCGCGTGACTCGAAGGGTTTTAACCGTTTCTAAAATCGGTACGTACCATCGGCTCTGTAAACCGTGACCATGGGGCGTTTTAAACTATTAGATCCCGGTTAGATTTCGGCCCGTGGTCTGTGTGTTCAATTTGAGTTTCGGCGATTGTTTCACCTTCTCAGTCGCATACCCCCGAATGTTATTACGTATTTTCCTGTCCTTTTCTCCTGCCTAACCCCACTCCATAATTCATTCGTGTTCCAAACGCTGCTCGATCTCCTTGTGTTCCCCTGTTTCTTCTCTCTCTGTTTCGCTAGAACTGTGATTGTGTTTCGGAAAACCCTACCCTGTCTACCGGTTTGGAAATCGGTGTCGTGGTGCTTCCAATTAACCGCTACAGCGTGGCTCGTCACCATAATCGGCTGGAAGAGGAAGACATCGAGCTGACCCCCCCCCCTCTCTTAGTCAATGTGTCGCCGCCATAGGAAAAACCCTGCAAATTATTACACAATGGTTTATTATTCTCATGAACAGCTTGACCTAGTATTACTGCTCCCCCATCCCATTCAATTCAGCATCGAATACTAGTAAACCATACGAAACATGACCTGGCTACAATGGAAATACGGAAATTAAAAAAATATTCCCCAGGCGCCCGTAAACGTCTGATCCGATGGAGGGGTGGGACGAGGGCTGCCAATGAACCTTCGCACGTTGCGAGTCCAAAGGGAGGTTGCGAGTCGAGCGGGCCTTGAAAACAATACGAAACACGGCTTATTTGCGATGATACTGCGTTTCGTTAATTTTTTTACCGTTTTTTGCCCATAACAACCATGGGCTTTGTCCGATCGGATTGCCGAGATGGCGGGCACAACTAGATACCGAATGGGATTTCTGTGCGAAAGAACGAATTTTTTAGACCGCGTTAAAGGCACAAAACGGCCCGAACGGGGGACGGCGTACGGCGGACGGACATTTGGAATTCCCATGTCTTGAAACGTAAAATATCAAATTTTGAGGGGGGGGTTGTAAAAAATTGTTCGTGACTGAAAACATTGGGTTATTATTCAGAATGAATAATAAACCAACCTTCATTCCTCTGATTGAACCTACTTATACCCCGAAAACCACCTGAACCATCGACACATGTCATTATAACTACAGTCAGCTTCGAACAGTCATGAAAATTTGAATATACGGTGAGCGGAAGTACAAGCCTAAGGAACAAATTTAGTTTTTTAAATTATTCAATTTCAAGTATTTAGATAAATCTCACAGATCGTTTCATCAAAAAATCAACATATATTATTCTTTATAATTATAAACGGATACACCAAAATGGGCATTTTTCACCTTTTTTAAAATTTAAACAGTAAATGCCCATCTGACAAAATATCTTAAACGTTTACGTATCTACAAATCGTTGTCACATGTGTATTTCTCAACATGAACCGAAATAAAATAACATATTCACGAAGTAAGACTTATCGGATACCATTTGTTTTAAAATTTTATCGAAACTAGCCGAACGGTTAGTCAAATCTACTTGGTGTCTAAGTCGATATTTGCATCATGTTTTCAATAAATGTTCTAATAATCCGTGAAATGGAAACGAATGCTAAAATAAACGTAATCCGATTTGTAAATATCGAATGGATGCCGTTTACTGAGCTTTTCTGTGCATCGGCTTAAAGAAGAAATCATCTTAAAGAAATTGGGTTATATCCGCCAGTAGGCAAATTACTAAAGTTAACGTACCTGTTAGGTGAGTCCGTCTCCTCTGGCTTGTGAGTTACTGTGGGCCACACAGCCAGAGGAGCCCACAGTAACTCACAAGCCAGAGGAGACGGACTCACCTAACAGGTACGTTAACTTTAAGAAATCATCTTCATTAGAAAATTGTATTTTTGGAATGTTCAAAATTTGTTGTGTATGGTCTTTCTAAAACGGGAAGTGATGGTATGGGCACGATTGGAACCTGCGGAATGGAACGAGACAGAGGGCTCCACTCTCGAGAAAGTCACCAACCCTGAAGTCGAAGTTGGAAGATGAAATAGAGGAGAGGGAGTGAATCGTGTTACGTGTAAAGTAACGGTAGTCGGGGAGTGACTATGATATCAACTGAATGCAATGAGAACAAAGAGTTTTATTCGCAATTACAGTCAGATATGTTTCACCACCACAAACAGGGAACTGGGTGGGAGCGAACGCGGGCATCAGGGCGACGCCTCAACGAGAGAACAGCTCAGTTTCGACCGAAGACACCCAAGTTTCAGGCGAATTGGGGCATTTGAGGTGCTTTGTGCACAACGCACAAATGTCCTGGACGAGCCTACGCTAAATGTAGGAGTTCGGTTCATCCCGGTACGCGTGTATAGGCTATCAAACGAAACAGACGTTACTTGTGGAATCTATCGTCTACTATTCGAGGAAGGAGCCTTTTCTTGTGTTAATCAATAACCATTTCATTACAGAACGTTAAAAAACTGCATGCAGTAGCCCCATCCATAACTCAATTAGTCTGGCAAACAACGCCTGACATAAGTCTCACCCCTGTGCTGTCCAAAATCTTCCATTATATACATTCCGTAAAAGTTATTCTGGCTCATGACAGTCTGTTGGATTCACTGGAGCACTTGCCAGTTACCCCTTGACCTGGTCATTGAGTGCATCCACAAGGGAGGACTGAAAAAGGAACTTCTTCCGCTCTGAGCCAAACTTCGTGCAGGCCTTCCCTCTGTACGACAACTTGCAGCACTAGACGATTGGGCATAAGACAAATGTCAAGCGGTTCAAAGGGACGGGACACCAACGTCTGTGAACTTCTTAGGAAAAAGTGGGTTGGCCCAGACCACAGGACGAGCCAGTTCCTTACCGAACAATGCGACTTCAATCTTCTTCCTTCAAAAACTCCCCATCTGCAATTAGCTAGGGTTGTTGAGGCAGCAGCCAAAGCTTCCAGCTTTGACTGCTACTGAGCAAGCATATAACCGTTTTGCGAAGAAGATTATGACGAAAAACAACACGGCCAAAGTTGATCTGTCCCCTTGAAACCTGCCACTCAAGTAAATAGTTAGATCGGGCTGGAAATCAGATTAAAACTCACCCTAGAGGGCTCAAATTTCCCAGGGACACACCCCCGCATGGTAACACATGGGCGACAGGTGTTTATTTTCACAAGTGTGGGTTCGGTGGATGGTGAGTGACTGCACAGGCTCTCCCATGCCACCTTGATGACTTGATATCTCTCTTATAAGCGTTAAGAAAGATACATTTTGATAAGGAAACAAACCTTTCTGTTAGACGCAGGTTACAATCAAAATGTGCCAAAAAGTTCCCATTTTGTTCACCACAACAATATCTGTGACGATTCGTTGAGGAATGTTGTGTGACGCTTCGCACTAGTATTTCTTCACCTTTTGTGCCCTTTGAGACAGACATTATCCCCTCAACTCGCAATATCCAGTCGTTTTGAAAGCGATCGATGGTTTTCAGGGTATTGACGAGCTCACGCCAAACATGTGTGCACCGCTAGATGCGCTTGGTAAATACTGGTCTTCCCTCCTTAACCGCCCCTCCCCCTCCCACCTCTCTACTTTCCTGCGCGCGGCGTCTGGAAACCTCGAAAGCCGTTTCACAAGAGCAAAGCCGATAAGTAGCAGCTCCAGCAGAACAGGTATCAAGTTAGTTGGGAAGAAGGGATGCTGTTCTCCTCCTATCGAAGCCCCTCGGTTGGTTGGAATGCGTCCGGGGCTTGACTTGACTTCTCGAGGTCGACCGCCTTCGTCGTCCCTTAGTCGTAAAATGTCTGAGAGCCGATACTTTACCATTACTTTCTTTGTTGAGCATTTTGCGCTTGGGATCGCTCAAGTTCATTCAGTAGTCAAATATGAGGTAATTTTTCTTTTTTTTTCTTTTTTGGCGCGTCCAAAAACTCGTCGTTTTACCGGCACAAATTTATGTCGACTATTTTTCGTTCTTACAGTAAGTGTCCGACGCTTAAAAACGCGCGCAATGACAAGAGGTCAAAAACCCCGAAGAATAAATGTACAACGTGACGCACGGTCCTTCACGTATTCAGTTGTTGAACCTACAACGGAATGAAGTGCGCGACGAATAGAAAGGACACACAACTTTCCTCGGCTCCACACTCATTTACCTATTTTTGAACTACACCAACTAACCCAACTCATTTTAGTCTGTTCAAGTTTTTATACAGAAACTAGTTATGGGTTGTCGTGTGTAATTTCACGATCTTTACTGAGCTTCAACTGCCTGGGCAATTCATGCGACTGTCAAAAAATGTTAAATTATTTAGGTTGTTACTAATAACATTACCGCCATAATTGAAAAAGCGTTGTGTAGGTAGTTTATTGGAGTACAAATGCGCCGCACAGATATTCCACAATCAGATCGCCAGGCTCATGTTTTTAAACGGCTGGGGCAGAAACTATAATTAACCACTGAATAGTTATTTAGGCAGAAGTTTGCAGTTGCTTGTTCAACTGGAGCAAATCGATGAAACTGGTCATAGGTATCCAGCAGTTCCAGCTGCAAGTGAGGGTCGGGGGTTGCTGACCGTATCCCCTTCCGTTACTTATTGTTACACCAGTTTGTGGAAAAAAGACAATCTAATAACTAAGCTTTCATTATCGCCTTTTATTTTCACTGGAACTTGTGCCGTTACCCTCAACAAAATACGTAACTGAACTCCGTGGTATGTGCCTCTGGGGCAAACAAGTTGAACTATTCTTAGAAGGCAGGTCACATTCCGTTCATCACCCTGCAAGATTCATAATGAACTTCTTTGAACAATTATCGCGAACAATGCGAACAACTAGACACCCGGCGAAGTTAACACTGAGAACAGCTGAAACGAGACGCCGTACCTCCTTCAATAGACTTGGGAGTTAGTCACGAATCACGATCCGTTGAATGAGAAACCTCCGACTGACGCAGGCTCAAGGTTTAACACGAAAGACGTTTTAGCGAATCGTTTCAAATTGACAACAAGTTGTCGTTCCGTGGAAATGAGACAAATCCGTTCGACCGCTCATCATAAAACGGCGGTAATACACTCAAAGCGCATGTCGTTCCCTTGAAACGCCGATAAATCGTTCGATTTCGATGCAAATGGTCGGCGTTTTATGCGCTTTGCGGGGTTCCGGGTTCATGGGAGCGCGGGAGGGACTTGAAGGCATGCAATGACTTTTCAAGAATGAGAAGCGAGGTGCGACTATAAAATTATGTAAATGACTACATAGCCAGTCGGTTCTGTTCCCTCAAAGCTAGAGAAGCTGAAGGCAGTTATCCACTCTCCCTGCCGCCTGTACAAGTTATTCTTACTACGCTATACCGATGGAAATTGTACTTCAAGGATAGTTGCCACAGTTAAACCGGAAATTGAAGACTTTCCTGTCAGTGAATGCAGCCTGTAAGATATCTGGTGGTAATTGCTTCAAATCGGAATGGTTTGAACGTAAATTATCGTTCTGACTGTATCTTAATGCCAGCTCATCTAGGAGGACATGAGTCACCCTTTTACATACAATCACTTGTTTTGTTTGTCAGACTCTCCAAGCAGCGAACGAGAGAGATCCTCAGCCTAGAGAGAGATAGTATACGGATGTTATGCGGCCTGTTTACAGCTCACTGTCCACTAAGGTACCCCCTGGCCAAGATTGGAAAGTCAGAGGTACAGAATTGCAGGTGGAGCAGGGACTGCGGAGCATGTACTGAGTACGTGTGATGGGCTGCAGGACGCCTCAGAGCGCTTGGGGTTCATCAGCTGCAGCCACAGGAGGTTGTGGGCATGGACCTCAAGATTGTCATGCGTATTGTGCGAGAATGGTGGGTACGTACTGTGAATGCCGCATCAGAGAACACCAGCTCCACAGGAACTGGGAGAAAATGAGAGGGCTCATGCTCGCCCACACAATAGGCCCAGTTGTGGCCGCAGTGGGTGCTGTCTCAGTGCAAGCAAATAAAAAAAAGGTCTAAATTCTTGAAATTATTGAGTTGCCCTTACTTTATCGTGGATGCAATAAAGGGAGAGATTTTTCTTTTTGAATGAGGAGAAGAACTAGATGAGGATTTTGACGAGCGAGAGAGGAAATTGATAGGAATACACAGGTGGGTTAAACTCACTTGAGATTTACGATAGAGATAAAGAACGAGATGGAAAAGCGAGAGGTAAATTGATGGAATCGCCCGAAAAATTCACTGACCATTTCACCGTGACTAAGAGACAAAATATGTTGTCACTTCTGGAAAAATTAATCCTTGTGTTCCGTGATGCCTCAAATATTGAAGAATGGGGGTTATTGACGGGCAGCTCTGGGGTTCCAAGGTTGGGGGCCTCGGAGGGCCCAAACAGCTCGACCTCAGGGTCCCCTGTGTCATAGGAATTAGACTCAAGCTCAGCCAAACACTTATCTCAAAACACACATTGAGTAACCCGTCGGTGCACAGGTAATTCGAGGGACTGTCAACTTAATTATATGTAATTATGAAACGCTCAATTACACATTGTGCTGATCTCGTCTTTTTTGGACATTTTATCCGTGCATTGTTCTCCAGAACCGGAACTTCTCTCTCGAAAAAGAAAATTGAGAACTTTGAAACGATTTTTGAACTAATTTTGCTCGTAAATCCGTTATTTAGTCCTGTGTAGATCTTCAGGCCAAAATATCAAGCTGATTTGTTTGTGTAAGTTCTTCTCAACTCACACTCATAAGAACACACTTGGTTTCCTTTGAGATGAAGAGTTCAGTAAATAATTAGGGGACAGAGTTTACATGACACAACGGGTATAGTTGAACTGGGATGCACATACGTGAGGTGTGTGACTCGAAGGCAACGAGATGGCAAAGCGGGAGGTGAGTAGAGAGTGGGGATAATAAAAAATATCCATTGACCGTGGGGGAACTGTAAGTGAGAAAGTACTTGTCATCTCCGGAATGATTAATCATTGTGTTCGCCAGTGCTTCAAATATTAGAGTGGAGAAGATACCCAGGCCACCCTGTGGCTCCAAGGTTGAGGGCTGTTAGTGCAAAACTGGGGAAGCCTCAGAAGGCCCAAGCAGCTGGACCGTAGAACTTCCCTCTCGAACGGTGTAATTAAGGAGAAGATTAATGTGCACACGCCATTTTTTAAAACGGCGTTTTCGTGACTCAGAAGCGTAGGAATTGTAAAGATCTGAAGAAAACTAAAATAACATTGTTCAGATTGCGCAACTTTCCATCTCATTTCGCAGGGCTAAAGAAAACAACAACAAATTTCCGGGCGTTGCAGTGAGCGTAGCTTTCAAAAACAACACGTTCGCTTTGTGCTCAGACCAAGGCTTATCGATATATCGGGAAATGAACACCTAGTTATTAGACAGTGGTTCAGGAATGTTACGCGATGCTTTGCAGGTTTGTTTTCTTAGCAAATGACTGTTCCTGAACCCTCAAAGCGTGTTATATGAGTCTTCTGTCATGGCGTTTCGACTGGCCACTCGCGCAGCATCCCCTGAACCCAGACCTGCGGAGGCACGGCAGGTGTTTGGTCGTTTGCCATTCAACCAGTGGTGAGCTGTTGCCCATGTTATACTAAGGGTAGGCCTGGCCGCCTTAGGAATCCCGTCTCCTTTGGGAGGAGGTTTCTAATCTGTTTTTTTTTTCTTGGTCTAACTATTTACTTGGCAAGTGTCAAAGGGATCCAATGTCACCACGTTTCTTCCCCATGAGAGGCTTGCTTTGTAGTAGTCAATGCTGCGAAGTTCGTCTGCTGTCCCAACAACCGTCGCTCACTGTTGTAGAAACTATAATGGAGCAACACGTGGTTTCTTGTTTCCTCTGCACAGCAGGCTGGAGAGCTGTGCTTTGAGAGAAAAGAAGTGGAGCCGCGCATTGAAGTCGCGTAATGAACTGGCTCGTCCAGTGGTCTGTCTCAGTCCTCTTTCTCCCAAGACGTTCATTGGTGTTGGGGAAGAACTCATACGTGTCCCGTCCCTTTGACGAGGATTCCCATCTCGCTTGCCATTTTGGCAACAAGTTGTCAATCTCTGGTGAGATCCCCACGGACTCCAGGCCAGAGTGCGGGAACCACCCGTGTCACTCTACACTTGTCAATGACGCACTCAACGGCCAGATCAACTGGCAACTGAGCAGTGAGTGATCACCGCTTCTGTTGATGAAGTCTTATAGGCCTTGGTGATCCCTCGCAGTTCTCTGCGATTGGGCCGTGAGTTTGCGACCACAGACAACAGTGCTAGATAGATGGCATTGTACATAAAGATGGTGTGACGGTAACACATCCCAGGTGGTCTTACTAATAGCACACACTGGGGCAAACCCTCTGATGGCCTTTGAGAGGTATTGTGGGTTTTCGTGAGTCTTCTACCCGATATTTTGAAACGAACTTGAACCCACACTACAAAGTCGCACTGTAGCGCAGTATTCAACCGTTTAAGATCCACCATAAACCTGCAATCGCTCACCGCATTAGCATTTTCACCTCCGTGAAAAACGATCGAAACGCTCGGAGGGATGCAATATAACTGATGACACCGTCGTTTGAACATCGCATTCATCACGACGAAACTGCAAACGCTCCACTTGTCTACACGCGCAGATATTAAGGAAGCTGCGCGGCAGAAGTGGCTCATAAATCACTCGCTGACGCCTCAGAAGCCATCAAAAGCGTTCGAAACTCTCGACAATAGGCTTCTCCACGCCGAGAATATAAAATAAAACGGGGGGAAACCGGCTCTCCTACAAAACGGACAATCGAGAATGCAACGGCGTTGGCGTCGAATTGTCGGTTTTCTAGAAGCTGAAGACACTTGTCTCTCCCCTGCAGGTGTCGATAGATTATTCAATATTTCCATCCGAACCTGATCAATATTAATCGATCGCCTTACAAGTTTGCTAGTTGCCCATCTTCTTATGTTAATCGACGGCTGTGACAACGGGCCGTACTTCGCGGCAATAATTTATACCGTCCGTCGCTCGCGCGTTGGCGTTCTACCCAAGCTCTATCTCTAAGTGAATTATCGTTGAGATCATTTAGCGGGAATAATATTCTGAAATTCACCTGTTGAAGGCATGTCTGGAGACCAACCTACGCGACCAGGATTGTCGGTTTACGGCGAGAAATTGGAAAACGCGGCGTGGGAGCTTATTCTGACTTTAGCTTGGTATTTTAGTGTAAATGCTCAACCTACTGTCAAGCTTCTTTACTACCTCCCTAATGCGCTTGTCACAGACGAGTACAGTCTTGTCACAGTACTCCCCTGCCGAGGGGGGCGGTTAGAATGTAAGTTAGGCCGTGATATTAGAATAGGAAGGGGGCCGCGGGGGAGGAATATCGAGTACTCCCCCCTCGCAAGGAACGTGGGTTTGGGTGGTAGAGTGTGTGTGGGTGTCGTGCATGGGCGGGTGGCGCCCTGGCTGGCCTAGAGGGGCGGTAAATTCCCCTTGGGGTAGCTTTGGGGCGCCCAGTTTAATTTGTTTATTTGGTTTCCATTTGTTATTAGTTATTTGATTTGGATTTTGATTAGTTTTATTGCCATTTTGTTAATTTTTAGGGATCGTTCAGGCCCCTGAGCATTAAGGACACCGAGAGGAACGGGTCCTGGGGTTTCCACTTGCGTGGGTGGGCTCGAGGCCAGCTGGGGGCTTTGCTCCCCCTCAGCCGGCAAGTATGAATGTGGAATGTATGGATGGTGTAAGCATGTAATTTACTGAGTGAATGATTTTAGGTTAGAGTAGGAGTGAGGATAGATGTAAGTAATTTATATGGGTGCTGGGTGGGGTGAATGGGAGAAGGGTGGGGGTGGGGGCTAGGAGGGAATGGTTAGCGTCGTTTTCAAGAAAAAAATATTTGGTGTTTTGATTACTATGATAACTATAGTTAGTTTTGGGCCAATTTTTCTCCTACCCTGGTTTTGGCGTCCTATAGTGACCTGCGGGCTGGATATCAAGTTTGAGTTAGTGAGGGACATGAAAAAAAACATCGATGTTTTTTTCGATAGAATGTAATATCGATGAATAAAAAAATTCATCGATTGTTTTTCTATACGTTAAATATGTATGTGGTTTAGAAATAAAAACCAATCATCTATTAAAATAACTTTATTACCTTTTCATTTATTTTTAATATATATCCCGTTAATTTTTATCTATATTTTTAAAAACCAAATTTTACCATTTAATGTACTCCTTAGTTGTGTATTACCTGCGCCGCTCGCGAAAACAGTCTCTCTGATGGCACTGATGTGCCCACCATTGTTAGATATTTAAAGGCAATTTTATGAAATGTTGGAAACTGTATTTTGTAATCCTTCCCAATTATTTATAATATTAATATTACAAATAACGTGTTGTTCAGTTTAACACTTTGATTTATAAATATTATTGCTAATACGACTCAGCAAATTTTAAAATGAATTCTGAATCAAGCTGAGTAGGTATCTAATTAATACAAAAATTTAAAAAATATAATTTTTGAAGCCAGAGACTGTAAGTAAGGGAGAGACGGCGGGTCAATTCACTCGGCCATTTGCATTTATATTTTTTATGGGTTGGTTGCACTGACCTCTATAATATTGGCGGCCTTTTGAACTAGTGATACCGCTTTTCGACGAAACACCTTGCGAGTGCTAAATAATGTAATTGAAAAAGAAACTAGAATAAAAAAAAAAGTTATCAACCATAGAAAGATAGAGAGGTAGGTTTGATTGTTTGCCTTTTCAATGCTTCAAAAAAATCGATGTATACTCGATTTTTTTAAAACTTAACAATACATCGGTTTGATTCGATACATCGAGTATTTTTACAAAGTATAGATAAAAATTATCGGGATATATATTAAAAATAAATGTAAAGGTAATTAAGTTATTTTAATAGATGATTGATTTTTATTTCTAAACCACATACATATTTAACTTATAGAAAAACAATCGATGTATAGAAAAAATCGATGTATTTTTAATATATCGATGCAACAATCAGATGCATTCAATCGAAAAAAACATCGATGTTTTTTAAAATATCCATTACTAACTCAAACTTGATATCCAGCCCGCACGTCACAATAGAATGCCAAAATCAGGGTAGGAGCAAAATTGGCCCAAAACTAACTGTTAAATTGCAAATGAAATTTTTTCCTTTTTTTACCCCTTTAATTGGAGAAGGTACGATCTGGTGGTATGGCAGCTGACCTCGTTCGTTGGTAGATGTGACGCACTGTCGAAGGCGATCCAAAAGCGACTCGTAGTGGCCCGATGCGATCGCGCCTAAGCTATTACAACGGGCTGTCAACTTGCCCAAAAAAAATCACCATTTCCGAAAAAAGGGTAAAAAAGGAAAAAATTTCATTTGCGATTTAACATTCTGGCCGCCTTGAACCAATCAGGGTTCAACAAATTACTTAATAACGAATTTATCTCTTCTAGGGGATTGGTTGAATTAGGCTTGCGCTATATTCTATATAAAATGAGCGTGCTTGCGGTGACCAATGATAAACGGTGAAAGAAACAAGTATTATCAACTATGTGGGAGTGAGCACCCGAAATCAAGGAAAGCAGAAAGGTTCCACCTTTGGGCTACCCTTCGATGCTTAAAATTCCCCGACAGCCCTGATTGGTTTCCTTTTTTTGGAACTGCCAACTTGTACAAAAAAAAATTACCATCTCCAAAAAAAGGGTAAAAAAAGGAAAAAATTTCATTTGCAATTTAACACTAACTATAGTTAGTTGTCATAGTGATCAAAACACCAAATATTTTTTTCTTGAAAACGACGCTAACCATCTTGATTAAATTTTTTATACAGAGAGAGACAATGAGATGACAATACCGTAAAATTACCATCCGTTGGAACATGACGAGAGCAGCACAATAAATAGCCGAACATAATCGATTTTAGCTCAGTTTTTTACTTCACAAAATCCGCTTAAATGTCACAAGGGTTTTCAAAAAAATTCAAGTGGTGCTCCAACCAAGTAGCTATACGGTGAGTGTTTAATAGCGCTCATGAGATATACAGGGGCTACTTCAGAAATTCCGGAAATTCAACCAGCGCCGTTTCACTTATTTCTAAAAGTTTTTACCTGAGGGATCATTAAAAACTTTACCGCCTCTTATTCTTTGTGTACCAATTGCTCAGTCAGGGCGTGAGTATGAGCAGCGCAATAAATTACGGAACTGTACCGCTTTCTGTCGCCGTCAAGTGATGTTTTACCAAGTTGAAATGAGCTCAATGTGATAAATAAATTGAGTTAGTAGAAAAGGCCTTGAAAAAAGTGAATTGAACTATAGGAGTTGAAAGAGGTTGTGTACCAGATATTTACGAGTAATTTCGATTGAAAACGGGCTCTTTCCAACGGGAGGAGCAGCGGCTCCAAAAGGGAAAATCAAGTGGCCTGAGTTCACCATTTGAAAACGACTTGGGCCCGTGACTTCCCCCCTCAAAAAAAAAAAAAAAATACCGGGCCCTACCTTTAACAAAAAAAGCCGCCTAATTGTCTGCGGCGATGGTCGGCCGAAGGAGAAGCAGATTCAGGCTCCGGAGGATCCTATTTGAAAATTGGTGATAACGTCGGGGGCGTTTACTTGAGTTAACGCTTCGACTCCCACGCGAGGGCCCTCCGGGTTAAATATTTTAGGCTCCAGAGAAAGTTCTTCTTTCTTTTCCGCTTAAAGATTTGATCGAATCGGAGATTTTATATGGTTCAGATTATCAGGGTTAGTTGCGTCATAATGAGTCCTGTCCAGAAGCTGGAAAGATTAACTGGGGCAGAATCAGGCCTGCCGACACCTTCAGGCACCTTCAGGTCTTTCTTCGGTTATTTTGACGCGGAAGTACCAACTGCACTCTTTCTGCGACGGTTTTGAAAGCCACTGACACTCAGAAATATCAACTGCGCTCTTTTATGACTCTTTGTAAACCACTGGGAACGAGAGATGTCAATTGACTCTTCCAGGCGATATTTTACACCTAAAGTTAACGTACCTGTGTTTCAAGCAGAGATTTATGCTATTATCGCCGTGGCAATCTTAATGTATGAGAAAGGCTGTAGCAACAGAACTATCAACATATTGACAGATAGTCAAGCGTCGTGCAAGAGTTCGAGAGTGCAGGATGTGGCGTAGAGTTAATGTGTATTGGATTCCTGGGCATAAGAGGGGATCATTGGAAATGAGAGGGCGGACCATCTGGCCAGACGCGTTTCATCTACAGTCCCTATTGGGCCACCACCCCATTGTGGGGTTTGTCTGTCACTAGTCAAGAGGACTGTGGGAGAACATGCCAGAAGACTGCATCAGACAGTCTTAGTAAGAAACTCCAAACGCTTCGTCTCAGAGCAATCAAGTGAGATAAGACACGGCCTTCTGAGGATGGAGAGGAAGGACTTAGGCGGATTACTAAAGTTAACGTACCTGTTAGGTGAGTCCGTCTCCTCTGGCTTGTGAGTTACGTGAGTTAGCCATAGGAGACGGACTCACCTAACAGGTACGTTAACTTTAGTAATTTGCCTACTGGCGGACATAACCCAATTGCTTTAAGGCGGATTGTTGGGATCATAACTGGGCACTGCAGAATGAACAAACACACGTATGTTATGGGTATAGTCGACACCCCTCGATGCACGTAGTGTTGCACGGATGAGGAGACTCCCTACCATATCCTGGCCCAGTGCCGGAGCCTTGAGAAGGAGCGACTTTTGCTCTTTGGCACCATTTCTTCCAGGATGGACACCAACGAAAACTCTTGCAGGAACTACCTGGCTTTCCTCAGAAGGGAATGCATTGACCTGTTAGACATTGGTCATCTGGCCGTGGTACATATCCCACTTGGACAGTCAGAAGACTTTATATAACGTACCTGTGTGGTGAGTCCTTTGGCTGGTGCGATACTGTGGGCCCCTAAGCAGTACTGACTTAACGGCCAGACAATGATGTGTTCACATCGAAAGCGCTCCCCCACAGTATCTCACCAACCAGAGGAGATGGGCTCACCTAACTTTAGTAATTTGCCTACTCGCGGAATTGACCCAATTACTTTAATACGCTATTTTAGAAGCTACTGAGATTTTCTTTGTCAAACCGAAAAAAAAACTTGGCTGAGGTGTTGACGAATAAGTGAACGTAATGTTATTTTTGAGAGGATCTTGCTCATACCCCTGTTTTGGCGTCCCATGGTGACCTGCCGGCTAGATATCAAGTTTGAGTTGATTTGGTTCAACCGTTTTCTCTTAATCGCGTTCACAGGTCTGTTGCCTTATTTGATGACTGTTTCTAAACCCTCGACGAGGGTTATATCAGTCATGGAAGTTGCGGTTTCAGTAATTAGTAAGAGCCCGACCTCTGCAGCATCCACCGAACTCAGACCTGCGGAGGTATGGCAGGTATTTGGTCGTGAGCCCGGTAGAGCTGTTGTCCGTGTGTGACCGCGCGGACAGACACACACACACATTGACCATTTTCTCAAATAGAGGTTTTCGGACTCAGTGGGGTTTAAAACGTTAAGTCAATGACTGAAACCTGAACCAAGGAAAATAAAAACATTGTGAGTAGGCAGCTCTCTCAACAATCATGTGTAGAACCGCAAGACCCTGGAGGACCTCAAGCGCAACTGTAGGGGCTGTCTGCAAGCAACCCGTCAAAGCCAAGTAGGCCATGTGCTGCGGTTTACTCGGCTGCAGTTTCACAGTCTTCTTTACTGTCCTAGTCCACCATAGGTGACTACAGGTCTGTTTCCTTATTTGGTGACTGTTTCTAAACCCTCGACGAGGGTTGTATCAGTCATGGAAGTTGTGGTTTCGCTAATATGCAAGAGGCAGGCCTCTGCAGCATCCACCGAACTCAGACTGCAGAGGTAGGGCAGGTATTTGGTTGTTAGCCAGTCTCCCGGTAGAGAGCTGTTGCCCGTGTGTGACCGCGCAGAGGTGACCACCTGAGGAATCCCGTACCGTCAGGGAGGAGTTCTTAATCTGGTTTCCCACCTGATCTAACAGTGTACTTGAGTGGCAGGTTTCAAAAGGACAGATCAACTATGACCACGTTTCTTAGCCATTACCTTCTTCGTGAACTCTGCAAAATGGTTATAGGCTCGCATTGTAGCAGTCAACGCTCCTCCTAACAATCTTCGCTCACTGTTGTAGGAACTACATGGAGCAGCACGTGGTGTCTAGTTTCCTCCGCACTGGAGGCACAAGACGTGCATGAGGGAGAGTCTTTCAGAGAAAAGAAGTGGTGGTAGGAGTGGTTGGAGTCGCCATGCCCCGTAAGGAACTGGCTCGTCCATTGGTCTGGCTCAACCCATTTTCTTGATAGACGTTCACGGATGTTGGGGAAGAACTCATACGTATCACGTCCCTTTGGAGAGGATTGCCCCCTCGCTTGCCATTTCTCTAGCGCGCCACAGGACCATCCTCGGCTGCAGTCCTCACATCCTGTCAACCATTTTCTTCGTCTCAATCGCTGTGCTCAATCGCAGGTCTGGGAGGCTGTACAACAATCTGGAGCAAATGTGGTTGTATTTAGACATCCTTTTGCTTGCAATTGGTCGACTGCGTCAAAAGAGGCGTGTGAATGCTCACAAGCGTCGTTCTCTTCTTTCATTTGTCGTAGCGACAACTCTTCTCTGGTCTAATCTTTACGCCGATAAATTGTTTCTAGCTGTCGACTCACACACTATGTCGTTTCAACGACTTGTATCAATCCGCTTCTGAACCCCACCATTTCGTTAACTGGAAACAGAGCGCAATTGACGGTCAGTCGGTTGTTCTCGTTGTGCAACGATTCCGCCCTCGCAACAATGAGAGACGTTATACGAACCGTTACGTCCCGGACAATTTGCGAAACTTCCCATTTTTACATGTGCTCGGCGGTTGGCAGCAATGTCGCGGGATTTACTATGACGAGGCCTCTTCGGAATTTTTCCGTCAAAGACGCTGACTCGGACGTCTCTGACCTCATCGTTCCCTTCGCTAGTTGACCTCCCTTCGGAAATGCCGTTTTCGCACTTCGTTTTGCCAACTTCATTGGCGGTAAAGATTCCTCCACTGCTTACGCGGGGCTTAATGACCATTTTTGAAAGAGTATCAGCAGTGCTATTACAACGCGCTTCAATGAGTTTGAACGACCTTCAATTTTGCACTTAAACATTCAAATATGTAACCACTTCGTTAAAAAATAGAAGGAAACTTCGCGAGGGTCTCCTTTTTTCGAACTGCTTGTTATTTTAAGCTTGGAACTGGCTTCGCATTTGACATGAAATCGAGACAAAAAATCACCCATTGACCTCCGCATACCTTCAACGGGTATACATGAAAACAGAAAGGGCCTCAAAAAGAATGAAACGGTGAAATGGACGCCCAACGAATCGATTGCAATTGATTCTGAAGTGTCTGTTGCGACGCATCACACGACGCTCCTCAGGTCTTCGTACACTATAACACCAATCCAATCCATTTTTCACCAAGTTCATGCGAATTACGAGCCTAATTCCAGCACAGCCCACGGCTCACGAGGGTTTCTGCTTCATTCAGTTCCTAACAGGATATGAAGCATTTAGGGCAACGAATTGGAAAGGCTGCAAGCCCAAAATGCCTGCACTACAGAGCAATGGTGGATGATGCTTCGCATGTCAGAGGTGGGCAGGCTGGCAGCTAACGTTAGAGGCATTCGTCGGATCCATGCTGCATTCAGAGGAAAACTGGAGGTGCATTGCTCCATTTTACACTGCAGTGTCTAAAAAGGATGGGGCTTGCTGGTCTGAGGCGAGTATCTCGCAGGGATCAAGAATGAAGGCATGGAGGGAAGACCACTCCTGAACCTACCAATTCGCTGGGCAGTGTGGAAAGATGTATGGGAACGGTGGCATGCTGCAAAAGAAGAGCCGTCTCAGAGAGGAGTGAGGGCCAACCTGACGGAATGTGCTAAATGGTTCTGGGTTCATCATATAAATGGACGTCAGCCTCTTGCCAGACAAACCACAACCTCGGCACCGCTCTCCATGGCCTACATCTCTCCACCGACGCCAACCTTCGGCCGATCGTAGAGGGGCAACTGCCGCCTAAACTGGCCCTACGCCAAACACCAGCACACTCCAGCCACTCAGAACCTGACTGCTCCGTGCCCTGCAACCACAAGCTTACCTTCCCACCTCCCCAACGCCTAGCCACCCCCATTGCCACGCTGTCATGTTACAGGCCCGATCGCATCAAGCCGTGACCTAGAACACGTAGCCGCTCCTACTGGGCAGAGCCATTCTTTTAAAAGCAGTGCACATTCAACTTGGAAGGAAAAACGATCCTGGCCAAAGGACCTAGAAGAGGGAGTGATCCGCGATCGAGAGGTTAGGAATCCTGCAATTGCGACGTGTGACGAGACGATCGGGCTCTTCCGTTTATCCTTCTACTGTGGTCTATTGAACCTATATTTGTGGGACGGACCAGAAGTAGTGAGGGGTATGCCACTTCTAGGTTGATGACGTCAGACCCCCCCTCACCACCACAGCTGATCTGACGAAACCCCCCTCCCCCTGTCCGCATCAGTGTAACTTCAGAGAGGATCCCCCCCATGTGGCGTCACGTCCCCACCACTATGAATCTCCCTGTGTGACATCATGCCCCCACAATTGGCGCAACTTCTGAGTGGATCTACGTCATACCCTACTAATTAATTGATAATAAAAAATATCGCGTATCGTTATTATCCCGAAATAAATTTATTAAACAATTTATGTAGATCGGTTTAGACGTAGGGCGTCGTTAAATTTACGCGTTTTTCGAAAAAACTTGCGAAAAAAGACTTGCGTAAAAGGCAAAATACGGCGGATGACTGCCGACGGACATTGCAGTTTTGGAATCTCCACGCCTTGAAGGCCTAGCTTCAAATGGTGATGGATGGAGGGGAGGGGATAACCTGTACGTAAGATTTCAATGTCAAGTGTGGAAACGGATGGGGATCAGAAAACTAACTGACTGGTGGCTTGATGTGCTCTGACTGACTGGATCACATTACATTACCCTCGTCGGAAGTGACAACTTCACTCTTGCCAGCAGAGGTTCCCAGAAGGGCTTATGAGCTGAACCTCGTTCCTGAAATTAGCTGCATATTCATAATCGAAAGTTTGACCGTTAGCCCAGCCGTCCTGGATGGTCGCAGCGATTGACACGAAACATACTCGTACTTGGAATCTGGAGAGGAATGTCTAGATTGGCCTTTTTCAAATTCCTCTCCTGATTCTAAATGTGTTTCACATTCATGACTGGACCATCCATGACTTCAGGGCAAAACTTTCGATTATGACTATATTCAGCCCATTTCGTTCTGTTCTTTCGTCACCGCAGGTTCCAATCGTGCCCAAACTGTAATGCACAACTGAATGTAATTAATTGAGAAGTGTTTTCCAGCAATCTAGGCTCAACTTTTGTTTTTCCCACTTATTTCTGAACTAATAAACAGTTCAAAGATATATCAGGAAATTATTCAGTATTATTTGTCGACCGTTAAGCTTTTTTCTTCATTTTTCCTCAAAAATGGCTTTTGAACATTTCGATGAAACTCACAGGGTACTTTGAGGCGATTGGATTGCGTTAGAACGAAGATACTGAGCCTGGTTTGGTAGAATCCACAGGAATTTAAGAAAGTTGTTGCAGACGCTTTCGAGGAGGTATTTTGGAAATGTTTCTGAATCACGCTGCGAGCATGGGCTGCTCAAAGTTGAAGCTCTAACGAGAACAGATTCAGTCAACGTCAGGTGGAACGAAGCGGGCATCTTTTTCCTGGACGAGGGCATCAGCGCAAACATTAGAATCGTGGATATTCAAGGTCCATCGAAAAGTGGTAATTGCATTGCAGCAAACGACCTTCCTCTTCCTGTCGTCGGCGTCTGTCCAAAACCGCTGGAACTAATCGCGGAAGCCTCCGGAGGGGGGACTGAAATAACTGGGATTAAACGGACCGAGCTCATCGGGAGCTGGTTTTTCTCTTCACGGACGGCCAACTTTTGTGTAACTATTTCACCTGAACGGTTCTCACGTGACGTTTTTTCCCCCTGTTTTTTTTTGTTCCACGTGAGTTGACTAAGGATTTCGTAAATATAATTCGTCGGAATCGATATTCGTTCATCTTTAGAGCGAATAGAAACGCAAGCGCAGGCTTTGGAAAAGCAAGTTTTGCCACGAAGCGCCGATTGTTCGTGAATAGTGAAGACATCACGACCATCTCGGACGGTAACATGAGCTTTTGATTGTCTGGGCGGTAGAACCGAAGCGTTTTCGTTCCACTTCGTGCTTTTAGATCCCCCTAGGGATACGTGCCGCCATTAACAATCAAAATCTGACAACAAATGAGTGTTTACGCTACACCCCTCATATGTTCGTATTTTCATAGCATTTATAGGAACGGTCTGTTTCCAGTGGCCCTATGAATTCACGGTGGCACCAACCCGCAACCGTTTACCTTCTTGCATCAGGTCGGCCCTCAGGCCAGTCTGTGATGGCAGTTCTTCTTCATGCCCGTTCATCCACTCAAGAACTCTATACACTACCTAACAGGGGTCTAAGTCCTTTTTATTTTTTTTGAAACGGGGGATGCAGGCGATACCCTCACTGCTGCCACAAACGGGCCTATTGTATGGGTGTCCATGATCCCAGGCTCCACGACTCTTGGCTCACTTGGTACGACGTCGCCTAAACGCCCCCACCACCCTTGCACAGTTCTGCATTTGCCACCTCTTCCGGCTGAAAAAAGGGGATGCGCCGATGCCATGAGTCTATCAGATGCACACAACACATGCTCTGCCATCTCTAGCCCTATCTCGCAGAACCTGCATACCTGTGCCTCACACTTGCCAATTTTAGCAAGGTGGTAAACAAGGATGATCCTCATATCCTTCCTCCCTAGTGCAAGCACCCCCTTGGCCCTTCCTTGGCGATTCGGATGAAGAGTTATGACTGCCTAAGGCCGGGCAACCCCTGCCAATAGCCAACCCTGCACCTATCCTCCCATTTGCCAAC
Source organism: Pachypeltis micranthus (assembly GCA_020466155.1). Taxonomy (NCBI): domain Eukaryota; kingdom Metazoa; phylum Arthropoda; class Insecta; order Hemiptera; family Miridae; genus Pachypeltis; species Pachypeltis micranthus. The sequence goes on from CM035778.1 coordinate 23,355,723, forward strand.
CTCTTTACGTAGGTGGATCCTGGTTGCCCCAACAAAGGGCTTGGGGCTGACAGGAATGTGCGTCCTGTCTTTTGCAAGCCCGTTCATTTCCCTCAATACCCTGATTCCCTGGCCTAAAGATGCCTGCCCCTGCAAGGCCATCCAGCACCGAGCCATCAGTGTAATATACCAGGGCCCCAGCTTCAAATGTGGGAACCACCCCTTTCCACCTGGATCACTCATGAATGAGTATCCGAAGTGGAACCTCGCGGGCATCGAGTCTATCACATGCAGCCTGGGCCTCTCCACCTTCACCTTGACAAGGATCAAGCGGCAGGAACCCCTCCTCTCTGCATGATCAGACCCAACTCCAACGTACCCATAGCCTGGAGGAACGCCATCCTTTTAACATGTATGGTCTAACTCCTTGAATGTCTTTGCCTTTGTTCATATCTGCGGGATGTTGGTCCCGGATTAGCAACCTCTTCTGAGCTCCACACCCAGTTTTCTCCAGAATTCAACACAGTGAGGATGAACGTCTCAGGCGAACTGACCAACTCGTCAACCTGCCAACATTTGGCGTTGGAAGCACCATTCACTGTTGCCCTGCTATCCTTTGCCTTTGAAACGTGCTCTAGGATCTGGGTGATGAGAAATCCACCTCACTGTGAACCAAGCTCTGCAACGCCTGAGCAGCTTTCCTTTCTGGTGGTTGCGTTCCATTCCACTTCACAGCTCCCAAGAGCCACAGCCCTAGAGGTCTTGTAGCTGTGTAGAACCTGCCGCGCTTTTCTCCCAGTAATCCATACTAAGGTTGCCCTTTCGATAGGTACGAAACATCTCACATACAAAAAGTTACATAACCTCAACTTGGTCAACCCACAGTCACGAGCCAGAGCCGATGTTTCTGTTGTTTTTTTTGAGGTCATGTTTCGTATCGTTTACTGGTATTTTCCGACGGTTAATCGACTGTGATAGGTCTTAGAGGTGTGAGACTACGTCAGTCTGTGCAAGAGTATAATGAACCGTTTCGTAATAATTTGCGGCGTCTTTGATTGTCTTCTAATGAAGATAAAATCCAGGTCTTGTAGCGGTGTAAACCATCAATAGCCCGCCGAAACAACAAGGAAAGACTCGATCGTCTATTCAGGAATTCTCGTAGCGGGAATAATCACCGCGTCATCACGTCCAAAACTTCATTTCCATTTTCACGGTCAATATATGCAGCTCCGTGGAAGGCAGGTTCGAAATTCTTCTTCCAGGGCAACCTACTTGCCTTAACGAGGCCGCCTTCGGGGCGGTTCCTATCGGTACCTCGCATTTTTCCTTAATCGGATCGAGTTTTGAAGGACTAATTCAGAAGCCGCCTCTCAAACCCGCGCCTAGCCGCTCTATGCAGATTCCCTTGAAAACCGCTATGGCGACGGCGGTGATCCTTTTTTATTGGAAGTTACCGGACCTTCTCGTGACGTGCACATAATATGAAGCAGCTCCTCGGGTGAGGGAGTCTCTGCCAATTGGAAAACGCGGAAATCCGTACAGTTTGTCAATCAATTACCTCGCAGTACCTTTCAGGCACACCTTCCGTTAAGCAGTAAATGAGAAATCGAATAAATAAATAAAAAACAAAACGAGTTAGAATAATTAAGAACCCTCGGAAGCTTAACCGTAGGAAAATGGAATTAATAAATTGGGAAATTGCGTGAACATACGAGAGAAAGCAATTTTGAAACCAAATACATAAATTATAAAATCAATGAGAATAGATGGGAAATAGAGTTTAAAAAAAATAAAATAAAAAATATCTATAATTTATTTCGCGAGTTTTTTTTTGCTCTATCGATTAATACGGGCAGTTTTTCTTTCAGTTTGCAAGAGATTGCTGGAACTGGAGTCATTGCTCTCCACAGAAACTGGACATTTTAAAAATTAGTTATTTACAGGCCCCAATTTACACAACCTTCGTAGATTAACCAGCGCATGATAGGTATGGGGCAACGATGAAAAAGCGATTTTTTGAAATAGTTGGTTTTATTTGAAAATAGTTTTTTTAAAATTATGGAGAACGCTGCGAGAAATGTGGTTAAAAGTGTGAGTGTAAAAAACTTTGTGAGCTGTACTAACGATAATATGATCACTTCTATACCCCTGTGATTAGAGTAACTTAATCTAACCAGTCAATGTCATTTTTGTGACAACGCTAATGGTATGTGAGTGGGATTTACAAAGTAAAACTGCAATGAAATATTCAAAACGTCGTAGCCATCTGACCACGGTGCACATCCCAACACTGGGACAGTCAGAAGACTATATATAAAGGTAGTTCATTGGACAACCACCCTGATTTTTTCCTGACTAGCACTCTTACATTTACGAAAGTTATAAGAAAAAACTGCTCTTCAATTTTCGTCGAAATTTAAAATAATTTATTGCGCTGCCCTCGTTATTTTACCACGACTGAAAACGTCACAGTTGGGTTATGTTATTTAGGGCTATCCATAAACGAAATCTAATCAACCGAGCCGTTTTTGAGAAAAACAAAATTTGGTGTTTTGATCACAATCATAACAATATTTGGATATTTTGCTGATTATTTTGGCATACCGTGTGAATCTGCAAGCGTAATATTATGCGTGGGCTGATATCGTTCTGCCGTTGTCTCTCAATTAAGTTAACGGACGAACACACTCGCACATGTACTGTTCCTTAAAAGTTGTTAGAAAATTAAATAACCCGTTAGGTGTGACATCTCTCAACTATCCTCGGCCTCTTGTAATTCGGTGGTTTCCGATTCTGTCAGGTTCAAGTTCAACCAGTTGAGGGAAATGAAGATTGGCTTAGTCGCCAGAGCGATGCCGTTTTCGGGCTGCCAAACTAATTTAGGAACAAAAGCGCGGCATTTGTAAATAACGTCGAATCTCTCCATTTAACAAAGGAGGTTTCCGATTTGTAAATAATCCTTCGAAAGATTAGGGCAAGTTCCGAAAGCTCGCAAGAGGCATTCACAACTGAGCCCGTGAGAGTTTCAATCACGGGTTTGTAGCGGGCATTAGAACGTCTGCATGTGCGGTTTAAGAGGCCATCGGCGGGGGGCGCGTAGTCACGTTCGTATTCGTGACGTGCAGAAGAGAAATGCATTTTCGTCGTTTAACTGGACTTGAATTGCTTTTGGATTGAATGCAGAGGAAGGCCGCAAATAGTTTAATTGAGAAGCTCAGGTAGCCAATTTGTGTGCGAGGAGGGTAATGAGATAACCTGCAGTCTTCATGATGAACGAAAACAATTAAATTATTTGGTTACGGATCCAATCAGAGCTCACTAGTAACAGTGTGGGGATACATTAGGACGGGTAATGTAGTCAATGGGAATGGTCGCCAGTATGCGGATAATAAGCTGCGGTAGTTTGAAGCTCCATAACTGATTTCAACAAAAGCAAAGCATTAAAGTGAAGCTGTATGGCTTGGATACTACCTGGAGGGTGGTCAATGTCGTGAACAGCAGGCATCTTAGGTAGTGAAAAAGCAGGACGCAACTCGAGGCACTTGGTACTATCTACCGCCCTGCACAAGCGTTATCAGCTTGTTTGCCTGTTACCGTAACTTAAGTGGCAATAATATGTATATAATTCCAGAGCGCCAAACTGGTTTACTGATTATCTCTTTACCAATTACAGTGTAGGGAACGACAGCCTACGCCAGCGGTAGGCCAACTTATTGGCCAAAGAGTCAAATATGAACATTACAATTTTATTTTATTTTTTGGGAGCCAAATATGCTTGTTTAGTAACGTTTGATTACACTTAATAAGTAATATACTAAATAAAACTAAATTTCATGCTTAATAAATATTTATTAATGCGAACAATTTGCTTGCATCTCTTTGGAGAGTTTGTGTAAGTCCGACCTTGTGTAAGGCCTGATTACAAGTTCTCATCATTTAGACTAATTCAGAATAACAGAACTTTTAATGTGGCCATAGAAGAATTTCCTACATTTGGACAAATAGAAGTTATCGAAAAATCGATAACAAATTTCGTACCAGAGCCACCATAAAATATCATAAAATCGTGTAAAAATGCCTGTAAAATGAGCAGCTAGATAACACAACTTTTTTACGGCAGACACGGTAGATGAGACAAAACTGTTCACTAAAGTTAACGTACCTGTTAGGTGAGTCCGTCTCCTCTGGCTTGTGAGTTACTGTGGGCAAGCGCTTTCGATGTAAAGACATCATAGTATTTGCCTACTGGCGGACACAACCCAATTTCTTTAATACCTAACACAGCCAGTCCGGCTAAGGTACTACTAACAAGACTGACCAACAAGACCTCTCCCCGCCCCTTCCCCAACGTTCCATCACTCCCTTCACCTTTCTCTTTGTATATAAAGACCACGACCAACTGACTGACTCCAGTACTGACTAAACGGCCAGACGATGATGTCTTTACATCGAAAGCGCTTGCCCACAGTAACTCACAAGCCAGAGGAGACGGACTCACCTAACAGGTACGTTAACTTTAGTATTTGCCTACTGGCGGACACAACCCAATTTCTTTAAAACTGTTCACCCTGCAACTGCTGGTCTGTGATGCCAATTCGTTCCCCCGCTACTTTTAGAAGAAAAAAAGAGCGCGCATGATCGTGGTACCTTCGTATCCCATTGGGGTGTGCCAAAAACATACGAATATTTTCAACACGTAGTGTCTGGCACAGGCCGAATTAGTTTGAATATTGAGCTCGGGCCTGTCCCGGGGGCATTCAGTGCATCTATTTCTGACCCGAAACCCTTCGTCTTTGGGAAAGTCCGGCCTGTCCTTTCAGTGATTTCTTAAATTGAAAATGGTTTATCCTTTTTTTTTACTATCCTCTTTCCACTGCTCAATTTCTCAGCTCTTCCAAAACCAAACGCAGATAGTCACTCATCTATCTGCTTTTGTGCAACTCGCAACTTCTCACTCTCTCTCCACTCCAGTTTCCCACACAACCAGTTCACGTATTCAGAGCCCCACTGTTCGCGTTTACTCACACATAAACTGATATCGCTATTCTGTCGAAGTGTAATACAGTCCTCACTCACGCTAGCCAAGCTCATTCTCAACTCTAGCTCCCCCACTCGTGCGCCCAATGGGTAGTTTGTACATAGTTTGTGTTGTTACGGGCACGATGGGATCAAGCTGTGACTTGGAACACTGGAGCCGCTTCTATCGGGCAGAGCCGTTCAAAGCAGCTCCGATTAAATCTGAAGAGGAAGAAAACTGCTGAAGAACAGGGAGAGGGGGCACCGCATTGCCACGATCGAGAGGTTAGGAAAATTAGGTCGGCGGCGCGCGACGTGGCGATCGGCCTATTCCTCTTCCGGACGTCTACTTCACTTCGCTCCTCTGTCCTATCTCGATACCTGTGGGCTTTGGCTATTTATGTGGAACGAAACTGAATATACGATACTTTGCTAAGAAGGAAGGAGATATTGTTGTGTGCAGCCCGATAACCATCCTGTAACATTGGCGCCCCATATGGGAAGATTAATATTGAATAATATTGAAAGCGGTATCGCACTAGGTGAGTCGGGAAGTAGTGCGACAGAAGCCTAATGCAATTGGAACAGAATTTTATTCTCAATTACATTCGGAGAAGTTTTACCACCACGGACAGGGAACTGAGTGAGAGCGAACGCGAGCGACACAGCGACGAGGGAACCGGCTCGGTTACAACTGACGGCAGCGAAGTCTCGAGCGAATCGAGGCATTTGAGGTGCCCAGTCAGCATGAATGCCTCGGATGAGCCTCTGCTGAATCGAAGGGTTTGGTTTCTTCCTGTTACAGTGTTTACGTTTACGAAAACTTTTAAAATTAAACTCTGTTCATTAAGTAGGACCCACTTGAATTTAATTGGAAAAAATAGAAATGAATTTAAATAAACTCCTTTTAAAATGAAACAAATAACCTATGCTCGGATTATAGTAGATGACAATAAAGTGGCAATGGGGAAAATGAAACACCAAGCTCTGATCGCTTACCTTACTTCACACAATATAAGGGGAATTTAAATATTTGATCACTCGCTTAAAAAGGGGAACATTCGTCAGCGATGTCGGTAGCCGTTATAAGACTAAAATGCAGCTACTCCGCTAATATAAACATTGGCAAACTGCACACGTGGTGGCAACAGTGTTGCCACCATCGGCAGTCCGCCACAAACAATTACAAATGTAATTTGTTTCCTGGCAAGTGTTTATTTAAAATGAAAATAGTATTGCATCTTCTGTGGATATTTATACCAGAGCCGCACTTTGCCAACCACTGGCCTACACTAACTGAATCGCATTTGTTTATGAGAGAGACTACCTCTGCTTTCTGTGTAGTTGTGCCAATTTTTCCTTGCCAAAGGGAAGAAGATGTTAACTATGAGCACAGAATATTGTGGTGAACTGGATTAATATGTGTTTACTAGTTCACTTGATACCTCATATAACATAAGAATAAAAGAGCGAGAGTTCAGCGTCACAAGAGCTTTGTCATCGAAATGAGCTGGTGCAAATGAGTGAACTGTAAGGCATGAGAATGAGGCAAGCTTCGTCTTAGACAAGTAGGGGGTCCTACAGGAAGGCTATTGACTAGAAGACTATACACATAATCTGGGGCCTTCTGCCGGAAATTAGAAGGATTTCCAGCTTACAGCACTATACAGAAAGGACGTGAACTCGTCAGGAACACGCTCCCTCCTTCTGGCCTCTGGATTGCAACCTCCTTTGAAAATGCAGACCTTGTACTGATTTTAGGCCTGCGCTAAACACCCTTCTTGACCACTTTTCTTGTCATTTTTTGTATGGCCAGGTACATAATGATGTACATAGTCTGGTTAATCCTAGTTGATGCTGTTCCAGAATGCACTCAAAGGATTGGCCGTGGGGCTTTTCTGCTCGCGGCAGCCTGTCATATACTAGTGCACTTTGAGGTAGAATAATGCTAATTGTAGTAATACGTGCAGTAAAATGTGTGCAATGGGAGCAACGCCAACTGAAACTACTGAGCTGATAGTTGCTGTAAGTAGTTTTAAAATGAGCTTAGAGGTTCCAAATTCTTTACCTTTTTTGTTCTTTACCGTTTTGGGCGTAACGTATTGAGAAATATTGTGTACGGGCATAGCAAGAGCACACAGAGAACTGAAAGCAAGTAGTGGCTTCCAAGTGTACAGTACCAAGAAATTAATACTTGACTAACTAGAGCGGTAGGAGTGGTTCGTCAAAAGATCCACGAAGGATCTTGAAGTGTCTTATACGACGCCAAAGCCGTTGTGGAGGGTGGTTGACCGGAAGTTGTATGTCATTATACATTTCTGGCTGGTGTAATTTGAGTGGGGCTCGAAGTAATAGGCGTTGAAGGTTTTTAGGCGATTCCCACATATATCGAGAACACCTTTGACTCGTGACAGTCGTAACGAACGTATGTTGACGTATTAGAAGAGCGTGAACGTACTTGGAACCTTGAAAGATATCCTGGTCGATTTCTAAATGAGATTTACGCCCTTAGCTGTCGGACTAACCGAAGGCCCACCGCTGGGAATCCGGCTTCGGATCGGCAGCAACCCAGTCATAAGTTAACCAAACAATATTTATCTCTCCATATTCGCATCCCGGGCGATCAAAGTGAAGTCACACGCCGAAATTATTAGCCAACTCTTGGCGTAATCCTTCTGTAGGTAAAGTCACGGTTTGAACGCCTCTCCGATAAATCGTGGGCCCCTCTGCCTAATGACCTTTCGATAAACGCTCCTACCCTGTACATTTAGAACTCATTTATAAAGATATGACAATGCGCCGCACTCGACCAGAAAATAACCCGTCGGAAAGCCCGAGGAAAAAGTCTCCTTCTCCAAGATATTTCGTGCCAATTGCCCACTCATACCGGTAGGCGCGCATGAATGTGGGAGAGTTGCGACATTACGACCAGCAAACGTGAAATATGTGAACGTTGAAAGTAAATCAAGGAAACTGGCAGCGGTACATGCACTTTTACTATGCTTCTACCACGTTCTCGCACTTTATTGTTGAGTTTCTGTTGTGTTGAATACGAAAGACTAAACGAGTAGTTGATGACTCCAACGAGCAATACGCCAAACGGTGTATTATGAATAGGTCGTACCAGGTTTTCGTAATTCGGTAAAGACCATCGCCTAGTAACGGTAAACAAAAAAACTGACGTGATTCATCACTTTTCTCTGCCTAGCTCAGTTCAATCCATACTCATTTCATGTAATTTGTGAAACATAACTTGACGCTCTGTGTACAAACTCTCAAAGCTCCCGAATTTATTGTCCTCCTGCTACTTATACCGCGACCATCAGAAAAAAAACAATTTGGGGGTATTTTATGTGGCTGTCAATTTTTCTTGCGTTTAGAGCACGCCCATTGGAGCACTGCAAACAAATAAGTGTCACATATTGAAGTGAGTCACTGTTAACGTTATTTTGGTTTCTGGAAGTTTGGAGGTTGCTCCTCATAATTCGATGACAATTATTATAGGCGCCTCATTGAATTTACTGCAATTTATTTTTACTTTCCTTGCTCTACGAAGTAGAAAGGAAAGTTATGTAATCGGCTGAAAAAAAAAGTTTGAGTTCTCTTCAGATCTTTACGTTTCAGACCCCCCTGAGTCCGAAAAACACTATTTGGGAAAATGGTCTGTGTGTGTGTATGTGTGTCTGTGAACGATTTTAAGAGAAAACCACCGTACCAAATCAGCTCAAACTTGATATCTCGCCCGCAGGTCACCGTGGGACGCCAAAATAAGGGTTTGAACAAAATCCACGGAAAGCTAACTATAGTTATCATAGTGATCAAAACACCTAATATTTTTTTTCTCAAAAACGGCCCTAACGATTTTGATTAAATTGTTTATATTGATAGCTCTCAATAAGGTCATTATACCATAGAATTCTCATTTGTGGGAAAATGACGAGAGCAGCGCAATAAATTATCAAAATTTTCGACCAAAAGCGTTTTTCGCGCAGTTTTTTCCTTATAAATTCCGCTGGAATTCTCGTAGAATGTTAAAAAAAATTGGTATTGTAGTCCAATCCAATACCTAAAGGGTGAGTGTTTAAAAACGCTCATGAGATACATGGGGCTCACTCCAGAAATTCCTGAATTTCAACTATTGCCGTTGCGCTTACTACCAGTTCTAACAGTTATTTTCCAATAACTCTACAAAAGTGTTTACTCTCCTTTTTTTTTAAAATCGCGTTTACAGCCTCATTAATTATCTTTGTACCAATTGCTCAATAATGGCCTTGCAATGAGTACGAGCAGCACAATAAATTCCGGAACTGTATGCGCTACCGCTTTCTGCTGCCGTAAAGCGTTGTTTGACCAAGTTCAAATTAACTGAGTGATAAATGAGTCGATTAAATAGAATTAGCCATGTACAAAGTGAATTGACGTAGAGCTAAGGAAAGTTGTGTGTTGCAACGCACCAGATATTTTAGAACGATTTTTGTCATGTGAGCGAGGTGTGTTGTTAATTTATTGCGCTGCTCTCGTAGTTTTTCCACCGATAACTATCATACAATTCTCTTGCATCATTTGAAGCAGTCCACATAAAAAATATAATCGACATCCCCGTCGCCGATTTTGGTTAAAAAAAAGACATTAAAGTTTTGATCACTATGATAACTATAGTGAGAGTTTTCAATCGGTTGTGCTACAATTATTTTGGCGTTTAATATCGATTTGTAGCAACATAGAGCTGAAACGAGCTTGATCGGCCATTTTCCCACGTATACACACACGCTAAAGAAAACGTTTTTTTGTTGGGATTTAGTTGACACGTACGTACAGGGGTTTTACGAAAACTAAATATTTTTCGAGTGAAAAGCTTGATTAGTTCAGTCATGTTATCAACAGCTTGATCTATCCAGGGGACATTCTGAGTTTGTCGTATCTCGAATAAGATTTGACGAGGACCATGTGTAGTATAAGTGTAACGTTTGACAAAATAAGCGACCCCCCCCCCCACCCCGATTTTGGTACGAGTTTTCTGGAGAGGTTCGTGTCCACAGTTGTGGAATTGTTGGGGAAACGATGCGAAAGAAGTTAGTAAACAAAACGACGTTAGTTTCCACTGTTTCTCTTGCCTATTAAATGACCATTATTAAACCACTGTCGTATAAGTGGCTTATTCGAGTACCTTAATGATTTGGGGAATTATAATCTCATTTGAGCGCGATTTATGAGGAAAAACCACACAACAATCGCTTTTCGCCGACATTTTCCGTAATTTATCGTGCTGCGCTTGTCATGGTTGAAACGTTTACTGTACGGTTACATCATTTGGAACTGGGCTGAAGTTAGCACATATTCATAAACTTTCCACATAAAATATTTGATCAAAGTCGTTACAGCAGGTTTATTGGAAGAAAATAGCATATACTCGCAAATTACTTTTGGAGATGTTTTACCACCATAAACTGGGAATTGGGTGGGAGCAAACACGAGCACGGGTGACACGGCAACCAGGGAACTGCTCGGTTTCAACTGACGACCGTGAAGTCTCGAGCGAATTGGAGCACTTGAGGTGCCCAGTTAGCACAAATGCCCTGGACGAGCGTACGCTAAACGGAAGGGTCATAGTTGTTCGTCCCAGTACAACTATGATACCTACATTTAATTTTGAGGAATTTTGACCATACCCTAATTTTAACATCCCGTGGTAACCTGTGGGGTAAATATGAACCACCTGGTTCTGGGTTATCTTCCCAGGAGCATGCCCATGCTACCAGGCGCGACCACGGGTTGTGGATAGTGGAACGGTCACGGCATTGTCCCCAGGGGCATGTCTGCGGCCAGCTGTGAATAAGGACAGCATGCTGACTGAATAAGCAGCCGCGAACAATGGGCAAAACCCAAGAGATCGCAGAAGAGATCCTGAACAAAGGACTCAAGGGCAAGCGGATCTACATTTTCTCAGACAGCCTTAAAGGCCATCGCAGCCTATAGTTTTAGGTCTAAGCTGGCATGGAAATGCCTTCATGCGCTCAAGCAGCTCGGCGCCCGTAACAGGCTCTCCCTCATTTGGGTGCCGGCTCACAGGGGGCATGAGGACTATGAAAAGCCTGACCGCCTTACGAAAAGGGGTACAGAATCCCTACCTATCGAGCCTGAACCACACATAGGTATGACGAAAAGTCACCTGAACCGTCTGGTTGCTCGATGGGAGATACAGGAAAATGGCGCCCATTGGCATCGCCAGCCACAACTAAGACAGGCGAAAAGGCTTGTCACGCCTTTCTGTCAAAGGGCGAAGGCGATGCTGACTCTCTCTAGACAAGATCTGAGAGTACTGATAAGCTTCCTCACCGGGCACTGCCCACCCAGATATCACCTCAACAAGATGGGCTTCTCAGAGGCGGTGGAATGCACAGTCTGCGGTGAGGAGGACGAGACAGCAGAGCATATCCTGTGTGAGTGCCCTGCCTTGGCAGCAAAACGCTTTGAATACTTCGGTCAGGGGACCACTGAACCCCAAATCATGGCGGAATCTGCGGTGAAGGACATACTCAGCTTCCTAAGGGGGGCGGGTATGTACGACGCCTTCTACTAAGAAAGGGCCGTCACAATAGGCCCATATGCGGCCGAAGTGACAAAGGGACTTGTCCCACACGCCCTCGGGTCAAAAAAAAAAAAAGAACCAATTCGATTCATCTGTTTTCTACACTGTTCATGGGTGTGACTCTTAAAATTAAACTAAATAAATAATAGTTAATGAAATGAGAAGGGTGCTAAGACTATTCTACTCTGGCTCTATGGATGGCAGGGAGGAGGAAGGAAAGAAGGATTAGAGGGAATTCCACGATAAAACGCCTGTATCTAAACGCTCATCATTTGCAACACTGCTATTTGGGAGGTTTTAGATACCACTGACGTCACATACACATGGTCAAGTAATAGCTTTAAATCCCTTCTCTAAGACGACAATCACCTGTTTTGTTGGCCGCACTGGAACACCCAATTCTGAGGGAAGGCGCTGACGTCATCAGTAGTGGAGGGGAAAGTGGACGCCCGAGCTGAACTCTTATCAGTTGAGAAGGTCAGTTACTGATACGCCGTTCGCCCCCTTTTACGTTACAAACGCTCATTAGCTCAAGTACGATCCGAGCTTCAGATAGTGGCACCTTAAAGTACAGTGTTGGCACAGCCAACATATTTGCCGCAACCCAGACGCAATCCAAAAAAGCAATCCACGAGCTTTTGACAACTTTTGTAGATCCGTTCTGTAATATTTGCGCTTCTCGATTTTTCAAGCGCATGACCCCAGCTTCCAGGTACTCCATGGACATTCAGAATCACTCCAAAAATACAGTGCTACGAACCGTATTCTCAACAGACGCTATTTTGAGTCAGAATCGCATGAAAGATGAAAGATCTGAACACAACTTTGTTTTTCAGCCCATTTCATAACTTTCAGTCCTACTCCGTAGGGCTGAGGAAACAAATAGGTAAAATGGGGTAAGTCCCCGCTATGAAAAGAGTGCGGATTAGTTATTCGTTAATGAATCTTAAAATGATGGAAATGGACACGTTACTTCAAAAATAAATTAAAGGTATTAAGTTACTAATTTAATTCATGAAACTTGTCTAGCTCGCTCATTACCCCTCAAATCCAGCTTAGAGACACACATAGCTGAGCGACCGGTTTGTCCAATGAGCTGTGGAACCCGCATGTTTCCGGAATCTCTCTTAAACCGTTCGTTTCATCCGCTGAGCCCCCTAAGCCAAGGTGTCTTCCCCTGACCTAAAAGACTGTGAAAGTGACTAATTAAATACAAAAATAAAATTGTACCTAGTAGTTCTCTTAGGCTTTACCTGGTGAACACCCTTTGCGGTGTTCTTTACTCTTCTCCAAGGCTTAGTTCGCTTTGCCTCCCAATTCGTACTCGTTTCAGTGAAAACAACTGCTCAGGTAACGTAGTGTGTGACGCAGAACTCATTTTCACTCATAACTCTGGTCCTATACTAATGCAGTCGATCAGTCAACTGCAAATCAGAAAGTAAACTTTGAAAAACTATTAGCTCCCAAATCTCGTGTATTTTGAGAAGGATTAGTGCAGGATCACGAAATTGCTGGAGGACGCGAGGAAGGTAGGTGAAACTTTGGTCCTACACTGCCGTATCACATTTTTCCGTGATGGCACTGGTAAAACCCAGACTTCGGCACCAACTGGGCCTATTGCGTGGCGTACATAAGCCACTCCATGTTCTCCCAGTTCCACCCCCAGCTCCTGTGGCGCCCCCAGTACGTCCCCACCATTCTTGCACAAAACGCAAGACAACCTTGAGATCCACCCCTCGCCGCAGCTGATAAACTCCGAGCAGTCTGAGGCGCAGTGCAGCCAGCCCCTCAGACGTGCACTCCAGGTCCGCATTGCAGAATCTGCACTTCCGTACGTATCAATCCTGGCCAGGTGGTACCATAGTGGACAGTGACTTGTAAATAGGCTACGTACCATCGGTATACTATTTCTTTCCAGACTGTGGATTTATTTTGTTCACTCCCTGGAGAGTCTGATGAACAGCCTTGACTGCCTATCGCCAGACACATCCTTCCAACACGCAGCCCTCCCACTTATCAACCTCCTTGATCAAGTGGCTCTCGGTGGTCCCTACGAAGGGCTCAAGTCCCACCGGGAGAAGCACAGATCCTGCCCTCGCCAGTTTGCCAGCTTCCTCGTTTCCTTCTATTCCTACAGAACAGTGTTAATGTGTTTTGTTTTTCCTTTGCCGTAGTCTCCAGGCCAGTCAGGCATTCCCAAACCAGCCCCCACGTGGTGGTATAAGATGCCAGGGCTCAAGTGCAGCCTGGCTGTCCGACATAATGTATATATTCTGACACAGAAATAATTGTCAGCGCAGGACAAAGGATAGGTTGCTTCTATGTCCAATCGGTTACGATGGTGTAGAAAGGTGTTATTTCTACTGCCAACATTTTAGAGCCAAAAGCTTCCTATCTCATATCCACTTGACGTTGTCTTCATGTGCCTACGGCATATTCACACGGTCCTGCCCCAACACAGGTGTCTCCAAAAAGGCCTCCAGTTGACATCTGCCAAGATAAATAGGGCCGAGAGACACGTCGTTCTTCAATTTCAAGTATTGCTCCAATTCCCATTGAATGACTTCCATTCAACTCTTGAACCGCTTACAAAGTCAACTGAATATTTTTTGCGCAACAGCCGTTGGTCATTCGACGCAACGCTTTTGCAACCTCAGCCGCTCCTTATGCAGACGGAAGACAATGAGGAAGACGTAAAAGAAAACGTTTCACCTTCATTGTTAGGCTAATTAGGTTGATGAAATGGTCAAAGGATAAATAGGGTTGGACGTGGGAAGAGTTCAATACGTAAGTAAATGGGTCTGCCCTCCCTCCCATTAAATAGAGTCGTTTTGCCGACTCTGCTACCATTTATGTCCGGCCCTCGAATTCCTTGTCAACCCCCACAAACCCTCGTCATTCGCTCCGCATGGGAATCACCATTCGCTTTTGTGCCGTCATGAGGTTCTAAGCCGAAAGGTCGTAACTCAAGGGGGCAGAGTTCGCTTTCAAAGTCTGCCTTTGGTAATCGGCGCAGCCTTTAAAGCTCTGACGGTCTGCTGCGAGTCTGGCTCATCCGGCTAACTATTGGTTTTTATTGCGAACAGTTTATTTTATTGAAGCTTCGTACGCTCTTGCGACAGATGGGTCGTTCGTGAAGTTATGCAGTCCCTAAGAAAAAGATAATTCCCCCCTCGCCCCTCAATTAGATCGCGATTTAATTTCCTCAGCCAAAAGGGCAAAGAAAGCATTATAATCAACCGACAAACCGAGTATGAAGCACCGCATAATTTTTTTCAATCTCTGCAAACTAATATGCTAAACACCATGTCTTGTTCAACGCACTTCTTATTCAAAAACATTCTTACTTACTGTATTTGCGATTGAGAGAGAACTAGTCATACTTCATATATAACTTGTAGCAAACCTGTAACAAAACAAAGGTATAAGCATCATCGGTTCAAAACTAACTATTATTATTATAGCGATCAAAACACCGATTGTTTTCCCCTCAAAACACCTTGATTACATTGCTTGTGCGGGCATATCCTTAAAAAACTCATAATTTTATCAAATTTTAGCTCGTGAGAGCATGACGGGAGCAGCACAATCGAAATTTTTGAAATGTTGGAGATAACCGGCTAAAACCTCTTCTTGTTGCATAGGCTAACGTCTCAGTTCAGTGTGTTTTCGCTGAGGTATTGACGGAAAAACATAAATTAATCGACATAAGATCATTTGGTCCTTTGGGTACAAGATAGTGAGAGACGTGAAATTCGGTAGGTCAAGAATAAGTCGACATTTGAGAACTGAACGGGAGGACAGTATTATTACGCGGTTAATGACACTCGTTAATTGATTGAGACACGATAAAGATGAAGTTTGGAGCAGAATACGGAAGAGTCAACGTGAGCAACATGACACAGGGGGTCTATGGATAGTTGAACTGAGCGAACCAAGACGAGAGCTGAGAGTAGAATGACGTAAGAGCTGAGAAGTGCGATGAGGGAAGGGGGTGAGGACAAACTCACTGGGGAAACTACAACTTTAACTGATTCAATAGGCGACAGGAGAATTATTAAATCTGAACTCAATGCGAGGTAAGAATTACAACTCAGCACTGTGTAACACGGGGGTAAAGGAAGACATTAACCGTTTGATTGTGGTGTGTCCTGGCTGAGTTCAGGGTAAAGTTTCTGAGAGGAGGAGGAAGACTCGACAGTGCGCGCCTTGAGGAGTTGTTGAATAATAAAATTGTTTGAAAGGGGCTTAAGGGGGATGGGGATTGCATGCCTGGGGGTGCAGAGATGGCTGCATGTACTGTGGGAACGCGTACAGGGGTAGAAGGGAGGAAATGATACATTATTTGGGACCAGGAGCTATGGAAATATGGAAGGCGTGTATGATAGGTCTCCTGCAGGAAAAGGAGGTGGCTTATAGGGGGGAGAAGGTGGGAAATGATTGATGCAGATTGGGTGTGGGCCTGTGCAGTGGATAGTGGGGGAGTACTGACTAACTATGGGATGCATTGTCCGCATTGGTAGGGATTAGTTGTATGTGTAGTAGAGTGGAAGCCCTGCTGAGGGCAGCTCCCCCCTGGGCTGAGATAGGCTGGATGGGTGGTTGGCCCCTGGAGTAGGGGACAGGGTTTTGGTCGTCTTGGAAGGCTTGGTGGAGTTTTGTATAGTATGTGTGTGTGTTTTTGTGTTAGGATAGGCAACACCATGGGTCAGGAATATTGAGTACTCTCCCAAGTTAGAGTTAGGAATCATTGTGACATGGGAGTGCTGAGAGAGGTGGGGAGAGTGTGGATGTGTGATCGGTTGGGTGAGTGGTGTCCTGCTGGTCTGGGGGGGTTTGTCTGGGGCTGCTTTGGGGCACCATGGTTTGCCAATGGTGTTAACTTCCAAGTATCCGAACCCCTGGGAATTAAGAACGCCCTGAGGAATGGGTCCTGGGAGGTCCACTTGTGCGTGGGTGGGCTCGAGGGTAGCTGGGGGTATCGCTCCCCTCAGCTGCCTGTTGTATGAGTGGATGTGGTATAAATGCAATTTATTGTGTGGATGAAATACAGGTTAGTGAATGCAAGGGAAGAATGCATGTTAGGTGTACGGGCTTGTGTGTGTATAGGATGTGGGGAACCCGGGGTGCTATGCACCTCTTCGTAGGGGACGGAAAACTGGCATTTGTGGGTCTCTTACCCCCACTAAGCAGTAGAACGTGGGTGGGTGAGCTAGCGACCATTCTAGCTTCAAGGGATATTTTTCTGAACCTCTTTTTTCTGGTGCACAGCCTGAGGCGAAAGCCGGTGAACCGAGGGTAAGGTCCACGCAACCTCTGCAGGGCGAAAGGGCAAAGTCGGAGCAATCCGCCATGGGGTCCAGCAGATATCTCAGTGGTCGAGTGTTCGCTGGACGTAGTCCCGCGTTCTTTCTGCCTCCGCACACACCCCCATATATCGAAACGTGAATGTCTATTCCCACTAAATTTGAGTTACAGTGTTAGATCAATTTCGTCGAAGCCATCATCAGTAACATTGAGTCTCAGTGTCTTCATCACAGAATTGCGTTCTTGTTACTGATAATGACTAAACCCTCGAGCTTCTTCTTCAGGTGCCGTCTCCATCATCGAAGGTTGGCGATCAATTCTGCAAATCTCTCACGGCCCTGAGCCAGGTGAAACAAAACGGCTGCTCGGTTAATTCCCGTCCAGCTACGTATGTTCGACAACCATGACGCGCGCTTCCGCCCCACTCCCCTACGTCCACTGATCTTACCCATCATTATTGCCTGCAAAAAACTGTACTTGGGCCCACGCAAGACATGCCCCAAGTACGACACTTTGCGCCTCTTTACGGTCATCAGCAGTTCACGTTTCAGGGAGTTCTGTTGGAGGATGTAGTCATTGCGGAGTCTTGCGGTCCAGGGGATTCTCAGCATACGCCGAATCAGCCACATTTCAAAAGCCTCTAGCCGATTCATGTCCCTGGCCTTCAATGTCCACGTCTCTCCCCCATACAGAAGTATAGACCACACGTAGCACTTAACAACTCGCCAGCGCAACGCAAAACTTACATCCCGGCGACACAATATACTACCCGCAACTCCCCCTCCAACGACCACGTCTCCGCCACCCATTGCCCCAAGAACTTGAATCGTGCCACCTGCTCGATGCTTTGCCCGTTGACTGCCAACCTGATGCCACTATTTGCTGCCTTCGATATAACCATCGATTTCGTTTTTGCTACGTTGATAGCCAGGCCATATTTCCTACAGGCAATTGTCATCCTGTCCAAGAGAGCCTGGAGCCCCACTTCGGAGTGGGCCAACAACACCATGTCATCCGCATATCTTAAATTGGACACAGGCAATCCATTCACAGGGATGCCAATATCACAGTCATCCAGGGCGTCCTTAAAGACCTGCTCCGTATAAACATTAAAGAGCAATGGCGACAGCGTGCAGCCTTGCCTGACCCCTTTGGCAACAGCCACTCGGTCCGAGAGCAAACCATCCACACGAACTTGTGCCTTCTGCCCCCAGTACAAGTTCCTGATTAGTATCAGATCCTTGAAATCAAGACCCACTTCTTCCAGGATACGAATAAGCTGCACATGCTTCACGTTATCAAATGCTTTCTCGAAATCGATAAAACAAGCAAAAACTGGGCACCGCTGGTCGAGACACTTCTGGACCAGCACCTGCATGGCAAATAAGGCTTCTCTTAACCCTCGATATTGATCTAATATTAACGAAATAGTTCTTCTTCGTTTTATTATTGAAATGGGTTTCCACATCTTCGTCGCGAGTGATTTAGTTCGTAGTAACACCGAGTTGTGGGAAGGTGTCAGTATAAATAGCTAAACCTCGTTCAACACTCCACACGGAAGAGACTGATTCAAGTGCACGGTGATAGCGGGGCTGCACTCGTACCACTCGGCTATTTCAGGAAACACTCCGATACCGGACGGAATTCTTGATGGGGCTTGATTGATCGATGTTCATAAATCGTTCGAATGAGAGTTATTTGGGTTTAACTGGTCGGTGACCTGCGCGTCGCGAGTGCACGAAGGTTTAGAAAGAATTCATTTAAAGGTAGTTGTTGGATTGACCACACTTATAACGTTAACGCGTTTGCGTTTTTCAACACATTAGTTTTCACACCACATGTGGTAAGATAGATTCAGTTCTTATGAAAACTCATTTTCTTAAGCAGTTTTCGATTTTCCAAGTGAGATTGCATACTGAGTGCTCTGGTGAGAGGGAAATAAGAGAGTTGTGTCTGGAATGAGGGGCAGCTGCTTGTATGACAGCCCATTCATAGTCGTTATGGTGGAGGAGGGAGTCCCAAATTTAGAGGATGAAAGGCTTTCCTGAGCTAACTCAAGAAGTAGGGCTCTAGGAAGAAGGAAGTAAATTGTTTCAGGGCTGACTGACGAGAACCCGCTTTAATATTAGCCCTCTCCCATAGTCTTATTGTGGGATGGTAGGAGCCCAGAGCTTGGAACATGAAAGGCTTTCCTGAACTAAGCCGTGCTCTGGGGAGGACTGTAGGCAACTTGTTTCTAGGCTGAAGAACGCCGGATTTTATGCAAGCGATACTTTCAGTTCTCATGTCGTAGTCCCCTGACGAGCTGAACGACATTACGGCGCTATTGACCAACTTGCGCGTCGAAAAACGCCGACCTCAACATCCTCGCAAGTGACATTTATCGTCAGATCCCTCGTCCACGATTGAAGAACCAAGTCTCTCGTTGGCGTTGGCGCTCAGACCGCAGAAGGCGATGCACCTGACGCCCCTAACTTCACGGTCTGTACACACCCAGCGGCCGCAAGGCCGTTCCGCTCCTTTCCCTCAGTTAATAACTTATCCTCGGGATTTTTACTGTCGCGAATAAATCACTTTGTTCATTAGCGGCGGGAAACTTTCCTTGTCCAGATATAAATCAAGACATTTTCCCCCCTTTTCTTCGTATGTTGACCGCTGTTTGAAAAAAGAATAAATAAAAATACGAAAAAATCGTGATCGAGTCGAGGGGTCAAAAGGGGATTTGGGGGAAAAGGTAATTGGAAATAACGCGGAAGAGCTTGTTGACGCCATAAAATCTGGGCTCCACACGCCTGCGATTTGAAATCGCGTTCCTTGGAAAAAAAAACGATCCAAAGAATGAAATTAAATAAATGACCACTAACATACCTCGAAAATCGAACCGAATGAAGCAGTGTTATTTAGTAAAGCTGGGTGAGTGAAATTATGCTTCGTCATCGTACGACGGGATTGTTTACAAATAGCAAAGAGGAAGCAGACAAACATGGTACGTAGGAGCTCAGTTGCCTGAAAACATTACGTCAACATTATGCGGAGGAGCCCCAATTCGTGTACCCTAACTGGTCTGAAGGTCTTGGCAAAGGAGAACATCTTAACACTGTGTTGGGTGGCAGGTCATGCAGGAATACAAAGGGCAAAAGACGAGTGAGCAGTGAGATCAGCCCTTCGTTGGGACCCAGTGGAATAAACAGGTTGGCGGGTGGGAAGAGAAGTGTGGGGCTGCCAATTGGAGGGATGGGCCAGGCCAAAGACAGTCAAGGTGGTTTATCAGGCTCTCTAAGGAGCGAACAAGAGGAGTCCTCTAACTGGAGAGAGAAAGTATACAGGTGGTATGCGGCTTGTTTACAGGAAACTCTCCACTAAGGTACCATCTGGCCAAGATTGATATGCCAGAGGAACAGACTTGCACGGCAATAATAGCTGTATCTGTACAAGTTGTCAGGGTTTTCGGCGGGCTGCCGATGGTGGCAACCCTGTTGCCGTCACCCGTGCAGTTCGCCGCTGTTTATAAAAACGGAGGAGCCACATTTTTGGCAGAACGGCTACCGGCATCGCTCACGAATTTCTCCCATTTTTAAGCCAGTAAATAAGTACTCAAAGTCCCTTTATATTGTGTAAAGTTAGGTAAGTGATCAGAGCTTGGTATTTCAAATTTCCCATTGCCCCTTTATTTGTCATTTACTACAATCCGAACATACGTTATTCGTTTCATTCTAAAAGGAGTTTATTTCATTTCTATTTTTTCCTGATCAAATTCAAGTGGGTCCTAATTGGTTTATAATTTCATTTCCCAGTACTTTCCTGAGAGGCATTATTTGGTTTATTTCACGTCAAGTGAGTATATTTGAGTATATTTAACTTGTTCGTTTTTGGGGCCCTGACACGACTTTCACTCGTGTCCTGCCCACGGGTAATTCTATAAAGGGATTCCCCAAGTACGCCACAAAGTGGAGGGATATTTATGAGTTGCTAAGAAATGTGTACTCCAAGGCGGCTCCTGCTACAAAATGGCATAATTAATTTATTAGGTAATTGGAAAACGAAAAGGACAGAATAGTCAATAATCAAGCATTTTGCCGAAAACTGAGGTCTCCTGTCCAGAAAGCTATCCTTACAATAGGCATTTGTGGTGAGACCTGTAAAATGATTGGGTGCGACCCTCACCCTTATGTCATCGATCGTCGTTTCACTTCTGTACCGTGGCGAACCAAACTAAAATAAATAAAAACCGCTACTGAATAGAACCTCCCCAGTCGCGTACTTACACTTTTACTGCCGACTTCGTCTTCATCGCTTGGTCCGAAATTGCCTGGAACGACTCCGATGAGCTAAACCTCGGTCTGTTCCTTTGTCACTGCAAGTTCCCATCGTGCCTGTAACACTTCGCTCTACATCGTCTCTAAAACTGTTTACGTAATCGACTGAAAAAGGGCCATTTATTATAGTTTTCTCCAGATGTAACGCATTCAGGTTTCAGCAAATGAAATTTATGCTTTGCACAGGGGAATATCATTTTGTTTGGAGAAAGTTCGTCTCAACAGGTATTAACCTGGTTCTGGGTTATCTTCCCAGGAGCATGCCCATGCTACCAGGCGCGACCACGGGTTGTGGATAGTGGAACAGCCACGGCATTGTCCCCAGGGGCATGTCTGCGGCCAGCTGTGAATAAGGACAGCATGCTGACTGAACAAGCAGCCGCGAACAATGGGCAAAACCCAAGAGATCACAGAAGAGATCCTGAACAAAGGACTCAAGGGCAAGCGGATCTACATATTCTCGGACAGCCAGGCCGCACTAAAGGCCATCGCGACCTATAGTTTTAGGTCCAGGATGGAATGGGAATGCCTTCATGCGCTCAAGCAGCTCGGCGCCCATAACAGGCTCTCCCTCATTTGGGTGCCGGCTCACAGGGGGCATGAGGACTATGAAAAGGCTGACCGGCTTGCAAAAAGGGGTACAGAATCCCTACCCATTGGGCCTGAACCACACGTAGGTATGACGAAAAGTCACCTGAACCGTCTGGTTGCTCGATGGGAGATACAGGAAAATGGCGCCCATTGGCATCGCCAGCCACAACTAAGACAGGCGAAAAGGCTTGTCACGCCTACCTGTCAAAGGGCGAAGGCGATGCTGACACTCTCTAGACAAGATCTGAGAGTACTGATAAGCTTCCTCACCGGGCACTGCCCACTCAGATATCACCTCAACAAGATGGGCATCTTAGAGGCGGTGGAATGCAGACTCTGCGGTGAGGAGGACGAGACAGCAGAGCATATCCTGTGTGAGTGCCCTGCCTTGGCAGGAAAACGCTTTGAATACTTCGGTCAGGGGACCACTGAACCCCAAATCATGGCGGAATCTGTGGTGAAGGACATACTCAGCTTCCTAAGGAGGGCGGGTATGTACGACGCCTTCTACTAAGAAAGGCCGCCACAATAGGCCCATATGCGGCCGAAGTGACAAAGGGACTTGTCCCACACGCCCTCGGGTCAAAAAAAAAAAAACCAGGTATTAAAGTAATTGGGTTAGATCCGCCAGTAGGCAAATTACTAAAGTTAACGTACCTGTTAGGTGAGTCCGTCTCCTCTGGCTGGCGGGATACTGTGGGCGAGTGCTTTCGATGTGAACACTGATTAGGGGCCCGCAGTATCTACCAGACGGATTCACCACACTTTAGTTCTAAAACAGCGCCTGGAAGAGCCAATTGACGTCTCTCGTTCTCAGTGGTTTACAAAAACCGTCATAAAAGAGTGCAGTTGATATTAAAGTTGTGCAGTTGGTACTTCCGCGTCAAAATAACCGAAGAAAGACTGCTGAAGGTGTCGGCAGGCCTGATTCTCGCCCAGTTAATCTTTCCAGCTTCTGGACAGGACTCGTTATGGCTCAATTACCCTTGTTAATCTGAACTATATGAAATCTCCGTTTCGACCTCGATTTTTGTTATCTCGAAGTACCGTGTGTTAGGGACTCGCTAGAGAAAAAACTGCACTGAAATCGCTTTTTGACGAAATTTTTGTTAATTATTGCGTGCTCTGGTCATTTTATAACAGATTAAAATGTTATCTACCGTTCGATTGTGTGGTACTATTTTGGATCACTTCGTCCATACCCTTACTTTGGCGTCCAATGTTGATGAAGAGTAAACATACAATTGGAGCCGTTTTGGTTCAACAGTTCCCTTTTCAATACCATTTTTTTCAATAACGATTTTCTGACTCAAAACACGAAGACCCGAAGAAAACTAAAAAGTGAATATAAAAGCAGCCTTTTTTTAAAGCTTCCTACTTCGTTGGGTTCAAGAAACTAAAAAGAGAGGTAATATGAAAGTTGTGACATACTGCAGTAATTGTCAAGTCTACAACACCCAACGCCATTTTCAAATGTTACGTTCTAACCCTTTCGTTTCACCAAATGCCACGAAGCGCGGTGACTTTTTCTGGTCTTTTGAAAACCGAAATCTGATGAGTTTGTCAGTCGTTGCCAAGTTGATTTGACGAAGGAAACAAATGATCTTACGTTTCTCTTCCCGTCAAAATAATAAGAAACGCGTAAGAGGCGGTAGAAAACTTAACGGGGGATGGAAAGGAACATTGTCGGTTTCATTCGTTAACGTCCGGATGATTGAAGATAGAATCAGTCGTATGTAAAGAAGATGGATTACACCATCGTAGCTGAAGGTTATTATGAGAAACTATTATCTCACGCTTCGCACACTTTGTTAGACTCTTGAGGTCGTCTAATCTGGCGGGAGGCGCGGCATAGTGATGGACAATATTATTGAACTTTCAGGCGCAGGTTCTCGTGAAGCCGCTACTATGAATTAATAACGTAATCAATATCACAATGGTTCGCCAGGGCTGCAATTTTTATCCTACAGAAGTAGCTTCAGCTGTTGAAGTTTTACACGGGATTATAATTTTGAGGAAAGCAATGTAATTTGCAAAAGTAGACTTGGCGAATCTTTGTTATCAAGTCCAAAAAGGACCATTTGGACAGGCGGGCAGTAAGTAGTTGTGAGTGCTAATATTCCACATAGGGCCCCTTTACGTCCTGGTCTGGGCGTTCCTTCACTTTTACGGCTATGCCTTCCAAGTGTTTGAACCGCCTGCTCGCTCTCCACTTATATAGCTGAGTTGTAACACCTGCTTTGGCTGGTTTTGGGTTTTCACAGGATCCGGTGCAGTGGTGTGATGTGGCAGCCTCGTCTAAAAGTCATCATGGATTGGTGGGCAGAATGGCACTCATGTGGAGTGCAGGCTTTCCCCGGGTTTCACGTTAGATGACGTCGGTGAGAGAAATTCCTAGAGCATTCGCTCCATTGTCTACAGCTGTCAGGTGTACAAGACGCTGTGCAGCTGGTGCTCCTGGTCGTGTCTTGGACATCCAGGGGCTCATGACATCAAGTGTCATGGTGTTGCCTTGGACCAGCACTCTCTTTCTAGAAAATGGGTTGAGCCAGACCACTGGGCGAGCCAGTTCCTCACGAGACATGGTGACTTCAATGCGCGGCTCCACTTCTTTTCTCTCAAATATTCTCCATCGTGCACGTCTTGCGCCTCCAGTGCGGAGGAAACAACAAACCACGTGCTGCTGCACTGTAGTTGTCGAGGGTTTAGGTACAGTCATCAAATTAGGAAACAGACCCGTGTTGTGGAGAGACAGTTGTGCCCCTGGTTTGTGAGTGAAGGACTGAGGTTGGGTATTGTCACAGCCAATCAGATATCTTTGAAGTTCAGGTGGTGTGGAAGCCAGGATCTCAACCCAAGAAGTGATAAATCCAGTGTGATGGGAGGGAATGCAAGAAAAGTACTGCAGAGATGTACCCGCTGAGTGTATCAATAGGCGTTCTCAGTCCTTAGCTCAGCTGTGGGGGGTGGTATCCCCTTCTTCCCCCCACTCTATCTTCCCCATACTTCCTCCATGTTTCTTATGCTACCGCTGCAACACAGCCTTCTATAACGTAACCTGGGGTACGCTGCTTACTTCTCTAGAAAGCCTGTGGCTGCCAAAACGAGTTGATGGACGTTGCGTGGGGTGGGAATTTGGAGCGTATTATGGAGCCTTGGCGGGCCAACTGTTTACAGAACAGCACGGTTGGATCGCCCTTATTGACATTTGTCTCTTTATCAGCCCTGAGTTGGTGACAGGGATAGCACGAGAGGTCACCCTAGTAGACGCCCTTTCCCGACAGTTCTGTGCCCTAAAATTGCGAGCTGAGGAGCATTCCCCCGATACTTTAGCTCATTGACCCTTGTCGATCACTCTAGTTTGTCAACCCCTCCTTCGATGTCTATGAGAGCTGACACGACATATTTTATTCACTCGCCTTTTATGAGCAGCTTGAAACACTACTACCGAAAACACCTCAGCCTGTAACACGCCCGTTTTTAGCTTTGCATATAAAGATGAGGAAAAACTGTGCACGAAAAGAGATTAATTCTAAAAGGCACCTTCAAGGGACGTCTACCTCGCATTCGACATGCGAAACCTCCACGGCCTTGAATGAACGTTAACACGAAATAGTTCTCCCAATTATTCAGGGAATCGTTTCGCGGGACAGAGCGTGATGTTGAAGGCAAATTAAGATGGGAGAGTCCCATAAAGCTTTCGAAAAAAATACGATATACGTTTCTATATTTTCGCTCATTCAAGAAAAGTAGGACTCGCTCGGCACAAAGCGCAACTCCATCCGTCTTTCGGTTGACCTTCTTTCCTCCTATCAAATCTTCACCACGCCTACTTCGTATCCGAACGGCCGAATGTCGCAATAGGAAAACAAAAATATCCCTCAACGGACGTCATCTGAAATTGGGTGGCGCAATTCTCTTCTTTTATTTTCTCTTCTCCGCAGATGCGATCTTCCTCAATTTGAACTTATCAGAAATCCAATTGTGGCTCCACTGCGAAATGAGAAGAGGCAATAGACGCAGACGGACCGCGACGTGGAAATAAGGAAGGCTAAGGCCGCAAGTGTTGCCCAATGCGACCAACGAGGAGCATTTTTGTTTGCCGATGCATAACAGGTGAATTACTTCAAGCGATATAATGGAATAACCTGCCGCTCCGTAACTTGGGAAAATATCGATGAAATGTGCTCCTATGGGACGGACAAACGGATTCTTCGTGCGCCTTAAAGCGACGAAGTGGAGACATTGCGTAAATAAAAGTTACATCTGACTGCAGTTAACGTTTCAAATATTGACGAACTACCTTTTTATTTTTCTTAGACCTTCGAGGTTGGAAAAGAAAGTTATACAACCAGCTCTATGAATCTAGAATGAACCAGAATGAATGACAAACAAAAACTGCTCTAAAATTTATTTTCTTAGAAGTGTGTGCTACTGTTTTGCATTTTTACCTTCCTTGGCTCTACCAAGTAGAAAGGAAAGTTATATAATCGGCTGAAAAAAAATTTTGAGTTTTCTTCTGATCTCTACGTTTCAGACGTACGTTTATTTGGGAAAATGGTCTGTGTGTATGTGTGTCTGTGAACAATTTTTAGTGAAAACCACCGTACCAAATCAGCTCAAACTTGATATCTCGCCCGCAGGTTACCATGGGACGCCAAAATAAGGGTATGAACAAAATCCATCGAAAGTTAACTATAGTTATCATAGTGATCCAAACACCAAATTTTTTTTCTCAAAAACCGCTCTAACGAATTGAATTAAATTTTTAACGGAACGGCGGTAGTTGAAATTTGGGAATTTCTGTAGTGAGCCCCATGTATCTCATGAGCATTTTTAAGCACTCCGTAGGTATTGGATTGGACAACAATACCAATTTTTTTAAACATTCTAGTAACATTTTAGCGGAGTCTATAAGGAAAAAACCGCGCTAAAAACGCTTTTCGTCGAAAAGTTTGATGATTTATTGTGCTGCTCTCGTAACTTTCCCACAAATGAGAATTTCATGGTATAATTGTCTTATCAAGAGCTATCAATGTAAAAAATTTAATCAAAATCGTTAGAGCCGTTTTTGAGAAAAAAAATATTTGGTGTTGTGATCACTATATCACTATGATAACTATAGTTCACTTTCGGTGGATTTTGCCCATACCCTCATTTTTGCGTCCCATGGTGACCTGTAGGCTAGGCATCAAGTTTCAGCTGATTTGGTAAGGTTGTTCTCTCTAAAAACCGCGCTAAAATCGATTTCGTCGAAAAGTTTGGTAATTTATTGTGCTGCTCTCGTCATTTTCCCACTAATGGGAATTTTATGCTATAATTGCCTTATCAAGAGCTACAAATATAAAAAATTTAATCAAAATCGTTAGGGCCGTTTATGAGAAAAAAAATATTTTGTGTTTGATCACTATGATAACTATAGTTAAATTTCGGTGGATTTTGTTCATACCCTCATTTTGGCGTTTCATGGTTACCCGCGGGCGAGATATCACGTTTGAGCTGATTTGATACGGTAGTTTTCTCTAAAAATCGTTCACAGACACACAGACCATTTTCCCAAATAGTGTTTTTCGGACTCAGGGGTGTCTGAAACGTAAAGATCTGAAGAGAACTCAAAATTTTTTTTTCAGCCGATTACATAACTTTCCTTTCTACTTTGTAGAGCCAAGGAAAGTAAAAATCTGGTGCGTTGCAACAGACAAGTTTCCTTAGCTCTGAGTCAATTCACTTTCTACATGGCTTTTCCCACTCACTCAATTCATAAACAAAATACTCAGTTAATTTGAACTAGGGCAAACAACGCTTCACGGTTCAAAGTTCAAGGGGGAGGGGGTGTAATCAAACTTTTTCGACCAAAGATTGGTGTATTGTTCGGAATGAATAATAAACCAAAATACGACAGATGCTAGACTTATACTGAGCTTTGGGCCTGAAGTGCGGAAAATCGGAGTTAGTTTGTTGGAAAATCAGGGGGGGGGGAGTTATGTTAACTTTCAGTGATGTCAGTATTAATAAATAAATGAGAGAATCTGTATTTTTTGTAGAGTCCTCCCCCCTCCCCCCCCAGTTCTTCGGCCAGCTTCTTCTCTAGCTCCTTGGCAGAAAGGTACTGTACTGCTCCGAAGGAACGGTTCCTTATTCCTGGTTACTGCTTAATCCAATCGTGACCTTGACATCACTTCTCATGATCACATGGCATCGGGGAACGCCATGAGACGTCTCCTCCGTAAGTGGGTGGCGAGGAGGCCCAGGCAGGTGGAAAGGTACGCTGGTGGATGTGGGGCACAGAGCGATCGGGTTGTGAGTGGCTGGAGTGCTTAGGAGCATGAGCCGTTGGGCCTAGTCAGGCGGCGGTAATCCGGCATCCATCGAGGGTGTGGCCCCAAAGGAATAGGCGTGAGATAGTCGTGCTCCTAAACACCCCAGCCACTCACTACCCAATCGCTCCGTGCTATTAATAAACCCTATTTCGCAGTGAGTAGCGAGTTTTAACAATAGTAGTGTGAGTAGTTTTATCCTCTTCTAGTCCAAGTGGATGAAATCTCTTTACCCCACGTTTTGATCACATTTTTCGATCTCGACTGATAATATTTTTTATGCTTGCAGATCCTGATGCCCTTCACTCACTGCATTTTGCTGGTACGTATAGTTTATTTAAAATTACTCGATAGAATATGTTCTGGGGGGGTTTTTGGAAAATGTTTGAGGATCGGCTGACTCAGGCAAAAATTACAGCGATCGCGAGGAGCTCCGATCCACACATTTGCCCGTCTTTCGCCAAGATTATGAACCATCGTCTTTAACCACCTGACTACGATCGCGATGCCTTTAATGGATCAAGATCATGGGGAAAATCCGATTTTTTGGTACGTTTTCGTTCCCTCCTCCTTCGATCAATAGAAATCGCTCATATCCGCGTTTTCACGTCTTCAAAAAATGACGAACAAAACTAAAAATGAATCAGCAGAAAAATGAGGTTTTTCGGACTAGGCCTGAAGAGGTAAAGATCTGAAGAAAGTATTGCGGTCGTGTACAAAAAAAGGAAAAATTGCCGTATGTACGCAGGGCCGTGGAAAGTTATAATGCGTTTTATTTTCGTACAATATTCCCGTAAGTCATGAGTTGTACTTTGCCGTAGGCATTCACAATATTAAGTACGTATTTAGCAGAGTGTGGACGGCGATGCGGACATTAATCAC
The DNA here is from genome assembly GCA_020466155.1 of Pachypeltis micranthus. Classification (NCBI taxonomy): domain Eukaryota; kingdom Metazoa; phylum Arthropoda; class Insecta; order Hemiptera; family Miridae; genus Pachypeltis; species Pachypeltis micranthus. The sequence goes on from CM035778.1 coordinate 23,384,720, forward strand.
AAGTCTGACTAGATGAGGGGCATCATGGGAGCAGTTGTTTTTTTTTTACATTGTGCATTTACAAATAAGCAGACACTAATCGCGTCGCAACACGCATCTCTGAATTTCCGAGGAGTAGGCCGAGAAATAGGCGTTTGGCGGAGCTGCCGCGTAGGGTCGGTCCCGTTTCAAAACGAACAGTATTTGTGAAGATCGGTAAAGCAGTGCCAGCCAAGTGGTTTTTACCAAGAGGGTTCTTAACGGTATTTAGCAGCGATCAACAAGTGCAACGACCTGCATCGCTGCCCTCCATCCGTTGCCCACACGTTTTCTGCGGCTCCGTTGATAACATGTTATTGTTTATGACTGCTGACCGAGCGCTTTGTAATAATCTGAGGGTTCGTAAATGTTGCGGCTGTCGCGCCGGCGGAGCGGGAAATTCAGTTGTTTTTAGAAGTTTACTGCGCTTTAGAATGGGGGGATTTAATTATCGTCCCGTTTGCTATTATTTTGTAGCCCAATGGCCTTAGGTATTTCACAAATTACAAATATCGATTGAGTCATTACGCACGGTGACTTGTGAACATCACAATCCACTCAGCATTAATTCAGACATTTAAATAGTAAAAGTTCTTGCTGGAGCCAACTGAGAATCGTCGAGTGGAGCTTGACTGACAGGAAAAGGACAACTCGTAAATGCAAATTAAAGTGAAATGGGCTTTTCAGAGTGGAGGTGCTTACGTACATTCACTTCCTAGCTGTTGAAAATGTTATTTGTATCTGCCCACACAACTCAAGTAATCAAAAATGTAAGATCCACTTGTGAAAAAAAACTGTTTTGTGCATTATAATAACAATAGGTAGTTTTGAGCTAATCTCCTACCTGGTATTTTGAGCGTCCTTTTGATCTGATGAATAAACATCAAGTTTGACCCGATCTGCCGAAATTTGAGCTCATGTAGTATAATTCGCCTTCACCGTCGTCCATCTGCAAACCAAACACGACATAAATGCAATTAAACTGTCAAAACTGTGAAAATTGCTGTAAAGGGTGAATAACCCGTTTTATACGTTATGCGAGGTCACAAATGTGTACAATGACCCAAGAGGTCGGCGTTTTGTCACAACCGACTGCAGAAGGCCCGAAAGCCTTTTCTTCCCCTCTAGACAATTCGCTTTGTTCCAATTCCAAAATAACTGTCCTCTTTGGGAACGATGGTTAATGATATTGCTACACGTGAGTTTTAGAACAGTTGCAGGGCTGCAAGAAACGTCCTGCTATAACAGCTGAACTACGTGATTAATTCAAATAAACTGTATCAATGAAGTGACGAACAATGCGAATGGAAAACAACGAAGGAAAAAACAACTTGACTACAAAGTTTTGAACGGAGTTTAAACAAAGACAATTGTGAATACCCTCGGTATGAAGAGGAAGGTAAACAGCAATTATTGAAGGATCGGGGGGGGGGGTGTATTATCATCTTTGAGGCGATGATGTTATGGGAATTGTGTTGTCGTAAACGTTCTGTGGAAATAGGTGCGCTATCGTTCACGTAGAAAATGGAAAACATAATCAAACGCTCGAGACACTGTAAATAACCGTATTTTCAATGCACATCATGTGGAAACGCAAAGGTGGAATTGTAGACCGCGGGTGTTGCCAATGGTACCAAGATAAAATATACTGTTTATTATGTTTTTGGTTTATTATTCATTCTGAATAATAACCCTATGTTGTTGGTCACGAAAATTTTTTTACAATCCCCCCTCAAAATTTGATACTTTACGTTTCAAGACTTGGGGATTCCAAATCTGCAATGTCCGTCTGCCGTCCCCCGTCCCTCGTCCACCGACCCCCGTCCCCTGCACAAAAATCCCATTTGGTATCTAGTTGTGCCCACCATCTCGGCAATCCGATCTGACGAAGCCCATGGTTGTTGTGGACAAAAAATGGTTACAAAAATTAACGATACGCAGTATAATCGCAAATAAGTCGTGTTTCGTATCGTTTTCAAGGCCCGCTCGACTCGCAACGCCCTTTGGACTCGCAACATCTTGCCAATTGCCGAGCGAGGGTTCGCTGGAAGCCCTCGTCCCGATTTCCCCGACACTTCTTCCGCACACCCCTCCATCAGATCACCTAGCGCCGGGGGAATATTTAGTTTCCGTAGTTCCATTGTTGTCAGGTCATGTTTCGTATGGTTTACTAGTATTCAACGCTGAATCAAATGGGATGGGTCTCGGAGCAGTAATACTAGGTCAAGCTGTTCATGAGAATAATAAACCGTTGTGTAATAATTTGCAGGGTTTTCATGTTTACGGGGCTACTCAATTCTGTTTATAAAACTGGCTTGATTCCAGAGAACTGGCTGCGGTCAACGTTCGTTGCAATCCCTAAGGAAAACTATGCTAAGAAATGCAAAAAATATGGAACTATAAGTTTGATAAGCCACACTTTAAAGTTATTCGTGAAAGTAATTCATAGTAGAGCCCACAAAAAGCTTCACAGCAACATAAGAATTATGTATTAACACAGTGCTGTCGGTTAATAAAAATGTATACGCTTGTTTTATTGAGTACGAGACTTTCAATAATTTGCAGCACGATATTTTAATAATCCTTCAACAAAAAGGAATAGACAGACCTTAGGGTCATTTAAAACTTGTATTACCGCCAAACTTGTATCAGGATTGAACGAAGACAGATGATATTGAGAAAACGAGGTGTGCGTCAGGGGTGTATTCTCTCTCCTCTACTGTTCAATATGTACTCGGAGGCCATCATGAATGAGGCGTTGGAAGATTAAACGACTGAAGTGGTCATAAAAGATCCCTCTTAATAATATAAGGTATCCCGATGATACCATTTTCCACGCAGAGAGTATTGGTGATCTGCAAAGATTGACCCAGAAGATTAGTCACGCGTGATCCGAATATGGCTTGACAATTAATTAAAATAAAACAAGGTTTATTGTTTCTACAAAGCTAGCTAGTTTGAACGCACAATTCTGATGTCATTTTTGAAAGAGTTCTTAAGTATAAGTATCCGGGAACATGGGTAAACAGCAACAATGATTCGACTACAGAAGCGTAAAAGCACACATTGAGATCGCCAGACATGCTTTTGTAAAAATGAAGAGATTCTTTTTGTAGTATATGCCCTGCTACAAAGTCCGTATATGGCTATACATGTCGAGATGCGGCTATTCAGAAGGGCCCTTAGAATATCGTACATGGACAGAATCACCAACAGGGAGGTTCTGCAGCGATTCTCAAACGAAGAGGAGTTAACCAGCGAGATCAAAGCCCACAAGTTGAAGTACCTGGGTCACATAATGAGAGGTCAGAGGTATCACATGCTTCTCGTGATAGTTCAAGACAAAATAGAAGGCAAGGGAAGAAAGGAGAAGCATCTCCTGGCTACGTAACTAGAGGGAGTGGTTTGGCTGCTCATCAGTTGAACTGTTTGGGTCAGCCGTACAGAAAGTCAGAATTGTCATGGTGGTCGCCAACCTTCAGAAGAAGACGGCACCACGAGAAGAAGATATTTATTTTCAAACATAAATATTTGGTGTGTAGCAACACACAGCTTCCTGCGAACACCCTAAATTTAACGATCTGCTAAGTAAAAAGCACTGTATTGTCGTTTAGCGAATTCACACTTGAACATTTATGTAAAACGAAATGAAGGTGTTCGGCGCACGCCAAATCAGTCTGGGGTTTTTGACGCACCTGCCCTAACAGGACTCCCTGGCCCTTAACGGCAGTCATTGTTTCCCCCAAAGACTTTCATACCTGCGGGATTTCCGCCTTCCAACGACGGATTTCCCTGAAGTGGTTTTTCCATCTTTTCCTTCTCCTCCTTTTTCATATTCCTCTCCAGAACAGACACTCCTCCCAAATTCATTCACCTACAAACTTCCACGTAAGTCACACTCGTCTCCCTGTGCCCACTCAGACTCAAAACTACTCAGCAGTACTCAGAATATTCCCCAGTCGTCCTCTTGTGTCGCTCTTTTGTACACAAACGCTACTCAAATCATTGCACAAACAATTCAGTCCTCCTCGCGCTCACCGAGTTTCTTTTATATTGACCTTCAATTCTCGCCCTCTCATGCGCTCAACAGAAGGTATCTGATGGTTGAGAGTGTGGTCTACTATTACGGCGTTTCTACATGGACAGCATTGCAACAATCACAGTAAATATAGTGAAGTGGTTTCTATTAGTTCAAGGACAACGTAGCGAAAGCTATTCTTTCTCCCCAACCTGCGATATTTCTCGCGCTACCTCCAGTCTCACTCCAACCACCCGGCTTGTCACGTCGCGCCAATTGCCTAGTATTGCCTACCCAACGTCAATTTTCGTCATTGTCAGGTCATGTTTGGTATCTTTTACTAAGATTTTTCGATACTCAATCGAATGAGATGGGTTTCAAATGTACTTTACAATCAATTTCGTTATTTCCAGATTGCTAATATAGGGATATTCTTAGTATTTTTTGACGTTCAATTGGTTATAATTGATACCATTAATCACAGTCTACGAAGAGTAACGGCCCCAGACAATTGAGACGTATAGCTGTCATCAACACCAGTATAGTTGCTACGCTAATGAATTAGGGGTGTTCAGCACAAGCCGAATTAGATGGGTTTTGACCTCAGAACGATACTCATTGGACCTACAGAAAGTCATTGTTTCCCCAAACACCTTTCTATCTCAACCCTTTTATTTGTACCTGTGGGAAGCCCAGCTCCCCAGTTATTTCTGGACTTTCCCAACTACCCCCCCCCCTAAATATTAGATTCCTCTTCACAACGCGCAGCTACTGCCAACAGTCAGTCATCCTTCAGCACTCGCAAAAAACAGTCGTTTACCAGTTCTCCCAACTCATTCGTCTCTCAAGTCTCGCGCTACTCACAATTCAATTCTCTCTCCACTTTACCAAGCCACCAGTTCACGTGTATTGAGAGTCCCTTGTTAGCGTTTACATACTCATACTTAAACTGATATCGCTATTCTGTGAAGTGTAATGCAGTCCTCACTCACGCTCACCACGTCCAGTTATTTCTCAGTTTCAATCTCCCCCATTCGTGCGTCCAACTAGGGGGTTTGCGGAAAGTAATGTGTACACACGAGATATTTTATGTTGTTAAAGTGTACTTTTTCTTGTTACGACTTCGCCCTTAGTGTACCAGAAACATTGATTAATTGTTATTTAATTATAATACGATCTCCACTTCACTTACTGAAGTGAAGTGCTAATTTGACAGTTAATGAAAGTAGTCGCATTCATTAAGAGTCCCGATCCGTTCATTATATGATTAATCTCAAGCTATTCCGTACGTTCATCAAACGCATTTAACCGTATATATCCATTTACATGGCTCGGAGGTTAATAGCTACGTTAAGTTGACGCCCGGATCCTCGTTGAGCGGCGACCTAGACCTTCGTACTTAATTTACATCTTAATCGCTCCTAATGAATTAATTATCCCATCCGACGAGGCAAACAATAGGGGGGAGCTTTTTAATTTACAATTCAACTCCGGGCTCCGTTTTATACGACTCGTTCGTTTGCTCCGGATGAATACTCGGTTGATGTTTCGTTCCTGACTTTTGTCTCAGCTCCGCAATATCCGAGCTGAGGGGCGTTGTACTCCCCGCTATTAATTCAACTACGTTGGACAATTCTAATTAAACAAAAACAAAACAAAAAGAAGTTTGACCTTTTCAGGTCGTTTACATTGAAACTTTGCCGAGGCAAATTTATTTATTTACGATATAACGAGGTCAATGGATGGTGTACAGGCGTTAGAATAACAGAAAAAACGTCTATCAACACGTAGTTACTGTTACTAAAGAGATGCTGAAGAAACAAGCACCGAAACTTTTATTGATTAACCACTTCATTTAACGCTCTACCAATATACTTTTGAGCCGACGGTTACTGTAATACTGCCAACTTTCGAAAACCTCGGTAAATTCTTGCTACAAAAACGAATGCTGTATCTTCGTTCAACGCATTACTTCGAAAAAACATACTGAGGACAAAAAGTAGCTAATAGCTGCAAGCATCCGGTAAATTTGAGCTAAATCCTTCGTGTGGTTTTCGAGCAAATGAAAAAAGCGATCATTTTGATAACCGACAGGTCTGTTTTTACTTTCCGCCACCCAAAGGGTACTAGTTAGTTACCTAGATAAGTTTTTTCGCTTTTTAGCAAAACGGCTTCAATGATTTTCGCCAAACTCACAGAAAGTTTTCGGAAAGTGAATACCTATACATTGATCTCAATAAATGTTCCTCTGACCGTCCATTGGACGTAATTAAAAATCAAAATGAGTCGAAAATAACGCTTTTTCGAAGATTTCCGTCAATTCCGGGGTAACTGCTTCACCAGATTTGATCAATCTTACTGAGCGTCTTCTAGCCGCCTACACCCAAATTTTGTTCTCCGTAAATATTTCTGTATATATATATATGTTGAACGGAGATATAAGCCACATTAACTCTGAAAAGGAGATTTGCCGAATATCAATGTATCGGTTTTCCAATTTTCTATTAAACGGGTCTAACGATTTCAATCATACTTACGGAGTACTCTCAACTAACTAGTCCCTAAATTTTGTTCTGCATAAATGTTTCTGGGGAAATGCGTTGAACGAAGATATGGCGCCCGTATATTTTCTTTACAAAGCGCGCACATCAGATACTTGTGTTTAGAAAAAATATCCGGATGGTAGTAGAATAAACTACCTAGACGATAGAAGTTCGATAATCGTAATTACATAGTTCGGAGACACCACAAATATTCCAAACTGTTCAAAGTAACGTTTTGTCAAATAATTCTTTTCGCTGTTTTCTCCTCTAATTCCACAACTGTGAACTTAAACCTTCCCCGAATAATGGCATTGGCAGTCTCATTAGTTAGCTATATGGGGACCCTTCAAAGGAGGTCGCGATATAATGAGCGGGAGGTCAATAAATTTCGGGACTTGAAGAGCTACCGGTTTTTACGTTGAGCGTTAAGTTGTTTTACGTGTTCATATGAACTTAGTAACAAATAGACTGGACTAATACGTATTAGATAGAATTCACGTGGGGCTAAGAAAGATGTGCGTGGCTTAATACCGGATATTTTCAATTCAGTAGGCCTTGGACCTGAAAAGATTTCAAAAAGCCTGCAAATTATTACACAACGGTTTATTATTCTCATGAACAGCTTGACTTAGTATTTTTAGACCCATCTCATTCGATTCAGCATCGAAAAATACGAGTAAACCATACGAAACATGACCTAACTACAATGAAACGAAGAGAACTAAATATTCCAGTCGCCCGTAGGCGCCTGTTGGCAATTGGCACATTGCGAGTCGAGCGGGAGGGTGGTCTTTATGAGAGGGCAGGGAGGAAGTACTAACGACGAAACTTTGTTTCGGCTGTAGTTCCCGCGAGTTCTTTCAATTAGTAGACTTTGGCTCACTATAATTACTGTAATTTCACTATACGCAGTCGTACACGTCTGATACTCATTCCATTCGACCCGGGATGTAAAAATACCTTGAAAACGATACGAAACACTGCGTTTCGCTCATTTTTTAATATGGCGGGCACAACTAAATACCAAATGGTATTTTTGTGGGGAATAACGGATTTTGTAGACCACGTTGAAGGCACAAAACGGCCCGGACGGTGGACGGACATTGCAGATTCGGAATCCCCATGTCTTGAAACGCAAAGTATCAAATTTTGAGGGGGCGTTGTACAAAATTTTTCGTGACCGAAAACATAGGGTTATTATTCAGAATGAATAATAAACCAAAACTCGAATTTTTTATTCGTACGGCTAAAATAACTCCACATTCATTCTGCGAGCGGAAAGTAACCATTTCTCCATTTTGCGAAAACGAAAATTCGACTTGGACTAATCAGTCTCCTTTCGTATTTAGCTATCTTTTCATGTGACTCCAACGAGCTGGAGGGCACACCAGCGCCAAATTTGTCAGCTACTCAAACTCAACGAAACAAATTCGGTCTCTTCTTATGCCCACCCAAGCTTTGCACTTTTTTGAGCTGTAGTGGTTCCTATCAAATTCGGTTCGAATTGAACTATTTTCAAGATGAACGGGAAGCAATAATAAGTAAGGCTCACCTGCCAGAATAGCATGTAAGAACTCACCTCTGAAGTCTTCAAATTGACGAAACACTCCCAGGTAGGCAGGTTTGACGAAAACGCCGGAATATCTTGCCGCGCACTGAGCAAAGGTGTGTCCGCCGAATGCTTGAACGCGGAACGAAAATTAACCGATTAATAGCACTTAATTTTGACGATTCGCGGAATCACATCGATTTTACTAGAAACGGAATTTTTGTTGCGGAACACGAAACACGACCGGGCTGTTGTCACCAAACTTTTCCAAACAATATTTAATTGATAAATCGGAATTTTCAGTAATTAAATCGGGGTTCTCCGAGGTCGTTTGAAATGATTAATCGCTAAGAATGAACAAATCTACAATTAAATTTACCAGCCAATTTCGGGACTATCGTCCTAAATGAACGATTTACCTATCCACGAATGTTGGGGTTCTCGGGCGTACTAGCCTACTTATCTAGAACTAGTTTGTCTGATTCGCGAGAGATATTTTTATTTTTCTGAGTCCTCTTCAGATTTGGGCGTTTCGAGGGCCTTTAATTCCAAAAAACAATATTTGCTAAAATGTTCTGTGTGCCTGCGAACGCGATTGAGAGAAAACGACAGAAACTAATCTGCTCAAATGCCATATTTAGCTCAAGTTACTACAGAACGCTAAAATAACGGCACGAGCAAAATCGGCTTAAAACTAACTATAGTTATCATAGTGCTCAAAACACCAAATCTTGTTTTTCTCAAAAATTTCTACGATGTCGCCAAATTATCCCATGAGCTCTTTCAAGAAGTGGAATTCATCTACTTGAATTCACTGTCATTATCACTAACTGTTTGTCCACCTGGACGCAGTCTTGCATCTCTGAGGCCCGTCCTATTCAACTCAGCACCAAAAAAATACCTCGGAATCGATACCAAACACGACGTAAATGCAATAAAAATACCAGAATTTCGTCTTTGGCTAATTTCTTTAACCATTTTATTGCCCATAACCCCCATAAAGCCCATGGACGTGGAGTTTTTGTGTGAAAGAACTGATTTTGTATACCACGTTAAGGGCAGGATGTGACCTGGAAGGTGGGCATTGCAGATTTCAAATCCCCGTGCCTGGAATCATAGTATCAAATTTTAGGAGGGATGGTGAGAGAACATGATCGAAAATAATAAACCTAAAGCTTGTTGATAGTCTCACAACCCTCTTGTATACACTGGTGGTAACTCAATAAAGGTTGTGGTACAATTAGGCGCGACTCAATAAATTCTGGAACCGTTCCAGAGCGCAACCAGTTCCTACGTTGTTATAATCTGAACGAAAAACAAAATTTGATTAGTTTCTAGAGTGAATAATCGCTAAATGCTTCTTTAAGATAGGCGGTACACGCCTAACCTGTTTTTGTTGCTGATTTGTTTCACTGTGAAGTGTATAAGCGTATTGCCTAAATAATACAGATATTCGTATATTTTATCCGTTTGTCGTATTCCTCATTTTTGCTCCTACTTCAACAAAAATAAGCTGCGACAGAGCGTTTAGGTTGATAATAGCAGCCGTTATCTTCGAGGACTAAAGCAGCCCCAACGAAGAACAAAGGAGTTCAAGCTGGACGAAATTTGTCTTTCTACAGACTGGTCCTCTAATTCAGTGTGTGTTCGAATGCTCAGATGATATATCATTCCACAAGAATCATTTTATTACGAACTATCCATATAAAATAACCTTCTCGTTTCTTTGAACAGCCGAAATAAACCCCGTATTCTTTCGTGCATTTCGAGTAAGCGAAATTCGATAAACAATTCAAGACAAAGTGAAAAGCAGTTATTGGAAGCAGACATTTTTTAGTTATTGGCCGGTGTCCCGTCTGCGAAACGGTCTTTGTTTGGCGAGCGGTAACCGCGACGCACCGAGTCAACTTTTAACCGCTACGACTCCGTTTTGAAGAATTCGCGGTTTGTTATAGAGTTTGAATCGTAAACCTCGTTGATGAAACCCGTTATATTGCATAGTAAATCTTGGATCAGTGATCATTTATGGTTGTTTTAAACGACAAATGTGAGCGTTTGGTGAAACCTCCGGGTGACTCGACTTCAGTTGAGAGCGGACTGAGACGCGGTGGACGAGGCGGAGAGCCCCTCCCCCCCTTGTGTTGAGCAGCTCGGAGCTAACTACGCACCGGACGCTCAAACAGTTTTCAAATACTCATTAATTATATAGTGTTCAATACACGATTTTCTGGAGAAGGATAATAATCAATTTTCTGCTGTTTGTAAGTGAAGCAGCATTGGTTGAAATTTCGGAATTTCTGGAGTAGCCCCTGTAATTTCGTGAGGGTTAATAAAGGACTCATCGTATAGTTACTTCATTGAAGTTACTTGTATTGGAATTTTTCTGAAGAACCTAGTAACATTTGAAAGGAGTTCATAAGATAACGAGCGGTGCGTAGCAACACACAACTTTCCGCCACACCCGTAAGTTCGAACACCAGCTACATATGCGGGTGATATATCTTGCTTCAACTCATTTCTACAGGAACATTTATGGAGAACAAAATGTAGGGACTAGTTAGCAGAGAGTACTCCGTAAGTTTGATCGAAATCGTTACGGCCATTTCTGAGAAAATTGGGATACCGATACATTATTATTCGAAAACTGTCAATTTCCGAGCTATCGTGGCTAATATCTATCTCTTCAACCCGTATATACAAAAATAATTACGGAAAACTAAATGTGGGAATGTGTGGCTACAAGACACTCTGTAAGATTGATCACATCTGGTGAAGCAGTTACCCAAAAAATTACGGAAATCTTCGAAAAAACGTTAATTTCGACACATTTTCATTTTTATCTCTGTTCAATGGACGGTCAGAGGAACATTTATTGAGGTCAATGTATAGGTATTAACTATCCGAAAACATTCTGTGAGTTAGGTAAAAATCGTTAAAGCCGTTGTGCTAAAAAGCGTAAAAACCTATTTTTGCTTCATGGGCCTATATCTCCGTTCGCCGTACTTTCATGGAGATATGTATAGAGAAGAAAAGTTTGGTGCTGACTAGTAAAAGATAAGTTGAAAGTTCAATCAACATCTTTAGAGCCGTCGAGAAAAATGCGAAAAACCCTAGTTTTTGGTATATTTTCGTCCCCCATCCCCTTTCCCGTCAACCGAAATCGCCCATAACCTTATTTTAGGGTTTACAAAAAATAACGAACAAAACAAAAAAAGAACCAGCTCAATCGGATAAGCCGTTCTCCCGCAAATTGAACTACAGACACACACGGACCACGCTCCGTAATTCGGGTTTTTAGGCCTGATAACGTAAAGATCTGAAGAAAACCCAAATTTTTTTACTTTCCTTTCCTTTTGGGTAGCGGAAAGTAAAAATTACGCTAAACTTCGATTTTCGCCGAAATGCATAGCAATTTATTGTGCAGCTCTCGCCATTTTTCCAAATACGGGAATATGATGATATTGTCATTTCATCAGGAGCTGTCTACGTAAAAAATGTAATCGAAATCGTTCGAGCCGTTTTCGGTATAAAAATATTTGGTATTTTGATCGCCATGATGACTGTAATTAATTTTGGGCGGATTGTGGTCATTATTTTGGGGTCCCGTAGTGACCTGGGGGGTACATATCAGTTTAAGCTGATTTAGCGAGATGGCGGGCACAACTAGGTCAACTAGATACCAAATTGGATTTTTGTGCGAAAGAACGAATTTTTTGGACCACGTTAAAGGCACAAAACGGCCCGGACGGCGGACGGACATTGCAAATTGTGAAAAATTTTTCGTGACCGAAAACATAGGGTTATTATTCAGAATGAATAATAAACCAAAAAAGTGGCAATTGTACGATTGGGAAGCAAATCTTCAGAACTTTCGGTGGTGGGGGGTGGGGTGGGGGGCTCGAACGGTTCGAAAAATGGTCAAATTTCTTTGGAAGAAATATTGTCGATAGACAGGACGGCAGATGTGATATGAATGAGCAGAATGACGAATGCAGTTTACTCGCAACTACGTGGTGGTCGCGTCTCGCGGCGGACAGCGGCACATGCGAAAAGGAAATGCTTAAACCGCTTCCGTCATAATTATTCATGCCACAGACTCAAATTTAGTGGAAATAGACAATCGTTCTTTCGCCGTTTTATTATTGTACTGACTAGTACGAAGGAGAAATACTCCTTCACAACTAATGAACTACTTCTGTCGTCGATAAATTTGGTAAAGACAGCAATTTCATCGGTTGATTTGGCGGAGTGCATGTCGCCCGAGTTCACGCGAAGCGAATAGAACGCGAGTTGAACGTGAACTGTGGTGAGGTCTGGAGGACTGCGGGGACAAAGTGAGAGATAACTAGGAGCAAACGGGCGACAAGATTCGACTTGCTCCACGAACGCGTCATAGCGTCCCGTCGCATTCCTTTCTTCTCCAACCGTCGATCGCTCCGTGAGAGCGCTCGAAGCGGAGCAACACACGACTTTCTTCGCCTCGTTCAAAATTCTTCATTCTTCTCAAACCAAAACGTTAGCGGTAATCGTGAAAATAATTTAGCGAGTCACCCCACTGTCATTTGTGAGGTTTTAGTGATTGAAAGGTAAAAGGGAAAGCGGTTTGTGGAATACTCAACATTCGGTATTTTAACGAAACGTAGGTAAAATATCAGGTGCGTACCAACACACCACTTTCTGCAACTCCCGTAAATTGGACGGCTTGTACGTACGCGCGCTACATCGCTCTATCTTCGTTCAACGCATTTCTACAGGAACATTTATGCAGCACTGGAGCAACTTTTTGCAAAACGACAATAACCGTTTCGATCAAACTTCACAGTGCTCTCAAGTAACTACAACCTACAGTTTGTTTTTCTGTAACTGTTCCTGCAGAAATGTGTTGAACGAAGATGTAGCGCCCCTTAATGTAGAAGGTCGTCGAATTTTAGGGGGTTTGTGGAAAGTTGTGCGTTACTACGCACCAAATATTTTAAAATATCTGGTGCGTTGCAACACACAACTTTCCTTGGCTCTACGTCAATTCACTCGTGCACATGGCTTTTTCCACTTACTCAATTCATTTATCACTCAGTTCATTTGAACTTGGTCAAACAACACTTCACGGCAGCAGGAAGCGGTAGCGCTTACAGTTCCGGAATTTATTGTGCTGCTCTCGTCATTTTCCCACGAATGGGAATTTAAAGGTATAATTGCCTTATTGAGAGTTATCAATATAAAATATCTGGTGCGTAGCAACACACAACTTTCCGCCACCCCTTTAAGTTCGAACACCACCTTCATAGGCGGGCGCTATATCTTCGTTCAACGCATTTTTACAGGAACATTTATGGAGAACAAAATGTAGGGACTAGTTATTTGAGAGTACTCCGAATGTTTGATCGAAATCGTTAGAGCTGTTTTTGAGAAAATTGGAATACCGATAAATTAATATTCGACAAAACTCCTTTTCTGAGTTAACTTGGTTTACATCTCCGTTCAACATATATATACAGAAATAATTATGGGGAACGAAATGTGAGTATGGATGACTAAAAGACACTCCATTAGGATTTAACACATCTGGTAAAGAAGTTACCCTGGAATTTACGGAAATGTTCGAAAAAACGTTATTTTTGACACATTTTGATTTTTATATCTGTTCAATGGACTGTCAGAGGAACATTTATCGAGAACAATATGTAGGTATCAACTATTCGAAAACATCCTGTGAGTTTGGTGAACATCGCTTAAGCCGTTTTGCCAAAAAGCGTAAGAAACCTATTTTTGCTTCATGGGCCCATATCTCCGTTCACCGTATTTTCATGGAGATATGTATGGAGAAGAAAAGTTAGGTATTGATTAAGAGAAGATAATTTGAAAGTTTAATCAAAATCGTTAGAGCCGTTTTTGAGAAAAATGCGAAAAACCCTAGTTTTTGGTACATTTTCGTCCCCCCCCCCTTCCCATCGGCCGAAATCGTCCATAACCTTATTTTGGTGTCTACAAAAATAACGAACAAAACAAAAACGCTGCAAATTATTACACAACGGTTTATTATTCGGATAATCAGCTTGACCTAGCATTAATGCTCCGAGACTCCATCCTGTTCGATTCAGCATCGAAAATATCATAATGAAACCCAAAAAAGGCCGAAAAGAACTGAATCGTAATATTAAAATAAACAAAAAAAATGAAACGAACGAACTATTAATAAATAAACCAAAATAAGCGAATAATGAAAAGTTCAATCGAAGATAACAGATATTTTGCTACCGTTGAGACGGAGAGAAAGAGTCATTCGTGGAGGTGAAGACGAGAACAAGGCAATCGGACGATAAAGAGACAAATCGTAGTGCCAAAGGTTATATACGAAACACGAGCGCTTCCTAGGGAAGACAAAAAAAAAAACCCCGGCGCTAATTGGGCGAACGCTGTGAGTCGAGTGGAAAGGGGTGGCGGGCGGCGGTGTTGCCGGACCAGTGACGATCGCTTTTGATGGGCGGGAGCGAGGGACTTCAAAGACGTAACGCGTTATACTGCGTTTCGTTAATTTTTTTAACCGTTTTTGGCCCTTAACAACCACGGGCTTCGTACGATCGGTTTGCGGTGTTGGCGGGCAGAACTAGATACCAAATCGGATTTTTGGGCGAAAGAACGAATTTTTTAGACCACGTTAAAGGCACAAAACGGCCCGGACGGCGGACGGCGGACGGGGGACGGGGGACGGGGGACGGGGGACGGGGGACGGGGGACGGGGGACGGGGGACGGCGGACGGACATTGCAAATTTGGAATCTCCATGTCATGAAACGTAAAGTATCAAATTTTGAGGGGGGGTTGTAAAAAATTTTTCGTGACCGAAAACATAGGGTTATTATTCAGAATGAATAATAAACCAAAAGGACCAACTCAATCGGATCAGCCGTTCGCCCGCAAATCGAACTACAGACACACACACACACAGACATACACACAGACATACACACAGACATACACACGGACCTCTCTCCGAAATTAGGTTTTTTAGACTCAGTAGGGTCTGAAACGTAAAGATCTGAAGAAAACCCAACTTTTTTTTTTGGGCCGATTACTATACTTTCCTTCCCTTCGGGTAGCGGAAAGTAAAAAGTTAATCAAAACCGTTACAGCCGTTTTTGAGAAAAAAATTGGTGCTTTGATCACCATGATAACTATAGTTAACTTTCGGTGGATTTTGTTCATACCCTCATTTTGGCGTCCCATGGTAACCTGTGGGCGAGATATCAAGTTTGAGCTGATTTGGTACGGTGGTTTTTTCTAAAAACCGTTCACAGACACACAGACCATTTTCCCAAATAGTGTTTTTCGGACTCAGGAGGGTCTGAAACGTAAAGATCTGAAGAAAACTCAAAATCCCCCCGGCAAACTGATCGAACAAGGTCTTTGGTTGTTAGGGCAAAAAATTGACAAAACCGCAGTTTTGGCAGTTTTATCGCAAGCGCGTCGTGTTTGGTATCGTTTTCTAGGTATTTTTCGATGCTAGGTCGTATGAAGTGAGCGTCAAAGGTGAACGACTGCGTCTAGACTGAAAACAATGAACTCGCAGTAATTATAGTGAGCCAAAGCCTCACGGGGCAATAAGACGAAAGTAATCGTTTCCTCATTTGCACTCTCTCCCGCCGCACTGTAATCACCCGTCAGGCTCGTCTCGTCAAGGCCTGCGGGCTTCTTGAATATGTCAATTTTCGTCGTTCCGTTCCAGTCAGGTCATGTTGCGTATGGTTAATTGGTATTTTTCGATGGTGAATCGAATGAGATGGGTCTCGGAGGTGTGAGACTACGTCAAGCCGTGCGAGGTTCCACAATACTAATGTAAATTGAAAGTAAAACATATTAGTTGTGTAGAGCGATAAAAATGGCAGTGTGCTCGGTGATGAGGAATGTTGTGTGATGCGTCTTACTAAATATTTCTATTGGTTCAATAAAAAAAGAAAAATAGCAATATCAAAAAGGACATACTCATAACTTGGACGATTCAGTTCTTCAGGGATAATTCCAGTTCATCATCGCACAACTGGTATTTTCGAGCTACTCATCGAGAATATCCCTAACTTCCTCGGATCTTTCCGTTTGTCATTCCCTCTCGAGAGGAATTATAACCCCGAGACGAAAGAAAGCGAAAGTTAACAAAAGTCAATCTCGTTTATCCTGCAGTCCGTTTTGTCGTGCGGTCGCGCAAAATGCCTTTTCACCGGTCCAAATCGGACGCCCCCGCGCTATTTTGAGCTTTCACTCGGGCTGACCGCTTGTCCTCCGATTGACTACGAAGTGGTTGACGCTCAAATGAAATGGACCGCTGGGAACTTCGTTAGATGAATAGGAAAGCAATCCAGGGGGTTTCAAATAAATGCTAATTTATAAATCAAATCTCATAAAACCGACATTCGAACACGAACTGATACGAAATTTACAAAAAACTTCAAACGGGTCTACACTATCACGTTTTACAAGTTATTTGTGGGATTTTCCGAATCGGAAATTTTTCTGATAGCTTTAAGCTGTAAATTCTGTTATTGTCAGTTAATTTACTAATGTCGAATGCAAAGGCTGTTAATAGAATTGCTTCTAATTCAAATCTGTTGGTATATGAGAAATCAGAATTAGTCGACCTGATGTTTGTTTGTATGGTTCAAAATTATTTTAAATTCGAGGGGACACTACTACACACAATCGGAGGTATGTTACGGATCTGCAGCTACCTCCACCGATTGCTGATATTTTAACGGGTTGGATAGTCAGGAAAATCCGTCAATACGTTTTGGCGGCCACGCCAACACCTCAAATCCCTTATTACGATCAATTTTCAAGACCACTTGGGCTGTGTGTTACCTTGACAGTATCATGTACAAGGCCATTTACTTAGGCGGGATTGGCTACTGCCTGAGTAGACAAGTGGACCGTACAAGACCAACCACAGAAGCCCCACAAATTATTACTGGGACTGTTACCCGTTGACTGAGCTGTTGAGTGCATGGTGGGCAAGTGGAGAGTGAAAAGGATGCTTCCCCCGCTCTTGACCCAATTCCGTATAGACCTCTTCACTGAAACGAAAACTTGCTACGCTGGATGAATGGCATTCGAAATAGGAGTCCCCAAAGGCACGTATGAGTTTTTCCAACAGCCATGAAAGTCTTGGAAGAAAGTGGGTTGAGCCAGATCATTGAACGAGCCAGTTCCTTAAAGGACTTGAATATGCTCTTCTTTTCTCACGAAGACTCTCCGTCCCACAAGTCTTGCGCTTCCAGTGGGGAGGAAGAAATCACGTGCTGCTCCGCTGTAGGTCTAACAGTAGTGAGCGAAGGTTGTTCTAAGACACCAGCCAAACCTTCCAGCTTTGATTGCTATCAAGCAAGCTTATAACCGTTTCGCCCAGTTTGCCCCAAAACCCCATTATAACTTCCTCCCATACGGTACGGATTTTCCAAGGTAACACACATGCTATCCATGCGGTAACACACGGGCAAATAGCTCTCTACCCAGAAACGGGCTAAATGGCAGCCCTGCCGTACCTTCATAGGTCTGCGTTCGGTGGATCTTGTGCGAGTGCTTGTCAGGTTGATGTCAGGGGAGCGACAACCTCCGAGGGCCAACGCTTCTCAACGAGCTCAAAGGTAGGGGAATGCCCCGCAACTTGTGCTTGCTGGTTAGAAGTTACCTGACAGACAGAACTGCTACTATCGAATACAGGTACATCTCGGTTCGGAGAAAGATTGAAAAGGGGTGCTCAGAGGGCTCAGTCCTTGGCGCAGCACTCTGGAACGTCTTATTTGAAGGTTGGGACGTACTTGGGGAATTCCTTTACAGAACTACCCGCGGACAGGACACGAGTGAAAGTCGTGTCAGGGCCCCAAAATCGAACAAGTTAAATGTACTCGAATATACTCACTTGATGTAAAATAAACAAAATAATGCCTCTCAGGAAAGTACTGGGAAATGAAATTATTAACCAACTAGGACTCACTTGAATTTAATCAGGAAAAAATAGACATTAAATGAAATGAACTCCTTTTAGAATGAAACAAATAACCTATGCTCGGAGTGTAGTAAATGACAATAAAGGGGCAATGGAGAAATCGAAACACCAAGCTCTGATCGCTTACCTTACTTCACACAATATAAAGGGACTTCAAGTACTTATTCACTGGCTAAAAAATGGGAGGGATTCGTGAGCGATGCCAGTAGCCATTCTGCCGAAAATGTGGCTCCTCCGCTTTTATAAACAGCGGCAAACTGCACGGGTGGTGGCAACAGGGTTGCCACCATCGGCAGCCCGCCAAAAACCATGACAAGGTCTTCTCAGGAAGTTCATGGGGACTGACTGCGAGCCGCGCGCCTGAGTGGGTGACATGGCTGCCAAATCGACGCAAAAACCCACCACTTGCTTCACACTGTCACCCAATGATGCGAGCATGTCAAGATGCAGGTGGCTGAGGATAAAACCAACCTCGTCCTCGCGGATGCTCTCGAAACTTCGATAACTTATCTCTGTTAAAAAACATACTTTTCGACCAAGGAAACAGACCTGCTATCTGGGCACTATGCGATGGTAAAGATTCTTTACGGGACCAATCCCAATATAAATGCGCGGTGAGCATTCCCTGAGTGAGTGCCCATTGGACTTTGAAACCAAAATGTACAAACTGTGGTAATGGATAATAAAACGCGCAAATATGGGAGAATAGTTTGAGGGAAGAACCTGAGCCAAACCAGATATTCGGAGGAGCAGTTGCCTCATCTCTCGTAGCGATGTTGCAAAATTAACGTGTCGGCTCATTCAACCAGACGGCAGGTTAACGTCGATTGTCACTCTGACAAACTGAATAGGTTTTGTCAGTAAAAATCGTCGAGTTCAAGCTCCACTCCTCTCAAATTAAGAGCAGAAACCCGCCAGTGACACCTCTCAACTGTCAACGTCAATTACGATTCTTAACGCCCATTACAAGCTCAATTACAAGCAAATCGAATGTCATTAACGCGCCGGTTTGCATTACAAGGCACCTACTCTACATTCGAGTCAAGCTCCGGGTATCGTGTATCGTCGACCTAACCAAAATTATCCTCGTGAAAACAGGATCCACGAATCCTAACAACGTCGTGATCGGGTCGCTAGTGCAAACCGCGACTGGAATTCTTAATCAGCTGTCGGCCCTTGCAGACAAGGCGAGCCGAGATTATGCCAACGGATTTCGAAAGAACAAGATCACATTTATAAATGTGCGCAACGCGGAGAAGTTGAAACGCAACGGCACGTTATCACCAGATTGTGTCCCTTTGGGCGTTTACAAGTGGCGTGCGCCAAGACCATTATTGGGTGTGTTGCTCAGGTGTGCGCGGGTAAACACGCAAAAGAAACTGATGTCCCGCCCCCAGCAGTTCAAGCTGCATGGGTGACAATCCGTATAAAATTGTCCTTCAATACGCCGAACTGTTTCAAGTTGACTTGCTCATTGGGTGCACAGTGGAGAATGGCTTCCCCGTCTCTGCATCTGTTGGCTATTCCAGGAGTAAACGACTTCTATGAACAGATTCCTTTTGAAGTTGAGAAACGGTTAATTATTCCTTGAAGAACTCTTTTATCAACAAGAAGCTGAAAAGCACTCCTTACCTTCAGAGGGGCACCCAGCGACTGTCACAATGAGATTTCCAACATCTTGTTTCATCATGTGAAACGGGAAAATGTGTGATTTTATGGCACTATCGAACTTCTGACATGTTGGCGCTTTTGGATTGAAATCACTCAGTGAACAAATTCTACTTTAAACCCTATCAGCGTCTCATTGATGGTTGCAACAACAATCTGCGTTCTACCTTCATCCTACATTTCCTGGGGAAGTGAGCCGCCTAATTAGGGAGACATTCCCAATTGTGAAGAGAATTGAACTAACTACCTTTTGTGCGATTTTTGTAACATGCATCGATACAGTGGACGCTGGTTTCATTGGCAGACTGAACTTTATTGGCAAAACCAGGAAAAGCCTGCCGGTTAACAGTTGGCCTGACAAATGAGTATAAGATGAATCCAGTGCAATTGAAATATGTCCGCCTGTCTGGGGAACCGATTAGGAGCGTTTTGCAGAAGAAGTATGCATTTTGTGCTTCTCAATACGATGTAAAAGATGAGAATGTTGACTGTGGGGCGTGGGTACTGGTGCATGAGTGGGTTTTGACTGGGCGGCAGGCGGGATGAGGGTTCTCACTGGAGAGATGTGACCCATACTAGTTTTTCTCATCAACTAAAAGCGTTTTGGGAGTTCGTTAGAACCATTGGACGAGATAGGGCATTGAGGCTTTTGTGTGCTGTGCCTCTTCACACAGTGCTCGTTTATGTACTTCCAGGCATAAGGACACAACCCTCCTTCTTTGAGGGTTGAGGAACACTCATTTGATAAGGACACAGACCTGGTCAGATTGGCGATTGAAGCTGCAAAACGGGTTTGGGCCGTTTGCCCTATTGTGTAAGGAAGGTAATGAAGGAGAAGGTTTGAGTTTGTCGCTGTTCAGCCGTCGTTAACATTTGCCCCTGATCTGTAAAGTTAAATCGGCTGCAAGATCAGAGATTGGACCCAAAACTTGTAAGAGTCTCAGTGTTCCCACAAAATGGCAGGCTGTCCCCAAGCGGCAGCGTATGAATATTTCTCATTTGTTAAGGAGGGGGGCGGTGACATAAACCTGCAGGGCGCAGTGGGCCTCCCACAACAAGGACAACTCGTAACCGACTGTAACATGTAATAAACCCAACCAAGACCACCATGGTTTCATTTACGAAGCGAAGAAACCTAAATATAGTATCACCCACCATGCAAGGAGCAAGGCTCCATATAAGTACAGAGGTGAAATACCTCAGGGTGATACTGGATAAGCAGCTCACTTGGAATTCACATGTGAGATATGCTCTGCACAAGGCAACTGCAGCCCCGTGGGCATGCAGGAGGCTGTGCAGCAAATCATGGGGCATAACTCCAAAAATGATGGAGCGGCTCTATAAGGGGATAATAGACCCCGCGTCACCTACGCCTCCACGGTGTGGTGGAAGGCAACATGCCGGCTAGCAGCTCAAGGGAAACTCCAGAAACTGCAGCGACAGGCATGCCTAGCTATTACAGGGCCAATGAATACGTGCCCTACTGCTGCAATGGAAGTCCTTTTAGACATCTCACCTCTCCATATACATACTCAGAGGACTGCTTACCTGGGAGCAGTAAGGCTTTTGCAGACAGGGAACATCTCCACCAGGGTTAAGGCAAGCCTCCAAAGAACAAGTAGACTGTTCAAACTGGAAGAGGCAGTGGTCCTTGCTACCGACGTCATGTCAGAGCAAAAGAACTTTCGGCTGCCATTCAGGGTAAGTATCCACTCGTGGGAACGATGGGAGCAGAGCTGGACTGGGCATTGTTGGCTACAGTCCGGCTAAGCTGCTGGGAGAGTACGCCACGATATTCCAAGCTGAAATCCTAGCTATAAAGATCTGCCTAAAGAGATCCTGAACAAAGGACTCATGGGCAAGCGGATCTACATATTCTCAGACAGCCAAGCCGCATTAAAGGCCATTGCAGCCTTTAGCTTCAGGTCCAGGCTGGCATGGGAATACTTTCATGCGCTCAAGCAGCTCGGCGCCTCCAATAGGCTTTCCCTCATCTGGGTGCCGGCTCACAGGGGGCACGAGGGCAATGAAAAGGCCTACCACCTTGCGAAGAAGGGCACAGAAGCCCTACCCATTGGGCCTGAACCTCACGTAGGTATGACTAAAAGTCACCTGAACCGTTTGATGGCCCAATGGGAGATACAGGAAAATAGAGCCCATTGGCATCGCCAGCCATGACTTAGACAATCGAAAAGGCTTGTTACGCCTTGAAACTGAGAAACACTGAGCGCGAGTGAGGACTGTAGTACACTTGACAGTATACGCGATATCAGTTTGGGGGGTGAGTATATAAACACGAACAAGGGGACTCTCAATACATGTGAACTGGTGGCTTGAGAAACCAAGTGGCGACAGAGAGGGATGAATTGTTGAGTAGAGAGTAGAGAGAACTGGGAAACGACTGTTGTCGCGAGTGCTGAAGGCTAACTGACTGTTGGGAGGAGCTGTATGTTGTGGAAAGGAAACTAATATTGAGAGGTGGGAAAATATAGTTGGGGAAGTCCAGAAAAGGGGGAAATCCGTTGTCACTTGGAAATAACTGAGGTGCTGGGCTTTCTGCACGTACAAACTAAAGGCACACTCTGTGGTGAGGAGGACGAGACGGTGGAGCATATCCTATGTGAGTGCTCAGCCTTAGCAGTCAAACGCTTTGGATATTTTGCCCAGGGAATTATTGAACCCCATATCATAGCGGATGCTGCGGTGAAGGACATACTCGGCTTCATAAAGGGGGCGGGTATGTACGACGCCTTTTACTAAGGAAGGGCCTGTGTCACAATAGGCCCACACGTGGCCGCAGTGACAAAGGGACTTGTCCCGCACGCCCTCGGAAAAAAAAAACCGACTGTAACCCAACATATTTATTGATATGATTCCAGTTAAAGAATTCACGCACAATCAGCATGAAGGTGTCACTGCTAGTATCAATAAACGTACAGCCTCAACAAACTGTGGCATCATCGACAGTACAAAAAGTAATTCCACTGAATACATCTTATACTGCTTCTGCTACCAGGAACGTTGTAGTAGGGAGCTGGGGATGATAACTACGGCAAAACGAGCTCATGAGCTACTCAAGGATTGCATTTGACGATAAAACTTTGTTGAATAAGCTCTGCCCAAATTCACGTGTGCCGATGTAAAAGAAGTGATGGAAGAGAGCAGCGAGCACTCAAAATTGTGGATATATGTGGTCGATCCTATCTCAGAACTGAACGTTGGTAGATTCCTGAATAAAAACACATAACGCTCAGTAAACGGAATACTTTCTCAAAAAACGAACTTGGACATAAAAATATGCTATAAATTGAGGCCGTATTCGGTCTTCTTCTCGTGACTATCAACCAAGTGATGAATTTCTCTTTCATAAACATCGAATGAGGAGTTTCGTTGAGCGTTCTCACGACTGTCCACCTTCAAGTCACGTCAACTTTCTTCTTTGAGGTCACAAGGGAATTCGCGATTTGAAACTATCCCTCCTCCCCCATTCCACTATCCGCTCCGTAGGGCACTTCACAAAATAGAATGAATTCTGTTTTAGAAAAGTTGCAAGTCGTTAAAGTTGGATAGTTATTACGAATTATACGCCGGAGGTACGGGGAGACTCACGACTTCATATAGAAATGATGACTCAGGGCCCAGAGCGGCAAAAACCGAAGAAAGTCGTTTCGAGAGATGTTAAGTTTTGATTACTTTTGAGAACCGACGGGGGCTTTTGGCGCATTTGGTTTGCAACCATCCAAAGACCGAATTTGGAATCACGCCAATTCGACCAGACTGCGACCGAGACTTCTGTACTCTCCTTAGCCCTATGAAGTAGTCAGTAAAGTTACGCGATCGGCCACACAACAAATCGTCGTTTCATTGACTACCTTTTTTCAGCGTTTACCCAATAATTGCAGAACAATAAACCCGAACGTTGGTTACTCAATAAATTTCAGAATATAAGACACTAACGCAATAAATTACGAAACGTTAAGCGCAACCGGGTTTTCGCTACAGAACTGTAATAGAATTGATCAGGCTTTAAGGAAGTAATAAGGCCACTTCCTTCATATTTGGGAAATATTACCAGTCCGTCCCCACTATTATAGAGCAAGCCTCACTCGTCGTTGGACGTTGTCGGAGTCAGAATCAGAATAAGATCAATAATGTGACCTGATCGGGGACACATAACCTCCTCGGACCAGTCACGAGGTTCCCCCTCTCATTTCTTCGTTGACTACGTCTTCGCAACTTGGTTCGTTAATAGCTGGAAGGACTCCGATGAACCTCGTTCCATACCTTGTCACCGCATGATCCAATCGTTGAATTTTAACAGGCTCACTGGGTGAAATACGGATTGGATCAGTTCAAACAACTCGGACATTATAAATTTCGAAGAAAAGCGAGTTGAGTGCTTTTTTACTTTCCTTGGCTCTACGAAGTAGAAAGGAAAGTTATGTAATCGGCTGAAAAAAAAATTTTGAGTTGTCTTCAGATCTTTACGTTTCAGACCCTCCTGAGTCCGAAAAACACTATTTGGGAAAATGGTCTGTGTGTATGTGTGTCTGTGTGTGTGTGTATGTGTGTCTGTATACGATTTTTAGAGAAAACCACCGTACCAAATCAACTCAAACTTGATATCTCGCCAGCAGGTTACCATGGGACGACAAAATAAGGGTATGAACAAAATCCACCGAAAGTTAACTATAGTTATCATGGTGATCAAAACACCAAATATTTTTTTTCTCAAAAACCGTTCTAACGAATTTGATTACATTTTTAATATTGGTAGCTCTTAACATGATAATTATACCATAAAATTCCCATTAGTGGGAAAATGACGAGAGCAGCACAATAAATTATCAAAATTTTCGACGAAATTGATTTTAGCGCGGTTTCTAGAGAAAACAACCGAATCAAATCAGTTGAAACTTGATGTCTAGCCTACAGGTTACCATGGGACGCACAAATAAGGGTATGGACAAACTCCACCGAAAGTTAACTAGTTATCATAGTGATCAAAACACCAAATTTTTTTAATCAAAAACCGCTCTAACGATTTTGATTAAATTTTTTATATAGATAGCTCTTAATAAGATAATTATACCATGAAATTCCCATTTGTGGGAAAATGACGAGAGCAGCACAATAAATTACCAAAATTTTCGACGAAAATCGTTTTTGCCGTGGTATTTTCCTTTTAAACTCCGCTGGAATGTTAGTAGAATGTTAAAGAAAATTGGTACCGTAGTCCAATCCAATACCTATAGGGTGAGTATTTAAAAACGCTCATGAGATACATGGGGCTCACTCCTGAAATTCCTGAATTTCAACTACCGCCGTTTCTCTTAATACCAGTTCTAACAGTTATTACCCAATAACTCTGCAAAAGTGATTACTATCCTCCTTCAAAAAATCCGTGTTTACAGCCTCATTAATTTTCTGGGTACCATTTGCTCAATAATGGTCCTGGAATGAGTACGAGCAGCACAATAAATTCTTTAACTGTAATCGCCGCCACTTCATGCTGCCGTAAAGCGTTGTTTGACCAAGTTCAAATTAACTGAGTGATAAATGAGTCAATTAAATAGAATTAGCCATGTACAAAGTGAATTGACGTAGAGCTAAGGAAAGTTGTGTGTTGCAAAGCACCAGATATTTTCCAACTGAGGATGAAAGTTCTAGAACCCAGGCTGGCCTATTTAAACGTGGGTTTGATATGGCTGATTGTCGATTTATTTCGAATGCCCTTGGTGAATCTCCACACTGACATTTCAGTTTTATGATAAATTTAGTGTGCCAGTTAGAAAGGCGGAAGTTCGTGTGAATGAATTAATGAGTAACGAGGTGAGCAAATGAGGAATGCATTCTAGAGAAGAGAACACTGGTTGGGCGGATAATCGTAACAAGTTGACGACAGAGAAAGAGAAAGAGTTAAGATTAACATGGGAGTTAAAGATCGTGCCACTGTACTTGGGCAGGCTGGAAAGCGACAAGGTGTCAAGGTGAGGGGTGAGAAAATACTGAGAAGGGAAAAGGAGGCTACACTGACACCCTGTACAATTAAGAAAGCTTGTACAAGGGAAATTATGTCGTCAGCTCTGGAAATACTGTTATCTCTGTGCTTGGCCAGGTGTTTAGCAATGGTTGGATGGTGGTTTTTATCGATTAACGAAACCCACTAGTAATAGAGGATCGACCTCGCAAACTGTCAACGGCTATAGTTGTTTATATTCATTAAGTGACACAATAAGTCAGTTAGTAGCAGTTCAAACAGGAGCTAATGCGTAGTTTTTATGAGAAAATGAGTAAGACGCGCTCGATATTTACCGCCCCCTTCAACGGTAGCGTCGACTCATTTGTTTCACCTGTCTCCTTATTTGATAGGTTTCGGATGGTGAAGGAGTTGACGTCGAAGTTCCACGAAGTTACGGTTCAATGAGACCTCTAATGGCTCTTATACGCCCCCTCGTCCTTTTGAGGAACTTTTGAAAAACTTTCCGGTTGACAGGAAACACATACGAACGGAGTCGATGGGAGTCGAAGTATAAAAGGGATCTCATTTCGGAGGCTCGAAACGAAGGATGTCTTTCGTGGGAACGACCAGGAATGAAATTCAAAAAGGGATGGACGAACTGAGGACGTCACGCCTCGTTTAAGTCGTGTAATTAACACAGCGAAGAGAGGACTCAGCCACGAGACTTGACGTTGCGGCCCGAAGTATTCGAACGAAGTATTCGAAGTATTCGAACGCAGCTGTCATCGCGTCCAAAATATACCGGTACAACCCCCACGCATTCCTTGCTCCATATCATACTGTGTGCTCCTAAAAGTCACTTAGCCTCCGGAAACAATTTGAGTTTTGTCGTAACGTATTGGAGACTTCTTAGAGTAAAGAATTCCATTTGAGGAAACGATATGGAGCACCCTTTAGATCAGCACGAGACTCTTAAATGAGGACATGAGCAAAATCAGTCCAAACATAACTGTAATTATCACGGGGATCAACTTTTTTTCCTCAAAAACTGCGAAAAAATGATGAAAGCAGCACAATTACTAGAGATTTCGACGAAAACCAACTTCAGTGCGTGTTCGATTCTTATAAATCCCTCTAATACCACACATGTGACGTTCTCAAAAAGCTGGTAGTCTAATAAGCTTTCCACAGAATGGCCGTGTAACCGAGGTAATCGGGTACTTCCCAAGAAATTTCGAAAGCCACACTACCATGTTTTCTTTCAATAAGTTTGTTCAGAGGCTTTTCCTTGTAACTCCAAAATGGTAAACACGAAACTCCTGAAAAAAAATCATGTCTACAGCCTCACAATTTAACTATGCGACTTAAGTCGGAATAAATGTTGCAACACAAGTAGGGAAAACCTGAAATTCCGGAGCGTTAAGAACTACCCGTTTCTGTAGCGATTCATGTTAACATCGAATGAATAGCAGGTTTCATTGATTACTAGAGTGATGAAAATCGATTTAGGGTGGGGCTGAGGATGGTGGTGCGCCGCACATATTTTATTGGAACTTTTTATTGTAAATAAATGGTGTAATTCAGAGTTAAAACGAAAACTTCTAGGTCCAAACACAATTACGCATAAACTAACATGTTGAGAGCATGAAGCAGGAAGGGAAAGGTGCGAAGAAATCATTTTTATTTTTTGTTGAAGTACGTTTCGATTTTACTATGAGCGTGTTGAAGACAGTTGAGTAACTAATTCCAATTAGTTCAATGAGGACGAGAATGATGCATTTGCACCTCAGAGGGTCATTGTTTTTCAAGTTTTTTTCTCACCATGGCTTAATCCACCCTGGCATCGCCTACGCGGCATTTTATCATGGTGGAGCCAGGTTCCCAGGCCCTGTATAAGGGCGCCAGTAAGCATCCGACTCCTCCATTCTCTTCTGACAGAGCACGGCATGAACGAATCCGTCCACAGCCTCCCCCCACCTCGACTCCAACATCCTACTGACGACCCTGATCGCCAGGAGCTCCCCAATTACCTCCTGCAGGTGGGGTTCGGTCCTTCTGGACTATTCGCTAGTACCTGCAGATCTTCTTTTTCCCCGATTTTGTGGAAACTCGAACTCTCGAAGTTCCCGTGTCCTGGGAGGGGTAAAAATTTACCTCACTGTGCGTTCTTCCTTTCGGGAATGTGCGACTTGCGGGATGAGAGTGGCTGTCCTCCTCTCAAAGGGTTTCTGTCTTCCATTGACCCTGCCATGTTTGGAGCGTTCGAAGACGTTCCTTTCTTTTAACCCTTGTGGTCATACCATGGGCCCTTTTAAAGAGTAACCTTTGACGCTTCGTGGCAATCAGGTGAATGCGTTTGACGCCAGCCACCACCACAATGGCAAGCTCTGAGACCTGCCACGTGAGTTCTCCTTTCCTTTGCACTGCATTCATCTGGTACTGCTGTACTTGGAAGGCATCAGCCCATCTCGGCCCTATCACATTGCCCACCAACCTGGCAAGATCGCTCACCACGACATGCGCCCAGAAGCTCAGCTTCGTATACACAGTGATGCCAATTTACCTCACCGCAGGTTTGGTGGTGATCTCGGCTTCCCCCACGTTAATTCCTAAAATGTTCGGGATGTGGCGTTTCGAGATCACCAAACTGAGCCCCATTATGTACATAGGGGTTGTTTTTACTTTCCTTGGCTATACAAAGTAGAAAGGAAAGTTATGTAATCGGCGGAAATTTTTTTTTTGAATTTTCTTCAGATCTTTACGTTTCAGACCTCCACAGTCCCAAAAACACTATTTGGGAAAATGGTCAGTGTGTGTGTCTGTGCATGATTTTTAGAGAAAACCATCGTACTAAATCAGCTCAAACTTCATATCTGGCCCGCAGGTTACCATGGGACGCCAAAATACAGGTTTATTAAATAATCCCCCACCCTTCGTCTCAATCACCGAGATGACGAGAGCAGCACAACAAATTACCAAAACCTTCGACCAATTCGATTTTAGCGCGGTTTTTAGAGAAAACAACCGTACCAAATCTGCTCAAACATGATGTCTAGCCTACAGGTTACCATGGGACGCAAAAATGAGGGTATGGGCAAAATCCACCGAAAGTTAACTATAGCTATCATAGTGACCAAAACACCAAATTTTGTTTCTCAAAAACGGCTCTAACGATTTTGATTAAATTTTTTATATTGATAGCTCTAAATGAGGCAATTATACCATAAAATTCCCATTTGTGGGAAAATGACGAGAGCAGCACAATAAATTATCAAATGTATCGACGAAAAGCGTTTTTAGCGCAGTTTTTTCCTTATAAACTCCGCTGGAATGTTAGTAGAATGTTTTAAAAAAATTGGTATTGTAGTCCAATCCAATACCTTAAGGGCGAGTGTTTAAAAACGCCCGTTAGATTCATGGGGGTCACTCCAATAATTCCTGAATTTCAACTACTGCAGTTTCGCTTACCACCAGTTCTTAACTTTTTTACCCAATAACTCTGCAAAATTAATAACTGTCCTTCTTCAAAAAATTTGAGTTTACAGCCTCATTAATCGTCTTTATACCAATTGCTCAATAATGGTTCTAAAATGAGTACGAGCAGCACAATAAATTCTGGAACTGTAAGCGCTACCGTTTCCTGCTGCTGTGAAGTGTTGTTTGACCAAGTCAAACGTTCAAATGAACTGAGTGCTAAATGAATTGATTAAGTGCACAAAGCCAAATAGAAAGTGAATTGACGTGGAGCTAAGGAAAGTTGTGTGTTGCATCGCACCAGATATTTTAAGTTGTACATTACGCACTGGATCAACAACCCTCATGCCACAGTTTTGTAAGTGACCGATCTTTACAATCGGTAGAATTACTTCCTCCGTACCCGTTGATAATTGTAATCGAAATCGTGCTAGAAGACAAAGGAAGTCTGAAGGAAGAATAGAATGGGCACAAGAATATAGTATAGCCATTAGTGTACCAGTAGGAAGAGCTACAGGTGCACCTTCGTCTAGAATTTGGTATAATTGATTTAAAATGAAGACCCAAATGACCACTGGCCACAAAATCCGAAGATTGCACTTGGCATTTTATTTAAATCTAGTTGACTCCCACGAATAGTCAAATCGACGGCTGCAGGGCATGTGTGGCCTTAGAAGAAACACTGATGCCTCCCCTCAACATCGCTAATGGAGGGAAAGCTGTCCTTTACTTCGCGTGCTTAAGACTCGGGATCTCTTTCCTATAAATAGGCTCTTAATAGTGCACTTTCGACTATGCGACCGAGCTTAGTGTATGACTGACAAGAAATCTCTCAATTTGGAAGCCGGCGGTTCCCGACGCTGTTGTTCGAGCCTTAGTGACGCTTTTGACCTTTGAATTCTTAGTTTCCCTCGATCCCATTTCGTTTCGTATTTGGCGACTAAGCCGGTTCACTTTCAACCGAAGCAGGCAGGCAAGCAGTTGCATATCGTTCGATAGATTAGAAACAACTGACTGGAAGCCATAAATAGCTCAGGAAGTGGAATCCTCTGAAGTAGACCCTTCCATCTTGGGAACTTAATTACCTCATTCCGTCTGTTTGGCAATGACTTAAAATGGAACATCCTAGAACGCTTATTAGCCTTTTAGTAATATGAAGAACTAGCGTATTCACCACCAGCGTCCAACTATTTCTTCTCGCGATTGTTAAAGCCCTCCATTAGAGACGAACCGTCGACTGCTTCAGCGCAGCTACCACCCCAGACTCGTTTAATCGGTCACCCCTATATAAATATGTATTTTTCAAGGAACGTGGGAGGGAGAGTCTACACCTGGCCCCATCGGTTTACTCCTGCGTGTTCAGAACCAACCTGGAACCGTTTAATTCATTGCATTTGGTTGGCCCTCACGCCTGTCTGTGGTAGCTCTTGTTCTCTTCACCCTCACAAAAATCTAGCAGCGTGCCGCCATCCCCATACACCCACCCAAATTGCTGAACAGTTCCGAGTCTAGATTCTTGATACGAGCGAGATACTGGGTCTGTATCAGCAAGTTCCAGCCTCGTCTGGCTGAGCACTACCCTGGAAAATTTTGCTATGCACCTCCAGTTTCCCTCCAAATGTAGCATGGAGTGAACGAATCCACTGTGTGCTGCCAGCCTACTCATCTCTGGCATGAGAAGATGGTATGGGAAGCATCACCCACCATAGACCTACAGTGCAGGCAATTTGGGCTTGCAGCATTTCCGATTCGGCGCAAATAAGTCCTAAGTGATCCATGTCCTGTTAGGAACTGAATGAGGTGAATTTCTACCTCACTGTAGCCTCACTTGAGCCATGGACCAAGTGTTGGAATCAGCTGCCTGGTACACCGCCCCTTCTGGGCTGTGCCCCGCTCATCCTGCAACGTCCCAAGGATCGCAGCCCTTCTTCTCCTCACCTGGTGGCTGTACTCTGGTTGCCCTCTTGATGGGTACAGCTCCTTCCGCTCGGCTGCTAGATGGTGGATTGGGATAACACTCACCACCATTAGCACTGCTTCCCGAGAGACTGTGTGGTACGAGCAAGCAAGGAGGAGAGTGCACCTCTGCCATCTGATTCCTGTAGGCAGTGCTCAGTCCTGCACACCTCTGCCCCTTACATCTGTCACCTCGGTTGGTTTCCCATAATCTCCAATGATTCCTCGCACGTTCACTATGTGAGCAGTTCTCTTGAGAACGTTTACTTCGTTTCCCATCAGTTTTTCTCAATTTCTGGTACTCCCTTTTACTGAACATCCCAATAATTTTTTATTGATTCCTCAACAGTCATTTATGAGGTTGATTCAACGTTTCAAAAATGTGCAATTGGTTTCAAAATGCCTTGTGTACCAATTGCCTGTTTTCATACATTTTCTTAATATTTTTCATTCATTTTCTCATGATTTATTTTATTTCTCCAATTGTACCATATTTTCCTACAATTTTCTCTGGATTAGAGGAGAATCTGAATAAGTGGCACTACATCTTGAAGGACTGCAAGATATTTATCCGGCTGGCTTCCGAATTTTCCCCTCTTGAGACCATCTGCTCAGGTCGATCTAAAAGACCAACTCCTACTACGGCATGGCGCCCTCTCACCAATATTCCATCTTTCAATGACCTGGATTTTTCGTATTGGATCGTTAAGTAAAGTACCCTGCCCAACTTAGCAGGTCAGGTGTAATTCAAAGAACCAGCTGACAGATAATTACACGACTCGTATTCTGCATAACTGGACTTGCGGAGGCGACTGCCACTTCATCCGGGTGCAGCTGAACCGTTAAAATTTTAAATACCGTCCAGGGGATTCGATTCAAACGAGCGGAAAAGGCGGAAGAAGTCGGTCTTTCGTTTATTAAACGCCTTGCTCCCGTAATTTACAGCTCGTCGGTTGCATGCGAGCGAGGCGTCGAAGGGATTTAAGTTTGCAACTGGGTCGCAGAAGCCGAATGATGACTTGCCTTCTCATAAATTAACCGAGAAATTATTTCATCCCTTGAAGTCATGTACAGGCCATATTTCGCCCGTTAATTCCAATTTCTTTATCAACCGTCTGCATCGCCGATAAACCGTCAGGCTGTGATGTGGGTTTTACGTTCGTCAGCGCATAGGGAAGTACTGTTATCGATCAATGGACGTTTTGCGGCGGAGCCTGGGCTCAACATCCACCATTCCTGTGAAGGTACGGTAGGTGGTCATTCTGCCAGTCACCCAGTACAATGCTGTTGCCCGTGTTTAATGGCCCTGGGGAATCTGTACAATCCGGGAGGAGTTCTTAATCTGACTTCCATCTTCTGACCTGGTCCATCGAGTGGGTGGCAGGTTTCAAAGGGACAGATGAACTATGGCCAAGTTTTTACGTTATAACCTTCTTTATAAGCTTGTTTGATAGCCAAAGCTGGAAGGTTTGGCTGCTATTGCAACAACCATAGCTCACTAGGAACTACAGAGGGGCAGCACGAGATTTCTTCCTCCTCACTGGAGGCGCAAGACGTGCAGGATGGAGAGTCTTGCCGCACATTAAAGTCGCCATGTTCCGTAAGGCCGTGGTTTGCAACGCCATTTCTCCTGAGATATTCGTTGAGGAAAAATTAGTATGTGCCAAGTCACTTTGGCGAGGATTCCTATCTTGCCTGCCAGTTATACATTTCCCATTCATCGGCGGCAAGTTTTCGTTCAGTGGAGAGATCCATACAGAGTGGGAAAGCTCCCGTTTCACTCTCAATTTGTCCACCGGGCACTCAATGACCTTGCCAACGGGTAACTGGCCAGTGCTTCAGTGTACACTGTCTTCTAGTCCTTGGTTATCCCCAAATACAGTACTCTCATTCCATCGACGACTCCTACCCTAGACAATGAGGCAGCAGACAATCACGTCTTAGTAAATGGCCTTGTACATGAAGATGGGGTCGTAGTAACACACAGCCCAGATGACCAAGCTATTTCCTCGTAATGAGGCAATGAGTGTAGTGCCTTTGAGGGACTGGATGCGTTGGATCACGACACCACTGATGACCAACAAAAATTATATTGCAACTACCCCGAAATGTTAAGTGACAGAGTGTTAGTCATTCTCAATAATGTATTGAGTTGTGTCTAAAACGTGATAGAGTCATAAAGAGCTTCATCATGGGCGTTATTCACAATAGGAAATTAAGCAAGCTTTACTTACAAGAGTCAATGACAAATGCACTTTAAAAAGCACACATTTAATCGTAGTTAGCTCCAATTTCTGTATAACTAGCTCCAATTTCTGTATCAACTATCTCCTCTGTGTACCTGCGTTCTTGCTCGGGAAAGAAACCCCAACTTTTGGGGCCGAAGCGGCGTATCACGGTTTATGAAACTCGGGTTCGTACCATAGTCCGTGAATTTATATCGAGAGCGGTGACAGGTGGGGCATTGCCGAACATTTGTGACAGATGCCGCTCGGCAAACTCGGGTGACGGCGCACCCGCGGCAGGTGGGCAACAGAAACACGGTTAACTTGTTTGTTTCCACTTAACTCTGTGGGATAAAAAGGAAAAAGTTATGTGATCGCCTGACATTTTAATTTTTAATTTTTTCAGCTGTTAACTTTTGACATTTTATGTGTTTACTTTGCTACATAAACTCGAAAATGTAACGCGGGATGTGTAACGGAGAAGCGTCACAAAGTACAAAACCCTGCAAATTATTACACAATGGTTTATTATTCTCATGAACAGCTTGACCTAGTATTAGTGCTCCCCCATCCCATCCGACTCAGCATCGAATACTAGTAAACCATACAAACGTGTCCTGGCTACAATGGAACTACGGAAACAAAACGTCTGATGATTTTGCCCCGTCGTCGGGGAAATTGGAACGGGGGCGCTCGAAGTGAACCCATTGTGAGGCGAAAGGGGAGTTGAGTGGCGGCGTCGTTGGGAGGCGAGCGAGCAGGGGTGGTTTTTTGGCGGACGGGGGACAGCGGGCAGACATTGCAAATTTGGAATCTCCAAGTCTTGAAACGTAAAGTATCAAATTTTGAGGGGGGGAGGGTTGTAAAAAATTGTTCGTGACCAAAAACATAGGGTTATTATTCAGAATGAATAATAAACCAAAATAAAAGACATAAAATGTTCCTAGTGGTTGCGTACTTGTACGAAAGCTGTACCCACTGTTTTTTGTAAAGGTTTCTTTCGCGCCCGCCAGCCTCAATTTTCTGGGGGTTTAATCTGCGTGATCAACAATCAATTTGGGAGGTAGTAATTTATAGAAAATCATACTGTGGTGCTATTTGTAATATGTTTTGCTCTGCGACGACTCTGTGATGGTCCGATGAAAACCCAACAATGGTCGCCCTTCGCTGTATAAGACTGGGGAAAACAGCAGCCGTTTTAAATCATGAATCTCGCTCATATCACTATGGCGTTCTAAAAAAGCAATGGTCACTTCAGTGAACTAACTATGCAATGCATAATTAATAATAGCCATTAAATAATCAGGAGCAACACCAGAAGTTACGGAATCGAAACTAACTAACTTTACTACATTGATTCGCGCTGACAATAATTGCCCATAATTTCAATACTTTAGAAACGAACCATGGAACAAATGGCCCCATAAATTACCTAAACGGTAGTTTTTAAACGAAAGTTGTGGAATAAGTAGCAGTAGGCTAACAAATTCGGGAATTTTAAGATCTATTTGAGTACGATTTGATAAAAGGTTTAGATTGTAGTGTGAACTGGTCGATCCAAAATTGCAAGAATAATATGAAGTTTTAATCCGTGAGAAAATTACAAGAGCAGCGCAGTAAATTACCAAAAGCTTCGAATAACTGAAGTTAACGTACCTGTTAGGTGAGTCTGTCTCCTCTGGCTGGTGAGTTACTGTGGGCAAGCCCTTTCGATGTAAAGACATCATCGTCTGGCCGTTAAGAAGACTCCAGAACTGATGACCAGTCGATGATGTCTTTACATCGAAGGGGCTTGCCCACAGTAACTCACCAGCCAGAGGAGACGGACTCACCTAACAGGTACGTTAACTTTCGTAATTTGCCTACTGGCGGACATAACCCAATTGCTTTAGTTTCGACTAACGTTCGTTTAATACAGTTTTTCAGTTTCCTTATTCCCACGAAGTTGAAAGGAAATCGATGCAATCGATGCATTTTATTTATTTTTTTAGATCTTCGCGGTTCATGGAAAGTTGTCCAATCGGCTCAAATGTGATAGTTAGCCTGAACGTAATCTGGTCAAAAAAAATTGGGCATCAGAAGCTTCCAAAACAAACTACACGTTGGATGCACGAAAAAGAGAGAGAGAAAGAGATATACACATGAATAGGAGACATGGGACTGTATTGATACACTTGCTTAAGCCGATAGAGTTTCGATCGCATTGTCTCTACAAAACTGAAGGATGAGAACATACATAGCGCAAACCACAACTAGATCGCAAGATAAACTATGAGGAAAAATAAGAGCGGAAGAGAGCGAGGAACTCGTACGGAGAACAGGACGTGTATGAATGCGGAATGGCCATGAGTGTTTAGTAAAGTTGTGAAATGACCAGGGGTGAAGGGATAGCTTGGAAAACAATGGACAATGGTCCCATCTACATGGGTTTCAAGAATACTATAGCGAAGAAAAAACCCTGCAAATTATTACACAATGGTTTATTATTCTCATGAACAGCTTGACCTAGTATTGCTGCTCCGAGACCCATCCCATTCAATTCAGCATCGAATACTAGTAAACCATACGAAACATGACCTGGCTACAATGGAACTACAGAAACTAAATATTCCCCCGGCGCCAAGCGCCCGTAAACGTCTGTTGGCATTTATGATCCGATGGAGGGGTGTGCGGAGGAAGTGGCCTTAACTGACCAACTTACTGACCAACAAGACCTCTCCCCGCCCCTTCCCCGACGCTCCATCACCCCTTTCACCTTTCTCTTTGTATATAAAGACCACGACCAACTGACTGACTCCAGTACTGACTTAACGGCCAGACGATGATGTCTTTACATCGAAAGCGCTTGCCCACAGTAACTCACAAGCCAGAGGAGACGGACTCACTAACAGGTACGTTAACTTTAGTAATTTGCCTACTGGCGGACATAACCCAATTTCTTTAATACCTAACACAGCCAGTCCGGCTAAGGTACTACTAACAAGACTGACCAACAAGCCCTCATCCCGCCGCTTCCCCGACGCTCCATCACCCCTTTCACCTTTCTCTTTGTATATAAAGACCACGACCAACTGACTGACTCCAGTACTGACTTAACAGCCAGACGATGATGTCTTTACATCGAAAGCGCTTGCCCACAGTAACTCACAAGCCAGAGGAGACGGACTCACTAACAGGTACGTTAACTTTAGTAATTTGCCTACTGGCGGACATAACCCAATTTCTTTAATACAAAACTTTGACTTCCCTTGTAGTTCCCGCGTTATACTGCGTTTCGTTAATTTTTTTAACCATTTTTTGCCCATAACAACCATGGGCTGCGGACGGACATTGCAAATTTGGAATCTCCAAGTCTTGAAACGTAAAGTATCAAATTTTGAGGGGGGGTTGTAAAAGATTTTTCGTGACTGAAAACATAGGGTTATTATTCAGAATGAATAATAAACCAAAATACATTATCCAATAACGGTCGTTACATAAGTAGGAGCAGCTCAATGATTTTCGGCACCTTGCGCTCCACCTGGTTTGACGTTTTGACTGTTGGCAATGATGTAATGCACAGCCTTTTGGCACGTTGTCCTTGACAGTTTGGTCGTTCAAGGGTGGTACTCGTACAATTTACTGCCTTCGGCAGGTCGTCACTAACGTTTTGGCAGTTGAAGGATGACACAGATTCGATACTCAACCTTTTGACAGATTGTCACTAACGACCCAAGTTGTCACTAGTCGTTAGTAAGGGTCGCATTCAATCGATTCGCTGTCTTTGGCGTGTAGTCGTCGCGGAACTAACTACACCCTCTAATTCCGGATCTCTGTCGACCTTGACGTCGTCTCTCGCCTTTTTCCGAGCCCCGCAAGTTTTGTAAGGGTTAAGTGAAATCGGGGTGTACAGTGTGTAATGAGTTTCCGTTGCGGGCGGCCGGTCTTGTTGCATTATGCAGGACGTGATCTGAGTCTGGATCTCTTCAACTCCCCTCTTTCGCCCTGGAAGAATAAAAACCGCTGTCGCAACAGACCGAGAATCGGTTCTCTCTATCAAAACAAGGCCGTTTCGTTGAATCGGAGAAACTCGATCGTTTCCCTTCGGTAGCGGTAATTTACGCTGCCGGTATCAAAATACGAAGAGGATACTGAAGGTGTTTGAGCGCTCTCGGGGGGGCCGTTGAACTTGATTGAGTTAAGACACGATCGGTAGCAAAATGAGAGAACGGCGAAATTCTATTAGCGACGGCCCAAAAGTGAAATACTTTGCTCGCGCGCAGTTGCGCAACTGGAAACCAGAATTAAGTTGAAAAGTGTCTACAAACGTACACAACTTTCCTAACCCACTGCGTAAACCGCAGCACACGTGGCCGCTATATCGTCTTTCAACGCGTTACAACAGGCCTCAGGAGCCTTAGTTACTAGTTGGATGAAAGTACCCACGAGTTTGATTCGACACTGTTATGGCCATTTTTGAGAGTGTCGATGTTCGAAGAACCACTTTCGTTGGACGCCTTTCAACAAACATTTACAAAGAACAATAACGGGCGACTCGCTCAAACTCTATATATAGTCCCATACTACCTGTCCCGTTGGTGGGATGTGCACCGCGGCCAGATGGCTTATTGTGCCACTCCTAACGGCTTAGAGCCTCGTTGGTATCCATCCTGGGAGAAGTGGTGCCAAAGACCAAAAGTCGCTCCCTCTCAAGTCTCCGGCACTGGGCCAGGACATGGTTGGGACATGGGGCTAGACATGGGTCTCCTCATCCGTGCCACACCTCCATCGAGGGGTGTCGACTATACCCATAGCATACATGTTCATTCTGCAGTGCCCGGTTATGATCCCAACAATCTGCCTTAAGTTCTTCCTCTCCATCATCCACTTCCGCTCAACCCTTAACAAACTTTTTCATCACATAGCAGGTTGGTTGAAGAAGGAGGAAGAGTTGTGGTGTCTTCTCACTGACAGAAGACTGTTGTCAGTAACACAGCGAGACGGGACGGATTTTGGGCGGCTTAGGGTTCACCTTTTGGGCGCCTGTGGGCCCATCCTTTATTTTTTGGGACGTTTGCTCCTAGTGGACTTATGAGTTTACGTCTGTGTGTTGAGGTGCTAATCCTGAACCGTTTACCAGATACCATCAGGTCGATCCTCAAGCCGCTGAGTGATGGCAGTTCTTTCTTGTCCTCTCACGAGAATCTTGCAGCGTGCCGCCTTTCGCCCATACTGAGGGGGAGGCTCATGAGCAGTATTCCCCCTGCGTTCTTTCTCCTTGCAAGATACTGATCCGAGTTCCACTTCTGGCAGTGTACTGCCTGCGTAAAGTGAGCAACACACCTCCAACTTTCTTGAGAATTCAACACGATGCTGATGAACGCCTCTAGCGTGAGTTGGCCAACTGTGTTCTCTACTGTGCGCTGCTAACCTGCCCAGACAGTTTGGGATTGCAACTTTACCAATGCAATGTGGGTGCGCCCTAAATCTACAGTGTCCTGAAAGGAGGTGGGTAAAGTCAAACTCATGGCAGTGCCCGGACCATGGACCAAGTAAACCAGAAGCTCGGCGCAGAGTGTTTGCTGCGTTGCTCTCTGGATAACCAAATGTGTAATCATATGGCTCCTCATTACGGCATCGTATCATATCGCATAAAGTGACGAGGGGAGTAAGTACGATATCGACCGAACGCAATTGGAACAAGGAGTTTTATTCGCAATTACTCTCAAACGTTTTACCACCACAAACAGGGAACTGAGTTGGAGCGAACGCGACAGGACGGCGCCTCGATGTGACAAAAGCTCCGTTTTGACTGCGGACGCCGAAGTTTCGAGTGAATCGGGGCGTTTGAAGAACCTAGTCAGCACAAATGCTCTGGACGAGTCTCTGCACATTTTAAGACTGGTCTGCCGAGAGCATCACTCTTCATTTCCCGCTGTTGAAGAATTGATGCCCTTGATTCCTACTGACTGCTTATGGCCGATAGCCTGTTGTGCCCACACAGAGACCTATTTCCCCAATTTACAAGTTGCCGTTCAGCAATGCAGCATCATCTTATTGGCGCTGGAATGAATGCACTTCCGTGTATTAATTCCACATATAGGCTCTTCTCAGAACAGCAAGTTGATGAATCTACAGTCCCTATTCCTCTTTCCACGTTCTCTTTTTGGTTGATCGAGTTCCAATAAACAACATTTGGCATCAATATGGTACGCCTACGAAATTCCTTGAGCCTGGAACCTTGTGCACATCTCTCACGCGGTTTGTATGTCTGCTATTAACATCCTCCAGTAAAAAAAGCCTTGGCCTACTTATTATGCGTGGATTCAAGGGCAATCATTCTATTCATGTCGAACTCTGGGGAAAATATATCGAAAGTTTGCTTCAGCCCCGATTGATGTTCGTGCGAAGACCTAACCGTTCCCCCATTATTTCGTAAGTTCTGGTATCAATGAGAACCCAATGGCAATTTATTTTACGCAATCAAGCTCGCAATAATCGTAGGCTGAACGTGCAACGTGAACGTCGTAAAAGTAGTAAGCATCATTAGTGAACTT
The DNA here is from genome assembly GCA_020466155.1 of Pachypeltis micranthus. Lineage (NCBI taxonomy): Eukaryota > Metazoa > Arthropoda > Insecta > Hemiptera > Miridae > Pachypeltis > Pachypeltis micranthus. The sequence continues at coordinate 23,424,662 of CM035778.1, forward strand.
CACTTCGTCACGCAATGGAATTTTATAATTCTACGCGAGGTAATATTTTATTCATATTCGCATTCCAGCAAACTAATCAGATTCTCACGGGAGGATTACCTCGGGGGGATGGCGCGCCAATTAATGTACGCGACCGTAAATATGTAACGAGCTGCTACCATCTCGTTAAGACGCTTCCTCGAATTTTATAGCGCGCATCTTCCATGCATAAAGATGGCGAGCAGAAGTGTGTGCAAAATCCTCGTCCTTCCCGTTGTTGAAAAGGTGTACACGTTTGTCAAGATGATTTCCATTATACGAAACTGACGTTATCAAACATAACATCGGAATGGCAAATCTAATATGATTCAAGTTTATACCAGTTTCTAAGAAAATCAGGAGCAACTTCACAATTTATACCTAGGCCGTTTTGGTTTATTATTCATTCTGAATAATAACCCTATGTTTTCGGTCACGAAAAATGTTTTACAACCCCCCCTCAAAATTTGATACTTTACGTTTCAAGACATGGAGATTCCAAATTTGCAATGTCCGTCCGCCGTCCCCTGTCCGCCATCCCCCGTCCGGGCCGTTTTGTGCCTTTAACGTGGTCCAAAAAATTCGTTCTTTCGCCCAAAAACCCAATTTGGTATCTAGTTGTGCCCACCATCTCGGCAATCCGATCGGACGAAGCCCATGATTGTTATGGGAAAAAAACGGTTAAAAAAATTAACGAAACGCAGTACAACGCAGGAACTACAGCGGAAGTCAACGTTTCGTCTGGACTGGCAACGCCGCCCACTCGCCTCCCCTTTCGACTCGACTCACAACGTTTACTGGCGCCAGTTTTTTTTTTTTTTTGCTTCCTCTAGAAAGTGCTCGCTCGTGTTTCATATATAACCTTTGGCTCTACGATTTGTCTCTTTATCGTCCGATTGCCTTGTTCTCGTCTTCACCTCCACGAATGACTGTTTCGCTCCTCTCAACTATTTCCGTTAGCAAAATATCTGTTACCTTCGATTGAACTTTTCATTATTCGCTTATTTTTCTAGATACTTTCGTTTTTTTTGTTTATTTTCATATTACGATTCGGTTCTTTTCGACCTTTTTTTGGGTTTCATTTTGATATTTATCGATGCTGAATCGAACGGGATGGGTCTCGGAGCATTAATGCTAGGTCAAGCTATTTATCCGAATAATAAACCGTTGTGTAATAATTTGCAGGGTTTTTTCGCAGTGTTTTTCCACCTATATAGGTCTGAACCGAGTCAATCAAATCAATTACCAGGTCCAACAGTCCCATCAATTAGTATATTAGGTTTTTCAAAATAAAGATCACGGCGTTGGCAGAAGCAGCTCAATAAATTCCAGAACTCCATGCTCTATAATTTCATGTACTGAGTGAGGGGCTGGCTGCACTACGCCTTAGAGTGCATCAACTGCGGCCGGAGGAGGTTGCAGGGATAGACCTCAAGGTTGTCTTGCGTTTTGTGCGAGAATGATGCGGACGTGTTGGGGACGGCGCTCCAGAGAACACCTGCTCCATGGGATGGAACTGGGAGTACATGAGGGGGCTCATGCTCGCCCTTACAATAGGCCCAGTTGTGGCCGCAGTCGGGGTTTTTCCCAGTGCCGCCAGGGAACTATTAAAAAAAAGTTTTATAATTTTCTGCATAGTTTCGCAGTGTCAGTGTTTCTCTCTTCCCAGGATTTTAGACACGAGCCAGTACATAAAAATCTTGTTGACAGTTCTAATAATTACTTATATGTTGGCTTTTGAATTAAAGTCGTGTAGTGAACTTAGCTTTAAGATAATCATTGTAATCAACTCAGCTTAAGTTAACCAACAAATAAGTTTTTATAATATTTTATATCAAACTATGGAAATACGTTGTCCACCTGGGTTTTCCCCTGGGCCCAGGTCAACCCTCTGAAAACACTGGGGGATTCCCCAGCGCACGAAGAAGGGAGTACCTCGACCTGTACAAATATCGAAAGGGCCTCTAGCCACTTCAGGCAGTCTCATTTCGACCTCCTGTCAGTGACTACTCTCAAAAAACCTCTTTTCATTTTTTAACGTAAAAGAGAAAACGACTCTTTGCTTATTGAGTGTAGCTGTTACTCTACCCTGTAGAGTATACTTATCTCCTCAATAAACTGGTGTAGCTGTTCCTTCCCTTCAGGAAGTGTACTTGCTCCCGGTAAAATTGTAGTGCAGCTGTTGATTCCCCTTCAACGGCCGTACTTGCTTCCAATTTAGTATACGGACGAGCTGTTGATCCTCCTTCAGAGGTTCGCACTTGCTCCCGCATACAATCCGATTGGTGCAGCTGTTGGCCCTCTTCAAGGACCGTACTTGCTCCCAATTTTTGAATGGATGAGCCGTTGACCCTCCTTCAGAGGATCGTACGTGCTCCCATATTTATGGGAAATTAGTGTAGCTGTTGATTTTATCATACTTGCTCCTATTTTCCTGTGGTGTAGCTGTTACCTCCTTCAGAGGTGTACTTGCTCCCACACGAGGTGTAGCTGTTCCTCTTAACCAGGGTACTTGCTCCCTCAAACTAGGAACACCTCCGTCAGGGGTGGGCAAGGTGGAGTCACATTTTACAAAAACTAAATATGAAAGTCGGACATGCCAAATCCAACCAAAAAAAATTATTAACTTCAAAAAAGTCATAACAAGTCGTAATATCAGTTGCAGCGGGCTAGTAAATTCCGAAACTTTAAGCTCGACCAGCGATCAGTTGCTGAAAGTGAGGTTGAAAGGGGAGTTGTAATGTGAGCACTCAGCATACCGTGCTATCAAATCAATTAGCGATCGACGCTTCAAGGTTGACTCTTCATCATAGCTGATAATAGGTTTTTATACTTGATGCACTTTTACTTGTTTCAGTAGCCAATACATTAACGTCTTGTCCTTCAACTTACGTTGAGTGGGTTATTTTTAGTCGAGCTCAGAGCGGCAAGCTGCGATTAGACCTGTGATTAGACTGATACTCGAGAAGTAATGAGGCGATCGTCCATTATAAATTGCATTAATGGCCGATGATTCTCAGCTTCAGATAGTCGGCGATTAAGTGACGTTGATATTCAATCGTTTCAAATGAGCAGCTATGAATAATTCAAAAGAGTGGCGCCGTGTAGCGCGTGGTAATCGGAAGATAATGAATACAGTTGACGGAGGACAATGAGAAATATCTCTGAATGAGTCGGAAGGGAGATTGAAGATGAAGGGACGATCTTGAGAGAGGCAGTTGCCGTCGCCGGTCTTTACGTATTTTACAACAGGTACTTAAATAAGCCGTTCGTGACGTCGTGGTGCATTAGGCTTGCGAAAGGATGCGGTGTCGTACCGCGATTGCCTTTTGCAAATTATTGGACAGATGGTGCCGACAGGCAACTCAACTCCTAAGCCTCTTGAGCTAGTCGCCATAATGAGAAGACGACAATACCCATCGATATTGTTCAGAGTTAAGCTTTTCTGAGGTATCAATCGAAAATATGAATACGATGTGCGGTACGAGTACGGTGCGCAAACTGTCGTCCAACATCAACATTCACTGTCCTCGTCTGCCTACACGTGAATTTTCAAATGTTTTTCAAATTGATGATGATATCCATTTTTGTTGTTTAGACAATATCCTTATAGAATGCATGATGTCCTATTTCTCAACAATTTCAGCTTCAAATTAAAAACAAATGAACAATAACTACACCTTCTACCTTGATAAGATTATAAATCCAGCAAATCACTCAATTCAAACAATTAGGGTATATATAACTTGTGGAATCAAATAGGCCTCTTGAAATAGTTTGAATTTATCGTTCCGCCTACTCAAGTACGACATAAAGTAGGCTGTAAATGCTCTGGCTACTTCAGTCCAAGTTTTTCCTCTAGCGTCCAATTTCTTCTCGACACAATGCTGTTCTCATTAATTTTGACTTCCAGCACTCTTCCACCTTTTCTTTCTATATCCACCAGAAGTTGGTGTCATCCTCACACTACACTATAACGTCGTCATGTCAACGGAGTAAAAAGTTATTGAATCCGTCATTGAGCTGTTAATAACTTTTTGTGCGAGCTAATGATTGGCTTAGTAAAAGCATTGTGAGCTAAACCATCGGAGCTCAATCATCTATGACGAACAACAAGGATCACAATTTCCTTCTCTTCTCGTCAAGGGAAGGTTGCGGTTGCCCAATTACATGAAGAGGTAAACTGACGTCAATTGCCGTCGTCGAAGAAAGCTGACGTCCTTCTTTGAGAGGTTCCTTATAACTCGTACGTGAGCTGCAAGGTTTTCGTGACGAAGCCGATCTTCACCCTTTGCCGACACGTTGGGCGGCTTAAGGATGCATGGAGTTAGGTGCCTATTTAAAATGTGAAGTAAAAGTGCCGCTCAATACGATCCCGTCAACGGTGGGCAGTCGTTTGAATGAGTTTCACCTCTCGCAAGCTCCTTAGTTCCGGGATTTTCGCGAACAAGGAGAAAAGATTCACGATCGTCAGGACTGAAAAGACGTGTTCAGCGGAGCGTTATTTCTTTAGTTGAAGAGGTTTGAAGAGCCTTCGGAGGTTTTTCTGGTGGTACTAATCCTTTCCTGTAGCGTTCGTTTTATTGTGCACCGTCCGAACTAAACGTTATGAAGAGGCTGACTTGACAGGTTAAGCGAATTTTTGTCAAAACCGATTCACGGCATTCCTTAACAAATATGTATCCGCCTTTGTGATATGAATGACCAAAATAGGTATAAAAACAATCCTGGCAGAATCGCACATGAAGAATTTATGAAAACGTCTAAAATTCATGACGTATTGCCAACAATTCGTGCAAATGGCTTATTACCTAGCTGCACGGAGCAGAAAGGAAAATAGTTTTTTTCCGTTTTCTTTAGGTTTTTACGTTGTTTGGACTGCAGAGTTGAAAACACCATTTCAGTGAACGGTCAGTGGGTGCGTAAACGCCATGGAGACAAAAATGGCCGAACTGAACACACGCTGACCAGCATGAGACGCCAAAAGAAGGATATATTAATTACATAACTTCATTGACCAGGAGATGGTGGTTAAAAATTTGAAGTTGATGTAACAACTTCATTTCTAACATTGTTTTATTCAACAACACAAAGAGCTTGTGTTATAGTTAACTGTCGCACTAACTATTACAATGACACACCATTTATTTTGTTTCAGGTACGTGAACCTTGGTTTATTCCATTTCTCATCATTTATGGCTCTCATGAGTAAGTCATTCGCTTAAAATAAATTTAAAAAATTTAATCAAAATCGTTAGAGCGGTTTTTGAGAAAAAAAAAATTTGGTGTTTTGATCACTATGATAACTATAGTTAACTTTCGGTGGATTTGGCCCATACCCTTATTTTTGCGTCCCATGGTAACCTGCTGCCGAGATATCAAGTTTGAGCTGATTTGATACGGTTGTTTTCTCTAGAAACCGCGCTAAAATCAATTTCGTCGAAAATTTTGATAATTTATTCTGCTGCTCTCGTCATTTTCCCACTAATGGGAATTTTATGGTATAATTATCATGTTAAGAGCTACCAATATTAAAAATGTAATCAAAATCGTTAGAGCCGTTTTTGAGAAAAAAAAATATTTGGTGTTTTGATCACTATGATAACTATAATTAACTTTCGGTGGATTTTGTTCATACCCTTATTTTGGCGTCCCATGGTAACCTGCTGCCGAGATATCAAGTTTGAGCTGATTTGGTACGGTGGGTTTCTCTAAAAATCGTATACAGACACACATACACACACAGACACAGACACACAGACCATTTTCCCAAATAGTGTTTTTCGGACTCAGGAGGATCTGAAAAGTAAAGATCTGAAGAAAACTCAAAATTTTTTTTTCAGCCGATTACATAACTTTCCTTTCTACTTCGTAGAGCCAAGGAAAGTAAAAATAAACGCGAAGAGGGTAGTTCCCACAAAAGCAGAAGCCGGACGGATGGGCGCGAAACAAACTGGATACGCAACAAACGAGTTCGGAAAGAAATTGTTAGGCAACTAAAGGACGATAATTCGGTTACAACGGAAAATTGACGAAGTGTGTTCAAATATAGTTCAACAGTTAGTCGAGCGATTGAATTCGCATTTTGAAGAATACTAGTGCTAGACAGTTGCCAGTGATGAAAGTTGTAACTCGCACCAGTATCATGACGCTCTTCAATGTTACGAATCGCGAACCGAAGAACCGGGCAAAAGTACTCGCAGCCGTTGTTTTGGGAATTAGCCGAATATCGAAAACCGACCTCATTTTTACCTACACAACCTTAAATTGCTCAAATGCCGCACAACATGCGAACATATGTATCCGTTAACTGATTATTAACGTACGAATGACCAACTAAGTGCACCGTGAAGTGGAGGAAGTTAGTCAATGAGTAGAAATAGCGCACGGAACCGTTGACAAAGAATATCGCGAACGACTACGTAAATCGGAGAATGTTTGTTAAGTTCATGCGTTATACTCATCGTCGCCTGAACAATAGTCATTCGTGAACAACTGTGCACGCAGTTAACGAAGAGTATCATTCCCAAAGTTTTGAAATATACTTGTAATGGGAATTAATGTTATACCTGTGAACCCTAGTCGGGAGCATCATAGTTCCGTGTTCATTTATCTTTATCGCAATCACAATAATTGAAATCCAACGTTCTTAGCTGCGTAATCTTAAATAACTCGGATACCGCACAAAACGCGAACTTCCGTAACCGATAACACCGGAGAACTGATGATTAACCTAGAAATGAAGAATTGGCGCATCGTGAAGCGGAGGAAGTTTGTCACGGAGGAGAGATAGCGACTTACCCGTAAAAGCCTCGATCTTCCCAGAAAGCCCTTTTCCAATCGATTAAAACAGCTTTCGACGGGTTTTCGTAAATTCGATTTATACACTTGACCGTCATTTTTTTCAAACAATGGAATATTCTACAATGTAAAAATATAATTAAGAACCAGTAGGTTCCCGAAGATGAGCACCACTCGTTTCTTCGATTTACGTTCATGCAGTTGGAAATGTAGAAGGCATTTTGTAAACCCCTCGTTATCATCTGCAATTAGTAAAATCTGTTTTTGATAGAATGTAGCTCAACGTTCTACGTAGTTACTGATGGCCGCAAAAAAAAAAAAAAAAATCAATGTGTTTCTGCCGTTTGAATCGATCTATCGCCTGTGCCAATGGATAACCCGATATAACCTCCTCACCTCCTCTCTGCCCGTTAATATTTCGCTCGCGCTCCAAAAAGCTATTATCGCTCTTTAAATTTGCCCGCTTTTCTTTGTAAGTAAACGTGCGTTGCCTTTCTTTAAGTTGTTCGCCGTAAACGACATTAGTTGCGCAGACTGCAGCAATTCGGTGAGAACCTTTGTAGCGTCGGCCGAAGAACGAAAACACCCGGTTGCAAGGAACAGCAAAACCGTAAGTGTAAACTCACTTGCTGAGCTATGCTAAAGTTAACAATTATACTGTCCATTTAGTCTCCACTTCAACACGGGGTCATTCAGTTTCTTGACGTTTCAAACAAAAAGCTATCTATCCACTCAATGTACGGGTGATTTGTGAGACTGTCAGACGGTTAGAAGCTGTTGGAAAGAGTAGTAGATGAAACGTTGGTGGTTTGAATTCCAGAGATTCTGAGGTTGCTTCTTATGAACATGATGCCACGACGTGTAGGTAATTTATTGTACTACCACCCCAACTTTACTGAAAAACTGCTCTAAAATAGGGTTTCTTCTATAATTTGTTGTGTCCCTTTCGTCTGGAATTTTCTAGCGCTGTCGAGTTATTTTCAACTGTACATTCAAACCTAAAATTATGGCTACTTCCCTTAATATATCAGAAGCCTCCGGGCGTTCAGCTATTAGTTAGAATTGCTAATAATTGATAGAAGGAATTATTTTGCTTCTGCACACACATCCATGACGTGACATAGGAAGTTCTAGAAGGTCCCTCTTTGTTGGCCTATTATTCTTGCTGCAGCCTCCAAGTCGTAATTTGACTCTAACACACGATTAATTCCCCGCAATAGTTGTTTGCTTTGTCGTCTTTCATTACACAGCGGTTAAACGTCATCGCGTCGTAATTGCGTGTATTCCCCGTCACTATCATCAACTTCATTTAGTGCAGACTTGAAATGATCTAGGAAAACGAGTATCACACGCAATTGCAACCCATTAAAACCTATAAATAGAATTCTCGAGCGGGAAGTAAGTTTTATGCGTGAAAATGTGCTCAGCATCGAAATGAAGTGGCGTCGTAAATGACTGTAACTTTCTCTTGTAACCATCTTCTTCCCTCCAAATACTCCCTCATCAATCCTCAACCCTCTCGTATGTGCCCGTTTTAATGACTCGAACGATCCTGTCTTCATTTAGAGTCATCTTGTTCTTCGGCAGATCGGAAGGCCGGTTCCAAAAAGGCCCCCAAATCGCTCTTGTAATGAGCTTAATTGCGTCGAGTGGGAGAAAATGGGGCTATTATCACCAGGAAGGAGGTTGCGCAACTGGAAAAAGTCACGTTTGTTACTGAAATCGTACGATCAATTAAAGTTGATTCGAGGACAAAATCAGTGTTCCTCTGACCTGAAACTGGGAATTCCTACTGTCCTCGGCTACTTCCGATGGTAGATGAGCAACCCCTAGGGAGAAGGTTCTGGAGTCTAGTGGCTTATTATGGTTCTTTGGTACCTCCCTTCTGCACAGTTCTTTCTAATGGACCCAATGCAGCACAAGTGGCTTGCGCTGGGGAGCAAAGCCTCTTAGTGACCGTCCCCTGGGGTTTGTTGAGTACCTCCTGATTTAGCTAGGTTGCATGGGTCTTTGACACTTCATGAGACAGCCGAAACATGGATGGTTCTTCTGAAGGTAGGTCCCGTAGGCGCCTGGATTTAGTTTTCGTCGTTCCATTGTAATTGGGTCATGTTTCGTATGGTTTAATGGTATTTTTCGATGCTGAATCGAATAGGATAGGTCTCGAAGGTGTGAGACTACGCAAGAGAATAATGATGGTGTAATAATTTGCTACATTTTCCACATATCTCTGCATATTCTACTCATCCTGTTACTCACGCAGCATCCCTACCCCCATCACCAGGATATTGTCATATCTTCTTCAGTTTTCCGTATATATTCAGAGCTCTCTTGCTTTACCTTAAATCTCCCATGGAATTGTTTCGCTCCGCGCATGAGGGCTGCTGTCTGGCGATGAGAAACAGTTATGTTTAATTTTTGATTTTTCGCTCCCCCGTGTATTTTACCTAGTTAGATGGTTTACGCAAACATGATACTCCCCCATACCGCGTTCGTTCCTTGGTACTGGGGTATTTCCTGCAATCAACTTACCATTTGAGCCAACGGTCAGAAGTAAAATGTATACATTGCAATGCTCATGCCGTTATACACTTTTAATTCCGTCGCCCTCAACATGCTTTCTGGGAAGTTTCTTGATTATACAATCTATCAATGTCTGCGGTACCGATTCAACCTCAATCACTGCCAGTCATTTCAAAATTCATTTAATTACTTTCCGCTACCCGAAGGGAAGGAAAGTATAGTAATCGGGTCAAAAAAAAAAATTGGGTTTTCCCCCTTCAGATCTTTACGTTTTGAGGCCTACTGAGTCTAAAAAACCTAAATCGACGCGTGGTCCGTGTGTGTTTGTGTGTGTCTGTAGTTCGATTTGCGGGAGAACGGCTGATCCGATTGAGCTGGTTCTTTTTTTTTTGTTTGTTATTCGTTGTAGACACCAAAATAAGGTTATGGACGATTTCGGCCGATGGGAAGGGGGGTGAGGGGACGAAAATGTACCAAAAACTAGGGTTTTTCGCATTTTTCTCGAAAACGGCCTAACGATATTGATTAAACTTTCAAATTATCTTCTACTAATCAATACCTAACTTTTCTACTCCATACATATCTCCATGAAAATACGGTAATAACGGAGATATAGGCCCGTGAAGCAAAAAAAGGTTTTTTACCCTTTTTGGCAAAACGGCTTCAGCGATTTCCACCAAAATCACAGGATGTTTTCAAATCGTTAATACCTACATATTGTTCTCAATAAATTAAAGTTTACGTATCTGTTAGGTGAATCCGTCTCCTCTGGCTGGTGTGTTGCTGGTGGCAAGCGCAGTACTGACTTAACGGCCAGACGATGATGTCTTTACATCGAAAGCGCTTGCCACCAGCAACACACCAGCCAGAGGAGACGGATTCACCTAACAGATACGTAAACTTTAATAATTTGCCTTCTGGCGGACATAACCCTATTGATCTCAATAAATGTTCCTGTGACGGTCCATTGAACAGAGATAAAAATCAAAATGTGTCGAAAATAACGTTTTTCCGAACATTTCCGTAAATTCCAGGGTAACTGCTTCACCAGATGTGATAAATCCCAATGGAGTGTCTTTTAGTCTTCCATACCAACATTTCGTTCTCCATAATTATTTCTGTATATATATGTTGAACGGAGATATAAGCCAAGTTAACTCAGAAAAGGAGATTTGTCGAATATTAATTTATCGGTATTCCAATTGTCTCAAAAACGGCTATAACGATTTCAATCAAACTTACGGAGTACTCTCAGCTAACTAGTCCCTACATTTTGTTTTCTATAAATGTTTCTGTAGAAATGTGTTGAATGAAGATATAGCACCCGCGTATGTAGCTGGTCTTCGAACTTAAGGGGGTGGCGGAAAGTTGTGTGTTGCTACGCACCAGATTTTTTTTTTTTTTCAATCGCAAAGTACGGCTATATTTTTTAATTTAATGCAAATAAGTTATTTTTACTTTCCTTGGCTCTACAAAGTGGAAAGGAAAGTTATGTAATCAACTGAAAAAACATTTTTGAGTTTTCTTCAGATCTTTACGTTTCAGACTCTCCTTCCAGTCCGAAAAACACTATTTCGGAAAATGGTCTGTGTGTGTGTCTGTGAACGATTTTTAGAGAGAACCACCGTACCAAATCAGCTCAAACTTGATAGCTAACCCGCAAGTTACCATGGAACGCAAAAATAAGGGTATGAGCAAAATCCACTGAAAGTTGACTATAGTTATCATAGTGATCAAAACACCAAATTTTTTTCTCAAAAATGCCTCTAACGATTTTGATTAAATTTTTTATATTGATAGCTCTCGATAAGGCAATTATACCATAAAATTCCCATTTGTGAGAAAATGACGAGAGCAGCAGAATAAATTACCAAAACTTTCGACGAATTCGATTTTAGCGCGGGGTTTTCGCTATAAACCTCGCTGAAATGTTACTAGAATGTTGAAACAAATTGGTGTTGTAGTCCAATCCAATAACTATAGGGTGAGCGTTTAAAAATGCTCGTAAGATACATGGGGCTCATTCCAGAAATTCCAGAATTTCAACTACTGCCGTTTCGCTTACTACCAGTTCTCGAAGTTTTTACCCAATAACTCTGCAAAAGTAATTACTATCCTCTTCGAAAAATGATTTTTTACCGCCCCATTAATTCTCTGTGTACCGATTTCTCAATAATGGTCCTGGGATGAGTACGAGCAGCGTAATAAATTCCGGAATTGTAAGCGCTACAGCTTCCTGCTGCTGCGAAGTGTTGTTTGTCCAAGTTCAAATGATTTGAGTGATAAATGAATTGAGTAAGTAGAAAAAGCCATGTAAAAAGTAAATTGAGGGAAGGACACCAAGGAAAGTTGTGTGTTGCAACGCACCAGATATTTAAAGTCGCATCCAGGTATGTACTGTAGTTGCTTAGTCTTGAAAGTGCGTGTATGTATTTGTACGACGTTCAGAGGTTTCTTCAGGTAATTTTTCCTGGGAATTATGGTCCTAATCTGCTCTTCATTGCGTAAATAACATCGTTTCAAAGTTCATCTGTATCTGTCACTCACGGATAGGACGGGTTGAAGATCGAGGAAAGAAATAATTTCCAACTAGCGAGCCCTCTGTTCAAGATGTTGAAATACCGTAGATGTTGATGAGTTCTCCCAGTACTATCTGTGACAGGGAACGCGTTCTCAGTATTCCTAAAGATCGGGCTGTTACCTTGGCAAGTACACTTATGGTTCAAAACTAACGAAAACTGGGGCCAAATCGATTTGTCCATAAAATCAGAACATCTTCAAACAAGTTATGTATTATTGAAATGAGGGATGACTTAATTGGTAAAATCAGAAGAAGTATTAAATTTATTTTAATTTTATTGTGGAATCGAAAGCATTGTTGTGCGTTTGAGTGGAGGTATTTTATAATTGGAGCCAGCCTTGTGACCCTAACTCTTCCTGGGGGTGAAATAAAAGATTCAGTCTCTCGCATTCTCAGTTTCTCTCCCCCCCCCCCACCATGTCTTACTCTTCTCTCTTTCACACAGCTTCCTCACTTCCGAAGCTAATGAGATCCCAAACGTCAATTTACGGGATCAACTTGGAAGGAGAGACGGGCGAATCGCCATATGGTTGCTCCCTTTGTTTGTCGGGCACGATTTCCTGGGGGATAGTGGACGTTGTAAAGAGGTCGGGGACTTGCCGAGAGCCTTTTTCGCGTCATTTCTCTTTTATCTCCGCCATATGGCCGTGTGGGTCCTCGGGGATCGCCTTCCTATTCCAGACGTGGGATTCTTCTCCGCTTCCTCGTCCTCGCAGTCCTCGGCAGAACATGTCCCAGAAGAAAGCATTCCCTTTCTCACACTTTTACTTTCGACCGTTTTCGTCTTCGGTTGTCGCAGTTTAAAACCAGCCAATTCCCACCTTTCCGTTGTAAATTATCACAAACCTCTGGTTGTGTGATTCTCCAACTCAAACAGTCCCTTCTTTTCTCTAAACGGTGCCAAGCACCCGCTTTCGTTGACAACCGCCAAATCAGCCTCAGAAAAACCCTCATGCCACTTTCGTCGAAGGGATTAACCTTCCGTACGTTCTCGCCTCAATCTCGCCCAACGGTAATAATACGCAAATTAGTCATTTTCCGTTTTTGACATTTTATGTCTTTACTTTGCTACATAAACTAGAAAATGTAACGCCGGAGATGTTACTGAGAAGCGTCACGAAATTTTTTAACCTATGTTGCAAGCTACATCCCCTGTGGCCTAGTGGACAAGGCTTCGGTCTCCTAAACCGGAGATTGTGGGTTCGAGTCCCACCTGGGTTACGATTGTTTTTTTGAGATTTTATGTCTTTACTTTGCTACATAAACTCGAAAATGTAACGCGGGATATGTAACGGAGAAGCGTCAAGAAATTTGTGTTGGGTTAAGTGCATGGTAACGTCTGTTACAAAATCTAACGCTTGGTAACATCACACGTTTTAATAACCTCAGTGACCAAGTGATGATTTCAATTGCATTTGACGCGGCCATTATATCGAAACCATCAACGAGCACAATCAAACGTAGTTTTAACAGATTTGTTAAAGAAAAAGACATAAAATGTCCCTCGTGGTTGCGTACTTGTACGAAAGCTGTACCCACCGTTTGTGTTAGTGATTTTAAATTTTGACACGATTACTATACCCCCTCTCAAAATTTGATACTTTACGTTTCAAGACATCGGGATTCCAAATCGGCAATGTCCGCCCACCGCCCGGGGGTCGTTTGGTGGCTTTGTCTAAAAACTCCGTTGTTTCTCACAAACATACCATTTGGTATCCAGGTGTGCCCTACTCGGCAATCCGATCGAACGAAGCCCATGGTTGTTAATATAGGCAAAACATGGTTTTAAAGTTAACAAAAATGGAATTTCAGTAGTTTTATCGCAAATACGCCGTGTTCGGTATCGTTTTTTTTGTTGGATAGTCCATTTATAGTGGAATTTCCATCCCGTTAGATTCAGCATCGAAAAATATCAAAATGAAACCCAAAAAAAGGTCGAAAAGAACTGAATCGTAACATTAAAATAAACAACAAAAAAACGAAAGTATCTAGAAAAAACTGAATTTTAATATGAAAACATGCACGCTAAATACTAATATCAAAATGTAACCAAAAATCTATGAAATAAAAAAAAACAAAATGAGAAAGAAACGGAAGAATCTAAAAAAATTGAATCGTATTAAAACCAAAAAATGAAACGCGCAAACTATTAAATAAATAAACCAAAAATAAGCGAATAATGAAAAGTTCAATCAAAGATAACAGATATTTTGCTAACGGAAATAGTTGAGACGGATCGAAACAGTCATTCGTGGAGGGGAAGACGAGAATAAGGCAATCGGACGATAGAGAGACAAATCGTAGGGCCAAAGGTTATATACGAAACACGAGCGCTTCCTAGAGGAAGCAAAAAAAAAAACCGGCGCCCGCCCGTAAACGTCTGATGATTTTGCCCCGTCGGGTCGGGAAATTGGGCGAACCCATTGCGAGTCGAGTCGAAAGGGGAGGTGGGCGGGGGTGGCGTTGCCAGTCCAGCAGGCGAGCGGTTTCATTGAGACGGGCGGGAGGGAGGGAGTACAAACGACGAAACGTTGACTTCCGCTGTAGTTCCCGCGTTGTACTGCGTTTCGTTAATTTTTTTAACCGTTTTTTGCCCATAACAATCATGGCCTTTGTCCGATCGGATTGCGGAGATGGTGGGCACAACTAGATACCAAATTGGATTTTTGTGCAAAAGAACGAATTTTTTGGACCACGTTAGAAGGCACAAAACGACCCGGACGGCGGACGGGGGGGGGGGGTCAGACGGCGGACGGACATTGCAAATTTCCCGTAAAGTATCAAATTTTGAGGGGGGTTGTAAAAAATTTTTCGTGACCGAAAACGTAGGGTTATTATTCAGAATGAATAATAAACCAAAATTGCCCTTTCTCTTGGCACCTCAATTAAATGAAATGGTGAAATCGCTTGGAATTCTACGTGGAATAAAAATTAAGGGGGGCAGAAGGGATTCCAGAACATTAAGCAATCGCCCTGATGATTTTACATCCAGTTTGAAGCGTCCATCTTGTACATTTCTTACGGGCTGTTAACATGATTGTTTGAGATCGTTGGTTTTTATTGTGGTATAAGTGACCCACCGCCCGTTTTGCTCATAGGGGAACGTGAATGGAGCAGATGAAACACCTACAAACAAGAGGTGCGAAATGAAAGCGCATAGGGACGAAACGCAAAATGGCAGCCACTTGTTCATATTGCAGAGTGTTACATTGAATCAGGGGGCTTCGGATTTCCGGTCAAAGGTGCGAGTCACACACCTCAGCTATTAATGTGAACAGAGGGAACTCAGCTACTGGGCGGGTCACAGTTGGCGGATAGTGAACGCTCCACTAGATATAGTGGACAGCTGCGAATAGGGGTAACCCGAATAAGCAGTCCCGGACCGAGGCGGCAGCTTTCATCAGTGCGTGGGAGGCCTGGCCCTCTGGCAGGGGGACAGGAATCATTAAAATACCACAAGGGCACAACGACGAGGCTGCGACATGGCGAGAAAATGCCGCCATTCAAAAGCATTGCATGCCCAGGCCAGGACAGGGTCTGTAAGCCGTGGCGAAGGCAGCTGTCCTAGGGGAGAGGGAACCTCGATATAAAAGTCCCCTGGCCCTCCAGGTTGGGGGTTGAGCGTGGGAAACAACTCCACCTCGTAAAAACACAAATCGTTTCGGAACCAACAAACAACACAAACCCGGCTGATCTAAACGGCTCTAGACCAAGGCATGGAAACGGACAAAGAAAACGGAAACATGACATGTATCTGGCTACTTGGAATGTTCGCACATTGGCAAAAGCAGGAGCTCTCCGTGGCCTGAGGGATGAGCTATCTAAATACAGGATTGGGATTGCAGCTATTCAGGAATTGAGATGGAAGGAAAATGGAATCCTGCGAAGTGGAAGGCATACTCTCTTTCACAGCAGTGCTGCCAGAGGACAAGGAGGCACGGGCTTTGTCATAGACAACAGGTTGAAGTCCTCGGTGCTGAACTTCAAGCCCATCAGTGAAAGACTCTGCACGCTGAGAGTGAAGGCCCGCTTCTTCAACATCTCGCTCGTCTGTGCTTATGCTCCAACCGAGGAGGCTGAGGAGGATGTTAAAGACGGATTTTATGAGGCCTTGGAGAGGGAGCTGAGTGATATTCCACACCACGACATTCGAATCCTCTTGGGGGACTTCAATGCTAAAATAGGCAGGGAGGACATTTATCAGAACATAGTTGGAAAAGAAAGCCTACACGAAGACTCGAACGACAATGGGGAAAGGCTTATTGATCTGGCAATTGCCAATGATATGGTAGTGAAAAGTACGTGGCTGCAGCGCCGACAAAAAAGGAAAGCTACCTGGCATTCTCCTGATGGAGAAACGGAAAACCAGATTGATCACGTCCTCATTGATCGCCGCCACGCATCGGACATCCTTGAAGTTGATAGCTGTAGGGGTGCGGATGCAGACTCTGACCATTATCTTGTCCGTGTGAAGTATAGGCAACGACTGGCATGCTACAGACAGTCCAGGCCAAGTACTGGGGTAACCAGATACGATGACGCAAGGCTGAAAACGGATGAGAGCTTGGCTGAAGAGTATGGAAGAAGAGTGGAGGCTATTCTCACGGAAGCAGGGGTGCCGCAAAATGCTAGTATCCCAGATAAGTGGAACAGGTTGAGGGATGTTCTGCACTCGGCGGCAGAGGAGCTTTTGGGGGAGCGGCAACCAGAACGGCGGGAAGAATGGTACGATGATGAATGCAAGTCAAGGGTAGAAGAACGGAATTCGGCGAGAATCCGAAAGATGGCAAGAACGACGAGAGCCACCACGGAAGAATATCGACAGAGAAGAAGGGAGGCTCACCGAGTTTGCCGAAGAAAGAAAAGGGCTTATGAACGGAAGCAAATAGAGGAGCTTTCAGAAGCCATTGATCTACCCAACTCAAGGGAGTTTTACCGGCGGACAAAAGATATTAAGAAAGGATTCCAGCCGCGAGCAGTTTTCTGTAAAGACAAAGAAGGAAACTTCCTTGGGAGCCAGGAGCAAGTGTTGGACCGATGGGCCCAATACTTTCGAGACTTGCTAAATGCTACGAGCGGTGTGCACACAGGTGATTCTCCGACACTGCTGGACAGGGATAACGAAGTTCTTATTGCCCCACCCACTCGTGCAGAAGTCGAAGAGGCCATTAGAGGCCTCAAGAATAATAAGGCACCAGGGAAGATGGCATCACAGCTGAGATGATCAAATACGGTGGAGTGCAGTTAGCCTCCGGAAATTCATGAGCTAATTTTGGCTGTCTGGGAAGCTTCAAGCGATGCCAGCCCAATGGAGTGTAGCAGTTGTTTGCCCAATCCATAAGAAGGAGATAAGTCAGTGTGTGACAATTACCGTGGCATAGCTCTCCTTTGCACCGTGTATAAGATCCTGGCAAAGATCATAGCCAAGCGGCTGGATCATTACACGGAAGCAGTCCTGGGGGATTATCAGTGTGGCTTCAGAGCTGGCAGGTCCACAACAGATCAAATCTTCATCGTCCGCCAGCTTATGGAGAAATGCTACGAGTACAACGTAGACATTCATCAGTTGTTTGTGGATTTCCGCCAAGCTTATGACTCCATCAGCAGACCTCAGTTATACAAGGCCATGGAGGTGCTGGGTATCCCCCGAAAATTAATACGCCTTGTGCGAATGACACTGGCCGACACCAAGTGCAAAGTTAAGGTTGGGAAGGGTCTCTCAAATGAATTTGAGGTGGATCAGGGGCTCAGACAAGGGGATGCCTTGTCGACCATCCTTTTCAACTTAGCTCTCGAAAAGGTTATGAGGGAAGTCGATCTGAGTAACCCAGGAGGCACCCTGTGCAACCGGATGTCCCAAAATCTGGCGTATGCCGATGATATCGACATGATGGCTAGGAACCTCACAGAGCTTGAAGGTGGTCTCAGAAGATTAGAGCGTAGCGCAGGAGAAATGGGTCTCTCAATTAACCGCCAAAACCCAATACATGCGTTCAACAAGACGGCAGGAGGTGCAAAGGCCGAATAGCGTTACTCTGAATGGATCCACCTATGAATGCACCCCTACTTTCAGATATTTGGGAACTCTTCTCACTGAGGATAACCGCATGAAAATAGAGATAAGATCCCGGGTCGCAGCTGGCAATCGATGCTATTTCGCGCTGGGGAGAGTCTTTCGAGCACGGGCCCTCAGCAGAAACCTGAAACTTACGGTGTACCGGACGATGGTGAGGCCGGTGGTACTCTATAGCTCGGAAACGTGGACCATGACCAACGAAGACGAAGAATTCTTGAAGAGATTCGAAAGAAAAATCCTTCGTAAAATCTATGGCGCGAGGTGTTTCAATGGTCGCTGGAGAATCCGAACAAATCTCGAGCTGCGTAATTTGTATGGAAAGCCGGATATCGTGGCCGAAATTAAAGCAAGTCGCCTAAGATGGATTGGCCACGTGGAGAGGATGGATGATAGCCGAGCTGTAAAGAGGGTGTACAGAGGGAAGCCAGGAGGCCGCCGACTGATCGGAAGACCCAGGAAAAGGTGGCTGGATGACGTGGAGGACGACCTGAGAGGGGTCAGAGCTGGAAGATGGAGGACCAGAGCTCAGGATCGTGCCGATTGGCGGACTGTTGTTGAGGCGGCCAGGGCCCTTCATGGGCTGTAGCGCCTAGGAGTAAGTAAGTAAGAGGGAACTCATCAGGAATTCGACTTCTCGATAAACCGGCGCTAAGTAACGCGCCGAATCTGGTAAAATAACTACAGTTACACGTACGAGTTTGTTCATTCACAAATAAACTGGCCGAGAGGATCAGTTGAGGGGAGAGGCTGCACGAAATCCTTCTTCTTCCGAATAAGGCGATGGCTGAGGATTAAGAAGGTAAACCGCGTCTCCATCTACCTCTACCGCAAGAAAACGGGGACAAGAACTGAGAAGCTCTTTGTCAAGTGACGAAAAAAAAAAAACCTTCTTCCTGGTGAGAAAAATTTATGAAACTTCCGAGAGGCCCCTCAGTTTAATTTGAGCTTCACGAATTTCAACTCACGATTTCGATTAGGTCCAGTTATGCTCCATTTGTAAATTATTTAAGAGCCCGTTGATGATAAATCGTGCTCATTGGTAGTTGATCGCACGACGAATAATGAGCTATTACCGTTTGTGGTAGTTCGTTTTGGACGCTGGGAATTGAATAACCACTTTACTAGACATGGGAGTTGGATGTTCAATAAACATTGTACCTGAAGCTTCTACTGGTGGTTAAAACCTCCGAAACCTTATGTGAAGTAATTTTTCGAATTGTACTCTCATCAGGTGGTGAAAGGGGTCCCCCCCCCCAACATCATAACCAGTGAGATAATACCCTAATGTAGGAGCAAATAGCCCTTAAATGATTGTAGAATGCTACAAACCCACCAGATGAACAATAAGTATTGGCTCGCGACAACCGTACAAAACTATCTATTACGAAGAAGGGGGGGGGGGGGTTGGCGATCATGAGTTCCGATTCATTGCCCCACTTTTGTTGTTTTGTTGTCTTCGTCGATGCCCACTAGACTACGACCACTTGAGCGGCTACAATGGGAGTCAGGCTCAATCGATTCAATTAGGGTACAAGTCATAACATATGATCATCAACGTCTCCACTTCCTTCGAAAAAAGAAAAAGGAATTCCAGCCATGCAGCTCAAAACATACAAAGCATGCACATTTTTCAGAAAAACCAACTTGTTTGTGTCTATGGCTCAAAAAGAGTGTTTTGGCGAGAGAACGGGTAATTGATTCATTCTCCATTTTGCAACACACGGGAAACAGCTCTTGGACTGTTCCAGACTCGAGATGAGCACCCTGGCATTAAAGACCTATTGAGCCAGTCGGTACAAAAGTTCTGCCACTCGATCAGCATCCGCCTTGACTTATGAAGGTACGGCAGGTTGTCGTTTTGCCAGTCTCAATGTGGAGAGCTGTTGCCCGTGTTTTCTTAATCTGGGTTTCGACCTGATTCACTGTGACCACATTTGTGTTTGTTTGCGTATGCAATGACAAAGTCAATAACCAGGGGATCGCTCTGCGTTGCTCCAACACCAAGTATGCCAGTATTCATTTTTCCTTCGTGTCCCCCAGTCTGTCACTTAGTTGTTAAATCACAACCCAACTCCACGTACGTTCATATTTTCAAAGGAAACAAGATTATATGTAACTCACTAACTGTCCCCAAATTGGGATGAGCACCGCAGCCGAAAAACCTATTGTGCCAGTCCCATATGTCCTAAGGAGTGCATATCGTGGGAGAAGTAGTGCCAAAGAACAGAAGTCGCTCCCTCTCGAGTCTCTACCACTGGGCCAAGACGTGGTAGAGAGTCTCTTCATCTGTGTCGCACCACCTACACTGAGGGGTGTCGACTATGCCCATAACATACTTTGCAGTGCCTCATAATGATCCCCACGGTGTGCCCAGGGTCCTTTCTCTCCATTCTCAGAAGGCTTCGTCTTATCTCGTGTATTTGCTCTGAGACAAAGCGTTTGACGTGCCTCACTCCCGCATCATTCCAGGCAGGCTGTCTGATGCGTTCTCCTAGCATATTCTCACATAGTCTTCTTGACTAGTGACAAGCCTTAAAGAGGTCCACAGACATAGACGAGCGGAATCTGGCCACATGGTCCACCCTCGCATTTCCCATGACCCTATAAAGTCCAATGAAAGTTAACTCTATTTGTGGTTGCTAACGAGTTGAGCCGCATTTTGACGTGCAATAATAACTCCTTACAAGATGCCTGAGTACCTTACAGCCCAGCGGGACATCCTGCTAGCAGTCCTGCCGGCATACTGCATCACGTCCCACCTGGCCCTCCAAATACTTGTTGGCGTGCCCCCCCCTATATTTAGTCCTTGACCACTGGGCTGCATGTGGAGAGTGCATCGCACATCCTCTTCGCCTGCCGCCTTAACGACGACGCACAGGAGAGGGCACAGCTTCCTGCAGCGGGAGGGGTCTCACAGCTCCTCTCTAGCAGGGCAGAAGTCCGCCGGTTCCGCCCCTTCGCTCACGTGTGGGCAAACCGGCGGAAGGGCCTGGAGTCATGGTACCATAGTGAGCCACGGACTAGGGAGACGGCACCCATCTAGCCCTACTTCTGCGCACTTCTCGCGCCACGCCTCCTAGCAGCTGATGACTGCCTAGCGTAGAGCCCCCCCCCCCCCCCACGGACCACTGAGCCAGCAGGCCAACACTGGCCTGGCTCATTTTCCCATTGGGTATATTCTTCATCATGCATTGTGGTGGCCTCGGCAATGATAGCTTAAATGTGTGCTCGAAAACCAGTTGGAGTGGGGCCCAGTGCCAAGTAGTCGTATGTCCGACCCCTCCCAAAGCCACTCCACACCCTAGAACCCGTTCCCTTCTGGGGTTTTGGTCCATTTTATTCGTTACATGCGCGAACATGAAGTTTTGTTCACTTTCATCAATTAGTTGAGAGTGGAGAATCAAAATGTACCAAAACCGTGGTTTTTAGGTTTGAATTATTTTAAAAAACAGCGTTTGATGAATAGTACAAACAGTACAGTTAATTTATGTGTGGTAGTTTATGAGAAACCAGCACATTTTGATCAAACTTGTCGTCCATAAAACGGGTTCAAATAACAACGATAATGTAGCATTTTCGTCTTGGGAAATTCAGATTAACGCCGTTATACGGAATTTATTCTTTCGTAATTGTTCCACTGTTTTAGCGTCAGTTACTCCAGATCTAAAAATGGACCAAAGTCAATGTTTTTCGGCAAAGGTCACTCCTTGCCTTGAGTATCGTAAGTCACAAATTTCGTTTCCTTTGTTGGTTCTTTTTGTATATTAAATGTATGTTGCGTAAGGGACGTTTAGTGCAGTGCCTTCACGGTTCAAGCAGGTCAGTTCTTGTCCGAAAGATCGTCTGGCCGCTCGAACATTTTTCCTATCGTTCTTCCTGGTAATACAGGAAGTGTATTTGGGAATCCCAAGTGAGCAGTTCCACGCAACCGATTAGGAATCCAATCGGACATTTACGCGATCGCGAGCTCGCCAGAACTGGTTATATTTGCAGCGTCGTGTGTCCAGTGCCATCGCCTCAATTTTGTCTCATCAGAATGAAGTAAACCTGAAGAAGACGCCTCAGGTCAGATGTAAAAATGCAGTGTAGTTGGTGGATCTCCACAAGAAACTTTTTCTTTGCGCCTATTGGAGTTACTTTTTACTTTCCTTGGCTCCACAAAGTAGGAAGGAAAGTTATGTAATCGGCTGAAATTTTTTTTTTTGAGTTTTCTTCAGATCTTTACGTTTCAGACCCTCCTGAGTCCGAAAAACACTATTTGGGAAAATGGTCTGTGTGTGTGTCTGTGAACGATTTTTAGAGAGAACCACTGTACCAAATCAGCTCAAACTTGATATCTAACCCGCAAGTTACCATGGAACGCAAAAATAAGGGTATGAGCAAAATCCACCTAAAATTAACCATAGTTATCATGGTGATCAAAACACCAAATATTTTTTTTCTCAAAAACGGCTCTAACGATTTTGATTACATTATTTAAATTGATAGCTATCAATAAGGCGATTATACCATAAAATTCCCATCGGTGAGTAAATGACGAGAGCAGCACAATAAATTACCTAAACTTTCGACGAAATAGATTTTAGCGCGGTTTTTAGAAAAAACAACCGTACCAAATCAGCTCATACTTAATTTTCAGCCTACAGGATACCATGGAACGCAAAAATAAGGGTATGGGCCAAATCCACCGAAAGTTAACTATAATTATCATAGTTATCAAAACACCATTTTTTTTTCTCAAAAACGACTAACGATTTTGATTACATATTTTATATTGATAGCTATCAATAAGGCAATTATACCATAAAATTCCCATCGGGGAGTAAATGACGAGAGCAGCACAATAAATTATCAAACTTTTCGACGAAAAGCGTTTTTAGCGCGGTTTTTTCCTTATAAACTCTACTGGAATGTTAGTAGAATGTTTAAAAAAATTGGTATTGTAGTCCAATCCAATACCTATAGGGTGAGTTTTTAAAAACTCTCATGAGATACACGAGGCACACTCAAGAAATTCCTGAGTGTCAGCTACCGCCGTTTCGCTTACTACCAGTTCTAAAAGTGTTTAGCCAATAACTCTGCAGAAGTAATTACTATCCTTTTTCAAAAAATTTGTCTTTACAGCCTCATTAATTATGTGTGTACCAGTTTCTCAATTATGGTCCGGGAATGAGTACGAGCAGCACAATAAATTCTGGAATTGTAATTGCTGCCGTAAAGTGTTGTTTGACCATGTTCAAATGACTGAGTGGTAAATGAATTGATTAAGTAGACAAAGCCATGTACAAGAGTGAATTGACGTAGAGTAAGGAAAGTTGTGTGTTGCAACGCACCAGATATTTTATTTATTTTTTCTAGGCGAGATAAGAATTCTTTTTTTTTTTGTTAATAAATTTCCTGTTTATCGTGTGGTTCAAGGGGTAGTTCAAACGAAAATTCTACTTCCCCACCACATTGAACGTTACATCCCCTATGACACGAATCTTCCCAGAACATCGTGACGACAGCCCAGTGAGTTCCAAAACGGTACTCACTACCACGTTGAGGTGCGTTCCCACATTCTTACATAAACTGAGTGACAATATTGGACTAATCGCATTAGCGGTAAAATTGGTGAAACGCACGCGGGGCCGAGGAAAGTTTTGTGATGTAAATTTCAGCCTGCCCAAAGAGGCCTGGTGTGAGAAGCTGAGATACGCGTGGCTGTGTGTATTCGACACTCGACGAGGTTATTACCTCAGAACGTGAGTGATCACGCTAACTACTTGTGAAACACTCAATCTGATTCGCGTATTAATATCACGACATCGCTCCCCCTAGTTATCAGCCTGTTGAAGCCGAGATACGATCTTCCCTGAAACGACCTCTCGCAGTCAAAATACGAATCCCTTCCGTTCAATTAGCCCGCAATTAAAATGGCACTTTACAAACTGTGTAATTGAGACTTCGAAACACCTCTTTCGGACCGGGAACGTTTATCAGGGCGAATTAACATCCGCTTCCGACTATTACCTTATACGTTCGACGGCGGCTGTTGGAGGACCTCAATTAAGTCGGTCTGCCAACCAACGAGTCGCCTTGTTCGGGAGTTGGAAGGTCGAGAAGAGATTTCGTGAATTATCCCCTTGCGGTCGGTCCGATTCCGTTCCGCTTGACCTGAACCCTCCCGTGTTGACTAATTTCTGAGATCGTTCAGAGATAATGCCT
The DNA here is from genome assembly GCA_020466155.1 of Pachypeltis micranthus. Taxonomy (NCBI): domain Eukaryota; kingdom Metazoa; phylum Arthropoda; class Insecta; order Hemiptera; family Miridae; genus Pachypeltis; species Pachypeltis micranthus. Next base: position 23,448,868 of record CM035778.1, read on the forward strand.
GTTTAGTAAGCTCTGTGGAAACAAGAGTAATTGGTTGAAGACCCCACGCACGATGACGCGGGCTGTTTTATTGTAGACACTTGAGATGATTCAACTTCTGGCACCTGGAAGACAACACTGAAAGAAGTTCGAAGGTATGATACAAATGAACGGCGCATCAACCACTGATCACGCTCAATGAACAACACACGAGCATGTGGTCAACTCCAAGAAAAACCAGATTATCTTCCTTGAGCAGCCTGCTAGAAACATTCCCGTAAAAGTAACACAGTTGTGGAAACTAGCCGAAGGGATCATGCTTCCAATGGCTGGTGATCCACTCGGAGAATCGACATCTACATCTTTGTGCACCGTTTCGAAAGCTCTGACACAACCGCGTGATCAGAACAATAAAAAAGCTCAAGTTCCTGCCAGTTCATCAATCAGAATTTCGCCAGAAGATTTCGCATAAAACTCTAAAAGAACAAATATCATGTGCGACGCATCACACAACTTTCCTCTGCCCCGCGTCACTTTCGGCAATTTTAACTCACTTTGGCTACTAATCAAATTATTTTTTCACTGAATTCTAGGTGAAACAATAAAATTGAGTGACTCCTTGAAATATCTGGTGCGTTGCAACACATAACTTTCCTTAGCTCTACGTCAATTCACTTTCTATATGGCTTTGTCTACTTAATCAATACATTTACCACTCAGTTCATTTGAACTTGGTCAGACAACACTTTACGGCAGCAGGAAGCGGTAGCGTTTCAGTTCCGAAATGTATTATGCTGCTCGTACTCATTGCAGGGCCATTATTGAGAAACTGGTACACAGATAATTAATGAGGCTGTAAACAAAAATTTTTTGAAGAAGGATAGTAATTACTTTTGCAGAGTTATTGGGTAAACACCTTTAGAACTGGTATTAAGCGAAGCGGCAGTAGTTGAAATTCAGGAATTTCTAGAGTAACCCCCATGTATCTCATGAGCGTTTTTAAACACTCACCCTTTAGGTATTGGATTGGACTACAATACCAATTTGTTTTAACATTTCAGCGGAGTTTATAAGGAAAAAACGCGCTAAAAACGCTTTTCGTTGAAAATTTTGATAATTTATTGTGCTGCTCTCGTCATTTTCCCAAGAATGGGAATTTTGTGGTATAATTGCCTTATTGAGAGCTATCAATATAAAAAATTTAATCAAAATCGTTAGAGCCGTTTTTGAGAAAAAAATTTGGTGTTTTGATCATTATGATAACTATAGCTAACTTTCGATGGATTTTGATCATACCCTTATTTTTGCGTCCCATGGTAACCTGGAGGCTAGATATAAAGTTTGAATGGGTTTGGTGCGGTGGTTCTCTCTAAAAACCGCGCTAAAATCTATTTCGTCGGAAGTTTAGGTAATTTATTGTGCTGGTCTCGTCATTTTCCCACGAATGAGAATTTTATGGTATAGTTGTCATATTGGGAGCTACCAATATAAAAAATTTAATCAAAATCGTTAGAGACATTTTTGAGAAAAAAAAATATTTGGACTATAGTTGAACTATAGTTAACTTTCAGTGGATTTTGTTCACACCCTTATTTTGGCGTCCCAAGGTAATCTGCGGGCTAGATATAAAGTTTGAATGGGTTTGGTGCGGTGGTTCTCTCTAAAAATCGTTCACACACATACAGACCATTTTCCCAAATAGTGTTTTTCAGACTCAGGAGGGTGTGAAACGTAAAGATCTGAAGAAAACTAAAACAAAAATTTCAGCCGATTACATAACTGTCCTGTTTACTTTGTAGAGCCAAGGAAAGTATAAAGGGTTGGGCTTAGATATTGAAAAGTTCGATAACATTTCAGATAAACACTTAGATACCTCAGACAGCGACTCCCCACGTAATGGATTGCTTCAAGAAGCAACCATATTGCTCTTGCTTTACACGAGACTTCATTTTTGTACATTTGGGTACATTGCAAGCTACAGCCCTACGACTACTGATAATCGCGATTGCATAAAACTCGATAAAAACTCATCCAGTCGATTACGTCGTCGTCCAAAGCACTTGTGTTGACCAGGTTGACCCGTTAATGATTGTACCTTTACCTCGGAAAATACATGGGTACAGGTGAGTGGACTCGATATGGCCAAAATTGAGCTTTCGAAGGACAATAAGCGAAAGGACGGAAACGACGCACGTTGGGCTGAAGGAGGTTGTGATGCGTTCTTCCAGATAGGTGTGTACAAGAACCTTGAAATCTTATATTGCGGGGGGAACCCAAACGAGCGGGCATGTTCTGATACGAGTCTTCTCTTAACTCGAACATCCCCACCTTACCCCGTGAACAATCGTACGCCTTTCCCTGACAACGTATCACCTCATTATATGGTGAACCATTCTGCCGTCTGAATTCTGTTCAATGAAAGTGCAGGCATACACTACGAAGCTTTCTCCAGAATCATTCTGGTGCTGGAACACATCAATCGCGGAAGAATCGGACTCTCTCAAACACGTTTTCATACTCTTGGAAGTATGTATGGACGCTTTTACTTCTTCTACGTCTGAAGACTTGCCGAAACCTTTTTTTCTTTTTTATTTCGGCTAAGGAATGCAAATAGCGATAGTCGTTGAGGTGTGATTTCAAAATGATATTCCATTAATTATTATTAATCCCAGAAACAGGTATTCCCACGGGGTCGAGTTCTCGATTTGAAACAGGAAATTATGACAATAATTTCAAGGGAGAGAGTCGGAAAAAGACAAAATCCAGGAATGAACGAGTCTTTTTAGCCAAATGGGGGGCGTGACACACGGAACGAGCTTTCGTGCAATTAAACTGGAAAAAGGGAACTCACAAAACGAATGCGAATTGGTACACAAGGAACGAAGATGTTTATTTTCCCAAGAGCAGAGAAACAATCGATTTCCCCGCTAAGCAATTTACGTAAGACGACGATTCGGACTATTATTCGCTTCTCGTGGGCTGTCTGAAAGGGCAAAAGATGTCGCGGCTAATCTCAACAATTTATTTTAGGTTCTCAAGTGGGGTTTGCGTTGGCATTGAAGACGATCCAAACACAGTTACCTAATGGGGACAACGAGCCAAGCCGAGTGCGAGTAGTGGTGGTGAAGAGAGGGGGTCAATAAGACCGACCCTCATCTAGGCGTGCTCCCTCATAGAGTGTGCGAAGAGGGATCCATACTGGCCTCCAGATGGTCATGGTGGTGGGTCTGCCTCAGTAGGGGGAATACATGACTCCAGCTTGAGCCGCTGAGCCGCCCATGCTTGGGCGAATATGGCAAATCTCCGCTTGGCTGATTCGCAGGAGAGACGCGTAGTAGCCTCTTCAAGGGGGGGGGGGATGCATACTCTAGCCCGCTCGTCTTGGTAGAGGGGGCAGAGGAATGGGGCATGGGCTGCGTTCTCGCTGATCCCCCGGCATGGACAAAGATCGAAAGTGCGCCTCTTAAAGAAGAAGTGGCTGATTGAACGCACCGTGCCTCGAGAGCAACTGGATGGCTGGGAAAGAGTGGTGCAAACCCCTCATTCCCAAGTGGTTCTGGACCTTAGGGATGATGGCATGCAGGTGTCATGCGGTAGGGCCTTCATCCCACCGCAGTTCCCACGTGTCGAGGATTGCCTCAAATGCAAGTTCAAGATGGCACTCAGTGGAGGTCTCCCATTGCAGCTTGGGCACCAGCGGCTCCAGGGCACCTTTAACTCTCGGATGCTCGATCGCAGAGTTACCATTGATGCTGCTAGTTCTGATAAGTCAATAAAACGGAGTAAAGGACAATTGCATATTTCCATTGCATATTAAATACGATTTTTTGGACCGTCATGAGAGAGTTATATGAGTCGACTATCGTGGAGGTTACAGTTTCCTTGTCACGCGAGAGCTCAGCCACTCAATCAGCATCCACCAAGCATAGGTCTGGATGGAGGTACGGCAGTTTGTCGTTTGGCTTCCGGTGGAGAGCTGTTGCCACCCTCCTTTGCCTGGCTGCGGTGGAAGGCTTTCTTCTCTTTAATGTAGGCCAGTGCTGATCTGGGATCAGAGTCACGAGCCTTCTGGTCTATCCATCTGGTTCCATTTGAGGGAATTAAGTTCGTCAGTCCACCAGGGGACTTTAATAGCCCTGTGCTTCTGTTGCCCTAGTACAGAAAGCCTAGCAGAGTGCAGTGCTGTGGTGATTATGCCCATTTCTTGGAGTGAGGCAGCTTGCACTTGGGTCGGTATTTGCAGGCCGCAGTTCACCTTCGAGTCCCCTAGAAAATTGAGGCCAGTCCGAATTTTTAGTGTGGAATCCTTTTTCTGCAGTGAAGGTTTTCGTTTGCAATGACAAAGTCATTAACCAGGTGATCGCTCTGCGTTGCTTCAACATCAAGTATGCCAGTATTCATTTCCCCTTCGCGTCCACCAGTCTGTCTGAACTGCAGACTGGCACAAAATTAGGATGAGCACCGCAGCGTAAAGATCTATTGTGTCACTCCTACAGGTCCTAAGGAGTGCATAGTGACTAAGTGTAGTGACCAAGACCAGAGATCGCTTCGTCTGACGTCTCCAGTATTGGGGCCAGGACGTGGTAGGGAGTTTCCTGCACCGAGGGGCGTCGACCATGCCCATAAAATATGTGTTTGTTCGTTCTGCAGTGCCCCATGATGATTCCCACTATCTGCCTAAAGTCTGTCCTCTCCATCCTCAGAAGGCTCCGCGACATCTCCCCTGTGTTTGCCTTGAAATCCGTTAAAATGACAGATTCCAACGCTCTTCCAAGTGTACAAACGTTGTTACACACGCAGAGTGGAGCGAGTTCATTCTGTACGTTGGATCTCAAGAGTGGATAGCGGCAGGTGGCTCTGAAAAAAGACGATACGGAAAAAACGGCGTTTCGCACTGTACCAAAAAGCCACCACTGTGCGAGTGTGGTGAGCTGGATACAATGGAGCACGTAGTTTTCCACTGTATGAATTACCGGCAGGAAAGGGATAGTGCAAGGAATGAGGTAGTAGGAATTGGAAGGCAGTGGGAAACAACAATGGTTAGGGATCAAGGTAGTTTTGGATGGTGGAAATGGTTCGGGAAAAGGTGTTAAGGATAGGGAAGAGGGTAGGTTATGGGGAAACGTGCACATAGGGTATTTGTTAGTTGTGTGTTTGTGTTAGAGTGTGGTCGTGTATGGGCTGTGCCAGGGATGATCAAATATCCAGTAGCTCATCCCTCGACTGCTGGTGTGAATGTATTTAAAGACCGAATGTATATATGAGTGAATGTGTATGTGTGCGTTAGTGTTTATGTGTGTTAGTAGGAATACGTAGAGTGGGGAAGGTTCCATGGGGGGGGGGGGGGGGACGAATATCGAGTAGACCGCCCTCGGCTTGTCAGAAAGGGGATCGTAGTTCAGGCCGTAAAAGAAGGCCTGACACCCTTATCCATGGGGCATATGGAGGCAAGTCCAATCCCCAGAAACCCCATGGACATAAAGCGTAGGTGCTGGTGGAACGCCTTTTGGCAATTCCAGCAGTGGGGCCTGCCACCCATTCAGGTCCATAGGCTGCTCAAGGTGCAGCCAAATAGAATGGGTACCATGAGGACTTCTGCCCGCAGCTTGCAGCATGAAGCCTTTAGGGTGTGGCGCTGCCGGTCGTGAAGCCATGGGTTGGCCTCCTGGGGACTGTGGTTCCGTTGTAAATTCCCCCCGAAGGTTCTGGTGCTGGCAGGAGAGGGGTTTAGGCCTTGAGGCTAGGTACCCTCTCCAAAGCCACGGGTGCATGCCCAGCACTTGTACAAAGAGGGCTATGACCCTTCAGAGTCTGCTACGCTCTAGGGCCTGATGGAAGCCCTTCTGCTTCCGAAGATCGAATTGGTATACCCAGACGACATAATTGTCTTTAGACCCAATATCCCTACAGTTCTGAGTAAATTAGAAGAGGTGTTCCAGCGACGCCGTTTATTTGTGGCCCTCGAAATTGATGTTAGCGTTAACAAATTTATATCTCGGGGAAGAGGATCTGTGGAAAGTCCACCCTTGGAAGTGGAAGCCACTAGCGCCCTCTATCTCATGATTGAGCAGCCCTGGGTTGAAGGGCTGGAGGAGTTCTAGTTTACCTGCGTTGCGAATAAGATCGTTGTTTGTGGTGGCGAGCGGTACATTGTTTCACTCACCACTCACTTCTGCTTCTCTCATCAGTTCAATCAGTCATTTAACATATTACCGCCATCCTGCAGTTTTAATTCACGCCCCTCCTAGTGTTCTGTTTTGGTGTGGTCATGGCACCGGATTTAGAAGAAGGGGAATTAACCCTAAATGAGCAGACGCATCATGATCGGTTTTCCCACGCCAACGTAATTGCGCAATTGGTTGGTAGGGGTTGCGTTATAAATTTTAACGTAGAATCGCTTCTTCAGGCTGCCATGATGTTTCAGAAGACCGACAGGGTATAGGCAACTTTGCAGAGGTCTATTCAATATTTAAAGGAAAAGGTGAACGTTTCCTTCTTGAACGCCGTTTTGAAAAGCTTCGATAATTCAATTCAGACAATCGCCGGCAATTCGTTGGAACCCGACGGTTCGAAATGACCTCAACTTAAAAGTTATCAGGTTTACCTACGTCCGTCGCTAGGTAATTATTTCTTCTTGTTTCCTTTTTTCCTCGATTCGGAGGCCTCTCTCCGTACCTCCGCCGTCGATAATATTAGAGTTACTCAACTCCGTCTTGGAAGGTGCATTTAGCGCGGTCAATCTTGAGATAACAGAGGAGCCCCGGAGGTATCTGCCGTCTACGGAGAGCCAAAGACACGACGGTACCTCCGGGCAATCCTGGCTAGTTTTCAGTGGTAATTTTCATCGTTGGAGCCCCTCGAGCCCACCTAGAACAATTTTTATACCGTGAAGGTTTTCGAACAGGAGGACGAATTAATTATCCGCGCCGCCATCTGTTCCATTTGCGGACTAAAGAAGCGAATATTTCCGCGTTACTTTACCCGAAGGAAGTTTTGCTTTTCCATGGAAAATAAGACTCCCCACTGTGTAAGGATTTGTATATAATCTTTGTTATCTAATAACCATCCTACCGGCCAAATTAAATTATCGAACGGGTAAATCAATATAAAAATCAACACGTAAATCCAGTAAAATGACTTAAGTGGGAGGTAAGTAACCAGAATTTATAGAAGGTATCCATTAGCTAACTAATTCACGAGCAGGCGATGTGTGAGGCACACTTCTGTTTGCTGTTGTTCACATCCTGCGGCGGCCACTGCTCAGTGTATCAGTTCACTCCTCCGCATATAAGAGGATGGAGTGTGCCACCCAGAAAAGCACCCTACTAGTGCCTGCACACCTTTGGCACGAGAAGCAGCATCCACCATTGCCCTGAAGTGCTGACAGTTTGTGCTTGAGGACTTTAGAAAGAAGAGGTAGAAATCCTGCTCAACTCACTAACTTTCCGTCGGGCTACATATTAAGTTGTATGTTCATAAGTACCATGAAATAAATCGGTCCAAGGACCATTCCTTAAGGTAGTCCACAGTTGCAAAATTCATTTTAAAATCATGTCAAAAAATTAATCAAAATCGTGGAAGCTGCTTTTGAGAAAACAATTGTTGACCGTTAAAACAACCATAGTTATTGACATTTTATGTCTTTACTTTTCTACATAAACTCGAAAATGTAACGCCAGAGGCGTTACGGAGAAGATTCACGAAATTGTTTAACCCGAGTTGCAAGCACATCCCCTGTGGCCTAATGGAGAAGGCATCGGTCTCCTAAACCGGAGGTTGTGGGTTCGAGTCCCACCAGGGTTACAATTATACTTTTGACATTTAATGTCTTTACTTTGCTACATAAACTCGAAAATGTAACTCTGGAGATGTTATGCGGGATATGTAACGGAGAAGCGTCACGAAATTTGTGTTGGGTTAAGTGCAAGGTAACGTCTGTTACAAAATCTAACGCTTGGTAACATCACACGTTTTAATAACCTCAGTGACTAAGTGATGATGTCAATTGCAATTGACGCGGCCATTATATCGAAACCATCAACGAGCACAATCAAACGTAGTTATCATTGCATTAAAAAAAAAAAATAAAAGAGATAAAATGTTCCTGGTGGTTGCGTACTTGTACGAAAGCTGTACCCACCGTTTGTGTTTTGACATTTTATGTCTTTACTTTGCAACATGAACTCGAAAAAGTAACGCAGGATATGTTGCTTGCTTTCAATTTATTGCTGTTTTAAGTACACTTATTAATATTTGATCATGTTCTTCAGCAGTTTCTGCTGAAATGATCAAATCATCGATATATATTTTTTTTTAAGACTGATTTTGCTCCTAACCTCATTTTGGCGAGCCATAGTGATCTTCAAACTAAATACTAAATTTAATTAAAAGCCCTCGGCCGTTTTCCTTCAATAGCATTCGCAGAATAATTGAAAAACTTGGAAAGAGGTTGAAAAATAAAAATTAAGACAGTTGCAACCTTCGTGCTTCTACTTAAAATTTCCTATCGCGTTGTACCCTGTTGTGGGGAAAAGCGTCGCTCCTATTCCTCACCTAGGAGGTGTAAAATTAAACGTAAAATAAAGAATACCTTTTCATCTCCGATCTCAAAACGCCACTCTTTATTTTCTCGCGGCGCTGCTCATTGCCTCAATACAGCTGATGACACAAGAACACATGGTACTAAATATAATAATTGGCTGAACGTGTATTTTGCTCGCCTAGTTGGCGACACCTGTGATGTGAGATTACTTAGGACAAATTAGTGCAGAACGGTTCGGTTAAAAAATCACCTTGTCAGAGCCTCACCTTTTTTTCTTTTTTTTTTCCCTTCCGACGAAGCAGCAGTTTTCTGAGCGGTCTCGAACAGTTGAACCGCTTCTAGTCGTCGCACTGAAACAGACTTTCAGCAATTCCGAAGGCTAGCGGTTGACTGTCGTAGTTTGACTGCGCTTTGCAGATTAAATGAGCCTCAACCGAGAAATCGAGCCTGACACATCCAGTCGAACGATTAGCAACTCAGCACCTGGGCCATAGACCGCAGCGTTCCTGGTCACGTACGCAACAGTTGTCGTCACAGTATTGAAAACCTGAACGGGGAGGAATGCTCTTTCGAGGCGAAATGTCAATTTTAGGACGAGGTAAAACTAAAACAGTTGCGCAGTCACTAGAGAAAACTGAACGTTTCAGATCGGGGTTGCAACCAAAAAAGTGCCTTCTTGGTTGCAGGGCTAGTGAGAAGAATGGAAGTTGTAGTTGAACCGTGTACTCAATACACAGACATCTGCATTAGAGTACCAATTGTGTCCTAATTTGACTGAACTCGTAAAAAACAACTTGACGTTCCGAAATGTATTGGGCCTCTGCTACTTACCCCACCACCTTTATTTGAAATCCGACTTACAGGCCGTTGATGGGGCTGTTAACATAATTTGTGAGGAAAGCCACACGTTCGCAGCTTTTAGGACTGCGGAAAAAGTTAGTTCACAAATCCACAGAACGACGGTAGTTATGAAATTTCTAAGGTGGATTCTGATTTTTTAATGACCATTATGACACTGCTATCGTATGAGTAACTTATTGGGCTACTAATCTCAATTTTCTTAGAACCCCAGCGTCTACTTTCAAATATTGCTAAATTAATTGAAAAAAAAAGTGAAAAATTATTACACGTCAATTTGTTCACACAAATTCATATGGTTTTCGAAAGGGTATAACCTTGGGGGCTATTCTCCATATATATGAAAAAATAGTGGGTAGTCTGGATGTATGAAAAAACGCGCTGGTTGTTTTCATGGATTTTTCGAAGGCGTTTGACACGGTCTCCCTCAAAATATTGATAGACACGTTGAACAAGCGTAAATTCCACGCCACTTTCGTTCACTGAATTCCGAGTTATAGTTAGAGCGAGAGACATTTTATGTGAAAACCGTATCCTGATGTGGAGTTCCGCTGGTTAAAGTTATCAGTTGCTGTTTCTAATTTATGAGATTCTAAACACGAAAATAAGTGGAGAATTGGTGTCTTACGCCGATGATAAAAATCGGTAACTCGCGGGATGAAGTTAAAAATGAAACAGAAGATAACCTCAGAAACCTAAATTATTACAGCAAATTAAAGCTAAAATTAAATCGTGTTGAAAGATATCCCTATAATCAACAAAATAGTGTGTCACAATAAAGTGTATCTCAAACTGTGACTGCCCAGTGATCCTTCAAACTAATAGCATACCTAGGAGTTCGAATAGACCAAATTATCTCATCCGAACCCCAAGCTGAAAATGAAAACAAAAAATTGATAAAGTTAATACCTCCTTTCTTTGTCATTTGAAATATACTGGTTAATAAAACAAAATTAATGATTCACAACGTGCAATGTCAGTTAAATTATGCACTTGTAGCGTGAGGGAATGCATACTCAAATAACATAAAAAACATACTGACCCAAAAATTATTATTAAAAATTACATATACAATTATTCGTAAATACTTGAATATTAACTTTTGAAAAACTACCATAACCTTTGATGGGTGCACGAATGGAGGAGCTTGAAACTGAGAAATAACTGAATGCGATGAGAGTGAGTGAGGACTGTATTACACTCGGTCGAGTATGAGTATATAAACGAGCACAAGGGACTCTCAATACATGTGAAAACTGGTTGTGAAGCACTAAGTGGAGGGAGAGGGAATGATAGAGTGATAGAGTTGAGTTGTGAGTGGGGTAAGCTGAGAGGCGAATCATCGGGAGAACTGGGAGAGGACCGTATAGCGAGAGCTGTTAGATGACTGTGTATTGGGAGAAACAAGAGACGACCGACTTTTTACGAGACACTTTTGAGAGGAGCTGTCTGTTGAGAAGGGGGATCTAAAATCTAGGGGTGGGAAAAGATAACGGGGAAAGTCCAGGACAGAGGAAATCCGTAGTCTATTGGAAATAACTGTGTTGGACTTTCCATAGGTAACAAAAGGGCTTGAGGACCAAGGTGTTCAGGGAAACAATGATTTCCCATTAGGGCTAGTGAGGACATTTTGGAGGTCAAAGACCCAGCTAATTCAGCCTGCCGAACAGTCACCATGAATGGAAGTAATAAATTCTGTGTATTGGGAGTAACAGGAGACGGCTGACTTTCATGAGAACTTTTGAGAGGAACTGTCGGTTTAGAAGAGGAATCTAAAGTCGAGAGGTGGGAAAATATAAATGGGAAAGTCCAGGACAGAGGAAATCCCTAGTCTATTGGAAACAACTGTGGAGTTGGACTAGGTAACAAAAGGACTTGAGGACCAAGGTGTTCGAGGAAACTATGACTTTCCGTAAGGGCTAGCGCGGAGATTTTGGAGGTCAAAGACCCAGCTACTTAAGCCTACAAAACAACCATTATTTTAAAACACCTACCAGCTGGCAACCCTAAAAGAATAAAGAGGAATTAGGCAATTTTATGGATACATAGAAAGATATATCGTGTACAGAAACAAGTACAGAGAAATAGTTTTAGGTTGCAATTCTGAAGTGAGTACTTATTTAAGTAATTTATTTTCAGTGAGTATTGTTGGGCCTTTCGGTGAGGATAATGACTCCAACCCCTACACAAGTTCATACAGAGGGGTTGTAGCATGTGAGATATTTGTAAAATATGTTTTTAAAAAAATCTGAGCAGAGTTTATCAAGAAAAAACTGCACTAAAATCGATTCTTTTGGAGATTGTCTATAATTTATTGTGCAGCTCGCGTCACTTTTTCACCATGGAGAGTGTAATGGTACTGTCGAGTTATTTGGCCGTCTCTTGAAAAAATGTCCATTTTTGAGAAAAAAGTTGATTTTTCGATCACTATGATAACTATAGTCAGTTTTTGATCGAGTTTGCTAATGCTTTTATTTTGGCGTCGTAGGTCTATCTGTGTACTGAGGGGGGTTCAGAGATGTTTGAGGATCCGCTGACTTAGGAAAAAATTACTGCGATCGTGAGGAGCTCCAATCCAACAAACCGACATTCGTCTTAACCACTAGACCACGATCGCGAAGGTGCCGTTTAATGGGAGTCAGTCTGTACATTTGCACGCTGTAAATTACTTTTTCCGTATTAGGGTGGGGGCGGAGACGTAAATGTCTGACGAAAACTTGACTTTGGGTTGAGGAAAGTAAGAAGTGGTTGACTGGAGTGGTTGTCCTCTAGACGAATTTTTCGTGCACTGCGGCAGTTCAACTGGTGGGGCTTGTGTTCGGCAGTTACAAAACCCCCAAAAAATGGCGCGTTAACTGATAATGTCGTTGTGCTATACACCCGAGCTCGTTGAGCCCGCGGCTCCTCATTTGGCACCACTGCCCGCTCTTTTCACGTCTTTCCTCGAATTTCTTTCACAACTTCTCTTCCTCTTCCCTTTCAACGTTAAGTATCCAACTACGACTCGCTAAAGTTCGCCGGTTTTTGACGCCAGGCGCATCGCTTCGTCATTGCCAACTTCACGGTGAAACAACTCTCATTTCTGACTGAGGAGGTGCGCAAAGCGGAAAGCTTTTGAGTCGAGGATGGAGACGAAAGTTACGAGACGTGCGGCGCCGGATTAACTGGAAGTGTCTGGCGATACAGAACTAGTCGATGTCCGTGCAGAATATCTCGGGCTAGACTTTTTTCTAACTCTTACCAAGATAAAAAGCGATCCTCCTTCTGGGCTGTGTTGTTCATCCAAGTCAATTATTCAGATATCCATAAACCGTGGTTTAAAACGGACATCCCACTAAATTCCGAAATTCGAACTTTTGTCATTTTGTCGACTGTTTCCAGTGTCAGTTTTCATGAAATTCGAGAACTGCTCAAGTTTCCATCATCTTGACAGCACCATAATCGCCTGCACATTGACCATTCCATGGAGGTTGGGACGTGAAAACTTCAACGATTCAGATCACTCGTGGACGGATTGTGGAAAATCGTTTTCAAATAGAAAAATGAAAGAAATAATCTTTCCCACTAATCACGTGAATAAATTATGCCTGCACATTTCGTCTTCTCTTGGTTATCGTAGATATTCCACTCCGGAGAGTTGCCCAGCCCAATCATGCGCCGGAATTTGTTGATTTGCCCGTGAGCACATCGAACTATAGCCAGTTGAAGCATATTGTGTCGGGGAAATGCGTACAAATTTTGGGGTTTTGCACGCTCGGGGTATTATTTCAGAAGTGGTGAATTCCTTTAGTTGTCGAGTACGTTTCACAACATCGTTGCCGTTCCCTTTGTGCAACCGCGCCATCGCTCAATTCTGTTCGGACTGGAAGATGATTGCAGTCTGTGTTCCCCCTGATACCTAAGTGAGAGGGTGTTCCACTGAATTGTAATCCCATCATCTGCTGTTAAGAGCATTTTTGCCACATCATTGGTTATTTTGTAAAGATACAATTGTGTTAGCTGCTGACATGCCATCTTCGAATCTGTGAGGATCGCAAGGCGCCTATCTCTCTGTTGAGTTGTGATTCCTTCTAGAGAAATATGTTACCAATTCAGCACTACTGATCGGAGAAGATGCCAAGTTGTAAGAAGTGGAAGTCCAGGTTAATAAATGCCCACTGATGGGCATTCCGACGCGTCAGTGTTAACTTTATCGTGTTCCCCATATTTTCTTGCCAGCTCGTCTACCGTGTGGACTGCTAACTCCAAGTGGCAAGGGGCTTTTACTCGAGCAAATGAGAGAATGAATAACATATGCTTATGGCTCAACTCCCAATCTCTCACCATAAACGTGAATAAGTCACAATACCTATTGTTTCTCGTGCCAGAGACAAGGACTCTCATCCTTACAACCTGAAATTGCACTTCTGTAATTCAGAGTACATGGCATGTGGGTGCTCGGAAATAGAGAGAGTTAGAAGTGCACAGTACCTAGGGTTAGTGTTGGATGAGTCTTGATTGGAAGGCCCAGGTGATCGCTTTGGCGAAGAAAATCGGGAAATTTGTTCACATATTCCATACCATCCGAAACTACTTCTCGAAGAGCACTCTCATTTTATCGTACAAAGCCTTACTACAATCAGTACTTGGTTTTGGCGTTCTCTGGTGGGGTAATGCTTACAGTAGCGTGCTGGAACCAGTAAATGTACTGCAAAGAGCTATTTTGAAGGTACTTCTAAAAAAAACTTCGGAGGTTCCCTAGTGCTGAGCTGTTTGACGAGGCCAAAGTTTTTACTATGAAGCAGCTCTATATAAAGCACGCTGCTTTACTTCCAGAAGCATCCTGAAATATTGGATACCAACAAGCCGAACTCATCTTAACAGAGTACCCGTGCAGTGAGATTAACAACCCAAGCAGTGATACCCATCCCACCTAGCCGCTTAATATCTACGTCTCGCCACCTGTATCACAACCTGCCATACATCTTGCGGACCGTATCGAGCTCTCTGGCCCACCCTCATTCTGTCAGCAGAGCGGTTTACAAAAAGTCAGTCTTCTCGTACCTCATTGCTGCCACTCCCTCGGAATGCGATGCCATGATGTGCAGTATTTATACTGTTTGATAAGTTATTACTTTTTTTTACATATCATATTATTTTTCTGTTTTTCTCTGAAGCATAGTAGGTTTAAGCATATTATTTTTCTGTTTTTCTTTTAAGCATAGTAGGTAGGTATACAGTAACTAGTTGTTTATGAAAAATCTTAGGTCAATATTTGAGGAACTAAATGTTATAAATTAATATAGAATAAGAAGTAATTCACTACTGCAACTCCCCCCCTTGGCACGGATCAATGCTCCATGAGGGGGGTAGTTTCCAGGACAGGACAGGAATTAATATTGATTTTCTCTTTTTGTTTTTTTTCGCTGTTTCTGTTTTCCTTATGTATGTAAATATTACGGAAATATATATAATTATTCATTCATTCATTCCAAAATTGGAACATTTCGTTTCGCTTCGTACACTCCTGGGACAGCCTGCTTCATCGTCCAAGAAAGCGTTGAAGAATACAGGAGCGTTGGAGGAGGTGTTGAAAAGTGGGCGTTATGTCTGATGGAAATGGGGTTGGATGGCTCACCATCAACTTTAAATTAGAGCATACCATCAAGTGACAGTTCCTAGGTTGTGATTGGTTTCAAATTATTTTCGCCGATTCCCTTCTGTTCGGGGTTTTAGTCCCCGAAAACCTCGGTCAATGATCCGGGTTTTTACCTGAGCGATTACAAGACTTTCTCGTTACGGTTTTCCCGTGAACTCCAGGTATATAAGTTACAGATCCCTACGGCATACACGAAACATAACTTATATGGACTCTCTTAACCCGCCCCTGCATCATTTTCGTCTGAAGAGCCTTCTCCTACGCCAGTTCGACTAACCCGAGTCTTCCGAATTTACCCTCGTGTATCAGCGCAGTGGAAGTTTCCCATTGACTTCGTTCTGAACTTTCTTCATCGTGATCTCAAGTGTTTTACGTGTTCATCTATCAATCTGCGTTAACTCCGAACGTTACAGTCTTCTAGTTTTCCAACTAATTCTTGCGTTCCCTCAAGTCCACCTCTTCCCATTTTGCGCCAAAAACCTTCTGCATAAAAATAATAATGGCTCCTTCTTCCCCTAAGAAAGCATTGGTTGGCGACGCCCTAAATGCTACATCATGTGCAATGCTGTTGCCGATGCTGAATGCGAAACTGTTGAGCCATAATCCAAAAGTTGTCGAATAAGAGCTCAGCTCACGGACAGACGAACGCGTTTAAAAAACAACAATCGGCTGTGCAGCTACACAATTAAGAATTTATTACTTCCATTCATGGTGACTGTTCGGCAGGCTGAATTAGCTGGGTCTTTGACCTCCAAAATGTCCGCACTAGCCCTAATGGAAAATCATTGTTTCCCCGAACACCTTGGTCTTCAAGCCCTTTCGTTACCTATGGAAAGTCCACCTCCACAGTTATTTCCAATAGACTACGGATTTCCTCTGTCCTGGACTTTCCCTGTTATCTTTTTCCACCCCTATATTTCAGATCCCTCTTCTCAACAAACAGCTCCTCTCGCGAAAGTCGGTCGTCTCCTGTTTCTCCCAGTACACAGTCATCTAACTGCTCTCGCTGTACAGTCGTCTCCCAGTTCTCCCAACGATTCATCTCTCAGCTCGCAATACTCTCAACTCAACTCTGCCTCTCTATCTGTCCCTCTCCCTTAGTGTCTCACAACCATTTCACATGTATTGAGAGTCCCTTGCTGTCAAGTGTAATACAGTTTTTACTCACGCTCACCACGTTCATTTATTTTCCCTTTTTCAAGCATAGCCCCTCGTGCGACCAACAGTGACTCTTAAAGTGTTTATGTCATGTTAATTTCGCTTGAATGACATTAGAGTTCTGAAAAAAATCTATGTTGGTAGCACTACAGATTAACTACCCCGTAGGAGTTTAATAATGGTCATAAAATAATCAGACGCAACGTCAGAAATTCCCGAAAACACCAAACCACCGCCTGTCTTGCAGTTTTTACCCGATAATTCCAAAACGGCAAACGCGAACCGTCTCAGAAAAAGTCGACAGTCTCGTAAATCGTACTGAATAATAGTCGTGGGCTACTAGTAGGAGCAAATCAATGAATGCAGGAACCATTAGCGCAACCAGTTCGCACGTCCAAAGTTCGTACTAACTGATTGGAAAACGTTCGATTAGTCGTTGGAGAGATGAAAGCACATGGGGCTGAGAATAGTTGTAAGACGCATCGCACTAGATATTTGAATGAAAAAACCCTTCTTACCTTCCACTGCTTGGCATCCTGAATCCTGAACTTCCTATAAAACAATCCTTCGTAAAAATAACACGGTCAAGGGCATCATGAGTATCATTTTTTTTTGTTTTTTTTTTACCTTGAGCCCCATAAACCGCCCCGTGTCGAGGTGACGGACGAAAACCTACAAATTGAATGGGACGTGATTTTCCACGGGCGACCTTCACAAATGATTCCCGTGAAGCGGAAAAAATGGATAATCGCGACAAGCGTTTCGAGAAAATACCTCGGGTTATTATTTCCTGGGCGTTTTAGAAGAGTATTTTGTTGATTGACTGTCGTTGGGGCTGTCGTTACGGACAACTTTCTCCGTCTAACGCTGTTAGCGTTGAAAATTTCTCCTTATTGTCGAATATTGAGCCTCTTTATTTTGCGTTAATTTGTCGCCCTTTAAACTGCCTGGCTTTCTTATTTTTATGCTACTCTCTTCTTCGACGACTCTGCACCCTTCCTTAATCATATAAAAGTGGTAGGGCGTATAAGTTTCACAACTATCGCTCAGCGTGAGAGAGCGTTTAAATGTAGAGTTGAGCGGAATGTGCTTTGTCGATATTGAAACGAGTTGTGATCACAAAAAGGAAAAAATGCTGTTGCACAGTGTTCGACGCAAGTCAAATCAATCCGAGTCTTTTGACTTCGGAGTTCACCACACCTGCCTTAATTGGACTCCTTGTCCCTTAATGTCAAAGTCATTTTCTCCTCTAACCCCCTCGTACCTGCGGAAACTCCACCTCTGCGGTTATTTCCATGAAGTGGGGTTTTCCTTTCTAATTTTCCCTCTCCTCAATTTCAAATTCCTCTCCACAAGAGACAGCTCCTCCCAAAATGTATTCAGCTACAAACTCTCGCCAAAGTCACACTCGTCTGCCTGTGCCCACTCAGACACTTTCCTATATCTATTCTCGGCCCATACAGTTTGCAATCTCCTTCTGACACAGTTTCCCGTCAGTTTGCGCATTATCAGTCAGCCCCTTGTGTCGCCCTTTCGTACACAAATTCTACTCACTTCATTGCATTTAATACAGTCCTCACACTCACTGATTTTCTTTTTATTCCATAGTTCAACTCCCCCCAGATCTGTTTCTTTATTTCATGACTGTACCTAAACCCTCGACGAGGGTTATATCAGTCATAGAAGTTGCGGTTTCGCTAAAATGCAAGAGGCCGGCCCCTGCAGCATCCACCGAACTCAGACCTGTGGAGGTACGGCAGGTATGTGGTCGTTAGCCAGTCTCACCGTAGAGAGCTGTTGCCCGTGTGTTACCGCGCGGAGGTGACCACCTGAGGAATCCCGTACCATCTGGGAGTAGTTCTTAATCTGGTTCCCTACCTGATCTTACTGTTTACTTGGGTGGCAAGTTTCAAAAGGACTGATCAACTATAACCACGTTTCTTAGCCATTACCTTCTTTGCGAACTTTGCAAAATGGTTATAGGCTTCCTTTGTAACAGTCAAAGCTGCTAAGTTCGTTGCCCTCTCAACAACCGTCGCTCACTGTTGTAGAAACTACAGTGGAGCAGCACATGGTTTCTTGTTTCCTCCGCACTGGAGGCACAAGACGTGCATAATGGAGAGTCTTTCAGAGAAAAGAAGTGGAGCCAGCGCATTGAAGTCACCATGTCCCGTGAGGAACTGAACAAATCCAGTGGTCTGGCTCAACCCATTTTCTAGAAAGACGTTCACGGATGTTGGGGAAGAACTCATACGTATCACGTCCCTTTGACGAGATTCCCATCTCGCTTGCCATTTCTCTGAGCCCATTCATCGATGGCGGCAAGTTTCTGTTCTGTGGTGAGATCCGCGAGTTCAGCCCAAAGCGAGAAGCTCCCGTTCACTCTCCACTTGTCAATCATGCACTCAACAGCCAAATCAACTGGTAACTGACCAGTGATCACCTGGAGTGCTTCCGTTAAATACTGATCTTGTAGGCCTTGGTGATCCACAGGGGCGGCTCTCTGGGATTGGGCCAATACTCTCTTTTGATTGACTGTTGGTTGCTACCCCAGACAACGGGACAGTAGCCAATCACGCCTAGATAGATGGCCTTATACATGAGGATAGTGTTGTGGTAACACACACCCCAAGTGGCCTTAGTAATGGCACGCAGTGAGGCAAACCTTGCAATGGTAGTGCCTTTAAGGGACTGGTTGAAGGGACTGGGTAAGGTGTTGGTTGAAACCCCACCTCTCACCTATATTCACTCCTAAATACTTGACGTGCTTTTCAAGAAGGAGCCTGTGGCCGCCAAAGCGTATTGTGGGTGGATTATTCACTTTCCCCTTCAAGAGGATTAGCTGGGTTTTTTCCTCAGCCACCTGCATCTTGACGTGCTCGCACCATTGGTTGACAGTGCGGAGCACGTGGTGGAGTTTTTCTTCAATTTGGCGGACTGACTCTGCAAAGATCAGGACAGTCAAAGTCATCCACATAGGCGTACGGCTCGCAGTCAGTCTCCATGAGTTTCCTGAAGACCTTCGAAGAAGGCATTCAGAGTGCTGGTCCTAGGACCGAGCCTGTGGCACCCCCTTCTCAATCTTTCTCCTGACGGAGACATGCCTACTTTCGATCGTAGCAGTTCTGTCTGTCAGGTAACTTCTGACGAGCGAGTACAGGTTGCGGGGGATTCCCCTACCTTTGAGTTCATTAAGGAGCGCTGGCCACCAAAGGTTGTCAAACGCCCCTCTGATGTCAATCAGAACTGCTACGACGTACTTAGCCCGGTGCCAGCAGGGAAACACGCCGAATCTCGACAATGACATCCTGTGTGGACCTTCCTTTGGTACACCCGTATTGCCTGCCTGTGAGGTTGCGGCCAAAGACTCCTTCGAGGGACTGCAACATCAAGATTTCTAGTGTTTTGTCTAATATGGAAAGAAGGCTGAGTGGTCTCCATGATCGCGGGTCCGACTGATTGCGGTCGCCTCCCTTTTGAAGAGTGACAACGCGCGCAGACTTCCACTGAGTGAGGAACTGTCCGACCTGCAGACAGTCATTAAATAAATTAAGGAGACCGCTGGAGATTGTCCGCTCAGCCTTCCTTAGCATATTGCTTTCTATTTTATCTGGCCCAGGAGATTTGTTGGGCTTTAAGGTCGCAAGAGCCCTGCCGAGGTCGCCTGTTGTCCACAATGGGATGTCGGGCTCGTTCGGAGGGTCCATGATCAGCTTCCTTGCTGCCCTCTGGGCTTCAGTGTCTCGAGCTAGTTGGTCATCTGGGAACGCCTTCTCAAGGAGGGTTTCCAGTGAACGTTCGATACTGCAGGCCCAGCCTGACTCATTGCATCACCCAGCTAAGACCTGCTCTACATTTGCTTTTCCTATGGAGGACTTGTAGTGTCTCCCCAGGGTTCTCAGAGCTCTCCGCTTCCACAAAATTTCGCCAGCCTTGCCGTTTGGCTCGTTTGATGGCGCGGTGGAAAACCTTCTTCTCTTGGATGAAGGCAGTTCGAGTGTTGCTCTGGCATCAGGGTCACGAGTGTTTCGGTACATCCTTCTGGCTCTATTTGCACTTTGCTTGAGGGGATTAAGTTCCTCAGTCCACCATGGGACTTTGATCGCCCTGTGCTTCTGTTGGCCAAGTACAGAGAGCCCAGCAGAGTGCAGTGCTGTGGTAAATGTGTCCACTTTGCTGTCCACCTCTTCAGGTGTGGATGCTTGCACTATTAGGTCGGTGTCTGCGGCACGCAGTTCACCTTCCAGTACCCCAAAAGTGCGGCCAGTCAGCATTTTTTGTGCTTGAATCGCTTTTCACGCGTGTCTTTGCAGAGGATGTTATCATCCGTAATGGCAAAGTCAATAACCATGTGATCGCTCTCGTTGCACCTGGTGCGACTCGCCAACCCTTCAATTTGAGTAGCAGGGTGTGAGACCACGGCTGTGACGTCTATACACGACCTTCCTCCCGGGCCATCGCATAGGTCGCCTCAGTCATGGGGTCGTTGGCAACAACCAAGTTGTACCTGGTGAGCAGCTCTATATACGCCTCGCCCGCCCCATCCAGGGTTGGGGATCCCCACAATTGTGATCTGGCGTTTGCATCAGCACAGACTACGCAGGGTCGTCCTGATAGGCCTGCTAGAGCCCCTCCGAGTGGTTCAAGGCTGTTGGCAACTGGTGCGCCAAATTGCCTGTAAATGATGTTACAACCAGCTCAAAGCCACCGGCTCGGATGAGCACAGCGGCCAAGTGCTGGCTGTTCAGGTGAGTGAGTGCGAGCATGTCAATGGCCGGGTCGATGCAGGCTACTGCTGCCTTGGCTCCCGTTCTTGCTCCAGCCACCACTCGTGCCTGCGATCCCAGACCAAGAGTTTTGGATCCTATGTATGGTTCCTGTATGGCGAGAACACTGCAGCGTTTCTTGAGTGCATTTTGCAGCAACTCAGCCATAACTGGGCAACTCTTATTTGTGTTGTGCTGAAGGATTGCGTCGAACTGTTTTTGACCTATTCATAATCCACTCGTGACTCCTGGAGGGCTATCGATCGCTGACGAATGGAACAGCGTGCGTCTCGTGTAGAGTGTGCGACCTGTTGGATTTTGCGTTCGACGCAATTGGCACACTTGAGGGGAGCATCACGCTTGCATTCCTTACTCAGATGTGGCAAGGCACACCAGGCGCACACAACAGGTCTTGTGCAGGCCACTGCCAGGTGGCCATAGTGCTGGCATTTGTAGCACTGAGTGGGAGCTTGGTACTTTCGTATGGCGCACCGCTGCCAGGCTATTTGGAGGTGCCTTGCCCCCTCCAGTTTTTTGTATAGGCTGGGTGATACCTCAATCACCCAATCCTTCTGTCTTCCACGCTTTTTAGTGAAGAGAGGCCTGACATCCTGCGGCTGCTAACGCAGGGTTGTGCTCAACAACTTGTTGGGCCAAGTCCTCTTTGAAGGTCGGTCCATACGTCGCACAGCAGCAGGCGTGAAACGACCCAGAGGCTGGCCACGCTTGGGCTTCAACTCCTTTTTAGTGGAAATGTGGCTCGTGAGCGCCTTGGCCATTTCTGGCGTTTCCGTCACAATGGCGGCGCCACCTCCTACTGCGGTCTGCGGATGTCTAGCACTTTCGGACGCTTAGAGCTTGGAGGTCCGTAGCAGGGACACCCGCATAAAGCGCTTCCATTGTATCAGGGGTTGGAGGGACCAGCCTCTCCTTCCTCACATGTCCGCCTGACCACTACCCACGTTTTGTCGTGGGTTTTTAGGGGAGTTTGGCAAGCGGTGGAGGCTTTTTATTTTTATTTTTATTTTTATTTTGCCCTTGTTTTTGGCGGAGGCGTGGCGGGCGCTGCCCTCGGCCTGCGCGTCCTGCTAGTTAGTTGGGGCCTTTGTCTGCTTCCCCTGCGCTTCCTGGCCTGGCAGACTGCCATTCAGCCTCAGCTCCATGAGGGAGGAAGGCGCAGTAGCGGCTACTGCCGCATATGAGAGCCTGGGGGTACTACCTGGCTCGTTGAAGGTCCTTGAGTTTGGGGGCTGGTGGCACTGGCTGCTGGGCAATTGCCCTACGCAGCTCTTCCCTCACAACAGCCGCCTACAGTTTCCCGCAGAGGGTGGCAGGGCGATGTCGTTGGGGGCATTAGCTTTGATTGCCAGCTTCGAAATTTCGAGAGGCAACTAGTGACGAGGTCCCGCAGGTCCTGTCGCGTTGGCCCTCATCCGTGCCAGCTGGCCGTGGATGATTTGGACATATGCACAAATCTGCTCCATGTCCGACAGTTTAGGGTCCACGATGTGTCGTGTGCTTGTAGTAGCCGGGTTGCCGGGCTACTAAGGAGAAGGGGAGATGAACGCGGTTTGCCGGTTCTTTCCGCCCTTGTTTGTTTGGACGACGAGTAGGTTGCTCATCGTCCGAAGAGGGAGGGGTCGAGCTTGGCGAGCCCGAGGAAGAGGCGCAGGTGGCGTTTTTATTACCTGCTGAAGTTTTAGTTGACTTTGTCATTATATTTTTACTGATATGGGGGGGGGGAGAGATTAAAGAAGCAGACTGGTGTAGTGTATCCTTGTGAGTTCATTTGTTGTGTGTGTTCGTGGTATGAGCGAGAGGTGCTCGAGGCAGTGTCCTGGAAGCTCCCCCTCAGGCATATTGATTCTAGCCCCTTTCGCTGGTCCGTTGAGGGTCAAGGGAGGCCCCACATGCGCCGCAGCTGCCAGTCCGGCCACCCACCGGGACTAAGACGCATGAGGATTTTCGGCTGCTGCTCAGAGTCAGCCCTCGGCCACTAGTGATGTGGTGAGCGGGACACACGCTATCAGCCGCCCCAGGAACGCTCAAACCTGGTTTTCCTCCTCATTCGAAGGCCGCACCTATATGGGGATCGCTCAAAGGTGTTAGTGAGCTACTTCAGGACTGTCTTTCGCTCATTATGAGTGTTTCAAGTGAGTGTGTTCTGCCATGGCCGTTGCAGTGTATTTAGTATCTGGAATATGTTGTGTATGTCAGTGTCGTGAGCTTTAAGCCCCTTTAAGGCCGGTTTTAACGACCACGCAGAGGATACGGCAGGAGAATTCTGTACCCCTTCCTGCGGGGGGTGTGTTCTGCGATCCCAGCTAAAGGTAGGGGGTTCCCAGTGTGTCATGTATGTGAATGAAGTGTAAGTTGTGTCCCTTTTAGTCCGGCTTATACGAACACGCAGGGAGTACGGCAGTGGAATTCTGGACCCCCTACTGCAGGGTGAGCACAGTGTGGCGACAGAGTACACTGTGACGCCCAGCCACAGTTAAGCCTCGTTGGATGTAATCCTGCGGGGACCTCATAGAGGTGAGGTTGTCTTTCAACACACAGCATGATTGCACAACTTGACGCAGTCTCACACCTCTGAGACTCATCCCGAATGATTCAGCATCGAAAAATACTCGCAAACGAAAAGAAACATGCCATAAAATTCCCATCCGTGGGAAAATGACTAAAGCACGATAAATTACCATGCATTTCGACAAAAATCGATTTTGGCGCAGTTTTTAATAACTCTGCATCTTCAGAAAAATTCAGGCTGTACTCCAATAATGTACCTATAGGGCGAGATATACAGTAATATCATATATACACACCGTTCACATACCGCAAAATACTTCCTTTCACAACGAGCAGTGACATTGGCACCAGAGAAGCGTTCTGCTCCTCTCGTTGGGGCCCTCTGAACTCTTACGAAATGGATCTCATTAATTCGGACTGAAGACTGATCCGTTTGACATGTCTACTGCTTTCGAAATAATGTCAACTACTCACTTCCATATCAAAATGCTCCCTAACACGAAATTTCGTTCTACAGGTTTTGGAGTGTGCTACGAAATCAAGTCAGAAAATCGTTATCAGGCACTTTTTGTCTTCTTACACTCCTTAGCCCTTCGTAGTATAGTATTTTTTAGTTTTTTTTTTCTTTATATACGAAGAGTAAGATGAACGGGATGGCGTAGCGTTGTGGAAGAGGGGGAGGGGGGAAGGAAGAAGGCCATGCACCTGTGGGGAAACCCGCTAGAGGTGAAGGAAGATGACTGTAAGTAAGGTTCGTCTTAAATAGTCTGTTGGTTGTCGATTCTATGTCGTTTTTGTATAGGGTGGTCTGTAAATCCGTCAATTGTTTGTTTTCGTTTGTGTAGTATTAGGAGTGGTGTAAATATGGTGTCGCATTTTGTGTTGATTTGTTCATTTATGATCTGTCCATTAAAGTTTTTTTTTGTTTATAGACTTCCACGTTTTCTAATATGTGATGAACAAAACAACACAAAACGCAACACCATATTTACACCACTCAAAACACTACACAAACGAAAATAACCAACTGACGGATTTACAGATCATCCCCCAATAAAAAAAGACTTAGAATTGACAATCAACAGACTATACATTCTTCTTCCTTCACCTCTAGCGGGTTTCCCCAGAGGTGCATGACCTCCCCCCCCCATAACGATGCTCCACCATCCCGTTTACCTTTCTCTTCGTGTATGAAGACCACGACCAACTAACTGACTCTAGTTTGACTTAAATGCCAGGCGATGATGTCTTTACATCAAAAGCGCTCGCCCACAGTATATCACCAGCGAGAGGAGGCTCACCTAACAAGTACGTTAACTTTAGCCATTTACCTACTGGCGGAACTAGTCCAATCTGTTGTTTACTATTTGTTTTTTTTTCTTTTTTATCTCCGAATGTCATTATTTTAAGAAACTATTAGCAATTACCTGAGGTATGTTTTTCAACAATAATTCGGTTCAATGTGTCTCTAAAAGCTCCTTATAATTTATTGTAACTTAATTGCCTGCTGGGATATCCTATAGCCCTGATGATGCTTAATAAATTAAGCGAAACGTCGGCCTAGAGAATTCTTTTCATTCATCCTGATTGGCTCTCAAGAATTCTTTTCATTCATCCTGATTGGCTCTCAAGAATTCACACCAGAGTTAACTTCTACAGTCAACAACGACCCCACATCGCGAACATAATACAGTCAGGAGCAAACTACGAAAATTTCGAAACTCAAACTAACGTCGTTTTTTCGCTCAACTTTTTCGCAGTTTTCCGCCAATAATTTTTGAAACCCCTAATGACTAGCGTTAAATTTACGTTTGTAGTCCCCACCTATTCGTATACTTCAGTATTTCAGTGAACGTCGTGCTAACCGATAAGCGGTGTCAGTCTCTCCTTGTAGAATGTCGAGTTGTTATGACACAGGCATGCGTCGAATGAAGATCATATTCAATTAGCAACTTCAAAAAAATCGTGGATTGTACGCGTCGAGCTCAGGAAAGACGTGTGTTGCGTCGCACCAGCGCCATCCGTCAACCGTTTACATAACTTTCCTACCACGTTGTGCTAAACAAGGTAAAAATAAAATGAAGACTAACAGCACAGATGCTCAACAGGTCTCAACGAGAAAATCCAAAAAAAAAAAAAATTGCCCTAAATTGGTCGATTAAGTCTCGTAAAATCGTTCAGGGACGAAATCCGTTTGGATCGGAGCTCTCGTTTGGCCTTGTCGCCTTTTCGCTCGTCGTTTCGACCTTCCATTGTTTGGTGGTTACAAGAGTTCATTCATTGTTGAGGTTCGACATTTGAGTCAACCGTTGATTCAGGTGGAAAATCCCTTTCTAATCCGTGAGCTACTTAATTCAACGAGTTCTGAGCGCCCTTTTTTTAATTTGCCCTTTTCCCGTCTTCGTGGAAATTCCTTCGAGAAGTAGGTTTAATCCAAAATTTGATTATATTTACTTCTACGTCACTATGTTCGGTGCTGACGCGTCGTGATATGTATCGGAGTAGACGATTGTTGTTCATCCTGTTCGAAAATGTCGTCCGTGACGTGAGTCCACGGACATCGATGTAAATTACCTTCGATGACGCGGAGGATTTTTCTTTTTCTCTTCCTCGTTACTGGCACAAGCCCTCCTCAGTAGTCATAAAAATGAACGTACGGCTGAGGACAGTAGAGTGATACGTTGCTAAACACCACGCATTAGGCTGGTTCGAGTTACAGCCCTTGGAGACAGTTCGAGCTTCCGGTGCATCTCTAATGTTTTGGTCTTTCATCACTGACCTGTCTGATTTTAGGAATGTGAATTAACTGATTATAAAATCAATAATTATAAAAAGACTGTGCCATTTCGCGAAAAAAGTATACGAAGAAACTATTCCTTCGCAGTTCGATTTGCGAAACAGAATTGGTGGAAAAGTTTCAGAATTATTTTTACAGACAAAATCAGGTATAGTAAAAACTATATTACCTTCTTATGATCGAAGACCACAATTCAAGCCCATGCAGGGCCACAATAGTCGAAAAGTCTCCCTCCCTCTCGCCCTATCTTCTCTCGCTCTCTCTCTCTCTCTCTCTCCATCTCTCTCTCTCCATCTCTCTCTCTCTCTCTCTCTCTCTCTCTCTCTCTCTCTCTCTCTCTCTCTTTCTCTCTCTCTCTCTCTCTCTCTCTCTCTCTCTCTCTCTCTCTCTCTGTCAATAATAAATAAATGCTCCTCATGTATTGAAACATGTACTTGAAATTTAAGCTGGTTATTGAATGAAGTGACAATACTATTTTTCTTATTATCTGTGTTCGGCGCTGGCCGATTTAGCTGGGTTTTTTGAACTCCTCAATGGCTCTCACTGGCCCTAACAGAAAGTCATTGTTTCCACGAACACCTTTCTGATCTCAACCATTTAGTTTGTACCTGAGGAAAGCCCAGTTCTTCGGTTATTTCCGCGTGACAACGGATTTCCCCCTTTTCTGAACTTTCCAAAATATCCTTTTCCCTCCCCCTCAATTTTACATTCCTCTCCACAACACGCAGCCCTTTCTAACAGTCAGTCACCTGTCAGCTCTCGCGAACGACATCTTCCAGTTCTTTCAATTCATTCGTGTCTCAAGTCTCACAACTCACTCGTCTCTCTCTTCCTCTCTCTCTCCCATTTCATGGCATACCTATGGTATGATGAACACGTCACGCCATTTTTTAGGCAACTAGGGTGGTTGATAACAAAGCAGCGACGCGAATTGAATATAGCCTCACTTACCTATAAATTACTAAAAACAAACAGACCAATGGATCGTCAATGAGAACCAGGAATTGTTCCGGGAACCAAAAAAATGTTGAGCGTATCACAAAACTGTTCAAGGAAAAACTTTTTCTTCAGTCTAATTAATTATTATCACGTTTAATCGAAAGTATTTTGTATCGGAAATGTCAATTGGCCTGGGATATTGTTCCTTTTGTTTTTGTTTAGATAACTTAATGTTTAAATATTTGATGAAAATTTGAAAGATGACATTTATTTAAATTATAAGATACTCGATGAAAATCGAAGAGACGTACATTATTTAATGTCCGTGAAATTGAGGCTGAATTTTGTGTTTCATATTATGCTTCTGTATATTTGTAAGTGTGGGCCACTTAGGCCCTAAAATGTACAGATAGATAAATGAATCGGTCAGTCAGTCAGAAAACTGTTGAGACTGTACTATGTACTAAATGGAAGTGTTCAGAGGAACTGAAGCGAAAGAGATCAAAAGTGGTAGAGAAGTGGAATTTCGATTTATTTTTTTCTGTCGAACTGGTTTGTTTGTTTTAGTCAGTGAGAGGTAGTAAAAGTAAAAGTTTACTTTACGTTACAAGAGAATGTTTAGTATGTTTCAGGGAGAGTGGTAGAGAGGACCTCATGGCCCTAACTCGTTCCTGATTTTTTAATAAAACCTCGATCAGTCAATCTCTGTCAGAGAGGGGGAGAGAGAGAGCGAGAGAGATTGATTGATTGATCATGTTTATTTGTCCACCAGGGGAAATTAGGGCCATAAAGCCCTCTCTACCATTCCCCCATCAATATACAAAATCCTCTTGTGCTACAAAATTACATCCCCTATTACAGCCTGCTACTTTGAATAAGCGATATTTATACACAATAATTACACAAAAAACAAACCATTCACTAATCATATCCCGCCAATCTGTCTGAAAATATTTCTAAACTGTTCGGTCTTCGGAGAAAAATCAAATAGGATTATGGACGTTGATTGCCTGCCAGACGAATGCGAGAGAGGGAGAGAGATTGAAGTTCATTTTACCATCAGGGGAAGTTAGGGCTATGCAGCCCTCTCTTCCATTTCCCCTGAAGACAAACTACAAAAAACTTTCTACCTCTGTGAGTCTTATATAATATGACTGACAATAAAAAAATAGCCTTCACGCCACTCTTTATATTTAAACTAAACCAAATACATTATTCATCAACGTTCATGCCAAATAAATTACATGCATTCCTACCAATTATACCACACACGCACATAATGCAGACTAGCACCTTTCATACTAGCTGGTTGGGGTTGGTGAAAGAACCCCAGCCAGCCCCAAGCCCAACCCTCCAACGGACCTCCCTCAGACCCGACCTTCAGAGCGTTATCCCGAGGGGGGGAGGGGGCTTGAGAGGGCCTTGAAAATCAATAGAAAGGTAAAAAAACGCATAATAACACTGAAATCATAAACTAAATTGATTAAGTAAATACGTAAATAAATAAACGAAATAACTTAGCCCCAGCCTAATCCTATCCCGTCTCCTTGGGACCGGCTGAGGCCACCCACCTACTCGCTGCCATTCATACACACTATCATACCGACCTACTGCTGAATTTTATGAGGGTGAGTACTGGTATATTTCTCTTCTTCTCAGCAGTGACATTCCCAACCGAAACTATAGACAACACAGATTATAACAATAAAGTACACATTAAATTTAACTAGAATAACATTGAACAGTAAGTAAGTAAGTAACAACATGCAATTAATATATTCTGCTATGCACACAATTCTATTAATAAAGGACTTACATACATTTCTAGGTAACTAGATACTAAAGGGAGAGAGAGACAGAGAAAAAGAGATTGATTGATACGATTGGTTTTATTTAACCACCTGGAGGAATTAGGGCTATGGGGCCCTCTCTTCCATTCCCCCAGGCTACAGGTTTCACAATCATCCTCTGAATTTGCATTTACAATCATAACAATCTGTATATACATGTATATACTACTCCTTGCACTACATTTACGATTACATACCACTCGCTAGCATGCTGTACGTACTGAATAAAGAAAAACACTACAAAAACCACAAAAAATTCGTCCATACCACATAAATTACATTCGCCCAAACATTTAATTTACCTTTCGTACACCTTTCATCATTCGCATGCATACACAATTGTTTACACACACTCAAAGCGAAGGGAGAGTATTGGGATATTCCTCCTCTTCCAATAGTGGCTTTCTTAGCCTAAAACACTTATTACAGCACAAATACTAATAATTCATGTAATAATAGTAGTTGACATAAACTAACACAACACAAAATAATTTAGTACAAAAGTTAACAATGAATTCAAGTCAAGAGGAAGTAAGGAGTGCAACGAGAGCGTGGGACACCACTACGACAACTTATATATATATTCCTTTAACAATTTTTCTTTGAAATTCTTTTTGAACGCAACAACATTTTTCGTGAAGTCAAACTCATCAACATTGTCATTATATAGCTTTGACCCCTGTACGACGAAGGATCGTGCCAGCATCGCCGTTCTGTGCCTAGGAACTCCGGGTGTCTCTCGATGTCATGAACTCGAAGTTATCATAAAGGTAGGGAGGCTGGTGGGTCTTCAGTACTTCAAACACCAAGGTGGTCACCTTCAGCCGCTTTCGCTCTCGCATCTTCAGTCAACCAAGGCGGTGATAGTGTGCCGTGAGAGAGAGAGACTGAAGACTGAAGAATTTATTTAACAACCTGGGAAATAATAGATCCTTAAGGCCCTCTCTTCCCTGTTCCCAGGAATTATTTATGTAACAATCACTTTTCTAGTTGTCATTACAACGTGAATAAAATAAAAGTTATCTTCTGACTTTCTGACAAATCTTCCGTTGCACTTCTACGTCCACTACACTTTTTGCACTTACACTTCACACTTACGTAAATACCTCTCATTGGTTGGTTTCCTCGTATTTTTTAATTAACATTTTTTTCATTCTATTCTTAAAACTATTTACACTTAAATTAAAATCAAATACATCTCTGTGTTCCTTATATACATGGATTGCTCGAATTCTAAAAGATCTACTATACAGTACAGTCCTGTGCTTTGGAACCTGCATGAGTTCGCCCCGCGTACCATGCATGTGACCTTCACCCAGCATCATAAACCTTTCAACGGAGGTATCTAGGGTTTCCGTACTTAAGGATCTTAAACAACATGGTTGCAGAGGCGAGCGCGAGCCTTTCCCTCACCTTCAATCAGCCCAACTTCAGAAAGTATGGCGTTACGTGCTGATCCGTTTTGAGACGATAAACGAAACGTACTGCCGAATTCAGTGCTTTCTGCATATTATCGGACTGCTCGCTGTTCATGTCGCAGAAAGCTAGTATGGCGTAATCAAAGTTATGCAGTACCATGCTTTCATGTATCCTTAACGGCGTATCTATTGCTAACCTGCCAAGCTGGTATATTGAACCATACACACGTTTGCATAAGAGCGTGACGTGTGGTAACCATGACAACGTGCGTGATACATTTATCCCCAGGTTTTTTATGTTGGTCACGTATTCTAGTGGTTCACTATTAATGCACACTTCTGGTATCCACATCGCATCACACTGTGTCACTAGCTTAGTGGTCCCCAGGATCATGGCTTTAGATTTGGCAGCATTTATCGTCATTCCATGACTTTCGCACCATGATACCACGCGTACCAACTCCTCGTTTATTGTCTTGACTCCTCCTGACAGGTGAGACAATGGTACGCTTGTATAAAGCTGTAGGTCATCCGCGTACACCATACACTCGCACTGCGTAAAGAGACGAGGCAGCTGTTCTGAAAAAACGGAGAGAGAGAGAGAGAGAGAGATTGAAATGGTTTATTTAAATTAACCAGGGGCAGTTAAGGCCATAGGGCCCTCTCTTCCACTGTCCCTGGAAGCATTGACCTTTTTTTACACTTCTGGCAGTAGTTATTTACATCAAATGATCGCTTCATATTAATAATAAACAAACGAAACATAAACGTACAAAAAGATAAAAAAGAAAAAATCAAAAACTTCTCAATACAAGCGCATTGCACACCTTTTCCTTTTTTTTTTGTTCTTTGCTAAGCACTCGCACTGTACTTCTGCAACAGTAAATTTGAAAAAGTATTTTTAAATGCTCTCACGCTTTGTTCTGGTCTGAAGGAGTCGGGATTGTTGTTGTAGATGCAGATGGCTGCGGCTGTGAATGATTTGTTGAATATTGTTGTTCGGTGGAGGGGTATCTGTATGACACGCCTTCGAGTGTGATGCTAATGACAATCTTCCAGGAACGCAAACTTCCTCGCAAAGAGAGAGAGAGAGAGAGAGAGAGAGAGAGAGAGAGAGAGAGAGAGAGAGAGAGAGAGAGAATTATGGCCTCTTTTCCATTCTCCCTGGAAAACAAGCAGTACAGCAGTTCCTCCACTTTTTCGGCTCATAAATAAATATCAAACATTTTCTCATAAATATTATCATCGCCTAGTGTACTCACTCGCAGACGCGCTTACAATATGCGAAATAACTGCTAATTCATTAATTTCATTCATACCAGATAAATTACATTCGTGCAAAATAAATTACTTTCACTCCAAATAAATAACTAACACTCACAGTGGCACACCATTCATACCAGCTGGTTGTGGTGGGTGAAAAACCCCAGCCAGCCTCGAGCCCACCCTCCTACGGACCTCCTCTGGACTCGACATGCAGAGCGTTGGACAGTGGAGGTCTTGAGACGGTCCCTAAAAATTAACAGAAAGGCAAAACAACTCATAGTAGCATATAAATCAATAAAAAAAGAAACCAAATCGGTAACAACTTTAAAAAATAAATAAATAAAGAGGGGGAACATTTCTTCAAATTGTGTTATTGTGTTTTTTCGACGTTGAAACGTAGTAAAGTAAGTAATAGCACACAAAAAGTAAAACTACCTTGGGAGAAGAAACGGGTAACCGATTTCAATAAACCCCTGACAGTGAGGTTAATTGGTTGGTTATGTTGCTGAAACCTTTGGAAGTGTTGTTATGCTACAATAAAAGAGAAATGACAACCTACCGCTCTGCGTTAGCCCAAATTTAGCCTTCTCTTTGGTTAGCCGGCGACTGAGTTAGGGATCTTGAAAACAGTTAAGCTCCCCGTCTCTACGTAATTTCATAACAGACGCTGCCGAGTGAAAACTCTTATCGGTATCAAAGCCCTGCAGTTAATTGTCTGGATATGTCCCGGTGGGTCCTCCAACTCCGTTTTCCCCTTCCGCCTCATTATCTTCGCGTGTTTAGGTTTCACTTTCTTTCCTTCGAAACTAGTCGCACTCCAAAAACTACTGAGGCCCTTCATGTTCACGTTCACGGGCAGTTCGAAGCTCATGATAGTTTGAATACGTGACACGAGGTACAGCGGACTCCTTTGTAATCGACGTTGGGATTTGTTTGGTCCGGATTCTCGACCATTTAAGGGCCGTCGTTACCGGCGATAAGTCCGAAGGGGGTGAAAGCTTATTAAGTGGCCGGCAGCTCGTGGCTCGTCGTGCTCAGACTCTGGCGTTAATTCTCGTCTTGTTAAACGAGCTTTGAGTTGATGGGTCTCACAATTCGCCGCGGCGTCGTCCCCGATTTGGAGGCCTGCGGTTCACTTTCGGTGTCGTTTTTTTTTTTCGAGCCATTTTTACCGCCTTCGGGAGCGAGAGCGGCGGGAACGATGCCGGGCTTCTCTTTTAACTAATTAGACGGGATATTGTTTGATAGCGTGGCAAACTTTATGGCTATCTGATATTTCTCACAATGGGAATCCAGAACGGCGGACTCGCCTGGAGCGTTTCACCAGGTGGCGCAACGCGTTCGCTGGCGCGGCGCAAAATCGAGCGATTATTAGCCTTTTAATTTGCGAATTGCATAAACAAAACGGCCTACTTTTACTGAATAGTGAGGGTTTGACGAGCTAATGAGGCGACCAGGTGCATTCCTTCGGCTTTTATAGATAATGAACCTATGAGCAAATGTGCGCCGCATCACACAACTCTATTCGTTCCCCCCACGTACCGTCAAACATGTCGTTTAAGGAAACGTGGTAAACCCTAGAAACTGGTTGCGCTCAACGTTCTGGAATTCATAACTCGGCCCCTGCTCGTGTCACATTACCTTCATGGTACCAGCGTGTTAGTAATTTGACTGCCAACATCATTTTTGTGGCAGGGTTCGTGTTTACAGAGATAATACCGAGAAAAGTTAGTACAGGACACTGCAAAATGACGTCGACTACTACCATCCTACCAACTAACCTCCGTAAAACTATGTTTCCGCGTTTTTTGGCCGATTTTGACTATCTGTACATTCATTGGCTCTGCGAAGTAGGAAAGGAAAGTTACGTAATCGGCTGAAACAAAAATTTTTGTTGCGATCTCTTCAGATTTTTACGCTTTAAGACCTACTGAGACCGAAAAACACTATTTGGGGGTTGTGTGCTGTGAGAGAGAGTGGCACTGCGAGGTTGTCTCTGAAGAAAGTCCGTCGTCGCTGCTGGCCCAGTCCCGAGCAGTGTCCAGTAATCCTGGACGTTCAAGAGGTATTTGGCAGCCGGGATCTTGCGCTAACTTGAAAAAAACCAAGAGGCGCAAATATGACAATAAAATGAAATGAAATTTACTGACATATAAATATGATAGAAGAAGAAAGAAACGTTGAATACAGTCAATATATTGGTAGCTGTAGGCATAGCCCGTGCTGCCTCCAAGAGTCAATTATCTACCTCCATATTAAGTTGAAAATAATTAAATTAACTCTTTATCACAAATATGCTTGCCAACGCTAAACAAAGAAAATTCAAAATACCTCACCTGTACACATATTGACTAATTAAAAAACCCTCGATAAAGTCTGCCCAGCCAGTAGTAATGAGCCAAGTAAACACTAGTTTCTTATATCGAATCTGCTGAAATTTCCAGGGAATCTCATCTTCGTAGTTATTTTATTTACAAGATTCAAGATTATGTAGAGGGGACTCCGGGTATAAATCACGATACGACGACGCATATGCACCACATTGCCTCTAAACCTGAATCTTGTTTCATAATGAACGATAAAGTTCACTGGATGCATAAAATTATGATTTTTGTGAAAGAACTTAATGCGACGTTCACGTAGATTTGACGAAGTGAGAACACCTTAGCACATTGGGACAATTGCTCTGTAGAGTATCGCCTTGGCTTCTTAAGATAAGTTTTCAGTACTGCCTTTTGTAAAATAATCAACCGTTGTAAGTGAGATACATTCGTTCCTTCCCAAGCTATCACTCCAAATTGCAGCAGTGACTGAAAAAGGGCAGTGTACATGAGTTTTAACTAATCACTTGGAAAAATACATCGTACTGAGTAAAATATGTAAGACTTAGTATGGCGGTGAGAAATACTACTGCCGATCTCTCGATCAGAGTTGTGCTAGTCTGAGGACTTTAAACTGGTCCCCTAGTCGTAGACAAGGGAAAGCAATTCCTTGGCTCATCAGCTTCAAGAGCCCACCCTCCAGCACTAAGTGAACCAGACCAGCACGAGTCCTTCTCATTCAGCCACTACGCACACACCCAGCCGACGCACCTCCTCAGCACTAGAAGCAGGATTGTGCGAACTGGGGTCTGTCTGAGAATACAAATCAAGCTGAGTATTGAAGTCCCAGAAGAACCGGCTCGTCCAACAGTCCGACTCAACCCATGACCTCCAAAGGGTTTATGGATGTTTTCAAACAACCTTCAGGCCTTCCCCGCCACTGGGGAGTCCATCAGTACATGCTACCAGTTGCTGAGCAGCTCCTAGGTTTCCCCGGGCCCGCCAGCGGCCTTCTGGTATGCCTACGGGACTTTGCAAACTCCTCTACTGCTTCCTCCAGTAGAGCCAACTAGCCACCTTCTTCTGTGTGCCTTTCGCGTACGCCATTGGCCTGAAGAGGGTTCAAAGAACACTCCTAGCAAAGTCCTGCAGCGCCGCCAGGAAGCCAGCTGCCGCCTCATCAGGGGTTAGGTCCGGCGGTGTTGGAAGGTCGTGTGGTGAGGCAGGGTAACACCAAGGTTCCAACATTAAAAATCTCCTGGCGCGGCGTGTGGCGCAAAAAAAAGTGCCGAGGTATGACCAATCAAAAAGGAACTTTCCTCGTTCCTGAGTGGATTAGGAAGATATAGGAAGATAGATGGTAGTCGTCGTTCGTCAGACCTGAAGGTTGTTTTAAAACATCCAAAAAGTCATGGGATGCACTGTTGGATGAGTCGGCTCTGGGACGTAGTGGCTTCAATACTCAGCTTGATTTCCATTCTCCGACAGACCCCAGTTTGCACCATTCTGCTTCCTGTGCAGAGGAAATGCGTCGGCTGGGTGTGTCTGCGAGTTGCTCGGGCCGTACCTAAACTGGTGGTCATTCTATCGTCGAATGTCCTCTTATCCTACTTTCCTCCCCCCCCCTCCCCGTCCAAACCTCATTTATTTATTTTCTCATTTTTGAGTACCATTTATTTCAGCTTACCGAAGGGAAAGGGGGTGGGGAACTAGAATGTACTGTAACGGGGCGAATCAAACCCTTCGATTCAGTGGAGGCTCGTCCGGGGCATTTGTGCTGACTGGGTACCTCAAATGCCCCGATTTGCTCGAGACTTCGCTGCTGTCAGTTGTAACCGAGCCGGTTCCCTCGTCACTGTGTCGCCCCCGCTCGCGTTCGCTCCCACTCAGTTCCCTGTCTATGGCAGAAAACTTCTCTGTATGTAATTGAGAAAAACTCTGTTCGAGTTGCAATCGATTGATATCGTACTAACTCCCCAACTCTCTTAGTGCGATATTGCTTACTATATTAATCCCCCACACTAACAGTACCAAAAACTAGGGGTTTCCCATTTTTCTCAAAAACGGCTTGAACAATTTATATTAAACTTTCAAATTACCTTCTACTAGTCAGTACCAAACTTTTCTTTCCAAAATTATCATCATGAAACCTAGGTCAACCGAGATATAGGCCAACGAAGCAAAAATAGGTTTGTCGCCTTTCTACGGATGAACTAATTTTCACCAAATTCGCAGGACGTTTTCAAATAGTTAATACCAATATATTTTTTTCAATAAATGCCCATTGAACAGAAATAAAGGGTCGAAATCAGACGAAAATAATGTGTTGGTGAACTGTTTTGTTGTTTTGGTTTATTATTCATTCTGAATAACAACCCTATGTTTTCGGTTACGAAAAATTTTTTACAACCCCCCCCCCCCCAAAGCTTGATACTTTACGTTTCAAGACATGGAGATTCCAAATTTGCAATGTCCGTCCGCCGTCCGGGCCGTTTTGTGCCTTTAACGTGGTCTAAAAAATTCGTTCTTTCGCACAAAAATCCCATTTGGTATCTAGTTGTGCCCGCCATCTCAGCAATCCCATCGGACGAAGCCCATGGTTGTTATGGACAAAAAATGGTTAAAATTAACAAAACGCAGTATAATGCGGGAACTACAGCGGAAGTCAACGTTTCGTCGTTAGTACTCCCTCCCTCCCTCCTTCCCACCCGTCATATCAAACTCAATCACCTGCCCGCTCGACTCGCAACGCCCTTTCAACTCTTCCTGACGGGGCGCCAAGCCCTCTTCCTCCGCTCACCCCTCCATCGTATCATAAACGCCTACAGACGTTTACGGGCCCGTGGCGCCAGGGGAATATTTAGTTACCGTAGTTCTATTGTAGCCAGGTCATGTTTCGTATGGATTACTAGAATTCGATGCTGAATTGAATGGGATGGGTCTCGGAGCAGTAATACTAGGTCAAGCTGTTCATGAGAATAATACACCATTGTGTAATAATTTGCAGGTTTTTAGTTAATTTCTCCGTTCAACGAGAACCAATCACTTAATCTAAAACTCGTGACTCTCATTTGATGGTGGTGGCGGTGGTGGTGGTGTTGGGGGGGGGGGGAGTTGTTGGACAACGATATTTCGCAATCAGTTTGCAAGTTGTGGATAATGGTTTTTGTTATTCTCAGCTCTCCAGTTCTTATGTCCACACTTAGGCGAAAATTCATGATTTCATGAGTGCTGGGAATGCTGTTCCCGGTTTTGCTGTTTGTTGTTTATTTTCGATTAAAAAGGTTTCTTGGGAATCATGATTCATGTTTTTACTTTCTGTAGTACTACGAATAAGGAAGGAAAGTTGTGTAATCGGCTGGAGAAGAAGTTTATTCTTCTACTACGTAAAATTATTGTACTTTTTCTCTCTTCGACCGATTTAAAACATTACTTTAAAAAGAGATTAATGTACTAAGCAATGATTTGTAGTCCAGTTAATTGGATCTTTGGGAGCTCTCTTCTTCGAGCTGCTTCGACTGAAACAATTCCTGAATGAGATCGAGCCCTCTTCCTCCTGAGTTACGAGTTTGGTCGCGACCGAGAGAGACGTCCTCGGGCTAAAATTAAATCCGTTCCCTCGCTCCAGGAGATATCTGTCGATTGTTATTACTCATCCGAAGGCCAAGGGCAACAACATCTGACGTGCGTTAACCGGACAAACCGGAGACTCTTCATTTACGTTCATCCGAGGTCCACAGCCGTCAAACGTGAGTCGACGTCGTTTCATTGTCTCCGGGCCGGTCGATATTTAGAAAATCGGGAGGACCGACCGAGTTGTTTGAATTTTATTCGGATTTGTTTTCCCACAAATCGGATCCGAAAAGGAAAGTTAAGACGTGACATCTCTTCGGAACATGACGTGACTGGGCGGAGGCGATTTATTATTTTTACATAGCCAAACGGGGCTATTTCGAAGAAATTCTACTCCAACGCGCAACAATATCAACACGATCGACCATTTTAGTGGTACACGGTGGAACGCGCTTCGATATTCGTGATATTTGTCTTGTTCATCTTGTTATCGACTATAAATGAACATGGGTGTAATTTAATATTTTGTCTGAAACATGTTTAACGCTACATTTTCAAATATTGATAATGTTTGAACAGAAGAAGTGTTTAATCTTCGTGAAACCCGGAAAGACCAAAAATTGTCCATTTCTCCACCTTGATCTATCTTTATTAGGTGTAAAGTCCCAGAAGACGAGCTGATGACGAGCGTTTGAATGCACTGGACTGGGCCCCGGGCACTAGGGGGGTGGTTTATGAGCGGTTGTGCACTGCGTCCAGTTATATGGGGCAGAGGTGTGGGCTGATACACTCAACATTAGCTTCCACAGGCCCTCTGCATTGTTTGCTCGAACTTGACAGTTTCTCAGGAGGCTGGTAATGATTGTTATCTCAATCCACAGAAAGAACCGTACCCGTCAAGGGGGAAACTAGAGTGGGGCTGCCAGAAGAAAAAGAAGGGACTGTGGTTCTTGGGAGGTGGCAGGACGAGTGGGACAGAGCCCAGAAAGGGTGGTGGACCAGTCAGTTGATTCCATCACGTGGTCCATACATAGCTAGGGTGGTGCCTCAATTTGGCGGATTTCTACCTTACCCCTCTCCCAGGACATGGAGCATTTATTGTGCATCTGCAAGCCTCAACTGCTTGCACTGTAGAGCAATTATACTTGACGCTCCAGGGCCATATTCTGGTGGTGAGCATGGTGGAAGACACAGTTGGCTGGCTCACCCTAGAAGTGTCCGTCCACACCATGTTGAATCCTGATGAAATCTGGAGGTGTATTACTCAATATATCCAAGTGGTACTCAACCAGAAGAGGATGGAGCTTGCTACTCCAGGGCTAGTATCTCGCTGGAATGATGAATGAAGACATAAAAGTGGGGGCTCATGTATCTCCCAAGCTGCTGGGCAGTATGCAAGGATGTTAGGGAATGAGGGCACACTGCATGATTCTCTCTCTCGAGAGAAGAGGACAAAAAAGAAGAGCGGCGGTCGCAGATTGGCGTGAGGGCCAACCTGACGCAATGTGCTATTTATGGGTAGGTTCTCAAAACGCTGGAGTGAATTAGGTTTCAAAAAACACCAAAACAAAATGCTGAATCCTGGGCACATTATGAGGTTGAAGTGAATACGTCAATGTTACATGGCGAGATTTAGCATTACTTAGCCGCATCCAAAGTTCTAAGAGACATGAGTAAGACGTATGTCGTCCGAGGACCCTAGGCAGTTCGAGCCGGTGCCCAGTCAAGTGGGGTTTACCCCTCCAATGCCAACAACATCGCTTCTTGGCCAGACACACCCTGCCTATGGGTGGCAGGCACTACCATGAGGTGCTGTTCCCACACCTACGTTTCTTTCATAGATGATTTTCGTGGATTAGGCTTGCTACGGCTTGCCACGTGGGAAAAGGGGTCAGTTTGCAAGGAACCGGAACTGCAGTCCCTTTCAGTCAGATACCAGTGTTCAGTGGGCAGGCGTTCACACCATTCCGTCAGAGACTTTCCGCTACTTAAACTAGAACTTCCTTATGGCCACAGTTTCCGAGGTCGAGCTCATTTCTCTTCCTGGCACCAGTTTTCCTTAGAAGAGGAGTCAGTGGCTCTTGCTCTCAATATATTCACATATGTGGTGCCAGTGCTGAGAGACAAGCTCCGATTTCCCTCAAACACCTTTTCGCGTTTACTTTTGACCCGACACAACCAGCGATCTCATCATTTTCATCTTGCAAAAGACGGTTGAAGTATAACACGAAATAAATTGGGCCCAAACAAGTTCCTTGAGGAAAACCGGATCACTAATGGCTGTTCCAAGCTCCGCCGCTTTCCTAGTCTTCAGAACGCCTCATTGCACTTTTTTCGGTCGCACTTGTAGTTTGAAAGCACCTCCGTCACACTGATTACGTAAATGATTGATTAGTCGACCCTTCAAAAACCTTCGACCTTCTTTTTTTTCTGTCTCCCCAGCTCCCAGACAGGTTTTTTTTATTCGACAGTAAAAACTAATTAGGTTTGGGAAATACGAGGAAGAAGATGAGCAGGTTCTCCAGAGAAGGGAACCCTCTTTGGGAAGATTAAGGTGCTCAGTGGGTCTGGGGGTCTCCAGAGGCTCCACAGTACGTGACAGTTTCCTCTCCAGCCGAAGGAGTCGTGGACGAGAGGACGTTGAGCGGCCGACGATCGTGATCTCCGAGCCCACCCTCAGTTTCAGCTCTCGATAACCTCATCATCTCCGGAGTCGAAAATTAGAAACGCTCTGTTGGGGGAACAACAGCCGTCTTCTTTTTTTTTCGAGCGATGCCCTTTCATGGGGAGTTCATCGACAAGTAGATCTCGTCGACGTTTGACTTCTGAAAGTTCGCCATTAAGTACCGGCTTCCTGAAGGCGACCTGCTGGACGCTTGACGTTGGCATTTCGGTTATGCTTATCCAATTTCGGCTAGTAATTCAATAACTGGCTGTACCTGGTTATAATAATAATAATGGTACTCAGCGACGGAACATCCCCCATCTTCCCCAAACTCTCCAAAATTGCCATGTGCAAAGTATATCCTTCGGAAACGATTGTACAGAACACAAATGAGATGCTAGTTACCTACAAAAAAAAAGACCGGAGAAAGAAGAAGATGTGAAGAACAAACTTAATGTTCGAACAATGTCACTCTCAGAATCACTCCAACGAAAAGGCACCAAGTACCAATGTTGCCCGAGAAGGGGGGGGGGGGTGAGAGCAGGTTGGGGGATGCAGCGGGGGGAGTGCAGATAGAAGGTGCCAACTAAGAGAAGGCAGGGGCCAGGAGTAGGTCAAAAGGTGGAGTGAACAAAAGCAGCAAGTTCGCTACGTGTAGTTCGTAGGGCAAAAAGGAACAGTCAGTTTGGAAGTTCATGTGGAGGGTGTGCAGGTCAACCTGAGCGAGAAGGAGGGGGAAGCATCAAGTCGGCCCTATAGGGTACTAAGGAGGAAGGAAGGCCAGGTCAATTATGATATGGCAGTCAGCAAGTGCGGTAGAGCGACCAGTAATCAATATCGGAACAAACGATTCCCATCTTGAAGGCTGTAGCACCAGCGAGTGGCACTCGCTCGATGTAGCAGCCATAAACAAGCTTCAGATACCATAGCGGTATTCCAGAATAGGGAGAACTAGTCCTCGATAAAGGGCAGTCAGGGTAAAAAGGTAGGTGAACTCCCTGGCGTGTCGTTTCAGAAAGCCGAAAGAATGCATCACACGAGTGGAAATCCGAGCAATATGATCGGTGAAGGTTAGCTGGGTTTACAAAAGTATTTCAAGGTGGGGTGCAGTTGTAGATGGAGTAGATGTGGAGCACAAGAGCATGAGAGCGATGGAAGGATGTTTTGCACATTTTGGTTGGTGGGTTAAAAAAAAAAACCAATTGCACCAGTCAACGTGGGAGTTGAGGTGATCTTGCGGGAGGGCACAGTCGGCATCATTCTGAAGGTGACCATGACATCGTCAGCATAGATTAGAAAATTGACCCGGGTCGAGGTAGCATGAACGTTGTTGATAGCAATGGTGAAAAGGAGGGGGCCAAGGTAGGAGCCCTGCAGGACACTGGAGGGGGTGACAAAGGGTGGTGAGAGGGCACCACTTGACCTCACCACCAGCCTATGATCCACTAGGTGATTGCCGACCCACTTCAATAGAGAACCCAAAACACCAAGCGACTCGAGGAACGTGTTGAAGGCCCTCGAGAAGTCAGTCGCCGCGAGATCCTTCTGTGAGCCCATATTTATGGCCAGTAGAGCGTACTCGCGCAAGAACATCAGGTTGTTAGCTTTGGAGCAACCAGACATAAAGCCATTCTGCTCCGTGGCGAGGAAACATCAATGAGACACGGGTAACAATAAGTTTCTCCAAGAGCTGGGGGATTGTGGAAAGAGTGCAGATGGGGCGGTAATTGCTAACGTCCTACCAGTCACCCTGAATACCAAGGTGATGAATGTCAACCATCTAGATACCGGGAACACTACTGTTGATGTTGAAGAGCTAGGCTAACGGAAAAGCTTACGATCCAGCCTACAGATGGACCCTGTAAGGGCCCTTGGAGACGGCCAGGCCTAGATAGGCGCCCAGGACAAGAGCCTTGCAAGGCGCTTGACTATCAGTCATTACGTTGACAGTTTTATTGTTGTATCCTGTTTCATGCATTATGACGGCCCAGTGATTATAGCACAAATCTGTGTTTGAAAAACCGTCGAAGTGTGATGCAGGGTATGTCCCACTCCTCCATGAGCCACTCCACACCCCAGAACCAGCACCTTCCAGTGTTTTATATCCATCTGTGCAGATATTGATGCCACTAGGAGGGCGAAATCGACCATAGGCTTCGTTCTGGTTATGCCGAGCATCTATAAAGGTATCCAAGTTCTTGAATATAGCCAGGTGTCCATTATTAGCTATCCCAAGCCTGGTTAGTCTGAATTCCACCTTCACACCCCAGCCTTAACAAATATATCAAGGGAAAGAGAGTCAAACATTTTCTCCATAGCATTCATACGTGTGATTTTTACCATCCTGGCTATTAGTAAGCACCCGAGGCTTTGTACTTTGGCTAAGTTGCTACAGTTCTCTCAGATAGCAGCTCTGTGCTGCCATACAATCGACCCACGAGATGATTGGTCTCCCAACGGTCTCATAAAACCAGCAGGCCATTCTAGACTAGGTTCCCCCACTCTCAGTTCCTCAGTTTTTACTCCTTGTTTAATATTGTGTGT
This sequence comes from Pachypeltis micranthus, assembly GCA_020466155.1. Lineage (NCBI taxonomy): Eukaryota > Metazoa > Arthropoda > Insecta > Hemiptera > Miridae > Pachypeltis > Pachypeltis micranthus. The sequence goes on from CM035778.1 coordinate 23,491,711, forward strand.
ATGTAATAGTTAGGGGGCTGCTGCAACCAAGAGTCAGGGTATGGTTTGAAACGTGCAGACAGGCTTTGCTCGTGAGAGACCAGGTTCAAGGGAATGACAATGAACGCATACCTGCCTCTAGTCCGCCAAAACGGTCCTCCTATTGTTTACGCTACTAGTGGAGCTCCACTATGTGAAAGCCCCTGCAATGGTGGATTCCTGACCACCAAGCATGAAACCAGGGTAACTCTGGACTCTAGGTTCAATTTCACACGTCGAGCGACGGTAGCCAAAGATGCAAATCATTGCTGGTGTTGGTGAGGGGGGGGACGTTATCCACCACGCTGCCTCAGGGCAAATAGCGGCTGCAATAAGTGCGCTAAGGGAGATCCTCCACAACATGGTGTGCAGTAGACTGGTCAGCCCCCACTATTCCTTCCACAAGAGAGAGAAAGCTCCCAAAAGAGCCGCTGAACACCACACCAACCTGAACAGGAACAGTCGTTATGTGAAGAAAACTGACCCGCTGAATCGACATTATTAAAAACGCAAAATGCAGGATATTCTAAAGACTGCCAAACACTGCATTATCCGTATTCCCGCTGCTTTTTTATTGACGATATCAATTTCTTGATGAAAATTCTCTTCTTAGTTTCGAAAAACGCCGACAATACGTCTCAGCTGACATAGTCAATTCATTTTGTTTCAGAAGTGAAAGACGACTGGCGCCCCCTGGATTTGCTGATGACTTGAAAAACAGGTGAGACCATTCGCGCGAACCGTAAAGTAGTTATAGGCGTACTTCTCTTGTTTCCTCCGCTTTTTCTTCGGAGGCCTCTCTTTTCGTTTTTTTTTTTTTTTTTGTCCTACGACGAGTCGTCTTCCAGCTTTCTCGCTCCATAAACCTCGAAGCTTTGTCTACGAAAAATTGAAAGTTCCTTTAGCGGAAAAAGAGACGCGGATTTATTATCTGGTTCCCTTCGTTGCCTTTTGTCGACGACGAATTGATATTTGACACCGTTTCACGACAAAAAAAAGAAACAACGGCCTCTTCCTTCCTGTATAAAGGGTAACTTCGCGGGTATACGCGTTTTTCGATGAACCGAAGGTGTGGAAATTCGGTGGTAGGTGTATAAAGACAGTGGTGGACTTTGCGGACTTTTTGGGCCTTCGCGGAAGTGATGCTGACTCCTAATCATACTGTAGTTAGACCAAGGTCTGTGTAATGGTAGATGTGGTGGGGACTGAGAGTTCTATTTGGGACAAAACCCTGGAAACCCGCGTCAAACATGAAATGTATGCTAGTTCTAGTTGCTCTGCTTCATATGTCTGACCTGGGACGTCTTCTTCTGCTCTACTTCATGATGTCGAGGTGACCCTGGACGCACTAGTCGTGTACTCGGAAACTACGCTAGGGATTCCCAAATTTAAGAGTTGGACACTTCGGGATCACCGACAAGAATTATGAGGATCGCCAGGAAGAACAAACGGCTTGGTCGTTACGAACGATATCTCAATCTGTTTGTAGCAATGCGACATCAACGGTTGTACTAAACACATACCATATTCGCTAACTGCTTCCAGAAATAACCCGTCACGGGACCTTAATACGAAAGGGGAGATGGGCTACGGAATTAAATCAGGAGATGATCTCGATCGATAATTGAACTGTATGGATGAACGGCAGGCTCACAGGCAGACAATATGGGTGTACTAAAGGAAGGTCCACGAGAATGTCCTGTAACGTACTAAGTACGTCGTCGTAGCAGTTTTGATTGACATCAGGAGAGCGTTTGACAACATTTCGTGGACAGCGCTCCTCAATGAGTTTAAAGTTCAGGGAATCCGCCGTTACCTGCACTTGCTCTTTAGAAGTTACCTAACAGACAGATGCTACGTTCTAGTGCAGGCGTATCTCCGCCCAGACAGCGATTCAGAAGAGGTGCCTACTCGGTTTGGTCCTTGCAACTGGAGACTGGCTGTGAGCCACACGCCTCTGCTGATTATGGTTAGTTGTGCGCAGTCGATTCGTCAAGTCGAGACCAAAACCCACCATCTGCCCCACACAGGCACCCAGTGGGGCGAGCAAGTCAAGCTGCAGATGCCTGAGGAAAGAAACCAGTTACTCCTCCAAAAGGGAAAACCTTCTTGAGGAAAATGTCAAGTACCTAGGAAGGAATATAGATCAGAGGAGTAAATGTGTTACCATGACACTATGCTTATTTACAAAGCCATCTATCTAGCCGTGACTGGTACTGTCCAGTTGTCCGGCGTAGCGAATTTGCAGTCAATCAAAAGAGAGTGTTACGAGAGGATTTTTGAAATGTTTGGAGAGTGGCTGACTCAGGCAAAAATTACAGCGATCGTGAGCTCCTCCGATCCATTGCCCAACTTTCGTCGGGAATATGAGCCATCGTTTTTAATCACTAGACTACGATCACCCTGGTGCCTTTAATGGGAGTCAGTCGGTACTGAGCAATGGAGAGCTACGCTCCTGTGAATCACCAAGTCCTATAAGACTGTATGAACAGAAGCCCTCCAGGTGATCACTGGTCAGATACCGGTTGACTTGGCTGTTGAGTGCATGGTTGACAAGTGGAGAGAGAAACGGGAGCTTCCCCCGCTTTGGGCTGAACTCCGTGCGGATCTCACCCCAGAACAGAAACTTGCCGCCATCGACGAATGGGCTCTAGAGAAATGGCAAACGAGATGGGAACCCTCGTCAAAGGGATGTGACACATACGAGTTTTGCCCCAACACCCGTGAACATCTTGGGAGAAAGTGGGTGGAGCAAGACCACTGAATGAGCCAGTTCCTCACGAGACATGGTGACTTTAATGCGCGGCTCCAAGAAGCTTTTCTCTCAAAGACTTCCTATCATGCACGTCCTGCGCCTCCAGTTCGGAGTAAACTAAAAACCTCGTGATGCTCCACTTTAGTTCCTGCAACAGTGAGCGACGGTTGTTGGAACCGCAAACACATCTACCAGCACTGACTGCCACAAAACAAGCCTATAACACTGTTGATCCGTCCCTTTGAAACTCGCCACTCAGATCTGGCGAGGGGCCAGATTAAGAACTCCTCCCAGATGGTACGGGATCCCTCAGGTGGCTTCGTACAACAGGCAACAACTCTCCACTGGAAAACAGGCGAAGGCCCAAAAACCTGTCGTACCACTGCAGGTCTGGGCCAGGCGAGTTGCCAGCTTCATGCACGATAGCATAACTCCTATGACAGTGACTGATATCACTCTCGCTGAGAGTTCAGGAACATTAATTTTGATAAGGCAATGTGTATTAATTTACACAAATAACTTAGACTGGAGATGAATTATTATTGAGTTTCCATGATAACTCTTCAGGATGCCTGCTCATCCCCTGGCACGGGCAATTCCCTACATAGGGGAATAGACTTCAGAACTGTGCAGCTGGCCATCTGACAAGCTTTATCGGATTTTCGTATTACGTACTTCATTTTCTATGGAAATTGGGTAAGAAAGGTGGAAGAATCGGGAGTTGGAGAACGTAAGCATTTTGTTTCCAGCTCAGTGCATGCAGCGAGTTCGTGTTTGCTTGCAGGTCCTCTACGACTTCATGAATACTATCCGCTAGAGGCTGGCGACGGAAGTGCCTCGATAATTCAAGTCACGCAACCAACCAGTAAACGAAAACCCCGAATGAGACGTCCGCTCAAGTCCGCGGAACTAAAATGCGGGCAATTCGAATTAAGTCGTATCGTTTATTGACTGTCCGCTTTTACTGACCTTATTTCTGATACGAAACAAGCGCTCGGGGTTTTTTTCTGCTGCTTGACGGTAGGAGATTGAACGTTGGAAGACCGCAGTATTCCATTCAGGCTCCAGGTCATTTTAATATCCAATACCGGCCCTTTCACTCGGCTACATCGATGAAAATGATCCGATGAAACGCTTTTTCTCTCTCGTGGCAGTAGGGCAATCAAGGTCGATTGAGCTGCTCCTAATTATAATTTTTCTCGTCCTATCGGTTTCGTCAGCGGGTTTTCACGTCCGCCAACTTTTACCTTCAACCTTAAATTTCTCCAGGGTCCGGCGACTGGTTTTTTTGTTTTTTCTTCCAGCGAGGGGTAATTAAAAGGCCATTGACAATTAATCAACTGCGGAATGCGAAGCTGGATCTTCGCGTTTTCGCAATTAGTCGAAGGAAAGAAAGTCATCGCGGTGTCATTATTTGTTCCATGTTCGAAGGTATCGAATTCCATAAATATCGCATAAGTGCCCTCACTTTCTCGCAAAATCTCTTTTTTCTCGCCCCACCAATGCAACAATTTAGAGTTATAGTGCATGACAACGGACCCGGGACTGTTTAGCACATTGTATCAGGTTGGCCCTCCCGCCTCTGTGCAATGGAAGCTCATTCTTGTCCTCTTCATGCAGCGTGTTCTGCACAGCAGTTTGGGAATCTTCATTCTTGATCCTTGCCAAATACTGGCCCAAGATCAACAATATCTATAGTTCTCTGACTCTTTGCGCACTGCAGCCTGATGACCTATTGTGCAAGTCCCAATGTCTTGCAGGTTCATGCCTAGCCTCCAAGGAATGCCGGGTATTTCCTGCAAGAGTCTTCTTCGATGTCCACCCTAGGAGAAGTAGCACAGAAGAATAGAAATCGCTCCCTGTCAAGTCTCCAGCACTGGGCCAGGGTGTGGTAGGGTGTGTCCTCTAATGTGCCATGCCATCACCTTACTGCATTGTCCAGTGATGATCCCTACAATCTCAGAAGGCTCTGTCTTATCTCATGTGTTTTCTCAGAGATAAAGTGTTTGGAGTGCCTCACTCCCACAGCATTCCACACTGTCTGGTGCATTCTTCCGGCATATTCCTCCGCAGTTCTCTTGACTAGTGACAGAAAAGTCCCACAGTGTGCTGCATGGTTCGCCCTCTCATTTCCAATGATCCCCTTATGCCCAGGAACCCAATACACGTTAACTCTATTGTGTTTGCTCGGGGATCGCACCCTGCACTCCCGCTCAAGTTTTGACGTGCAGTAGATCATCAGCGCCTTACACGACGCTTGAATATCAGTCATAGATAGTTTCATTGCTATGGTTCCCCTGGAGATCAACAAACTCCATCCTATATTGGCTGAGCGCTGCCCTCGCAAATTGAGCAACGCAGCTCTAGTTTTAATCGGACTGCAACATGAAGCGAACGAATGCCTCTGGCTGACTGTGTCTTTCACTCGCCCTCCCACCTTTGGTACGGGAAGCGTCACCAGCATTCATTATTTCATCAGCATTCACCATTGCCCTGCAGTGCAGGCAGTTTGGGCTTGCTGCGCTACAGATTCGACGCAGGTACGCCCTAAACGGCCAGAAGGCTGCCAGTAGGTGGATTGGCCACCACTAATACTCTTTCCTGAGAAACTGTGAAGTACAAGCAAGAGGTGGGAAGGGCACACCTGTACATCCGCTTCCCTTGATAGCCAGTTCTCAGTAGATCAGCCCACACATCCGCATATAAGTGGACGGAGTGAATAACCCTGAAAAGGACCTTACGAAAGCCGTCACTTAAATTGATGAACCTATCCATAGCACTCTATTTCCTCATTTTGTTCCTCTTCAACTATTATTGTATCTACCTGTTGAGTGGTACAATCGATCATTCGGTACCAACGTCATAATCATAAGCTGCAGACTTGTGGTGGACGAACCAACCTCACCATCGCCCCACTCACGCCATGAACCAGCTGTCCTGGTCAATCGGCTGCCTGGTGCACTGTCTCTTCTGGTGGTAGGCAATGCTCAGTGTATCGGACCACACAGCATGGAGCACTGCTGACTGGTCAGGACCAACGACCCCAGTGACGCCCCAGTCCTTGTCCAGATACCACCCCAGTGATGCTGCTGTCTCAACCCTCGAATGAATGTGCACCAGAAACCTGTCATGACATATCTGTGTCTCATGATTCAGTGAGTGAAACTGAATACCATTAGCGAGCGCAACGTTATGATACTAGCTTCTCGAGCTCCCCGTTGCTGTAGCCAGTGACGCCACATCAATGGCTTGATAATGTCAGTAATCTGTTCCACGGATGCCAACTGAAGCCCACGTCACCCACGCTAACGCACAAGAGCAGTCGTAAACTCTAAAGGCTTACTGTGCTCAGGGACAGATGAAGTCAACATACCATACCACGGCAGCTGATTCCTAACGAATCCAAAACCTGCAACAGCATGAGCGTCATCCCATCCAGATGCCTTTGAAGCAAGCATGGGTTATGGCTGAAGAACGGAATAGCGGTTGAAAAATATGGAACTCCCAGTCCTCCAGATCGAACCAGAGCGTGAATGTACACACATAGGATGCTATGTGGGAGGCCTGGTCAAGCACACACAGCAGAGCGGACCATTCTATCAGACTTGTCCAAAAACCAGTGCGTGCTTTGGCTTCAGCAGAGCCCTGGAAACTTTCCGAAGATAATTCATTCATCGTCTGAAGCTAAACGCAGCGAAGTCTTTTACCCACCCCGTGATCTCAAAACACTCGAAGTGCGTTGATGTCGAACACCGAGCACGGCCTGGAAAATAGTTCTGGTCAGGAGCTTTTTGACCATACGGGGGTTACAAACACAAAGGGTAAAATCTCAATTTCGCAAAAGGAAGGAAAAGGTCAGGTGGAAAAGCGCAAATAGCAGCGCGGAAGCTTCGCGTTCTCACCCCCTTCAAACATGTTATTTCACGTTGATTTCTCGCCACGTAACGTTGAGCAATAAGATCGACCAGCTGGTGGTAAAAACGCTTTTAGCCAAGAAAGGCGATAACACGAGTGAAATCCGCCGTGTTGTAAAATAGTTTTACTTCTTCGGTCGTTTTGCATACAATGGGAACACGGAGGAGATACAGAGAAGGACGAAAAGAGGCTCTGGGGGGGAGGCTCTGGAATTGGCGACACGACGTCGCTTCCCAAACCCCGATTGTGTGAACTTTTTGGAAGAGAGTCGCAACGAGGTCTTGAGAAGCGGTTTTATTGATGGCTCGCCCTGGAGGGAGGTTATTTCCTGTTTATTTGAAGATTCCGCAATTTCCACGGAATGGAGCTTCGATCGTGTGGGAAACTCCCCGGAATTGGGGCTCTGGATTGTGCCGACAGGTTGAGAAATGGAATATTGCGCAGGCTAAGAGAAACAGTTTGAATGACATCCAAATGAGTTGATCGCACTACGAAACTGCACCAAAACATCAATTTTAGCGCGGAATGCGCTTCCAACTTCCAGAAACCGTCCCGTTTCATTGGAACTTTCCATCGATCCACAATCATTCCCCAAGTGCGTACGCACCAAAAGCCAACAACGTCAAAAACTATAAAAATATGTTACATCAAACTAAAATCCCCGATGAAAGAAAGACAATAATGGAAATTGCACAAATCTACAGGTACAAACGAAACTGGGTGGAACGGAATAAATTAAAATTCATTTGGCCATCTAGCATTTCTTCATTTACTTTTTATTATTACCGTTTTCGCCAAATAAACGTATTCTGAACGTTCAATAAATACTAACAGTTAGGGAACCGGCGAAGAATCAGGCAATTCAGACAATCGGGAGGCTGAAGAATCTTCCACTTTTTCGAATTGTAGCAGCAGACTCTAGGCAACACGTACTTGGACATCTAGGGGGCTTTTGTTGTTTACACGACGACGGTTATATCAGTCATGGAAGTTGCGGTTTCGCTAATGTGCAAGAGGCCTGCCCCTGCAGCATCCACCGAACTCAGACCTGCGGAGGTAACGTAGGTATTTGGTCGTTAGCCAGTCTCCCGCAACCTGCACTCGCTCGTCAGAAGTTACCTGACAGACAGAACTGCTACGATTGAATGCAGGCATGTCTCCGTTCAGAGAAATATTGAGAAGGGGTGCCCACAGGGCTCGGTCCTTGGACCAGCACTCTGGAATGCCTTCCTGGTCTTCTCAGAAGGCTTATGGAGACTGACTGCGAGCCATACGCCTATGTGGGTGACTTCACTCTGCTGATCTTTGCAGAGTCAGTCCACCAAATCGAAGAAAAAAACCACCCCCAATGTTGCGAGCACGTCAAGATGCAGGTGGCTGAGGAGGAAAAAAACACAGCTAATCTTCTTGAAAGGAAAAGTGAATAATCCACCCTCAATGCGACCAGAGGCTCGTCAAGTATTCAGGAGTGAATATAGGTGAGAGGTGGGGCTTCAACCAACACCTACTGTCCCTTAAAGGCACTACCAGTGCAAGGTTTGCCTCACTGCGTGCAATTACTAAGGGCACTTGGGGTGTGTGTTGCCATAACACTATCCTCATGAGTAAGGCCATATATCTAAGCGTGATTGGCTACTGCCCTATTGTCTGGGCTAGCAAACTAACATTCAATCAAAAGATCCTAGAGGGCTGCGCTCCTGTGGATCACCAAGGCCTACAAGACTGTGTCAGATGATTTGGCCATTGAGCGCATGGTGATTGGTGACAAGTGGAGAGGGAAACAGGAGCTTTGGGCTTAACTAGCAGCCAACTATCGCTGACTGTTGTAGAAACTCCGCGAGGAACTGACTCGTCCAGGGGCCCTGCTCAACCCATTTTCTTGAAAGACGTTCAGGGTCGCAGGGGAAGAACTCATACGTGTCACGACCCATTGACGAGAATTCCCATCTCGCTTGCCATTTCTCTAACGCCCATTCGTCGATGGCGGCAAGTTTCTGTTCTAGGGTGAGGTCCACACGGAGTTCAGCCCAAAGCGGGGGAAGCTCCCGTTGCAAAGTGCTGGTAATCCTTCCCATGACACACACACACACAGGTCTGTTTCCTTATTTGATGACTGTACCTAAACCCTCGACGAGAGTTATATTAGCCATGGATGTTGCAGTTTTGCTAATATGCAAGAGGCCTCTGCAGCATCCACCGAACTCAGACCTGCGGAGGTACTGACCACCTGAGGAATCCCGAACCATCGGGGAGGAGACGGTTAATCTGGTTTCCTACCTGATTTGACTATTTACTTGGGTGGCAAGTTTCAAAAGGACAGATCAACTATGACCACTGCGGTGTAGCAGTACGTGGTTTCTTGTTTCCTCCGCACTGAAGGCACAAGACGTGCATGACGAAGAAAAAAGAGAAAAGAAGTGGAGCCACGCATCGAAGTCACCTTGTCCCGCGAGGATCTGACTCGTTCAGTGGTCTGGCTCAACCCATTGTTTTAAAGACGTTCTAACGCCCGTTCGTCGATGGCGGCAAGTTTCTGTGCTGTGGTGAGATCCGCATGGAGTTCAGCCCAAAGCGGAGGAAGCTCCCGTTGCACTCCCCACTTGTCAACCATGCACTCAACGGCCAAGTCAACCGTAACTGACCAGTGATCACCTGGAGTGCTTCTGTTCATACATTCTTATAGGCTTGACGCGCTCGCACCATTGGGTGACGTGGTGGGGTTTTTCTTCGATTTGGCGGACACACTCACACGCCTTAGTAACGATCTGAAGAGAACTTGACTGTATTTTCCAGCAGATTACTCCGTAGGGCTAAGGGTAGCATACAAATAAAACAACGCCGGAAATCCTAGGAATTACTTGTACGTTCGCCATACGTTACAGGTTGTGCCATGCGTATGAGCAACTCAATAAATTCTAAATTTTACGCACTTTCCTTTTATTTTCCTTGGCAAGCGCACAAGGTGCTGAAGAAAGTTTTGTGATGCTCAGTGCTCGACATTTAATGTGTTTTTAGTTCTTCGGCAGAGTGGAACGTCGTTGCTTTTGTGTGAGTTTTAGTCGATTCTACCCTAAACGACGTTGTTCAATCAGTCAATCAACCCTGCCCTTTCATTTCTGTTGCCTGATCAGTTTCGAACGCACCATACAGTTGTTGAGGTTTACAAAGGCCTGACGCGCGTCAATTTATTTTGTTCGATGAAACGGAGCGGATTACCATCGTGAATACCACAAAACGGTACTCTCCGCGTGATGAATGAGGTCTGAAGGTCCGGCTTTCGAGCTCTGACAGCTCAATGCCCTTAAACGTGGTCATAAGCTACGCTCTCGTCTCGTCTCATCGGAAAATTGCCTCGTTTACGACCTTTTGTTTCTTCGGGCTTCTCAATGAGGTTATCCGCGTCTTCGTCTGATTTCGGCGTTAACCCCCTTTTTAAAAATTGACGGCAGAAGGGGCGGAACGTTGTTTGAACGGCCGGAGCGATTGGTTTCCACTTGTTTAACTGCTTTCCAAGGAGGTAAATCACGACTGTTGATTGGTTTTGGACGTGGAGGGCCTCAACTGAGAATCTGTTAAGAGAACCCTCACTGCCATTTCTGTAACATCAAGGAGATTCGCGGCGTTGCCTCGTTGAGATCTGGAGATTGAGAACGGCAATCTTCCGTGACTATTTGAATGCCTTCTTGTCGTCTAGAGAGCACTCTTCAACAATGTTGTTCGGCGCGGGCTAAATTAGTTGGGATCTTGAGCTCGGAACATCCGCACTTGCCCCTGATCAGAAGTCCTTATTTCCGGCCTTCCCAAAACATCGACACCACCTTTTACTGACCTCAAGCCCTTTGTGCCAAGAGACAACGGATTTCCCCTTTCTGGACTTTCCAAAATACCCTCTTCCCACCCCTCTATTTACTTCCTCTCCACAACTCACAGCTCTTCCCAAACACTAACTCGCAATACACTCATATATTAGCTCTCATCATACTCTCATTTCTACTCACTCTCTCTCCAACAACTGCACTATTCAGGCAACCAGTTCACTTATTCAGACTCCCCTGTTCGCGTTTAAATACTCACACTCGAACTGATGTCGCTCACTCACGCTCACCACACCCATTTAGTTCTCAATTCACTGACACGAACTGATGCCAACGGGATTTCGTGACGTTGCCACTTCGCTGGCGCCAATCACCACTGACTGTTAGAACTGTTTGGACTTCACTTCCCACCAGTTTCTCCATCTCTTTCTCAACAGTTTGTCACCAAGCTCTGTCTCATATAGAACACGCTGCAGTATGCTACTCACTCACTCATTCCAGGGAGCCAGCTGTGGGCCATACGACTCTGCCAGAGCTGCAGGACCAATGGCATTTCGCTGTGGCACACATTGGGCCCATGTCCTAACTCCCCAGCAAGCCTGTGGGGTTGGCCCGCTTAGTGTCCCAGCCACTGCTAGTACCCACTGCCTTACCTCCCTGTGTTTGGAGGAGGGGAAGCTTGATTCAGAATTCAGAGGTTGCAGCGTTGCAGGTTCTGCGTGGCAGAGCTGGAGTCAGTGAAACGTGTACTGTGTACTTCTGAGGGGCTGGCTAAGGTGTGCTTCAGAGTGCATGGGGTTCTTCACCTGCAGCCGGATGAGGTTGCAGTGACAGACAAGGTTGTCCTGAGAATAAAACTAGGGTCTTGCGTTGGACTTTAGCAGAGCACGCTTCTCCCAGTGGGACTTGAGCCATTCGTAGGTACCACCAAAAGCCACTTGAATAAGGAAGTTGGCAAGTAGGAGAAGGGCAGGCCACAGGCAGTCAAGGTTGTTTATCAAACTCTCGTAGGAACGAACGTGACGCGTCCTCAGTCTGGAGAGAGAAAGGATGCGAGTGATATGTGACCTGTTCACAGGACACTGCCCACTACGGTATCACTTGGCCAAGGTTCGTAAGTCAGAGGTTGCAGATTCTGCGTGGCAGAGCTGGAGTCAGCGAAGCATGTACTGTGTACTTCTGAGGGGCTGGCTAAAGTGTGCTTCAGATTGCATGGGGTTCTTCACCCACTTGGATGGACAAGGTTGTTTTGCGTTTTGTGCATGAATGGTGGGGACGCACTGAAGACGTCCATAGGAGCTGGGAGTGGAACTGGGAGCACATGAGGCAACACTCATTTGAAGCCGCTGGTTTTTCCGTTTGCATCATTGCATTTGGCTGCCTATTGGTGGGATGTACCAGGTGAAAGGCAGTCAAGGTATCAAATTCCCCTGGGAGCGAACATGAGACGTTCTCAGTCTGGACAGAGGAAGCATGAGGATGATATGTGGCCTGTTCACTACGGCACCACTTGGCCAAGATTGGTAAGACAGAGATTACGGAGTTTCAGATTCTGTGTGGCAGAGCTGGAATCAGTGAAGCGCATGTTGGGTACTTGTAAATAGCTGGTACCTGAGTGTTTGAGGGCCACAACCTCAGCTGCAGCCAGATGAGGTTGTGAGGATGGACCACAAGGTTGTTTGGCGTCTTGTGCGAAAGTGGTGGGGACGCATTGTAGACGTCCATAGGAGCTGAGGGTGGAACTGGGAGGACATGAGGCATCACCCACAATAGGCCCGTGTGAGGCCGCTGGTTTTTTCGTTTGCGTCATTGCATTTGGTTGCCTATTGGCGGGGTGTACCAGGCCAAAGGCACTCAAGGAAGTTTATCAAATTCCCCAGCGAGCGAACGTGAGACGTCCTCAGTCTGGAGAGAGGAAGATGCAGATGATATGTGGCCTGGTCTCAGGACGCTTTCCACTACCGCACCACTTGAGCAAGGTTGGGAAGACAGAGGTTACAGAATGCCAGACTAGTGTTACTGTTTGGGGTTCCACAGCTGTAGCCGAATGAGGTTACAGTGATGGACAATGTTGTATGGCAGTTAGTGCGAGAATGTTGGGGAGACGTCCGTAGCAGCTGTGGGTGGAACTGGGAGGACAAGGGGTAATTCATGTACATCCACACAGTAGGCTCATTTGAGGACGCTGGTTTTCTCAGTTGCATTCAATTTTAATAAAAATATTGACTGTCCACAAATATCGGCGCTTGGTCCGTGCGTACCTCCGTAGTTCGATTTGTGGGAGAACGCTTACACTGATCGATCTGGTTCTATTTTGTGTCGCTATTGATATCCTTGCAATCGATTCTTCCAGCGTGCGGAAGTTCATCGCATTTTTTCAAGTCACAAACTCGCTCCTAGTCATTTGAAAGCACGACACACCGTCCGACAGATGCGATATCATTTGTCGAAATCTCTCGAAAAATTTCACCGCTAATCTTCGAGCTTGATTGGAGAGAAACAAGAGGCGACAAGCATGTACCGTTTTTGCTCGAAGGAGAAACCGAGCGAAACGCCCTTATGGGACGTCCTTTTCTTGCGTAACTGCCGTTTGTAATACTCCGACCGAAGAGAAGCGACGGCAAGACGATCGAATCGGGCTATTTAGATTGTGGAAGGCTGGTTTTCTTACGGGAGCAAGAATTTCTGCGGGATCGTGACGTGAATTGACGAAGAGCGGTTTTGCATGACGGGGCTCCCAGCAACTGCCGGTCGGGTCCATTTTCTAGTTGGACAATCAGAGCAGACGGTTGGTTTTGTGAACCCGAATCTTTCCATCCTTTTAGAAAGTAACGATGGAATCTTACGACGAAAAACGATAATTCCCTTTCCCTTTTCTTTTTTTTAAATATTCGTTCTTCCGGGAAGTCCCGTTTGACCCGCGATTTCCAGAGAAGTCCGAAGCTCCCGAAGCATCGATTTTCCCTTTCGATAAACAACACTCGTTTTCCAACCGGCAAACAGTTCGCAGTCCGCTCGACATTAATCAACTTTCGGAGGATTGTGTAATTATCCCCCATTTCTCGCTCGTAACTGAAAATACGTGAGTTCAACGCCAGAAGCGCCTGTCTCGACAAATCTGATCGCCTTCCCTGCAGTCAAATCTTCGATTGGCTTTCAGACTCGTTTTTTTCTGGTCTGAGTTGTGTAAACACGCTTAAACGTGGGGCTGTTAAAATACCATCAATTTTAGGTTACTTTCTACAGTCCACATCTACAGGCACAGCATACGGTGGGTATTTGCCTCAATTGATTGGAAGGCGTTCTAGAGTGCTCGTCCAAGGACCAAGCCCTGTAGGCACCCCTTCTCATTCTTTCTTGGACAGAGACATGCCTGAATTCGATCATTGTCACAAGCAAGTACAGATTGCGGGGGATTCCTCTACCTTTAAGCTCTGGAGGGATCAGAACTGCTACGACGTACTTAGCCGGTGCCAGAAGTTAAACGTGTGGAATCTCGACAATGACATCCTGCGTGGACCTTCTTTTGGAACATTCGTACTGACTGCCTGTGATGTTGCTGCCAAACACTCCTTCGAGGGACTGCAACATCAAGATTTCTAATGTTTTGCCTATTATGGAACGAAGGCTGAGCGGTCTCCATGATCGCGAGTATGACTGAGGGAGCGGTCGCTGGCTTTAGAGGTTTGCGACTGACTGAATCACAACTAATTAATAAACAAATATCTGGTGCGTTGCAACACACAACTTTCCTTAGCTCTACGTCAATTCACTTTGTACAAGGCCTTTGAACTTGGTCAAACAACACGTCACAGCAGCAGGAAACGGTAGCGCCTACAGTTCTGGAATTTACTGTGCTGCTCGTACTCATTCCAGGACCTTTATTGAGCGATCGGTACACAGATAATTAATGAGGCAGTAAACACAAATTTTTTGAAGAAGGATAGTAATTACTTTTGCATAGCTATTGGGTAATAACTGTTAGAACTGGTAGTAAGCGAAACGGCAGTAGTTGAAATTCAGGAATTTCTGGAGTGAACCCCATGTATCTCATGAGCGTTTTTAAACACTCACCCTTTAGGTATTGGATTGGACTACAATACCAATTTTTTTTAACATTCTACGAAAATTCCAGGAGAGTTTATAAGGAAAAAACTGCGCGAAAAACGCTTTTCGTAGCAAATTTTGATAATTTATTGTGCTGCTCTCGTCATTTTCCCACAAATGGGAATTTCATGGTATAATTATCTTATTACGAGCTATCTATATAAAAAATTTAATCAAAATCGTTAGAGCCGTTTTTGAGAAAAAAAATATTTGGTGTTTTGATCACTATGATAACTATAGTTAAATTTCGATGGAGTTTGTTCATACCCTCATTTTGGCGTCCCATAGTGACTTTCAGGCTAGATATCAAGTTTGAGCTGATTTGGTACGGTGGTTTTCTCTAAAAATCGTTCACAGACACACAGACACACAGACCATTTTCCCAAATAGTGTTTTTCGGACTCAGGGGGGTCTGAAACATAAAGATCTGAAGAGAACTCAAATTTTTTTTTTCAGCCGATTACACAACAAGTGTGACGCAACTTTCCTTGGCTCCACGTCCATCCAAGCGCGTACTGTTCTGGAATTTATCGTGCTGCTCTTACTTATTCCATTGCGGTTATTCAACAATCAGCACACAGGTGATTTAGAAGGCCAACTACATGATTTTTTTGAGAAGGATCGAGTTCACGGTTTCGGAATTATCGGGTTAAATCCGTGAAAAATGGTATTTGATGAGATGGTGAGGGTTGAAATTCGGGAATTTCTGCAGTAGTGTCTACTATTATTATGAGTGTTATCAAATGCTCACCGTATAGTAAATTGATTGGACTAACATGTTAATTTTTTGAAGGTTCTGCTAACTTGCGAGCGGAGTTTATAAGAAAAATACTGCGCTATCGTCGAAATGTTTGATAATTTATTGTGCTCCTCTCGTCATTTTCCCGTAGATGGTAATTTTATGGTGATTTTGAGTTATTTGTGGCTGACTATACGAAAAATTTGATCAAAATTGTTGTAGCCGTTTTGGAGACCAAAAATATTTAGTGTTTCGATCTCTATGATAACTATACTTAGTTTTGGGCGGGTTTGGCTCCTACCTTTATTTTGGCGTTCCGTGGTTACCTGGGGGCTATTTATGATGTTTGAGCCGATTCGGTTCAGCCGTTTTTGCTCAATCGCGTTCACAGGACCTGTTTCCTTATCAGTACATTAGCCGATTGTCATGGTGGTTGAGCGTGGCGTCCACCGAACCCAAAGACCTGTGGAGGTACGGCAGGTGGTCATTTTGCTGTAGCCTGGCTGAGACTGCGGAGGGACGACCTTGGGTGCCATTTGGGATGAGTTCTTAATATAATTTACCACCTGACCTAATTATTTACTTGGGCGCACTCCCTGTCGCGCTCTTCTCGTCATTTTCCCTAAGATGGGAATTTTATGGTATTGCAGGGTTATTTTGAGTTGCTTGCACACGAAATTCAATCAAAACCGATAGACGTTGAAGAGAAAAAAAATGTAGTGTTTTAATCACTATGATAACTATAGTTAGGTTGGGACGGAATTTGCTCATATCCTTATTTTGGCGTTTCACGGTTATCTGCGGGTTAATTATCAAGCGTGAGTTGGTTTCAGTCTACCATTTTCTCTCAATTGCATTCGCACACAGACTGTTCTCCCAAAGTGTGTTTTTCGGACTCAGCATAGTCCGGAACGGAAAAGATTTGAAAAGCTCACATTTCCCTTCCACTGCGCAGAGCGAGGAAAGTAAAAAAAAACCAGTAGTTGTGTTTGCGGCAGATTGAGCTCAGTCTTGTCTTTGTTCCTTTCTTTAGCTCTACGAAGTGGTAAGGAAAGTTAGCTAAACCGAAACACATCATTAAGGAAAATGGTTTGTGTTTCTGACCGCCATTGAGAAAAGGCGGCAGAACCTAATTGGCTCAAATTTTATATTTAACCTGCAGGTCACTACAGGGCAACGTAAGGACATACAAAAATCGGCAGTAAATTAACTATAGTTATCATAGTTTTTCCACTAAAAAAAGGTTTTCTCAAAAACGGTTAGACTTCGATTAAATTGTTTTTAATGTACAGTTTCGAGGGATATAACAATAAATTCTCATCGGTAGACAAATGACCAGAGAGGCACTATAAATGATCAATAATGTCAAAGAAAGTCGATCTCAACGCAGTTTTTTCTTGTAAATTCCGCTTTCTCCAAGGGGGGTAGTCCAATTAACTACTACTACTATGATGATAGTTTGATAATGCTCATAAAATATGTAGAAGCAACCTCAGAAATTCAGTAATGCACCCGCTAGCACTTTCTAAGTAAAGATATTGTCGGGAGTGTGATTGAAACGAGATGGTGGGCTCCACTCAAGAACGCCATTAAGTCGAAGTTTCAAGGGTCCTGGTGGAGATGGCTGGTCCCTCGCTATCAGTCAGTTTTCCGAATTACTTGAAGAAGCGTTTTCCGAGTTGACCCTTGAACCAAATCATAATTTTCGACATTTCTTCCTGCTAATGGCTTTGAAAGGTCAAACACTGTCGCAAAAGAGATTCTGACAGTTACCGCTTCGTGGTACTTCTGTAAAGAACCAACGCCACAATATGGAACAGCTCCGACCTTAGCCGGCAGCTTGGTATAATGCTCGCGCGGTTTTCGTCCTCCCTGAGCAAAGTATGTGTAAGCATAATCAAGCAAGGAAGAATACTTTCCAACCACCTTGGTCTTTAGCAAACTAATCGACGGAGAACTCAAATGGAGATGTCACATCATATAACAGTAACTATTCTGCTTTGGGATGTCTGGGGGAGTACTGGCTGAGTAGCGCCCACCTCCCTCAGACCCCCCAGGTTAAAATTGGGTAGCAACCCCCCGGACCACCACAATGTCCACAAGGCTAGAGCATTGTCGAGCTTTTGGCACTGTCGTGGGTAGGAATTGGATTGATTCATTCTACCTACCTTGCCCTGTGGAGGCAGCCAACTATTGTGGGTCTAACCCGGCGCATGGCTGAGGGCTGTGCATCCCCGTGGTACCATGTTTAAGTTAAACAACCCTTAAGGCCATGGTTGCTACCACGCCCCATCTTTCGATGGCACTCACGTCTTTTCCTCATCCCAGCGCAGGACCCTTTGGGCATTCCGCCTTCCACGAAGTTTGGAAGGACCCCAGTAAGCTGCGGGTCTCCCAAGCATCCACCCTCTACTCAGGAACTCATCTGCTGAACATCCATGATGTAACAGTTACAATTCTGCATTCGGAGATGTCTGGGGGAGTTCCGACTGGGTGGTCTCCAGCTCCCTCAGGCCCCTCAGTTTAAATTAGGGAGTTTATTTAACCCTAGCCCCCTGTAAAGGGCGATGGGATAACTACCCTCCAGCGACTGCACAACCATCACAATTTTTGCAAGGCAAGTGGATTTTCCAGCTTCTTCAGGGCTTGCCCTGGGTAGCAATGGGATTGTTCCGTTCTACCTACCTTGCCCTGCAGACCTACCTAGCGGCTTTAACCCATAATGCACCGACGTAATGCCGCGGGCTGCGCATCCCCATGGTACCACATTGGGGTCAAACAACCCTGAAGGCCATGATTGCTGCCCTGCCCGATCTTTCGATAGCACTCTCGTCTCTTCCTCATCCCAGTGCAAGACCGTTTGGGCTTTCTGCGTTCCTCGAGGTTTGGAAGAACCCCAGTAAGCTGCGGGTCTCCCAAGCATCCACCCTCTACTCAGGAACTCATCTGCCGAGCATCCACGATATAACAGTTACAATTCTGCATTCGGAGATGTCTGGGGGAGTTCCGACTGGGTGGTCTCCAGCTCCCTCAGGCCCCACAGTTTAAATTAGGGAGTTAGCGATGGGATAACTACCCTCCAGCGACTGCACAACCATCACAATTTTTGCAAGGCAAGTGGATTTTCCAGCTTTTTCAGGGCTTGCCCTGGGTAGCAATGGGATTGTTCCGTTCTACCTACCTTGCCCTGCAGACCTACCTTGTGGCTTTATCCCATAATGCACCGACGTAATGCCGCGGGCTGCGCATCCCCATGGTACCACATTGGGGTCAAACAACCCTGAAGGCCATGATTGCTGCCCTGCCCGATCTTTCGATAGCACTTACGGCTTTTCCTCATCCCATAACAAGACAGTGTGGACTTGCTGCCCTCTCTGAGGTTCGGATGGACCCCAAAAAGCCTCTGCAGAGGTCTCCCGAGCTTCCACCCAGTATTCAGAAACTCTTTTGCCGAGCATGTGAGTTCCGTCAAATGGCAAATATCCTTACACCAACCTTCACATCTAACGGTAATCTTGGGTGGCGAAGGGAAATAAAAGTTGAGGGGCGTTCGTTTTAGAGTCTCCGAACGGCGTCCGAAGATTAAATTTGTATTTCCCCTCGAGGGCTCAGTTCTCACAGTGAAACTCACACCTGACTAAGGTCTTAACTAAGCGTTTAACAGCCGTTTTCACTCGTGAGAGAAGCGAATGACGTGAGAGAAAATGAGGCACAATAGAAAGACAAAGGGACAACCGAATGTCTTCCGAATTTGCCGACTCAATCCGACAACTTTTGAAGGAGTTCGTTGGCACGAAGAACCATTCCGTCCCTTTCCGCTCATACAACTCCTCACTTTTTCTTTCTTACGTCTAATCTGTTGTGGGTTATCAGCTTGTTAGCTGAAGCCGCGGAGGCAACGAAAGCACCGGAGTTCCCAACGAGATCCGCCAGATCCGTTAAAACGTTCTCGAGAGCCCGGACCCGTTCCGATGACTATCGTTCCCACCCGCCGTTTCAACGATTCAGATAGTTACCCTTTTTTTATTTTCTCCTTTCCTTCGGCTAACGCCAAATAATTAGATTATATTCTAACGATAAAACCCGCTTTCTCGTTTTGTCGTGAGCCGTTCGGCCCTTTCCCTTTATTTTTCTTGTTTAATTTTTATTTTCAGTCGTCGCTAAACCTGAGACGAAAGTTTGGGCTCTTTTGAGGCCTCCGCTTTGCATTTCCTCGTTACGAAGCCGCCTTCATAATCGCGTTTTATAATGAGCTCCGCGCGATAGTTGCACTTTGCAAGACTTTCGCTTCTTCAGGGCCAAACGAGAAACGCGGCGATTTTTATTGTTGTCCGAGGGTGACAAAACTTTCGAGCTCTTGCAGAACTAGGGGCCAAAAAAAAAAACACCCTTAGCGCCGTACTGGAATGGAGTGAAAGTGCACGATTTTGGTCGAGGGGAAATAATAATCATTTTGCTTTTTAACAAGACTTTCCTCAGCGTCAGTGCAGATCCTGCTTATTATCATTAAACCTTCCAACTAGAGCCAACACCAGGACAATAATGACCTGCCACTCCAGCGGGCAAGGGTGGTCTGAGCGTTGCGAGGTCCAACTTCAGCCTTGCCTGAGAGGATGTGCCGCAATGTACCAAACGGAAATTCCAGCCTTGTATACCTGTTGACGCTCAAAGACCGTTGCAAAGGAAGAATCTGACCTCTTGAAGTGAAGGGCGAGCTGATCTTAGGGTTGACGAGCTGGAGGCGCTGGAATTTAGTCGGATGTGGGTGCACGTAGTCTCCACGGCCCGTCGGTTTGCATGGAAGACAAGGGCCAGCTTTGCATCGGAACAGGAAGCTCACTTGGAAACCTTCCTGATTTGGAGAGACAGAAGTTCCTCCAGAATTAGTGAACAAGAGACGCGTACACTCCATGGTACTATAGCAGTACTTCGTCGCAGCCAGCTGAATCACGGCACGAATGGATTCTCAGCCCACCATCGCCATGGATTCTGCCCCCACCAAAAAACATTTTCCCCTTCGTTCAAGGAAATGTCCAAGCAGCCAGCTATTGATCCTGCCGAGAAGACCCTGCATCCTGCCACGAACCTCTTCCTACGTCGTGCCAGGGGCTACGATAACCGCGTCTTCTGCGAAAAGGAGCACACCCCCAGCAGGAGCCCAAGTGGCCAACTGGTTGATGTTGATCAAGAAGGGGATCAAAAAAGATCACAGAGGATTCGAAATCGAGGCCTTCAGCCCAAAAATGTCTGGTTTTGGTTAGACTAAGCCGTCAATGATCTAAGGGAGACACGACAACGCCAACATGGCCCGCAATTAATGCTTTTTGGGCTAGTAATTTACATTCACTTCTCCCGTGGGGCAATGTTGTAGGAATCGCAGTTTCTGCTCATTCGTGACGCTCTCAACATCCTCGAGGAATGTTATTTGTTGGGAAGGCTCATAGGCAACGCTTTCTAACAATCTCCATATTGCGCTCATAGTTACATCCAATGACTTATCGTTTCGCGATGATTGTCGTTAGTAATAACGCTTCGTTTGAAAGTTCCCTTCACTCAAGAGACTGCTAAGGAATAATAGGCGGTAATCAGCTTATTACAGCTTATTCCTCGACGTAATAACTGTAGTGAGTTTCATAACCTCGTTGACTCGTTAGCGATTTGGAAAGGATTTTTGTGAAAGAAGATGGGCCAGTTTCCTGTTTGGACCATCTGCTCGATTTCTGGAGTTGAATCGATCGTCGCCGAAGCCCGCATTTGAAAACGCGTAGTTGAGTAATGAGTTAACAAGAAGGTCTTTCGGCGGTTCAGTCGCATCGTGGTCGAGAATGCGGTCATTCGAACAATACGAACTTCGTCATCGTGCAGGGAAAGAGAATACGCGATGTCGGATGATGCGTGATGCGTTAAGGGTTTTCCATCCTCGTAGTGGAAGTTCGTGTCTGGACACAATATAATAAACCAGACAAAAATATAGAAATTCCTTTTAAATCTCCAATAAACCACACGCTACTGTAAACACTTCTTGGGGAGAAAATGAGGAAATTAAGAACGTAGTAAGACTCACTTTCTATCAGACAGCTCACCTCTCCATATACATATTCAGAGGACTGCTTACCTGGGAGCAGTACGGCTTTTGCAGACAGGGAACATCTCCACCAGGGTTAAGGCAAGCCTCCAAAGAACAACTAAACAGTTCAAACTGGAAGAGGCAGTAGTCCTTGCTACCGACGTCATGTCAGAGCGAAAGAACTTTCGGCTGCCATTCAGGGTCAGTATCCACTCGCGGGAATGATGGGAGCAGGAGTCGTTCCGGACAGAGGTGGGCGCCCTGCGTTGGTACACCGATGGTTCAGTCATGGGAGCCAGAGCTGAACTGGGCATTGTTGGGCCCAACTACAGTCTGGCTAAGCCGCTGGGAGAGTATGCCACGATATTCCAAGCTGAAATCCTAGCTATAAAGATCTGCCCAGAAGAGATCCTGAACAAAGGACTCAAGGGTAAGCATTTCTGCATATTCTCGGACAGCCAGGCCACATTAAAGGCCATTGCAGCCTATAGCTTCAGGTCCAGGCTGACATGGGAATGCCTTCATGCGCTCAAGCAGCTCAGCGCCCACAATAGGCTTTCCCTCATCTGGGTCCCGGCTCACAGGGGCACGAGGGCAATGAAAAGGCTGACCACCTTGCAAAGAAGGGCACAGAAACCCTACCCATTGGGCCTGAACCTCACGTAGGTATGACTGAATGTCACCTGAACCGTTAGGTGGCCCAATGGGAGATACAGGAAAATAGAGCCCATTGGCATCGCCAGCTATGACTTAGACAATCGAAAAGGCTTGTTACGCCTTGAAACTGAGAAACACTGAGCGCGAGTGAGGACTGTAGTACACTTGACAGTATACGCGATATCAGTTTGGGGGGGAGTATATAAACACGAACAAGGGGACTCTCAATACATGTGAACTGGTGGCTTGAGAAACCAAGTGGCGACAGAGAGGGATGAATTGTTGAGTAGAGCGTAGAGAGAACTGGGAAACGACTGTTGTTCGCGAGTGCTGAAGGCTAACTGACTGTTGGGAGGAGCTGTATGTTGTGGAAAGGAAACTAATATTGAGAGGTGGGAAAATATAGTTGGGGTAGTCCAGAAAAGGGGGAAATCCGTTGTCACTTGGAAATAACTGAGGTGCTGGGCTTTCTGCACGTACAAACTAAAGGGTTGACTCACTTGGTCACTCAAAGGGTTAGGTTGGGTCACTAAGTTGTTTGGGGATCAATGACTTTCCGCAGGGCCAGTGATTTAAGCGGACATTTTGAGGTCAAAAACCCATCTAATTCAGCAGGATGGCCCTTGGCATGGGGTTACCCTGGTCTTGGGTGGTAATTCAGGTGGGCAGGGGCGTTAGCGCCCGGGGGATGTGGCAGCGCTGGACTATGGGGAGATCCAGAGCGCAGAGTGATGAAAGAAGCTTAGGTGTTGGTAAACAAATAATGGGGTGGTGAGTTGAGCAGGACAACGGAAAACTGGAGCCAAGGTACGAAGGTGAGGATGAATGAATGAGCATATCAGGAAACGCAGGGGGTGGTGCAAGGAGAGTTAAAGGATGGCGAGTCAGCACTAGCGTGAAATGAGAAGGATCAAGGTGGGGTTGAGTGCGAGTATTTTTCGAAGTCGCAAGGGTCAAGCTTTAGTTTTAGAAGCATTACGGTTCTGGAGCCTCCAAATCCATCTCGTAAATCAAATTTGGTTACTACTCGGATTTTTCTTAAGACACCCGCTCTGACATTAAAGGGAATTATTTCGCAATTTATTGAAAGAGGCGCGGTCAAAGCAAAGACTTGTAGTTGTTCCTATCTATTCTTCCTAATGGCAGGTAAAATGTGCAACAATAGGCTCCAGCCTCCTCCCCCCCCCTCTTCACGCATATCTTCGCGGGAGATCGTTTCATTACGTATGGAAATCGCTCGTTATCTCCTACCTATACCCCCTTTGCTCTCCCATTGCGCAACATCAGATTATACGAGTTCTCTTCTTAAACAGTCCCGTTCTCTTCTGAAGCTCTCGCGAGGCGGGAAATGTGGGGGCGAGGGAAGAGAGAAAAATCTCGCAATGAAAAAAAAGGGCTTCTGGTTAATGAGACGGTCGTCTCGAGTTTTTCCTGCGTGGATTCACCAGAGTCCTTGAGAGCCGTCTTTTTTGACAGCTTGAGAGCTTCCTGGTACGAAACTCCGTCGTCGTGTGAGCGTGTGGAGCTTAATAGCTCGAAAGATAAAAAGTGAAGCGGCCGAGTTAATTTACTGGGGAAGCATCCAGGCAAGGACCACCGCGGAGTCAAATGATCGCAATACGACGAGGGGTATGTTGCGGATTGCACACTATTGCGGACCCAAGGATCACTCCACTAACTGGCTTTAACGCGGCTAACACAGCGGCTACCGATGCTCTCAATGCAAGCAAGGCACAGTAAAGTCCAAGACATTATTCCCTTAAATGAACCAGTTAGGTCCCAACGACCCATTCCAGTCCCATTCACGGTGTTCTTGAAGAAACTGATTGAGTTTCAAGCATTACTTCCTTAAGTTAAGCAGCTGAGTCCGAAGCATTGAATGGTTGAAGGAAACATTGGAATCCCAAGTACATGCCCTGGAACAAACCAGTTGCGTCCGTATTGCATGTTGTTGTTTGAATTAAAGAAGGGTCTGAAGCCTTGAAGGAAACAGTTGAATCACGGGACATGTACTTGGGACTCAGTACAACAGAACACAACTGTACATGTCCTGGGATGAACCTGTTGACCCCCTAGCGCTTGTTGTGGGTTCGACCAGTGAATGAGTGAGTCTGAAGCGACAAGTTCAAAAAGAAACCTTCAAGTCCCACGTGAGAAGTCTGAAGGTTTACGTCCTTGAATAAACCAGTTGAGCCCTTAGCTCTTATTGAGAGTTGAATTAGTCAAGAGTCTGAACCGTTACGTCATTACATGAATCAATTGAGTCATGTACTTGTTCTTGAATGGACCAGTCGTGGCACAAGTTTTACACTCTCAAAAACTGTCTGAGCCTAAATGGCCTTCAATGGAGGAGTTGAGTGAGTCCAAACCAGTACATACTTAAAGGAAACGGCTGACTCCCAAGTATCCAATGAGCCAATTGAGTCCAGTTCAATGCATGACGAATTAGTTGGTATCTTGAGCTTAGAACTTCCACATTTGCTCCTAACGAGGATCCCTTAGTGCAGGCCCTGAACATCCAGTCCAATTCAGAACCTCAAGCCGTTTGTTGGCGTGGTAAAGTCCAACCAGTTATTCCGAAGCGACTGGTTTCCCCCTTTTCTGGACTTTCAAAAATATCCCCCTTCCTACCCCGCAATTTCCTCTCCCCAACACACAGCTCTTCCCAGAGATTCACTCGTCTCTGAGTTCTCGTGGGTAGTCAGCTATCAGCTCTCGTGCTACTCACAGCTCTACTGACTCTCATGACCAGTTCACGTATTCAAAGCCCCCTTGTGCCCCACTTATGAACTCCCACTCAAACTCATATCGCTATTAAAGTGTAATACAGTCCTCACTCGTGCTCACCACGTTCATTTACTCCTCAACTCAAGCTCCCTCTTTCGTGGGCCTAACAAGTCCCGTTTGAGTCGACGCATACTGAGGAGAAACGTGGCATACAGACCTCAACTAAGAGAACACTCTGATCTATAAGAGGGAGTGAATAGTATGCGAGCAGCCCAAACTATTGCTTGCGACTAAAAATAAGAACGCCGCATAATGCATAAGAGTATGTATGGCGTCTGCACTGGAGATCATTACACTTGCTAACGACGAAGACATCGAGAAGCGACGTTCCTAGATCTCGTGCATGGAGAAGAGTGGCTGCATTGCACAGTAACGCCCGTAAATATGCTTAACAATGCGAGATCAATGCAGTGCTGGGTGTAGGGTCTTGCTGTGGGGGCTAAGAGAAGATTGACTTCAAAACTGCACTCTACTGAGGACCGCCGCGCACCAGAAGCTCCAGGAGCCGACGTTTTTGCCTCCTTCGAATAAGCGAAACCCAGCTGAAGAACATCATCGCTCTTCCGCACGGCGAACTTGAAAGCGCAATCTGCGACGTACAAACGGGTAAAATTGCGGATCGTGAATCTCCGTTCTCGCTTGTGACGTTTTCCGCCCTGAAGATTCGATTCGTTCGTTGAATTCCCTTACGAAGCTATCTGTTCGACACGACACGTAACAGGCTTCAGGTGAATCGTGGATGGAAATTTATTATCTTGCCGACCGAGGACTCACCCCTTCAGGGAAAAGAGCGCCGCAGCTTTAACAGTCTTCTGGCCAACGATTTGAGCTCGGGCCCATAAAACGCGGGGAGCACCAAAGTCACGTTCGAATCAGCATAGCGGTCGACGAAACTGATCGTTTTTACCTTTGCAACGATTCATCTTCCCTCCGCCTTTGATATGGAAGTTTTTCGAGAAAACTAATAGCGAGAAACGGATTTTACGTCCTTCTTTGAAAGCATTTACGAGCGTTCGATCAATAAGAAATATAAATGAAGGAGATCTATAAATCGCGAGGCAGGTAAAGTTTAACGATTCTCGGAATTAACGATAACTTGACTGTGAAACCAGTGTTTTGCCAACTGTCACGTTCGACGTGCGTCTGAAGAGCGGCATAGGGAAACACCATCTCAGGAACCTGCTGCGATAAGGGTTCAATAAATATACGCGCTCCTTATGAACAACGTGACACACACAGACGAAACGAGGTGAGAACAAGCCCTTCTTTTTTGACAAACTACGTTCAACGCCCAATTCCCGTTGTCCCCAATCCTTCTGGTATGACGACGTATTTACTGGGTTTTGTGGACGCTCATAGCAGCACATTCCAGCCACGTCGTGGTACACAGTGTGACTACGTTGATACAGACGTGGCACACTTTTCGTTACCCGCTCAGTAACGAAGACAACTGACGGAACTGAAGCCGTAGGAAGTTATGGGCAAAGCAATTCAGCTCAGTGAGCAGGTATATGGGTGTGATTCTGGATCGGAAACTAGTCCAGAAAGAGCACATCAGGTACACGACCAAAAAGGCGACAACGGAGGGCATGGGGCTTAAAGCCGAGAATGGCCTGGCGGTTCTACGAAGCCATTGTGGGACCAATCATCTCATATGGGTCGATTGTGTGGTGGCATAGAGGTGCCATTGGAGAGAATGGTAGCAGCCTGGCCAAAGTACAAAGGCTGGTGTGCTTACTATTCGCTGGAGGGGGGGTGATGAAGACCACACCTACCAGCACTGAGAGAACGTTCGACCTTCTTCCCCTGGACATTTATGTCAAGGCAGAGGCGATGAAGGTGACGTACAAACTCACTAGGTACCTATATTCGGGAGACCTTCACAGAGCTCAGCATGGTCACGGACATGATTATGCCCATGTATGAGTTCGATAAGAAATACAATACAGTGAGAAGAGTCGTCAGTGTACTGAGGTGGTTCAGAGATGCTTTTGAAGAGCTGCTAACTCAGGAAAAAATTAACAGCAATCGCATCGAGCTCCGATCCACAATTCCCGACTTTCGTCGAGAATTATGAACCAATGTCTCAACCACTAGACCACGATCGCCCGGTGCCTCTAATAGGAAGTCAGTCAGTACATCTCCTCCTTCGCCTTTTTGGTTCCTTTCCTCAACCCGACTTTACCCCTTCGGGTTTCTTTTCCTCAGTTTAGGAGTCTTTTCTCATTTTCTTTTTGAAAATGATTTCTTTCGTGTGAAGCGTTTTAATGAGTTTTGTGGAGAAAAGCACCAACCTGCCGTCATAACTCGCTCGTTTGTGTTCAAAACTGTACATATGTAAGTTAAGTATTATTTAAGTAATGTAAGAGGAAAGAAAACAAATGCGAGCAATGAAAAATTGTTCTCGTTAATTGAAACGGCAGAGGGTGTTGTGTTGATCAACAACAGCAACGACGAAGAAGAAGGTGGTAACCACAGGAGGAGGCTACAATCATATCAGGGAAGGCTGAAAGGCTGATACGCGGACAGAAAATGATCGAGGTTGTTGAACGAAACAAAAAAGGGGTTCATGAGTTGTGGAGGGGGAGGAAAACCCATGGGAAAATTTTCCGATTTGTGAGGCATTCGTGAGAAACGAAGTTCTGCCGAGTTAACCTATTCTTCACCATACCACCACTACATCTGTGCAGATGGATCGAAAACTAAGGAGCGCACAGGCTCCGGGGTGGGGATAAGTGGCTCTGGGAGGACTGTGACGCACATCGCTCTACGCCCCACTCCCACGGCTTTTCAAGCTGAGAACTATGCTATCATAATGCATCAAACTGGCTATAGCGACAGAACTATCAACTTACTGACAAGTCGAGCGTCCTGCAACGCGCTGTTGAACAACTGCACAACGTCAAAACTGGTGTGAGGGTGCAGGATGTGGCTTAACCCCTTATCGTGTGTGAATAGAGTTAATGTGTATTGGATTCCTGGGCACAAGGGGATCATTGGAAATGAGAGGGCGGACCATCTGGCCAGACGCGGTTCACCAACGGTAACTACTAGGCCACCGCCCCATTGTGGGATTTCTCTGTCACTTGTCAAGAGTTCTGTGGGAGAACACACCGTAAGACTACATCAGATAGTCTGGAATGCTGCAAGAGTAAGACACTCCAAACGCTTTGTCGCATAGCAATCACGTGAGATAAGTCAGAACCTTCTGAGGATGGAGAGGAAGCACTTAAGATTGTTGGGATCATAACCGGGCACTACAGAATGAACAAACATGTATGTTATGGGTGTAGTCGACACCTTCGATGTAAGTGGTGTGGCATGGATGAGGATACTCCCTACTATCCCAGAGCCAGAGACTTGAGAGGGAGCGATTTTTGGTCTTTGGCACCACTTCTCCCAGGATGGGTACCAACGAAAATTCTTTCAGGAACTTTCAGCATACAGACTCACTAAGCTCGGCATAGCTAAGGTGCCACAGGCGATTAGTGGACACCTGGCTATATTCAGGAACTTAGAGACTTCTAAGGAGCTCAGCATGATCACAGACGCGATGGTGCCCATGTATGAGTTCCCAAGGAAGCCAGTGGGAGGTCCATAGAACAACGAGAGTCGTCAGTTTCGGCCTCCCAATGGCAACATCTATACAGATGGATCAAAAACTCAGGCTCTGGGGTGGGGATAAGCGGCTCTGGAAGGAGTGGGACGCACATTGCCCTAGGCCCAAGCAGATATTTATGCTATAATCGCCGGGGCAATCTTAATGCGTGAGAAAGGCTGTAGCAACAGAACTATCAACATATTGACTGATAATCAAGCGTCCTGCAAGGCGCTGATGAACTACTGCGAAACATCTGGTGTGTGAGTGCAGGGTGTGACTAACCTTCTTAGCAAGCGCGAATAGAGTTATCCAATTCCTAACCGGACGCATCATCACCGGGCACTGCAGAATGAACAAACATGTATGTTATGGGCGTACTCGACACCCCTGGAGATGAGGAGACTCCCTACCATGTCTTGGCCCAGTGCCAGAGACTTGAGAGAGAGCGACTTCTGTTCTTCGGCCCTACTTCTCCCAGGGAGGATATCAAAGAAGACTCTTGCATCACTCTGGCATCTCGACCTGTGAGACATTATGACTGGCACAATAGGGTGTTTGGTCGCCGTGCACAGTCAGAATGCTCTATATACCCGCTCAGTAGGGCTGAATCCAGTGCAGACCCCTACCGAACGAAAGCAATTCTCTCCATACTTCGTGTCTCGTTATGAAGACTGCAGTTCGTCGTTTCTAATTTGAAGGCGCTTCAAGGTGGAAGGATCGGAACGTGTAACACAGGAAGCCCGACGACTAACGTTTGGTTTGATACGAAAGGGAAAGGTGGATCCCAGAAACCGACCAGTCGTCGTGAAAAAGGTTGATTCGTCGTCGGTAAGAGCAATAATAGCGTTGATCGAGCCGTAGAAAGCGAAAATATCGTCGAACCGAGGGAAACGAGAGGCTGAGGTTTACTGACCGGTTGTCGTCCAACTTTTGTTCGATTACATACATTGGCAGATCGGAAAGGAGCCTTTTTTTTTTTCTTCTCTGTTTCCGTCTCTCTTTTGCAAGACGAAGAAACTCGAGCCAAATAATCGGCTCGTCAAATGATAGCGTTTCTCATCACGAACTCGTCTTTTGCAAAGAAAACATCTGAATTCGAGTGAACTTTCAGCTAACCGCGTGAGTACTCTCAGATGAGGAAGGAAAGAGATTTTCTTGCTTCTAAAAGCGTTCGATGACTCAATCCACTCGAATCGTAGACATACTTGAAGAGTTTTCCATCAAAAAGTGTTCCTTCATTTGTAACTTTTTTTTGGAAAACGGTTTAAGACACAAAGCTACATTCTCAGGGTATCCAAATAGTTTGTGTATAGAACTGTCGATTATTCCATAAAATATCGAAAACAAATGTTTTGGATGTTCGCATTCGGGATTTCTCCTTCTTCGTAATCTAAAGAAATGTTGAGCCACTTAGAACATGCGTGTCTACACGAGGAAGAGATGAGCGTTGTCAGCTGTGGGAAACTGTACCCTCACTCGTAGGTCTTCGTAAATGGAACACAAGAAGATGACATGAGCTGCATTCTCATATTCACACGTCCCGCATGGGCAGTCTTGAAAGGCCCACCGTTGAAAGAAATGGAGCTGCTCGTTGAATGCGCCATGTCCAGAGAGCAGTTGCTCCTCTGGAAATGTCGGTCGCCACCACCCCCTACCTATACAATCAGTCACCACCGGGAGGATGCTATGGAGGTGCCTTGACGTGGCGTCCGCATCTCATCTGGCCTGCCAGAGAGCTGTGACGCGCTGTAATGCTGCTCACAGCCGTTGCGCAGTAGACTCCACACAGAGAAGCACCGGAAGCTGGTCCCGGACGCGCCGCGGTACTTCGCTAATACATCCCGTCGAATGTGGGACTGAAGTACTGCGAGGTCCAGTACCAGGTCAAGGGGGAGGGCCCCAGCGAGTACTTGGAGGGCCAAGTGGGAGCTGGTGCTGTACGCTGGGAGAATCGCAATCAGCACACGCCTAATAGTGAGCGCCCGCTATCGATAGGGATTAGTTAGGTTAAGAGGGAGGCAGGGGAAGAATATAGAGAACTTCCCTGCCGAAGGGGGTGGTAAATTCCCCTTGGGGTAGCTTTGGGGCGCCCAGTTTAATTTGTTTATTTGGTTGCCATTCATTATTAGTTATTTGGTTTGGATTTTGATTAGTTTTATTGCCAGTTTGTTAATTTTTAGGGATCGTCCGGACCCCCGGGCATTAGGAACTCCCTGAGGAACGGGTCCTGAGGTGTCCACTTATGCGTGGGTGGGCTCGAGGCCAGCTGGGGGTTGTGCCCCCCCTCAGTGAGCAGGTATGAATGTGGAATGTATGGACGGAGTAAGCATGTAATTTATTGAGTGAATGGTTTTAGGTTAGAGTAGGAGTGAGGAAGGATGGAAGTAATTTATATGGGTGCTAGGTGAGGTGAATAGGAGAAGGGTGGGAGTGGTGGCTAGGAGGGAATCCAAACCTCCCCAGGGGATGGAAAACTGGCATTTGCGGGGCCCGTTACCCCTTTCAGCTGCTGGGCGCGGCTAGATGGGGGTGGGTCCTTGCGTACCAGGGTCCTTTGGCAAGGAGGGCCAAGTCCAAACCTCTCCAAGGCAGAGGTCTCCGAAGCCGTAAGTCTGGATGCAAGTCCGGGCAGGCTAGCGACCATTCTAGCGTTAAGGGATATGTTACCTAAAATGGCACTGCGGGGAGCACAGCCCGCAGTGCAAGCCAGTGCACCATGGGTTAGGTCTGGGAAAGGAAGAGGCCTCTCCTGAGGTCCAGCAATGGTCGAGGGTCCACTGGTAGTAGTCCCTGTCCCAATGCCCCCTACTACTTTTTCCCGACGGGGTGGAGGAAGGTCAGGGCCGATGAGGCCGGTACTTCCTCTGCGCACCCCTACATCGGATCATAAATGTCAGTCCTTGGTGGAGGGGGCTCTTTCCGCATTTTCTCGCCTCAGGAACTGAACGCCATGAAGGTTCACGTGGCAACTGATGGGTAGTAAACACATGCTCTGCATACCGATAAGAACCTTTGCCCCCACCTACCCTATCTCTTTTTGGGGTCAGTTGCAAACGCGCTCAATTAGAGAGGCTGGAAGAGCTAAGAAAAATAATCTGTTTAAAAAATATCAGGCGTGCCGCACCACACAACTTTCCTTCGCCCGACATAAATTCGCTGCTTTTCGTGTTTTGGCCTACACTTCTGGAATTCATTGCGCTGCTCGTGCTCATGCACTGACCGTTATTGAGCAAACGGTAGACAGAGGTTTGAGGATAATAACTTTGCAGACGTGGCTCATTTGGAAGAGTTCGATGAACCAATCAGTCGAGTTCTTGACAATGCTTGTTTGGCTCTTTTTTTCCTGTCTCCAGTTCTTCAAGAGCGAGCACCGCTTCTGAAGGGTAGAAAATTAACGGTGGAACGCTTGAAAGTGGAAGCTAGTTCTGTTAACGATGGCGTACATCTCGCTAAGAATCTAGGTAAATGTCGAATTGCGTTCAACTTTTTCAAAAATTGTCGTCAGGGCTGTCGCCATTATCTTTAATTGTCAGCCGAGGCCTGAGGAAGACGCCCAAATAAGGGGCAGACCCTTATTCGTTCCCTCCGGAGGTTCATCAACGGATAAAACGTTTCCTTCTTCAAGAACGCAAATGCTCCCGGTTGACTCCTTATGAGACTCGTTGACGGCCGGCAGTCGTCATCTGTCCGACGAGACGGGTTTTCAGCGAAAATGAATGACGCGCCCGAGTTGAAATACTTTCTATTGGAAACAGCTGCGGCTCTTCTGGAACTTTTGCGAACGTCCGACGCTTCGCCTTGTCTTCCGATCGGCCCCTTTCACAGTTTTCCTTCTGAGTCTTTCATCCGCTCAGGGCGTCAAGCTATTGCGTTGCTTTCACGGAGGTCTTTTCTACAGTTTCGACCTCTTTTAACTGTATTAAGGTCGATAAACACTCGTCAATGGAGCGACGGTAAAGTGTCAGTTCCAATGACAATCGAACGGAGCTGGTGAGATTCCGCTTTCGACTCGGTCACGATTATTTCTGCTCTTCAAACGCCACGACAGAAGCGAATGAATGAATGAAAAAAAAGGTACAGTTTCAACAAAACGACTGTAACTTATTCGTAACTTTACTGTGCAACGCCAGAGACCTTAACGTACACCAGCATCCCTTTGTACGTAACACCAAATAACAGTTAAGAACGTGTATAGTTAAATTCGCGCGTCAAGAATGAACAGACAGATCTAATCTCAAACCCCCAGAAATGACTTATGACTGCTCTGACTGGGAATTTATTGGACCGTTTTGAATTTTCTTCAGACTAATTAGCACGGTTGGAACTGTTCAGTAATCCTCTTTTTCTTATTGATGGTGGCACCTGAACGGTTCAAACGAGGTGAATGAGACTATCATTTGATTCAAAGCCGAGTCATAAAACTTCAAAGTACACTTACCGGTTCGAAGTAGTAAAAGATTTAGTGTAAATTAAACAAAACGAGGAGTAAAAATAACACTGTACTCGTAAGAGCAAGATCAGTACGACGCGACGCAATACCAAACACAAGCGAAGCGAGAATAGCAATGGGGGACGAGTCGAAGCCATCGAGAACTAAATCTACCTGAATATTTGTTAATTGGCTACTAGGGTGCGGCACACTCTCCAAGTGCAGTTCCCGCAGCACAGCAATCAACAAACATCCAGGGTCAATTATTCGAATGAGCAAATAGAACTCCAACGCAAAAGAGCCAGCAGGCCCACAGTACTAGTCACTCGGATTAATTTTTGCCCTGATGGTTGTCGAAATTCGGACTGTGTCTCACTTAGGGGACTTTATTCCGACAGATGGCAAATGAAGAAAGCCCCTGAAAGCGTGAAATGGACCTAATGCGTGGTATCCATGAGCGTTCTTTTGTCCTCGAGGTTGCGTAGCTGGTATCCCTTTGGTGTGACGTCCTCAATTCGTTTCCAGCGTTTACGCACTGAACGCAGGAATAGGCACCCACTCGACGTTTCCAAATATTTCCAAGATTTCTCGAATTTCGAGATTTCCCTGTGTTGCCATCTTGGCTTGTTGGAACAGGGGGCTATCCAGTATTAGCCTGGAAAACAGGCCTGTTTTTTTATTAAAATGATTGCCCCTGAACCTTCAGAGAGAGCGTATTGTCCAGCGCATCATGGACCGTTAGATTCACGTGCTACCCGTCAGTGGCAACTAGTAAAGGAAAAAAGGAAAGGGGGGGGGGTCAGTCGTGGGAGGGGTGGGGTGTGAGCCAGCACACCATGGAACTTCACCCCCGTCTATGAGTTCGCCCGAACTGGAGACGATGGAAAGAACCTCCAGAATGGAAGCATCACACAGTGTCAGCAGCAACATCAGCGTCACAGTACACCGTTTTCCACTGGTTTCCTGAAGACAGGTCTGTTTCCATATCAAATGACGGTTTCTGAACCCGCGAAGAGGGTTAAATCAGTTTACTGTCGTGGACGTTGTGGTTGCTGTCATGCAACAGACCACTTATCACAGTATCACCACACCCAGACCTCCTGAGGCATGGCAGGTATTTGGTCTTATGCCATTCTCCCGGTGGAAGGCCCCATATTATCTGCACAGAGGTCTGACCACCTGGAGAATTCTGGACCATCTAGGAGGAGTTCTTAATCTATTTACTTGGGTGACAACTGTCAAAGGGACAGGTCAATTGTGATCACAACTCTTCGCCATGACTTCCTTCGGAAACTGGGATAAAAGTGACAGGCTTGCTTTGTAGCAGTCCACGCTGGTGTGTTTGTCTGCTCTTCCAACAACAGTCACCTACTGTTGTAAGAACTACATTTAGCAGCATGCGGTTTCTTGTTTCCTTCGCACGGGAGACGTATCAATCACACTCAGCCCTCCGGAGGCATGGCAGGTATTTGGTCTTTTGCCATTCTCCCTGTGGAGGGCCCTTTATTATACTGCACAGAAGTCTAAACCACCTGGAGAATTGGTGAATTCCTGGACCTAGATAGAGTCTTTGAGAGAAAAGAAGTGAAGCGGTGAATTGAAGATGCCCTGTCCCACAGGGAACTGGCTCGTCCAGTGATCTGGCTCAGAGTTCAAGGACGTTGAGGGAAAACTCGTAGGTGTCACGTCCCTTTGACGAGGACTCCCATCTCGCTTACCATTTCTCTAATGTGCAGAGTTCAACCCAAAGTGGGGGGTGCTCCCGTTTCAATCTCCATTTGTCAGAGCACCTCACAGCCAAGTCAACTTCCAACTGACCAGTGATCACCTTGAGTGCTTCAGTTGATACAGTCTTATAAGCATTGGTGATCCACGAGAGCTCAGCTCTTTGGGATGGGGCCAATACTCTCTTTTAATTGACTGTTAGTTTGCTACCCCAGACAACGAGTCAAATCACGCCAAGTGGCCTCCTGCGGTAGTGGTAGTGCCCTTGAGGGACTGGAGGTGTTGGCTGAAGCCTCACCCTTTTCACCCAGTCATTACACTCCAAAGTCACTCCTTGCATGAGCGAATAAAATAAATTGACCTTGGCGTCCCAAAGAGTCCCTGAAGAAATGTTACCGCACCGCCCCTCTTTTTTTTTTAGCTGATTAGGTGGAGGCAGGTTGGGGCCGAATGGCAGATACTGCCCGCGCACACCCCAATATCAGATCTAAAATGTATTCAGGAACTTGGAGACCTTCCCGGAGCTCAGCATGGTCGCGAACAAAGGCTGTCAGACAGACCCTGTGTCAAACAGAACTATCAACATATTGACTGATAGTCAAGCGTCTTGTAAGGCGCTGATGAACTACTGCACAACGTCAAAACTGGTGTGAGAGTGCAGGATGTGGCTAAACTCCTTAGCAAGCGCGAATAGAGTTAATGTGTATTGGATTCCTGGGCATAAAGGGATCATTGGAAATGAGAGGGCGGACCATCTGGCCAGACTCGGTTCGTCTACAGTAACTATTGGACCACCTCCCCATTGTGGGATTTCTCTGTCACTAGTCTAGAGGGCTATGGCAGAATATGCCAGAAGAATTCTGCCGGCGTAAGGCACTCCAAACGCTTCATCTCAGAGCAAACACGTAAGATAAGACAGAGGATGGAAAGGAAGGACTCAAGGCAGATTGTTGGGCTCGTCACCGGGCATTGCACAATGAACGAACATGCATGTTATGAGCATAGTCAACACCCCTCGATGTAGGTGGTGTTGCACGGATGAGGAGACTCCTTAACATGTCCTGGCCCAGTGCCGGAGACTTGAAAGAGAGCGACTTCTGGTCTTATTACCACTTCTCCCTGGGTGGATATCAACCAAAACCTTGCAGAAATTACCTGGCTTTCCTTGACCACCTAAAACTCAGGCGTTGACCTGTAAAACGTTAGGACTGACACAATAGGTCGTTTGGCCGCCGTGCATATCCCACTTGTGGGACAGTCAGAATGCTAAATATATCCACAGTTGCTTTCAGTTTGGTTAAAACTGACTTCACTCAAATAAAAAAATGTAATTATGATGTTTTAAATGGCCGATTCATGAAAGCTCCGTCAGGATCAGAGGTTTCAGTGCACTAATTACGTAACTAGGACCTTAAGCCCCACCAGCTGGAACGTTGAGCTGCGTTCTACCACGTCCTTACGACAGGTTTTATTAGTTGATTAGTTATTACCAAAAATCCAACGCGCAATCTGGTTGAAGTTTGTTCTCCATACATCGTGTTATCGTTGAGGTTGAGTTGTCTCAAGTTAGAAATCGACGCTGTCTCCGAAGATGCGAGCAAAAAGCAGACTCACTTTCACGGTAATAAATAAATCGTTTGCCGAAGTCACAATTAATGCTTCGGTGCGACGATGGCTGGAACGGATCGATATGTATAGTCGTAACGACGAAGATATTTGTTTTCCTCTGAGCCGTAATAAATCGGAAATATCGACGATTTGAAAAGTTTTACAGCGGAAAAACACCGGTTGTAATGTCGAGAGTTCTCTTAGCGAAAGCATTAAAGTGTAATGTCGACACTTTGAGCTCTTGACATGTCTTTTCCCTTCACCCGAGAAAATTGAAGGTTGGAGAACGAATCATTGAAGAACTATCCAGTCGTTCGTCGGAGCTTGAGAACCTATCGAGTTCTCAACTCATCGTGAACGTTGGATTGGCACGGCCGCTTGCTACCATTTCATTCGCGGCGCATTATAATCATTCGAAAGTCGTACGACGGTATAATAAATAAATAACGAACCTTTGGAGAACTGATTCAAACATATTATTACTCCCCGGGGTATTACTTGAACAGACTTAGTGGTTGACTGAAGTGTGGGGTGTTACCTCGAATGACTCGAACGGACAGAACGTTCACTTAACGCCTTATTTTGTTCCTTAGCCTCGCGTGGATTCACCGATTCTTTTGACTCTAGGAGCTTACTGTGGGTTTTTTTATTTGTTCACAGCAACCCATGGAGATAAAGCGTAGGTGCAGGTAGAACGCCTTTTGGCAATTCCAGCACTGAGCAGCCAAATGTCTATGGGTGCCACAGGGGCTTCTGCCTGGGGCCAGTGGCGTGGAGCCTCTGGCCGCGACGCTATGGGTTGGCTTCACGGGGGCTGGGGTCTCACTGGGAAGTTGTGTAGAGTGAGGTGGGGGAGAGGTTGAGGCCACAAGGCTGGGTGCTCTCCCCACAGCCAGGGTTTTCCCAAACACTCAATTATACTTGTTCATGACAACCTTCTACATAGACAGCGAAAGGGGCGTACGGTTCTATTATTTATTGTGCCGCTACGACTTGTGCTACGACCACCCCTGAGCAGTTCGTTCACAGGGGGTTCAAAAGGCTGCCACCGCGATGTTTTTTAATAAAGGATCGCCCTCGTCGTTTTGGGACAATCTGGTAAAAACACGCAGTATGTGGCTTGTTCACTGATCCACTAAGGTACAACCTGCTCAAGATTGGCCAGTCAGAGGTACGGAGTTGCAGATCCTACGAGGCGGAGCTGGAGTCAGAGGTGTACTGTATCTTGTGGGGGGGTTGGCTGCAGTGCGCCCTGAGCGCTTGGGGTTCCCCAAGGTCGTCTCGAGTATGGTTCAGGAATGGTGGGGATGTATTGGGGGACGGTGCATCAGAGAAAATCAGCAGTGCTATCGACAAACAACAATTACGTGACGAGGGGTTGGTTGGCTCTATATACCGTAATATTGTGGCCTACCAGAATATCAACCCTCGTTAGAACTAATTTCATTTTGCACACAGTGGCCCATTTTTTAAACGGTTGCTTTCGCTCAGCAGCGTCATTTCGAACTATCAGCAACTTGCAATCATGTGACAGGGGGCTGGTTGGTTTCATATAGCTGGATATCGTCGAACCTCCAAGAGTGGCAACCTACGTGCGTTTAATTACACGTTTGCATGAGAAACAGTTATAATCAAGCACTGCGATCGAACTTTCTGGCCCAAGATAATACTGGAGAGGCTACAGTCCCCATCCAGATATGTTCATGAAGATGCTAGAACATTCCTAGCTAAGTTCTCCTGCCCCAGGCAGCCAGACGCAGCCACATAATGGTTTAGGTCCATCTGGGCTCCTACCTGAGCAACAGTTCCCTAAGATGTGCTGACTCGTCTGTCTAGGACATTCACGAAGTAAGCTCTCCCCTCAGGCAATTTGAAGGCCACAGGTGGACTAGGGGACACCTAAGGCCCGCTCAGCAACTGGTGCCCGGTCTGCTAGACTCCCAGCTGATTCCCCGGTGAGGGGGACCCTCTGGCAGAATGAGGCGTGGTTCGCGCTGATCCGGTTCACTACGTGCTGGAGGGTGGGCTCCTGATGCCGTTTGGCCAAAGAGTTGCTTTCTTTTGTCTACGACTTACGGTCGGATTTAGATGCCCTTGGACTGGCATAACTTGCCCAAGATAAGACGTGAAGGAGCTGTAGTGAGTGCTACCCACAGAAGCGCACAACATCTCGTTATAATATTCAAAACGCGTTCTCCCAGCTACTTTCAAAATTGTTAAAAGACCAACGTGCATGAGATTATCTACCTTTCGACTTAGGCTCACTCTCACGTGAGCGCCTCAGAGGCTTCCACGAAACCCTTGACTTGCGCAGCATCCACTTTTGAAATCAGTTGAGTACTCGCAAACCTTGTCAAAGAGGTTTTATCTCGTTGATAATTCGACACTGAGAGGGGCACAATGGTTAGCATATCTTACCAGCAGGAATCGTGCATATCTGACCAGCAGTTACGAAAACATGAAGTTACATCGTACTGCGGATTAATAAAACGCAGTAGATCGACGCGCGACACCTTCCAGACTGTGAGGGCTCATGTTGGGCCATTCGAGACACTTCTTAAGCCACCGAATTGCATCGCTCCGGTTCATACTGAACTGAAGATGCTAATTGCCGCTCACGTTCAGTTGTGACGTTTTACGTATTTCGTTGATACAACGGGATCGCACGAAATGCCTTCGAGTCTGACGCAAAGAAATCAGCTGCCCTTGAACGGCCTTTACTCTCGCATTCAATGCTAATTAAGGATCAAGGGCTCATTCATTCACCTTCCGGCATTCCGTGTCGCCAATTAAGGAGTTGATTCCAGCGACACGCCACTCGTGGAATACCGAAGTGGCTAATGAGTCGCTTTGCTATTATAATAAAAGATTGCAAGGCGATCAATCACGTGCCAACTCACGCCCCGCGAAGGCATTAAATCTGTTACATTCATGCAAGACGCCGTTCCAAGGTTCCAACAACGCAGTTCAGAATTCGGCAAAAACCACGCAATCACTTCTTGGCACATTGATGTGCTTTCAAATTGGCATTGTTGGTTAACTGTTACATAGTGGGTGCATTGGCAAGTGGAACTCACACTCGATGACGTACGAAGGGTCTGACCATTTTGCGGATCATTGGGCTTGGGATAAGTCATGCTAGTGAGAAGCTTCTTTGATTTCCTGGTGTCTCTGGTTCCTTATTGAGCAGTGTGTGAGGCTGTGTTGTCCATTAGCCCCGCCTCCTACGTTTCCAAGCCCTGGTGCTGCTTTGCCCACATTCTTCTGCAAAGTCAGTGAGACGCTGGACGCTAGAGGATTTCTTGAGCAGGAGGTACTCTGTATTCCCTCTTTGCAGGAGACAGACTCGCCCTCGCACGCCTTGAGTCCTATAGAACGTGCAGGGCATCCTCCGTCCGACGCTTGAAGAACTGAAGTCCAGTGTGAAAGCTTCATCCCTGGAAGGAATTGGTTGGCTGACTTCAACCTTGTGTCTGCTCAATTAGGAAAATGGTTGGAGTGGATGGGATACCACGAATTCCAGCAAACCCAGGGCCAACCAAGTGTCATTATGACTTGCTTCGCTAAACTTAAACTGAGTGATTAACAGATTGAATTGGGTCTAGCTGAATTTAATGAATGAGATTAAACGAATTACTTAAGAAACCGTACCTCGGTGTGATACCAAGTAAGCAGCCCACATGGAACTAGCTCGTGAGGAATGCGCTGCATGAAGAACCACAGCTCTGTGGGCATGCAGAAGGCTGTGCAGCAAATCACTGGGTATCACTCCAAGAATGGTGTGTCACATACGCCTCCACTATATGTTGGAAGGCAACAAGCAGTCTGGCAGTTCAGGGGCAACTGCAGCAACAGACTTCACTTGGTATCATGGAGGGCCAGTAAGAGAGCAGTAAGGCTATTGCAGACAGGTGATGCTTCTACCGCAGCTAAGGCAAGCCTCCAAGGAATGATTAGGCAGTTCAAACTAGAAGAGGCAGCACTCCTGGCTACTGGTTTATGCCAGAGTGGCAGAACTTTCAGTTGCCATTCAGCGTCATCGTTCGCTCACAGGAACGGGGGGAGACAAGATCGTTCCAGACAGGTGGGCGCAGTGGTGTATCCTGATGGTTCTGTGATAGGGGTAGTGCTGAACTTGCCAATTTCAGCCTAGCCAAGCCACTGGGAGAGTACGTCACGATATACCAAGTGGAAATTTGAGCGATAAAGGTCTGCGCAGAACAGATCCTGACTAAAGGACTCAAGGGCAAGCAGATCGACCTATTCTCGGACAGCCAGGCTGCTCTAAAGGCCACCGCAGCCTACACCTTCAGATCTAGGCTGACATATGAATGTCTTCAAGCGACTAAACGACTCGGTGCCCTAGGCTCCCCATTATTTTGGTGCTGGCTCATAGAGAACCGGCCTCGTGAAAAGGGGCACAGAATCCATACCTATCTTTTCTCAGTTCCACATAGGAGTCACCTGATAAGTCACGTGATAAGTCACCTGAACAGTCACGTGGTTCGATGGGAGACATAGGAAAATAGCCCTATTGGCATCACCAGCCAGAACTATGACAGAGGAAAAGGGCGAAGGCATCGCTGAAACTCTTCAGACAGGATCTAAAAGTCCTAACTAGCTTCCTCACTGGACACTGCCCGTTTAAGCATCTCCTCAACGAAATGGGCATTTGGCAGTTGAGTCACATCCTATGCGACTGCCCTGCGTTGGCCGCCAGGCGCCTTGAATACTTCTCCCAAGGGTTCACCCAACCCCAAACCCTAAAGGAGACTGCGACGAAGGACACCCTCGACTACCTGAGGGGAGCTGGGGGCTATTTACAACATCGACAAAGGGACTCAGTACCGTTTGCCCTCGGATCACAAAAAAGTAAATAACTAGTTTAGTATCAAAATAATTGCTTGTGGTGAATCAATAAATGCCATGGGTTGGCTATTAGCATCAAGTTTTCTGATTGATGAGGTGAATTCGGTCAGTCGGACGTACCAGTTCGAAATGCAAAGTGCGACGAGGGATATTACCTCATTTTCCACAGTTTCGTCGTACTTCATCGGCAATACAGTCGCCATTGCTCAACCTAACAAAATAAGTGTGAGAAATGCACTTTTTACATCTTTAAGCGAACCAATTTTCGATTATATCACAACCAAGTTTTGTCATCGCTTTTTGGTTTTGGAACCTTCTTGAGTGACGTAAGCGCTTTTTACTTTCCGCTACCCGAAGGGAAGGAAAGTATAGTAATTTTTTTACGACTTGAACACGACGGGCCGTCGAGCGAGATGGTGCCATTAATATCCTAAATGCATCATCTCCGTCAAGCTGAGGACAACGAAGTGGTTTCGCTTGCTCAAAAGACCGCTCGAATGTGAAACCTTTCCTTTAATTGGAGATGAGAAACGTCAGGTTGTGTAGGAGGTGGAATGTCGCCACACGAATTTGTCTTTCGCTATTTTATATGTATATAACTCTGACTGTCGCTTGTTTGGGGTGAGCCCCGCGGCCTTGAGTCATATTTTGCCAGTTGTAATGACTCACTGGTCCGTCCCTAGCTTCCTAACCACCTTTGGAGTTCCACAAAGGACCAAAAATCGCTTCGTCTTCACTGGCCCTAGGACAGGACGTGGTAGGGGTTTTCCCAATTTGTACCTCACTGCATGCACTGAAGAGTGTATACTGTGCCCATGACGTTTGTTGATCTAGCAGTGTCCT
The DNA here is from genome assembly GCA_020466155.1 of Pachypeltis micranthus. NCBI lineage: Eukaryota > Metazoa > Arthropoda > Insecta > Hemiptera > Miridae > Pachypeltis > Pachypeltis micranthus. Next base: position 23,533,646 of record CM035778.1, read on the forward strand.
GTGATAATACCTCTTCGTTATCAGAAAGCTACGCGTGTTGGTCCTGAGATAAAACATTTGGGATGCTTCACTCCCACAGCCTTCCAGACAGTCTCACGCATTTTCCTGGTATCTCTCACAGCCTTCTGGACTAGTGAGAGAGATGTTCAATAGCATACGAACTGAGTCTGCCCAGACAGGCCTCTCATTTGCAATGGTCCTTTAATGCCCAGGAGTCCAATAAAGCAACGTGCACTCACTCGCCAGTTTTGACACCGTACAGTAGTTCTTCAGTGCATTGCAAGACGCTTGGTAACCAGTCATTATATTGACAGTTTAATATACCCTTTGTCGTGTACTATGATGGGCCCAGCAACGATGGCACGAATCTCGGCTTGAAAACCCGTTGGAGGGAGAACCCAGGGCCATTTACGTCCCACTTCTGGAAGAACCACTTATCCACACCCCACAGCCAGTACCCTGCTGGGTTGAGATCCATCTGTGACCCTTAGCAGGCAAAAATCGACGACTCTTCCTGTTCCATACGCTTCCTTCTGGCTTAACTTTGTATTTCCAGTCGAACTTATACCTGGACACTACCATTTCACTGATCATGCTAAGCTCCATAAAGGTTTCCATGTTCCTGAATAAAGCCAGGTGTCCATTAATAACCCGTGGCACCTAGTAGCTATTCACAGCCTCTACCTGACAAACAGGTTAAGGGGAAGAAGGTGAAACAGGTTGGTGTCGGTTTCATCACCCTCTGTGCCATCATCCAATCCAAGAAATACCCTAACTGCCCTACACTCTGCGGAGAGCGTCACATATGCTTCCACCGCTTCTTGGATTGCTCCAGTGGTTCAGCAGCCTGTTCTGAAACCATGTTGACACGCTGACAAGTTTCCCCCACACATAATAGCGCTCAGAAAGTGTGGCAGCAGCATCTTCTCCAGCATGCACTAGGATCTGTAAGCTGATACTGAACATGGATCCCCCTTGCCTTTTGGAATGAGAACCAGCCTTGATATCTTCCAAATCTGAAGGAGAGGACCAGCTAGACGACATGTAGGTCCTTAGGAGGAGTTCCAGATGGGTCTTGACAACTGCCTTCAGAATTTCCATTCCTCTTCACGTTTCAAAGCCTCAGGACTCCAAATCTACAATGTCCTTCCGCCGTGCGCCGTCTGGACCTTATTTTGCCTTTATGGTGGTTAATAAAAATGGTTAACAAAATTTACAAAATAGAATTTTTGCCGTTTTATCGCAGTTACGTTTTGTTTTGTAGGTATTTTTCGATGCTGAGTCGAATGGAACGAGTCTCAGAGGTGTACGACTATGTCTAGACTGAAAACAGTAAAATCACTGTAACTATAGTTAACTGAAGTCTACTAATTTAAAGAACTCGCGGGACAATAAGCGAAAGCAACTGATCCCTTCCGTCTCACTCCAACCACCCATCAGCTCGACTCATCTAGTCGTGCCAATTGCTTACAGGCACTTGGGATATGTAATTTTTGCTGTTCGTCGTAGTCAGGTCATGTTTCATATCGTTTGCTGGTATTTTTCGATGCTGAATCGAATGGGATGTGTCTCGGAGGTCTGCGACTACGTCAAGCTGTGCGAGAGAATTATAAATCGTTGGGTAATCATTTGAAGCGTTTTATGAGAATATTTTCGTTTGATTGCTGTTTCAATGAATACTGTGGTTTTTTTGGGTTTTTTTTGTTAACGATATTTATTACTAGAATAATATCAATATCATAACAACTGAACGTTATAGGCCAGTCTAGTTAATTAGTTTCCATACATTTATTAGCAGTTGTAACGAGTTACTTTTCAAGTGCGGTTGGAACAGACCCAGGGTGGAGGCTTAAAACAGTGCCTTCCAAGGTGATAACCGGAAGGTAGGTTGATGAGAGGTTGAGGTGGGAGTTGTTTCTCTCTCCCAGGGGTGTTTTGTTTTGGGTTCTTCGGCGTGTTCCCGTTTTCCCGAGAAAGAAGGGCTTTTGACTCGTTCTGCCTCCCGTTTTTTAAGTTTTTCTCCCGTTTTTCAGTTTTGATTCCTTATTGGGTTCTTCTGGAGAGCTTCAGGTTCGAACGAAGAAAGAAAATCCGTGGCCGCAAGTTGCGTTTATTTTCTTCCGTTTCTTCTTTTTTTGGCATGTCAGAAGTAGGGTAGAAAGACGTTTTAATTTAATTTTTATTTTCTTAAATATCTTTTGGTTGAAATTTTGATTGGAAGGAGAAGTCTGTTATTTTATTTTAATATACCTATATTTCTAAAATTTTTAGTTGTTTTTCTTCTGTTTTGTTTCTATTTCTGTTAAGAAATATCTCGTTGTTGTGGGCTTCATCCTCACGTGGAGTAGTACGCAGTCTTTATTTCTGTCACACAGTTTGTAGAGTTGATAGCCCAATGGCTATAATCTGGATCGCACCCATTCACTGAATCACTAACCACGCGACGTCGCGTGGTCCAACGGTTTTGTACTATCAAGCCGCCGAATGACGTCGCTGTTGTCTAGGAGGTGAAGCGCTTCAGGATTTATGTGCGCATGAAGTCACTGTTCGTGTTTGATTGCACGCTTCTTAATTACTTCGCTCACTGTTTCCATTCTAAGGTCTCGATGGAGGTCGTCCTTGCGAATGTACCAGTGGGCATTGACTATACTCTTTAGCACTTTATTCTGAAAAGTTTGAATCATCTTAATATTGGTCTTTTTTGTACAGCCCCAGAGCTGTATCCCGTACGTCCACACCGGTTTCAGAACTTGCTTGTATATAAGCAGCTAATTATGCACGGACAGCTCTGGAATACCTACCGAGCAACCAATACAAACTTCTAAACTTTATCTTCAGTTTTTATTTTTGACGTGCTCCTTCAACTTCGGCTTGGTGTCGAGAGTCATTCCCAGGTATTTGGCGGTGTTAGCTATGGGTATCTCTCGTTCATTTAGCATTATTATGCAGTTACTTGTTTGTTAGTCAAATTAATGTGAGACGATTTGAGCTCATTCGGTTTGAGTCGCCATTTTTTGGTCGATTCTCTTACCTCATGAACGGTACGCTGCAGTTTTCAAGTTGCTTGTTCAACGGATTCACCAACCGACAGAAGGGCTGTATCGTCCGCGGCTGTTTTCATCGCGTGGGTGAGGCACATCGCTCGTGTACAGGAGGTAAATACTGCAGTGATAACATTAACGGGTCAATAGACGTTCCAATCTCTTCAGTTGAGTGTCACAGTTTGCAGTCCTCGTAATTCGTACCTGCTTGCAGGTTGGAGTGTGCCTTGCATTTGTAAAATCTTCTGCTGTCTACTTTCTTTCCTCGTTAGGACAAAACGATCGGCGCGAAAAACAAAAACAAACTGCAAAACTGACTACGACCGTTTCAGCGTCATTTTTGAGTCGCTCATCCGTGAAGTTCCAGAGGTAAAGTTCGATGAGGCGAGAAACCTCTCCTGTCTCACGTTTGTCTTTCGGACGCAGTCGCGAATGTTTCCGAACCCGCGAGAAAAAAAAAAGGTTTAAGATCACTTCTGGTAATTCGCCAAGTTTCACTCCGTCGCGAGGAAAAAGGTGGTAATTACGTTAGAAGTCGAATGAAAATCACGAGTAGCGCCTGACCTTGCCAAGTTGAATTACCTTCCGGTGCCGGGAGGGAAATTAACTCGAAATGAGCGAGTCGCGTTGACGTATTATTTTAAACGTCGGCCGACTCTTTGGAGAATCTGGTTTTAGAGACTTTCGTTCTCACCAGAACCACTCGGGAAGAAGTGAGTCCGCTGCTTCACGACCGGAAGCTCCGCCGCGTCCGACTGCCAGCCCTAAATTAGACGCGTTTTAGCTTCGTGGTTGTTCATTCGGCCGAAGGAACGATTTACTCGTCGGTATCAATTCAGTTTCCGCCGTAAAACCTTCCGAAATGGCCCTACAGAGCAAACCGTGGCCGAAGTTGCGGTCGCACTCCGGACAAACGACGATCACGTTCGAGGATATAAATTGACACACAAATTCGTAGGTGAAGAACGGTATTATTCAAACAGGTCTGTTTCCTTATCAATATGTTTGTTCCTGAACCCTTCTGGGAGGTATTAAAGAAATTGGGTTATATCCGCCAGTAGGCAAATTACTAAAGTTAACGTACCTGTTAGGTGAGTCCGTCTCCTCTGGCTTGTGAGTAACTCACAAGCCAGAGGAGACGGACTCACCTAACAGGTACGTTAACTTTAGCCTTCTGGGAGAGTTATGTCAGTTTCGCTATCGTGCAAGAGCCCGGTCACTCGCTCAGCATCCACTGAACCTGAGACTGCAGGTTTGATGATTTAGGTCAGTCTCCCGGTGGATGGCTGTTGCCGGTGTGCTTACTGCGTATGACCCCTGGGGAATCCTGCACCATCTGGGAGGAGTTCTTAATCTGGTTCCCGCCTGAGCTAACTGTCTGCTACCTCGGGAGGAATATAAAGTACTCCCCCATCAGGGGGGATGTGGTATTGGTTGTGAGAGTGTGCGTGTGTGTCTGGGTGGGCGGGTGGCGTCCTGGCTGGCCTCGGGGGGTGGTAAAACTCCTTCGGGGCTGTGTGGGGCGCCATGGTTAATTTATTTAGTTTGTAGCCGTTATGTTGAGTTATTGAGTTTGGTTTTGATTTATGTTTATTTGCCAATTTGTTGATTTTCGGGACCGTCCGGATCCCCCGGGCGTTAAGAAAGCTCTGTACGACGGGTCCCGGGGGGGGGGGGGTCGACTTATGCGTGGGTGGGCTCGAGGCCAGCTGGGGGTTGTCCCCCCCCCCCAGCCAGCAGGTATGAATGTGGAGGGTGAATGGTGGTAGTGTGAATGTAATTTATTGAATGAGTGTTTAATTAGGTTAGTGTGTGAATGGTATGGTGTGACTGTAACTTATTGGGTGTGGGTGGTTGTGTGGGTGTTTTGGTGCGGGTGTGGGTGGATAGGGGCAGGGGGGGGTGGCTGGTGCCACCTCTACTAAGGGGACGGAAAACTGGAATTGCAGGGCCCGCTTCCGCCATCCGGTGATCGGGCATTGCCAGTACGCGGAGGGCTTTTGCTTCCCAGGGACCTGGGGTCCTCCGGCAAGGGGGGCAAGTCCAAACCCCTCCAAGGCGAAGGTCCCCAAAGCTGTAAGTCTGGACGGAAGTTCGGGCGGGCTAGCGACCATTCTAGCCTAAAGGGATATTTTCCCAATATGGTACTGCAGGGGTGCGCAGCCCGCGGCGCAAGCCGGTGCACCATGGGAAGGTCCACGCAAGGTGGATGCTCTGCAGGCAGCTAGGGTAAAGGCGGAAAATCCGCCGATCCCTAGTACCGATTGATGGGATCTTGCAGATATCGCAGTGGTCGAGGGTTTGCTGGAAGTAGTCCTTGCCCCATTCTTCTCTAGTTTGCCCGACGGGGCGGAGGCAGGTCAGGGCCGCGAGGCCGGTACTGCCTCCGCACACCCCATGTATCAGAACGTACATGTCTGCTACAACTGGGATCAGGATGCCTCTTCCCTGGCCTCCAAACGGTCGAGTTCAAAGAAAACTTAACTTAGCATTAGTATTTCGTTTACCAGAAGCAGAGTGAAATGAGACAAAAATGCGATATCTGAACTTCAAGCGTAACAGAGAAAGATTTATTAAAATGGTATAAACGAAGGTTACAATAAAGATATTGGTTTGGGTTTTCGTTCGAGCCCGGGGTCGTTCCATCTTGTCCAGGGATAAACGTAGCCAAACGGAAACCAAAGATCCAAAGGCGATTTTAGTTGAAGCCACAATATCGACTAGGATTTTGGCTTTTGAGAAAATAAAATAGAGTCAGCGAAAACGTTCGACGACGCGGGTAAAAAATAGGCGGGAATTGTCGGTTTGATCGCTAACGAGGTAATAATCGCGGCTGCGCAGAATTTCCGCTCCTGGTGGATCTTGAAGGTGGAGGGAAATCCTTGTTCTTTCGGTCTTGTTCTTCACCTTTCGTAAACAACAAGGTGCGAATTAACTTGAGCCAATGGTGACGGTGACTGGCTGCGACGCGGCCGACGATAAAGATCTTTTTAAATTAATATAACAAGAACTTGGTCAAACAACACGTCACAGCAGCAGGAAACGGTAGCGCCTACAGTTCTGGAATTTATTGTGCTGCTCGTACTCATTCCAGGACCTTTATTGAGCAATTGGTACACAGATCATTAATGAGGCTGTAAACACGAATTTTTTGAAGAAGGATAGTAATCACTTTTGCAGAGCTATTGGGTAATAACTGTTAGAACTGGTAGTAAGCGAAACAGCAGTAGTTGAAATTCGGGAATTTCTGGAGTGAGCTCCGTGTATCTCATGAGCATTTTTAAACACTCACCCTTTACGTATTGGGTAGGACTACAATACCAATTTTTCTTTAACATTCTACTAACATTCCAGCGGAGGTTATAAGAAAAAAATCGCGCTAAAAACGCTTGTCGTCGAAAATTTTGATAATTTATTGTGCTGCTCTCGTCATTTTCCCACGAATGGGAATTTTATGGTATAATTCCCTTTTTGAGAGCTATCAATATAAAAAATGTAATCAAAATCGTTAGAGCCGTTTTTGAGAAAAAAAATATTTTGTGTTTTGATCACTATGATAACTATAGTTAAATTTCGGTGAATTTTGTTCATACCCTTATTTTGGCGTCGCATTGTGACCAGCAAGCGAGATATGAAGTTTGAGCCGATTTGATACGGTGGTTTTCTCTAAAAATCGTTCACAGACACACATACACACAAACCATTTTCCCAAATGGTGTTTTTCGGACTCAGGGGGGTCTGAAACGTAAAGATCTGAAGAGAACTCAAATTTTTTTTTTTCAGCCGATTACATAACTTTCCTTTCTACTTCGTAGATCCAAGGAAAGTAAAAATAAACATGTCTGCCTCGAACACTAACTATTTACATTACACCACGTGGTCGGTTCGGCTTAATTAAGAGAGGGGACCGTGGTCATCCAATTTATCCGTAACCTTTGACATCTGCAAGGAAAAGGGATTCCTTGATTCTTCCGAGGTGTGCATTATTAGCCTACATATAGCGAATAATGAGATCCAAAGTAAAATGTTGCGTTTAGAGCGAAACTGCGACGGATGAAGAGTTATTTGTAGAAAATCCCTCCACTCTCCTTCAGGTTGTCACTTGCGTCGTTTACACGAAACGACATTTGCAGTACGCAACCTCGAAATTCTACAAATTCCGTCATTTCCGCCGCTCGCTCAACGAAGTAATGGACGCTAGAACACACGGCCCAGACAGTTATTCCACGTGCCATTCCCCGCTAGCAATTACGTGTTTCACCGCACGCTTCGGATTACCACGAAAAAGCCCAACGCTTCTTCCGAAGACCGCGAGACCGTTGGATTTCTTCTTGCGAGTCGACCTCAGAAGCTCCCTTCGAGATGAGAGTATTAAAGAGACGGCCGTTCGGAAGATTATTCTATTACAATACTCGAATCAACGGCGGCACTCGTTTCGAACGCTCCGAGTGAAACATTAGCAACTGAGCATCACACAACTCGTTCAATGTTCGTCGTATTTTGTAACGGAGCCGATTTCTGGAGACTTCCTTTCCTGCACGGTCCTTTGCGGCGGTTACTGCTCGCCTGATGTAATTGTGAATGAAACGCCGCGGTATTCCAATCATATTGTTACATTCAGTTCCTTTGCTGTACGAAGTAAGTAGGAAAACTGTCTTATCGCTCGATACAAAAATATTGAGTTGTATTGTGCGTTTCGAGGGATTCAGAACACGAAAAACATCAGTCGAGAAAATGTGTGCAGCGATTGAGACAAAATGGCTCGACCAAATCACCTCAAATTCGACTTCAAAACTGCACAGTCAACAGGGAATGCCAAAATAGAGGTTTAGTCCGTGCTAAACTCCGAAGTCATCAAACAACCAAACGTTGTTACTAAGTTAAAATTTTGAAGGATGTAAGGTGGGCGTTGGTGCTTGAAAGTTTTGAAGATCAGAATCGCCATCAGGAGTCGTTTTCTCTCTTCGATCATCAGCCAGCCTAGCCGGGAATAATGAGGCGTGACATGCTCATCCAGGCGAAGTCTTAGAGCGAAACGGAGTGCTGCAGCTTGTCCACTTCGGCACCATTAAATTCACAAGTTGCAGCTGCAGCATAGAAAAAATTGGCAAAACGAGGCGCTGGAAAAGTGGCAGCCATTGATTGGGATATCGACAGCGAGTCTGCGCAATTGGTAAATTGCTTGAAAGGCACGATAACACGTTGCTCCTGCGTGTCCCATGAGAGTGTGCTCTGGATTGTAATACCTAGGACTTTAGCATTCTTGACATATTCCAAGGGAGTACCACCAAGAGACACGCACTTCACTACAGTCTATTTTATGCACCAGTTACGGGTAGCCTGTAAGCATCGCTTTGGTTTTTCTGACGTTGATTTTCATTCCGTGTTCTTCACACCGAGAGAGAGGGAGGGGGAGAGAGAGAGAGACAGAGAGCCCACGTGACACGTTCAAATGAAAGTCTCTGAATTGTGGAACTGGTGTGAGCATGGGCGAGAGATGGGACGAGTTGTGGTGCAGACTGAATGCGAGGAGGTCGCAAAGGGAGGGGAGAATAGTAATGGAAGGGCGGGTTACAGAAAGACTCACTGAAGTTAGTACGTGGGAAGGTACTTTGTCAACTCTAGAAATACTATTCTTTGAGGACAGGGAAATTGGAAGGAAGATGTTGATTGACAAGGTTAGCCCCTGGTTGATGTAAGATCAAGTGACTTTTTAAAACCCAGCGGTCAAAACAGCTTGACTTCAGGAGTACCGTTTGAGTTGAGGACAGTAACCTCTCTGATTTGCCTAGAGGTGAGTCGAACAGTCCCACTTGTAAGTGGTACTGAAGTAACCAGCTCAATGTGCCTGGGGCACACTCACCCGACTAATGAAGGAAAGGGGGGGAAGGGTTTGGGACAGATTGTTGGGGTGTTTTTAGAACATTATTATTCCTGATATAAGGTTTTGTATCGCCGTATTTCTTAGTCAGCTGCGTGGGCCGACAGCGAAAGTCAGCTCGCAAAGGTCACAAGAGACCTGCAAGATGATCCGTAGGGGGAAAGGTCGCTCGAAATGACAGGAGCCAACTAAGGAAGCTAATATAACAGCGAGAGGTCTTCAATGGTAATGAAGCGTACGGGGTGAAATCATGAGCGTTATGTACTGGGGGGGAGACCGCCACTGAAGGGACGTGCTTCACGAAGTATCGCCTTGTTGGAGAACCTGGCGCTCGACTTCTGACCTAATGAATACTCGAAAAAGAAGACGCCGTTCGTTCGTTCGCTCATCTCAAAAAGAAAGGATGAATAGCCCAGAAAAGGACTGAAGACTCAATTTACCGAAATAGACTCCGATCACGACGAGACCCAGTAAGTCCTTTCGAAGGGAGGTCGTGAGATGAGCTCAATTTTTTCCCATTGAGCCATTAACCGCTGGCCGCGTCTGAAGGAGCTCCGATAGAAAGTGATACTCCCGTGTGAGCGGTTCGTAAAGTCGTATTTCCACCTTTCGAGGATGACTGTTTGCCCCGGCGGATTTTGAATGCGCCGTGCGAGTTCGAAAGAAGATGACGATATCGTCTCGGTGGAGCGTGACGTAGAACACACCGTTCCCTTCGCGATCGGCTTTTCACACTCCAGTTGCTCATCTGATTTCTCCTAAACGCCCACTACTTGGACGACTCGTACGAGCGAGGATATGATCGCTCCGAAAGTCAGAATTAGAGGTTTCAGAAAAATGTGTGTGTGAGTGTGCAACAAGCACCTTGGAAGGAGTCCGAGTGAACGTATCGGGTTGGCCAACAGCGCGAAGGCCACAGGTCAACACGTCCGACTGTTTCCAAAAAGGTTCGAGCATTCGTTCCTTCCCGAAGTAACAGAACAGAAACACATATTTCTCGAATGTTTACAATTTCCTGATTAGGTCTTCATTAGTTGAGTAAGTATTCCCCAGGCTTTCCTAGTGACTTCAGAACTACTTGCGAGTAGGACTGCTCGACTCACCTTTGGACGAATTGAAGAGGTCAAGCTGAAGTCAAGCTGTTTGGACCACTGGGTTTTTAAGATTCGTTTGATCTTACATCAACCGGGGGCTAAAATTTTCAATTAACATCTTCCTTCCAATTTCCCTGTTTTCAAGGAATAGTACTTTCCAGAAATGACAAAGTAGCCACTCACGTACAGGCATATCCAATAGTTCAGCGGTTTTCCCTGTAATCATTTCCTCTCGTTCATGCTCACGCAAGGTCAACGCTCCATTACTGAGTCGTCTGAACTTGTCTTCTATTTACTTTATCCCTTGGTGTATCTCAGGTGAACGTTTAACCATCCAGTGTGGGTCCTATCCTCCTATCAACACAGTCCTTTCTTGCTCTTCTCATACATCAACCAATTCTTCTTCTTCTTGTTCAATTCCAACTCTCTCTCTCTCCCTCTTTTCCACTTGCTCTCCCTCCCCTCTCTCCCTTACCAGATCCGTCTCCTTAACTAATCTTTGCCATAACCACCTCAAACTGGACGAAACGGTCACAAGCTTGCGTTGTAGCAGTCAATGCTGGTAGGGTTGCCCACTCTTCCAACAACCGTCGTTCACTGCTGAAGGAACTAGAGCAAAACGGCAAATGGTTTCTTGTTTCCATTTGGGCCGTTCGCACTGGAGGCGCAAGATGTGCTTGACGGATAGTCATTGGGCGAAGAGCTCCCATTTCACTCTCCAGTCGCAGACCTTTTGAAGAGTGACGACACGCGCAGACTTCCACTGAGTGGGAAACTGTCCAACCCCGAGACAGCCATTAAATAAATTAAGGAGGCCGCTGGAGATTCTCAGCTCAGCTTCCATATTGCTTTCTATTTTGTCTGGCTCAGGAGATTTGTTTGGGCTTTAAGGTCGCAAGGGCCCAGCCGAGGTCGCCTGTCGTCCACAATGGGATGTCAGCACCCTTGCCGCCCTCTGGGCTTCAGTCTCTCTCTCTTTGTTTGTATTTTGCATCCCAGGGACTATCCCTTCACCTCGCATACCCTCCGGCAGAGTTCCTAGGTTGGGCACCAATGAAGGTTCTCATGTGTCAGGAACTGTTTTTGGTTGTTGACTGCATGAGTGACATACATTTTTCGTGACTCAAATGGTCCAAATTATTTGCAGCTCTCAACCCGGAATTTCTAAATAATCAGGAGACGTTAGGGAAGCAGAGTAGGTCAATCAACTTTTTTGGAACTGTAAGCACACTTTCTTGACAAACAGGGGTTCAAATATTTCAAGTTTCAACCACAAGAAGAGAGATTTGGGGAAAACGACTGGGCCAAGTTTCAAACCTTGTCTGAAGCCCCCACGGTTCGAGCAAGGATTTCGCGTTAGCCTCAATCCTCTCCTTATCCGAGAAAACCAGCTGGTTCGTCGACGCTGGTTCAATGATGGTTTCTTTGTCAGGGATATCGATACCCCTTCGGAGTTGGTAACCGACCCAACCTCAAGCCCGGTCTCATTTACACGTTACGGCTCGGCTTCCTGTTATCGAAGCCTCCGGGACTCCATCGCCTTTGAATGAGAGATCGACCTCGCCCAGTTCGGCGTAGGTATTTTCAACGAGCGCCTCATCATAATCCACTGGACTCGGGCGTCTCGCCATCTGCCGAGGACGAGAAACAACGGGCGCAGGCGCACCTACAGGCACCTCTGCCATTTTCTCCTTTTTGTTGCTTCCGTCGAGCCGTTGCCATCGCGGTTTTATTAATTCGCGGCGTCTCGATATAAAATAAAACGTCGTTTTCTCGTCTTTGCTTCGGATAAATTATTCATTAGCCTCCGGTTGAGTTTATTGGTCTGGGGGACTTAGGGCCGTTTACCTCAACGTCAACGGTTGGGCGATGCGATGACGCAAGGCAACAGATGGAGAGAGAACGAGAAATGAATTAACTACACAGTCTGCGGTCTAGGCTACGCGGATTTATTGGGTTATGAAAGGAAGTTATCGCAACCATCAAACCGCTACCAGAAGACAAAGGGGTGCAGTTGAGTGTTTATGGGCGGAGCAAGGTGAGCCTTGTTAGCGCTCCTCTATCAATCGTTACCTCGCGCATTGCTGGAGCAAACCTCCAAGTTTCAATCAATCCCCTCGACTCCACACCCGTCGGTAAGTTAAACGTCGACGTTCCGGTAATACGTCCAACGCTCATTACATAACATCATTGATGGATGTTGTTAACGACCAACCCACGTTCTGATTTCATGTGCAAACTCAACTTATTGCCGGCGCAACTTTGACCTGAGAATAATTTTAGCACGTTTTCTCACGACTACCAGCTTGGATCTTGGCAAGAACGTGAGCCATTCACCCACACCGTTGTAATTTCTTAAGGGTTCATGTTCGGCAAAAGCTGAATTGGATGGTTTTTTGACCTCAGAACGTCTGCACTTAACGGTACTCACTACCCTACGAAAAGTCGTTTCCCCAAACACCTTTCTATCTCAGTCCTTTTATTTGTACCTATGGGAAGCCCAGCACCCCTTCCCCTTTTTCTGGACTTTCCCAACTATCTTTTTCCAACCATCAATTTTAGATTGCTCTCCACAACACCCACCTCCACACAATAGTCAGTCATCCTTCAGCACTCGCGAACAACAGTCGTTTCCCAGTTCTCCCAACTCATTCCTCTCTCAAGCCTCATGCTACTCACAATTCAACACACTCTCTCCAATTACCACCAGTTCACATGTATTGAGAGTCCCTTGTTCGCGGCTCTATGTCCATTTATTTCTCAGTTTCAAGCTCACCCATTCGTGCGTCCAACAGTTCATGTTGGGGCCTTGAGAAGAGATCATTAAGATGCACGAAGCGTTGATGAATTACTAATGAATTACCGAGCTCTAAATAATCTTCAACCTATTGAGAACCAACCTGGTATGAAATGGCCGCTCTTCTTTCTTGCCCGTTTCCCCTTCACATGAGCCTTGCAGCGTGCCGCCTTTCTCATACATCCTCCCAGACTAACCAGCAGTGGTTCAGGAGTGGTATTTTCCTCTGTGTCTTGATTCTTGATCTCTGCAAGATACTGACGCGGGGTCAGCAAGCATTATCTCTTCTCGCTGACACTGCCCTGGAAAATTGAGTGATGCACCTCCAGTTCTCCTCTGAATGCAACATGAAGAGTTGGCTGATTGGGTCTTCCACTGCGTACTACCAGCTGGAAATTGCACTGGAAGCATCATCCACCATTGCCTGACGCCACAGGTAGTATGAGCTTGCAGCCTTACCAATTCGATGCAGGTATGCGTTAAATGCTCACTATCACTATGAACAGGGTGAGGTAGCAATACACCTCACCAGGGTGCTCCCCGAGCAATAGACAGAACATACATGGAAATCAGATCCTTAAGTACAAGTTTTAATGACTATGTTGTTGCGTCTTGTTAGGTTTAACTCCCCTCCACATACCTGTTAAAAGGATGGCGTTCCTCCAGGCTGTGCGTATGTTGGAGTGGAGTTGGATTTGATCATGCGGGGGAGGAGGAGTTCCTGCCACTTGATCCTTGACAAGTTGAAGGTGGAGTGGCCTGAACTGCATGTGGTATACTCAATGCCCGCGAGCTTCCACTTCGTGTTACCCTTTCGGATACTCATTCATGTGCGATCCAGGTGGGAAGGGGGAGTTCCCGCTTTTGACGCTGGGGCCCTGGTATACCACACTGATGGCTCGGTGCAGGGTGGCCTTGCAGGGGCAGGCATCTTTGATCCCATAGAGCAGCGATCACATTGGGGTCGCTGGCCACGGTGTTCCAGGCAGAGGTGGCTGCGGTGATGGTCTGTGTGCAGCAGGTGCTGCAGTGGATCTACATCATGGTGGACAGTCAGGCCACATTCAAGGCCTTAGCCTCATACTGTGTTACATCGCAGCAGGTGTGGGAGTGTCTGACTGGACTGAAGGCTCTGGATGAGGACAACAGTGTAACACCACGGCATCAGCGCATAGAGGGAAATGAACTGGCTGATGGGTTGGCAAAGAACCCCGAACCCCTGAGCCCTTTGTTGGGACTACCAGGAGCCACCTACATAGAGAGGTTGGCAAATGGGAGGATAGGTGCAGGGCTGCCCATGGGCAAGGGCCGCCAGCTTCAGACAGTCAAAACTCTTCATCCCACTCTCCAAAGGGAGGGACGAGGAGGTGCTTGCACTGGGGAGGAAGGATATGAGGATCATATTCACCGGTCACTGTCCGCTGAGGTACCACCTTGCAAATATTGGCAAGTGCCAGGTACAGATATGCAGGTTCTGCAAGGTGGTGCTAGAGACGGCAGAGCATGTGTCATGCGTTTGCGATGAATTCGCGGCATCGCCCTGTCGTGTGTTTGTGGGGCCCTTTCTTCAGCCAGAAGAGGTGGCAAATGCAGAACTTCCTCCGCTTTGTGCGGGGGTGGTGGGGGCGCATAGCTGACAACACACCAAGTGAGACCAGTGCCGCGGGGCCTGGGGGTGGTGCAGGGTGGCCATGATCCTCAGATCGTGGACGCCTTTACAATAATCCTGTTTGTGGCTGCAGTGAGGGTATCGCCTGCATCCACCGTTTCAAAAAAAAAAAAAATCGACGAATCCCGTGCTCTCCCTCCCCCCTCGCGACGAGGACTTTCCGCTTATTAAGTAAGTGTTATCGAATGGTATCTCTAGGGGGAGAATGCTGCTCAAGAACAGTTCTTTCTCACGATAGCGCCGTTCCTCGGGCGGTTCACTAGCATTAAGAAGAATTTGAAGATTCTTTGAGTTGTCGAGCTTTTTTCTGAATTCTGCACACTTTGAATCGTTCTCGTTCAGATGCGTTTGTTTCAGCAGGACCAGATATAGTTCAATTCTCTCAGAACCTGTAGAATCGTAAGGTTTCGAGTTCTCTCGACATTTCTTGCTTCGTTTTGGGGGCATTATGAGTCGTTCGCAGGACTTTTCGTTCTACAATTCAATTAAAAGAGAAATGATTATGCTAACTTAGTACTGTCAAAATACTGTTGCTGCTTAATAACTCCCTGAGCAGGTTTCGATCGCGAGGTCTGGTTAATTGCATTTTTGGTCTTAGGGAGGTTAACTGTTATTCCCTCAGCCCAAGAAACTAATCAAGTCAATAAATTAACAGATGTGACCGATTGTGCCGTGTTATTGATCCTTTTGAGCGAAGGTTATCCACGACTGAAATCCCGAAACGAAACCAACTCATTGGCGAATCTGTCCAGCGGAGAAGAGCTCTGCGACCATCGAGGCACGACTTTCGGTAGATGATCCGTTTCGAGTCCTTGAAAGCCGCGCTTCGTCGGGATATTTATCAAAGTTAAACACATCTTCTGTTACCCCCCCGGTGACGAAATTCGATCTTTGCGGCGATCGAGAAACGACCGGGTCACTTCCATAAGGGTCACATTCGTGACTTAAAGAATCGAGTTTCCGGGACAGTTTACTTAACCTATTGGTCAAACCTGAAACGTGAGTAGGTTTTAGAGGAGTGCGCCAAATAAAATAAAAAAAATCGACCGTTCTCTAAGATGATGAACCGAAGATTTGCGCTTTTCTCCCCGCGAATTTTTTTCCCTTTCCCGTCCCACCCGCTCACTTTTCCCGACGAATGAGAAATCATGCTCGTCCTTCTCGTGCTTTTGCGAGCGCGTCGTTTTGCTGAAGGGCGTTGCAACACTTGTAACGAGTTTTTTTCGAACATTTTCAACAACCGAGCGACCTTTGCCAAGGGTTCAGTCGGAAGATTCTGATGCAACGGAAAGTGCAAGATATTCAGAAATATTCTTTCGATGCTTCTTTATTTTATATCGTGATAGCTCTGACGATCGCTTTCTAAAAGCGGTTTTCATTCGCGGGGACGAGCCAACGCCAAATGTCTGGAACCGCGGCAATCTACGAGTACCTGGTGGAACGCGACTGAACGTTCAACGTGGAAATTCGTCGTGCTTGAAGTTACGAAATTTATTGGGTCGCTTCTGAGAGCTTCTAGTTCTTGAGTTGAATTGAGACAGGACGGTGTGTAGTAAGTCAATGGAGTAGTTTGGATTCCCGGATTTATCAGGTAGCTCCTAATTATCTCTGAGGGGTGAGACTGAGTGTGTTGGGGGGATAGGACCGGCGAATTCGGATTCGATCCCTGGACCAGGCATCCTCCCTCCTCCAAACCCAAGGGTGTTGAGGGATTCTCCAGCAATGGAGGTTGAGAGCTGGAGCGAGCTTTCTGACGAGTCCACTTCAGGGTAGGAAGGAAATGGGCACCCTTTGGCAATGGGTTATGCCGCTGTTCCCTCACCTTTGGCTGACTCACCATGTTCATTATTAAACTTACATTGTATTACTTTGGAGGATGAGCTCGCACTATTTCTGCATTCAGCAGAGTGCAGCGATACAACGCGAGCAAGTTGCCTTCACGGGCAGTCCTCGAATGATCGGCTTTCGAAAAACAAGGGCTTCGTGTTGAGGGCTCCATGTCCGGGCAATAGATGGGTCACTGGAGACGTGGAATGCCGCCACACAATATACAAATGGTTGACCATCGCCCTCACTGTGCCACGCAAGGGTCCAGGATGTGCGCTCTGTGTCCCACCGCTATTGCCAACAGGTTTGTACCCAGTTCTGCGCCAATTTGAACTGCTGCTCGACCGTCTGTGCACGCTCCATTCCAAAGTCTAAGAGTAAATCCATGGGATTTCTCAAGAGGATCAACTGGGACAGGTGGGGTGTTGTGCAATAGGCTGGTGGGACTGCTAGCACCTTTTGTGCCCTCACCCTATCACCTTGCATCGGGGCAATCCAACAGGAGGAAAGCAGTTTTGTAGTACGTGTCCCTGGTATAGGCCGATGGCCCCCATGTTGGCCCTGCTGATGATTTCCCGTGGGAAGATAGAGGAGAGCATTGTGCTGTTATTTCTATTGAGCCTTCAGGTGACCTTGTGGGCTCAGTTGCGTACCAACATACTTGGCCGGAGGTGTCAATGCTACCTTGTTTTCCATTGCCACTCCAATCTTACGATACTGTTGCGTCTGTCACCGCTAGCTGGGTTTTCTGCGCGGCCACTTGGATCCACTTCTGGCTCACTGCCTCTGGGCGCGGTTTTGAGTCGGAGTTTCAGTACAAACCTGATGGGGGAATACTAACTGGGCCTGTCTTGTAGCCCATTCGCTCACTGGTAATGTCGCTGTGATTGTCCTGTTGGTATATTTTGGAGTGAATATGTCCACAGGTATGGCTTGGCCTGGGGTGTTTGGTTGCCAGTTGTTTGTGGCTGATGAGAAGTTAGAAGGGACTGCTATGTTGTGCAGGGGACTGGTCCTGGCCCATGCAGCCTACCGAGGTTGAAGTGCCCTTTTGTGGACAGTTGCCAAATGTTTGCTGTGACCAAAACCAAAAAAAGACTTTGCCAGCTGCTGAAATGAGCCCCTTGGTTAAGACAACGTGGAAGAAAGGATTAAGACGAAGGAGATTCCTCTCAGAATGATCTAAGAATGCCCCCACCCTCTTCTCATACCTTTTCACACCCCCAACCCCCCGCAATTTAAATGCGAGTTCGGCAGAATAATTAATCGAAATAATTGCCAACCCCTAGGTTTCATCTTTTTTCGTTTTTTATTCGCAGATGCGGTGATGAGCGGGCAGATAACGGGGAAGGCGCAATGCGTCAGCCTCCTTCAGGACTGCCTGGCTCTGCAGCTCCAGCGGGTAGGCCCTCCCAACTCAGGCTCCCCTGCGGCTGCCGCCCAAGACCCCCAGTACTGGATGTACGACAGCGGCTACGTTATTTTTCAAGTAAGTTGCCACAGTTATTTTTCAAGTAAGTTACTATAATGAATAAGGAAAATGCGGATATTTATCGATTTAACGATACAGTTTGTCGTCCGATGGATTGTTATGATCGATTCGGAGGCATTTCTTTGAATTCCTGAGTGTGTGAGGTAACTAAAATGTTTGCATGTTGAACAAGAGCATGTGCAGCTCATATGCTCTTTCATCGAAAAACGAACGAAATGAAATGAACGTATGAAATCAGTTCTAAAAGTATCCCGAAAATTGCGTTTTTCAAAAGTATTCATTAATATCCAGTCACAGGGGGCCAAGTCTGGGAAATACGATTGCTGTGGTGTCATCAGTGGCCAAAACATTGTACGGTGATACAAGGGGACGACTCGTAATATGTGTGAACTGGCGCAGGAAACAGTAATCGGAAGGAGAAGAGTGAGCACAGGGAGACGAGTGTCTTTCGCGAGAGTTTGTAGGTG
Organism: Pachypeltis micranthus; assembly: GCA_020466155.1. Lineage (NCBI taxonomy): Eukaryota > Metazoa > Arthropoda > Insecta > Hemiptera > Miridae > Pachypeltis > Pachypeltis micranthus. Next base: position 23,551,914 of record CM035778.1, read on the forward strand.
AATGAATTTGCGAGGCGTCTGTTATGGAGAGGAATCTGAAATTGAGGAGAGAGAAAATAAAGAAAGGAACCCCTCTTCAGGGAAATCTGATGTCAATAACACAAGAGGTGGAATTTCCGCAGGTAACAAGGGGAGTTAAGCGGAGACAATGACATTTCGCAGGGCAGGTGTGGGCATTCTGAGTTCAAAAAACCCAGACTGATTGGGCGTCGAACGCCCCTATTTGTCGACTCTCATGGAGGTTGCGGTTTTGTCTATCATACAAGCGCCTGGGCACCAGCTCAGGATCCACTGCACCCAGACCTGTGGAGGTACGGCTGATTGCCATTTTGTGCCACCTGGGAGGAGTTTTTAATGTGGTGTCCCACATGCTCCAACTATTCACTTGCGTGGCAATAGACACCGTGACCACGTTTCTTCACCTTAACCTTTTTCTTTTTCATTTATTTTATAGAGACAATTATAATTTATTTTACAGTATTCCTCACTTACTGCAGATCGTACTGCTTCAACACTTATGAGTCCTGCAAGGTTCGAGTGAGACATAATAAATAATAATGCACATATCACTTAACAGGGTCATGAACGTGCTGTGGTCGTCTGAGGCGGCGGTAAGACGCCTTTCATCAACGAGAAAGTTCAGGTGAGAGTATACGAAGAGAGCGTACGTCCAGATCAGGCGGATCAGCGTTTTGTAGATTGGAATTTTGTTCGAGACTGACCCAGTTTTGCTATGAAGCCGCGGAGTGTGAGCTTTTGTCTGAGACCTCAGCCTTTTTAAGAGCTGATGGAGCATTTGGGACATCATGGGCGAGGTAGTTTAATTGTGAATCAGTTAATTTTCTTCTATAGGTGTGAGCCATGCCACAGATTTATAGGCGTTCACCTTTATTCTCCACTTTGTTCACCAATGACTCCAGGTTTCTAGGTCAATTTGCAGTCGACCGCATGCCTCTTCGTTGTTTGCATTTCTCACTGCATAAAGCAGAAACTGCATATAATGCAGAAAAGTCAGGAAAATTAGGAGGTGGTATATCTGAGCGAAGCGTGGAATATAAATATGGCCCCAACACTCTTCCCTGAGGGACGCCCGCTTGGATCGCTCTTTCTGAACTCCTACCACGAACGATATTTCCGTAGCTGGCAAAAATATCAAATAAATTGTTAGGAAGATTACTTCTCATTTTGAATGACAAGCCTTTGGTGCCACGTTCTGTCGAAAGCTCGTTCCACCTCAGAATAAGCGACAGGGCAGAATGCCGTTTTGTGGAAGGAGTTTTCTTTAGTCTTCCGGTACCATCTGAGAGGATGATGGGTTCCCACCTGATCCAACTATTCACTTGGGTGGCAATAGCCACGTTTCTTTGCTATAACCTTTTTCCCTAACTGGACCAAATGGTTATGCGCTAGCCTAGTAGCTGTCAACGCTGCCTGCTCTCCCAACAACCGTTTCTTGTTAATCTCTCACTTCCCTAAGATCGATAATAATCGTCGAATGTACTTTGAGATGCGTCTCGTCTGTCGTTTTTGAAACATTCAGTAAACCTAAGTCGCCTTATCTCAAAAAAAAAATGCTCAGGTCCGCTTAAACGGACAGATTCCATTTCCGGTCTTTGGAGACGTACAAAGTACGGCGGCCCGAAAGTAAAAAAACAAAACAACTTTCACCTACTTACTTCTCCTTTCAAGTGCAATCAAGCTCATAAGGAAGCGATAGAAAATTGATCTCCAATTTTATCTGAGAGTCAACGAGAGTCGGATCCACCCGCCTCGTTCGTTCCTGTACGTGATAGAAAGACCTTCAGGAGGAGCTCGTGACAGAAACTGAATCATGTTCATAATCGAAGCCTCCAGCCTCCTCCTACAAATCGGCTATTGCGTCTTGGTCTCAAGGAGCGAGCAGAATTTCGATTTCAAGGCCCCTCCCGTAAACTGTTTAATTTCTCGAATCGGCGCGAGGAAGACGTCATAGCGAAAACGGCGCGCGCAAATTGTTGGCAGCCTCGAACTGTTTGAAGGTCGAAGAAGCCCCTTTCAAATCCCGAACGACTGACATCCGGTTTTGAACAGGCGATCGGAGGCGAAGTTCATTTCAAACGAGAACGCGAAGATACAATAAGATTATGCGACTTTTTTTAAAATTGCCTTAGCTCTACGGAGTAAGAAGGACAGTTATGCAATCGGCTGAAACAAAAATTTTGAGTTCTCTTTAGATCTTTACGCTTCAGACCCCGCTGACTCCGAAAAACACGGTCTGTGTGTGTGCTTTCCACTGAACGTAAACTTGCTGCTCCAGATGAATGGGCATTAGAGATGGGAACCCTTGTCAAAAGGACGTGAGATGTCAGTTTTTTCCCAACACCGCTGAACGTCTTCGCGTCAAAGGGGCGTGAAGGAGAAAGTGAGTTGAGCCTGACCATTGGACGAGCTCCTTCTTGAGTGGAAAGTCAAGTACTTAGGAGTCAATATAAATTAGAGGTGGCGTTTCAGTCAACTCCCTCGCAAGGTTAATGTCAGTACGAGCAATTAGCAAGGTCACCTGGGGTGTGTTTCCATTACACATTCCTCATATACAAGAGTATTTACGAAGGAGTTATTGGCTACTGCTCTGTTGTCTGAAGTAACAAACTCACATTCATTCAAAGAAGAGTACTGGCACAATCCAAGGCAGACATACAAGACATCATCCACAGCAACACTCCTTCCTAGTGATCACTGGAGTTACCTGTTGACGGTTGATCGGTGACTTCATTGAGCAGTTCCACTTCTTCTCCCTCAAAGACTCTCCATCCTGCATGTCTTGCGACTCCAGTGCTGAGGAAACGAAAAACCACGTGCTGCTCCACTGTAATTCCCCTCCACTGTGCGACTTTTGTCGGAACATCCCTCAACCCTGCCAGCTTTGACTGCTACCAAGCAAGCTCATGACCGTTTTGCTCAGTTAGCGAAGAAGGTTATGACAAAAAAGTGGCCACAGTCGATCGTTCCCTTTGATACTTGCCACCAAAGTAGGAAACCAAAAAACAGTCCCTCCACATAGTATGAATTTCCGAGGGCCATACCTCCTATCAGCGACAAAACAACTGGCAACTAAACAACTATAGGCAACAGCTCTCCCCTGGGAAACAGGGTAAATGACAAGCTGCCGCATCTCCACAGGGTTCAGTGGATGCTGAGCGAGTGCCATGGCGCTGGCATGATAGCGAAACTGCAACCTCCATGATTTTCGACTCTTATGAGGGTTCAGGAACAGTCATTTTGATAAGAAAACAGACTTTTCTGATGTTCCTTTGAGGTTGAGCCACGTTGAGATTGCATTGTGTACGAAACGCCGATTGTTTTAACCAGCGTAGGCATGAATGAATCTTGATTAGGGATTTTAGTTTAGCATGAACTTGTAATTGAGGAGTTGGGATATCACAAGATTTGAAGACTTAGATGTACAAAAAATAGGTGACTGGAACAGGATATGATTTGAATATGTAAGCGCAAACAAGGGGGGCTCTGAAGGCGTGAAACTGGTTGTACAGGGGAACGGAAGGAGAAATCCGAATTAGATGTCGATGAGAGGTGAAACAAGTGTCCGTTGGGAATATTGGGAGACCACTGTGTCGCGAGAGCTGTGAGATGACTGTGTTGGGGGAACTGGAGACGTCCGACTTTCGCGAGAATTTGTAAGTGAACGAGTTTGCGAGGAGCTCTCTGTTGTAGAGAGCAATCTAAAATTGGGGGATGGTAAATTCCAGGACAGGGGACATCCGTTGTCACTTGGAAATAACTGAGGAGGTGGAATTTCCATACGTAACAAAAGGGGTTGAGAACGAAGGTGTTTCGAGAAACAATGACTTTTTTTTAAACCCATCAGATTCAGCGTGTACTACATACCGATATAGTTGTTGGTTAAACGAAAATAGTCTGATGTTTTTTGATGAAGCAAATCCCACCACACGTTTATATATACAGCTCCCCCCTCCTCCTCTTTTCACACCACCAATCTTCACGTTGGAGCCAACTGTTTGTTTCCCAACTACAGACGATGGACGAAACCAAATAGGACATGCTCAGTATCTGTGAAAGTTGTTCCACTAAGTGAAGAATAAGAAGTGGTTTTATGTTTAAATCATTCCTTTTAAATACCTTGCTACGCACCATCATTCCAAATAATCTACGTTCATGTATAAATGCATTATATTCGTTCTTTTTGCCTCCACGTAAAACACACATTTAGGATAACCACAACTAGCCCCAGGCTCGAATGGGAGTGAAGAAAGTCAAGTAGGGAAGAGCGACGTGGACCGTGTTGACGTCACAGACCCGACGCATGATTGCGAAAGGGACTTTTATAACACTTACCCACTTTCTAGCGCATTTGTTTTGTACCACTATGCACATCTTTGTTTAACACGTTTACCTTATCTCTGTCCCTCAGGGTTTTCTGGAGGCCAATTTGAAGTGTTTCTGGGATGGAAGCCTCGTCGCTGCTGTCAAGGGGCTCGAATTTATGGGCTACGTCTGCCCAGGCATTCTTTTGGTGACAGGTTCGCCACCATCGCTGCACCTCATTAGATCGGCGTGGTCGCGCTCGGTGCTCAAGCCGCCGCCAAATTATTCCATCACTCTTCTGGGTATGAAATTGCATTTTATTACGAACAACGGAAAAGGCTGTTGGGTTATTCGGTTAATGTCTACCCGCAATCCATCGTACACACTCACTTGAGCGTTTACGGATAAAATAATTGTAATTAACACATTTGTATAATACTGTTAAAAAGTTTAGAAGCCAAACATTTAACTTGCTGCGACTGTAAAGTCTAGAGTTCCTCACACTACTCTCTCTTCCATCTGAAACGGAACCTGGGGTTGGACAGGGGCCGAAGTATCTACACTTACCACACTTGTTTTGCTTCTTGGAGGTCTGATAAGGAACGCCGGTCAGTTTCTTCATAAACTTGCAAGGACCAACCAATTTGCTCAAAGTTCAACTCTCCGCCTGGCCAAAGTAAATGGCTGGGGTGCTCCACGCTCATCACTTCCGTTTTTTTTTTGAGCAAGAATTTGTTATAGTAATTTACGTGACACGTACTCACTGTCCTACATCAGTAATATTTAGGTTGGTTTTAGGTAGGTAAGTACGTTAGGTTAAATTAAATAAGTTGTGATAACAAAAATAAATATGTGTGACAACAGACAATAATAAAACTATATAACCAGATATGATACGTAGGACAGACGGAATATGTAGCATTCAGAGCGTAATTGCACCGACTTGGAAAGGCTGCGAGCACAAACTGATGATGCGTCCATCATGCCATCCTGTCGCGCTAATGGTGAGCAGGCTCGTGGAGCACAGTGAAAGACACAGTTGGCCTGCTGACGCCAGAGGCATTCGTCCACTCTATGTTTCATTCTGAGAAAACCTGGTGTTTCAATTTGCCGGGTGAGTGCTCAGCCAGAAGGGGATGGAGCGTGCTGTTCAAGGGCCATGTGTCTTGTAAGGATTATGAATGAAGATATGGGCAGTTTTAGTAGTGATCAGTGTTTCCTCATCCACCTGACAGGTGGAAGGAGCTGTACCCTCCAAGTGGGCAACCAGAGTGAGGCCAGAATAGGAGAAGAAGAAGGGCTGTGGCCCTTGGGGGGTGGCAAGATGAGTGGCACTTGGCCCAGAAAGGGCAGTGGAACAGACGGCTAATTCCAGCACTTGGTCCATGGCTTGGCAAAGCCACAGTGAGTTGGATTTCTATCTCACTCAGTTCCTAACAGGACACACGGTTACTTGCGCCGAATTGGAAAGGATGCGAGCCCTATTGAATCCACTGTATGGCTATGGATGCATCCATCATGCCATCTGCTAGTGCTAACAGTGAGCAGGATCGCGGAACATGGTGGAAAACACAGTTGCTGTCCACTCTGTTGCATTCCGAGCAAAACTGGAGGTGTGCTGTTCAATTTGCCGGGGCAGCACACAGCCAGAAGAGGATGGATCTTGCTAATCCAGGGTAAGCGTCTTGTATGGATTATGAATGAAGATATAGAGGGAAGACCGACCACTCCTGAACCTCCCAAGCAGGCATTGGGATGAAGGGAACAAGAAAGAACGATCCCAGAGAGGCGTGAGGCCCAACCTGATGCAACGAGCTAAATGGTTCCAGGCTGGTTGTTGAAGAAAGTTGACTTCCGTACACTACAACTGACTAACTTTTCCCTGATATTCACGACAGGTGACGACAGACAATTAGAAAACTAGATAAAAATCGATGTAGGGGATTAGTCGATCAAATGGTCCTGCGGCCTTTTCCTCTTGAGTCGCCTTCTTCCTGATGCTGGAGGTAGGTTCTGTGGGAAGCACGCAACCAGTGTGTTTTCATGTTCTGCCATGTTAACCACTAGTCTCATGTATTGGCTCTGTATCAGTTCCCGTATGGTAGGTATATGCAGAGTTGTATTGCTAACGTACCAGGGTGCTCCAGATATGATACGTAGATTTGTAGTATTCCCAGATAAGCCTGATTAGGGAAAGGTAGGGAAGCCGCTTTGTTACCAGACTCAGTGGTCAGTGGGGAGCGATCAAGTAGAAGGTACTTCAGTTGGTGGATTCTCTATCTTATTTTGTTGACTAGGTAGTTTACGTGGGTTTCCCAGGTCAGCGTCTTGTCCAAGAAGATCGAACTTTCGTGCCCTGTGGTATTGGGCCATTGTTGATGAGGAGGGTATCCTGAAAGTTGGCTCTTCGCTTGGTGAATGGGATCACGACAGACTTCGAGGAGTTCATCCTGACGCTCCACTTTGAGCACCATTCGCTGGTTGTATCAAGCGTGGATTGGGTTTTAGTGGTTGCTTCCTCAAAGGAGTCGACCACCTGGAGGAAAGCCACACCGTCTGCGAATTGTGCTGGCGTTGCACTCTCTGATTGAGGCGGGTCACATATGAGATACAGAAATGGCGCAAGGACGCTCCCCTGGGTGGCTTCTGATAGTATTTGCTTGTAGGAAGATACAGCGTGTTTGTATCTCACCGAGAAAGTGCGCCCTGCTAGATACGATCGCACTAGTCTGTAGTACGTGTCTGGTGGGTGGGATTTGATTTTGTAGAGGAGGCTTTCACGTACTACCTTGTCGAAACATTTCTCTATCTTTGTTCAAGCACACCTTCTGTGATCCGTATGTTTCCAGAATTTGGTCTATTACTCTATGGAGCTGCATGGAGCCAGAGTGAGACGGTCTGAAGCCGAACTGTGTGTCTGGGATTAGAGCATTTAGTTGCATGCTCGTCAGGCTTGAGATAGCCAACATGCCGCAGGCGATTGATGGGCCCTTGGCTATATTCAGGAACCTGGAAACCAGGAGCTCAGCACAGCCACTGTCATAATGGTGCCCATGCATGAGTTCGTCAGTCTCTCACACTATTCTCCCTTCTACCTGAAACGGAACGTGGGGTCGGACAGGGGCCACTATTTGCAGGTAATTTGGCCCCTGTCCAACCCCAGGTTCTGTTTCAGATGGAAGGGAGAGTTGTCCTGAAGACCGTAGCTTTGTCCGATTCTCCGCTGTGGCCAGTTGTACCACACCTGATCTTCAATCGCATACTTGGGCTCAACAGCGTGCACGTCATACTTTTATTCTTGTTTCGGCGCTTTCTCCTCTTGTAACAGCTTGTCGTATCCATGAAGTGCTTTATCTCCAGAGCTGGGACCTAATGAGAATACTGCGCAGTATGAAATATCTGAGGACAGTTACAGCGGGACTACATGGCGTAGCCCCAAGCTCCAATGCTTTGGTAAGGCCGTCCCAACAATTTTTTTCATCGATTGGTAGAAGCCCCAATCAACTGAACAATCAAATGGTTTCGGTTTGGTTTCAATAGCTGACTGAAATTTAACGGGACGAACCAAACCCTTCGATTCAGCGGAGGCTCGTCCGGGCCATTTATGCTGACTGGGCACTTCAAATGCCCCAGTTGGCTCGAGACTTTGCTGCTGTCAGTGGTAACTCAGCCGGTTCCCTCGTCGCCGTGTCGTCCGCGGTCGCGTTCGCTCCCACTCAGTTCCCTGTCTGTGGTGGTAAAACTACTCCGAATGTAATTGAGAATAAAACTCTGTTCCAATTGCCTCCACTGAATCGAAGGGTTTGGTTCGTCCCGTTACAGAAGCGTAAATGCCTTTATGCAGATTGCAGGATAGAGATTTTTATTAAAAGTCAACTCGAATTTAAGGTAAACAAGTTTGTTTATTCATGTATTTCTGAGAAATTCCGATTTAAGCCCCCCCCCCTACACACACAATCACTCACAGTGCTACAGCAGAGTTCGATGAGCCTTTCGCTAATTGACCGAATTTTCTCACCCTCCGCCAAAGTTGGCAACATACGACCCCAATTAACTTCAACCGGCCAATTAAAGAGTCGCCCGTGTATCCGTAACACAAAACCGCCCCAGCAATTTCCCAATTCCTTTTTCCACCCTGGAAGTTAACTTCGTATGTGAATTGTCGGATAATGTAACCCGATCCACAATAAAGAAAGCCGCCAAATAGCCGGTCCTCGGAACCTCCCACGCTCCCGCGATTTTCTTTCGAGATAATCCGATTTCGTTATTCAACTCGCCCGGTTAAGAGAAAATGATTACGATTAAGATCCCGCTAATTGTTCCTGTATAAAAATTCGACGCAAACTGTGAACTCCGTTGATCGTTTCCGCGTGATAATTTATCGAAACTTTCACTCCGTTTCGATCGTTCGGAAAACGAAACTGAATTAATCGCCGAGTTTTGGAACGAACGGCATTTCACGGTCAAACGCCGAGATGAATAGATACTGCGAGTCCGGAATATCACAGCGGGCTCGTTGTACCTGCAACATTTTACTATAAATAGCTGAAAGTTACGAAATATAACAATTCTTGAAAGCTATAAATCGGTTCGTGAGAAATAAACTGGCTTCATGAGGGATGGTGAATGTTGTACAAGCCGATGGTAGTTCGTGTTGACGTTCTATCCACAGCTCCCCAATGTACTGGCTCATAACGAAGCTGCTTTAAGCCGTGATTGCACGAGGCTAGGGCGACCCAGTTGACTGGCGCCAGTACCAGTTCAGACGTAGCCAGTTGGACCTAAGTCATGGATGGAATGGCGTCTTCAAGGCTGCCCCCCGATGAATCGAACAACATTTTGCGCGGACTGTGCCGTGATTTTGAGCGTGAGTGATGCATGAAGAGCTCAAACTCAGAAGAGAGTCACACAAGGCACTGGCACATTATACGAAGAAATTCTTCCAGAGCCTCATCTCTGCTGCTGAATGAATTGAGGTCAGATCCTGCAGAATATAGAGCTCTGATGAGAATGTCGCCTCAAACTTTTGATGAACTTCTGCTTCGAGTGGTACTCTTGATCACCATACAAGACACGATTATGACCACGATCATATCTAGCCACAGGAGGAACGCCAGCTCAGAGTTTTGGACTGGCTATAGTCAACTGGCCTCCTGCAATCGCGGCTTTAGGAACAGTAAAAGAGCGAGCAGAGTCTGAAGAGCGTGACAGTTTGATTCGTGCTAACCTGTTATGAGGACCCCTGTATACTATCAAGGCGGGATGGTAGTTCAGAAGTGTGAAGTGCTAGGAATCCATTTCTAGTTGTTCTTTCTAGTCCAAAACGAGAGATTCCAGTTCCATTCGTGTCAACTCAAACAGAGGGTCCCGGAGGAAAAGGATGCTGTCCATATTTGTGTTTCCTTCGTGCTAACCGAGAACGTGGATCCAGTCAAAGAAAGGAATTAGATTAATACAGTACAATTACAGTACAGAATCCTGGGTACCTGCTGGCACTGATTTCTTTCGTTCTAATACATGTCCTGAATGCTATGCAGGATGCTATGAATCCATCTTCTTCGATGCTGACTCAAAACGATGAGTCTCATCCAAAGAGGGAAGAAGCAGGCGGAATCCACCTCTGTTCTTTTATGATATCCCGGCATACGCTGACCAGGGCCGAACACAGGAAGCGAATGGCAGCAGTGCAGTGGATGCTTGCTTGTACCGCACAGTTTCTCAGGAGGCAGTGTTAGTAGTGGTCAGTGTGTCTCCATCCACCTAACAAGCGGAAGGTGTTGTAACCACCAAGAGGGCAACCAGGATGCGACCAGAAGAGGAGAAGAAGATGGGCTGTGACCCTTGGGAGGTGGCAAGATGAGTCTGATACAGCCCAGAAAGGGCAGTGGACCAGATGGCTTATTCCAGCACTTGCCCATGGCTTGGCAATGCCACAGTGAGGTGATTTCTATCTCACTCAGTTCCTAATAGGACACACGGTTACTTGCACCGAATTGGAAAGGCTGCGAGCCCTATTGAATGCACTGTATGGCTATGGATGCATCCATCATGCCGTCTGCTAGTGCTAACAGTGAGCAGGATCGCGGAACATGGTGGAAGACACAGATCTGTTTCTTTATTTCATGACTGTACCTAAACCCTCGACGAGGGTTATATCAGTCCTAGAAGTTGCGGTTTCGCTAATATGCAAGAGGCCGGCCCCTGCAGCATCCACCGAACTCAGACCTGTGGAGGTACGGCAGGTATGTGGTCGTTAGCCAGTCTCACCGTAGAGAGCTGTTGCCCGTGTGTTACCGCGCGGAGGTGACCACCTGAGGAATCCCGTACCATCTGGGAGTAGTTCTTAATCTGGTTCCCTACCTGATCTTACTGTTTACTTGGGTGGCAAGTTTCAAAAGGACTGATCAACTATAACCACGTTTCTTAGCCATTACCTTCTTTGCGAACTTTGCAAAATGGTTATAGGCTTCCTTTGTAGCAGTCAAAGCTGCTAAGTTCGTTTGCCCTCTCATCAACCGTCGCTCACTGTTGTAGAAACTACAGTGGAGCAGCACATGGTTTCTTGTTTCCTCCGCACTGGAGGCACAAGATGTGCATAATGGAGAGTCTTTCAGAGAAAAGAAGTGGAGCCGCGCATTGAAGTCACCATGTCCCGTGAGGAACTGGCTCGTCCAGTGGTCTGGCTCAACCCATTTTCTAGAAAGACGTTCACGGATGTTGGGGAAGAACTCATACGTATCACGTCCCTTTGACGAGGATTCCCATCTCGCTTGCCATTTCTCTAGAGCCCATTCATCGATGGCGGCAAGTTTCTGTTCTGTGGTCAGATCCGCACGGAGTTCAGCCCAAAGCGGGGGAAGCTCCCGTTTCACTCTCCACTTGTCAATCATGCACTCAACAGCCAAATCAACTGGTAACTGACCAGTGATCACCTGGAGTGCTTCCGTTGATACAGTCTTGTAGGCCTTGGTGATCCACAGGAGCGCGGCTCTCTGGGATTGGGCCAATACTCTCTTTTGATTGACTGTTAGTTTGCTACCCCAGACAACAGGGCAGTAGCCAATCACACCTAAATAGATGGCCTTATACATGAGGATGGTGTCGTGGTAACACACACCCCAAGTGGCCTTAGTAATGGCACGCAGTGAGGCAAACCTTGCAATGGTAGTGCCTTTAAGGGACTGGAGGTGTTGGTTGAAACCCCACCTCTCACCTATATTCACTCCTAAATACTTGACGTGCTTTTCAAGAAGGAGCCTGTGGCCGCCAAAGCGTATTGTGGGTGGATTATTCACTTTCCCCTTCAAGAGGATTAGCTGGGTTTTTTCCTCAGCCACCTGCATCTTGACGTGCTCGCACCATTGGTTGACAGTGCGGAGCACGTGGTGGGTTTTTTCTTCAATTTGGCGGACTGACTCTGCAAAGATCAGCACAGTCAAGTCATCCACATAGGCGTACGGCTCGCAGTCAGTCTCCATGAGTTTCCTGAGAAGACCTTCGAAGAAGGCATTCCAGAGTGCTGGTCATAGGACCGAGCCCTGTGGGCACCCCTTCTCAATCTTTCTCCGGACGGAGACATGCCTACTTTCGATCGTAGCAGTTCTGTCTGTCAGGTAACTTCTGACGAGCGAGTACAGGTTGCGGGGATTCCCTACCTTTGAGTTCATTAAGGAGCGCTGGCCACCAAAGGTTGTCAAACGCTCCTCTGATGTCAATCAGAACTGCTACGACGTACTTAGCCGGTGCCAGCAGGGAAACACGCCGAATCTCGACAATGACATCCTGCGTGGACCTTCCTTTGGTACACCCGTATTGCCTGCCTGTGAGGTTGCGGCCAAAGACTCCTTCGAGGGACTGCAACATCAAGATTTCTAGTGTTTTGCCTAATATGGAAAGAAGGCTGAGTGGTCTCCATGATCGCGGGTCCGACTGATTGCGGTCGCCTCCCTTTTGAAGAGTGACAACGCGCGCAGACTTCCACTGAGTGGGGAACTGTCCGACCTGCAGACAGTCATTAAATAAATTAGAGGAAAAACCACTTCTGAACTCCCCCAAGCTATGAGAATGGCGGCCCGCTGCAAGATTCTCATGTTGAAGATGAAGGGAACTAGGAAGAACAGCTACGATCCCTGAGAGAAGTGAGGCCCAACCTGATGCAACGTGCTAAATGGTTCCAGGCTGGTTGTTAAAGAAAGTTGGCTTCTGTACACTACAACTGACGAAAATGTGGCGAGCAATTCTGCTTTATGGCAGAAATGTAACTAATATATTGAACGCCCCCGCGCCTGTTCTTCCGCTTACATCTAAAATAACTTTTCCCTCATATTCGCGACAGGTGACGTAGAAGACTGCACAGTGTCCAAAGTTCAACAATCCGGATTCACTCCATTGGCAGACGCAGTTTGCTGGGTCATCCTTCAATTGGGAGCCGCCGGACAAGTCGCCGTATTGGACACGATACGCTCGGCCATCGCGTCTTCTTTCCCAGCCATTGAAGTCCCCACGACAACGCAGTTGTACGATACGTTGGCCGACCTCACCGCCTGTAAAAAGGTTAGTCGATCGATGCCAGGTAATCGTTAAATTATCAACACGAAGACGTTTTTTTATCAACGATTTTTAAAATGTAGTCCATTAGCGGAAATATTAAGATGTAAATTATTATGACTGAGTATACTTCTGCTTCACTGATGCCTGATAGCGTCTATCCTATCAGGCTTGAAAGACGGTATGTATAATCGAAAATTAAGAAACAGTCCTGCAGAAGATCCTTCAAGGGTTACACTGAATTTGTTGTCTTCAGAAACTTCTGTATACTTTGAGCATGCGTTTAAATTACATCCTTAGAGTTTTGAAGCTGCATGATAATCGTCAGCCTAATGATTTGGCCAATAAACGTAGGGAATTGAATGTATTTACGCGCAGTCCCGATATCTCAAGAGAGAAGTTGTCCGAGAAGGCGATCGAAAGGAAACGTTTTTAATTGCACAGAACGTAGTTTCACAATCGTTCCCTCAGTGCCCATAACCGCCCTCAGTATTTGGGTGTAAGATGTAAAGTAGTGCCTTAGATCGATATGACAATTATCGTTTACTTAGACAGCTCTATTCAAAATTGGGGGTGTTTTTAGCGTTGAAATGTCTTAATATCCCTGGAGAGTACGAAAAAAGGTAAAAATGAGGGTAAGAATGTGGTGTCGAATGAAAAACTTGAACTGATACGGCTGAGTCTGATATTATGAGCTGAAAAGCACCAGCCGTGCGAACTTACTCGTTGGGTGATTGAAAGAGAATGAAGATGTCACTGCAAGATGTGTGTATGAGCTACTGAACACGTGGAAAGTATTATATGGGCCTTGGTGGTTTTTCCAAAACTGCTGCTGGACCCCCTTCTTCCCTGTAGTTGACATCGCAGTGGTAGTTGGGGCGTGCAGCCCTGGGGTGGTTAAACTTAATGCACTGGTGTAGCAGCACAAGAATCCAGTTGGCGCTGAGCAAGATTCAGATTGTCCTGCTGCTTGCAGCAGTTGCTGTGCCCAATGGAGCCTTGTGCTACAAAACGTCGCCCAACTGAGGACTCAGACCTCCTTTGAGCCAGGTAGAGACCACGTCAGGTCTAGCATGGGGGGCCTCTCCCGTATGCCCGATACCTACATTATCAGGCACCATTCATACTGATAGTGAGGTACACACCAGCAATGGGCATATCCTCCTCGTCATCCAGCCTGCGTAGTGCTCAACCTCTCATTTGGTCCTACATGTGTTGGTGTTGGACCCCCGCTGGACCGAGTGGGACCTCATGGTCCTCAGGGATGAAAGCTCCATCGAGAGTACGATGGTGTTGAGGACAGATAGCAGGTGCAGTGAGATAGGGGTCCCACAGCGTGGCACCTGCAGATGATTCTGACAGAAGTGTCATGGTGTCCTTTGTTCCCGTCGACATAGCTCCTTTCTGAGCATGGGGCATTCAACCGACGGCTGTACGGTTTTACGATGTTAGGCGTGATTATATGATTTTAGGCGTTGTATGATCGTGGACTGTCCGCGAGGCAGTACCACGGTGGAGGGCACCTCCCACAGCCTATTTCTTTGCCCTCTGTATGCAAATGTGTGGACCCAAAACCAGATCCAACTACACAAGGACTTGCCGCTGTACTATGATATAAAGCGGCAGTCAAGCGGTTCAGGCGAGAGTAAAACGCAGACGCCACCAGGAGACAAGGAGTGTGGATGCAGTGACCGCCCCTGGAAATGAACAGTTCCAGTTCCTTGAGGGTTTATGCAGAGTGACGCCATTGTCAGTCCAGAGTTGTACAGGCATGCCACACAACTCACCCCTCAAAATGAGCCGATAGGGCACCTATGGCTTGGCTCATTTGACCCATTCATTTTTCCCAGAACAAAACTATCATCAAGGTTGGAGGAAACTGTGGGCTGTTGATAATATAGTGTAGGACAATGAAATCATCGCGAAGAGGAGTGTGAAATCCCATGTTGGGATAGGGCTTGAAAAATTGAGAGTGGAGGCTTGAACATAAGAGCGTGGATAACATGTGCTAGGTTCCAGAGGCTCAATCACACATCGAGTTGGGTACAAGAACCGTGACATCGCCGCCATGACACTAGGGTAAGGATAGGGCATTTATTACATTTCGAGAATGTCGCGGGGACTAGAGAGCATCTACGGGGATACATTGTTTGAGGCACTACATGCTCCAAGTACAAGGGTGTAAGGCTACTATGCAAGTCACCATAATTAGGCTGATAAGGATGCAGAACACAAGGTAGGATAATAGGTCCGAGACACAACATTGGGGCAGAGTCATGGCCAAAGGGCTGTGGAACGTGAGCAAGGGCCTGAGAGGATGCAGAAGGCGGCTCTTTATTCTTAACCAAACTGGGTTTTTTAAAGTTTAGTGCGCATCGGGGGCTTTCACCATTCATTACTTCAACATTTTAGTTTGATCGTGATCAAATTTATCTCAAGTTAACGACATTTGTACTCGGCAGGTTTATCAAACAGTTCAAGGGTACTTCGTGGCAACACCAGACAGCGTTCGTTTGACGGAAGCTGCCAGCGGAGGAGGTAGAAACATACTCCTCTCCCAAGCTGAAGCTGCTGCTCTCGTTCACGGTGAAATAGTAACCATCCGCGAGGGACACAAGACTCACCAATCCATTCAGACCAATCTCGCTGATGTTATCTGTGGAGGTACGTGTAATAAATTCTATAATGACATATATATATACCTGTGTTGCGCTACGATAATTGATAATTATCGCAATTAACCTTTCAGGAAATAAGAACGACAAAGTTCTATATCCACGAACATCAACTCGTGGAACGTCGCACAGGAAATTGGAAAGAAGACATTCGATGAGGCTTCTTGGCAGTTCAAGGAAGCTCTCGACGCTGTATAGAGCTGGTTCTGTAAGGCTACTCCATCCTAACACTGAAAACGCGCATAGTAAGTTGGCTCTCAATATGACAGCGTTGAGTTAGACGCATGTGTTTTGTCTGAGAAAGTTTAGAACATTCTGGTGGGGGGATCAGGACGTCCAGGATTACTGTTCTGCCCAGCTGCTTCAAGTATTTGAGCTGTCTTGAGCGCTTCTTTCGATAAGGGCATAGATGATGAGTGCAAGTCTGATATTTGCGTCCCTAACAGCATGCACGAATGATCATATAGCTATTCTATCAATAGCAGATAAATTATTAAAGTTAACGTACCTGTTTAGTGGATCCGTCTTCTCTGGCTAGTGAGATACTGTGGGCGAGCGCTTTCGATGTAAAGACATCATCGTCTGGCCGTTACGTCAGTACTAAAGTCAGTTAGTCTTTCACCAACCAGAGAAGGCTGTTTAAATGACATAGGAGAGGTTTTTACTTGGCAACCAACTACCCAAGTGGTGAACGAGAGAGACAAAAAATTCGATAGAATTGTAATAAAAAATAAAGTATAAACAGCGAGATGAAATCAGGAGCTCGTACTATACTAAGAATAAATTTAAGCGAAACTAATCTGAGGTAAAGTTCGAGTAGAAGAAATGTTCGACTAAAAGGCAAGTTTCGTCTGACCGTAATTGCTGAGACGTTGGGAAGGGAGAGGAAGGCGATCCAGGCGAGCTAGCAGGTAGAAGATGTTGCCAGCGTGCGGCTGCTGCAGATCGCTGATTCTCAAATTGGAATAGCGAATGCGATTGGGATGGTGACGACCCAATAAAAGTGGGATACTGTAGACCCAGCTATTTTATCAGCTTGGCCAAAAAATGAGAAGCACGCGTGCTGGTGAACGAAAAGGCGGACAATGATGGTTTGAAGGCGAGGGCAGTTAAGCGCAAGAACTACTTGAATTAGGAGGGATTAGGCACGTTCGGTCCAGACGCGTTTTGATTACCGTTCGCAAGCCCTCCTACCTCAGAGTTAACAAAGGCGTACCCCCACCAAACAGATACGTTGTCATTAATAACATTAAGCTCCACTCTGGGACAAACAGTCGACTCCGTATGCTTGTTAGGTGCACGAATGGGGGAGCTTGAAACTGAGAAATAAATTAACGTGATGAGCGTGAGTGAGGACTGCGTGTTACACTTTGGTAGAATGGCGATATCAGTTTGAGCGTAGTATTCAAGCCCGAACAAGGGCAATTAGAGTGAGTGGCCCTACAGCTGAGTGTCTGTTTTCGTTGGGTTTCCGAAGAGAAGAGCGGAGAAAGTTGGGGAGAAGGTCAATTGCGTGGTGGGAGAAGGTGGTTTTGGAATATCCAAAAAGGGAAAACCCCTTGTCAGCTTAGGCATTAACTGAGGGGGCTGGCTGGACTATGGTTGCAGTTCTGTATTCGGGAATGTCTGTGGGAGTTCCGACTGTGTGGTCCCTACCTGTCTGAGACCCCGCAGTTTAAAATCGGGGGATGGGATTACTACCTTTAAGCGACTCCACGACCACCAAAATATCCACAAAGCAAGCACATTTTCCAGCCCTGGCAGGCCTTGCCCAGAGTACGAGTTGGATTGCTCCGTTATTACCTACCTTGTCCTGTGGAGGCCGCCACCTGCCGTTTCTTTAATAGATGACTGTTCCTAAACCCTCGACGACCTGGTTCTGGGTTATCTTCCCAGGAGCATGCCCATGCTACCAGGCACGACCACAAGTTGTGGATAGTGGAACGGCCACAGCATTGTCCCCAGGGGCATGTCTGTGGCCAGCTGTGAATAAGGTCAGCATGCTGACTGAATAAGCAGCCGCGAACAATGGGCAAAACCCAAGAGATCACAGAAGAGATCCTGAACAAAGAGCTCAAGGGCAAGTGGATCTACATATTCTCAGACAGCCAGGCCGCCTTAAAGGCCATCGCGGCCTATAGTTTTAGGTCTAAGCTGGCATGGGAATGCCTGCATGCGCTCAAGCAGCTCGGCGCCCGTAACAGGCTCTCCCTCATTTGGGTGCCGGCTCACAGGGGGCATGAGGGCACTGAAAAGGCTGACCGCCTCGCAAAAAGGGGTACAGAATCCCTACCCATCGGGCCTGAACCACACGTGGGTCTGACGAAAAGTCACCCGAACCGTCTGGTTGCTCGATGGGAGATACAGGAAAATGGCGCCCATTGGCATCGCCAGCCACGACTAAGAAGGGCGAAAAGGCTTGTCACGCCTTCCTGTCAAAGGGCGAAGGCGATGCTGACACTCTCTAGACAAGATCTGAGAGTACTGATAAGCTTCCTCACCGGGCACTGCCCACTCAGATATCACCTCAACAAGATGGACATCTCAGAGGCGGTGGAATGCAGACTCTGCGGTGTGGAGGACGAGACAGCAGAGCATATCCTATGTGAATGCTCTGCCTTGGCAGCAAAACGCTTTGAATACTTCGGTCAGGGGACCACCGACCGGCAGGTCATTAACCAGTCGCCCAGTAGAAAACTGTTGCCTGTGTGTTACTGCCTGAAGGTGACCACCTGAGGAATCCAGTACCGCCTGGGAGGAGTTCTTAATCTGGTTTCCTACCTGATCTAACTATTTACTTGGGTGGCAAGTTTCAACAGGGCAGATCAACTATGACCACGTTTCTTAGCCATTACCTTCTTCATGAACACTGCAAAATAGTTGTAGGCTTGCTTTTTAGCAGTCAATGCTGCTAAGTTCGTTTGCCCTCCCAACAACCATCGCTTACTGTTGTAGAAACTACAGTGGAGCAGCACGTGGTTTCTTGTTTCCTCTGCACTGGAGGCGCAAGACGTGCATGATGGAGAGTCTTTGATCGTGGCCCTAACCCAAATTGCACCTGCGCAAGGCCGCTGGCTGTAGATTCCTGTAGTACCCTTTTGGGTCAAACAACCCTTAAGGCTTGAGGTCACTGGCCCGCCCCATCATTAGATGGCACTTACGTCTTTTCCTCATCACAGGGTGGGTCAGTTTGGACTTGCTCACCTCCATGGGGTTTGGATGGACCCCAGTAAGCTGCGACAGAAAACCCCCGAGCCTCCACCCACTACCTGGAGGCCCATCCGCCGTGCATCCAGTTTTCCATTCCCTTGTTTATTTACATCCTATCCTACTAAACCGTTAAGGAATTTTTATGTACTAACTGTACTTGTCATTTAGTTACACTTTTTTCCCCTTCTCCCTACCTATCTACAGATTATTATTCTACTATCTACATTTATCTACATATCTTTGAATTATTTTATGGTTACAGTAAAATATTTACATCTATTACGTTCATTTGTTTGTGTCTGTCGTCTTGTCACTGTATGTTTCGTCCAGAGTCAGTCCATCCCTGCCCCTAACTGTCTTCACTCCTCTCTCACTTCGTATTCCCAGAATTTCAGCAGTTTTTCCTCGTCCGTTTTCACAAAGTCTCTCATCTCTTGGATAATTACACCGGCCTCACTTATTTGATTGTGCAGTGCCTCTCTTTGTGGTTTTGTATTGAACACTCTCGAAGAGCAAGTGCTTTAATGATTCTAGCTCACGGCATTCACATAGGTAGTCTTCGGCCAAAGCTCTCTCATGTAACTTGGCCTTGAAGTTAACATGCCCAAGCCATCCTGGCGCTGTATAGTGGTTTCCTACTCGTATATTTGCCACCAATCTGACGACGTTTGGAAACCACTCTCTGGCGCAGCTCCGGCACCTACAAAGGGCTTCAGGTCAGGAAGGGTTGAAACAAGGACAAGTTCCAGCTCAACATTCCAACTAATTCGGCCTGCGCCGAACGGTGCTTTAGAGTTAATTTTTCCGAATAACTAACCTGTCTGCTGAATTATCAGATAAACTGTTACAACGATTTGACAACTTTTTAAGACTCGTTTGGGGCATTTCAGAAAAGTGTTCCATATTCTCAAAGATCTTCAGGTGGCCGCGGAAACATCCGCCAGCAGGAAGCAATTCAGCGCCGTCTCTTTCCGAACAAACTCCACCGGTTGAGTGGTTCAACTCTTCAGTTCTCAATTGTCGATCGGCCAGCACGCAGACTGTAATGAAGGTAACGCATGATGATTCTGTCGAATCGAGGGTACTTATTTATAGAGCGTAGCAAATATTTCGACATTGTAGTGTGATGGGGCAGATGTTCCTGTGTTTCCGCAAGCTTATGTTGTGACATTTTCAAATAAGTCTGTTTATTTTCCTTGGCTCTACGAAGGAGAAAGGCAAGGTATGTAATCGGCGGAAAAAAACGTAAAGATTTGAAGAACGGTTTGAAACGGGCGCGAAAGAAACCTTTACACAAACGGTGGGTACAGCTTTGGTACAAGTACAAAACCACTAGGAACATTTTGTCTTTTATTTTTTAATTTTTTTTTTAATGCAATGATAACTACGTTTGATTGTGCTCGTTGATGGTTTCGATATAATGGCCGCGTCAATTGCAGATTAAAACGTGTGATGTTACCAAGCGTTAGATTTTGTAACAGACGTTACCATGCACTTAACCCAACACAAATTTCGTGACGCTTCTCCGTTATATATCCCGCGTAACATTTTCGAGTTTATGTAGCAAAGTAAAGACATTAAATGACAAATAAATAATCGTAACCCTGGTGGGGCTCGAACCCACAATCCCCGGTTTAGTAGACCGATGCCTTATCCATTAGGCCACAGAGGCTGTGGCTTGCAACTCGGGTTAAAAAATTTCGTGACGCTTCTCCGTTACATCTCCGGCGTTACATTTTCGAGTTAATGTAGCAAACTAAAGACATAAAATGTCAAATTTGTTTTGAGTTCTCTGCAGATCTTTGCGGTTTTAGACCCTACTGAGTCCGAAAAACACTATTTGGGAAGATGATCTGCGTGTGTGAACGCGATTGAGGAAAAACTGCAGAACTAAATCAAGCCCAAGGGTTCCACTGAGACGCCACATTAAAGTATTACAGTAATTGGGTTAGTTCCGCCAGTAGGTAAATTACTAAAGTTACTACAAACGAGACTAAGGCAAATAGATACCACCAACTAGAAATGTTATCAACCTTACCAAACTGACACTTGGACACGATAACAATGAAAACGAAAACGGATTGGAAGGAAATTTTTTGCCAGATAACTCTGGAAAAGTGATTATTATCCTCTTCAAACGAGCGGTGAGTAGCAACACAAAACATTCCGCCACCCCCGTAAGTTCGAACACCAGCTAAACATGCGGGCGCTATATCTTCGTTCAATGCATTTTTACAGGAACATTTATGGAGAACAAAATGTAGGTACTAGTTAGCTGAGAATATTCCGTAAGTTTGACCGTAAGCCGTTGTTTACCTTCCTTGGCTCTACAAAGTACAAAGTTTTCTTCAGATCTCCACGTTTCAGACCCTCCTGAGTCCGAAAAACACAATTTGGGAAAATGGTCTGCGCGAGTGTGTGTGTGAACGATTTTTGAAGAAAACGACCGTATCAAATCAGCTCAAACTTGATATCTAACCCGCAGGTTACCATGGGACGCCAAAATCTGGGCATGAGCCAAATCCACCGAAAGTTAACTATAGTTATCATGGTGCTCAAACCACCAAACATTTTTTTTCTCATAAACGGCTATAACGATTTTGATTAAATTTTTTACATTGATATTGATATAATATGGTAAATATACCATAAAATTCCCATTTATGAGAAAATGACGAGAGCAGCACAATAAATTACCAAACTTTTCGACTTGATCGATTTTAGAGCGGTTTTTAGAGGGAACGACCGAACCAAATCACCTCAAACTTGATATTCAGCCCGCGGGTTATTTTTATACATTCTAGTAACATTTTACCGCAGTTTGAAAGGAAGAGCAGCACAATAAATTCCGGAACTGTAAGCGCTATCGCTTCCTGCTGCCGTCGAACATTTCCGTAAATTCCAGAGTAACTGCTCCACCAGATGTGATGAATTTTATGGAGTGTCTTCCAACATTCTAAACCCACATTTTGTTCCCCGCAACTATCTCTGTATCCATCTGTTGAACGGAGATATAAGCCAAGTTAACTCAGAAAAGGAGATTTGTCGAATATTAATTTATGGGTACTCCACTTTTCTAAATATCTGGTGCGTTGCAACACACAACTTTCCTTAGCTCTACGTCAATTCACTCGGATACATGGCGTTTTTTCCACTTACCCAAATCATTTATCACTCAGTTAATTTGAACTTGGTCAAATAACGCTTTACGGCAGCAGGAAGCGGTAGCGCTTACAGTTCCAGATTTTATTGTGCTGCTCGTACTCATTGCAGGACCCATATTGAGCAATTTGTACACAGATAATTAATGAGGCTGTGAACCCGAATTTTTTGAAGAGGATAGTAATCACTTTTGTGGAGTTATTGGGTAATAACTGTTAGAACTGGTAGTAAGCGAAACGGGCGTAGTTGAAATTCAGGAATTTCTGGAGTGAGCCCCATGTATCCCATGATCGTTTTTAAACAACCACCCTTTAGGTATTGGATTGGACTACGATACCAATTTTTTTTTAGCATTCTACTAACATTCCAGCGCAGTTTATAAGGAAAAAACTGCGCTAAAAACGCTTTTGGTCGAAAATTTTGATAATTTATTGTGCTGCTCTCGTCATTTTCCCACAAATGGGAATTTTATGTTATAATTGCCTTATTGAGAGCTATCAATATAAACAATTTAACCAAAATCGTTAGAGCCGTTTTTGAGAAAAAAAATATTTGGTGTTTTCATCACTATGATAACTATAGTTAACTTTCGATGGATTTTGTTCATACCCTTATTTTGGCGTCCCATGATGACCTGCGGGCGAGGTATCAAGTTTGAGCTGATCTGGTACGGTGGTTTTCTCTAAAAATCGTTCACAGACACACAGACCATTTTCCCAAACAGTGTTTTTCGGACTCAGGAGGGTCTGAAACGTAAAGATCTGAAGAAAACTCAAAAAACATTTTTCAGCCGATTACATAACTTTCCTTTCTACTTTGTAGAGCCAAGGAAAGTAAAAATGAATGAAAGTTTTGTGATGCGGCGCACATGGTACTTCCTATAAGTGTAACTATTAATCGATTTATGTTTCCAGGCGCCAGAGTTAATAACTGGCACCTCCGATTGGGGTTCTGAGTGCGGAACTATTCGATCCCGACGAAGATCTCTCAGCACTTCGAGGCTCCCCAGGCGCGCCAGTAGAGCCCCTTCTATGTCACCACTGCGCCCCTCTTCACCATCAACGCCCTCCTCTTCTAAAACCATTCTTTGCAACGCCACCCCCAAAGCCATGTCTTCAGCTTCCTCCGGCTACAATTCCCTACCCCGTTCCCACAAATCCCGCCCAAAATCCGCCGCGACCAGCTCCCAAAACTCCCCTAAAACGACGCCCAGGCACGCCGGTAAGAACTCCCATTCGTCGATTAAAGTCGAATTGTCTTCGAACCCTTCGCAAGGTTTATTAGCCGACACTAAAGTCGACACTAGAATGACGACGACTAACGATCAATCGGCGATGGTCACTACGACCATTAACGGTCCGAATTCCACCAAAATTTACCTGCAGCAACAAAATTCCCCAATGCGGTCGGTCATCACTTTCGAAAAGGCCAAAAAACCTTCTTGCAGAGAGCCAACTCCCGATCGTAAGTACAAAGAAGAGGATCGTAACCCAAAACCTCCGGAGGGTCGACGAATGAGACGCCCGATGTCGATGTACCAAAATAAAGAAGTCGTCAAAGAGAAAAGCGACACGAGAAGTAACGTGAGCGTCGGGCAGCTTGAAAATAACCACAAAATGAAGTTTCCATCTACGGAAACTATACAATTGGAAGAGAAGCTGTTAAGTACCGACGACAAAAACCACAAAAATCTCATCAACAAAAAGAACGCCCTGGACACGGCCAATTTATCGTGCAAAACGGGCAGCCTAGTGGACGTGGCTCATCACGCTGAGAGCCGGTTGAACAACGTTAAAAAGGCGTCTTTCTCTCTCAGCCCTCTGAAACCAGCTTTGAGCTCAGATCGCGTTCTCGAAGGTTTGAACATCAAAAACATACTTAAAGAGAACGGCCCGGGTTCCCCCACTAAAATCGACGACAAAAATTTGTGCAACGTCAAATTGAAACATCATTTGGAGAAAGAATTGGATTTGCCGTTGAAACCGGGGGACAACGAATTGTGCCCTTTTCCGTCTTTGAGCAACTTGTCGCTTCATTTCACGTCGCTGGCGGCGCAGAACATTTTGAACGGAGTGAGCATCAATTCGATTGATACGCTCGTTGAAGTCAACATGGCGGCTGAGAAGCACAACAGCATCCACACTGATCTTGGAGTAGTTTGAATCCGCACAGCCAGGCTCAGTCTCATCCTGATTTTATTATAGGTCGCTCGAGACGGAGCAGCTTTAACTTCCCATCTCTCATCTACTGTTTTTGTCGTGATAGATGCCTACGAAGTCCATAGTTGAGAGTACAATGCTCGTTTTAGAAGAAGGATTGCTGTAGACACACACGCTGATACAAAGCATTGTGGAATTTTGTTCCATTGAAGTCCACAGTCCCCATTCAGCAGCGTGCTTTGAAACTGAACCTAAATTTCCAATGAACAGGCAATGTTGCCAGGTAGAAACCTCCAACAAACTTAATGTGCGGGCCCTAGAACTCTGGTTCAACTCCCGACCAGGCGTACCATGTCCTCCCCACAGACAGGAATGAGGCGATGGATACACCTGGGGAACCTGAGCTTCCTGGCAGGTTAGTTCTAAAAGAGATGGGAAACGAGCCTCAGTTTGCCAAAGCTTGCTGTTTCCTATGCTTCTGCTGACTACTTCCGCTCTTTCTCTTCCCAGGTGTGGTGGCTCTACTGTAGGAAAACACAAAAAACTGAGTGCACAATTCTTTGTCACCGTAGGCTAAATAAGTGGGACTAACTGTAAACCAACCGAGATCATGAAAACCGTATGCTTTTGTTGAGATCCCAACAGTGCCAAGTCAAGCCCTGTGCATTAGGGTCGCTGGACTCAGCATCGTTCGTCCTTGTGTTCTAATTCCTTCCTTACGGAAAGCCCAGATGTTGAAGGATATGAGCTGTTACTGCTCTGGATTAGTGTGAGGTTAAAACGATGGACCAAAGGCGTTTTGCTTCACCTGGTGAAGATGGTGATTGCAGAATACCGTTTTCTTTAGATTGAATAGAAACGATAGTAAAAAACCCAGAGTGCTCTTCATGATGCTCAATGACTAGCGATGGTACCAGATAGTTGTTATCTTCTGAACAGAAATAATCACGTAGAATGCTTTGGTTAGCTGTGTAGCAGAGAGCAAACCAGCGAGGAGAGCTGGAGTGAGCTTCCCTGGGATTACAGTTACCATTCACTCGCTTCAACAGAACAAGGATGCAAAGCCAGAAGTTGCTAGCTGTTCAATGACGTTCAATGACACCTCCCCTTGACCGCGGATTGAACAGAGGGGTGGAAGTTAGTTTTATGACGGGCCGCAAGAATGTAGTTAATCGTCGCACCTTTCCCATCTAACGACTAATGGTTGAGCCTGCCTTTGTAACAGTCGAAAGTAACTGTTACTTCCCGCCTGGTTGTGTAGTATAATGGTTACTTGGAGTTTGTGAAGGAACTGTATCAAAATATAGTTTTCCCATTGTCTCATCCATCATCGCATGAAGTAGTGGTTGTTGTTATACCCTCGTGTGATCTAATACGAGTCCATGGTGTCAGGTGTAATGCCATAAACGAATGGGCATAATGTACCAGACCATTGCCTGGCCTATTGGCACATTGGTAGCGTGCTGCAATGGCGGAGGGAATGAATGCCCAGCTGCCCCTTCATCCATTGGAGGTTTTCAAGCCTCGAGCCTATGCTGGCAGTGGGCCCAAGGCTGGCTGAACACAGCAAACCAGCGTGCGGCGGCCCTTGTGACCAACAGGCTTTCTACCTCCTCTCTCCCTGGAAGGCGAGCCCAGGAGGGTGTCAAAAATGACGTGGGTAGCTTCGCCCCACATGGGCACAACTCGAAGTTTCAATGCTGGAAGAAGAGCCTGCCGTTGAAAGCGCCATGGCTTCACAACAATTGGATGGCTGGAAAGATGGGTTGCCACCACTTTCACTGAGTGTAGGTGGCATGCCCTCTGCCACTGGCCCTGGACCCAATCGTAGGCCAAGCGGTGTGCCTGCTTCCCAGTCTGTAGCAGGAGTAAATGGGACTAAAGCGGACATCGGGCTTTCGTACTCTCCTCTTTTATTGTAGATGCAGATTACTGCCAGGTCTGTGGGCGGGGTTCCTGCAAGGCCATGTGAGACGTGTCTGGTGTGCTGCAGCATAGCTATTGGAGTGTCCCTCTGGAGAGTACATGCCGGCTGTTGGTCCTGCCACTCAGCTAGGGCATATTGCACGATTGGCACGTGAGGTGGCGGGTGTGCAATGAGCTAGTGAGCGCATGTACAACCAACTATCAACTAGCCCAGTTTCACTAGCACAACAGTTTTTGATTGATCGTAGAAATGGCAGACGCGAGACCCCCCCTCCATTTAATTTTGAAGGAGCAAATGGGCTGAATGGCTTCAATTGGCTGTGAAACGGAACTGTTACGCTACACTGAGCAGGTACTAGCAGGCAGGAAGTAACTGTTACTTCCGACTGTCACAGTTCCACCAGGGCGTTTTCTTCTTCGTGTCATGGAGCATTGTTGCCACCTTCCCCCGCCATTCCCTCATTGAAACAACCTTATTTCCTACCACCCTGCAACCCTTCACTCGACCTCTCTATACTCCTAATGGCAGCAGTTGGTAAACCTGATCCTTCCCTTTCGTAAGTTGTGATTGCTTTCCCCTCGTAATTAATCATTATTGCGTATAGTGATTTCCTAGCATTTACGCCTCAATGTAAATACTAGGGGAATAAACTAATCCCAGTGAGTGGAAACTTAACAAAAACAAGCGGTAACATCGATAAGTTATCTACTATCATAGCATCTTACCATTAATACCCTATTTGTACTTTTCTTTTAATTTATGTCAAAATCAAAAATCAAAAGTGTCAATCAACATTTGTTATATTCGAATAAATAAATTGTTTTACGTTTATTAACTTTAGAGCTCTTTCTTGATAAAAAAATAATTGGACAGCCACGCGTCGACATTTTTGCACATTATACGAACAGTGCTAAAAACATCCTTAGAACAGTTCACTGCGCGTGTGGCTGTTATCGTTCAGATGAGGCCATATTTTCCCCTTATACTTAACTCTTAATTTATGTAAATATTAACGTTAATATATTTAGAACCCTGAATATTGGCCGGACGTTGCATTTAAAAATTTTAAAATAACTACGTCGTAAATGACATTTGTTTCTAGACGTAAGTATTTTGTTTTTGTGCCAAACAATTTTAGCGACGAGTTGCAAACTTTTCAAAATTTGCGTAATTTAAATTATTTAAAGTAGTTTTTTTTAAGTTACGTGTTTATGGTGTTTAATTTGATAATTTTTGGATTGTATTTTAAATGTTTTTTTTTTGTCATGAGAGTAAGTTTCAAAATGTTGACCGGACGGCGTTTCGTCAATCATTATTTTTGTTACTAGCCGAATTTGAACGTTATAATCGGTCGTTTGGTATTAGTCGGACGACGAGATTATGCGAGATCGATGTTTTTTGAAGAGGGTTGCTTAAATTTTACTTTTTTTTTTGTTTTTGTTGTGAAAGGTGCTACGAAATCCGTGTTTGTTATTAAAGGGGCAAAACGTTTGACGGTAGTTAGTGATACTTTAACGCGCGCCGATGACGTTTGTTCCTTTGAATGAAGCAGCGATCGGTTATTATACCATCGAACCACCTCTGTAGCGCGTTGTAATTAGAAATGTAGCCGTCGTTTTCCGCAGAGTTTGAAATTATTTGTACATTCTTGCGGCGTACTTCTGATGTATGTAGTAAATTACTTACACCAAATTTAGTTCTTTTTTTTTTTTTCAATTTCCTTCAGTCCGAAGTGTAGAACAATACGTAAGGTTGTTCATGTCATGAAGATGATCGGGGATTGGGGCTGTGGATGGTCATGTGAATACACGGGGCGATCGTTAGGCCTGCGGTCATCTAATGTCTGGAGGTCTTTTTTTTCTGGGCGGAAAAATCCTTTCCTGCGAGCAGGATACGACGGAGAGTAGGACCCAGACCCGGAACTACTTTCTGTATTACTTCGGGTCAGTCGTGTTGTCATGGCTCTACAGCCTTCTCGCGTCTATTGTCCTTACCATTTCCGGTTTAGCTCCTTCATTTTTAAGGGTGGCGTGTACATAGCCCGTTGCAGCTTGCCAATTTTCTCTGCGATTAATCATAAGGTCGACAATTGTTTCCGTGGATAGTTCACCAAGCTTGGCGGCCAGCCGTCTTCTCTCTTCGTTTCAGTGGGGGCACACAAAAAATGTACGGTATACTCCTTCCAAGGACCGCGCTGCCTACACTGGAACCGGGCCACAACGTGCCTGTCTAACAATCACAGCCGACTGTCCCCAGGGCGCAGCGCTGGACAGCACTGCTGGACCCCCTGCTTCACCTCTTACTAACGAATTGCTACACGCCGCTGGCATTCGCAGACGACCTCGCGGTCATAGTCGAGGCAGATCACCTGGCGCTGGCCAAACTGCACTTGAGTCGTGTCACTCGGATAGTCACCACTAGGTGCGCTCGCAAGCGTCAGCTGCTGGCCTCCGGGAAAACACAACTAGTGGTACTGCGCGCAGCACTCTCCCTCCCCACCCACCTGTTGGAGCCGGCCCTAGGTATGGGCACAACCCCTGCATCCATGGCTAAATACCAGGGCATCATCTACTCCCCAACAGGCAGCCCCACCCAGTGCACGGAGCTCGTAGCAGGTCATACCCGCTGCCTTTACTATCGGGCCATTTTTCTGCCCATCGTGCTATATGATGCAGCTGCCTGGTGGGTCCGCCTCAAAGCGTGATAGGCAGAGGGACGTCATTCTGGCCATATTACCAGCATACTGGACGACGTCCCATCTGACAGTGCAGGTACTTGCGGGTGCCCCCCACCCCAGACCTTGCCCTGGACCTGGCAGTTCTGCGATCGAGCATCCGACCCAGCACGCTGAATGGCTACCAGGGTGGCCTGGATACACTGGTGTCTGCACTGCAACGTGAGACATCCACTGAGCGCCAGCTTGAACTTGCATTCGAGGCAATTCTCGACGTATGGCAACTGCGGTGGGATAAAGACCCTACCGCACATCATCTGCATGCCATAATCCCCACGGTCCGGAACCGCTTGGGAATGAGGGGTTGGAACCCCTCTTTCCCAGCTGTCCAGTTGCTCTCAGGGCCCGTTCAATCAGCACCTCTTCTTCTTTAAAAGACGCACTTTCGGCCTCTGTCCATGTTGGGGAGGGGGGGGGGGGGGAGATCAGCGAGAATGCAGCCCATGCCTTGTTCCTCTGCCCCCTCTACCAGGACGTGCGGGTAAGTGCACGCCTCCCCCCCCCCCCTCGAAAACGCTTCTGCGCTTCTCTCCAGCGAATCAGCCAGGCGGAGATATGCCATATTAGCGTGAGTGGCTCAAGCTGGAGTCATGTATTCCCCCTACTGCGGCGGACCCATCACCATGACCATCTGGAGGCCACTATGGATCCCTCCTTGCACAGTCTATGAGGGAGCACGCCTAGGGAGTAGGGACGAAGGAGGTGTAAAGATCGGAAATCGAAGAGCAGTGCTGCCAAATACACTAAATCTGAAGACTAAAACAGAATTTGCTGTAAAACATAAGTTATTGCGGACTGTATAATTTTGACCTACCCAGTCGAATTTTGGATGCCGAGAAAGCTTGTCTGTTGCGCTGTAGAAAACCGTATGGACGGAAAGAAGAAAACCGCATGGACGAAACACGTGAAATATTAAAGGACGTAAAAAAAAAACCCTGCAAATTATTACACAATGGTTTATTATTCGGATAATCAGCTTGACCTAGCATTAATGCTCTGAGACCCATCCTGTTCGATTCAGCATCGAAAAATATCATAATTAAACCCAAAAAAAGGTTGAAAAGAACTGAATCGTAATATTAAAATAAACACAAAAAACAAAAGTATCTAGAAAAAACTGAATTTTAATATGAAAACATGCACGCTAAATACTAATATCAAAATTTAACCAAAAATCTATGAAAAAAAACAAAATGAGAATGAAACGAAAGAATCTAAAAAAATTGAATCGTATTGAATCCAACACGTCGGGAAAATTGGAATGGGGGCGCTCAAATCGTAAGGCGAAAGGGGAGTTGAGTGGCGGCGTTGTTGGGAGGCAAGAGAGAGCGGGAGGCGCGCTCCTTCGCCTCGAGCGCGGTTGCTTTTTTAATGAGACGGGCAGGAGGGAGGGAGTTCAAACGACGAAAGCTGTACTGCGTTTCGTTAATTTTTTTGACCGTTTTTTACCCATTACAACCACTGGCTTCGTCCGATCGGATTGCCGAGATGGCAGGCACAACTAGATACCAAATCGGATTTTTGGGCGAAAGAACGAATTTTTTAGACCACGTTAAAGGCACAAAACGGCCCGGACGGGGGACGGCGGACGGACATTGCAAATTTGGAATCTCCAAGTCTTGAAACGTAAAGTATCAAATTTTGAGGGGGGGTTGTGAAAAATTTTTCGTGGCCGAAAACATAGGTTTATTATTCAGAATGAATAATAAACCAAAAAAATTAACCGGACAGGGCCGAAAAACTATATCGACATGTGCGAAAGCAAGACTGAGAAAGGGTTGTAGCTTTCCGCCTCGTCAGGTTACACGGCACGTGACATCAACGGCCTCCAATAGACATGGCCAAGCGCCTTGGGGCGCGAGGCTTTTCGTGCCAGGCGGGGATAGAACCAGCGGACTCTGGTTCTATCCCCGACCAGACCCCCCCCCCCCCTCCAAACACATTGGGGTGAGGCAATGGGTACCAGCAGCAGCTGAGAAACTGAGGGGAGCTGGGACATGGGCCCGTTTGTGCCCACGGCGAAATGCCTTTGGTCCCAGCAGTTTGGTCGTTTAGTCCACAGCTGCCTCCCTGATATCTTCTTCTTCTTATAGACACGCAAACTCTCTCTATTGATCTGGCCAGAAACAACATCGGAGGGTATGCCCTCACGCATTGCAGCCCTGTGCCAACCGAGTCTAATATTGCCAGGACGGCCCAAACAATATCTTTATGTCTTTCCAATCCCCTTTCCTGTGATGAAGGCCTGGTAGTAGTAATTTCTTACATCGTAAGCGGTCGATTGGTCTTAATTCTTACTCTAATAAATTGTTGAGAGAATCAAGAATCAAGAATTTTTTTATTTGCAGTGGCCCAAGAATAGAAAATACAAACGTCGGGAAACGAGCAATAATTACACATAGGCACGTAATATGAACAGATGGTGGAGACACGGCACCTCAATTAGCAAAAAAGAAACACAATCACATAGTGAAACCGCGACACTACTCCTCTCACACAATCCCAAAAAACTCGCCAAGCGAGTACAGCTCTGCCCTAATGAGATGAACTTTTATGACCTTAGTGAAAGACTTAATAGGCAGCTGTGGAATATTTTGTAGTAGGGCATTATACAGACTTGAATTGGATCATTTTTCTGAGCTATACTTAGGTGAGTAAAAGGAATCACTAGGTTTCCACGGGATAGGGTGTCATGCCAGTGAACATCGGAAGCCACGGCAAGAAGCGAAATGTTTACTTTAATCAGATTCAACTGCCAAGACATATGCACTAGGCGATGTGAGAACGCCAAGGCGAGCAAACGAATCCCTACAATTCTCATTCCATGAGAGATTAGTCGAGATTCTGATGGCACGTTTTTGTTGTTTAAATATGTCAATTGCGTGGCTACAGTGCAACGATACAATAAATTGCTCTGCTGGCAAAGCAAGCATGGTAAACAGAACGCAGGACATCATCAGAAACGACGCTCTTCAACCTTCTAAGCATGAAAATAGAAGATGATAATTTAGGGGACAACGCCTCAACATGGGCCTTCCAGGAAAGTCGGTTATCCACCGTTGGTCAAACCACCGTCGAAAGGGAGGAATGATGAGAACTTTGTTGCTGACGGCTCACCTGTTGATGGCGAAGATGTGAAGGAGAGAGGCCCCTCCAGCGTGAAGTGATTCCAGTGAGCTGTCAACTTGGTCGAATATAAGGCAGAAATTATTAAATTTGATTTGAAATGAAACTAAATTTAAAAAAAAAGGAACAAAACCTCTTCGGATATTATCAAATGGCGAATTTCACGTCATGAGTCAACTGAGACAAGAGGCAAACGAAGAATGAATAATTAGAGAAAATAGAGAGCAGCAACAACGGCAAAAGGGATAATAACTGTTGTATTATGTGTATTATAATTAAATAATAAAACGGCACTTCATTTAAAGAGGTTCAATGAATAATGATCTTTTTTACAAAAGACCCCTTTCCTTATATCAGCTGATAAATAATAATAATAATTTAGTAGGATACTACATCCCTTCCCCAAATATCATTAATATTTCCCCACAACGAAATCCTTATACTTTGATGGTAGTATCACTCTTCTACCGCTTCTTGTGACTATACCCGTATCCATATTCACAGATGTTGATACGGATGATTCAGGTACAGATGATTCTTGGTTTGTGGAAGGTTGAGACATATCCACTTCATGGTGAAGATGTTGAGAAGAATCTTCTGATAGAGCTACTGTTTCTTGTGGTAATTTTTGAAAGAAAGATGAATTTCTCGTTACCACTCTTCCATCTCTCCACGCTGTTATCTTGGTGCCTTCTACTTTTTTTATTTCCAATGGCTTCGGATCATAAACTGAGCTGTATTTATTAATCTTTCTTTGCTTTACTAACACCATATCTCCTTCCTGTAAGTCATGAGTTTTGGTGTTTCTTCTGAAATCAGCATACTGCTTCATTTTTTCCTTATTTACTTCATCCATGGTTCTTAAATTTTCATCGATATCTTCTTCATAAACGTCGGAAACAATCTGTGGAAGAAATGACCTGAAGTTACTTCGTAAGAGAGCCCGTGCTGGAGAAATACGAGTAGAACAGTGAGGTGTTGTGTACTGAGGAAGTTTGGAGATGCTTTTTGAAGAGCTGCTGATTAAGGCAAAAATTACGGCAATCGCGCCGGAGATTCGATCCACAACCCTCAACTTACGTCGAGAATTATGAATCGACTGTCTTAACCAATAGACCACGATCAACCCCTTGCCTTTAATAGGAGTCAGTCAGCACAGTTGCACGGTATTGCATTAAAAACTCTGGCAGAACTTCCTCCCAATTTTTCTGTTCAACAATCGCAGTTCTAACAGTTTTGCTCAAGCTAGACATGAAACATTCCACCCGTCCATTAGCTTCAGGCCAACAACTTGTAACTCTTTGGTGTTTAATTTGTAACGATGAACAAAATTCTTCGAATTGTTTTCCGTTGAAAGGGGGACCATTATCTGACCGAAGTGAGTGAGGTAGGCCAAATAAAGAAAAAATCTTGAATAAACAGTTAGTAACCTGTTCATTTTTCAAAGACGGAATAATTTCGGCTACTGGATATCTACTGAAATCGTCCATCACTGCCATAATATACTTACCATTTGGAAAGGGTCCAGCAAAATCAATCGAAAGATTTTCCCACGGGCCGGAAGGTGTAGGTGTTGACCTAATCGGATCTCTCCTGGTTTTGGTACTGTTGGCTAGGCAAGGAATACAATTTTTCACCACCTTTTCCACTAAAGTGTTCATAGCAGGGAACCAAACCTAGCTTCGAAGTAACTCTTTCGATTTGGTGATACCTTGATGGCCACGATGAGCCAGAGCTATGACTGTCGCCTGCAAGCTTTGTGGGATAAAGTAGGTGTTGGCGAGGGTTATATTCGTGAACATATAACACACATATCGTGAACATATCTTCTACGTGGCGTAACAGAACAAATGGTAAATGAAGGAGTTATTGCAGTTGGGACGCTGATGACCCTGTGTTCTACAATTCGGCGTTAGTGGTAACGAACCTGAGAGGCGGACTGGCGAACTGAACCAAAACAGGTGAATCATCAGCATCAGTGGTGGCAGGAGCTGGATCTTGGTCGACGATAAGCGTTTCCTTTCAAGTGCAGGGTGGTTGTGAATCATAGACGTTGCTTCCCACAAAGGTAGGATTTTGCGTGTAATTTATGGTGCGTTAGTAATCAAAATAGAGCGACGTATACTGAAAAAAAAAAAGGTTTATTTTTATTTGTTCCCTTCCAATTTTCCCCACGATTCAAGACCACAAATAGCATTTATCCACGGGGTTCATTGAAGACCCCTCTGGGCAGTTCCACGCTTTGGAAAAATCTGGCGAGTTCTGCAAAGTGACGAGGACTCGGGCAAAATCTGGAGGATGAGTGTCGCTCGGCGTTTGTCGAAGCCCTCGTTGGGTGTATTTGGAGCATTTGGTCTGAAATGAGAAATCGACGCTTGTAGGAGATAACGTGGGACTATGGAATAGGCGGATAAATAGATTGGTAGATTTGTGCAGTCATGGGCTTTACAAAGTTCTAGTTCTTTTCAAGTGTTTGCGTTTTAAGGCCTACCGAGCTCGAAAAACTCTATTTGGGAGCAAGGTATGCGTGTGTGTTGGTGTCAGAGGGCTTGTCAAAGTGCTCGCCTATCTCTGAGGACCCCTGAGGCATGCATTACAAGTTCTTCGTAGGAAAAGCGAACGTGGAACCAACTGATTCAGGCTGGGCCTGTAGAGTCGAAGGTTTGCTAGAAACCCTCCTCACAAAGGCGTTCCCCACAGAACACAGACGCAGGAGCCCAGAGGGCGGCAAGGGAGCTGATAATGGACCCTCTGAACGAGCCTGGCATCCCATTGTGGTTGTTGGGCGCACGAATGGAAGAGCTTGAAACTGAGAAATAAATGTAATGTATTGCACTCGACAGAATAGCAATATCCGGTTGAGTATGAACATTGCCATGGTTATGAACATGAACAAGGGACTCTCAATTCATGTGAACTGGTTGTGAGACAAAGAGAGAGAGAGAGAGAGAGAGAGAGAGAGAGAGAGAGAGAGAGAGAGAGAGACAGAGAGAGAGAGAGACAGAGAGAGAGAGAGAGAGAGAGAGAGAGAGAGAGAGAGAGAGAGAGAGAGAGAGAGTTGAGTTGTGAGTAGCGCAAGCCTGTGAGCGAATTGTTGGGAGAACTGGGAGACAACTGTTGTTCACGAGTGCTGAAGGATGAATGACTTGCAAGGTGCTGTCTGTTGTGAAGAAGAATCTAAAGTTGAGGGGTGGGAAAGATAAATGAGAAACTCCAGGACTGGGGAAATCCGTTGTCACTTGGAAATAACTAAGTTTCCACAGGTACAAACAAAAAGATTGAGAGGTAGAAGCGAGTGTGGATGTTCCGGAGGTCAAAGACGTAGCTAATTCGGCCTGCCAGCCAAGGGGTGGACAACAGGGGCCCTTGCGACATTAAAGCCAAACAAATCTCCTGGGTCAAACAGATAGAAAGTAATATGTTAATGAAGGCTGAGTAGACAACAGTAGACAGTTTTATTTTGCATGTGTCGTCGCTTTTCAAAATGGAGGTAATCTGTCAGACCAGCAATCATGGAGACTGCTCAGCCTTCTTTCTATATTAGAGAAAACATTATGTTGCAGTCCGCCAACGGACTCTGCCTGCAACCTCACTGGCAGACAACATGGATGTACAAAAGGAAAGTTCACGAAGGTTGTCATTGTCGAAATCTACCATGTTTCTCTGTAGACACCGGCTAAGTACGTCGTAGCAGTTCTCATTGACATCAAGGGAGCGTATGACAACCTATGGTGGCTCAAGTATTGGGGAATCCCGCAATATATCTTTGTGAGAACTTATCTGACGAACAGAACTGCTATGATCGAATGCAGGCATGTCTCAGTCCTGAGAATGATGGATAAGGGTTGCTCACAGGGCTCAATCCTCAAAGCAGCACTCTGGAACGTCTTATTCAGAGGTCTTCTCAGGAGGGCCATGGAGGCTATAGGCC
Source organism: Pachypeltis micranthus (assembly GCA_020466155.1). Lineage (NCBI taxonomy): Eukaryota > Metazoa > Arthropoda > Insecta > Hemiptera > Miridae > Pachypeltis > Pachypeltis micranthus. The sequence goes on from CM035778.1 coordinate 23,587,708, forward strand.
TATGAGAATGATCTGACTGTGTCAATCTGCCAAATCGAAGCGAAAACCCAGCACTTGTGTGCGGAGAGGTGCAAGATCCAGCAGGATCTCCAGCACACCTGTGGGGGCTGCCTGCATGCAACCCGCCACAGCCAAGTAGGCCCTGGGCTGCAGCTTACTCAACTGCAGCCTTCTTCCCTGCCTTGGTCCACAGGGCCAGGGCACCATAGGTGACTGCAGGCCTAATGATCGCCCTGTACATCCACCAGACCATCCCCAGCCCCAGGTCCCGCATGTTTTGTCAACATTGCTCTCCTCACGCGTGTGGCCTAAGTAGAGCTAAAGGAAGTACAACTCATTTGAGTTACCGAACTATGACGAAACGGTAGCAGCGTTATAACAAACATCTCACCCTCGCGTACGCCAAGAAGAATAATTGTTGCGGCGTGAACTGTTGAAGACCCGGCAACTGTGGATCAACTGGATGACTTTCCATAATCCTCTTGAAAGCGTCGAAAGCTATTTTCAACCCGCCGTTATCCGCGATGTTTTCATAAATTGTTCCGTTCCCGTCGACTTTGACCTGCAAACAGCTGTCATGACACATCGGAACGTGCACAAAAATACGGTGTCATTTGTAATGGTTTGCGGCGGACTGCCGGAGGCGGCAACACTGGCCGCCACCCGTGCAGTTCTCCGCTGTTTATATTAGCGGTGGAACCACATTCTGCTACCAATTTGTAACGTACTTGGGGAGTTGTCTCACAATTCACCCGTGTACAGAACACGCGTGTAAGCCGTGTCTGGACCCAAAGAAAATAACAAATTAAATACTCTCAATTATACTCAGTTGATGAAATAAATAAAATAATGCCTCTCAAGAAGGCAATGGGAAATGAAATTATAAAAATATTAAGACCCACTTGAATTTAATCAGGAAAAACTCGAAATGAAATGAACTCCTTTTACAATGAAATAAATAACCTATACTCGGATTGTATTAAACGACAATAAAGGGAAAATGGGGAAAATTAAACACCAAGCTCTGATCGCTTACCTTACTTCACACAATCAAAAGGGACGTTTAAGAACTGATTCACTGGCTTAGAAAAAGGGGACGATTCGTCTGCGAAGTCGGTAGCCATGCTGATCTAAAAACGTGGCTCCAACGCTAATATAAACAGCGGCAAACTGCACAGGTGGCGGCCAGTGTTGCCTTCTCTGGCAGTCCGCCGCAAACCATTACATATTTGAATGGTATTTTACCTTAGAATTGAAGTGGGGGACTGTGAAGCGGTCGTATTGCTTTACGAAACACTTCGATCTCTTTGCATGTTCTTCCGTGTAGAGTTTTGTCGATTGAATGTAGTCCTCGCTGGTTTTGTCGTGAAACTGCTCTGAAATTACAACTAATCTCGTCAAAAGTGGATACTATCGGTTAAAGTGCAGCTCTGGGGTAATGGTTACAGAATGGTCACGCAGGACTATTTCACAAAACGGCCAGAGGCTATTGGGATCCCTGATGCCAAAGGTTGACCATGGTGTCCGTTAGGGGTGCCTGAAGAGCGTCATTATGATATAAGTTGGAGTTTTGGGGAACACACCCACAAAGCATCCTATGGTTAATGCTTTATAAGATGAGTTCAAACCACCTGCGAGACTGCAATGACACGCTAACAATTGCAAAGCTCTCGTATCGGCCAGGGAATTCCAATCCGTCCATATTTTGCTGGGAAACCTGCCTCACGAGGAGAATGTACCAGGGGACGCAGACGAGTTCAAGGCAGAGGTTCCACGTAAAATCTCAAAAAAAAGAGCCGTTGGTACGACTACTCAAGTCAAGAAACGACTACTACGACATTGACTCAGGAGGAGGAAGGGGTAACTGCCAAAACTACTGCGAAGCTGGGAAGGTTTACTCTGTGCAGGTTGGTATAAATACTCAACAGGACTCAGACCCGAGCTGGAGCTTGAGCCACGCCGGCATTTCCAGAGCTGACAGCGCATTTCCTCCTTCTATAGGGTTTCCTAAGGTCAATTTCTCGTATCGCACTTCACACCCCTACCTTTTGCCACCTCCTTAGGGCAGCTCTAGAACTTGAACAGTTACGCGCTCTCCTATGTGCTCACTCAAGAGCATCCATGCGTCGCATAATGACTCTTAGCTACTTTATTCTGAAACGTCCATTTCTATCGAGTGTCTCAAGTGTTAATGATCCAATGTATTTCCTTTTTGTACCAGCCCTCTCTAGCTCATCTCATGCATTAACTAATTCTTCATGTTATTCAAGTCTCTTGGGCTAAACTCCTAATTCACATTTTTAATGGATTTTCTAACGTTTTTAACTAGTTCCTCCCGCAAGCGATTACTTATTTTTGCAATTACCATTTTACATAAAATAACAAACACATAATTGCGAAGTTCCTAATGGTTCTGTGGTACGGGAAACTACATCACTACTACTACACCAACAGGAGTAATGAATACTCGACCCACTGCAATGGAAGCCCTTTTGAACATCTCACCTCTCCGCATGTACATTCAGTGGACCTCATACTTGGGAGCATTAAGGCTTTTGCAGACGTTTAGTGTTTCCACCAGGGGCTCCTTGTTACTGACAATATGCCAGAGTGGTATACAGCGCCCACATTCATTCACAGGAACGGTGGGAGAGAGAGCGGTTCCAGACTGAGGCGGGGGCACTGCTAAGACAGGCGGAAAGGCTCATTGTGCCTTCTTGTTTAATGCTGACATTCTCCAGGCAGGATCTAAGAGCTCTTAGTAGCTTCCTCACTGGACTCTGCTCACTTAGGCATCACCTCAACAAGATGGGCATCTCAGAGGCAGTTGAATGCAGATTGTGTGGTGAGGAAGACGAAATGGCAGCGCGCATCCTGCGTGACTGCACAGCCTTGGCAATCAGGCGCTTCAAGCATTCCTCCCAGGGGATAATCGAACCTCGAACCAGTCTGCAGGGAAGGACACACTTGGCGTCAGTGCGTACGACGTCTTCGTTACGATAGGCACTTGTATGGCCATAGTGACAAAGGGACTCGGTCCCGTGTGCCCTCGGATTGGAAAAGAACAGAAAAACACCGTGACATCATTAGTCAGAAGCACTAGCAACGTCTGCAGATCCTCTTTCTGGCTAGTGGCTGATCGCAGAATTGCTTGTTCACTCACAACTACGACACATAAACTTTGCGTTATGCTTCATAAAGAAAATGTGAAAACGTACTCTAAGAGCGCAACATGATTCACTCTACCTGTCATAGCAAACGCGTGGTTCATTTCGTGGCCCAAAAAAGTGCCCATCGACCCGTAATTGAGAGCCCTGGAAGTACCAAAACAGTTGATAAAGAAACGTTGTTTATTTACGTTGCAGCTTTGCAAGAGGGCTGAAGAATTACTCACTCGCTGCTCCAACCGAAAATTGGTAGAGTCAAAACGGCGTAGGGAATCACTGAAATACACAAACAAAGGGTGTAGCTGGCAGGAGTAAACCACTCAGTTCTAGTTATAATAATAATTAGACGAAGAAGAAAGAATAAAAATGACCTTGTCATTGATCCACTCACCAATGGAGTTAGAGCTCGGAGTGTAGTACGTGTTAATCAAAGTGGGATCGAAATCCTCCCTGAAATCAAGAGAACTGAGTTTGACGGAGCACCGACCTGGAAAGAATTCAAAGACCAAGATGGCAATAACAGCCCGTGACGAAGAATGTGCGGGTAAACGCAGGACTTGAAGCTAAGAACCGCCTGCTGGTGGTACAGAGCTGCCATCAGAGAAAACTGTAGCAGCCTAGGCAAAGTACAAAGGCACGAGTGATGAAAACCTCACTCAACAGTACCATGAAGAAAATTGCCTTCTTCCTTGATATATTTATCAAGCCGAGACTATGAAGGCTTACCAGGCCTTGGAATAGCTAAGGTGCCACAGGTGAGTAGTGGGCACTTGGCTAGATTCAGGAACTTGGGAACCCCTGGGTTTCGGCGCGATCATAGACAATGCCCATGCACAGGTTCGATAGGAAATACACGGTGCAACCAGAAGTACACCTACGGGGCAGCAAAAGTCGTCGATCTTCTAATGGTCAGTCCACCATCTACACAGATGGATCTAAAATCCTATTCGTCAGTGACTCTAGGGTGTGGACAAGTGGCTCTGGGAGGGGTGAGATGTACATTGCCCTGGGTTCCCACTCTAACGATGTTTTCAAGCAGAGAGTTATGCTGTCATCGTTGGGGTCATCATAATGCCAGACGCTGAAGGATTACTGCACAACGTCAAAACTAGCAAGGAGTGCATGGGGGGGGGGGGGTCACTGGCCAAAGTGTTCCAGGCAGAGGTGTCTGCACTGACTGTCCGTGTATAGTAGTTGCTGCAGAGGGGACTGGAGAGGCAGAAGGTTTACATTATGGTGGACAGCCAGGCCACCCTGAAAGCGAATTGCCTTACATTGTGGCTGGGCTGAAGGTCCTGGCAGAGGAGAACAGTGTATCGTTGTGTTTGGTGCCGGGTCATCACAGAATAGGAGGAAATGAGTGGTGTGGGTTGACGAAGAAGGGATCGGCACAAATCCCTGTCAGCCCTGACCCTTTGTTAGAACCACCAGGAGCCACTTACGAGGAGAGATTAGTTAGGTGCAGGGCTGCCTATAGGTCAGGGGTGCCCGACCTTAGACGATCATAACTCTTCATCTGACTCTCCAGTGGGGGGGAGGGGGGCAAGGAAGCGCTCAGTCTGGGAAGGAAGGATATGAGGATCATATGTGGCCTGTTTACAAACCATTGTTTGCTGAGGTACCACCTTGCAAACATTGCCAAGTGTGAGGTCCAGGTATGCAGATCCTGCGTGGCTGAGGCTGGACGCCCAGCGTCGTGTCGTGTGTTTGGGAGGCCCTTCCTACAATCTGAAGAGGTGATGAGGGCAGAACTTGCTAATGTCCTCCGCTTTGTACAGGGGTGGTGGGGACGATGCACTAAGGGAGCCCAGTCCCTTGGGGTCTAGGGGCGGAGCAGGGGGACCATGAGCTGCCCCTAAAAATAGCCCCATTTGTGGCTGTTAGGGTACCTCCAGCATCCACCTGTTAATAAAAAATTTTAAAAACCCTGCAAATTTTACACAATGGTTTATTATTCTCATGAACAGCTTGACCAAGTATTACTGCTCCCCATCCCATTCGATTCAGGATCGAATACTAGTAAACCATACGAAACATGACATGAGTACAATCAAACTACGGAAACAAAACGTCTGATGATTTTGCCCCATCGGTCAGGGAAATTGGAACAGGGGCGCTTCGAGCGAACCCGTTGTGAGTCGAAAGGGGAGTTGAGCGGCGTTGTTGGGAGGCGAGCGCGGGTGGTTTTTTAATGAGACGGGTGGGGAGGGAGGGAGTACAAACGACGAAACGTTGACTTCCGCTGTAGTTCCCGCGTTGTACTGCGTTTCGTTAATTTTGTTAACCGTTTTTGCCCATAACAATCACGGGCTTCGTTCGATCGGATTGCCGAGATGGCGGGCACAATTAGATACCAAATGGGGTTTTTGTGCGAAAGAACGAATTTTTTAGACCACGTTGAAGGCACAAAACGGCCCCGGATGGCGGACGGCGGACGGACATTGCAAATTTGGAATCTCCATGTCTTAAAACGTAAAGTATCAAATTTTGAGGGGGGGTTGTAAAAAATTTTTCGTGACCGAAAACATAGGGTTATTATTCAGAATGAATAATAAACCAAAACCGTTTATTTGATCAGTGGAAATGAGAGAGGTTGTCTGTCCAGACTTGGTTGGTCTACTGTACCTATGGAGCCACTTTCTCCCCAATGTGACGCATGTCCGTCGCTAGTCAAGGGGAACGTGAGAGAATGCAGCAACTATCAAGAATGCTTCTGGAGTGAGGCATTCCAAACGCTTTATCTCAGGGCAAACACGAATACCCAGAACTGTTGCAAATGAGGAAACTCACTATCACGCCCTTGGATTCAACTTTTCCAAAGGTCGACATCAAAGAAGACTAGTATTAAAGTAATTAGGTCAGTACGAGTGCGTCGTACGTCAGCCCTGGAAATAATTTTGTGTTTAGCCTTAGAGCCTTAGAGGAAGTCTCGATCAACAGAGTTGGTCGGGAGCTTTCAGTCTCTGTTCGGGTTGAGGACAGTGATCTCCTGCGTACTAAGCAGTATGACTTTGTCAAGTATTGCGAACCCTCCCCCAATAATGTCAAGGAGTATAATGACTCAACCCAACCAGGATGTTCTAATTCAGAAGAAAGTAGAGAAGATTGCTCACCATTTGCCAATTTCTGGTTGGAATCCATACCCTTAGCGAATGTTGGTCACTTGTCTACAGCTGTAGCTCCTTTTTCTTTTACTACATTCCTTCCTCTTCGTTGTGGGGATGCCCTTAGCGATACTTTATCTAAACAACACCCTCAATTTAGAGAACTAGCTAGTACTGAATCCCTGAATTTCAACAACATATACGGTATGATAGGTTGATGTGGACGCATCAGAAGAAGATGTGAAGAAAACCTGGATCAATCACAATTCGGCTTCCGTAATGCATTTGGAACACGAGAAGCACTGTTTAGTATCAATGTACTTTTACAGAAATGTCGTGACCAACGGAAAGACGTCTATGCTTTATTCCTAGATTACGAGAAAGCATTCGATTGAATTCAACACGATAAGCTAATAGAAATGCTGCAAAACGTTAGGCTAGATGGCAGGGATATCCAAATAATAAGGAATTCGTACTGGGGACAGAGGGCGAATGTGAGAATAGGCAATATCACAACAGCAGATATCAACATCCAAAGAGGGGTCCGTCAGGGTTGTACTCTCTCCCCACTGTTGTTGAACCTTTATTCCGACTGTGTATCTAAAGAAGCACTGGACTATCTCTCACGCTATGGTGTGAAAGTAAATGGCATGCCCATAACAACTATCAGGTATGCTGACGATACAGTTATATTGTCGGACACAATGGATGGGCTTCAATCACTACTCAGTGGAATCGACACAGTGGGAGAGAGATACGGCCTAAAAGTCAATGCCAACAAGACCAAATTCACGGTATTCAGCCGCACAGTCCACATCAGCCTTAAACTGGAACTTGAAGGTCCCCCAATTGACAGGGTGAATAGATTTAAATACCTGGGAAGTATCATTACAGAATGCTTAGACCCTGACGTAGAAATAAAATGCCGAATAGAAATGGCACGTTTAGCACTCAGTAGAATGAGACAACTTCTGTGTGACGACAATCTGAACCTCAAAATACGGCAAAGAATGACACGGTCTGGACGTACTCCTATACGGACTGGAATCTTGGACATTGAAAGTTAGCACAATGAATCGTCTCGAGGCTTTTGAGATGTGGTTGCATCGGAGAATGCTTCGCATACCTCGGGTGGATCACGTCACCAATGCGGAAGTACTTCGAAGAGCCAATACCAACAGGCAGATACTAATCATAATTAAATGTCGCAAAATCGCCTATCTTGGTCATATATTGAGAGGAGAAAAATACCAACTACTCCAACTTATAATTAAAGGAAAAATAGAGGGGCGCAAGGAGGAGGCAACACTCGTGGCTACGTAACATCCGTGATTGGACTGGAATAGGGTCAGTGGGAGAATTGATGCAGGTAGCGCAGGACAGAGAAGCCCTCGCCATAGTGATCGCCAACGTCAGGGAGTCTGGACATGGCATATGAAAGAAGAGAAGATACGCTATGAAAAACTTCAGAGATGTCTTAATAGACTGACGGTAGACAATCCACAAGATGTTACAATTGAAACCTCCTCGAATTTAAGCCGCAGTATTTCCACATCCACTGATAGCAAAACACTTACAGTTCTCAACTTACCTTTTAACGTCGTTTGGGGCTCCAAGTTTCTTCATAGTCATTTTGAATGAAAAATCCACCAGAGTTTGAAGATTCTTCAAATGTTGAAACTCGTACAACGGTATCTGAAAGAGACTGCAATGATCATTCCGTACTTAAACGTACATAATATTAGTTATTTAAGGGAGTTTTGTAGTAAATTTTAAACGTATAGAAATCTCCAGTGCGAAGCGGTCAGCGATTTTCTTCACTCCGGCAACTAATTTAATTTGTTGTTGGCATGAACATAAAAACTGGTAGCGCTAAACGTTCGTAATTTATTGAGTTGCTCTTTCTTCACCCTGGATGTGAAAAATGCGTTCAATTCCGCACACTGGAAAGACGTACTGGGGGCCATGGAGAGCACCATTATAGTACCTGATCTGCCCGATCGCACACTTATCTACGAGGCCGACCAGGGATGGCGCAATAGGGCTGTCACTGCAGGGACTGCCTAGGGATCGATCCTTGGGCTGACTATGTGGAATGCCGCACACGACGGCCTGCTTCGCCTACCAACGTGATGCTGATGGGGTACGTGGATGTAGCAACAGTGGTAATTGGCCGCGCGCTTGACTCGACAGGTGAGGGAGTGGATGGGAGTTCATGGGCTGTCCCTCGCTCAGCAGAAGACAGAGCTAGTCCTGGAGACTCTCCTCCCCATTCCTGTAGACAACATCGGAAGTAGTTCGAATGGTGGATACCAAGTTGTCGTTTGGTTTTCACGTCCGGTAAGCAGCAGATAAGTTGGCACAGTAAACATTGCTCTTTCTTGCTTGATGGCCAACACCAGAGGGCCCTGAACAAGTACAAGATGGGTGGTTATAAGCGTTGTACACTCTATTCTCATATGTGAGGCGGTGGTGTGGGCTGATACGCTGAGCATTGCCTACCACAGGAAGCGGGTGGTAACGTTGCAGTGGAGGTGGGCCATCCGCATTGTTTCTCAGGAGGCACTGCTAGTGATGGCGAGTGTTATCACAATCCACCTTCTGTCAGCCCAGTGGAAAGAACTGTGCCCATCAAGAAGACAACCAGAGTATGGCCACCAGAAGAGAAGAAGGGCAAGATAAGTGTGACACAGCCCAGGAGGGGCAGTGGAACAGGCGACTGATTCCAGCACTTGCTCCATGGCTCTGGCGACGCCGCATTGAGGTGAATTTCTACCTCACTCAGTTCTTAACAGGGCATGGAGCATTTAGGGCTTACTTGCACTGAATTGGATAGGCTTCAAGCCCAAACTGCCTGCAGTGCAGGGCGATGGTGAATGATGCTTCCCGTGCCAGAGGTGGGCAGGCTGGCGGCCCACATTGAAAGACACATTTGGTCAGCTCACGCCAAAGACATTCGTCCATTCTATGCTGCATTCGGAGGAAAAATGGAGGTGCATTGCTCAATTTTCCAGGGCAGTGCTCAGCCAGCAGAGGATGGAGTGCAGCGATCAAGAATGAAGACATAGAAGAGAGACCACTCCTGAACCTACCAACTCTGGGGCAGTATGGGAAGATGTACAGAAATGGTGGAACACAGCAAGATTCTGAATGGTGGCACGCTGCAAGAAGAGGGTGGAAAGAACGAGAAAGAAGAGCTGCCATCGGACAGAGGCGTGAGGGCCAACCTGTTGCATGTGCTTAACAGTTCTGAGTTCGTTCTCTATGTGAAGGAGTAAGTTCATGGGACCACTAGGAGCTGTCACTCCCTCCAAAAAATTGTCAGCCGACTTCATCAACTTTCCTTTCTACTCCGTAAGGTTATGGATAATAAAATGAAGAATAAATCAAAGAATCTCGTTTCCTGGCGTATTTTTAATGAACAACACGCGATGGCACTTACGTCACTGTAACGTCAAGTTAAACCCTTCAAAGTTCATTCGGACTCGGTTAAAAACAGGTTGGACTGGGCGCTTGGGACTGAGGAAGGTGGTTTGATGCGCCACGCCTGAGATTCATTGGCCAATTGCAATACTTCCTCTTCATTCGTCAACACTGGACTTTTCTGAAGGACTTGCGCATCATCTGAATCCGAGTGATGCCATAAATGGAAGATACGCGTATAATACTCACGTTCCTGACGTCCTTACCTGCCCCTCTTTGACACCGTCGCTCCTGTTTTCACCCCTACTACGATACAGCTCTTCGAATATCGTCTCATTCTTCATCCATTCAGGAAAACCGACGAAAACTTCGATACTTTTGGCTTTTCCACTGATCAGCGGTCTAGTTCCATTAGTAATCCAAGTTTGACTGTCAATGTTCGAAAGTAGCGCGGTTTTAACGTTAGCCGCCATAAGTTGAACCTGTCGACACAGAAAATGCAACTTAGGTTGGCCAACAGGAAAGAGGTTACAACGTGCGGAACAAGCTGAGCTGAGGAACGAGTGTGCGTTTTTGAGTTGGTCCTGGGCAGAGTTAGTTGGAGAGGAGGTAAAACGAGTGGTGGGAAGCGGATAATGTGGAAAGTCCAGGAATGAGAACTTTCCGTTGGGGGCGAGTGCGGAAGTTATGAACCTAATCAACTAATTCAGCCTGCACCTTCGTATTTTTTAACTTTAATTAACTTCTTAAGCTGCAAGAATTAACGCGGAGTCCTTACTCGTTCTATGATTTCCTTTTTGGACGTTAGGAGGATAAAGTATGCCATGGAAGGTTTCATCAGTCGAGCGACAGTGAAGTAGCAAATCAGTTCTCTGAAAAGGTCAATAACTGTATAGCGTCTACAAAACTTAATAATGATTCTTAATAACAACTTTTGAACTCAAGCGTATTATTGTTGATTTCAAACGTAGTTCAATGACTCGCTAATAACAAATGACTAATAATGCACGAGGTAGATTGAGAGTATTGTGGTTGTTGTTGAGGCGTGGGGAACAGGATGAATTTAGTAGATCTGGCGTGGAGTTAATGCTCGCTTTCTCCGACGGCACAGATATTGGCTGATGGGACTGCGACGCCGTGTGAGGTGGAGCACACAAGTGGGTGGTTGCTGAGTGGCAGACAAGGTGGGACCTGGAATCGACAACATGCCATCTGCGCAACTGCCCCCAACCCAGCTCCTTTCGGGGCGTGGGACATTTAATGCTCGTCTGCGTTATTTTAAGCGAATGTCACTTGTATTGGAGGGGGGAGCGCCCTACAAGTGCTTTTTGTTTGCCCTCTCTACGAAGACATGAGAGCTCGCGCTTAATTTCCATCGAGGAACACCGCCAGTCTGCTGTTGGCCACCAAATCAGGCATCCCGCAGTTCGTACCTTTGGACAGGCTTGGGCCTGCTGACGACGGGAACTTGAGTCATGGGTCCCGTTCCACCCAGTAATGGGGCTCCAGTTAAGACATCAATGCCTTGGCCAGGCACACGATAGGGCCCACATCTTCCGTGAGGGCTGGCACATTGCATAGAGAGATAACTCTCTTCTGCAAACAGCTTCCCTCAGCCCCTCACTCATTCAGTGAATTTTGTCGCCTTTACCAACGTATTTAATCCGTTTTCTACTCAGTACGAAAAAGAACTCTTACTACTGGCATTTATTGGGTTGCTCCTACTTATGTCACTACCTTTATTCAGTAACCAGCGTGTGCAGGAGAAAGAGAAAGCAATAAAGACTTAAATTGATTGATTAATAGGACGAACAAGATGCAGCAGGACTCCATTGACACGCTATGTTTTGAACAGACCCATGAGTAGCACGATACAGTTCCGATGGAAAGGTCACTTGATAAGTCCCTTGATTCTGATTGAGCGACCATTATAGCTAGTTCATGAGGTTCCGTGGGTGGGGGAGAGGCGTTGGCGTGATGGTTTTGGAAAATCCGAGCGTAAAACGCGTTGTTGACTTTGGAAATAACTCTTAAAGCCTTTTGTTAGCAGGAGAGGTTAATTGAACTCCCATCAGGTAAGGAATAAACCCGTGTCCTGGGCAACAAACTAATTCGGCCAGAGCTGAGATGAATAGAGCATGAAGATACTTCACAAAACTGCCGACGTGGATTTTAGTGTTCAGGAAATATGAGGAAAAACCAAACCAGTTTGAATTTTGGTAATTACTTTATAACCATTGTAGATCGTGCTTTGAACAGATCGCTTATTGGACCACCGACGTGATGTTTGTGAAACCGCTACTCACGCTTTTCGTTAACGTGGCTGATGAGATAGAAAACCGCACAACGCGTTGTAAGGCACGCGTATAAGGGAATGGTTTTATTATTATCATGTTCCCAGGGATGTGCCATACATAGGATGACTAAGCCTTTCGAGACCCCACAACCACTAGTGACTGTAAATCAGAATTCAAACTCGTCAGAGTTGAGTGCCGTGATGCACTCGCGTGTGCAACAACGCTTCTCAATCCAAAACCAGGCACACGAGAGGGTGAGAGTTGAAGATCGCAAATAAAAGAACTCGGTAGCGTGAGGAGGACTGTATTAAATGCTATGAAGTGAGTAGCGTTTGTGTACAAAAGGGGGACACAGAAAGGACGACTCGGAAATATGTGTACTGGCGGGAAACTATCGGAACGAGACACAAGGCAGGGCCGGGCTCAGGGAGACGAGTGACTTCCGCTGTAGTTTCTTAGCTGAATGTTGAATTTGGGAAGGAGTCGTCTTTTGTGGAGAGGAATCTGAAATTGAGGAGAGGGAAGATAATGAAGGAAACCCCCTGCCCACTGCAGAGGAATCCACGGCCATTAGATCCGCAGGTACGAGAAAGTTTAAGGAGACAATGAATTTGCCGTTGGTGAGTCCTGTTGGGCAAGGGCGGAAATTCCGAGGTCACACATCACAACATGGGGTATAAAGGAAGCCAGTGAACAACACCAGACTGGCCTTATGCACACCAGAAGCGGGACTGGTCGCTGCCACCTCACGCTTCAATGCACCACGTCGAAGGTGCATGGTGTTGCCTGCACAAAGCTATTGCTTCCTTCAACCTTAAGAGCGGATAATAGGTAAGTGTGACAACGTTGTGGGAGAAAGGGGCAATACTATACTCTTAATTATTTATACAACAAAGTTGTTCGACGCAAAGGATGAAATTGGTTAGTCTTAGACCTCGGACTTCCCTAGTAATTGTCACTGTTCATTTCAATACCTGCCCCTCACCTGCGGGAATCCCTCTGCTGTTGTGGTCGGTTCTTTCTAACAGCCGTGGGTTTTTTTCCCTTTGTTCAATCCATTCTCCATTTGACATTCTATTGACTGAGCACTTCTAAGTCATTCCGCTTCCAACTATCGCCCCAGTAACTTCTCACTCTCCCATACGGTTTCCCGCACCAGTTCACACGTTCCGAGTACTGCCCTTGTGTCGCCCATTTGTACACCATCGCAGCTCAATTTTAAATCAAATCAATTCTGCACGTATATCACAGTTTTCCTCAGCTCCCCGAGTTTCAGTTGTATTCCGATCCTCAAGCTTCCCAAAAGTAATCAAAATTCGACTAATTGAACATTCAGAGGAAACTCATTTAGTTATGTGCCAGTGTTACCTGGAAAATGTGACTTGTTTCCCGACACTGAGGCTCTGCATCATTTTGTTTTTCAAGTGGATTAAATCTTCGTTGACGTGCGTTGCCAATAGAAAAATCACTTTCCACCAAATGAAGTATTCTGAAAAGATTTGTTTTACAAAACAGTCATCGCAAGAATTCCGTGCCCCCAAGAACATCCTGTTCATGTAGTCCCACTTAGAACTAGATACACCAGAAGTTATTGGGGCCCCGTCAAAGCAATAAGAGGACAACAGTCGCCATATTGTCATTGAAATTTCGTAATACTTTTTGCGGGAGGGGCTCCTTTGTTAGCCCTGACCTGTTTCGTGTGTTGTGTTTCATGGAAGTCTAGTCAAACCATAAAATATTATGGGTCGAATCTACAAATAAGGTAAGAAGCTCATAGGGTTCAGTCAGGTATGTGTCCTCATGCGAGAGTGTACGTTTTTGGGAATGTCTTACGTATAAACGAGTTTTCGTAGCAGGCGCCCTTAGGGAGATCATTTCCCCTCTGACAGCATGCCAGGATTAGGTTGTTTGGCCCTAACCTTACAGGTAGATAATCTGGAGCAACCAGTAAGGCCACATGGGGAGTGTGTTACCATGGCACTATCCTTATATACAAGGCCATGTATCTAGACGTGCTTGGCTACTACCCTGCTGGGGTAGCAAACTAAGTCAATTGAAAGATAGTATTGACCCAATCCCAGAGAGCTGAGCTCCTGTGGATCACCAAGGCCTATAAGGCAAGGAGATCAGTGGTCAGTCACTCAGCCGTGCAGTGTCTGGTTGACAAGTGGAGCGTGAAACGGGAGTTTACCCGACACTGGGATGAACTCCGTTCAGATCTCCCCACTGAACGACCCAGTTCCTACCAGGACATGGCGACTTCAATGTCCACCTCCACTTGTTTTCTCTCAAAAACTCTCCATCCTGCACGTATAGCGCCTCCACTGTGTAGGATACAAGAAACCACGTGCTGCTCCACTGTTTTCGCTACACCAGTGCTACAACAATTGTTGGAAGAGCAGACATATCTAGCAGCATTGACTGCTACAAAGCAAGCCTATCTCCGTTTTTCCAAGTTTGCGAAGAAAGACGTGGCAAAGAACAGGCAACAGCTCTCCAGCTGGAAAACTGGCAAAATGACCAAACGAGCCGTATCTCCACAAGTCTGAGTTATTGCATGACAGCGAAACAGCAACCTCCATGACGCTCGACTGATATAACCCTCCTCGAGGGTTCTGAATTTGGCAGGGAAACAGACCTGTGTTTATGGGAAAACTCCACGCTATAAGAAGAGGAAGTAGAGTACCTAGCTGAACGGACTGTGGGCCAAGAAACCTCTGCCCTCTGCCTTGTGCCCTTCCCACAAGACGACTGATGCACAAAAACTCCGTTTCAGTCTTCAACAAAACAACACCTGCCTATGCTACAAAGCCCATTCTAGGCATACCATAACAAGAGGTCCAAATGCCAGGAGAGCATGGGGGGCCTGCTATTCCCAGGTATGCTCAGGTGTACTACTGTTGAGGAGGAAGTGTTCTCGCAGTCGATGAGAACGCAAGGAGTAGACTGGAGCCACAGAAGGAGTGTGATCCAGAATAAAGCCTATGAGACGCAGAGAGGCATAGGCACGACCGCTGGTTTGGAGCACCAGGTCTCAGTCAGTTGTGGATATTAACACTCATAAGAGAGTTATACCAGTCTGAAGTCAGCTGTGTCACTGAGCGCTTCTTGGCACGGAGTATCCAGTTCGTGATATACCAGCAGGCGTCCTCACCATTGGTGGCCACTCACAACTTAATAATAACAACCCACCCATTCGGTACTCCAGGTGTCGTAGCGTTATATATTCTATTAATTGACTGACGTGGGTCCCTGACCTAAATCTTTGTCTTCAATTCGCTCCATAAAGCGGGAAATGACCTGGTAATATGGAACTCGATAAACTTTTATTTTGGAAAGGTCTTCGAAAATGTCTGGAACGTCAGCTAGAATCTCCTCCAGTAACGGCCGTAGTTGCACCTGAAACCAATACGAAGTTACTGGTTATGAACCCATACAGCATAAGCGATTTTTGTTTTACAGGAGTAACGACAGAATTTAGCCTAATTGTTATTATAATTATTTAGGAAGGTGCTCTGAACAGAACACAGTGTTTGGGAGGAGCTGTCTGTTGTGGAGAGAAATGTAAATTGGGGGAGAGAAAAAGGATATTTGGGAAAGTCCAGAGTTAGGGAAATCCGTTGTCAATCGGAAAAAACTGAGGAGCGGGACTTCCCACAGGTACAACAAAGGGGCAAGTGCTGACCTTCGTGGAGAGGTCAAAGATCCAGCTAATTCGGCCAGCCAATTACAGGTTGAATGATCGCTTCACTGAATCCAGACTGCACATCTTATTTTTACTAATTATTCCATAAGATAACAGCAATTTATCCCGTACTCTCCTTCTCGACTTTCCGTTTTCGCGATACTTTTCCTCACCCATCTTTGTCTCGGGCATTCCTGGGCTATTCGAGTTCATCTCCTTTGACCTAAAGCCTTTGATGGTAGCTGCATTAAAGTCTGAACTGCCTGTTGAGTCATCTTCTCTTGTGGAAGTTTATTAACGTTATTCCCGAGGCTGACGGTTTTTTTCCTTTTTGGACTTTCCAAAATATCCACTTCCCACCCCTCAGTTTACCTCCTCTCCAACTCCCAGCTCTTCCCACACCCACCCCAAAAACAACACTCATCTATCAGCTCTCAGGCTACTCACTTGCTCTCTGCTCTTGTTACCTGCAACCAGTTCACATATTCAGATACTTCCCTACTCAAAATCCCTCAGCATTGGGTTATGTGAGCTATTATAAAGTTTTAATTCACAAATACCGTCTATACCTCGAATGGGCGTGGATATGAAACACGCACAAATTGCCATAATGCGTAAAAGCCACAGAAGGCGTAAAATGAAAAATGTGTGTACGTCAAAGTTTAGGTTTGGCTAATACTTAGTTGTACAGATAACCTGGTTTTAGTTGTGAGCACCTTAGATGATCCCGATGACGTTTCGTTATCAATCAGCAGTTGGAATTCTCGTACAGTTAGCTCCCTGGACAACGCCGAATTAAGATGCAGCGAATTATCGTTTTGCTTCGTGGCCTGCAAAGTGGCACGACATACATATATTAGTATTGGTACTGATGCAAAATGATATGAAGCCCAGAGCCCTGTCACGGTTTTCAATTTGGTATTATAAAACCGAAAGATGAGGGATATTGTGGGGATGTCCATTCCCAGTTTCTCAGGCTGTTAATATCTTCTCACATCGAACTGCCTAGCGGTTGGGGGGATTGGTCGACTGACTCAGCTATTGGGAATGCACACTGTCCGCTACGGATGATATATGGCGTAGAGATTGCTGTACTCAACACCCTCAGACGGTTGACGAATTGCGGGCCATGTGGCGAGACGACCGTTCATCAGCCTTAGGGGTTCTGGATATACGGCTTCTTAGAAGCCGCAGTGGCCAAGGCGAGAGTTAACCAACAAAGTGACTCTAAAGTGTCCAATTACAGGTTCAAGCTATAGTCTCACGATGGGACAACAGAATGGGAAGCTCATCACTACCATTTCTTGTCGAATACAGTAAGAACAACCACTGTGCACACATGGGTATCTGGAGGGAGCATCTGAATTCTGGCGAGAAGTCCTCGGTCGATGTTGAATACCGAAATTGTACATGAAAGGCCTTGAACTGGCACAACCACTGGCAGAACTCCGCGATCAGTGTATGGTGAATTCTTCCCCATCGTTCAGACTAAACGAGCAGAAGTGACGGATGGCTTTAAACACAGCTAGTAGCTCATTTCTGGTGGCGCAATATTTCCGCTCTTGAGGGCTCAAGCACGCGCTGTAAATAGGCCAACGTGGTTTCCTCGCCTTCCTGTTGCAACTTGTGAAAGTGCAGCGCCAACAGCTCGCAGTGCATCTGTATTCAGAACATACCAAGCGCTTGAAACTTGATGGCTAAACACAGGAAGCTCGGTAAATGCGACCTTAATGTCTTCATTCGACTGGAACTCTCGAGATTTAAAGCTCGCACAGGAGCCATTCGATCAGCGGAATCCTTAACATAATGTAAGGTGGGTGCGGCGAGATAGTGGAAATCCATCTTATAAAAGACGAGTTAAGACGAAGTAGTCTAAAGATGTTGTTAACAGATTAATTTTAAATTTACAACTAGATTTTAATAAGAAAGATGAGCTGTCCCAATTGATGAATTTATGTATAGATCAAAATTATTTAAAGTTCAATGGGGATTGTTTCACTCAACCAGGGGTAGCTATGGGATCACCATTGTCTCCGCTATTAGCAGATGTTTAAATGGATCACCTAGAAGACATCATCGAAACTAAATTCAAAAACAATGTTATATATTGGTATCGATATGTTGTTGATGTAATTGTCCTCTTCAAAGGGACTGATAGGCAACTAGCTAACTTCTTTAATCAACTCAACTCTATAGATCAGAACATTCAGTTCACTAAGGAAGTGGGAGGTAGTGAGCTGAATTTTCTGGATTTAACTATAAAATTGGAGGGGGGTGAACATAAATTTACAGTGTATAGGAAACCAACTTATACGGACGTGGTTATCCATAATAGTTCCAATCACCCAATATCTCATAAATTTGCGGCATTTTATAGTATGATTAATAGGGCACTATCGGTCCCAATGAATCAAGTAGCTTTTCAAAAAGAAAAAGAAACAATTTACTCTATAGCGGTGAGTAATGGTTATCCTAGAGCTACAATAAATAGAATTTGGGGAAGGATTAACAGGAAGAAATCCCAGTTAGCAGTCACAAATTTGGAAAGGGAAGATAGGGAACCAGAT
The DNA here is from genome assembly GCA_020466155.1 of Pachypeltis micranthus. NCBI lineage: Eukaryota > Metazoa > Arthropoda > Insecta > Hemiptera > Miridae > Pachypeltis > Pachypeltis micranthus. The sequence continues at coordinate 23,605,951 of CM035778.1, forward strand.
AATAGGAAATGGGTTAGCTTACCCTTTTATGGAAATATAACCCAGAAAGTAGGCCGTTTATTAGAAAATAGAGGCTTCAGAGTTGGTTTTTATTCACAGAATTCCACAAAGAAAATATTAGGGAGTGAAAAAGATAAGATTCCTTTAGAGGACAAAGGGGGTGTATATATATTAAAATGTGACTGCGGAATCCAGTATGTAGGACAAACCGGTAGGAAATTTAAAATTAGAATGAAGGAACACAGTGATGATCTTAGGTTAGGAAGGGGTAGGGAAGCTTTTGAAAAGCATTTGTCAGAAGAAAACCATAGAATCAGTTATGAGATAGGTAGTAATAATCCAGCCATTGGGATAGCTCATGTTTGCCAAAAAGGTCCAAAATTGGATGCTTTAGAATCTTTGGAAATTCAAAAAATTCATAATTTAGGAATATCAGTCAACGACCTGGATGTAATTAGGCGCTCCCCTCTAATTGATATTTTCTTGTGAATTCCCACCTCCTTTCACTTTTTTGCCTTTCACATTCCCTTTTATGCCACCTTTCTAATGCCAGGAGGCACCTTTCACTTTTGTATAAAAGGAACTTCTCACAACTTCCTCATTTAGTATTGTACTGATGATGGTCTAGTAAACCGAAACGCGTCTATAAATATTATCATTGTCTTTATTTTACCCGTGGAAATAGACTACTTCGTCTTAACTCGTCTTTTTTATAAGCGGAATCCTTCACGAACGTCCTATAATATGAGCCAAATCCTTGTAATCCTTTTGGCTTGGCTCAAAGCGCCTGTTCGACACAAGTCAAATCAGTTTGAGTCTTTTGACCTCGGACTTCCCCAGTCATTGTCTACGATACCCCCTCGTACCTGCGGAAATCCCACTGCCACGGTTGTGGTTATTTCCAACGGTTACTGGATTTTCCTGAAGTGGGTTTTTTCCATTCTTTATTTTCCCTCTCCTCAATTTCAGATTCCTCTCCAGAGAGACAGCTCCTCTCAAAATTCATCCAGCTGCGAACTCTCACGAAAGTCACACTCGTCTCTTTGTTCCCACTCAGTCATTTTCCTATATCAATTCTCAGCCCAGTTACAGTTCGCTATCCGCTTCCGATACAGTTTCCCGCCAGTTCACACATTTACGAGTCGTCCCCTTGTGTCGCCGGCTTGTACACAAAGTCTACTCACTTCATTGCATTTAATACAGTCCTCCTCATGCCCACTGAGTTTCTACTCTTGCCCTCTCGTACGTCCAACAGCGCCAATGGAGCAACGAGTAGAAACTGGGTGCCGCATTGATGCCCAACTGGGAACAACGCCATTTGAGGAAGGCGCTGCTTGCGTCAACAAGGTCAAAAGTCAGGGAATGGACAGACCGACTTAGACCTTGGGAAAGTACTAGTGTGTGTAGCACCAATTAAAATGTCGTAAATGAAACCACCGAAGACCTTGGTGATCCACAGGAGCGCAGCTGTCTGAGATTGGGCTGATACTATCTTTTTATTGACTGTTAGTTTGCTACCCCAGACAACAACAGTGAAAACACTACATAGCGCACTTCTGTGGTTGACAAACTGTTTCTGCTTACTTGGTAAATAACTAACAGAACCCTGCGAATCCCACGGGTTACGGAGAGCAAACTGTCCGTGCTCGCAGTTCCTCCGCTGGCTTGAACAACGTAGCTAATGATTTTATTGACGTGAAAGTCCCACTGTCGCGCTTTAATTGGAGTTGAGGGTTTTGAGGTCACTTTGCTGTTGGACGTTCTCCTGAAACAAGCGATTTCGTTAAACAACTATACTCAACAGTCCTTGGGTAATAAAATTGAGAGCGACGTCAGTGACAGGTCGTGGACCTGATGGAACAAACCTCGCCAAATCAATTCTCATTGTTATATACATTTAAAGTGCGAGGGATTTGAAAGAGATAAGTGAAACAGAGACAGAAGTAGCTTCCTGGGGACTAATAGGAACATTTCGACACCCTGTAGGACACTTTTGTAGACGGTTGTTTAGCGAAATACAAAGTTTTACAATCACACTATGAAATATTGACCTGCGTACGGCATAAATAGAACTAAGGATCAACCTCTCAGATAAACTAAATAAAAACCTACTCACCTCTTCCTAAGCCAGTTTGAAATCGGGAGCAAAAACTCAATCAACACCACTGACTAAATACTTGAATTATCGGGCATACCGGAGAAAGTGGCAACCAGTCTCTTATAACGCAACTTATGGAATGAAAGCCCGAATAATATGGTTGGGACGAAAAACCAAATTGACGTTGTAAGGGTACGTTTGACAATGGAAAATGACTTAAGGGCTAAAGAAGTAATTGAGGTAGGAACATTTGCTGATGGCAGTCCATTGCCGAACGTTTTCAATTAAGTTTTGTAACCCTATTGTTCAAATAAATAAATAATGAGACCTATTCTGAACCAAAAAAACACTGCTAGTTATTACGAGATTATTATATTCTAGCACAGCATGATTCCACAACTGGAGACAGTCTCATATTTCCGAGACCCATCCCATTCGATTCAGCATCGAATAAGACCAGTAAATGATACCAAACATGACTATAACTGAATGACGAAAATTAATTGGTGCCTCAAGGCAATTGGCACGGTGTGAGAAGAGCTGGAAGATGGTTGAATCTAGGTGGCAGGGCGGGAGATGAGCACCAAACAGGAACAAACGATAACTTTTGCTGTATTGCTCGTCAAGTTCTTTCAAGACTTCGTCTCACTATAATTGCTTGGATTTCACTGTTTTCGGTACAGACGCAATTCTACACCTTTGAGTCTCGCTCAATTCGATCCAGCGTGAAAAATACTTAGAAAACGATACCAAACACGATGTCAATTTTTATACCTCGTTAAAGGCAATAGGTCCCTGACAGCAAGCGGGAATTGCAAATTTTGACTAATAATTGTTAATTAAGATAATAATAACAGCGTACCTTGTTATCGCTAGGTTTGAGCTACATGCGAACCGCGTAAGTGGTTTCTGAATAATTTGTATGAAAGAGATCCTGTTTGGCAGGTCGAATCAGCTGGGTCTTAGACTTCTTGAATGTCCGCACTTGCCGTAATGGGATTCACTAGGCATAATGGTCGGTCATCGGTTTAGCATCTAAATACCTATGGAAAGTCCGCCCCTTCAGTTATTTCCGATTGACAACGGATTTCCACTATTCCAGGCTTTACAACAACTATCCTCTCCCTCCTTTACTTGTCTCTTCTCAACAGACAGCTCCTTCCAAGACATTCGTCCATCAGCACTCGCGAACTACAGTCGTCTCTCTCCACTTATTTTCTCAAGCCACCAGTTCACGTGTATTTAGAGTCCCCTTGTTCGGGTTTATATACTGATACTCAACGTGATATCGCTATTCTGTCAACGTGTGATACAGTTCTCACCACGTTCATTTATTTTTCAGTTTCAAGCTTCCCCATTCATGTTCCCAACAGATCCAATGCTTTAAAAAAGGTAGCAACGATGAGTTTCATATTTCAAGGGAAAGAGGGGCATCAAAGCCAACCCCTCCCACTGCAGGACATTGCGTCAGGCCAGGCCTCTACACCTTTTGTCCACGTTGGGAGGTTCAGGAGCGTTATCTATTCCGCCAGCAGTTAAACTAATTAGGTACATAATGCAGCCCTTACACGACTCCTGAATGTCCTTTGCAAACATTAATTACTGAGGTGTCTTCTTTCCTTCCCAGGCTAAACTATTCCACCTCTGGTTCTACTAGTTGCATAGGATGGTTTAAGCTAGTCTCTGGATTATACGTTCAATAATAGCTTCCCTGCTTAATTTAATGCTGACTCTGGTCGTTGAAAGGGGCCGCCGTCGATGGTGCTACTCTCACACCTTCTTAACTAGTTCATCACCCACTGTGGAGTGCCTCTTTCTTGTTTGACCGTAATTACGCTCCTGCCATTTGTCAGTTTGTCGATGATGGAAGAGCGTTCCACACTCCCAGGGGTGCTGTCTCACCTGTAACCTGGCTAAGGTAGTTAGTAGGTTGCGTATTTTAGTTGCGTGCTTTCTCCATTCTCTCAGAAGCCGTTGTTCGCTACTCAGTGTGCTTCCACTTATAACCGACCAGGCTTCACCAGCCAGTACATTCTGGCGTGTACCAATACACAAAGTGAAGACAGATTTCCAACAAAAACGTCAATGACGCCATACATTCCAAATATGGCGTCATCTTCTGAGTCTTGAGGGCTGAACAGCGTAAGAAGGTTGTGCAATCCGTCACTGGAAGAAGGGGTCACACCGATGCCAACAACGGGGCTTAGGCCGAGATAGCGGTAGACTCTGCCAAGAGATCTGATCCATGGAAGTTCTTCTCCAGTTGGCTCCAAAGGATTTCGTGGGAGTCCGAGCTTCTTCAAAACCTCCCACAAGGCCGCTAATCCCACTGCATTGATAGCTTCTGTAATTACAACGATAATTTCACTGCCAATTCGCGGATATTATTTAGATCGTGTTACGTATTTAAAAAAGTACGGTTTACCCAAATTTTGGCAGGCTGTGAACACTCTTCTGGCAGCTTTAACGGCAGCTGGATCATTGAGGGCGTTTTCTCGTCTCAACTGGCCTGTTGAAAGGGATGACTTTTCTTGTATTTGCTATTTACTGAATTTCTGAACGTAGTTGTTAGATCTCTTAATGTGTTACGACGAACGAGCGGGAGTGGCCCGGCCTGCAAGCACGTACATAGCGTGGGACGATGAAAGGCAGTAGTTACGCCCTGAATGCTCCAAGTGCCTTGAGGAACTGGGTCCTGTGGTGCTACTGGAGCTGTGGAAGAAGTGCTCGAATCAGCAGCCATCGGCGGGTCGCCCTCAACTCCCAAGCCCCCACACAATGGCCACAGCAGGTCTGTTCCCTTATTTGATGACTGTACTTAAACCCTCGACGAGAGTTATATCAGTCATGGAAGTTGCGGTTTCGATAATATGCATGAGGCTGGCCCCTGCAGCATCCACCAAACTCAGACCTGTGGAGGTACGGCAGGTATTTGGTCGTTAGCCAGTCTCCCGGTAGCTGTTGCCCGTGTGTTACTGCGCAGAGGTGACCACCTGAGGAATCCCGTACCGTCTGGGAGGAGTTCTTAATTCTGGTTTCCCACCTGATCTAACTATTTACTTGGGTGGCAAGTTTCAAAAGGACAGATCAACTATGACCACGTTTCTTAGCCATCACCTTCTTCGCGAACTTTGCAAAATGGTTATACGCTAGCTTTGTAGGAGTCAATGCTGCTAAGTTCGTTTGCCCTCCCAACAACCGTCGCTCACTGTGTAGAAACTACAGTGGAGCAGCACATGGTTTCTTGTTTCCTCCGCACTGGAGGCACAAGACGTGCATAATGGGGAGTCTTTCAGAGAAAAGAAGTGGAGCCACGCATTGAAGTCACCATGTCCCGTGAGGAACTGGCTCGTCCAGTGGTCTGGCTCAACCCATTTTCTTGAAAGACGTTCGTGGATGTTGGGGAAGAATTCATACGTATCACGTCCCTTTGACGAGGATTCCCATCTCGCTTGCTATTTCTCTAGAGCCCATTCGTCAATAGTGGCAAGTTTCTGTTCTGTGGTAAGATCTGCACGGAGTTCAGCCCAAAGCGGGGGAAGCTCCTGTTCCACTCTCCACTTGTCAACCATGCACTCAACAGCCAAATCAACTGGTAACTGACCAGTGATCACCTGGAGTGTTTCTGTTGATACAGTAGGCTTCGGTGATCCACAGGAGCGCAGCTCTCTGGGATTGGGCCAATACTCTCTTTTGATTGACTGTTAGTTTGCTACCCCAGACAACAGGGCAGTAGCCAATCACGCCTAGATGTATGGTCTTATACATGAGGATAGTGTTATGGCAACACACACCCCAAGTGCCCTTAGTAATTGCACGCAGTGAGGCAAACCTTGCAATGGTAGTGCCTTTAAGGGACTGGAGGTGCTGGTTGAAACCCCACCTCTCACCTATATGCACTCCTAAATACTTGACGTGCTTTTCAAGAAGAAGCCTGTGGCCTCCAAAGCGTATTGTGGGTGGATTGTTCACTTTCCCTTTCAAGAGGATTAGCTGGGTTTTTCCTCAGCCACCTGCATCTTGACATGCTCACATTGGGTGACGTTGTGGAGCACGTTGCGGTTTTTTCTTCAATTTGGCGGACTGACTCTGCAAAGATAAGCACTGTCAAGTCATCCACATAGGCGTAGGGCTCGCAGTCAGTCTCCATGAGTCTCCTGAGAAGACCTTCGAAGAAGGCATTCCAGAGTGCTGGTCCTAGGACCGAGCCCTATGGGCACCCGTTCTCAATCTTCCTCCAGACGGAGACATGCCTGCATTCGATCGTAGCAGTTCTGTCTGTCAGGTAACTTCTGACGAGCGAGTACAGGTTGCGGGGGATTCCCCTACCTTTGAGCTCATTAAGGAGCGCTGGCTACCAAAGGTTGTCAAACGCTCCTCTGATGTCAATCAGAACTGCTACGACGTACTTAGCCGGTGCCAGCAGAGAAACACGCCGAATGACATCCTGCGTGGACCTTCCTTTGGTACACCCGTATTGCCTACCTGTGAGGTTGCGGCCAAAGACTCCTTCGAGGGACTGCAACATCAAGATTTCTAATGTTTTGCCTAATATGGAAAGAAGGCTGAGTGGTCTCCATGACCGCGGGTCTGACTGATTGCGGTCGCCTCCCTTTTGAAGAGTGACAACACGCGCAGACTTCCACTGAGTGGGGAACTGTCCGACCTGCAGACAGTCATTAAATAAATACAATGGCCACAGCACTCCTCCTTTTCTTCACGCAGTCTAACTCAAATGATAGCTCGGTTGCGTTAATGGATTGGAATTACAAGTCTGTTTCTTTATCAAATGACTGTTCGTGAACTCTTGAAGAGTTATATCTGTTGACTATCATGGGTTCGCTATAATACAAGAGGCTCAGCATCCACCAAACCCAGACCTGTGGAGGTATGGCTGGTTTGGTCACTTTGCAAGTCCCCCAGTGGAGAGCTGTTGCCTCTTTGATACCACTGAGGAATCCCCCTAACATTTGGGAAGAGTTTTTATTATGGTTTCCCACCTGACCTAACTGATCGCTTCGGTGGCAAGTTTCAAAGGAGGTCATTTGCCACGACCTTCTTTGCAAACTGGGCACCCCCCCCCCCCTGGGCAAAACCCCTTCTCTTCCTTAGCAGCAGTCAATGTTGGAAGATTCGTCTGCTCTTCCAACGACTGTCACGCAACAGCACGTGATTTCTTGTTTCCACCACACTGAAGGCGTAAGATGTGCAGTCTTTGACACTGCCAATTGAGAAATAGTAGGGGTACAAGCACCCTGTGATGGGCAATGCCCCGTGTGGCAGCCTACACCATGACCTGGACAATGCTCAAAATCACCCGCCTTCTGCTTGCCCGTGAGCAGCAAAAGTATTGGCCATCAGGCGGTTGGCCGTTGTCACTGTGGCAAGCTTAATCTTCTGCTCGCTGGAAGTGGAAACCAAACGATCCACTCGCACGTCCAAACATCTAACTGCTTCCCTTGCTGGGAGCTCCTGTGGTCTCTACACAGATGAGAGGAGAGCATTCTTCGCGTCGTCAGCAGGACTAGCTCTGTCTTCTGCTGGCCGAAGGACTGCACACGAGCTCCACTTCATTCCATCGCCTGTCCCATTGCTAGCCTCTCATCACGTAACACCTGATCCCCACTGGAGTCTTGCCAGTTTCAAAAAAGCTCCCCCCTCTTTTTTTAAACAATTGAAAAAATGCATTAAATCATTGACACTTTACCGATCAATTGGTTGCGTTGTTTGATCGTCTGCTCCGTCGTCCAACTTTGAAAGCAGTGAAACTCATCCTCATAGTTTGATGGATATTCTGCTTCCCAATTTCCGCAGGCGTACTGATAAAAGTTTTCGCAAGGATCTTCGCTAACGTTCATTGCATTGAGCAAGATGACAGCTGTAAAACACGAATAAGGGGTTCATGATGGGCTGGTTAGGAACGGCTTGACGAAGAACAGCTGTTGGATTGTCTTACCTGAATGAATGCATTCCGGCGTCTGGCAAACGTCAATCGGCTCTTCGTGCTTGCTAGCTGGGAAAATGTGTATTTACGTTAATCGAACTTATGCAGACAGAATGGTTCGCCTATATCGTTCCTAACCTGCTGTTGTCGATTTCTTGAAAAGCGAAGGGAACATTACCTGCAGACAGTTCGGGTTCCATGAAGAAAGGAGGCCAGATGACGCCATTTCCTGTATGATCAGGAGGCTCTGTATAGTTCAAGACCTTGCTAAAGAGTTTGACACGGCATCTCGCTTAATGGAGGAAACAGGGATTAATCGTGGCGTCGTGTAACGGACAGCCATTTCCTTGAAAGACCGCCAAAGATTGGTCAAACAGCCCCCCCCCCTTCCCAGGGAATCCGGAACAGCGTCAGTTTGTCACTGTGACCACACATGGTCCTATTGTGACATTATCTCTTCCTTAAGAGAAGACGTCGTACATACTCGCCCCTCTTAGAACCCGAGTATGTCCTTCGCCGCAGACTCCGCTATGATTTGGGTTCAGAGCCTCTGAGAAAAGTATTCAAAGCGTTTGGCTGCCAAGGCAGAGCAGTCACATAGGATATGCTCTGCCGTCTCGTTCGCATCACCGCACACATCTTCACTGAGGTGATGCCCAAGTGGGTAGTGTCAGGTGAGGAAACTAATCAGAACTCTCAGATCCTGTCTGGAGAGTGTCAGCATTGCCTTCGTCCTTAGAGGAGCCTTTTCGTTCATCTTAGTGCGATGCCAATGGGGTGCCTGGTTTCCTGTCTCTCCCATCGAGCCACCAGACGATTCAGGTGACGTTTCGTCACTCAGTGGGGTTCAGGCCCAATGGGTAGGGATTCCGTACCCCTTTTTGCAAGGAAGTCTGCCTTTTCGTTGCCTTCAGGCCCCCTATGAGCTGGCACACAGATCGGAAAGAGTCTATTATGGCCACCGAGTCGCTTGACCGCTTGAAGACACTCCCCTGCCAGCCTGGACCTGAAGGTGTAGGCTGCAATAGCCTTTAAGGCCGCCTGGCTGTCCGAGAATATGAAAATTCGCTTGCCCTTAAGTTCTTCACTCAGGAAGAAGTTCGACCAACGGACCACGTTGTACTGCGGAAGGTTTGGAGATGTTTGAAGAGCTGACTCAGGCAAAAATTAACAGCAATCGCGCGGAGCTCCACCATTGTCTTAACCACTAGACCACGATCGCCTGGTGCCTTTAATAGGAGTCAGTCAGTACATAAAGTTGCGCTTTATATTTTTGAGATAATTTAAACCCTCAATGACTTTGTGTGCTACAGATAATCGTACTGACCAATGCTTTTGTTTAGGTGGAGAAAAATTTACTGTGGAAACTGCGAATGCAATTTAAGAATATCACAAAAAATGAGCTAACAGCCCAATTTTTTGTGGTTAACGTTTTATCGGTGTGAGAGCTTAATCAAAGATGGCAAAAATCGTTTTTTTGTTTAAACGGTGTTTACGCAGTTGGTGAAAACGGCCTTTAATCGTTAAGCCCGCGAATTCCCAGTTACAGCGCCGTGCGCCTTACTAATCATCGGTTATACATAGCCCGCAACGCGTATCTGTTTGACGTGACTTGCCGGCTAGATGCTCAAGGGAGGTTTAGCTCGCGCTTGTAGCTCCATTTATCGAATCGAATATTCTGCTTTGTCCACTGATTCCAACTCAATAAAAAAGTATTCAGAATCGCTGCGCGCACAAAATATGAACCTTTCTACTGAATTCTAAGAGGACATCATGATCGTAACTGTACGCACCTTTGATTATGTTGAGGATCAGGAGAAAGGTGAGTATGCCGAGGGCCAGTAGGCTTACGTTAATGTACTTTTCGAGTTGTTCCCTCGGGGTTTGACTGAATCTGCGAGTACACATGAAAGGTAACAGAATAGATTATAGAAAGTTGGCTGTGAGGGCTTCAAGAAAACTGAGTAACGTTGGAATACAACCGACGAGCTTCCAACAGGGCAATAGGTTAATCCCGTTAAGGAGAATAAGAAGACCGTGCACAGCCTGATAAGCGCTGTCTATGACCGTATCCCTGCTTGGAATAAGAGGTCCCGGAGGTCATCGCACCTGAAGCACTGATTGCGTTCACGAGGGTACACCGTGCAACGACTCAATCAGTCCCGGGCCTAACTAATAAAACAAATTTTCAGGCAAAATTCGATTTCATTTTAGGGTGATACATTGATCCCGACACTTCTCTCACAACTCGACGCCTTTTAAGTAAAACGATTTGTCCTTGGTGTCAAAATAGGCAACAGTTTCCGCAATAATCACTTTTAATCTAAATTTCTTTCCCCGGCGCATTCTTTTGAGGCTTGAAAACGGCTAGTAGTCGCTGGGAGCCATATTTGCAGAGTATGGGGAGTAGTTGAGTAGTTAAGGCTATGGCAGACCTGGGTCGATTGACGTCAGCCTACCTCCTTCACCTCGAGCAGCTGATGTGACGTCATCCCCCTCCCCCAACCATCCACTTCGTCATGTGACGTCATACCTCCCTCCAACCGAGCAACTTCTGAATGGATCCCCCTTCAAGCCACTACAGTCACCCACTATTAGCCCATCCCCCCTCCATAATTTGACGTTATACCTCCACCGTTGGTGTAGCTTATGAAAGGATCTAGGTCAACCCCCTCGTGCTACATCATGCCCCCCACCACTGGCATAAGTTCTGAGTGGATTGTGACATCATACCCCGCCAATTATTGCGCTAAACTGTGAGTGGGGAGGTATTTGGTCGTTGGCCAGTCTCCCGGTAGAGAACTGTTGCCAGGTGACCACCTGAGGAATCCCGTGCCGTCAGGGAGTAGTTCTTAATCTGGTTTTTCACCTGTCTAACTGTTTACTTGGGTGGCAAGTTTCAAATGGGCAGATCAACTATGACCACGTTTTTTAGCCATCACCTTCTTCGCAAACTCTGCAAAACGGGCATAGGCTTGCTTTGTAGCAGTCAATGCTGCTAAGTTCGTTTGCCCTCCCAACAACTGTCGCTCACTGTTGTAGAAACTACAGTGGAGCAGCACGTGGTTTCTCGTTTCCTCCACACTGGAGGCTCAAGACGTGCAGAATGGAGAGTCTCTGAGAGGAAAGAAGTGGAGCCGCGCATTAAAGTCGCCATGTCTCGTAAGGAACTGGCTCATCCAGTGGTCTTGCTCCACCCACGTTGGTGTTCACGGATGTTGAGGCAAAACTCCGGTGGGGGAAGCTCCCGTTTCACTCTCTACTCATCAACTATGCACTCAACGGCCAAGTCAACTGGTAACTGCCCAGTGATCACCTGGAGGGCTTCTGTTGATACAGTCTTATAGGCCCTGGTGATCCACAGTAGCGCAGTCCTCTGGAATAGGGCCAATACTCTCTTTTGATTGACTGTTAGTTTGCTACTCCCAGACAATGGAGCAGAAGCCAATCATGCCATGCCTTTGGTTTGTTTGTCGACTGAATTTTCTCCTTAGGTACTTGACATTTTCCTCAAGAAGGTTTTCCCTTTCGGAGGATTAACTGTTTTTTTTTCCTCAGGCATCTGCAGCTTGACATGCTCGCACCTCTGGGTGCCTGTCCAGGGCAGATGGTGGGTTTTGGTCGGCAGTCAGTGCTGGTAGGTGTGTCTGCTGTTCCAACAACCGTCGCTCACTGTTGTAGGAACTACAGTGGAGCATCACGAGGTTTTTAGTTTCCTTCGCGCTGGAGGCACAGGACGAGCATGATAGGGAGTCTTTGAGAGAAAAAAAGTGGAGCCGCGCGTTGAAGTCGTCGTCTCGTGAGGAACTGGCTCGTCCAGTGGTCTGGCTCAACCCATTTTCTTGAAAGACGTTCACGGATGTTGGAGAAGAACTCATCCTCGAACGCCCATTGGTCGATAGCGGCAAGTTTTCGTTCTGTAATGAGATCCGCACTGGGTTCAGCCCAAAGCGTTTCACTCTCCACTTGTCCACCATGCACTTAACGGCCAAGTCAACCGGTAACTGCCCAGTGATCACCTGGAGTGCTTCTGTTGATACAGTCTTGTAAGCCTTGATGATCTGGGATTAGGCCAATGCTCTCTTTGGATTGACTGTTAGTTTGCTACGTCAACTTTCCCGTCGTCAACTAAGTTGTGCAGTACAGACACTAATTCATCCACGCACACAATCGTGAAAGCATTAACTCATTATTCGAATCTATATTTGGGCTAAATAAATTAATAACATCGTCATTAGAACTTACAGCGTGATTTCTTCATCTCCTTCAGGAGAAACTGTCGACCGCGTCACTCGCCGTTGCCTCTCGATTCTTCTGGCAAACGGCTCTTGCATTTTGACACCAAGCCCAATCTCTTTGCTACCGCTCACCCTCGCTCAGTAGCTTGTCGAGCCCACGGAAGCCGAATGCTGAATAGATTTCGCAGGCGTTTTGGCTCTTAAGGGAAAAACGAATATTCCCCCTTTTTTCTACAGAGCGGCATGATCGATTTATTTAAAATGCTTTGAGGCATGCGATGGTTTCGGCGCTGCCTACGATTTGACGATTGAATAAATATCGAAGGCGCCGGGCCAACCTTTTCCCTCCGTCGAATGCTCAATTCTTGATGCGAAATTTCCAGAGTAATTGCGATAGTGGCGAATAAGTTAAGCGTTAATTGTCGAAAAAAGTTCGCGTTTTCGTTTGTAAAGTTCTTGAGGATCGGTTCGAGACAAAAAACAACTTTCGAGCGTTTCGGTTAATTTACTAACCTGGAGGTGATTCGAACTAAAACAAAAAAATAGCTTACGAATTAACAGAAAATAAGTAACTCATAAATGACTGAATGATTGCGTGGTTATATTTAGAAATATACCTTCAAAACTGATGGTGGCGCTCTCTCTCACACACAGACTACCCCCCCCCCCTAGTTCACCGTATCACATGGGGAGGGCGCCCAGACAACCCTACACCGGCGCAGAGGATAGAAGGAAAGAAGGATAAGAGGATGTTCCACGAAAGGAACGACGACCAGTTAAGGTACGTCCCAAGCAACACACAGGTGGTGATAGCGCGGAGAACGCCTGCTGACACACCCAGCCGACGATTCTCTTCAGCACTTTCCATGCACAATACACCGCGCCTGGACACGGTCAATGACTCCACCAGCTTCCAATACTGCCATACGAAGATCCATCCTGCCGTATTTGTGCTTCTTGGCTTGCCACGTTAGCGCAAGATCTCGGCTGCCAGATACTATCTGGGCATTCAGGGACGCTGCAGACTGGTCCAGGACCAACGGGGACGATATCAGGCCTCAGTACAACCCAGTTGTGCCGCTTTCTCTTCACTTCCCTGCCCTCAGATGACAACGCACCAGCAACCTTCTTGCAGACCTCGTCATGACGCTTGACACGACCCCAATGAGTACGCGGACACACCTGCACATGACTCAGTGACTCAAACAGGATGCCTCATGCACGACAGCGAGCATTCACAACATTAAGATCCTGGCAGACACGAATGATGTGAGAATGTATGGGGATTCATTCAATCTTCCAATGAATGCCCTCTAACGCCCACTCCACCCACGCAGATAAATAAGGGCAGTCAGGACACTGCCTGAGTTCCCGTCTGTTAATCAAACCACGCAGAGAAGCCGCTAATTCTGAAGGATTACTGGGCGCCATGGCACACCTCCCCCGCTGATCCTGGACGAATCAAAGACCTGCCATTGCGTGTGCAACATTCCAGCTAGATGCCTGCAAAACAAGCAGGCGCTTACGGCGCAAGAACGGAATAGCAGTCACCCAGATCGAACCGGAGTGTCAATGTACGCACATGGGACGCTATGTGCGTACAGCACAAACAGCAGAGTGCACCATTCTATCAAGGCGTATCAACCTTGGGGCGGTCAACCTTCCAAAAACCAACCCCTTAGGTCAGTTCTGGGAGCAAGTACGTCCGAAGGAGGCGTCAGTGGTGTCCTCAGGGCTTCCAGCTGACAAAGCTCGAGAAACTCGATCCTAAGATACTGCCACATCTCGAGGACGCCTCTAGCTGGGACACGGGATTTGCCAATGACTTAACCCACATCCACGGGGTAGGTGTGGTGGCCAAGCGTTCTCTGGTTCGAACCCAGACCAGGCACCCCCCCTCCTCCTTGGCAATGGGTACCGGCGGCGGCTGGGACACTAAGCGGGCCCCCCAATGGGCTCACTGGGGAGATAGGACATGGGCCCAATGTGTGCCACGGCAAAAAGCCCTGCAGCTCTAGCAGAGTCGTATGGCCCGCAGCTACCTCCCTGATGAGTGAGTGAGTAACCCACATCCACGACCTTCACGCTGTAACCTCGATGGTATGGCATCAATAGCTCGCCAACACACGCATACATATCTTTCCATCTATCAATCTACCTATCTGTGTATCTCTCCTTCTATTCTATTCTTTCTATCTATTTATCCAGCCAGCTATCTATCTATTATTTCTTCGTATCTATCTATGAATAGGTCTTTCTATTCATCTATCATTTCTATATACCAATCCATTTATTTATCTATCTATATATCTTACCATCTATTTATATATCTTCCTTCTACATATCTATTCTTTCTGCCCATCAAACCGTCCCGTTTGTCTATTTACTCCCTACTATCGATCTATCAATCTATCTATCATAGTAGTTACCTTTATGGCACAGCTGGGTTAATGACGTCAAACTGCCCTCCCCAAACCAGCTGATGTATGACGTCGACCCCCCCCCCTCACCACCACAGCAGATCTGACGTAAACCCCCCCCCTGGCCATTAACAGCTGATGACCCCCCCTCCTATCAACGCTGACCTGACGACCCCCCCGTCCGCATCAGTGTAACTTCTGAGAGGATTCTGTACATGTAAAGAATACGCTGTCACTCTATGTATTCCCCGCATGTTTGAGTCAGAAAATTTACCCCACACTTTGTTGCCTATGTGCTGTCCCTCCTTTCTGTTAACCCTTTTATTTCCTTGTTTATTGTTATCTGTTCACCTATTATTTAGTCCCTGTTGAGTTGGAGTCGGACGCGGAGAAGGCAAGGATAGCGACCTTGGGAGAGCCTCTGCTGCCTTCACCTGAGACCTCTTACCGCCTTTTATTACTCTAATCGCTATATCCACTTATCACAATTATTATTATCCGCCGTTTCGTACTAAATATCAACACCTGTTCCTTTTATACCAAAATCCTTACTATTTTCACGTACTCCGCGCGTTTGGTATCTAGCTGTGCCTGCCATCTCGGCAATCCGATTGGACGAAGCCCATGGTTGTTATGCACAAAAAATGGTTAAAAAAAATCAACAAAACGCAGTATAACGCGGGAACTACAGCGGAAGTCAACGTTTCGTCGCTAGTACTCCCTCCCTCCCTCCCTCCCGTCTCATTAAAACCACCTGCCCGCTCGACTTGCAACGCCCTTTCGACTCTTTTTGCCTGACGGGGGCGCCAACGCCACTTCCTCCTACAGACGTTTACGGGCGCCTGGCGCTGGGGGAATATTTAGTTTCCGTAGTTCCATTGTAGCCAGGTCATGTTTCGTATGGTTTACTAGTATTCGATGCTGAATTGAATGGGATGGGTCTCGGAGCAGTAATACTAGGTCAAGCTGTTCATGAGAATAATAAAACATTGTTTAATAATTTGCAGGGTTTTCCCTTCCCTTCCTCCTTGCAAATCCAAACACCGCATGTCTTCGCGTCAGTGCGGGATTGCCGCTTACTCGACAATCCGGCGAAATGATCTCCACTATAGCCGTCGGTTATCAGTACGGATTGATTAGTGAAGTAATAACGCGCGGGAACTTATTAACGACGCTAACGAAGAGAAAGACCACGGGTTAAGGGCTTTAAATGTTGTTTCCCCTTGATTTACAGGTGATTGAACGTTGTGAATTGATAAATGATGTTAGATCCGTTGGTATGTTAATTGTTACGTTTTGTTGTAATAACTCTCTTGATTTACAGAAGGCAATTATCGTCCTTGTTCCATCGTTCGGGAAGTAAAACCTCTTTACATATATTTATTCTTTGTATCTATTAATGTTTACTATTTGGAAACGAGGCCATCGCGGGGGGGTCTCATTTCTCAAGACTAGGGCGACTCACCTCAACATGCTTCAATGTCTTCGTTTAGCGATAAGGAAGTTACGATCAACCAAGTCACCAAATCAACCAGTACCGTTGTCTGAGCGATCCAAACCAGACCTCCGATTCGCATTCAACTTTCTTCTATTTTTCGGGCGTGCACGTGCTCGGAGTCATCAGTATCCTGACTTCACTCAAATTTACGGCCAACAAACGTATCCCCTGAGTCATCGCTGACCATACAGCCAACTCCTACCGTCGATACCGCCATTCACCGCCTCGCGTCATCTTCAAGATCACCATCATCACCATTCAATTTTCGGTTAGATCAACCCAACTTCCTAAAACCATCACGATCTCTATATCATCAATTTATTTCCAATCGAAGCAAATGTTCTTTTAAATATATTTTTTCGTTTTAAATCCCATTTCAATTTCCAACAATTAAGATAAATGTATCTATGTATTATTTCTTATTATCTATCTATGTATACGTCTTTCTATCTATATATCGATCCATTGATCCATCTATCTATATATCCACCTACCTACTTACCCATGTATCTATCTACCTATATCCGTTCTTTTATTTATTCAAAGGAACAAAAAGGCGACCGATAAAAAAACGTCGCGTTCTTGCATTTCTAAATTCCTCAAGGTGTGGTCCAGGCACGAGGTTCACTGTTGACAATTGGCAAGGCTGAATTGTTGTTTGAACTCGTCTCTCATTGGACGAAGGCAATTACTTTGGGGTGCCTTACGAGGACCTTAGCTACCACCTTTGCGTTCGTTGTTTTTTTTTAGAAAGTTTCCCCACTCCTGAAGTACATCCTCAGGGGATGATAATTCCGCAGGGTTGAACTCATTGCACAAGCCCAGCCACCCAGACGAAGAGGTGTCTGTCTGTCTCTCTCTCTCTCTCTCTCTCTCTCTCTCTCTCTCTCTCTCTCTCTCTCTCTCTCTCTCTCTCTCTCTCTCTCTCTCTCTCTCTCTCTCTCTCTCTCTCTCTCTCTCTCTCTCTCTCTCTCTCCCTGATGTTTAAAATACTGATAAACAGCAAACCGGCATATCTTCGCTACAAACTTGAGTTCCTAGCATCAAGAGACACACGGGACCGCCATAGAGTGCTTCGGACGCCTCAGCATCGAACCGAAATATTTGCACGTTCTTTCGAAGTTCAGGGGTGACAATGTTGAGTGGTTTGATGTAAAGGAAAAAGTGTTAGAGTTTAGGGAGAAATTTAAAAATAAACTGTTGAGGCTATATTAAATGGAGGAGTTTTCGTACAAGAGAAACTTTGAAGTGAAATAGAATTTGATTTATTTGTTTCAGTTAAACTGTTTTTGTCTGGTTTAGTTATTTACTTAGCGATATCTAGTTAAAGCAATAGTTTATTTTATGTTATAAGAGAACTTTTAATATGGTAAATACGTTTTCAGGGAGAGTGGAAGAGAGGGCCTCATGGCCCTAACTCATTCCTGATTGTTAAATAAAAATCTCAATCTCTCTCTCTCTCTCTCTCTCTCTCTCTCTCTCTCTCTCTCTCTCTCTGTCTGTCTGTCTTCTCTTTTGGCAGTAACAATACAAAACACTCTGCGTTTGGGAAAGCCAAGTCACGAAAGTGTGCAATGCCGTTTTCAGAAGCTTATATCAGTTGCGGAGGGTGGCTGAGGATTTTCCAAGAAAATTGAGGAAGCATTTGATCGAGAGTCCCTCATATTTCCGTTTCTTGATTATGCTGCCGTTGCGTACGGCTACCTAAGAGGTGAGGACACGCTCATAATACGGCAGTGCGCTATTTTGCCAGGGTACGTTGCCAATTGAGCATGTCACGCCAGCGTACAGATTGCTAGGACGGCTGAAGATAGCGGAGAGAAAGAAAGCTAGCACTGGCTGCGATGATATTTAAAGCGCTGGAATACAGGAGTCCCGAGTACCTGTACAATAAATTTAAATAATTATAGGGACACGAAGAATGCCAGAACGTTGACGCAGGGTCGTTCTTGGTGCAAGGTTCTAAATTATACAACGAAGAGGTGGATCTATTTGACCTGAAGTTGACGCTGAGCACATTCAAATCCAAATATACAAAAAAAGTTGCGTGAACTGTATGGGGACATGGGACTACATCAATAATATTGTATGTTTTAGTTTTAATTTAGTTTTACTGTGTCTGTAGTGATAAGATCCAATATGAGAAGGGGAGGAATATCCTAGTACTCGCCCTTCTCAAATGTGCATGCGTGTGTATAAGATGAATGAATGTAATTTATTACGGCCTGAACGTTGTTGTCTAACATTTGTGTGACGTGTATCTACTTGTGATTATAAGACAAACGATTATAGAATAAAGGAACTGTGTTGTAGAATGGAAAAATATTTACTGTTGGATTTAAAAATACGTAGTGTTTAATTATGCCGAGGATGTGGCAAATTTTCTTAAATTGGAATTGTATCCAGCGGAAGCGGAAGAGAGGGCTGCATAGCCCTAACTCCCCCAGGTGGATAAATAAAACCTCAGTCAGTCAGTCTCTCTCTATCTCTCCAGTATCAGGCATACCCTCTTGATCGCGCGTGTCAAACCGAAGAACCCGTAATTGTGTTATTATTTAACAACAATTGAAGTTGTTGTTGGAGTTGTGTTGTAATAAGTTGAAGTAGTAGACTAACCACAAAACATTAAGGTAACAATGACTCTTTGGTTTTTACTTTCCTTGGCTCTACGAAGTAGAAAGGAAAGTTATGTAACCGGCTGAAAAAAACATTTTGAGTTTTCTTCAGATCTTTACGTTTTAGACCCTCCTGAGTCCGAAAAACACTATTTGAGAAAATGGTCTGTGTGTCTGTGAACGATTTTTAGATAAAACCACCGTACCAAATCAGCTCAAACTTGATATCTCGCCCGCAGATTACCACGGGACGCCAAAATAAGGGTATGAACAAAATCCACCGAAAGTCAAGTCAAGTGATCAAAACACCAAATTTTTTCTCTCTCAAAAAGGGCTCTTACGATTTTGATTAAATTTTTTATATTGGTAGCTCCCAATATTGCAATTATACGATAAAATTCTCATTTGTGGGAAAATGACGAGAACAGCACAATAAATTATCAAAATTTTCTACGAAAATCTGTTTCAGCGCGGTTTTTTTTTGGTTTGAATTGACGTAGAGCTAAGGAAAGTTGTGTGTTCCGACGCACCAGATATTTTTATGGCTGCGGGAATAGCCGAAGAGCTTTCAGTGGCCCAAGGTGGTTTTAGTTCCACGCTCAATGTTTTCCACCGCGACAGTTATCAATCGTACACGCCGCGAGGACCCGACGGTTCCACGAAAATCGTTAAGTCGTCGTCGTCTGTAGGGGAAAATGGAACCTTGGGCTCTTCACCAGCCTCCATCAGGGGGGGGGGGGAGGGTACTGGTTGTGATGGGTCACTTTCCGCTGCAGCCGATCGACTTGATGCACAAAAAGGGAATCAAGCGCAAAAAGGATCCCCGAGCTTAAGTAGGCGTTCCGTTACATAACGGACGGAGCTCTGATTGGATGACCAACGTACCAACTAACAACCGTTCATTTGCCCTCCTAACCTTACTCAAACGCGTTACGTCACTTTCTGGAGCAGTTTTTACATAAGAATTGAGCAATTTCAGGCATCGCCCTTCCAATTTTTTTTTGTTTGTTCCCCACTTCATTATACCGAAATATCGATGGCGCGAGTTTTTATTTCGTGGGCCTCGAATTTTTTTTTTAATCTCGAAACTCAATCCGTCATTCGCGAGTTCGTACATTCCCCGGGTAACAGCCTTTTAATCGCCATTGTAAGTATAGTTAATTTGGAGCTACCCGTATTTTGGCGTCTCATGGTGACCTGCGGGGCAGATATCAAGTTTGAGCTGATTTCAGCAGTTTTCTTTCAATTGTGTTCACACACAGGCCATTTTATCCAAATAGTGTTTTATGGACTCAGTAGGGTTCTACATCATTGAGCCGAGGAAAATAATTATTTTGAATTCCAGAATATGGGAAGGTCCAACGATCATTATTAAACTTACTGGATACTATCGTGATGTTTTTGAGAACGCTACGAGTGAAAATAAAATTTCGAAGTTAGCTACGTACTGAGGGGATGGGCCAATCGTGACTTCCACGCAGTGCCCCCTGGGAAACGCTCACTTACGAGTAGGGATTTGGAAAATATTGGAAAGCGCAGGCAAAAATTACAGCAGTCCCAAGTTCTGACCCCATACCCCCGAGTTTCCTCGAATCATCCATCTTTGCCTTTGACCCTTAGACTACAATCACTATGGTACCTACAATGGGAGTCAGGTAGTGACACGTTAGTACGCTGTTAAATTGTTCATTATCGCCACCGATGATGACTGCAAGGAGGCAGCTGTAGCTGCGGAAACAGTGGCAGTTGCTGCGGCCACAAGCCCGCACAGTGCCCCCAGCTGTAGTCATTGCCTCAACGCCCCTGGGTTTGGTGGAGGAGGCAGCTAGTTCTAACCCTGCTTGGCGCTGACAGCCTCACGCCTCAACGCACTCAACCACCCCTAACCTATGAAGCCTGACTGTGTGTGCTCGTGACAAGGCTCAATAGTACAGGATGTATGTATCGCTAAACGTCCCACTTGGGGCACCAGGCGACATGCCATCGTTTTTTAGCCTTCCAAAGGCATGGGAGGCTCTGCCTGCAGTGACTGATTAGCTCCCCCCCTGCTTGTGGGACCAATGTTCAGAAATAATGTTAAGGACACCTCAAACGCGAATAAGTCCGAGACATCCAGTCAGTCATTGACTCAATGGCGGCCCTGTAAAAGGAGGGGGAGTTGGGGTGGAACTCACACTCAAACCCTCGCCATGCCTCTCAGGATGAGCTGTGGGGTGCAATGACACACCCTCGGAGAAGCATCTCAAAAAGATGCAAACAGCCGAGTGCCACTCCTATTCCCATTTGGTGGCAGCCGTGAGCTTGTCAGTGAGGAAGCAAGAGTTTAACGCCTCAGGGAGCATGAGGGGACTCGTTCCCCTCACACCCTGGAGTAGAAAAGAAGCGTAAGGCTACTATAGAGCGCTTTAGAGGTGGCAGTGGCCTATGACATCCGCACCAGCCTCTTGACGCAAGACACCGCCAACGGCATCATGCTCCACAAGCAGGCCTCAATCCAGAAGAATGGGCAGTGCACTGGGGTAAGCACTTGGTTGTGAGCTCTGTGGTTGAGCTGTTCAATGATTGGCTAACGCAGAGCATCACACAATGCCCTGCTCAGGACGAGCTGGGAGGTGCAATGACACACCATCGGAGAAGCATCTCAAAAAGATGCAAACAGCCGAGTGCCACTCCTATTCCCATTTTGTGGTAGTCGTGCGCTTATCAGTGCGGGAGCAAGAGCTTAACGCGTCCGGGAGGACTAGTTCCCCTCACACCCTGAAGAAGAAAAGAAGGTGGCAGTGGTCTATCACATCCCCACCAGCCTCCTGACGCAAGACACCGCCAACACATCATGCTCTACTTGGTCGAACTAGCAGGCCTCAATCCAGAAGAATGGGTAGTCCACTGTGGAAGGGTGGGTTGGTTGTGAGCTCTGTGGTTGAGCTGTTCGATAATTGGCCGACACGGAGCATCGCACAATGCCCTTCTCAGGACATGCGATACGGAAGAATTTGTACGTTCATCCCTAACCCGGTAAACTATTTTCAAAACTGTATAAGACTCTTTGGTGCTCAGAACACCAGTGGAAGGTTCTGTACATCGAAAACTGAGAAAAGGGGCTTGTTAACTCAGAGCAGTGAACTATTTCGTTTCATCGGATGTTTTTATTTATTCTCCTTCATTCAACTTCCAATCGTTGCAGCTTTATCGAAAGTTGAGTCATTGTTTTGAAGTGCAGTGTCACACCTAAGAGAAGAAGGGGGACCTCACCTCCTCCACTCTACTCTGGTCATTTCCTGTTCTATCGCCGTTTTTTTTTTACTTTCCTTGGCTCAACGAAATAGAAAGGAAAGTCATGTAATCGGCTGAAAAAAAAATTTTGAGTTTTCTTCAGATCTTTACGTTTCAGACCCTCCTGAGTCCGAAAAACACTATTTGGGAAAATGGTCTGTGTGTCTGTGTGTCTGAAAACGATTTTTACAGAGAACCACCGTGCCAAATCAGCTCACTCTTCATATCTCGCTCGCAGGTTATCATGGGACGCCAAAATAAGGATATGAACAAAATCCACCGAAATTTAACTATAGTTATCATAGTGATCGAAACACCAAATATTTTTTTTCTCAAAAACGGCTCTAACGATTTTGATTAAATTTTTTATATTGATAGCTCCTGATTTGGCAACTATACCATGAAATTCCCATTTATAGGAAAATGACGAAAGCAGCACAATAAATTATCAAACTTTCGACGAAATCGATTTTAGCGCGGTTTTTAGAGAAACCCACCGTACGAAATCAGCTCAAACTTGATGTCTAGCCTACAGGTTACCATGGGGCGCAAAAATAAGGACATGGGCAAAATCCACTGAAAGTTAACTATAGTTATCATAGTGATCAAAACACCAAATTTTTTTTCTCAAAAACGGCTAAAACGATTTTGATTACCTTTTTTATATAGATAGCTCTTAATAAGACAATTATACCATAAAATTCCCATTCGTGGGAAAATGACGAGAGCAGCACAATAAATTATCAAATGTTTCGACGAAAAGCGTTTTTAGCGCGATTTTTTTCTTATAACCTCCGCTGGAATGTTAGTAGAATGTTAAACAAAAATTGGTATTGTAGTCCAATACAATACCTAAAGGGTGAGTGTTTAAAAACGCTCATGAGATACATGGGGCTCACTCCAGAAATTCCTGAATTTCAACTACTGCCGTTTCGCTTACTACCAGTTCTAACAGTTATTACCCATTAACTCTGCAAAAGTGCTTACTATCATTCTCCAAAAAATTTGTGTTTGCAGCCTCATTAATTATCTGTGTACCAATTGCTCAATACAGGTTCTGGAATGAGTACGAGGGGCACAATAAATTCCAGAGCTGTAGGCGCTACCGTTTCCTGCTGCTGTGAGGTGTGGTTTAACCAAGTTCAAAGGCCATGTACAAAGTGAATTGACGTAGAGCTAAGGAAAGTTGTGTGTTGCAACGCACCAGATATTTCTACTCCCTCTTGTCCGTCTTTGTGAGCGCCACGTTTTGTCGCGAGGATCTCCATTGTCTTCGTTTCCATGCTCGTTTGGAACTTCGGATCGTACGACTTTAACACCTTTAAACTGAGTCGACAACCCAACTTACATCCAGCCTACCTCCCAGTACCTAGAATTAAACTCAGTGCCAGGTAAGGCGAGGATTTGACCGGTGAAGAACAATAGTACGTTACCAGTGTATGTTATCATATTCAATTGACGTTGCTCACCTTGTTAGAAATATTAAATGCTTGTCTGGGACGTATCGAGAAGTTAACTCCCGTTTCAGGTTAACGCAAAAGCAGGGGTATATTTTGTAGTTTCAATTCTTGCTTGAGGAGAGGGCAGGTTTCTGCCTCTACCGCAGGTTTACTAGGGAGAAAGTGAGAACCCTCTGCGATTGCCCCCCACCACCACCCCCACAAAGGAAGAAGACGGCGGAGGCAGGTAAGGACTAAGCTTAAGCTGCTCAATTTGCACCACTGCACGGGTGCGCTATGGACGCTGCCCCAGTATGTAGTCAAAGTATTGACGTTGTATTAATTCAAGAACCTTGGATAGTTGAGAGCAGTGTGGCAGGACTTGGAATACCGGGTTATAAGATGCTCCACCATAGTAGGCGTCTATATTCACTCCCTCCCCCCCCCCTTGAAACGGTGGATGCACCGTTCGTGTGTTCCTCACTGCAGTCACAAAACGGCCTATTGTAAGGGCGTCCATGATCCTCAGATTATGACCCCCCCCCTGCACCACCACCAGGCCCCACAGCACTGGTGTGATGTCACCTATGCGCCCCCATCTCCCCCGCACAAAGCAGAGGATATCCGCAAGTTCTGCATTTGCCAACTCGTCTGGCTGAAGAAAGGGCTTCCTAAACACACAACGGCGCGATGCCGCGAGTCCATCGCATATGCACAGCACATGCTCTGCCATCTCTAGCCCCACCTCGCAGAACCTGCATACCTGTACCTCACACTTGCCAATATTTACAAGATGGGAGCTCAGCGGACAGCGACCTGTGAACAGCCCACATATGATCCTCATATCCTTCCTCTCTAGTGCAAGCACCTTCTTGGACCTCTCTCTGGAGAGCCGGATGAAGAGTTTTGACTATCTGAGGCCGAGCAGCCCTGCACCTATCTTCCCAATACTCCTGGTAGTCCCAATAAAATGCTCAGGGCCAATAGGAATCTGCGCCGATCCCTTCTTAGCCAACCTATCAGCCAGTTCGTTTCCCTCTATAACGTGATGCCCTGGCGCCCAACACAGTGTTACGCTGTTATCCTCGACCAGGGCCTTCAGTCCAGTCAGACACTCCCACACCTGCCGCGATGTAAGACAGTATGAGGCTAAGGCCTTGAGAATGGCCAGACTGTCCACCATGATGTAGATTCTCTGCCGCTTCAGTCCACCTCTGCTTGGAACACTGTGGCCAGCGACGCCAATGGGATCGCCGCTCTGATTTTTGGCCCAAAGATGCAGTCAGATGCAGATCAGTGTAGTATACCAGGGCCCCAGCTTGGAAAGCGGGAACTCCTCTTTCCCACCTGGATCGCTCATGAATGAGTATCCGAAAGGGTAGCACGAAGTTGAACCTCGTGGGCATTGATATGCAGTTCGCCCCCCCCCCCAACCTTACCTTGTCAATATTCACATATTATAGACAGTTTTGACCGTTTGCTCCGAAGGTGTGCATGCAGTCATGAATATGATACAAATTTGATGTCAGCGAGCAAGGAAATAGTTGCATTAGTTGTCAATGAAACTTGTTTCCACCTTGTAACTCTGGAACAGTTATTCTTAAACGCGCCTTGACTGGGTTGAATATCTTGAAGGGTCGTCTAATCTGCTGTCTAATATATGTGCGGTGCTGCGCGCACATTTCACTGAGAACCTCTCACTTTCCACAGTTGACTGTCTCACACACAAAAAAGAAGACTAACTCAACTCTTCCTCGTTAATTACGTCGGCTCGAAAAGGAGGAAAAAAAAACATTTAACGGAGACTGGCAACCGTTCGAATGCAACTTCACGAGCGAAGAACTGGCCATCGCTTCGTGCACTTAGGCGAGAGCTTTAAAGTGAGCCTTCGGCCGAGGGAACTATGAGTAAGTTATCGCTCGTTGTGCGGAGACCTAACGTAACTCCCGCAATAGTTTCCCCGTTCAACAAATCTGGATTCATAAATTGGCGCCCGGACCGCGTTGGGAAAGTGGACGGTCGATAGCACCGGTTCGGACTCGTAACAAACCACCTTGAGGGGGAACCTCTTCTGAAACGATATCTGGCGCGACGCGTCGTAGCGATTTTCTTCGGACCGGACGATTTTTTTTTGTCGTCGCTCTACCGACTGATTCGACGCGATTATTACTTATTATTTCGCGATTATTACGAACCGCGTGAACTCCGTAAGCGAGGATTAACGTTCGAGAATTTATTGAGTGGCCCGCACTAATTTCACGATATTTATTATTTTACCGTTGCGTAGGTATAATAACTCTCTGGATAACTCTTACTTTCCGCTCATCAAAATGTTAGGAAAGTACTCGTATAGTGAACACGTCAATAACGAGCGCACACGCACACAACTTTCCGCCACCCCCATAAGTTCGAACACCAGCTACTTATGCGGGTGCTGTATCATCTTTCAACGCATTTCTACAGAAACATTTATGGAGAACAAAATGTACGTACTAGTTATCCGAGAGTACTCCGTAAATTTGATCGAAATCCTTAGAACCGTTTTTGAGAAAATTGGACTACCGATAAATTAATATACGACAAATCACCTTTTCTGAGTTAACTTGGCTTATATCTCCGTTCAACATATAGTTACAGAAATAATTATACAGAACGAAATGTGGGTATGGGTGACCAGCAGACACTCTGAACGATTGATCAAATTTGGTGAAGCAGTTACCCAAGAATTTACGGAAATGTTCGAAAAAACGTTATTTGCGGCACATTTTCATTTTTATCTCTGCTCAATGGGCTTTCAGAGGAACATTTATCGTAAACAATATGTAGGTATCAACTATTTGAAAACATCCTGAGAGTTTAGTGAAAATCGTTGAAGCCATTTTTGATAAAAATGCGAAAAACCCTAGTTACTTTCCGCTACCCGAAGGGAAGGAAAGTATAGTAATCGGCCCAAAAAAAAAAAAAATTGAGTTTTCTTCAGATCTTTACGTTTTGAGGCCTACTGAGTCTAAAAAACCCAATTTCGGCGCGAGGTCCGTGTGTGTGTGTCTGTAGTTCGATTTGCGGGAGAACGGCTGGTCCGATTGAGCTGGTTCATTTTTTGTTTTGTTCGTTATTTTTTGTAGACACCAAAATAAGGTTATGGACGATTTCGGCTGATGGGAAGGGGGGGGGGGACGAAAATGTACCAAAAACTAGGGTTTTTCGCATTTTTCTCGAAAACGGCTCTAACGATTTTGATTAAACTTTCAAATTATCTTCTGCGGATCAATACCTAACTTTTCTTTCCCATACATATCTCCATGAAAATACGGTGAACGGAGATATAGGCCCATGAAGCAAAAATAGGTTTTTTACGCGTTTTGGCAAAACGGCTTCAGCGATTTTCACTAAACACACAGGATGTTTTCAAATAGTTAATACCTACATATTGTTCTCAATAAATGTTCCTGTGGCGGTCCATTAAACAGAGATAAAAATCAAAATGTGTCAAAAATAACGTTTTTCCTAACATTTCCGTAAATTCCTGGGTAACTTTTTCACCAGATGTGATAAATCTTAATGGAGTGTCTTTCAGTCACCCATACCAACATTTCGTTCTCTATAATTATTTCTGTATATATATGTTGAACGGAGATATAAGCCAAGTTAACTCAGAAAAGGATATTTGTCGAATATTAATTTATCGGTATTCCAATTTTCTCAAAAACGGCTCTAACGATTTCGATCAAACTTTCGGAGTACTCTCAGCTAACTAGTCCCTACATTTTGTTATACATAAATGTTCCTGTAAAAATGCGTTGAACGAAGATAGGTGGTGTTCGAACTTAAAGGGGTGGCGGAAAGTCGTGTGTTGCTACGCACCAGATATTTTTTGGTACATTTTCGTACCCCGCCCCCACCCCCACCCCCTTTGATCGGCCGAAATCGCCCATGACCTTATTTATATTTAAATATTCGGTAATATTCATTTTTACTGATACTGTGTGAAGATATGGGCGCAGTAATTGCGTTAAACTTTGCCAAAATGCAGTCAAAGCACTAATTATAACGTAGTTCCGTTGACATCGCTTTGTCGAGCAGCGGAAAACGTTTTTATAAGTACTTACCCAATTTTATAGGGGTACGGTTTGCTTGTATGTTGGCAAACACGTGTGTTCTCAGTGTAGGAAATGCCGGGTACTAGCTGGAGCTAACGAATTGTAGGTTGAAATAAACACCTACCTCCGCAATCGCTGTTAATTTCATCAAAATTGTTTTGGTATTAAGATTCTTAGCACACACACGAAACCTAAGTAGTTCATAATTGTCTAAAGTGCAAGATTTAAAAAAAGTTTACTTGTGTATTATTAACTTCATTTGTACTTCCTTGTGAAGTAAGAAGGACAGTTGAGTAATTGGAGTTGTTTAACATTATTTCTTCAGATCTTTACATTCTAAGGGCTTCCGAAGTCAAGCCAAATCGGCTAAAACTTGATGCTAAACAAAGAGTAAGAGCAAAATCAGTTCAAAACTAATGGATACGATACTGTTAGTGATCAAAACACCAAATTTATTTTTTTATAAACGGCTTGAACAATTTTGGCCATCTTGCCGGCGTACCGCACTACGTCACATCTTGCTCTCCAGGTGCTCGCTGGTGTCCCCCGGCTGGATCTCGTCCTTGACCTGGCTGGACTACAGTCTAGTCTCAGGCGGGGACGCCAAGTTGACTACCGCGGACCACTCCAGGCCCTACTTCCCGAACTGCTGCAGGAGGAGACAGTTGAGCAACGGCTCTCCCTCGCCCAATAGGCAATTATGAGCGCATGGCAGACACGGTGGGACAGTGGACCCACCACGCGACACCTACACGCCATTCTCCCCTCAGTTAAGGATAGGCTGCGTGTGAGTGGTGGCGCCCATCCTTTGCGGACAACAGAGCATTCAATGAGCGGCTGCACTACTTCCCGCGCCGCAGCTTCGGCGACTGCCCTTGTGGGGAGGCCATGGAGGGTGCCACCCACGTGCTCTTCGCTGGTCGGCTGTACCTGGATGTGCGGTAGCGTGCTCAACTCCCTCCAGTGGAAGGAGCCTCCCGGCTCCGCTCTACCAAAGTAGGAATCCGCCGGTTCCACATCTTTGCCCAGGCGTGGGCGAACCGGCGAAAGGGTCTGGAGGCATGGTGCCCAGGTGATGAGGGGAGAGACACCACAGCCTTCCCCAACCCTCCCACAAGCTCCTGAAGTCTGCTGCGCTGCGCCTCCGCTGCACGTAGAGTTGGAGAGACAACTGCTGCGGCGTAGAGTTGCGAGTGCACGCATTTAACTACGCGGACAACGAGCCGGCAGGCCTGTAAAGGCCTGGCTCGTTTCCCCATTGGGCTTGAACAATTTAAATGATTCGGCTGATTAAATGTTAAGTGTGGACTGATCCATATGATAGACAGCCATACAGTCCTCTCGGACCACGCGCCGAAACTAGGTTTTTTAGACTCAGTAGGCCACAAAACGTAAAGATCTGAAGAAAACCCCAATTTTTTTTGACACGATTACTATACTTTCCTTCCCCTTTGGGGTAGCGGAAAGTAGAAAGACGGGTTTTCTTCAGATCATTACGTTTTGTGGAGTAATGAACCCAAAAAACCTGTTTTATTCATTTATTTTGAGGGTGAGCCCAATTACAATGAGAAAATAGGTACCTACAAACCGTAAAAAACCAAACGGCGTATTACCCAAAAGAATAACAGTGACTCTGAATGAGCAAAGTGCGATTAGGCACTGAACGTTGGGAGGTTTGGAACTAAGAAGAGTTTTAGTGGTTGTGAGGGGCAAGGAAAGAAAGTCAATGAAGAGAGGTGGAGAGGAGATTTGCATGGTGAAGAATGCAACACAATACGCGATGGAGCAAGTGGTTTGTTGAAGAAAAGGGGACGGCAAAAGACGTGGCTGAACGGGAAGCGAAGCTAGGCACGAGCCAGGGTATCTGGAGCATCAATCCATCCTGGAAGCATACCATGAAGAAGATACATCAGAACACAAGCGGCGGCTATGGAGGGACGTAGGCTAAATTCTCTCAGGGAGTGGGGAGCTTGTAAGCGACATACCGTAGCAATGCCCTTAAAACACGCTCAATTTGCATGGTATGGCAGGCGCAGATGGCGGCTCCAGATTACTATTTTCGGCGTGTCCGTGTGTGTCTGTTGTTCAATGGGAACCTTCGTCAAAGAAACATGAGTCTAGTATGAGTTTTTCCTCGATATCCGTGTGGGTTGAGCCCGGCCGCTGGACGAGCCACATCCTTACGGATCATGGAGACTTCAACAGCTCCACTTCTATTCTCTCAAACACTCGCCATCTTGCGCCTCTAGCGCGGGAAAAACAAGAAACCACGAACTGCTCCACTGTCCACGAGCAATGGCCTGGGAGACTGGCAAAATGAACAAACCGTACCTCCAAAAGGTCTGGGTTCGGCGGACGCTTCGCAAGTGGCCGGGCCCTTACAACCTTTGTGTCAGTCGACTGATATAACCCTCTTCAAGTCGTTTGATAAGGCGTGGTTCGTTTGGTTTATCATTCATCGGCATCGAGGTTCCGAATCCGCAATGTCTGGCCGCCGTACATCTGTCTGGGACGTTTTATGTGGTCTATTTAGTCCATCCTAATCCTATCAGATATCTTATTGTGCCCGCCTTCTCGGCAATCCGATGTGAGCTAGCCCGGGGTTGTAAAAAAATTAACAAGAACGAAATATTGGCCGCTTTAATCGCAATTACGCTCTGCTTGGTATCATATTTCAAGTATTTTTCTCAGCGTCTCAGAGGCGTACGATGGCGTCTAGTCCGAAAACAGTGAAATCCCAGTAATTATAGCGAGCGAAAGTAATCTTTTCATCGGCTCATTTCAACCACCCCACAGCTCGAGTGGTTATTATTATTATTATTATTATCATTCATCATCATTCCATTCAGCAAATGGAATGAGTGAACACAATTTCACAGCAATTTTCCCACGAATTGCTACTTTCCAGGGCAATTCAATTTTATTACGTATAGCAACAGAATCTATAATTACGTTTAAATCAGTGGCACAAACGTTACTGGATGAGTTGACTAGAGGAAGAAGAAGATAACAGGGAGGCAGCTGCAGGCCAAAGGACCTCGCCAGAGCTGCAGGACCAATGGCACTTCGCCGTGGGCACATTGTGCCCATGTCCTAACTCCCCAACGAGCCGCCGCTGGTACCCATTGCCTCACCGCCATGGGTTTGGGGAAGGGGGGGGGGGCTGGTCAGGGATCGAACCAGAGTCCGCCGGTCCTATCCCTGTCTGGCTCGGAAGGCCTCACGCCCCAATGCGCTTAGCCACCGCGCCTCTCAAGATGAGTTGACTACATCTCATACTAGATTGAATTTAGTCCATGACAAAATTTTGAGACCCGTTTCCGAACTTACGTGGAATAAGTATCTAAATCTAATGATATTCTTTCACAGTACACTGAGGTAGATATTGCGAAGAGTGTTTTACAAGGAAAACATAAAAATAACGCACCGATTGCTCTCAGTCCAAGGGAACTGCTGTGACCTGAGCTTCGGCCAAAGAGGGAGCTAATCTCTGCAGCCCCAAACAGGCTCCTGATCAGTCTTGATCAACCTGACAACCAAATAAGGAAGAAAGGGATCTGCCCAAAGCTCAAGCTTACCTGGACAGGTCCGCGGGTCATCAAAAAACTGATCAACGTGCTGTTTGATGTGAAGCTTAGTCGCACGACACGACAATTACAAGTTAACTGTCTAGCAGCTGCGAATGTCAGGCCAATTAAAGAAGTGGAGAATAATGTGGGATAATGATTTACCGAATATTGTTATTGATTTAAAGATCGACCACCTTTTTGTTTACAGCTTTACATAACTTTACATTTGGGGGCGCATTTTTAATCGTTCCTAGCCGACTGTTCGACGCCAGTCCAATCAGTCCGAGTCTTTTGACCTCGGACATCCCCACACCGGGACTTCCTGTCCATTAATGACAAAGTCGTTGTCTCCTCTTACCCTCTCACACCTGCAGAAATTCTACCTCCCCGATTATTTCCCTGAAGTGGGTTCCCTCTCCACAATTTCAGATTCCTCTCCACAAGAGACAGCTCCTCCCGAAAATTCATTCACCTACGAACTCGCCCAAAAGTCACACTCGTCTCCATGTGCCCACTCAGACACTTTCCTATATCTCCGCCCATACAATTCGCTATCTCCTTCCGGTACAGTTTCCCGCCAGTTCACGCATTACGGGTCGTCCCTGTGTGTCCCCCTTATGTACACAAACTCTACTCACTTCATTGCATTTAATACAGTCCTCCTCACACTCACAAGCACGATCCTCTTCCGAAAATGGACTCGTTAATCTCCTTTACGCTTATTGTCGTCGCCAGATTTAAAACATAACGAAAATCGATTAGTCGCTCGAATCAAAGAAAACCGCAGGGTAGAGGAAAGTTGTGGTGTCCCGTCGCACCTGACGTTCCAAGTTTACATTCACTCCTCCACGATTCAAGTGTCAACATTTCAAATCGGCAAAATACACTAAAATTACCCAATAGCTTGGCTTTTTTTTTAAATTCATTAAACCAGGTTTATCATGCTTCGCTATACACCACACAGAGCGAGCAATTGCACCACACATTCCTCCTTTTCCTCGCTCTTAGTCGAACGGTCATTGCCCCACGAAACTGGCTTAACCCTGTCATTGTAGTATGTTACATTAATTCTGTATAACGACAGTGAAGGAAATCTCGCATCAATTTAAGTTACAAACATAACTTTTATTAATATTGTAAAAATACAGTAGTATAAAAAAAATTTCAGATGAGTATCACATTTCCCTAATTATTTACAATCCTTTCGTAAAAATGGCCTACTCATACAGCAATTTAAAAGTTATAAGGTAACAAAATTCGGATGGTAACTTCATATAGGAATATTTAGTCAATTTATTAACTAACTGTAATACGTGTAAATAAAGCGATTTCGGTAACATATTATGGAAGTTAGAAGACGACGCTTCTCTCTGGCCACAGAATTTTAAATTGAGCGTAAGCTTCGATAGTTCGTATGGGCATTACATGGCACTTGGAATTTAGAAGTTTACGATACACGAAGCGAGAGAGACATTTTGAATTTTGGTCGAACGTTCGTTGATGCAAATGAGATGACGGCTGCTGGAAAATGTGCGTTCGTTTGAACGTGCACTGGGATGACGGTTGGAAGCATTAGGATTGTCGAACCACTCGCTGAATGGCCTGGTGCGTTGAGCTAAAATTGCTACCTTTGAGTTAGTTCTGGGTGTGACAGTTGCTGCCAAAGACGATCCCAACGAGGCCGAAGAATTGACGTAATTGGTATTCGAATGCGGAATACACGCTGATTTGTGTGGCCGAATAAATCCACGGTGAGAAACGTCTCACGTGTCTTAAACGAGTACTTCCGAACGAATGAGCTATAGCCCAAACACCGGATTGCATTACACGTTCCTAACATTCGGTATAGTGGCAATCTGAAGGCTTTCTGCTCATTGATAGGAAAAGTGGGCATTTCTCTAAGAGGGAGCAGTCCTCGCAACTTTACCGCCACAAGGGTGCACTGGGCAGCACCTAGTTTCACCAAGAGGCTGGAGTGTGGGGTAAAGGAACTACGCAACCCCTATTCTAGCCCTACACTGCATATTCAGGAGATCCTGTTGGCGGAAAGTGTCTGTAGCCATCGGGCAAGTTGGCCGTCTGAGTCTTTGCACTGGCGTGGTCAGCGTGTATGGTGAATTCTTCCCCATTGTCAACACAGCACGGAATTCCCATGGAGATAAAGCCGGTAGAACGCCTTTTGGGAATTCCGGCACAGGGGCCTGCCACCCATTGAGGCCTATAGGCTGCTCAAGGTGGAGCCAAATAGAATGGGTACCCCGGGGGCGGGAGGCCTTTTAGGGCTTCGGGGTTTGGCTTCGTGGGGGGCAGTTGTTTTGCTGGAAGTTCCCCCAGAGAGCTGTTTGGTGCTGGTAGGAGAGGGGTTGAGGCTGCGAAACTAGGCACCCTCCCCAAGGCCACGGGCGTACGCCCAGCACCCTTACAAATGTCAACTCGGCATGAGCGGAAGTGACAGATGGCATTAAGCACGGCTAGTAGCTCATTGCTGGTGGTGCAACAGCTCCGCTCTCGACGACCCAAACACGCGCTGTGAATCCAACGCAGTTTCCTCGCCTTCCCGTTCCAACTGCCAAAATGCAGCACCAACAACTCGATCACTCGGATCTGTACCTGTTTTTATGACTGCCGAAGGACTCGATACAGTGAACTTCAACTTCAAGGACCTTGGATTAAATTTCAAAGACTCACTTGGTGTTTTGTGAAGTGGGGGGAGTCAGTGACCGAGTGACGCAGTGGTTCAAGGCCCATTTCTCACCACCCTTGAGCACAAAACTGTAAGGGCATCCTCGAGCATCGGTTTTCGAAGCAGTTTTGAGAGCACGAACCCCGAAGAACCCACCGTCCGCACAGCCCGAGCAACAATTTCGTGAGCATTCGCAGTGACACAGATGGCCGGTTACCGCTGAGTCGGATTCTGATTCCAGATCGTCTAGAAAAGGAAGAGCGCAAAATAAAAAGGCCATTAGGCGAATATCCGCGCGCTGGAGAGCCGCAAACGAGCATCTCTTGGATAATTCGCCGGAATTTCGCTCGGCTCGAGGCAGCGTAAATGGGCTTTTATGGATGAGTCGACTGCCCTTGAGAAACGGGAGCCAGTCCCAATTTGCTGTGCAATTGCCCAGGTTTCCACTTTAATAGAAATAAATCCACTTCGAAGCTGCAGCAATCAACGACCAAACCAAACCTTGTTGATTTCCGAAATATAAAGTGCCAAACGATATCCAGGGCTGAATCTTGGAAGCAGCAAAGGTTGGGTAGCCTTATGGCGCCTTTAAAGCTCCAGAACGAGCGCGATATTTCAAGCTGAGAATATACTGAGTTGCACATGGTGCGCCACCCTTTATTCCATCAAACGGTGAAATAAAATGCATTTATTGTGCCGTGGGTTCGGAATCCTCTATTAAAAGACTCGAGGGTTCGAGGGGTCGTCACGATACTTGCAAACCCTGAGAAACCTCAAGCAATAAGCGTATTTTCGCCGGTCTTATGTCTTGGAAATGGGGCGTTAAAGGGAGTCGTCATTTACTAATCAGTTTGTTGAAATAGCAGCACTTCTTACCGAGTGAAATCCACTTAGTTTGCTGCCTAAGGGAACACAACGCAGGAGACATATGGCAGAGGGTCTTTGTTCACACCGAAGAACTGCATACAAAATTCAAAGTTAGAAAAGACTTACGAGAATGCCTGTTTTCATATGAAGAATCTTATCTTGGCTTTGATCTGATTAGAACGAAAGCGGCAAAAACGTTTCCAGCAGCGGTGATCTCATTGTTCGCCCTAAAGTTCCTGAAAGACTGAATAATTGTTTGTTTTTTTTTAGCTCAAACGCTAACGAAGCTAATGAGTAGATTTTGCTCTCTTACAAGACAATCTCCGCGATTAATGTCCGTAACGAGGCTTGGCGACGTTGGCAGCAGCCGAATGGTCCAACTTGTTGACAGTAGCGTGGAAACCAGTTTCCCAATCGGCAACGTAGTCCACTTGTCTGACGGTACCGTCGGCCTCGACGAGTGAATATTGGCCCTTAACGACGTCTCCGTCGCGTTCTTCCCATTGGTGTTTCTTATCGCCGGTTTTGGGATCGTCGACTCCGTACTCGAAGGCGTACCTCGGGTGGAGATCCTGAAATTAGTTAAAGGGATGGTTAGGTCGAAGTTACGAAGGAAAATACGAGGAGGAAACCTATGGAAGAAGCTCAACTGTTCATTGGAGGCTTTGTGCAGCCTTGATGGCTTCGGAACTGAGTCATTGAGTCTGGTTGGGCAACCAACCAGGGGGGGGGGGGCCAACCGTATACCTCATTTGTTCCTTGGTTTCGCACCATAGTTGCTGAATATCTAACGCGAACTGAACTAATGGGTGTTATGAACGGCCCATGGGCTCAATGCGCCCTTCAGCCAGAGGCCATCAGCAGTCCTCTCCTCTCTCCATTTTCGTCAGAAGGATAAGTTTCCAGGGGTTCCAGTTTTTATGGTGTTATCGCCACCCCTGGTGCTGTTGGTGTGGACACCAGACCTTTGGCGTATGTTTTTTGCCCCGAGGCGTCTGGTGTCCATGTCCAAGTTCGCCTGTTCAGCCTGTTCGCCCAAGCTTGGGCAAAATTGGTAAATCGACGTATGGCTGCTTTGGTACAGGTGGCAGTTGTACAGGGCGTGCACAGCCCATCAATCGCACACCCCAGCGCCTGCCATCCACCAGCGCCTATCACACGGCAGGTGGCATCCGACATTCCTGGCAATCCAGTTGTTGTCAGGCCACAGCGCATTCATCGCCAGGCTTCCATTCTTTAAAAGACGCCAATTTGATGCCTGCCCCTGCATTACTGGAGCTGTGGAAGATGCAGCCCGCGTCATCTACGACTCAAACTTCAAGTGTATATCCGACGCAACGACAAGTGCGACCTAGCAGTAAAACGCTCTCTTCAAAAAAAACCGGCACTATAAACTAGACGTAGGGCAATCATCCAGGCCACAAAATGGTTATAAAAGTGGACTGCCTCTCCCTTCACGCTGCATACATAGAGCCTGTGGCGTCTGTCAATTTACAATCCACTTAGCTTCACTTTCGTTATTAAGCTCAGTTCGGCAATTGTTTTACCATAACCAGGTTACATCAGCTGTTGGAAATTGTAACCATTCTCGGTCACCACCACCTTTCAATGACGTTGGCAATTTAGTCACTCGCCTTCGTCCCGTACCAGCTTCTAGACACACTGTCATCTTTCATTTTTCAAGAATTGTCATCGTGCAGCCACGTATTTCTACGCGAAGACAAACTTTCACACAAAAATCCCATTTGTTATCTAGTTGTGCCCGCCATCTCGACAATCCCATCGGACGAAGCCCATGGTTGTTATGGGCAAAAAATGGTTTAAAAAAATTAACGAAACGCAGTATAATCGCAAATAAGCCGTGTTTCGTATCGTTTTCAAGGCCCGCTCGACTCGCAACGCCCTTTGGACTCGCAACGTCCTGCCAATTGCCGAGCGAGAGTTTGCTGGAAGCCCCCGTCCCAATTTCCCCGACTCTTTGCCCGATGGGGCGAAGGAAGGTGAGGCCGGCACTTCCTCCGCACACCCCTTTATCGAATCATAAATGCCTACAGACGTTTACTGGCGCCTGGCGCCGGGGGAATATTTAGTTTCCGTAGTTCCATTGTAGTCAGGTCATGTTTCGTATGGTTTACTAGTATTCAATGCTGAATCGAATGGGACGGGTCTCGGAGCAGTAATACTAGGTCAAGCTGTTCATGAGTATAATAATTTGTCATTGTCATTGTGTAATAATTTGCAGGGTTTTTCAAGAATTTTCATCATGCAGCCACGTATTTCTATGCGAAGACGAAATCCGGCTTCCTTGGAGCCACGCTATTCTGGGCCCATCCTGCCCTGCACTGCTGGGATGAGAAAATCGTCACAATTCTCAACAGTGTAGAAAAACGAGTGAGCATGGACTGTGTTAAGAGAGTCTTCCCCGATCAGCGCGCTACCCTCACCGCCAGCGTGACCCAACCATTGCATTCCCACATCCAGCCACGCCTTCATGTTCGTTTCAGTCTCCCAGACATCCGAGTTCAGTTCGGCAATTGTTTCACCGTTACCGGGTGTCAGCTTTTGGAAATTCTAACCCCCCCTTGGTCTAAATAAAAGTAATTTCAGTCAATTAAAAACGTTCATTCCGACGCTTTAAGCCTATGGACTGTACATTCAGGCCCAACTCACAACACTCATAAGGCAGTCGTAGAGAATGTGAGCCGCATCCTCCATCACTCGTGGTACCGCACGGGGCCTGGTTTAGCTTGGCGTTAAATGTGCCGACCTGACAAGAACTGCCATCCGCTCAGTATTCTCTGCCTCTTCGGATATAATATCTGGCCAATCTTCGTAAAAGTCTGAGGGATCGTCTCGGTCAAGGGGAGGATAACCTCACAATAAAAAGCATTCAGGGGGTCCCAAGTAAGCAAACCAGCCAAGCCCATCCAAAATCCATTTTAGGGATCTACTAATTTCGCACGACGCTCTTCCGTTCACTGAAACCTGGCTCTCCCCTGTTGTTCAGCTCTTGAGAGCTCAGACTTGATAACTTCCATCATTTACCGTACAGACCTCAAACGACTCGCTCATCGCTGTCTCAAACCGTATTCAATCCACTCAGCCTTGCTTTCCTGGCGGAACGCGTTCCAGGCTTCTGTTCTCGCTCCTGCCACTGCAGCGTATTCCCCGCGATGCCATGTTCCTTCTTCTCCGGTTCTTTTAATTTTTTTTGCTTTCTTTTCGGTATTCTTTCTCTTTTGCCTTCCTGCGTGTCGCACTTTTGCCCTAAATATGTGAAACCCTTCTCATTACACACTTTTGTTTTCAATTGGGTTCGCTCGTTTTTTATAACAAAATAAATCAATTGGGTTGTCGCGAACTGACCAATAAACTCTTCCTGACAGCCACGTAAACCACTCATGCAGTGAAACTGTTTAAACAAAATTTGAATGAGGGCAGCGCACTGACTCAGACGTACAGGCAATAAAGGGAAGACTGGCAGCCCCTCTCTCTGAACACACTCCTTCCGCAGCATCACACACGCGACACACTCAGTAATGACAATGAACGTTTCTTACACAACCTAGGCAATCCAAGCACTTTCAGAAAAGGCTCATCGGAATGCCTACCGAGCACAGGAATTGTAACAAGACAACTGGACTCTCAATGGGGAAATGTGTAGAGTTCCTGTAGGGGAAAGTACATACATTTATTCAAAACCCAACGGAACTTGATTAAGTCCTGGCCTTTCATAAAAGAACGGAAACTCACAAGGGTCCAGAAAATGAATATAACTACGGACTACCCTCGACTGTGTAGCGTGAACTACTCAGGATTTGGTTATAGTGATTTTTTGAGCTTCAACAGTTAGGATACTGAATGGTTTACACATACAAAATATTTTTTGAGTATTATTAGGTGTAGTAGTTAAGTACGGCACACTTACGTAGTTGTCGACATATTCTTGGTGGATGTTCTTTGCAGTAGTGACCTTGGCAACACCAACTCCGGCTTGGTAGGCGCCAGCAGCGTGAGAAGCTCCAGAATATTGGATAGGAGTGGCAGCTACTTTAGCCAAAGGAGCAGCGGCGTACGTGGCGACAGCTGGGGATGTGTAAGTTGCTACAGCGGGAGAAGCGGCGTAGGTCGCAACTGCTGGAGCAGCAGAGTAAGTGGCGACGGCTGGGGCAGCGTACGACGAAGAAAGAATAGCGCCTCCTGATTTGTAAGCAGCACCGGAATTGTACGAGCTGCCAGAGTTGTACGAGCTTCCAGAGTTATACGCTCCTCCTGAGCTAATTTGAGAAGCCGAAGAGTAAGCAGGGGCTACGGCAATCTTCGCGACTGGAGCTGCAGAATAGGTAGCGACAGCGGGCGCAGAGTAGGATGAAGTGACGATAGCACCGCCGGAGTTGTAAGAAGAGCCGTGGGCTGTTGAGTAAGATGGAGCTACGGAGTACGTAGACAAGGCTGGTGCCGACACTTTGGCAATAACTGGAGCGGAAGTGTACGTGGCAATAGCTGGAGCAGCATAGGCCGAGGATAAGAGAGATTTGCCAGAGTACGACGCACCGGAGCTATATCCACCAGCGTTGTAAGATGATGACGACGAAGATGAGTAAGAAGGCGCAGCAGAGTATGAGCTGATGGCCAATTTAGCTGGAGCTGCGTACGATATGGCAGGGCTCACTGAATATGACGAAACAACGGGGGTTTTAGAGTAGGAAGAGTAACCTGAAGACTGTGAATAGTCTGAGGATTGCGAATAACCCGCAGATTGAGAATAACCTGAAGAATATCCACCAGCGGCGCTGTAACTGGAAACAGGTACTGCCACTTTGATCGCGGGTACTGCAGCTGCGACTTTGACAGCTGGAGACACGTATCCAGCAATGGCCGGTACAGAGGCAGCGACTTTGACAGCGTGACCGTTAGTGTAGCTGGCGAGAGCAACGGTAGGAGTTTTGTAATAAGCGCTGAGCGATGGTCGGACTGAATACGCAGGAGCGGACGAATATGATGCAACAGCAGGGGCTGCAGTGTACTTAATAGCAGGCGAAACAGCTGCATAGTTCACTGCAGGAGTAGCTGAGTAACTGGAATATCCACCGGACGACGAGTACCCGCTTGCATGGGAGGAGGATGACGAGTAGCTGGATCCTCCACTGACGGAGTAGCCACCCCCAATAGAGTTGTAGTTTTTATAAGCTGGCGCAGTCGCGACGTAAGCCTTTGGTGGGCCTGAAACAAAATAAAGCGCTTCGTCAATCTAACAAATAGTGGCCGTATCTATCAATAGCAAGCTCAAAAGATTGCAAGAGAACACTAAGAACCGCGGAGGATGTTCTTCGAACCGTCCAAAAGAACGATTGCAACATTCCGAAGTAATGAGAATATTCTTGCACGATTTTCAATGGTGCACCGTTCTGTGGTCCCTTCAGTTCTTGACTATGCATATACTCTTCTTAGCTAGCAGACTGGCGTTTCGCCGTAGGACCTGGCAAACATGAGAATCTACTCGGGCTACTCATCCAGGTACTTCTGTTGACACAGGGTTACAGGCGTTTAGCTGTAGTCTGACAATGACCTGTACTGCAGGGAGTGTAAGCGAGCTGGACATTGGTAACCGAGGCAGTCGATTCTTAATGCGCTACAGTGTGACGTGGCAGCATTCATGGACTATGGGGAATCTGTTTGTGAGGATGCAGTGTTTGCATTGGAACGAATTGTGAAATGGTACCGAAGCAGCTTCTGTACTGGTGCAGCTTCTGGAGCAAGGCAGAAGTCGACACTTCACAATGGAACGACTCAAAAGAGTGATTGTTTCCATCATTAGGGACCCCCGCCACCAGTATATGTGGATTTGCCTATTATAGCAAAGAACTCTCGTTAACCTGATACCTTTCCTACTTCCCATTGAACAGCAAAACCCTTTTCAGCACAACACAGAAGTTGAGTGATTGAGGAAGGAGAACGTGTGCGTATAGCATTGAGTGGTATTGTATGTACTATGTTAACATAATCAAGTACATGAAAATGCTAGAAACTACAGCCACTTCGGTCTCATTCACGACATAGTAACTGAGGACGTATTTTCTGTCAAATTGGGCATGGTAGAGACAAAATTTGCACCAAAGTTCCGATCAGGAATGAGGTTTGTATAAGGTAGAGTGAGAGAGGTGGGTAAGTATTGTTTTGTTTTTTTTGTTTTTTTTTGAGAGAGAGAGAGAGTTTCATTAGATCATTTAATCAAATTTTAAAAAACTGTTTACATATTTCTAATGCAGCATATCATAAAATTGAAAGGGCCCGGTACATGGATTAAGGTACATTGAGGAGGAGGCTGGGCAGGAAGTCAGTTTAACGAATATTACCCTGGAATGAGTCATTTGGACTTTGACGAACGTGAGTAACAATGTTGGTCTCTAACTAAAAGGCGAGCAGTGCACCTCCGCTGAATGAGGGACCCTTGGCAGCGAACATTAGTCACCGTTAAACATTAGTGGTTGACACGCTATTTAAAGGAGAAAGAAAGAGAAAGCTGAAGCTTAAGGAACAACGACATGCGCCATGGCCACGTCGGGTCCATTTCCCCAGCTCCCCTGGAATGGACTCGTTAAGAAGCCAGCTCTGGAGAGAGGCATGCCTGGTCGGGGATCGAGCCAGAGTTGGTTCGCTTCGGTCGATGCTTTGTAGAAAGAGAAGCTGGTGAATGGCTTTCCTGTTGATTGGAACGAATCTAAAGACAGAATACAGCTGACTGACGGGAAAATTGTCTAGCCTTCGGCTTCAGTTCAGATCACATTATGAAGGATCTCTCTCTTCCTTTCTCTCATCTCTCGCTCTCTCTCCATCTCTCAACTGTATGCAGTGTACAGGCTGAACAACTGTGTAATTGCTTCGTAAGTGAGAGTGTGAGTGCTCATACGGATGTTAAGCTCCAGTAGAAGTTACTGGAAGCACCGCATTGTGCGAAGCGCGATCACCAAGGTCTATAAAACAGCATCCTCTGAAGCACTCCAAAAGATAACTGGTCAGTTACCAACAGAAGAGGGAACAGAGTACCTAGCCTGACGAACTGTTTGTCTTACCTGTGCCCGTGCTCAAGTAAAAAACAAAACTACATCAGAACCTCCGTCTCAGCCTACTCAGCCAACCAAAAACCTGGCTCCGCGACGAGGTCCAGCCTGGACATACATGAGGTATTACTGATGCCAGGAGGACAGACTGTGTTGGGGCTGTTTGGCCGTCAAGGTGAAAAAGTCCTTGCAGTCCACAGACAATATGAGGGGTCATCGGAATGAACTGAATGAGGAAGGATGAGCGATTGAATGGTAAGGCCGCTAAAGTGCCGATGGGTTGTTG
The DNA here is from genome assembly GCA_020466155.1 of Pachypeltis micranthus. Classification (NCBI taxonomy): domain Eukaryota; kingdom Metazoa; phylum Arthropoda; class Insecta; order Hemiptera; family Miridae; genus Pachypeltis; species Pachypeltis micranthus. Next base: position 23,648,042 of record CM035778.1, read on the forward strand.
TAGGCTGCAAAAGAGGCTGCATCCGTCTCCCGACTGGTGGACATGGCCATTGAGTGCATGGTGGACAAGTGGGGACTGAGAAGGGAGCTTTCTTCACTCTCGCCAAATTCCGCGTAGACCTATTGAACAAAGGGCGTCAGCTCTCCAGCGGGAAACAGGCAAAATGACAACCCGAGGATTCGAGTATCTCCACTAGTCTGAGTTCGGTGGATGTTGAGCGTGCGGCTAGGCTTTTGCACGACAGCGACACCGCAACTTCCTCTTCCCCAACTCATGAGTGCTCAGGAACAGTCATATTGATGAGGAATCACACTTGTTAAACCCTGGAAAAAACTAGAAGATCGAAAGAACCAAAGAAAGGAACGAAAAAATTGACAACTCTTCGAATTTCTATCTGTATTTATTCTTTTCAACTCATCGTTTTTAGCTCTTCGCTCATTTTGCATCGAAACAACATGCCAGCGTTTAGAGCAGTTACTGTGAACGTTCAACGCATGTGCTCAATTCTGTTGGCAATACGAGTTAGAGTTATTTCAAAGAAGCTAATCAGCGATTTCGCGACTTGTTCCATATCGCCGAGCGAAGTATGTACGAAATCGATGATCGAGCGACTCAAGTCGGCCAGTCGTCGGACGATCGATATCACTGAGGAGGATGTCACTTTGAAATTCCCCGGGGCGTCGTGGGGACCGCCCTGCGAGGCTGCCGCCAACAGCAAAATGCCGCAGGAAACGAGGAATAGGTGAGATAGGGCCATCTTCGATGAGTCGTAGCTGCTCTGAGAGTTCACAACACGGTGATGGGTTTCTCGAGAGTCCAGGGTTAATATACCAAACCTCGGTTGTTAAGATTTCTGCCAATTAAATTTTTATGGGATGTAAAAATTCGATCAAATCCCCGCAATTGCTCGAACTTTATGCGCTGTATCGAGGGCCATAAAATCGAAAGTGAAGTTTGATCTTCCAGAATATAACAATTTTTATGAGAATTTGAATATTGCGGAGTTAAACGTTAACTCTGTACTACGTCCAAGATACCTACGCAAAACACCCGGGATGGGACCTACTTAGGGCAGCAGGGCAGATGGGGTCGTTCCTGGTGTGCTAAGCCGATGACGTGGCTGCCATAGTTACAGAAGCTCGCCATGACGATGCGCTGTGTCAAGATGGGCAATGAAGGGCCGATGGGCAATGGGTGCAGAAGACCAGGGAGTACCAAACGCCAGATCCCAAACATTGGGAGAAACCAAGATCACCGCCAACCCCGCGGTGACGTATGTCGGCATCATTGTGGATACCAAGTTGAGCTTCTGGGCGCTTGTTCAGACAGTGACAGCAATGGAGCACATCATAGTGAGCAATCTTGCCAGGTTGATGGACAATGTGGTAGGGCTGAGAACGTGTGTCCGTACGCTTCTCCTGGGGGCGGCTGAGGAGATACTGCTGTATAGAGTTGTGTGCCAGATGGCCTCAGAGCAAAGGAGAGGAGCACTCAGGGTGGCATACTTCTACCGCAGTCTCAGAGACTGCAATCACAGTGGTTATGAGCATTATCGACCTGATGGCCGCGGAGAAGGGCCCAGGATATGACCACAAGAGTAAACCCCTTCGAACGCTCCAAGCATGCCAGGGTCAATGGGAGGCGGAAACCCGAGGGAGGTGGACAGCCACCCTCATCTTGCAAGTCCCTCCCCCCCCCCTGGATGGAAAGAATGCACGGTGAGGTAAATGCATACCCCAACCAGTTCCTGATGGGGCACAGGAACTTCAGGACCTATCTCCAAAGAAAGGGTAAAAAGAACATCCTTTCTGCAGGTTAGTAGGGGGAGGAAACTGTGAACAGCACCGAAGACACTTTCTTGGCGTGTCCCTTGTGAGGTTCAAGCTGCAGGGGGCAATTGGCGAGGTCCTACCGCCCAAGGTCGTCAATGGGATGTTAAAGAGCGAGTAGAGTTGGGAGGGGTCGTGGACGGATTCGTTCGGCCTATGCTCCATCAAAAGAGGGCGGAGGATTCGGACGATTAGTGGCATTCCGCCTCCAAAGAAGGGTAGGGCGCTCTTATAGATGGCCAAAAGGCATGCCTCCAGCCTGAAGAAATGCCAGGGTGGACCAAGCCACGATCCTTCAACATCTTCAAACCCAATTTATGCCCCACTCACCAGGAAGTGGTAAATACTTTGGCTGAACCTCTTCAGCTATCACCCCTTTTCCATAACTGCTCACACCCTCTGGAGGGATGGTGCCATAAAGGGCTCCAGAGCAAAAAAGGCCCCTGGACATGATTTGATAGTTAAACCGCTTTTATTGCGCCTTCCACGAAAAGGGATAGCTTATCTGATTCCATTTTTAATTCGTACTTCCTATTATCCTCAGCAGTGGAAGCACGCCCGTATCACCCTCATTCCTAAACCCAATGCACCCAGAAATAACCCAGCTCACTACCACCCAATAAGTCTTATCTAACGTCAAAAATATTTGAAAAGCTTCTCGTATCAAGGCTCTAGCAGTATTTAGAACCAATTCTTCCATCGACTCAGTTTGGCTTCAGACCCTTGCATTCATGTGAACAGCAACAAAACGGAGTCGTGGAAATGTAGCGAAGAGTGTTTGCTTGGGAGTGGTCTTGGATACTGAGAGGGCATTTGATAGTGTCTGGCATGATGGCCCTCTTAGTTAAATTAATACCCTACTTGCCGGACACTTTGTTCCTTGCCATAGCACATTCTCTGTCAAACGTGAGGATACAAATCTTTCTGCATTGAAGCCGGTGTCACCCAGGGGAGCGTTTTGGGGTCATTCCTATACCTGGTCACTATGCACGATTACCCAGTCGGAAGATTGCACGCTATGCGAATGATGTGGCTGCTTTAGCTAAAGGATCTACGATTGACCAACCTTCAGGAGTTCATTAATCAAGTTCACCAATGGTGTTCTGACTCGAGAGTGAAGGTGAATAGCTCAAAATCCCTTTTTTCGCATGTTTCAAGCTGTTAGGGCTGGTTAAGGCCCTAGCTTTCTATACCATTACGTCGGAGCTGGTTTGGGAATGTCTGATTGGCCTGGAGGCCTTGGCAAAGGAAAATACATTAACACTGTGTTGGCTGCCAAGTCATACAGGAATAGAAGGGAACGAGGAGGTCGACAAACTTGTGAGGAAAGGATCTGCGCTTCTCTCAATGGTCCCTTCGTAGGGACCATCAATAGCCACGTGATCAAGGAGGTTGGTAAGTGGGAGGAGAGGTGTAGGTGCAGGCCTATTGGCGGGATGTGCCTGGTCAAAGGCAGTGAAGGCTGTTTATCAAACTCTCCAGGGAGCGAACGAGAAAGATCCTCAGTCTGGAGAGTGATAATATACAGATGGTACAGCCTGTTGACAGGTCACTGTCCACTAAGGTACTACCTAGCCAAGATTGGTAAGTCAGAGGTACAGAATTGTGGAGCGTGCACTGTGTACGTTTGAAGGGGTTGGCTGCAGTGTGCCCAGGGGGCTTGGGGTTCATCACCTGCGGCCAGAGGAGGTTGCAAGGATGAACCTCAAGACGTGTGAGAACGGTGGGGACGTATTGGGGACACCGCATCAGAGAACGACAGCTTTTTAGGAGCTGGGGGTGAAAGTGGGAGGACATGAGAGCTGGTTAGGGCTCATGCTCGCTCACACAATAGGCCCAGTTGTGGCCGCTGTGTGGGGTTTCCCGGTGCCATCTAGCAAAAATAAAGTTATTTGTATATATGTAAGTTTTACATTAAAAAGTGCAGTATAAACACGCCTATTTGTACTATGAAATCGATAAACTGCCACTCAGTGGTGTGAGCATGTACAACTGTAAGTGGCTGAGGGCAAAACGCAACTCATCTACATAAAAGATGAATTAGCCAGCCATCTATCCACGATATGAACAGTCAAGAAGGAGAGCCTACACGAATCAATCCTCTGACTAGCCTTGTTGCCCACTTTGTTCAAGGGGCTACTCTTTTGGACCGCATCACCGTGCTGTGGAACTATGCGATGTAAGGTGACACTGGATCCGCTGGATCTGCTGCTGTAAGTCCTACCAGGCTACCACACAACATCCCACCTGGCCCCGTAGATTCTCACGGCAACTCCTCCCATGGATCTTCTCTCGGACTTAGCAGTAGTGCGGACGCACATAAAAAAGGGAATGTTGCACTCATATAAGGGTGCAATGAGAGGCCTAATAGCTGAGATGCTTGAGCAGAGACGGTTGACCAGCTACTCAAAACCTCAAAACCTCAAAACACACGTTGGCAAGAACGATGGGGCACAGGGCCCATGGCGGCACGCATGCACATGCACGGCATAGTGAGGGCAGTGGAAAACCATGCAGCGAATTATTTTTCAAGTGCGGTTGGGCACCAGGAACAGACCCAGGGTGAATGCTTGGAACAGTGCCTTCCAAGGCGATAACCAGATGGTAGGTTTAAGAGAGGTTGAGGAAGTAGTTTCTTCTCTCACGCTGGGCGAGTTTTGTTTTGGTCCCGGGTGCTCCTGCTTCCTGAAAAGAGGGTTCTCGTTCCGACTACCGTTTTCACGTTCTGATTCCCGTTTTTGGGTTCTTCTGGAGAGCTTCCGGTTCGAACGAAGAAAGAAGATACCTGGTTGCAAGTTTCGTTTATTTTCTTCTGTTTCTTTTTTTGGCATGCCATAAGTAGGGTAGAAAGATGTTTTAATTTAATTTTTACTTTCTTAACTATCGTTCTGTTGGAATTTTGATTGAAAGGAGAAGTCCGTTTTTTTATTTATTTTATCTATTGTCCTTAGTTATTTCCCTTCTGTTTTTCTATTCCGTAAATAGATTTCTTTACTCTATAAGTCCCACAAGGTGTTGTGCTTAAGATTTTTATTCAGTTACAACTGTCTACAGTCGAAATGACTAGGCAGGCTACTGTTCTGACATAGAGCCTTAAACACATACACAGGAGATTTGGGGATTGCCGTGTGTATGACAGGCCCTTGTCCAGAAATGCATCCATCTCCCACACAGAGGGAAATCAAAGGCAGTCCTCGACACCAAATCATCCTTTTGGCGAGTAACAGTATTTGCCACAAGCACGGGCATATTGGCGACAAAGTTTGGAGACCTGAGAGTCATGCCCTCGAGATGCACGGGCTTGGAGGACAGCCCCCCTCCCCACCATCAACACAAGGCTCCTGTTCTTCAAATGCAGGGCACTTGTCGATTGCCGTGGAAGACACCTCGCACGTCCTGTACGACAGGCCCCTGTACGAAGGCGTACACACTTGGAGGGACAGATCTCTAACCCCCTCACCACACAGGGCATGCCATAGCGTTGTACCTGTACCAGTTCACTCTAGAACGCACCAATAGGACAAACATAGTAGCATGACCAGTCACAAGACGGCCTAGCTCATTTCCCCCCTGTGTTTGGTGATTCATTTGCAAACGCTATAAATCAAAAACTGCAGTAAAATCACTATAGATTTTTCATTGTTTTGTTGATAATTTATTTCGCTGCGCTCGTCGTCGGAGGACAGATTCAGAGAGGGCTAAGGATACAGGAGAGCCTCGGCTCCCTTCTCACCATTATCTTTACCTTTTCCTCTTCCCGCCCTTCTGACATGAATAAATCCTATTTATCACAATTAGCCTATATCTTCACAGTTGTCTTCTCGTTTGTGTACGCCGTGCAGTGCAACCCTCTTGGCCAGGAGCGACCATCTGAGAGACACGAGTACGACTACTATCTGTCTCAACACCGCACTCCAACTCAATACCATCCTTTATCTTCCTAGCAAATCCAGACACTGCTCTTGCCATGCCTATTGGCACGCACTCCAACTCAATACCATCCTTTATCTTCCTTGCAAATCCAGACACTGCTCTTGCCATGCCTATTGGCACGCACTCCAACTCAATACCATCCTTTATCTTCCTTGCAAATCCAGACACTGCTCTTGCCATGCCTATTGGCACGCACTCCAACTCAACTCCATCCTTTATCTTCCTTGCAAATCCAGACACTGCTCTTGCCATGCCTATTGGCACGCACTCCAACTCAATACCATCCTTTATGTTCCTAGCAAATCCAGACACTGCTCTTGGCGTGCCTATAGGCGTTTTTCGGCCCTTGGAACGGTAAGACGTGAAGGGAAGTAAAAATAAAACATTTGAGCCGATTCCATTTTCCTACGTAGAGCTAAGGAAACCAAGACCGCGTCGAAAAAGGTATTTTGCAGTTAAAACGTCATCAATAGGTCAAGTTTCTTTCTCATCTGAGATTTTAGTACCGCACTTCCCATAAAATTCAAAGAATCGCTTTGATTCGATTAACAGCGAACTATTGTTCCATTGTTTTCCAGCTCAGTTTAATTGCCGAGACTCCCAACACCTTTCGGTATATTACGTCGAGATTTCGAGTCTGTTCTTCAGTTGTTAGCAATTCACGGTTTTGTAAGCTACGCAACAGGATGAAGTCGTTTCAAGCGTTCTTGGTCGCTTTGGGAGTTTTCCTGTTGGTGTCGCAGGCTCTGGCGGATAAGCCAGGGTCGTCCAAAGATCTAGTATCACAAGTAGTCGCTATGTCAAGATTGCTTTCCGACATGTTGTACCGTTCCAAAGCCATGATAGCGCAGGGAGCGGACATGGCCAAGATGTTGGTCAACTTCGCTGAATCAGTCGCCACCAGTCTCGTTCTCCGATTTTTTTGAAGTTTTCATCGAGTGAACGACGATCTTGCCATGAGTTTTATCTCGAATACACGAATTGATTTCAGTTCTGAATGAAAAATTTTGTTGTCTGTTGTTCCTTGTCCAATTCTTTTTACACTCAAGAGCAACCAAGGGGTAGTACTGAACAGAGTCAGTAACAACCTTAAGGTAAGACATGAAGCTGTTGAAATGTGTGAAGGATACAGCCGTCGTTTCGTTATTTTCTCCTCAAGAAGAGATTTATTCATGTGATACCTGAGGTGAGTTCTTGTCCCAGACAGCAACTACTATAGTCGCAAACCACTAATCACAAATTGATAGCAGTGTTGCCCAGAGCAGTGTACTAGTCATGGGGGTTCACAGTTCCGCTGGAGTTTATCCATCCCCTGCCCACCCGAGGATACTGCCATAAGTGTGCACCAGCTCCCTCATTTCAATTTTCTTTCCATTTTGCCCTTTAATTTGGTAGTTGCCGCCCATGTGCCGCAGACTGAGCCGTGTGGCTGAACACAGATGTTTCCTTGCAACAACATTGCAGGGGGAGTGTGAAGGATATAGCTTCTGATACCGCCGGCTCTCCTTCCTTAGCGCTCTCTGTCGTGCGGGAGGAAAACGCGGAAAAGGGGCAGATTTCTCGAAGAAGGCGGCGGCTAAGAAACGTGGTTATGGTTGATCTGTCCTTTTGAAACTTGCCACCCAAGTAAATAGTTGGGTCAGGTGAGAAACCAGATTGAGAACTCCTCCCAGATGGTACGGGATTCCCCAGGTGGTCACCTTTGCATGATAACACACGGGCAACAGCTCTCTACCGGGAGACTGGCTAACGACCTGCCATACCTGCCGTACCTCCTCTGAGTTCGGTGGATGCTTCAGAGGCCAGTCTCTTGCACATTAGCGAAACCGTAACTTCCATGACTGATCTAACCCTCGTCGAGGGTTTAGGTACAGTCATCAAATAAGGAAACAGACCTGCTAGATGGTCCTCCCTCTAATTTCCAGTGATTTATTTATGCCTGGGAATCCTATAGCTGATAGCTCTATTAGATTGCACCCTTTAATCAGTTTTAACGTTATGCTGTTACAGTTGTATCACCTTCATCATGCATCATGATGGCCACAGCAGTGGTAGAATGAATTCTTGCTTGAAAACTTGTTGGAGTGAGACCGAGGGCAATGTACGTTGCACAACTCCCAGAGCCACTAAATTTAAGAAGGCTTAAGCCAGAACGTCCAGAGCTTCTGAATAAGTCAGCTTGGAGTGTTCAGTGGTCATGTGGAGTGCTTCAGTCGATACCGTCTAGGCTTGGGTGGTCGACAGGAGCTACAGACTGATTTCAGTGTTGTCTGTGATTCCAAAAAGTGCTGGCATCTCGACTCCAGGTGGTTGGTGTCATTGCCGACGTCCAAAGGGCGTTCCCCGGACCATCCAGTGGCACTGCCGAGAATCTCACGATGGCTTGGACAACCCTTGGCCGATGGCTTCCATAGAGCGGGGGCTTCTGATCGACCCATCGTTGGTCTCAATACTCTCTTGTGATTGACTGTTAGCTTGCTACTCCAGACAACGAAGCAGCGGTTAATAACTCCTATATAAGTGGCCTTGTGCTTAAGAATACTGCCACAGTAACACACTGCTCATGTGGCCTTACTCATTGCTCGCAGTGTGGCAAACCTTGCGATGTCAGTGCCTTTGAGGCTCTCACCTATATTCACTCTCAAATGCTTGTGCTTTTCAAGAAGGAGCCTGCAGATTTTCCTTCAAGTGGATTCGCCGTGTTTTTTCCTCAGCCACCTGCATCTTGATATGCTCGCACCATTAGGGAACGATGCAGAGCGCATGGTGTTCTAGACCTATACCCTGCTAAGTACATTTTTAAAAAAGGGGGAACTGATAAGCCTCTCAGGAGTCTTCATTGACCTTGGCCAATAAAACTGACTGCAGTGGCAATAAAAGTATAAAACACTTATTGCCATCGATCGTCAAATATCCAATTCTATTGTGCTGGTCAGTTACCCAAACTATCGCCCTTGCCTCAACCAAATGCTTAACGACCTCACGCAGTCACCTGGAAACACCGCGTTATAAAAAGCGAGCTGTTTTTCCAATTCCTGTAACAGTCGCAGCACTTCATTTCGATCGCACGATGAAGTCTCTTGCTCTCATGCTGTTGGCAGTCTTACTGATGTACAACCTCTCTCTCGTCGATTGCTTTAAAATCAACGAAAACTGGCCTATTCAGCCAGTCGATCACGACGGAAATCGTCGCCCGAGTTGGCTAACCGTAGTTCTACATAGCGCGCTTGCAGCGGTGATTGATTGGATACCGAAGAGCATCTTGCCGGTGATATCAATCCTTGTGGAGCTTATAACGATCGTTAGGGGGACATAGACATTGTTTACGTGCGCGCCTCAACAAAAGTGTACCGTCTTTTATTCTTTCTTCTATTTTTTCATTCAAAATGCCTATGACAATAAAGAAAAGTTACGAATCAATTGTTCGCGACCTAATTTTCTCTGTGTCGTATTGCAGCAAATGTTCGTCAATGGGGAGCCGTTGCAATCATGACGTTTTGAAAAAATGTTCCAGCAACATCACGTATCTTGTCCTGAATAGCGGAAGACTTCGAATTCATTAACATTTGGGTATTTATTTGGAACAAAATGTAGCTACTGAGTATCCAGTAAGTTTGATCAAAGGTGTTGAGAGAACGTGAAAAACGATCATTCTCGATGTACGTCGGTCGATCTCCGACCAATGGATAGTTAGAAGCGGTGGAGTTCGACTCGACAGTCTGCTAAGCACTCCATGGGCCCCTATTTGCAATTGCGAGAGAAGGCGTACCTTGAGCCCACACGCTGACACCCAAACGATGATGAACTATGCCTGGCCAGGAGGAAACCTGAGTCTGGAGGAAACCCCGGCGGAGGTCCATAGCAGTTCCGGGCGTACATATAGCCCAATAGATCAATCGAATCATCTAGTGGCCGTTTCCCTCTGAAGTATCCCTTAGGGTTGCTGGCGCTCCGAGGAACGACGGCGACTTTTTGAAGATAGGAACGTACCTCAAGCCCGACTCGTGACTGCCAGGTAAAAATTGGCGCGGATACATGAAAGCGACTGTCTACAAGTGGGTGCGAAGTTTCACTGATGCGCAACAGAGCTGCTGCCAATGTAAAGCTTCGACGGGACTGAATTTAAGAGATCGGAGGGTAAATAAAAGAATTAGGGGATAGTGAAGAGAGGAAAAGTGCTAGGAACTCCGGAAACGGAGACTAGAAAACACTCACAGAATTAAGGACAGGCAATCTGTCCCGCATCTAACTATCACGCCTCGTGCCGTTGAAAAGGTCGACGACAAAGAGGAGGAACGATAGCGAAGCCTTCTAGGGGGAGAATGCCGCTGCACGGGAACAGTCCTCCTTTTCGATAGCGCTGTTCCTGAAAGCTATGCTCTCTAGGGGGAGAATGCTGCTGCGTGGAAACAGTCCTTCCTCTCGATAGTGCTGTTCCTAGAGCAGTACGTGGCTCCCCAGGGAAGCAAGTTCTCAAGGCAGGCAGGAGTTGTGGTTAGGCCTGGGTTGCCTGGGTCAGGCAGGTAAGTCGAGAGTAATACCAGAAGAATTCCCTGATAAGGTGAGGTACCAATAAGATCACCTAGAGGTTGGTTCGTCTTTGCCCTGGACCTGCCGCTGCAGTCACAATCTTTGCCCTGGAAGTCCTTTTGCAAGTACCTTTGGCGGGAATCGAGAGGAAAGCAGGTTCCGTACATTGTCGGAAATAAGCCCTTAATCACTACTTGAGTCAGATTTTAGAAATAGTAATATTATGACACAACTGAAGAGAAATTGCACGCAAACAACGTAAACTGAATCAATCGAGAAGGGATGGCTTCGCGATGTAATTACTTACAATCCCGATGTATTTTAGTCACAACACGACACTAAATTATTACATGAACTTGTCAAAATGGTGTCTGCATTGTGTCTTGTCACCATTGGGACCCTGGTTCGATCTTTTGATGTTCAGACACACCCCTGGCCGCCCTCAACAGCTCTACAGGACGAGGGGATTTTTTACTTTCCTTTGACTGTTCCTCCCTCTACGCACAAAGACTGCGAGTGCCGGTACTGTGGCCAGGGGTTCAGAAACACCAAAGGAATGAAGAACCATGTGTGGGAGAAGCATCCTGTCGAAGGGGGTTGAAGCTACAAGCACCAGCCTCCCTAGGTCGCTTCCCCCACCTGCTATTGTGCGACGTGCGGACCGACCTAAAAAAAGAGGACCTGGCCAGACAAGTTGTTGAGCACAACCCTGCGTTAAGCTTGCAGCCTCAGAACGTCAGGTCCCTTTTCACAAAGAGGCGTGGCAGACGGAAGGATTGGGTGATCGAGGTGTCACCCAGCCTGGCAGCGGTGCGTATCCGTAAGTACCAAGCCCCCACACAGTGTTATAGCCTGCACGAGAACTGTGGTGTGCGCCTGATGCTCCATGTCACATCTGAGCAACTCGTGCAAGGGTGAGGCTCCCCTCAAGTGTGCTAATTGTGTTGAATGCAAATTACAACAGGCCTCGCACCCTGTACCATTCGTCAGCGAGCAATTGCCTTCCAGGAGTCACGAGTGGATTATGAATAGGTTAAAAATAGTTCGAATCCTTCAACACAACAGAAATAAGAGTTCCCCGGTTATGGCTGAGTTGCTGAAAAGTGCCCTAAAGAAACGCTGCAGTGTTCTCACTGTACAGGAACCATACATAGGATCCAAAACTCTCGGTCTGGGGTCAGAGGCGCGAGTGGTGGCTGGAGCAAGAACGGGAGCCAAGGTAGCAGTGGCCTGCATTGAACCGTCCATCGACATGCTCCCACTCACCCCCCTGAACAGTGGATGCTGCAGAGGCCGGCCTCTTGCATATTAGCGAAACCTCAACTTTCATGACTGATATAACCCTCGTTGAGGGTTTGGGAACAGTCATCGAATAAGGAAACAGACCTGTCGAATGGAATGAGGAGATAAGAGTCGATAGGATTGTGCCAGAGAAGATGAAGGTCTGCAGGGCAGCCTGTCAGGGAGAGAGTATGCCATGTCAATAAACATCTGGCAGAGTGATTTCCCTCCAGTACTGCAGCAGAAGGGTGGAATCCCGAGAATAAGCAGCATGTGGAGGGTCACACCACCCCTGAGGCTCCGCCACCCATTGAAGATGCCGGTCAGCGGCCCCTGAAAGCTGGACAGACTCCGTGTCTCTTTTGACGAGTAATATTCTGTGGTTTGCTGAGCAGGTGAGTAGAGTTAATGGTTATGAGAATTCCCACCAGCACAGTCTTGATGTTTCTGCCGACGAGGTTACAGGTTATCTGCACTGTACTTTCCCAAGATTAGAGAATCCTACCAGCGAGGGGACCAAGATTTCTCGAATCTGTCCCCTGCGATTGTAGAGGAGTTAAAAGGATTAGGCGGGTGGAATATCAACATATCCAGGATTTGAGAAGGAAGGTGCAAGCGATGAGAAAGTTCAGCCTACTCCCTGGAAGTAGCCTCTCATGACTGCACCCAGCCAAAGTGACGATGGACTGGGGGGGGGGGGCTACAGACTGATTTCAATATTCCACGTGGTTGGTGTCATTGCCGACGTCCAAAGGGCGTTCCCCGGACCATCCACTGATACTGCCGAGAATCTCACGATGGCTTGGATACGCTAGCTTAGTTTGCTACCCCAGACCATGAATCACACTTAGATAGACGGCCTGGTACATGAGAAAACTGGCACAGTAACACACTCCTCCTGTGGCCTTACTAATAGCCCGCACTGAGGCAAACCTTGCGATGTTAGTGCCTTTGAGGGACTGGAGGTATTGGCTGAAGCCCCACCTCTCAACTATATTCACTCTCAAATGCTTGTGCTTTTCAAGGAGCCTGTGTTTTCTTCAGCCTCCTGCAGCTTGTCACACTTCCATAGTCGAGTACGTGACGTTATCACAACACATTCCACACTGGTGATCGAAGTAAAAATAGATCAAGGAAAGAAATTTCGTCAAACTATCAACTTGACCACTATACTCAAACATATAATTAGGTTCGTTCCACAACAAAACCACTGATGTTGATTTCTCCCGTCTTAGTAAACCCGGACTTTTCCATTTGCCGGTTCGCTCTCAAAAAATGTCGATGATGCAACGAAATTGCGGCGTAGGCGTTTTGTTTCGTCCTTGTTTCCCTTTATCTTCACCAGAACCTGACTTCATTATTAGGCGATTTATCGAAAGGTGAGTAAGAGGAGGTGAAAAAAAAGACGCCGAACGAATAGGAGGACGTCAGGTTGGTAATGACGAGCGCACTACGAGGGCGTTACCAGGCCAAAAGGTTAAACCTGACCAGCCTTGTGTCTCCCTCGATGGCGCTGAAAGTTAAAAGGGGAGAGCAGAAGAGAAGTTGAAAAAAAACGCCTCCGCCCCGGGACAACTTGAAGCAACAAGGTTAAGGTCGTCCGTCGTCGTCGTTGTGAAGAAAAACGACTTTCGATCTGCACCAGTTTTTGAGCGAACGCCTAGCAAAAGGGTAAAAAAGGCTTCTTTCGGGGCCAACGTTCTCTCGATGAGGCTGATAAGGTTCGGAACTGCGAAATGAGGTGAACGGCTCAAGAAACAGAGGGGTGTGACACTTTTGTTGCAACGACCCTCAAGCAGTAGGTCGCTCGCCCCGAGTCCTGGGGGTTTTGCTGCGTAATGAGGGATCCCTGAAGGAAAAACTCTGACGACGGTTTCCTGGCAGTCGTTGCCAAATCTGTGAATAAATTCGCCTATCTGCGCTTTGAATATCTAGTCCGACGCACCGCACAACTTTCAGCGATCTGAACTTGGGAAAACAACTCCGGAATGCATCGAAATGCTGCTACTTATTTCACGACCTCCTTGTAGAAACCAACGTGTAGCTGATTGACGTAACTGCCAACGTTATTTTTGGAAAGGTTCGAGTTGAGATGCCGGCATTATGCGCAAAACACCGCGAAAAAAGTTAAATAGGCGTTAGGTTGCTTGTCTATTGTTCTTCATTGAGCTTACATTATGTAAGCAGCTTATTACCGCTGCAGTGTACAAGACGCGCTTTACGGAGAGTCTTTGAGAGAAAAAAGTGGAGCCATGCATTGAAGTCGATATGTTCCGAGAGGAACTGGCTCGTCTAGTGGTTTGGCTCACCCACTTTCTCCCAAGACGTTCATGGATGTTGGGGGAGAACTGGGAGAACGAGGATTCGCATCTCGCTTGCTATTTCTTCAACGCCCATTTGTCGATGGCGGCAAGTTTCTGTTCTGAGGTGAGATCCGCATGCCCCAGAGTGGGGGAAGCTTCCGCTTGTCAACCCTATGCGTTCAACAGCAACGCATTTTCCAGGCACATTCTCCCACAGTCCTCTTTACTGGAGACAGAGAAGTCCCTGTAGGTGCAGTAGACGAACCCTTTGCCCTGAAATAAAGCGTTTGGAGTGCGCCACTCGCCAGCCTTCCAGACAGTCTGATGCATTCTACTTGAATATTCTCCCGTATTGAGTGGTGATATAGAAGTCCCACAGTGGGCAGTCGTCAGATGGTCCGCCCACTCATTTCTAGTGATTCATTTATGCCCAGGAAACCAATAACTGTTAGCTCTGTTAGAGTTTGCTGCGGAGTTGTACACCTTCATCAATTTTAACGTTATGCAGTAATTCTTCAGCGCCTTGCACTGTCAGTCATGTTGACAGTTTTATTGCTATTGCCTTTCTCAAGCATTATGATGATTCCTCGTGCCTCAGCAATGACAGCCATGAATCTCCGCCTGAAACCCGTTGGAGTGGGACCCAGAGTTCTCCCAGAGCCGCTTATTCACACTAAATCTGAGAAGGCTCAAGTCAAAACGTCCTTGGACCACCTCAATCAATAAGTCAGCCTGGAGTGATCCAGACATGTACAGGCTGGAAGGTCTAGACAGGGGCTGAATTCTACAAAAAGCGGAGCATTCGTCACTTTTTTGTGTGGTTGACATCAGTCGGATGAGTAGGTGAGTCTTCGTTAGCTTTATAGGACTCGACGAGAGGTTTTACAGCAGTAAAACCTCTAACAGCATGAAGAATCCCCCAACAGACCTCATCAACCGAAATGAAGTGTTGTGAGTGTAAGAGGAATTGCAGAACAGCTCGCTCTTTATTACACGGTGTTTCCAGGTGACTCCCTGGTTGACTGTTTGGTTGAGCCACGAGCGACAGTTTGGGTAACTGATCAGCGCAGTAAGAAGGCAATAAGTACTTGATATTTTTATTGCCAGTCAGTTTTAATGACCGAGGTCAAGATCAGGGAAGACGCCTGAGAAGAGGTACGGAGCGTACCAGTTTCTCGTTTTATTATTGGCAGGGCAGTCCTATAACAGCTAGTTTTCTGTTTTTGGTTACAAGTATAGTTTGTAATATTTTATCGCGTCAAACCAAAGGGGCAACAGTAACTTTGTTCACGAAACAAGGCGTTTTCATCTTTCAATTTGTCCCTTGTTATTATATTTGCTAGTAACGGGTTGCAAACTGCAATACCTTCAACCACTTCTCGTGAGATGACCTGATGATGGCATTTATTTTTAAATATACTAGCGAGCTGAGCCATCGCTGTAATGATTCTCACTTCTCGTAGACTTATTCCTTTCAGCGGTGATGCCACACAATGGAACGCGCACTCTGTCCATGCGAATGAGACGTTAACTCTGGCCAGACGAATGATAGGACGCCCGCTCTGGCCACACAATGGCACGCCCATTCCGTCCACACGACAGGGACGTTCACTCTGGCCAGAGGAATGATTGGATGCCCACTCTAGCCACACGAATGGGGCGCTTACGGCTTACGGCATAGATAATGGCTGATTAAGAAACTGGTGATGGCACTTTCTCTTGAACATCACGCGTAGCTGATCGTTCAAGAGCACACCCCACTAGCGCTACATGAATCAGCGACTCCAATGAGTTTCTTGTATACTTCATTGTGGTGCTACTCGACTTGACCGCCTTCTCTGGCCACACGAATGATGGGACGCCCGCTCTGGCCAGACGAATGATGGGACGCCCATTCTGGCCAGACGAATGATGGGACGCCCGCTCTGGCCACACAATGGCATGCCCATTCCGTCCAGAGCGGGCGTCCCATCATTCGTCTGGCCACACAATGGCATGCCCATTCCGTCCACACGAATGGGATGTTCACTTTGGCCGCACAATCGGACGCCCACTCTGGCCACCCAATGGCATGCCCACTCTAGCCACACAATCGGACGCCCACTCTGGCCACACAATCGGATGCCCACTCTGGCCACACAATGGCATGCCCACTCTAGCCACACAATCGGATGCCCACTCTGTACACACAATCGGATGCCCACTCTGGCCACACAATCGGACGTCCACTCTGGCCACACAATCGGATGCCCACTCTGGCCACACAAACCCCACCCCTTAAGGAGTCCTGAGTCCTCCATCCCCCTCCCAGGCATTCAACATCCCGGTACGTCACAAATAAGGTCTGACGACGAAATGACGAGTTGCCTGACTAGGTTGCAGAATGGAAAACTCCACTTTCAATGCGTTCTAATCCAAGAACTTCTGTGTTGTGTTCGAGATCAGTCCATGGAAAAACCTACAACGACGCATCACACAACTTTTCTCACCCCAATTTATTCAAAAATTGTTATGTCTTTATATACAAGTCCAATCTATTTCCGATTGCGTTGATTTGAACTAACTAAAACGTAAATACATGTTTTACGCGGAATGCAGTAGCGATTAAAGTTCCGTAATTTATCGAGTTACTCCTAATCATGCCACGACCATTATTGAACAATCAGTAGGTGATTTATGAGACTGTCAACTCATTCTGAAAAGGATCAGTGCCCTCGAAACGTTCAGAAGAAAAGTGCAACCCATTGGTAGCGTGGCTTCTATTGTACGTCGCAAAACAAACACACACAAAATACTGCAGAAACAGTACACCAAGCTTTAAACTCGAAAAGTCGACTTTTCAAAAACTGCGCCTAGTCCTTCGTTTGTCAATGGCACCGAGCGCCGAATCATTCAACTCTCGAAGCCAACTGAACAGCAATTAAAACGGGCGACCAAAATATGCGTAACATTTTCAACCGAGAATTATACGTTTTCAGACGCCCTGACCTCGCTGGACCCGACGACCGCTTCAGTTATCCCACTCCTTCTTCTTTTCCCTTTGAATCACGATTTCTCTGCTCGCTCCAGACGTTTGACGAGCGGGGCTCTCCCTAAGAGTGCAAGTGGCGCGCCATTAGAACTATAAATCCGGTCATATCGATTCCCAACAACTCTCCTTGGCCCTTTTTCTAGCAATTTGCAACAGTCAATTATGTTGATCGGTTGAAGGAATTTATGGGAGCGTGACACGTGAAAGGGTCGGGCGAACGTTGAGATATACGGATGACAGACCGTTGATTGACTGCATTAACTTCTAATTGTTTGAAATCCATGTCAACCTCTACTTTTTTTTTACTTTCTTTAGCCCGACGTAGTAATAATGAAAGTTGCGTAATTGGCTGACGTACGAATTGTGGGTCTTATTTAGATCTAACGTCAAGGGCCGAAAAACATCGTCTGAGAAAATATGCGCGATTGAAGGGAAAGTGCCTAAACAAATTGGCTACAATTTCATATTTAGCTGGTAAGGCACAACTGGGAAAGTTGTGTGACGCGTCGCACGAGGTTTTTAAAAAATATGTATTTACAGAACTTTATTATCTTTGTACAGATATTTTTAATTAACGTAGCACTTGATGTTATGTTTAGCCCTTTGACTAAATCATAATTCAGATTCTTGTGAGGTTCGGTACAGAAGCATAACGGCATGGGTAAATAGGGAATAAATAAATAATGATAATAAAGACAATGTTTGAGTGGTGAAGGGCTTACGCCAGTTTTAATCGCTGAAGAAATCCAGTTTTTTGACATTTTATGTCTTTACTTTGCTACATAAACTCGAAAATGTAACGCAGGATATGTAACAGAGAAGCGTCACGAAATATTTAACCTGAGTTGCAAGCCACAGCCCCTGTGGCCTAACGGATAAGGCATCAGGCTCCTAACCCGGGGATTATGGGTTCGAGTCCCACCAGGTTTACGATTATTTTATGACATTTTTCATGTTTTTACTTTGCTACATAAACTCGAAAATGTAAACGGGATATGTAACGGGGAAGCGTCACGAAATTTGTTTTGGGTTAAGTGCATGGTAACGTCTGTTACAAAATCTAACGCTTGGTAACATCACACGTTTTAATAACCTCAGTGACTAAGTGATGATGTCCATTGCAATTGACGCGGCCATTATATCGAAACCATCAACGAGCACAATCAAACGTAGTTATCATTGCATTAAAAAAAATACAAAAATAAAAGACATACAATTTTCCTAGTGGTTGCGTACTTGTATGGTAGCTGTACCCACCGTTTGTGTAAAGGTTTCTTTCGCGCCCACCAGCCTCAGCGTGTTTTAATTTAAAGAAAATCCGACAAATCTCTGATTGATTCCCACAATTTAAATAAATTTCACTCACGAGACGAAATACTTTTCTGTGAAAGAACGTTTTACACATTGTTCTAGTAGTGGCGTGGAGGGGAATTGCAGATATCAGAGGAATCGCGTGAGGGAGTCATTCTTGAATTAAGGGGCATGTGCTTGGATGTGGTTACATTCATATCTCGGTTTTTCTTATATACTTTGCTACGGTAGCGATTAATCAAAGGCCTATTCAGGGGGCCTACGAGGGGTTTGGAAATGTTTGGAGAGCCGCTGACTCAGGCAAAAATTACAGCGACCCCGAGCTCGGATCCAACGCCCAACTTCCGTCGGAATCTTCGTCTATGACCACTAAACTATGATCACTGGGGGGTGCCAACTAAGGAAGTCAGGCGGTACATCTCCCCCCTCACTGTTAAACACATTAAAGCCGTCCGTCCGCTCGAGGAGCAGCGGCTATCAGTGAGGGGGACCGCCTCACTCCCATTGTTAGCACCTCCAGCGATCGCAGCCTAGTGGTCAGAGACGGAGATTCACAATCCGCAAAAAAACAACGTCCTCCAGCTCCGTTCCAATGCCCGACTTTCGTCAGATTGTGAATCTTCGTCTATGACTACTAGGCTGCGATCACTGGAGGTGCTAACCATGGGAGTGAGACGGTCCCCCCTCACTGTTAGTTGCTGCTCCACGAGCGGACGACTTTAATGTGTTTAACAGTGAGGGGGGAGATGTACCTGACTTCCATTGTCGGCAAACATTTCCAAGCCCTTCATAAAACAGCTATTATCCATGTAAACACTATAGGCAACTAAAAATAAACAGCCCAAGGCTCGGAGCTAATCTTATCACTCATCATCGACACGTATCATCTGACACATTTAAAATAAAATTTTTTTAAAACTTTCTTCCAGCAACTCCTGTTCAACTTGTCGATGGTGCTGAAATCCCATGTGTTGGCATAACTTATTATAAGTACTGATAGCTTTGCTTACTCCAACCTAATAAATATCAATTCGTTGGAGCTGCACTCCCTTTTACCGCTCAGAACTTGAAAGCTTTCATCTTAACTCAAGCCGATCCAAACTACGAATATTGTAGACAGAATGTAATGAGCACTCACCATAAGCTGGAGGCAAGTAAGCGTTGGGCGAAGCTGATCCGTGGCCGTAAGCGCAGCGAGCGTGATATTCGTAGTCAGGATCCCACGTGGCGGAAACTACAGAGACGAGTACTGCACTGGTCAGTATCTGTACAAAGCAAACAAGAAAGAAATAAGCTTAGAATATCAAATACGATCAATAACAACGACTAAACTTCCATTTGTTGCTTTAACGTTGATAAACTGATGGAAAGGGGCAGATTGCACCTTTTGGTATTTTTTTACAACCATTATTATACCACAGCACTAACTTAATGTGATCATATTATACGAACGCTATGCTCAAACATGGTACGTTCAAACGAGGCTACGACTTTACGTCTAAATTGAATATTTGTTATCTGCATAGTATTTGTCAGACGCGGGTAAATACCACACAAGGGCAGTATGAACGCTACTAACCCTGCCTTTCACTGATAATGCGCTTAATTTGTTTACTTACATGGATACGGGACAAGCCCAATCACAAAAAAAACAATTGTAACTGGTAACATCGATAACACACGCACGAAAAGCAAAAATTAGCCAAAAGAGCAGTTCAGTAAAGAGCTGTTAGGAAGAACAAGAGTTGAGATGCAGCAAGAGATGGTACTTGACTGAGAAGAGGTGAAGAGACAATGTCGATAAATGGAGGAGACGCGGAGAGAAGGTTAACTTGACGAGCAATAGGGCGGAAGTACAAATAAAAGGTTGAGGAAAAAGGAACGGCAAAGGGGGATACACAATGGGACGAGAGACGAGGCATGAGCGAGGAGATCAGGACTATCAATCCTTCCCAATAGCAGACCATAATGGAAAGAGACATTAGCACACAAGCGACCGTCACAAGGAGGCAGCAGGCAGAAGTACAATATAACGCACGTAATACGGGAGGATTACCGATGCATACTCCAGGATTGGCTGGACGAAAGTCTTGTAGAGCGTCATTAAGGCAGGTGCACGTGAGAACTCTCTAGTATTCCTTTTTTATGAAACCAAGCATAAGCAATCCACGAGCCGCATCCTCAGATATGTGGTCTGAGAAGGAGAACAAGGAGTCAAGGTAAGCGATGCTGGCCTTGCAAGGAAGTGTAGCCTAGTAGATCGAGTAGGTGTTGAGGACCAAAGCGCGAGCTCGATAGAAAGAGGTGACAGCACATTGAGGGCCAGGCCAGGTGTAACACTAACAGAAGTGGCCTGCTGAAGCAGAAGGCAGTCTGAAGAGTTCCGGATTGAGATGAAGACCTTCAGGCCATTGATGAGCACCAAAGGCTGTCTAGCTCTAAGGTAGCTGGCAGCCCATACGTTAAGAATTGAGAGCAATTGAGGGAGCAAAGCAAGAATTGTACTGTGAGGGAGGAGCCTATCGAAAGCCTTGTAGAAATCGGTCGTGAAGAGATCCACCTGATGAGCATTCCCTGAAAAGGATAGTATAAAGTAGCCAGATTTCACTGTGCTAACGGGCTAAGAATGAGCTCAACTGTGGTTCAATGGGTATTGGTTACTTCACGTGTCTCAAATTATTTGAAGAAAGGTAAGGAAGCATAAACTGGAAGGTAATTGCCAACTTGTACCCCTTCTTGAACATAGAAGTATTATAGGACAACCTTCAACTACTACTGGCTTTAAGAGGAATGCGTCTCTCTCTTTCACATTGAAGTGACAAGTGAGAAGGGTTAGGGTCAGCCTCTGAGGTTTTTGCAGATGTACAATCAGAACTGAGAACCATCACTTTGACAGATTCATTTGATTTTGAAAGAATTTCATTGCCAGAACCAGGATTGAACTGAGTTCTTCTGCATGGAAATCAAGTAGCATAACCACTACGCTAACAACACAGCTCTTCAATATTTGTTACAACATCGAATTAAAACAGATGCATTATATGTGAAGGTGTCTACGAAAATATATATATAATATGACGAAAGAAGCCCTTACGTTGAATAAAAATGGCAGTTTGAACAGGCCTTAGCAATTTAAACGAAATTTAATGGGTCAAGTGTTATTGAATTCCATTGAATATGCTGACCTTATTCATTTGAATCTGTCTGGTGGTTCCGTTCGAGGTCATTTTGGTTCTGCTGAGGAGAGCAACTTTAATTGAGTGTCGCCTCTTGGCGAGCCAATAACCGATGAGCTGTTAACGTACCGTTATCATTCAAAAAATTTTCGCAATCATTTCAAATTGGCTCCAAGGCAGCTCGTGGTGCGTGATTAACCTTTTCAATTCGAAGTTTAGAGCCCTAGAGCCTCAGTGGGTGGCGCTCATTTAAAGCCAGAACTCCAAATCGACTCTACTGACGCGGGAATATGAAAAATGAGGGCCGTTTGACACAATCGGCAAACTCAAACGTACCGGGCAACAAACCGCCGGTTGAAATTGAAGTAGCAAACCAGGAGCTGAGTCGACCAACGTTCAGAGCTTCTGGCCGTCTGATAAACGAGGTTGGGAGAGTCTTTGTCGGCTCGATCTTGAGCTTTCTGGCGGTACAGCTACTAGTTGAAGAACCAATATTCTTTCGTGTTGACCGACGTTTCAATTGATTGTGACTAATATGGTGTCAATCGGTAAATCATCCCACACTCGGGGAATGTTCCTTTCTACTCCTTCCGGTTTTCCGTAACGACGAGATGGTGCTCTACAGGAACTCATCTCATCTCCTGGGAATTTAGCTTCTTCAGAACAATCGTCATTCAATTTACTTTCCTCGACACAAACGACCAAAATACCACAAAAAGTTAGATACTCCGAACATGTAATACTGATTCGCAGGAATGAGCTGAATGAAGTTGGGGAGAAAGCTGTGTGTTGTACTTCCCTTGACGTGTCAAGTGGTCAACTCACGTTTTGAGGACTGCTGACTCACAATTCTACGCCACAATATGTGCGTCTTATCCACTAAAAGTCCCCAGAAGCTTTGCTAAAGCCGTAACCGCCCTTACGCGTTTCGATGTGAAGGAGCGGGTGTCCCGTCGCCTTTTGCAAACACATCATTCTCGCACTATCGCAGTTTCAGTCGAAGATTGCACAGCAGAGCCTGCTTTTCGGGGGTTGGAACGATTTGTACGGTTTGACAGCCTCTGGCGAGTTGCCTTCCAGCATCAACGGTGTCTTCAAAGAGAATCCGTGCTCTGCAATGCGTTTCACGACGAGCTCGAGGAGCGCTGAGGTGTGGATTTAACCACTCTGCGGGACTTGATGTTCCTCGACAGATGGAAGACAGTACTTTGAGCAGTCAAGTCGTAAATTGTCAACCTTTAGCTTTATGTACCGACCAGTCCATATCGAAACGAGCTGTCGGAGCTTCATAGCGATATTTGAGTCGTCTATGGTCTTCTAGCACATTCAGAAAGTACTGTCATTTCTTATTCAAGTTGCTCTACGTCATTCCACTTGGGTGACGTTGCCATTCCCAAAAATTTAACGATTCTGAAGGCAGTGAGGGCCCTGATCCGGAAGAAACAGTTAGCACAGTTAACCAGGACTTGACTGGCCGCCGTAGCAGTGTGGTAGGCTCCTGATTTAACTCAGGCGTAATTTTTTGTTCCCCTCCCTAATCTGATGCAATCGAGGAAACACTGTGGTCCTGTGCCTGTTGTGCGGGCGTACATGAGCCACTACGCGTCCTCCCAGTTCCATGATGTGACGTCCCCACCGTTCTCATGCAAAAACGCATGACAGCCTTAAGGTACATCCTTGCTACCTCCTCCAGACGCACCTGAGGAATCCTAGTCACACTGAGGTGCACTGCAACCAGCCCCTCACGCAGTACAAGCACCGCTGACTCCAGCTCCGCCTTGCAGAACCTGCAACTCTGTACCTCTGACTTACCAAGCTTGGTCAGAGGGAGTCTTAGCGGCGCCTCTAGTGGGCCCTCTCTCCAGACTGAGGATATCTCTTGTTCGCTCCTTGGAGAGTTTGATAAATAGCCTTTGGCCTCGCAAATCCTGCCAATAGGCAGCCCTGCACTTCTCCACCCACTTGCCAACCTCCCTGATCAAGTGGCTTACAGTGGTCCCAACGAAGGGCTCAGGTCCCACTGGGAGAAGCTCAGTCCTTTGTTCGCCAGTTTGTCAGCCTTCCTCATTCCCTTCTAACCCTTACGACCCAATACCCAACAGTGTTAAAGCTCTTTCTCCTTCCCAAGGCCCTTCGGGTTCCTTTGCCCAAGCCTTCAAACCTGTCAGGCAGCCCCAAACCCGCTTTGACGTGATGGTATAAGAAAACCAAGGCCTTAAGTGCAACCTGACTGTCCGACACTTTTTCGTTTCAGGCCCCTTGCGCCGGAAGTGCTGCACTCACACTGTCACTGCGAAGAGCTCCGCCTGGAAAACTGTTGCCAGCGAACCTAGTGGTATTGCTGTTTGGATCCCTGGCCCTTTAAACTCCTGCACCTGCTTGGCCACCTCTAACTGATCCGTCTGTACTGTAATATACCATGGCACCGGGACTACCATCACTGGGACTTATTAAAAGAGAATTAAAACAACTCCATACGTTTCTTGAGAACACAACTTTTTCAACAATTCGCTCTTCTTTGGCCATTCATTTGTTTGGATCGTTCTCCGAATAGCAAATGCGAAATAGAAGCAGTGGGCTTTCACTGATTGTGAAACGCAGTTTCATCTGAATTTCGTGGAGAGGTGTGGAATTCTTCTTGACCGGTTGGCGCCACACGCAAAAGTGATTAAAGCTGCGGCGAAGCAGACAGGTCTCGTTCTCTCACGAAAGTAACGAGAAGCTTGGACTGAACTGGACGTTTCATTTTGACATCCCAAAAGGCAGCCGCCAGTCAAACGAAGTATTTGAGTTCAAGCTTTGACACGCTCCGTGTCAAACAATCAGAAAAAAGGAACGCGGCCACGGTCGTCGGAAGTCGAAAAAAAAAACGAAGTTTAATTTCGTTCGGTTTTTGAATCGCCGATATAAAAATAACGATTCCCATTTTCGTATCGGCGCCTATAATTTGGTCTTGTGGCGAAATCATCGGGTCCGTCCTACTGTGGAGCAACGAAGCGGTAAATGAACCTTCGAAGACCGGACGGGAGCTCGATATTCCCTCGCTCCAACCTCCAGCCTCCAGCTACAGCTCCAAAAGGCGCATTTAATTGGTGGAACGGAGAAATGTATTAATTTGTACCGCGAAGTGATTCATTGTGCTTCATTTTCCGAAGCTGGGTAACGACAAATCGACGGTCCTCGGAAAGGTCCTGGTTAAGCCCACGCAGTGATTTGAATACCAACGCTAATGATGGATGCGTTGCTTCCTCTGGCCGAACGCGCCAATTTTTACTTTTTAATTAATTCAACTTTAATGACGCGGGGACGGAGTAATTGACGATGAGACGCGAAACGGAATTAGCAGGAAGTTCTGGTGCACTCGTAACCATTGTGACCGGCCGATCCATCAATTAAGTGTGGTGACGTTAGCGACCTCGGCCTGCGCACCAATAAGAGCACTTTAACTAATTAATTGGCATGAGGAGAAGGTATGTGCTGCGCCCCGTGACACAACTTTCCTCAGTCACTCAGGACTAACGAACGTTGATGAACCTTTTTTACTTTGATGGGAAACCCCCACTGCGGCCACGACTGGGCCCATTGTGTGGGCATACGTGAGCCACATCATGTCCTCACAGTTCCATAATGCGACGTCCCCACCGTTCTCACAAAAATGCGAGTCTGCCTTAAAGTACATCCCTGCAAGCCCCTCCGGCTGCAGCTAAGGGACTCCAAGCACACCAGGCGCACTCCAGCCAGAACCTCACATGTACACAGTGCATGCTCCGCAGACTCCCACTCCGCCTCGCAGAATCTGCAATTCTATACCTCTGACTTACCAAGCTTGGTCAGGGGGGTGCCTTAGTGGGCAGTACCTTGTCAACAGGCTACATAACGTCTGTATACTATCTCCAGACTGAGGGTCTCTCTTGTTCACTCCTTGGAGAGTTTGATAAACAGCCTTGATTGCCTTTGGCCTGGCACATTCCGCCAATAAGCAGCCCCGGTGCTTCTACTTCCACTTGTCATTCTCCTAGATCAAGTGGCTCTTCAGGGGTGGTTCAGGTTCCACCGGAAGAAGCGCATTCTTCGTCCATCGACCTGAAGTCCCTATACCTGTATGGCCCTACACCTAACTCAGTGTTTTTCCTTTGGCAAGGTCTCTACTAGCCCCATTTAGCAAGCCCGGGCCTCACTCTCCCACATAATGTGTATTCTTTTCCTTTTCAAACCTCGCGCAGGAGGGGCCGCATGTTCTGCCTGGAAAACTGTAGCCGGCGCACCCAGTGTAGCTGTCCATAGAGTCCTGCACCTGCTTGGCCACCTCTCACTGATCCCTCTCCCGGGGCCTGCCCCTCATTCAGGTCCTTAGGCTGCTCAAGGTGCAGCCAAATAGAACGGGTACCACGGGCTTCAGCCCGTGACTGGCAGCGTGGAGCCTTTAAAAGCGTGGCACTGTCGGCCGTTAAGCCGTGGGATTGGCCTCGTGGGGACCGTGGTTTCGCTGGAAATCCCCCCTAGAGAAATGATAGGTGCTGGCTGGCGAGGGGTAAAGGCCGTGAGGCTAGGCACCCTCTCCAATGCCACGGGCAATGCTCAAGGCACAACTTACCATTGATCCCTCTGTATCTCTGGTCCGCCCCTGGACCATCGAGAAAATGTGTGAATGTATTTAAAGGTTGAATTTATTTATTGTGTGAGTGTGTATGTTGGATTAGTAGTGATGGCCTGACACCCTTCTCCATGGGGCGTACGGGGGCAAGTCCTATCCCTGGACACCCCATGGAGATAAAGCGTAGGTGCCAGTAGAACGCCTTTTGGCAATTCCGGCACCGGGGCCTGCCACCCATTCAGGTCCTTAGGCTGCTCAAGGTGCAGTCATATAGAATGGGTACCACGGGGGCTTCTTCTGGGCTGTCTGTCGTGAAGCCAATGGGTTTGGCCTCGTGGAGACTGTGGTTCCACTGGGAATCCCCCCCTGGAGAGCTGTCTGGTGTTGGCTGGAGAGGGGCTAGGGACCCTCTCCAACGCCATGGGCTTACGCCCGGCACGAATACAAGTGATCCCTCTGTATAACGTAACGTGGCACCACCCTCAACAGTAGAACCACGTTCTGGAAACGAGAATTTATTAGGTAGCCCTCGTTCATGTCACGACCTTCATTTAATTAGCGTTATAAAGGCACGTATAAGAGAGCCAACGCGATATATATGAGAACGTTCTTGTTTACGGTGCAGAAATGAGATGAAAAAGACGTGAGCAGTTTGAATTCCAGAACTCTATGCTTAATTAATTTACAACTATTAAATTATCATTGTGTAGGTAGCTTATTGGACTACTAACACGATTTTTGGGGTAGTATATGAGCGGGTTTTGTAAAAATGAAATTGCACTATGTAGCACACTGTTCCAAAATTGAGATGAGCACTGCAGCCTAATGACTTATTGTGCCAGTCCTAATGTCTCACAGGTGTATGCCTAGGCTCCTACGGAATTCCAGAGTACTGCAAGTGTCTTCTGTGATGTCCACGCTTCATCCGACTCGCCTGCCGCTGATGTACTGATTGACTCCTATTAAAGGCAGCGGGCGATTGTGCTCTAGTGGTTAAGACATTGGTTCATAACTCTCGACGTAAGTCGGGGATTTTGCACCTCAGCAGCAGCAGCTCTCAAAAACATCTCCAAATTACCTCAGTAACACTACCGTTGAACCAAAACCTCCACCCAACGATTTAAAACATGAAGGTTTGGTCGCCACTCGAATGAACCACACAACTTACCAGACACAATACCAATGTTACGGGGGGGGGGGGATTAATGGTGAAGCGATGTCGCATTAAGAGAGTCAGGAAGTTAGTACGATATCAAGCCGAATGGTCGCTCTGGACTCAATTCCGCATCCCACCATTTCCGAATGCAGCAGTGGGATTGTTGGAACGGTTAAGCCGGCAGAATTCTCAGTTCTGAAAACCTATTTGTGAAATGTCCGATTAATATAAATATCTGGTGCGTTGCAACACACAACTTTCCTTAGCTCTACGTCAATTCACAGGTATATGGCTTTGTCTTCTTAATCAATTCATTTATCACTCAGTTCATTTGAACTTGGACAAACAACACTTCACAGCAGCCGGAAGCGGTAGCGCTTACAGTTCCGAAATTAATTGTGCTGCTCGTACTCATTCCCAGACTATTATTGAGCTATTGGTCCACGCGGAAAATTAATGAGGCTGAAAACACGAATTTTTTAATCACTTTTGCAGAGTTATTGGGTAAAAACGTTTAGAACTGGTAGTAAGCGAAACGGCGGTAGTTGATATTTAGGAATTTCTGGAGTGAGCCCCACGTATATTATGAGCGTTTTTAAACATTCACCCTTTAGGTATTGGATCGGGCTACAATACCAATTTTTTTTAACATTCTACAGAAATTCCAGCGGAGTTTATAAGGAAAAAACTGCGCTAAAAACGTTTTCGTCGAAACATTTGATAATTTATTGTGCTGCTCTCGTCATTTTCCCACGAATGGGAATTTTATGGTATAATTGTCGTATTGAGAGCTATCTATATAAAAAATGTAATCAAAATCGTTGGAGCCGTTTTTGAGAAAAAAAATTTGGTGTTTTGATCACTATGATGACTATAGTTAACTTTCGGTGGATTTGGCTCATACCCTTATTTTTGCGTCCCATGGTAACTTGCGGGCTAGACATCAAATTTCAACTGATTTGGTACGGCTGTTTCCTCTAAAAACCATTCTAAAATCGATTACGTCGACAACTTTGGTAATTTATTGTGCTGCTCTCGTCATTTCCCCACAAATGGGGATTTTATGGTATAGTTGCCTTATTATGATCTATCAATGTACAAAGTTTTAATCAACATCGTTGTAGCCGTTTTTGAGAAAAAAACTATTCGGTGTTTTGATCACTATGATAACTATAGTTAACTTCCGGTGGATTTTGTTCATACCCGTATTTTGGCGTCTCATGGTAACCAGCAAGCTAGATATCAAGTTTGAGCTGATTTGGTTCGGTCGTTTTCACACAGACACACAGACCATTTTCCCAAATAGTGTTTTTCGAACTCAGGAGGGTCTGAAACGTAAAGATCTGAAGAAAACTCTTTTTTTTTCAGCCGATTACATAACTTTCCTTTCTAATTTGTAGAGCCAAGGAAAGTATGAAGACCAAGCGCCAGAAGACCTAATTTCTGCTCATTGACGCAGAGGCAACGGAGGTTTTGGGCCACGGAAGGAATGATCGGAAGAAAACAAATAAGTTCAGCGGAACACATAACTTTCCATCCTATACCATCGACGAACGGGTGCATGAAAGGAATGTCACGAATGAAACGCTAAGCCGAACGTAAAAATTAAGTCTTCTGTCGAGACTCCGGGAATTAACATAATTTTCGAACTGCTCTTCGTCCTTCGACTCTTCCAAACGCCCTGTTAGGTGAAATTGGTCAAAGAAAGCCGTAAATCAATCAAAAGCGAGCGCCTGGCCGTTAGGGTCACCTCGGGTTCCTTTTCCTTCGTTTTCTTCCTAAGTTTTGTAATTTGAATGTAGGTCGCATAATAATAATCCTCGTCGTAATCTCATTGATTTTGCAAAATAAACACATTCTTCGGTGTGGTCGTGTGGAGGGGGTAGGGCGTCGAATTTAACCGCGACCTGCGCAATGTAGTTCGAACATCGCGGCTAATTTAATTCCTCTTCCAAGCATCACCCAGGGCCCGGGATGATGGATGGAGATTTGAAACTGTGTCGTCACCCAGACGGCTTCTTCCAGCTCGCCTTTTTTTTTCGAAGAGGGTAGAATTTGCCAACGCTAACGCAACCCGCCATTAATTGGGCTCGTCGGCCATCAACCAGACGAGAGGACGGGGCGAGCCCATCCGCCAGTAATTAGCCTGCAAGGAGTCCCGGGCGCCGCCGAATTTCATTTATTAGCGTCAACTGAGACGCGTAAGATGTGACCTGGCGCTTGTACGTCGTTAATGAGAGCGGACGCGGAAACTGGAGCTTAGTTTTGAGCTGTACTTCTGTGGGTGTGTGGGTACGCGTCAATAATCTGTCGACAGCAGCAATATTGACGAGAGGATGCCGGCAGGGATTCGGGGGACAACCCAAGGCAGAGATAATAAAAAAACTAAACGAGAATTCAGGCCTTTCTTAAAACGAATCCGCGTCTATGACCAGATCCACTGAGCGGTCCCCAGGCAGCCATTCCACGCCATTTGTGTTTACTTTTTCTTGTCTAAGCAAAGCACTAAGGAAAGTTATGTAATCAGTTGGAAACATGATTTGGGAAAGTGGACTGCGTACGTGTGTGTGTGTTGAACCAAATCAGCACTTGATATCTAGCCCGCAGGTCACCCTAGGACGCCAAATTGAGGAAAATAACCCTTCCCCTTCGTTTTGGGTATGAGGAAAATACATCGGAAACTAACTATAGTTATGACAGTGATCGAAACACTAAATTTTTACTTTCCTTGGCTCTACGAAGTAGAAAGGAAAGTTATGTAATCGGCTGAAAAAAAAAATTGTGAGTTTTCTTCAGATCTTTACGTTTCAGACCCTCCTGAGTCCGAAAAACACTATTTGGGAAAATGGTCTGTGTGTCTGTGAACAATTTTTAGAGAAATCCACCGTACCAAATCAGCTCAAACTTGATATCTCGTCCACAGGTTACCATGAGACGCCAAAATAAGGGTATGAACAAAATTCACCGAAAGTTAACTATAGTTATCATAGTGATCAAAACACCAAATATTTTTTTTCTCAAAAACGGCTCTAACGATTTTGATTACATTTCTAATATTGGTAGCTCTTAACATGATAATTATACCATAAAATTCCCATTAGTGGGAAAATGACGAGAGCAGCACGATAAATTATCAAAATTTTCGACGAAATTGATTTTAGCGCGGTTTCTAAAGAAAACAACCGTACCAAATCAGTTGAAACTTGATACCTCGCCCACAGGTTACCATGGGACGCCAAAATAAGGGTATGAACAAAATCCACCGAAAGTTAACTATAGTCATCATAGTGATCAAAACACCAAATATTTTTTTTCTCAAAAACGGCTATAACGATTTTGATTACATTTCTAATATTGGTAGCTCTTAACATGATATTCATATCATAAAATTCCCATTAGTGGGAAAATGACGAGAGCAGCACAATAAATTATCAAAATTTTCGACGAAATTGATTTTAGCGCGGTTTCTAGAGAAAACTACCGTACCAAATCAGTTGAAACTTGATGTCTAGCCTACAGGTTACCATGGGACGAAAAAATAAGGGTATGGGCGAAATCCACCGAAAGTTAACTATAGTTATCATAGTGATCAAAACACCAAATTTTTTTTTTCAAAAACGGCTGTAATGACTTTGATTACATTTCTTATATGGATAGCTCTTAATAAGATAATTATACCATAAAATTCCCATTTGTGGGAAAATGACGAGAGCAGCACAATAAATTATCAAAATTTTCGACGAAAAGCGTTTTTAGCATTGTTTTTTCATTATAAACTCCGCTGGAATGTTAGTAGAATGTTTAAAAAAATTGGTATTGTAGTCCAATCCAATACCTAAAGGGTGAGTATTTAAAAACGCCCATAAGATATATGGGGGTGACTCCAGAAATTCCTGAATTTCAACTACCGCCGTTTCGCTTACTACCAGTTCTAACAGTTTTTACTCAATAACTCTGCAAAAGTGATTACTATCCTTTTTTTGAAAAATCGTCTTTACAGCCTCATTAATTATCTGTGTACCAATTGCTCAATAATGGTCCTGCAATGAGTACGAGCAGCACAATAAATTCCGGAACTGTAAGCGCTACCGCTTTCTGCTGCCGTGAAGCGTTGTTTGACCAAGTTCAAATTAACTGAGTGATAAATGAATTGATTAAATAGACTTAGTCATGTACAAAGTGAATTGACGTAGAGCTAAGGAAAGTTGTGTGTTGCAACGCACCAGATATCCTTTTTCTCCTAAACAGCTTTGACGATTTTGATTACATTTTCCTCGAGAACAGCTTCAAATGACACAACAATACCATGAAATTTTCATTTGCGAGAAAATGAGCAGTACAGCACAATAAATTACGAAACATTCGACGAATTTATCCCAATTTTTTCCTGATAACCTGCGCTGAAATTGTCACTAAGATCTTTAAAAATATCTGGTGCGTTACAACACACAACTTTCCTTAGCCCTACGTCTTTTTCCACTGAATTCATTTATCACTCAGTTCATTTGAACTTGGTCAAACAACACTTTACGGCAGCTGGAAGAGGTAGCGCTTACAGTTCCGGAATTTATTATGCTGCTCGTACTCATTCTCGGACCATTTTTGAACGATTGGTACACAGATAATTGATGAAGCTGTAAACACGAATTTTTTTATTAAGAAAGATAGCAATTGCTTTTGCAGAGTTATTGGGTGTACACTTTTGATAATTTATTGAGCTGCTCTCGTCATTTTTCCACGAATGCGAATTTTAAGGTATAATTAAGGTATAATTGCCTCATTGAGTGCTACCAATATAAAAATGTAATCAAAATCGTTAGAGCCGTTTTTAGAAAAAAAATATTTGGTGTTTTGATCACTATGATACCTATAATTAACTTTCGGTGGATTTTGCTCATACTCTTATTTCGGCGTCCCATGGTAACCTGCGAGCTAGACATCAAGTTTCAGCTGATTTGGTACGGTCGTTTTCTCTAAAAACCGCGCTAAATTCGAATTCTTCGAAAGTTTTGGTAATTTATTGTGCTGCTCTCGTCATTTTTCCGCAATTGATAATTTTATGGTATAGTTGCCATATTGGGAGCTATCAATATGAAAAATTTAATCAAAATCGCTAGTGCCATTTTTGAGAAAAAAAATATTTGGTGTTTTGATCACTATGATAACTATGGTTAACTTTCGATGGATTATGCTCATACCCTTATTTTGGCGTCCCATAGTAACCCGCGGGCTAGATATCACGTTAGAGTGGATTTGGTACGGTGGTTTTCTCTAAAAATCGTTCACAGACACACAGACCATTTTCCTAAATAGTGTTTTTCGGACTCAGGGGTGTCTGAAACGTAAAGATCTGAAGAAAACTCAAAATTTCTTTTTTCTGCCGATTACATAACTTTCCTTTCTACTTTGTAGAGCGAAGGAAAGTAAAAATCGTGTCTGGAGCCTCATTTTCTTTGTACCAAATGTTCAGTAATGAGTACAAGCAGCACAATTGTGAAATGGTGTTTTACCGAACTGAGTGAATAATAAATTGAATTTGTAGCAAAAGCTAAGAACATCAGCGAATTAATGTCGAAATAAGGGAAGGCACCTGATACTTCCGTTTCATTTCGTCGTCACGCTTTTTCCGGTTCACAGGCCACTGAACGCAAAAGATCTAACGCGAACTGGTTCGGCCGACTACAATACTTTCCTCGGCGTTCGAGTCGAGGGAATCGAAAATCCGTCGGAAGCTCTCGAACGATCCGAGTCCTCAATATAAATCAAACATTAAGCGTAATGTTCGAATTCTTCTCATTTTCTCAAAGCCGATTAATTTCGAGCCTCGGGCCTTCCAGTTCGTGACAAGATCTTGCCCTCGAAGATTTGACGCTGATTGCAGGCGCCATCGAGCGGAATAGATTTTTATCTTCGAACTGGTCCCTTGCCGCCGCTCCGCAGGAAATCCAAACCTTTAAAAACCGTTCCGCTCGACGTAACGAGTCGTTAATAGAGTTCGCGACGACGCCTTGAGTAACTTTTGTGGATCCGCGACGGGGTAAAAAATATATTTTTTTAAAAATATATAATAAAAAAAAGCGTAAGAAATTGATAAAAAATGATCGGCCGTGGAAGCTTTCAGTTGTAAACGGAGATTATAACGTTTCCTCTGTTCCATTCTCTCTTCTCGGGGTATCAATTTTAATTCTCAGGTTCTCTTAATGATCTCTCCGTCCCCTTCTTGAGGAGAAACAGGCCTTCCTCCTTTCGATTACTCAAAAAACCGCGTTTGCTGGGTCGTGATTCTCGTAATGGCTTGTTTCCCTTTTACTCGGGACGCGGACGACGCCCCGTTCACATTTTTCATAGTAACAAGTTTGTTATAATTTGAATAATGAGAGCGGGAGCCGGTTATTTATTTTCTAATCGTGCGAATAACTCAATTTATTTAATTGGAGGGATTCGTATCGCCCTCCTGTGAGAATCGTCGGTGAGCTCTTCACTTCACTGTGTCGTGAAACACAACCAAAAGCTGCGTAGGTGTCAATAAATTCGTTATGGGGGGAAGAATGCAGGGGAAAGTATCAAATGGGGCGTTTCTACGTCGCTGGCATCCCCATTGGACTAACCACAGGGGTATTTACGCACTACCAAGTTCGCACGAAGTGAGTGACAAATAGGTTGATTGGTCTTCAAAAAATCGCCGAATGAACCCCTGAGGGAAGTAGTGTGATGCGTCGCACCTGATGTCCCTCACCTACGGGACACCGAGTTTCAGAAGGAGGAAAATTGAAAATGCAGTGTTTTTAGTCGATTAACTAACTTCCGTTCACTTCACACACATTTTGTTTCGAAGCTCACCGTAAATGGGGCTGTAGCACCCAAAAAGGAAAAACGAAATAAATAATGAGTAAGGAAACGGAGAGGGCGCCCAGACTACCCTACGCCAGCTCAAGAGATAGAAGTAACAAGAATAAGAGAATGTTCCACGATAGAACGACCACCAGTTGAGGTAAGACCCGAGCAACACGCGAGTGGTGATACCACGGAGAACACCTAGCCGACGCATCTGCTCAGCACTTTTCTTGCACCGTACACCGCGCCAGGACACGGTCAACGCTGCAACCCTGACGTTACCTGCCTCCACTCCACGAGCTTCCGACGTCGCCATCTTACCAGATCAGCGCAAGATCGCGAAATCCAGATACCACCTGGACATCTAGGAAACACACACACACACACGGACCACGAGCCTAAATTAGGTTTTTTAGACTCAGAAGGCCTCAAAACGTAAAGATCTGAAGAAACCCCAAATTTTTTTTTCACAAGCTTACAATACTTTCCTTTCCCTTTGGGTAGCGGAAAGTAAAATATCTGGTGTGTTGCAAACACACAAATTTCCTTAGCACTCCGTCAATTCACTTTGTACGTGGCTTTTTCTATTTAGTCAATTCATTTATCACTCAGTTCATTTGAACTTCGTCAAACAACACTTCACAACAGCAGGTAGCGCTTACAGTTCCGAAATTTATTGTTCTGCTCGTACTCAATCCCAGACTATTATTGAGCTATTGGTACACAGAGAATTCATAAGGCTGTAAACACGATTTTTTTTGAAGAGGATAATGGTAACTTTTGCAGAGTTTTTGGGTGAAAACGTTTAGAACTGGTGTAGGCGAAATGGTGGTAGTTGATATTCCGGATTTTCTTGAGGGTCCCCCATATATCTTATGAGCGTTGTTAAACTCTCACTCAATAGGCACTAGATTGAACTACTACACCAATTTATTTTAACATTCTGGTAACATTTCAGCGGAGTTTATAAGAAAAAATCGCGCTAAAATCGATTTCGTCGAAAATTTTCGTATTTATTGTGCTGCTCGTGTCATTTTCCCACAAATGGGAATTTTATGGTATAATTGTCTTATCAAGAGGTATAAATATAAAAAATTTAATCAAAATCGTTTGAGCCGTTTTTGAGAAAAAAAAAATGTGGTGTTTTGATCACTATGATAACTATAGTTAACTTCCGGTGGATTTTGTTCATACCCTTATTTTGGCGTCTCATGGTAACCAGCAAGCTAGATATCAAGTTTGAGCTGATTTGGTTCGGTCGTTTTCACACAGACACACAGACCATTTTCCCAAATAGTGTTTTTCGAACTCAGGAGGGTCTGAAACGTAAAGATCTGAAGAAAACTCAATTTTTTTTCAGCCGATTACATAACTTTCCTTTCTAATTTGTAGAGCCAAGGAAAGTATGAAGACCAAGCGCCAGAAGATCTAATGAAAATGATCGCGTCAAGTGAGTGCCTCTTGCAAAACGGACGGAAGCCCCACGAATCGACGAAACGCACCTGAATTCCACCCTTCGGGAAGACGTCTCATTCGATGCTTTCCGCTGCAGTCTTCCTTTGATTTCAAGTATCGCGAATTTCTGTTGACTCCTCCGCACTAAATTGTCCCTGGGGACCGCGGTTTTTGAGAGGGCCAGAAATGATTGAGCGAAATGAATGAAAACTCTTCGCTCGACTACAGCATGGCTTGTTGGATCTGAAGACTAACATTTCAGACCCTGGGCGCTACCGCTTCATCGACGCGCACCAGAATCTTGCTATCTCGCAGTAAGAGAGACCATTCCTCGTGGTTTTTGAGAGAAGAGATGAGGAATAATCTCTCCTTCAGCAAAATATTAAGATTCTCCTACACGTTGACAGAGAAGTACCAACATTTTTCAAAACTCCACAAACTCCACTTCAGGAAGACCTGTACTTAACGATATTCACCCATCTGCGTGCGTCTCTTGTGTTTCTCCACTTCACTATTGAGCTATGGAACATTTACATTATTTTTCCAATTAATTAAGAATTTGGTATTTCCCCCTTTTTGTTATTAGGGTTCTGTTTTTGTCCATAAATTTTTAATTTTTGAGTGAGTGAATTTGTAGCTAAGAATGAAAAGTACGCATTACTCTTCGTATTTCCTCTGTCTCTTCTTCATCTTCAGACATTTAGACCCTCGTTGTCGACAAGTGGCGCTTCAACTGACATGAGATTTAGACGGCATTTGATTCTATTAGTCCTTTCGTTCTACAAAAAATCAAGATTCCGGCACACCGACGAACCAGTAGAGGCCAGCGTCTGAAATGTTGATCTTCAGTTACAAGTCTTCTTGAAGTGGAGTTTCATTCGTGCGTGGCGTGCTGTATTGAGAAATGTTCGTACTGCTCTGTCAACGAGAGCCAGAATGTGACTATTTTGTCGAAGAAGACATTCTTCACCCCGTCTCTCAGAAACCTCGAGGAATGAGCCTTAGTTTCCTTCTTTTCTCGAATAATCGTGATTCAGTTCGATAGCTTGTACTGTATTCCCCAAACTGATCGATCGCCTGGCCGCTGGCAGCCATTCCTCCGTGGGACGCGGCCTCCCACTCTGCTTCTTCTTCCGACTTCGACTGCGCCAATCTCAACGTTCCCGAATGGAGCCTGCCGTCTCGTTACAGTCGTGCCAGTAACATTTGTCTTCCTTTTGGTAGGTCTTTCTTGCCTTCCTTCTTTCTTCCCTTGGCGTCTCTCCTTCTTTTACCTCTGATTAATGTGCAGCACTTAACTGGAAGGAGATATTAACTGACGCTGCGCAGCGCGGGTGAAAAACAACAAAAAACTAACAAAATAAAATTTAAAAAAAGGAGAGAGGCTCCAATAACTCCCATTAAAAATCGACCCCGCAAAGTAAAAATCGCACATACCGTTTCCCATCGACGGGTTTGCGGCACTCTTTCGCAAGTGTAAGCGTCTTTTTTTTTCGTTAGACAAATTGGCAAGGGTTATTGGTGAAAGGGCGACTGGGACTGGAAGCGCGAGGAACGAAAGTGGAAGACACAATGTGAACATTCGAGTGAGCATAGCTCTGAAAGCTAACAACAGAACCAAACAATCACTCCTTCTTCCCCTTTCTTTATCTGTCAATGCTTCTGCTGAATACGAGCAACACCTGACTCATTAATCACCGACTGCTCAGGGTGAACCCCGAAAACCTCGGTCAATGATCCGGGTTTTACGCCGTGTGAGTAAAGGACTTACTCGTTACGGTTGTCCCATGGACTCCAGGTACAGGGGATGAATTCTCCCATAAACCGTGGTGCTAATAGCACGCATCCCCCGCTGTGACAAAGCCGGGGTGACTCCTGAAGCACCCAGGTCCCGGAGTCTCACTCCCCCTGGGGTGCTAGCGTCCACGGCCTCCCCGGAGTGTACCCATCCCCAGCCTACCCGAGGCCACCGCCAACAGGCTTCCCGCTCCCGCTATTATTTATTTCTTTCTTTCTTCATTTTATTTATTTTCTCATTTTGCTAGTCTCCCCCGTGCGCTGCGGACTGAACTGCCGGGTTGGGTTTGACAAAATTGTTTTTTTGCACCAAAAATTTTTTGTCTGGAGGGGGAGAGTGTAATGGTTCGCAGCGGACTGCAGGAGGTGGCAACACTGACCGCCACCTGTGCAGCCCGCTGCTGCTAGCGGCGGAGCCACGTTTCTCGATCAGAACGGCTACCGACTTCGCAGACGAATCGTCCCCCTTTTCCTAAGCCAGTGAATCAGTTCTTAAACGTCCCTTTAAATTGAGTGAAGTAAGGTAAGCGATCAGAGCTTGGTGTTTCATTTTCCCCACTGTCCTCTTATTGTTATTAATACAATCCGAGCATAGGTTATTTATTTCATTCTAAAAGTAGTTCATTTCATTTCATTCATTTCGAGTTTTTGCAATACAAGTGGGTCTTAATCGCTTTTATAATTTCATTTCCCATTACTTTCGTGAGTGCCATTATTTTATTTATTTCATCAAGTGAATATTATTGAGCGTGTTCTGTACGCGGCGAATTGTGAGACATTCCCCAAGTACGTTACAAATTGGTAGCAGAGCGTGGTTACGTCCACGGACCTCTGGGTTATGGGCCCAGCACGCTTCCACTGCGCCACTACTACCAATTCAATATGGACTCTCTTTACCGCCCCTGAATGATTCTCGTCTGAAGAGCCCTCGACTACGTCCGTTCGATTAACCTGAGTCTCTTCTAAATTTACCCTCGTGTATGGGCACAATGAAAAGTGTCTCGTCTCCGCCCCTCAGAAACTTCATTCTGAACTTTCTTCGCCGTGATCTTAATTTTTTACGTGTTCATCCATCAACCTGTTTAACTCCAAATATTCCAGCCTTCTACAGTTTCCCCACAAGTCCTCGAGTTCCCCCAAGACCTCTTCCCATTTTGCATTATACACCGACTAACTAGTGCTAACTGACGAAAGCATCACCACAAATAATAATCGCTAATTCCTTCGTTAGCCGTTCAAAAAATTGGAGAAAAATCCAACCAGCAGATCACCATAGGACGCCTGAATTCGAGAGCCAAATCGGTTCAAAATTAACCGTAGTTACAGTTACGACACTTCTTGTGCTTAATTTACTCGCACGGCCATAAAGATTGCCCGCTTCGCAGATGATGTAGCCACGCTGTCGATAGGCTCGAGCTGCGAAGAGGCCGCGGAGAGTCTACAGAGTTTGACTTATACGATCTAGTGCTCTAAGTGGAAAGTCGAAGTAAACCCGACCAAATCCCACCTTGTTGGGAACAGCTCTCCATCGCAATGAGCGGTACTTTAACAATGCCAACGGCACAAACCCGTTACTTAGGCTTATGACGCTCGGGCTTACGCTTCCGCAATCGTCCAAAAGAAGCGCTCTCGCAACGCACCTGTTGAGCACTCGCTAAAGGAGGCGATCATTAGTAAAAGCTGATGTATTTGCGGCAATACAGACGCGTAATGTGGTCTTTAATCGCGACCTCTCGCATCAAAACAGTGCAAAATCGAATGAGGCTCAAAACCGGTGCACCTTGGTGTGTCAAAAATAAGACAATTCGTATGAATTTAGGCTCACCAGAGGTCGCAGAAGTTCTTCAGCTGTTGTTTACTAAGTACAATGGAAGAATACAATGTCACCCTAACGACCTCATCAAATAAATTCACGAAAATCCTCCACGAACAAGCAAAACGAGCAGATCTGGCAAAAAACACACACTAAACTACTAATGCTAGTCAAATCATCACCTTTACTATTATTATTGTATTCTCATTATTGAAATCATTTTGAACTGTTACTAATTGAAACTATTTTGTTGTGACCCAGCACATTATTAGCCTAACTGTAATCTACCGAAGTGCAGTAAAGAAAATTCAAAATGTCTTTTTCTGCCGATCACGTAACTTTCCATGTTCCTGCGCTCGACTGAGGACTCCGGATCAAAAACGAAATAGCAGCTCCCGGCGCTTTCACCGCTTGTAAACCTCCGACTGTTTTGAATTTCAATGAGAGAGCGCTTAGAAGCGCGCGGAAAAATGACAAAAGCCACAGCGGAGCAGACAGGTCTCGTTCTCTCACGAAACTTGAGTTTAATGGATTCAAAGGGGACTCAGATACGCGAAGATTTGAAGAGAACGAGGGATATTTCTTCGGAGTCGATTGCACAACGTTCCTTCCTACTCCGAGATCTTAGGAAAGTAATAAAAATGATTGCGGATCGTAAAGGAGCAACTGGAGCAGGATGCTGAGCGATGCAACGCGCACAACTTACCGATACCCCGGTAAATTCGACGACCCGCTAGTGGCGCTATATCTTCGTTCAACGCGTTTCTACGGAAACATTGATACAGAACAATATGTAGGTACTAGTTAGTTGAGAGTACTTCGTAAGTTTCATCGAAATCGTAATAACCGTTTTTGAGAAAATTGGGAAAACTGTAAATTAATATTCGACAAATCTGGTTTCCCGAGCTATAATCGCTTGTCTCCGTGCAACAAATAGATACAGACATTACTTTGCAGAACAAAATGTGGGTATACCTTGGGAAAAGGCACTCCGTAAGATTGATCGAATCCAGCAACGCAGTTACTCCAGAAGTCACAAAAATGTTAAAAAAAAAAAACAAACAAAAAAACATGTTCGAGTTACCAGCCTCCGCTCCACAAGACCGCCTCTTGACTTGCAATGTTGGCGCAAAGTCCCGACAGCCAGGATCTGTGTGGAGTGGTCGGGACCAATGGCGACAATGTCAGGCCTCAATCCTTCTCCAGATACAACCGCTCTATCTCCACTTTCCAACCCTAAGTTGATAACGCACCAGCACCCTCCTTGCTGACTTCGTCATGACGTTTGACACGGGCCGCTAAAGTACGCGAAAATCGGCGCCACATGATTCAGCGACAAGTTACCATAGGCAAGACAGTAAGCATCCACAACGTTACAAAACCTCATGGCTGTAGGCCACACGAACGGCGTGAAAGTTCCGGTAATCCCTTATATGAACGCCCTTTGAAGGCCAAGATGTTGAACACCCACATAGAAGCACGAACACAGCCTGAGTTCCCGTCTACCAGATGGAGTAGCCATGTCACACTACAGCAGCTGATCGTGAATGAATCCAAGACCAGCTACAGCGTGTGCGACGTCCTGCAAAGCAAGCAGGCGCTTACGGCGCCAAAATGGAATGGGGATAGAGATAGACAGAATGCTGAGTCCCTCGGATTGAACTGGAACATGAATGTACGCATGTGGAACAGTAAGTGGGAGGCCGAGCCCAGCAGGAAAAGCATAGTGCACCGTTCTATCAAGGGTTATCAGCCTTTGGATGGCCAACCTTCCAAACACCAGCCTGTAGGTCAGGTTTGGGAGCATGTACGTCTGACAAAGACACAGCTTAATCACCAAGGTCCATACAGCTTCCAGCCGATGAGGTAGCACCAAGAAAGTTGATCCCAAGACACTACCACATCTCGAGGACGCCTCTAGCCAGGACCAAATTCTCCAATGACAAAACCCGCATCCACGACTTTCAGGGCGTGACCACACATGCCTAGCTGCCTCACAAACTTGTCGAGGGCGATCTGCAAGCCCAGCTTGGTACCTGCAAGGAGGATGACATTATCCGCGAAGACTAAGAGCCAACCTGGGGCCCCCTGGGGAGAGATCATACCCCACTTCTAGAGGCAGCTTACCCAGGGTGCCATCAATCACAAGACTGAAGAGTATAGGAGACAAAGGGCCCCCCTGTCAAACGCCACGCCCTATTGCTACCTGCGAGGCCGTCACACCCCTGAAGTACAGAGAGCTCACATAATCTATCAGGAACTCCCATACCGCAGAGGCAATCGGCCAATTGACACACACTCACGGACGACGCGCCGAAATTAGGTTTTTCGGATTCAGTAGGCCTCACACGATCACTATACTTTCCTTACCCTTTATTCTTAGGGTAGCGGAAAGTAATAATTTGCCCTACGTGCTGGATTCAATGGATACTTGCTGATTAATTTACATCTATTTCGTTGGTTGGCGGGCTGACTGCAATAGCTAGCAGGGCATAGCGCAGTTGCATTAACAAGCGTGCATTACTAATTATAATCAGTGACAGAATTCCTTTTGAAGGGAGTTTCGTTAATTTACAAAAGCCCTCTTTGATGCAGACTTCATTGGAGACTTTCAATCCCTCAGCATTCATTTCGCTGCCTTTGGAAGGCAATTGACCACTTCCACAACATTATGGGACTGTAAAGAAGTTTTAAATTCGCGTCAATAGTTGAACTTGAAATGCTAAGTTAAGTTTTCAGATGAAGTGTCGGAGGATAGAGCCGTTGGGGCTGGAAGGTGTAGGTATTTAAAATTCGAACTGAATGAAAGGCTACATTTAAATGACCCTCAGCATTTCAAGAAAACGCGCGTAATTTCGGCGATCATTCGAGTTTCCATCCGGCAATTAAGCGTTAATTGCTCCCGATTGGTAAAGTTCGAAAAAGGGCAACGTTTCATCAGGCGGGCCCCGAGTCTAATTACACACCTGCCCGGAATAATGAAATTGACGGAGTATTTTTGTTACTTCACGAGAAGAAATTGCCGGGGAGGTCGCGAAAGCGAATTGCGTACTAAAGTTGATCCTCCGCAGGCTCCAACGTCCTCGGGAGACTCGTTTTGAACCAGAGTGCCTCTCAGACGGGCGTGGTCGCCCGGTTGGCGTCCGCTTCTCTCTCGGACCATTGTCCCAAATTTGACCCCGAAAACGAGTTCATTTTTGTGGTCATCGGCGGCTGACACAGTGCCCCAGAGCCGGCTTCCAGTCCTCGGGGAACCTGGTCACCCGGGGCTCCCTTCCAATTGCCTAACGAGGACCTGTTGATAACTTTTATCAATTACCTAATAGGAGTGCGCTACGATGCAATCTCGACGGCAAATGTCTGGTGGGACGGATCGGGCTATTTACACGGCCGTTTAGACCGTTTTCCTGAATGATTACACCAAGATGTTAAAATTATGGAGAACCGCAACCATGAAAGCTGGAATACGCGCATAATTAGTGGTGGAATTTAAATACGAGACTGAGTCACAGAAAGCTACGGAGTTTTCAGTGACTATAGATTGTTTCATACATATTTTATTCGTTTATCTTTGTATATACAATAATTAAAAGTCCACGTTTACCTTCTTGACTTGATCCATTATTTTCACTGAAAATCGTTCACTAAAATATCTGGTGCGTTGCAACACATAACTTTCTTAGCTCTACGTCAATTCACTTTGTACATGGCTAATTCTATTTAATCAATTCATTTATCACTCAGTTAATTTGAACTTGGTCAAACAACACGTCACAGCAGCAGGAAGCGGTAGCGCCTACAGTTCCGGAATTTATTGTGCTGCTCATACTCGTTGCAGGACCATTATTCAGCAATTGGTACACAGATAATTAATGAGGCTGTAAAGACGAATTTTTTTTAAGAGGATAGTAATCACTTTTGCAGAGTTATTGGGTAATAACTGTTAGAACTGGTAGTAAGCGCAACGGCGGTAGTTGAAATTCAGGAATTTCTGGAGTGAACCCCATGTATCTCATAAGTGTTTTTAAACACTCACCCTTTAGGTATTGGATTGGACTACAATACCTCTTTTTTTAAACATTCTACTAACATTCCAGCGGAGTTTATAATGAAAAAACCATGCTAAAAACGCTTTTCGTCGAAAATTTTGATAATTTATTATGCTGCTCTCGTCATTTGTCCACAAATGGGAATTTTATGGTAAAATTACCTTATTGAGAGCTATCGATATAAAAAATTTAATCAAAATCGTTACAGCCGCTTTTGAGAAAAAAAATTAGTGTTTTGATCACTATGATAACTATAGTTAACTTCCGGTGGATTTTGCTCATACCCTTATTTTGGCGTTCCATGGTAACCTGTGGGCTAGATATCAACTTTGAGGGGATTTGGTTCGGTCGTTTTCTCTACAATCCACTCGAAAATCGATTACGTCGAAAATTTTGGTAATTAATTGTGCTGCTCTCGTCATTTTCCCACCAATGGGAATTTTATGGGATAGTTGCCTTATTGGGAGTTATCAATATAAAAAATTTAATCAAAATCGTTACAGCCGTTTTTGAGAAACAAAATATGTGGTGTTTTGATTACTATGATAACTATAGTTAACTTCCGGTGGATTT
This sequence comes from Pachypeltis micranthus, assembly GCA_020466155.1. Lineage (NCBI taxonomy): Eukaryota > Metazoa > Arthropoda > Insecta > Hemiptera > Miridae > Pachypeltis > Pachypeltis micranthus. The sequence continues at coordinate 23,691,707 of CM035778.1, forward strand.
GGTTCATACCCTTATTTTGGCGTCCCGTGGTAATCTGCGGGAGTTTGAGCTGATTTGGTACGGTGGTTTTCTCTAAAAACCGTTCACAGACACACAGACCATTTTCCCAAATAGTGTTTTTCGGACTCAGGAGGGTCTGAAACGTAAAGATCTGAAGAAAACTCAAAATTTATTTTTTCAGCCGATTACATAACTTTCCTTTCTACTTTGTAGAGCCAAGAAAAGTAACAAAGTTATGTGTCAACTAGTAGAAGATAATTTGAACGTTTTATGAAAATTGTAACAGCCGTTTTTGAGAACAATTTTTAAATAAAAAAACCCAATTGTCGGTACATTTTCGCCCCCTAATCCCCTTTCTCATCGACCGAAACCTTATTTTCGCGTCTACAAAACATCTTAGTAACATTTCAGCAGAGTTTATAAGAAAAAACTACGCTAAAATCGATTATCGTCGAAAATTTTGATAATTTATTGTGCTGCTCTCGTCATATTCCCGCAAATGGGTGTTTTATGGTATAATTGCCTTATTGAGAGCTATCAATATAAAAAAATAACCAGTTCAATCGGTCCAGCAGTTTTTCCGCTAATCGAACCATAGACACACACGCTTACCACGGAAGGTTTCGGACTCAGTAGGTCTCAAAAGAGATCTGAACAAAATCCCAAAAGTGCCAAGAGAGTCCTCAAAATATGGAAAGCAGACATGGTAATTTTTAAAGCTCTCCACTTCACCTATTCGTAACGTAAATTTCAAGTTTCAACTTTGTTAAGACAAGAACCGTCGGCAGGTGTGAGAGTGTCCGACTGGACTGAAGGCCCTGGCCGAGGACAACAGTGTAACACTGTGTTGGGTGCCAGGGAATAGAGGGAAACGAACGGGCTGATAGGTTGGCTAAGAAGGGATCGGCGCAGATCCCTATTGGCCCTGAGCCGTTTGTTGGGACAACCAGGAGCCACCTATGCAGAGAGGTTGGCAAATGGGAGGATAGGAGCAGGGCTGCCCGGCCTTAGACAGTCAAAACTCTTCATCCGGCTCTCCAGAGAGAGGTCCAAGGAGGAAGGATATGAGGATCATATGAGACCTGTTCACAGTTCACTGTCCGCTGAGGTACCACCTTGCAAATATTGGCAAGTGCGAGGTACAGGTATGCAGGTTCTGCGAGGTAGGGCTAGAGCATGTGCTGTGCGTATGCGATGGACTCGCGGCATCTGTGTGTTTGTGAGACCCTTTCTTCAGCCAGAAGAGCCAGAACTTGCAGATATCCTCTGCTTTGCGCGGGGGTGGTGGGAGCGCATAGGTGACGTCACACCAAGTGAGACCAGTGCTGTGGAGCCTGGAGGTTGTGCAGGGGGGCCATGATCTGAGGATCATGGACGCCCTTACAATAGGCCCGTTTGTGGCTGCAGTGAGGGTATCGCCTGCATCCACCGTTTCAAGGAAAAACAAAAGTCAAGAACCGGGATTTTATCAAACATTGAGGGAACTATCAAAAAAGTAGTAATCAACTTTCAACTAATGGGTCAACATTTTTAGCTCTCGGCTCCTGGACTAGTACTGATTGCCTGAGATAATGCTAAATTCATCCAAAATGGACACAAATCTCTTCTTTAAGCACTTTTCCAATATCTTAGAATTGGTCCGAAACAGTTATTCTACGAATGTTAACTAAAACTCTTCGACGAGTGAAATATTGGAGAAAACCCGCGTTAATTTAGAAATGTCGATATCGAACGGACAAAAGCCGTTTTTGGGGTATTCACATGAAACGTGTTTGATTTTTTAGTTAATAAAGCATCCCTCGAAATGAAGTTTATTATTTTTTGTTCAAATGTGCAGGAGTTGAAACGTTTTCCTCACGTTCGGGTCCAGGGCTCGGATTGGAAGGTGCGACAAGGCAAATCGACCGAGCCAGATATTATAAAAGTGTTGGAATGGAATAACATTCACGTCCGGGTTGTTGAGGTTGTTGAGCCTTCGAGCCGACGGCCGACTTTCATTTTCTGATATTCGCTCGATTACTCGACTAAAAGAGGCTTCGCAAATTTATTACGGGAAAGGGAGAGAGAGAGAGAGAGGAAAAAAAAAATACGCACAACACCTCGTAGAACGAGAGGCTTGTGGCAAATGACGACACCCCTGAGCCAGAGCGGAGGAATCATAAATTAAAATATTAAAAAGAAAAAAAAAAAAAGGAAACATTCGCCTGGGCGTAACGTAACGTAATGGGATATGAAAGGAGCCTTCTGCGGTCAGAGGAGCCCTGCAGCATCTCGTTGTCCCGACCAATTTAGTTAAAAGTTTTTCTCAACGTTACGAGGGCGTTGCTCAATGTAAATTAAGCGGACTCCCGGTCGGCGAGTCCATTCCCCCGACTGTCGCGAACCTTTAAAAAAATCCCCCACCCCCTCACGAAGTTGTTTTGTCCGGAAACGCGTTATCTTTTTTAATTTTTGATAAGAGAAAAAAGATGAGAGGGAAAGCCGAGAAGGCCGAGAAAGGCTTCCAAAAACGTTCGACGAGGCTCTCGTAACCAGATCGGAGGTTGGACGGATTTCCCGAAATCCGGGAGCTTCGCCCTGGTCGAGAAATACTGGTTCGCGCGAAAAGAGAACGGCTGAACCTTGGAAGTCGAAAATAATTTCCTGCGTACATTTCGTATATCGAGCTCTCAACCTCACTCGCTCCAAGGGGCCTGCGATACAGTGGAAAACTATAGCCAGCCATACACGAGCAGATATTTGCGGCAGATTTAGTCGCCCGATCTCATCTGACAGATATCGCTAACGATCTGGAGTGACCGATGAGATCGGTCGTTGCCCCTTAACACGAAAAACTTATCGGCCGATCTTTCATGCCCGAGGTCTGTCACCTGACCAGTGCCCGATGTCATCTGTTCGTTCGTGGGATGAAATCTGACAGATTCAGGTCTGTCACCGACGTTCGTCTGGCAGACTCGAGTTATCGGTCGAATCCGAAATATTTTCTAGATCGGTCACACATTCCGTAAGTTGATGCCATGGGGTTAGTGATTTTCGTAGTAAAAAAAGCGTAAATTAGCGGCTTTTGCGGCGGGTATGTTTTTTATTGCCCATAAAACGACTAAGCCAAAAAAAAGACAAGTTTGGGAGAAGTCATGGGTTTCGGAAAGGAGAAAGTTCGGGCACATGAAGTTGTTAACGCACCTTAGGGAGAACAACCCGCGGGATTGTGAACATTTTGCTAGCTCATCTCCCCGGCTCCCGTAATTCAATTCATTTGGTTTTTTGTTAATAAAAAACTACAACTAAATTTGAAAATACTATCCCCCCCCCCCATTCTGGGTAAATATGCCACTGGGGGTCGGTGCCAACCAGTAATAATGTATTTACGAATTAGGTTGTGGGAGATCGTTTTTTGTAGTTACGAAAATTGTAGTTTCCTACGAATGTTTGCTGTTACGAGTTTTGAATTACTTATGTGAAAACAGGGGAAAACACTCGTGGACAACAGAACATCTTAACGTTAAGTGACTGCCCGATCCAATCGAACAGTTCTTTAAACCACAGACATCGCTTCCGAGAAGTCTGCAGGTTAAGGGGGACGCCCGACTACCATCTGCCAGATTTGAACTCTCGCAGATATCTCTGGTCGATTTTCACATCTTTCATCATTTTTTAACGCCCACTAATGCACAGATCTTTCCCACGGATATCGTTTAAAAACGCGATATCTGTCGCAGATATCTGCTCGTGTATGGCTGGCTTATAAAATGAAGAGAAAAAAAATCAAGCGCGCTGCTTCACACACCTTTCTTTAGCTTTACGTCAACTCATTTATGTTCGTGACGCTACTAACTCAATTTATACTGCGGCAGAAACTACGTAGCGCTTAGTGTTCCGGAATTTATTGGGCTGCTCGTACTCATTCCCGGACCATTACTGAGCAATTAGTGTACAGTGAATTGCCGAGGAAAAGACACGGATAATAATCGCTTCTTCAGAGTGAAACCCCGGTGGTTGAAATTCCGGAATTTCTGGTGTAGTCCCCACACATCTTACGAATATAGGTACTTGATTGGACTACTGCGCACATTTTTCTGTGGATTCTACTACATTCTAAGCGGAGTTTATAAGAAAAAAACTACGCTAAACTCGATTTTCGTCGAAATATTTGGTAATTTATCGTACTGTAATTTTTCCACAAATGGGAAGTATGTGGTATAGTTGCCCCATCATGGAAAATGTAATCAAAATCGTTAGAGCCGTTTTTGAGAGAAAAAATATATATATGGAGTTTCGATCACTATGATAACTATACTTATTTTTGCGCGGGTTTTGCTCATACTATTATTTTGGCGTTCCATCGTGACTTGTGGGTTGAATATGAAGGTGGAGTTGATTTGGTTCAGCCGTTCTATTTCAATCGCGTTGAGACGCATACACTCCCCCACCTCAGCCCCGCCTGCCCAAAAAGTCGAAACTAAATAAATAATAAGTAAGGAAATGGGGAGGGCGCCCAGACTACCCTACGCCGGCTCTGGGGATAGAAGGAAAGAAGGATAAGAGCCACGACGATCGAGAGGGTGATACTGCGGAGATCGCCTGCTGACACACCCAGCCGACGCATCTCCTCAGTACTTTTCTCGCACCACGCACTGTGTCAGGATACGGTCAATGCAGCAACCCTGATGTTACCTGTCTCGCCCTGTAGCAAGAGCGAATAGAGTTAATGCGTATTGGATTCCTGGGCACAAGGGGATCATTGGAAATGAGAGGGCGGACCATCTGGCCAGACGCGGTTCGTCTACGGTACCTATTGGGCCCCATTGTGGGATTTCTCTGTCACTAGTCAAGAGGACTGTGGGAGAACATGCCAGATGACTGCATCAGACAGGTCTGTTTCCTTATTTGATGACTGTACCTAAACCCTCGACGACCCCCTGCAGCATCCACCGAACTCAGACCTGTGGAGGTACGGCAGGTATTTGGTTGTTAGCCAGTCTCCCGGTAGAGCTGTTGCCCATGTGTGACCGCGCGGAGGTGACCACCTGAGGAATCCCGTACTGTCTGGGAGGAGTTCATAATCTGGTTTCCTACCTGATCTAAGCGTGTACTTGAGTGGCAAGTTCGTTTGGCCCCCCCAACAACCGTCGCTCACTGTTGTAGAAACTACAGTGGAGCAGCACGTGGTTTCTTGTTTCCTCAGCACTGGAGGCACAAGACGTGCATAATGGAGAGTCTTTCAGAGAAAAGAAGTGGAGCCGCGCATTGAAGTCACCATGTCCTGTGAGGAACTGACTCGTCTAGTGGTCTGGCTCAACCCATTTTCTTGAAAGACGTTCACAGATGTTGGCGACTGCATCAGACAGTCTGGAATGCTGCAGGACGCTCCAAACGTTTGGTCTCAGAGCAATCAAGTGAGATAAGACTCAACCTTCTGAGGATGGCGAGAAAGGGCTTAAGGCAGATTGTTGGGATCATAACGGGCCACTGCAGAATGAACAAAAACACGTATGATATGTGTATAGCTGACACCCCTCGATGCAGGTGGTGTGGCACGGATGAGGAGACTCCCTACCATGTCCTGGCCCAGTGCTGGAGGCTTGAGAAGGAGCGACTTCTGGTCCTTTGTACCACTTTCCCCAGGATGGATACCAACGAGAAATCTTTCCGGAACTACCTGGCATTCCTCAGGAGGCTAGGCATTGACCTGTAAGACAGTAGGACTGGCACAGTAAGTCATCTGGCCGCAGTGCACATCCTAATTGCAGGACAAACAGTGGGCTATATATACCTGCCTCCACTCCACGAGCTTCCGACAGCGCCATACGAACATCAGTTCTGTCGTATTTGCTATGCTTGGCTTGCCGAGTTAGCGCAAGATCCCGGCCAGATACCACCTGGACATCCAGGATCATTGCAGACTGGTCAGAACCAATGGTGACGATGTCAGGTCTCAGTTCTTCTCCAAAGACAACCCAGTAGTGCCGCTTTCTCTCCACTTCCCAGCCCTCAGATGACAATGTACCAGCAAACTGCTCGCAGACCAAGCACGGACCAGTTTCCCAAATAGTGTTCTTCAGACTCAGAACAGTTTAAAACGTAGAGAGCTGAAGTGAGCTCAAATTTTTTGTTTTTCAGCCTATAACATAAATTTAATTTAGCCATGGCTAGTAAGTCAAGTTGAGTTAGTAAATAATACCCTTGAGCATCATTGAATTGACGTAGAACTACAGAAATTTGTGTGATGCGGCGCACCTGATATTTTAATTAATTGTAAAAACTACGGATACCTCAACATGACTGTAAAGAGAATTGTAATTGTAATTTAAATATCCTGGGAAGGTGGAAGAGGTTAAATATCTCTCTCTCCTGCAGACCTACAGATGACCTGCAGATATACACAAGTTTGCCGATTGACCAGGTTAAGGATGCGATACAGACATTAAACACAGAGATTGCTGACCTTCTATCGTGGTGTTCATCCAATGGCACGGTGATAAACTCTTCCAAGTGCAAGACCAATAGCGACCATGGCTACTTTCACGGCTGAACGTGGAAGAGCTTCCACAAATAGAAGCAGGTAGTGGTACGCTCAGATATGAACCTGGGCGTGTTAATGGAACCCTTACTTCAAGCTGAGCTCCCAGATGTCTGCAGTCTCTACGCAGATATATGGGTCCTTGTACCCGCTCCGTCGGCTAGCGGTGGACTTTCCTTTTAGGGCAAGGCTTCGGCTTGTCCAGTCCATAGTTACGCACAATCTCACACACAGTCTGTGTGCCCTCAATGACATGACTGGCCAGCGGATTCTCCAGAGGTCCCAGAATGCTAGGTGCATTTATCGGCTCAAATGGGATGAGGACCAGTTTGAGTTCAGTCGCCTAAGCAGTCATTTTAAGTTTGGGCCCATCCCGGCGCCCGATTGCGTCAGAAAACTTTCATACTTACGTATTGAACCTTCATTTTTCATGTAACTGAAGATAACGTACCTGTAACGAGAAAAAAAATCAAATTTAAAGAACTTTCAATGACATTTCAGAAAAAAACACTCCATAAATATGTCATCAATAGTACGAAAACTCAGGCGAAATTGTAAATTAATTGTTGTACTAAATTGCGCTATTGGAGGCTTCATTCCAAGTTGGGATAGAACCAGCGGACTCCCCATCCTCCAAACCCAGTGGGGTTAGGCAATGGGTACCAGCAAAGGATGGGGGACTGTGTGGGGGCGTACATGGGCCCATCTGGAGGCCACGGCAACTGCCATGGGTCCTGCAGCTTCGGCTGTACTCTCTCTTTCTGAGGGTTCAAAAGCCGAACTTGGAAATGACTGTTTTATTGTTATTTTCATTGCGCTTAATAAAATTAGAAGGAAGTCGGGGAAAGGGTTCAAATTACGCTAAAGTTTATCGTTCAACTCCTTACGCTAAATTTGATTAGCAGCTCAATAGCGTAACGAGCAGAAACTGACGGGCGGCGAACATTTGCAGAAATTCGAAGGAATCCAGAAGGAGTGTAGCTTGGAAGGAGAGGACGAACTGTCTGTCTTGATTCGGTTCGTTTAGTGTACCTTGGGACTTCTCAGTCACTGGTCAAGAGGACTGTGGGAAAATGTGCCAAGAGAGTGTATCAGACAGTCTGGAAGGCTGGGAAGATGGAGAACTCCAAACTTCAGGGCAAATCCCACGAGATTATAAGGAACCTTCTGATGATGGAGAGGAAGGACCTGAGAGAGATAGTGGGGATCATTAGGGGCACTGCAAAATGAACAAACACGAGCTACAACGCCTTGGGGCTGTGGTACAGACGAGAACACTCCCTATCATGTCCTGGCCTAGTGCCAGAGACTTGAAATCGCTCTCTTTGGTGGCACATCTCCATGGATGGACATCAAAGCTTCAATGCAAAACCTGGCCTTCGTTAGGAAGCTGTTTCCTCCCCACTGGAGTCGCACGATGGAGAGTCTTCGAGAGAAAAGAAGTAGAGCCGCGCATTGAAGTCACCACATCCCACCAAGAACTGACTCGTCCAGTGGTCTGACTCACACCCCTTTCTCCTATCCGTTCACAGATATTGGGGGAAAATTCACGCTAGCTAGCCATTTCTCTAATGACCATTCGTCGATGCCGACAAGTTTTGATCCGATGGTGAGATTTGCGCAGAGTTCAGCCGAGAGTGGGGGAAGTTCCCTTTTAACTCTCCATTTGTCAACTATCCGCCCAAATCAACTGGTATCTGACCAGCAAACCTGGAGAGTTTCTGTCGATACTGTGTTATAGGCGTTGATGATCCACGGGAGTGCAGATCTCTGAAATGGGGCCAATACTCTCACCCAGCAAACACACTCAGGCAAAACTTCCGATGTTAGTGCCTTTGATGGACTGGAAGTGTTGGCTGAAGCCCCACCTCTCACCTACATTCACCCTTAAGTGCTTGTGCTTTTCAAGAAGGAGCTTCTGCCGTCCAGGCCGTTTTGTGCCTTTAATGTGGTCCAAAAATCCCATTTTGTATCTAGTTGTCCCCGCCATCTCGGCAAGCCCATGGTTGTTATGGGCAAAGAATGGTTGAAAAAATTAACAATACGCAGTATAATCGCAAATACGCCAGGTTTCGTATCGTTTTCTAGGTATTATTACGTCCTGGGTCGAATGGAATGAGTATCAGACGTGTACAACTGCGTATAGGGAAGTTACAGTAATTATAGTGAGCCAATATCAACTAATTGAAAGAACTCGCAAGAACTACAGCGGAAGTCAGTGTTTCGTCGTTGGTACTCTCTCTCTCCCGTCTCATCAAAACCACCTGCCTGCTCGACTCCCAACGTGCCAGTTGCTGAGGGTTCCCTCGGTTCACGGTTCCCCGTCCCAATTTGCCCAACTGGGCGGAGGAAGGTTAGGGCCACTTCCTCCGCACACCCCTACATCGGATTATAAATGCCTACAGACGCTTAAGGGCGCCTGGCGGCGCGGGAATATTTAGTTTCCGTAGTTCCATTGTAGTCAGGTCATGTTTCGTATGGTTTACTAGTATTTTGCGATGCTGAATCGAATGGGATGGGTCTCGGAGCAGGAATACTAGGTCGTTGATGAGAATAATAAACCGGTGTGTTATAATTTTCAGGGTTTTTTCCTCAGCCACCTGTATCTTAACATGCTCACTCCATTGGGTGACGGTGCAGAGCGCATGGTGTTATAGGCCTACACCCTGCAAATAAAAAAGGGGGGAAACCGATAAGCTCCACCGGTTGCGCGATAAGCCTCTCATTTACCTCGGACAATAAAACTGACTGCATTGGCAATAAAAGTACAAAACACTTATTATCAACGATCGTCAAATATTCAATTCTATTGTGGCGATCAATTCCCGAAACTATCGCACGTGCTTCACCTAAACGCTTAACGACAATTCCGCGCAATCGCCCGGAAACACCGCGTTATAAAAAGGGAGACGTTCTCCGATTCCCTTTACAGTCGCGACGCTTCATTTCGATCGCACGATGAGGTCTCTAGGAGCATTCTTCACGCTGTTGGCAGTTTTACTGGCCTACAACCCCTCTCTCGTCGAGTGCACTAGAATCATCGAAGGCACGCCTGATGTCAATCGTCACGCGAGTTTGGTGTTCGATGTTCTACGTACTGTGTTTACATACATGTTTCATTGGATATCGAAGCTCATCTTGCCGATGATATTTCCCTTTGTAGAGCTTATTAAGAAGAGGTGGGCGTAGGCATTGTTTACATGCGCCGCTCAACGAAAGTGAATCGTCATTTATTCTTTATTCTATTTTTGTCATTCAAAATACCTTTGACAATAAAGAAAAGTTACGAATAAATCGTTCGCGACCTAATTTCCTCTGTGCAGCAAATGAACTTTTGCATTCATGACCAGCGACATCCAGACTTCGAAGACTTCAAATTTAAATACAGAACAAACAAACCAAAGGGGTTGAAAGCCATTTTTGAGACGGGAATAATCAGCGCATCAATCACTCCTCAATTATGAGTAAGGAAAACACCACCTTTGACAATCTTGAGGCCAGTTTTATCGGTTAAAGCGCGTTCTGAGTTTGTATGAGTTGAAGTTTCCATAAATTCAATTTGAAGCATCTTGTTTTGTGCGGTTATCTTCAGAAGCGGATTGTCTTTATGAACGACCTGCGCAGAGTGAATAGCAAGTAGGCAACAAGTAGATAATAATGTCGAGCGTCAAACGTTTTCTTCGTTATTTATTGCGATTCTTTCGTGTTCTGCTCACCTCCGACAGACCAGTTTTGAAGGATGGTGAAGCCCGTGGTTTTCTTTCGCGATCCTTATCGACTGATATACAACCGGCAAAGTCTCTTCAAAAAGTCGGCGGTAGCGTTTTAATGAATCGCGCTCGGGATTGTAGACGTTAATCGAAGCGACCTCCAAATCAAGAGGAAAAGAAGGCAGGACGAGAACATTGAAGACTGAAAGCTACACTTCTTCGACGAGACGAGAGCCGGGCTTCGACGATTCTTCGAGAGACACTTAAAACCCTCTTAATTGCTGTCAGATACTAATCATGTCCGTTTTAGGAGTTGCGTGCCACCTTTTTCTTTTTTCGAATTCCGACCAATTGCTCAACGCCAATTTGAAACTCGGAGTTGCGCAAACAATTATCGTTTTTCCAGGGTTGCGGGTTGATTCTGCTTCGAATAATAAATTGAGCCATTTGCCCGAGAAAAAATGGGGCGTAGTGCGTGTTTGGCGTAATGAGGCTTCAGTCGTGACCCAAATTCTGACTCGTACGCTACGCGAGACGATCTCAAAAGTGAGGGTCGTGTAGCTCGAAAACGTGTTGCCTAGGAAGCTCTAGCGTTCTTGATGGCCTCCACTTAACGCCCCTTTCATAGGTCCCACCTCTGGTGTAGGGGGACTCTGAGAAGGCTTTGATTCGGTATGGGTAGAGGGACTCATACATAGACTACACACATACAAATTCTCACTAGGCATCACGAAAATCATCCACTCATACCTAACAGATCGCCACATTCAAGTTAAGGTAAATGGCTCAGTTTCATCGAGGCGGTTGATTCCTGCAGGCGTCCCTCAGGGATCAGTCTTGTCCCCCATACTCTACAACCTGTACATTTCTGAGACCTTTGAGAACTTACCACCTCACGTTCACATAGCGGGCTTTGCGGACGACCTGGCGCTTTATACGTCGAGTACGTCCATAAATAAAGCGACAGGCCGACTGCAAAATGCCGCCCATCAGGTCATACAGAAACTGGAGAGATGGAAGGTCAAGATCAATGCTGCCAAAACCGAAGCCATCCTTTTCACAGCCAAACAAAAGACACCACAGTTCATTACGATCCGAGGCAACAAAATTCCCTTTTCCAAATCTGTCAAGTACCTGGGGGTTTATTTGGATAAACGGCTATCCTTTGGAGACCACATTAAGGAGGTCAACAAAAAAGCCCTTGGGAAACTTGGCAGATACTGCAAATTTTTGACATCACTATCACTGAGCACACCATTGAAACTCCTCATTTACAAAGCCATCATCAGACCCACAATAACATACGCGTGTCCTGTCTGGCACACAGCGGCATCCACTAACATACACAAACTACAAGTTACACAGAACAAATGCCTCCGGATCGCCACAAACAGCCCTTTCCGCACAAACACAGTACGGCTACACGAAGTCCTCAACATGGAACACATATCAGATCACATCACACGCATCACACAATCATACACACACAAACTTGCCTCACACCCTAACCCACTAGTGAGAAACCTGAACACCCTTAGGAGACCTCAATGGAGGAGCGCAAGGCGAGGGCGGCGGTTCTGAGCCACTCTTGTAAATAATTGTAAATATTGTACATATTGTCAAACTGTGTGAATGGTCGAATGTATTTAATGGGTGAATAATGTATGACTGTGTGTAAATATTTAGTTGTAAGCAACACTTACTTAAGATGCTAGGTTTTCGCCTTTAAAGTTTCCTAGCTATAGTTTTATGTTAAATGTATACTAATTAATGACTGTGACCCATATACCCCTTATGTTTACGCAAGAGAGGCAGCCATATGCTGATATTGTTAATCAATATTATGTAATTTAATTATTATTATTATTTTTACGTGTAAATGTTATGTCAATAAACTATTTGGAAAAAAAAACCCCCCTCTGGTGTAGGGGTTATGACTCTGCGCTACGAGTCAGTTGACTCAGGTTCTAACCTAGGCCCTGCGACCAAAGCTTTTAATTGAATCTGAATACTTCTACAGCTGATGACTCTGAAAAAAGCGTTGCCTCTCCCTTTTAAAGACTTGGAGGTTTTATGCAGTTAGAACAGTGAACAGCATATTCATACCAATGGCCAATGTACAAACTGGGAGTGTGGTTCTGCTATATAAGTTGAGTAGTTCTAGCTCACACAGTGGGTTGGGTAGCAAATACGTTATCCACCGAATAGTAATTGGATTAATACTTGATAATTGCAGTTATATTGGAGAACTTTTATCACCACAAAAAGGGAACTAGTGCGTGTCAAGGGCTCCGTATTAGGATTATACCTTCACGAGAGGCACAAGTGAATTACCAGCACAAACGCCTCTCTGAGCTTCACTAAATGGAACAGATCGCTTCGTCCTGGTACAGCTCACCAATTTAGAGATAGCCATAGAGAATTCAGGTAGTGATCAATATATCCCTTGCGTGATTTTTCAATTCCAGTTACTCACATTTAGGGTTTCTTCATCATTCATCAGGTCAAGGAGGAACTTTCATGATATATAAGTATTGACTAGTTGAAAAGACAGGTCTGTTCCCTTAACAAAATGGCTGTTCCTTAACACTGACAAGGGAGTCGCGCATGCGAGAGTTCAGGGAATCACTCAATCAATCAATATCCACCTAAACCAGACTTGTGGACGTATGGAAAGTAGTCATTTAGCCCGTTAGAGTCTTTGCGCTCGAAGATATGACCCTGGGGATTCCATATTACCAATCTGGTTTCCCCCCGCCATCTAACTATTTACTTGGGTGGCAAGGTTCAAATGGAGAGATCAACTGTGACCACGTTTCTTTGCAAACTGACTAAAATAGTTATAGGCTTCCTTAGTAGCAGCCGATGTTGGTAGATTTGCTGCTCTTCCAACCACGGTCGCTCACTGTTGTAGGGACTACGGTAGAACAGCGCGTGGTCTCGTTTCCACCACACTGGAGGGGCAAGACGTGCAGGATGGAGAGTCTTTGAGAGAGAAAAAGTAGCCATGGATTGAAGTCGACCTATCATGTAAGGAACTGGCTCCTCCACTTTTCCCCACGGCGTTCATGTGGGGGAAAAACTCATGCGCGTCAAGTTCCTTTGACGAGGATTCCCATCTCGCAGCTCATTCATCGAACGCATTCATCGAAGTTTACATTGAAGAAATCTGCATGGATCTCTTCATGCATCTTCATGCATCTCTTCATGCGTAAGTGGGAGCTCTGCATGCATCTCTGGGGGCAGCCCAGATTGGGGGGAGCTCCCACTCTCCACTTGTCAACTATGCTACTAGTAACTGACCAACAATCACTCGGAGTCGATGCTGTCTTCTAGGCCATTTTGGTTCACAGTTACGTAGCTCTCTGAGATTGGGGCAATATTATCATTTGATTGTCTGTGAGCTTGCTACCCCAGACAACAGGGCAGAAGCCAATCACGCTTAGGTAGGCGTGATTGGGCCTTATACATAAGGATAGTGTCACAGCAACACACTCCCCACGTGGGCTTCCTAATTGCTGCTACCTCAAACACACTCTTGGTCTCTCTTCTGGTCTTTTAGTGCCCACGGCCTTAAGATGTTTAGTGGACAGACGTACTAAGTAAGAAGTGTGAGGCGGGGGAGCTTTTTTTCACGGTTTTCGAGCAGAGCAATCAAACAAGATGGCGAAGTGATTGACGCTGCCAACGAACCGTGAAGCCCGCTACCGATCCGAAGCTCTTGACGTCTTCAACTCCACTTCCACCGGGCTGCCCGACTTTTGGTGGGGGACGAGTAAACTCGCGAGCCGCGAAATTCGATTAGTCCGTCGATCTAGGGATTTATCGGTGCAACTTTTCGCCTACGAAAGGATTGAAGGCTATTGAAATGTAAACGACCGTTAATTTATAGCCTCGCCTCGTCGGGTTTTCACGAAGTAACGATTATCGTGTGCTCCTCGTTAGCGGTACATTGTGGGTTCTGCCGAGGGAGAGTTTGAGATATTGACGGACGTGTAGAGGGCATTACGAGCCTGAATTTCCCTGCAGATTGGCTCACACGTGGACGACGCCTCCGGCGGCCCGAATCGGGGAATGAGGATTGCTCCTTTTAACATCTGGCCACTCTTCGAACGCGCTACTTATTTCCTTCCAAATTCTCGAAAATTAGATATAAATAACGCTCCCGCTAAAAAAGGGGACACGAGTTTGTGAGGTGTCTTTTGAGAAACCAGTTCTCACAATATCACCAGCTCGAACAACGTATGCAAATATTCATTGGAGCTCGTTGGAAATGATATTTGTTATGCGGAAGCTACACCTGCAACATTCGCACGCGTAACACCCAATAAACTTCGTCAAAGAACTGCTGGTTTTGCCAGGAGTTAAGGGAGGGTGGAGTAACAATCAGCTGGCATTAATTAAATTCGGCTTCATAACAACCGTGCTAAACGTGATGCCACGCAGACACTTCGTTTATGAAGAACAAACACGTAAATATTCCGATTTTAGCTAATTTTCATGAAAAAGAAGCAGTTAGCAAACATTTAAAAAGTTAAAATTTAAAAAACGGTCAAACGTGCGGTAAACTGAATTATTGTAGGAATGCGGTCAATGAAGAATTGGATGAGTCAATACGCGATCATTTTGATGAGTCCAAGAGTCAACGCAATGAATACTTCGTGTGTAAGGTTGAAACTGCAAATAGTGAAGAAAAAGCTTGGTTTGCGGAGATGGTGATAAATGGTAAGCACGTAAAGGATCAATTGGACACCGGAGGCCAGGTACTGGGGGTCGTGTGGAGAACTAAAACTAAAATGTTGCGACAAAACGGTATCTGCAGGGGATCTGTGAAGGGCACCATCCGCTAGCTGCAGGGGTATTACGGAATTCAGTAATCCAGCAGCATAGGTTTCATCAAGCATTGAAAGGGGAGATGTGCTGTGGGTGCGTCGAGGGCACTTCTGTGGAGGAGAGACCGACTCTGGATGTAACTTCCATGGAATGTTTTTGTTCCATTTCTTCTGCTTCACATAGCTTCAACGTATCAGACGAAGAGGAGTCAGGTAATGCACCACATTTCCTTTTTGTTGTTCGTCTCTAGGTGTCTCTACTGTTTTGTTTTCTTTCCTCTGTACTCCCCAGCAGTTTGGGTGGTTCACGAATTGTCTTTCCTCCGTGTCTTCATTCGTGATACCTGCGGGATATTGGCCCTGGATCAGCAAGAATCGTCCTTTTCTGACTGAGCGCTGCCCTGGCGAATTGAGCAATCCTCCAGTTTTCCTCTTAATGCAGCATGGAGTGGACGAATGCGTGTGGCGTGAGCTGACCAACTGTGTCTTCAACTTGGCGCTGCCAGCTTGCCTTCCATATGGAAAGCGTCATCCACCATTCCCCAGCAGTGCCGGCAATCGGGGCTTGCAGCCTTTCCAATTCGGGGGACAAATAAGCTCTAAATGCTTCATGTCCCGTTAGGACTTGGGTGAGGTAGAAATCCAGCTCACTGTGGCAACGCCCGAGCCACGGGCCTAGTGCTGGAATCAGCTGACTAGGCCCCACTCGTCTTGCCACCTCCTAAGAGTCACAACCCTTTTTCTTCTCTCCTGGTGGCCACCAACTCTGGTCGCCCTCTTGAAAGGTACAGCTTCCGCTCAGCTGCCAGTGCACGGATCTGGATAACACTCGCCACCCCTAGCACTGCCTCCTGAGAAACTACGGTAAAAACGAGCAATGCAGAAGGCGCTCCTCCACCCACTTCCTGTGGTAGACAACCCCCCCCCCATACCTCTGCCGCATATAAGAGAACACAACTCTCATGAGCACCCCCGTTGTCCTCGCGGCCCTGTGGTATTGGCCATCAAGCGAGAAAGAGCCTTTGTTACTGCAGCAGCTTTATTTGCTGCTTGCAAATGTTGCCCACTGGGCATCTTTGGTAGCAGCGACGGCAAGAATCGGAAATATGAAATAACAATACTTTCTGCCGATAGAATGATAGGAGTGCTTTCTGTTGCTCTTGCTTCCAATTCCGCCCCGTCTGATGCTATAATTTTCCTTTTTCTGGTAGTATTCTTCCAGTTTCCAAAATAGTATTATAGTTACTCATAGGTGGAACTTCCAGGACTAATCTCAAAGCATTCCCGTGTTCAGAAGGAGCATATTGAGCCCCTTGGGCATTAAGGTGGTTGGAACTGAGGAAAAGAGTAGATTCTCTCTAGACTTCCCAGTTCTTGTTGCCTCAATTACCAATCAGATGGCTCTCCTGAGTTGAAGATCTTCGTAAATAATTGGATTGCTTCAAGTGTCGTCATCAATGCTCCCAGTTGACGTTCAATTGTGCCTTTTGCAGGCTCAACCGGGTCCAACCTCCATCGTGATCATTTTCCCCGACTTTGTCTGCCGCGAAGTTGTTTGCTTTCCTGACTGGATCTTTAATGGATTTATCGTGGCTTGTGCCTTCATAATGATCGATTCCAAAAACGCAGCTCAGGCAAGTTTGCTCTCGGGCAGCCGAAGAAGTCAGTTACGTTTGGGCCTATTTAGACCGACCAGTTTCCATCTAGCGACACCAACTCGTCATTTTTACATCTTCGCCGCCAGCTTTTGAGACGTCACAACAACCAATCTGTGCGAGGGCGTCTTCCAGCGAGGTTCAGGGATCCCGAAGTGCTGCTGGACTATTGAGATCGAGAAAGGACTGAATTTCACGTTTCGTTTCCTAATTAGTGGGGGAGAACATTGTATCTTCAATAACGACAGCAACTTTGTGCAACGCATACGCTCAAATACATGTTTTAACCTTCATTGATGTGTGTGCTTTTCTTTACTTCTTTCTTCTTTTCAATAATAGAAGATATAACACATAATCACACCTTGCTATGATTTATCAACTACAAGGTAAAGGCTTCCTAAGAGCGATAGCAACCCAGGACACCCTTCCATCTCAAAACATCCGCTTACAACCGCGTCAAGACGTATAACGAGGCGACCACACTCGCCTGAAAGACTAATGAACTTAATCCCACGAGTCAATTTGCCCGTTTCTTCTCGTCAATACGAGCCATTCGATCCTCGCAGAATATCGCCGAGGATCACGGGAGGAGGATGTCGAAACCCGAACGTCTTTAGCGAGTAACATTAGTTGGCGGGACAAATAACGAAAATCGTGAGGCCGAATAAACGGAATTATTCCTAATCAGTTTCGGACTAACTTGAAAAAATTCTTCGGAAGGTCGGTCCGCGCGAGTTTGAACTGAACCGACCTCGTTTCACGGATATTCAGCGCTATTGCGGGGGCGAGTGAGTCACGTAACCGGCTACGCAAATGTGAAACACATGTTCAACTAGAGCTCTGATGAAATCCCGGGCTTTTTCTCGGGCGAGGCATCAAAACGCAATTAAGCCGGAAGTGAACGAGTGTAATTTGCGAGTCTGGTAATTGAGAAATTTCTTCTTCTTTTTTTCCGCCCGCCGAAGAAAATTACTTTTGAACGTAATTGAAGAGTGCATTTTCGACTTCACCTTCGAACCGTCTTGTGCGGCGAAGTTATCTCATCGTTGCAGTTTCTCAGGGCGCCTGGATATACTCGAGAGTTTGGAAACCCACACGGAGCTCGCCATGGCATGATAGTGCCAAAGTACAAAGTGCAACCAGAAGGGAACCCATGGAACAGCGAAAGTCGTCCGCTTCAGTCTCCTAATGGCATCAACATCCACGCAGATGGGAACTAAAACGCAGGTCACCGCGGCCAAAATAAGATTGAGCAAAATCCACCTAAAACTAACTATAGCTATCATAGTGATCAAAACACCAAATAATGTATGGCTCAAAGCCCGTTGAAACGATTTTGATTTAATTTTTCTTATAAACAGCTCCTAATAAGACGGCCAAGAAACCAAGAATACCAAGAAAACTCTCATTTGTGGGAACCTGACGAGAAAAGCGCAATAAATTACCGTACATTTCGACGAAAACCGTGTTTGTCGATTTTCCTTATAAACTCCGCTGAAATGTTACTAGAACCTTCAAAAAATATGGCGCGCAAGTCCAATCCAATGCCTATACAATGAGCGTTTAAAAGCGCTCGTAAGATGTACAGGGGCTACTCCAGAAATTCCAGAATTACAACTACCGCCGTTTCACGAAATACCATTTCTAAACGTTTTCGCTCGATAACTCTTGAAGAGTGATTATTAACCTTTTCAAAAATATCTGGTGCGTTGCAACACACAACTTTCCTTAGCTCTACAACAATTCACTTTGTACATGGCTAACTCTATTTAATCAATTCATTTATCACTCAGTTAATTTGAACTTGGTCAAACAACACGTCACAGCAGCAGGAAGCGGTAGCGCTTACAGTTCCAGATTTTATTGTGCTGCTCGTACTCATTGCAGGACCATTATTGAGCAATTGGTACACAGATAATTAATGAGGCTGTAAACACATTTTTTGAAGAAGGTTAGTCATTACTTTTGCAGAGTTATTGGGTAAACACTTTTAGAACTGGTAGTAAGCGAAACAGCAGTAGTTGATATTCAGGAATTCTGGAGTAACCCCCATGTATCTCGTGAGCGTTTTTAAACACTCACCCTTTAGGTGTTGGATTGGACTACAATACCAATTTTTTTTTACATTCTACTAACATTCCAGCGGAGTTTATAAGGAAAAAACTGCGCGAAAAACGCTTTTGGTCGAAAATTTTGATGCTTTATTGTGCTGCTCTCGTTATTTTCCCACGAATTGGAATTTTATGGTATCATCGCCCTATTTAGAGCTATCAATATAATAAATGTAATCAAAATCGTTAGAGCCGTTTTTGAGAAACAAAATTTGGTGTTTTGATCACTATGATAACTATAGTTAACTTTCGGTGGATTTTGCTCATACCCTTATTTTTGCGTCCCATGGTAACTTGTAGGCTAGACATCAAGTTTCAGCTGATTTGGTACGGTTGTTTTCTCTAAAAACCGCGCTAAAATCGAATTCGTCAAACGTTTTGGTAATTTATTGTGCTGCTCTCGTCATTTTCCCATAAATGGGAATTTTAGAGTATCATTGCCATATTGAGAGCTACCAATATAAAAAATTTAATCAAAATCGTTAAAGCCATTTTTGAGAAAAAAAATTATTGGTGTTTTGATCACTATGATAACTATAGTTAACTTTCGGTGGATTTCGTTCATACCCTTATTTTGGCGTCCCATGGTAACCTGCGGGCTGGATATCAAGTTTGAGTGGATTTGGTACGGTAGTTCTCTCTAAAAATTGTTCACAGACACACACTCACACAGACCATTTTCCCAAATAGTGTTTTTCGGACTCAGGAGGGTCTGAAACGTGAAGATCTGAAGAAAACTCAAAATTTTTTTTCAGCCGATTACATAACTTTCCTTTCTACTTTGTAGAGCCAAGGAATGTAAAAATCGTCTTGACAGCCTCATTAATTCTCTGTGTACTAATTGCTCAATAACGTTCGAGGCATGAGTACGAGCGGCACGATAAATTCAGAGACTGTAAGCTCCACTACTTTCAGTGGTGTTTTACGAAGTTCAAATGAACGGAGTAAAAAATAAATTGAGTTAGTTGAAAAACCGTGAACGTAAGTGAATTGACGTAGAGTTAAGGAAGTTGCGCGACGCACCGCACCTGATATTTTGTCGTACTTTCCCCGTAAATCCAGTGACTAAAAATACGAAGCATCGTTTACTCGATAAACATGAAACAAGTTGGGAAAACTCAATAAATTTTGGAACATTGCCAGTTTCCACGTAGAACTCGCGTAATCAGAGTGAAATGACATTTTGTACGAGTCGCTAGAACGGTACAAATAGTTGAGTGCACGCGAGGCTGTGGAAAGTTGTGCGATGCGCCATACTTTTGTTAAGCCGACGTTTGTTAACCCTCCAGTGGTGGACCCCGGAGCGCGGCGCTCCTTTGTCCCATTCTTCGAATACTGTGATTCACAGCGGCTCTCCTGAGGGCTGTGATTCACAGTTCCTTCCTAGAAAACCCCCTCAAGCAGGACCGCAGCCTACTCACCATTCCTAACCCGCTCAGGAGCTAGTATGCCTCGCGTGTTTGCACGAAACCGTGAAAGTATCAGATCACTCAGCCCTTTGTGTATTCAGAGACGATTTTTCATCAGAGATCTAGCGATTTCACTCATTCGCCCTTTTCAAGAGATCAGAGAAGATACTGTTGGCATTCAAATCCCTTTGCGAAGAGACAGAAGACGCCAGCTCGGAAAATCTAGCCCAGTAAAATGAGCACGAGCAGCACCAGCAGACGGTGCATCTGATTCAGGATGCCGAAGATTATGCGATTACTGCCCAAATGAAAAGAAACGAAAAACATTGAAAAGATGCCAAAAGTGTATGGCAGCTGTGTGTGGTGAACACGACGTTATTTGCAAACCAGCTTGCGGTTACGTCCGTTCCGAAGAAAGCGACGAGGCTGACGATGAAGATTTTGATGTTTCTGAGTAGAAGACAACATTGTTGAAGTCCCTGCTGAAACCTTCGAGTGTTTTATACTAGTCAACTTTTGATCACTCAGTTATTTGTATTTCAGAGTTTAGCAAAACCTATTTTTACCGTTACATATTTCTGAGTTAATAAAAAACTGTTTTTGCCATTATGTTTTTCATTGAACACCTTTAGATACACCAGGAGATGAATTGAATATCATCAAGGCTCGGAAAAATGCGATTATTCGTCAGAGCGGTGCCGTAAACGAGATATTGTCAATTATGCCAACTCCGTAAGAGTGCTCCCGTTATTTGTGCGACGCTCGTCGGATATTTTCAGCCGACGTACGACAATAATACCTTCGAACGTTTCGCGGAAAGTAAAAAAGTAACGTCGGCGGTCCGTTATCTCCCCGCCGACCGAAAAGAGTAGTCTTCGCAAGATGCTGCACCGATAGCCGCTCTCTCCGGAACCCGCAGCATCATTAATCTTGTCTCCCTCCTCATTGTCCAGTCGGCTGGAACCTTCTGGGGACGTCCTTTGGCGAAAGACCTTCCCGCGATCTAATTTCGTCGAGGATGAGGTTTGCCCTTGAACCCCTCCCTCGCAAAACCCCCTCGACCGAAACCGGTGGGTGCACTTTCTTTCGTCCAGCTCATCCTCGACAATTGGCATTCAATGGTCGGGAGAGGGCTGAAGACCTTCCAAGGACATAATAAAAACCCGTTTTGGGGAGACGACGAGCCTAATTTCCCGGCTCCATTTAAATTGAGCGCGGTCGTAGGGGGGGGGGGGGGGGAGGAGATATTTTGATGAATATATAAGGCAGTTTGCGTGGCTCTTATTTCATCTGATCGAGCTGTCGAACTTTTTGCAGAATTTATGTCGTCGTCCTCAAAGTGCATTTTTTTTTTTGTATTTTGTATTCCAACGGCTGGAAGATGCAACTTTCCAGACCCGAAGAGCCCAACTTTTATGATTCACCGGACGCATTCAAAATTATACGCTCATTTTTCAAATGACGCGAACCCTAACGAGTTTGATCGAAATTTGCTTATCAGCTGGCGGACGTAACACGATGAACCGGACAGACCCTATCGAATTCTACCCGTCACTCCAAACACCGTTCCCTGCAAATATCACTAGCTCAGGATAGGTTCGCGACCCTATTTTCGCAGAAAGAGGATATTAATTTATTCGAAAATCACCAATAATTTACGCACCTTAAATAAATAAAAGTATTACCAGATTTGCAGACAAAATACAAGTGGAGATTCCTCGAAGGATGACTTATCTTATATCTTAGAAGTTTCGACTATAGGGGCAAAACTATTTTTAATGATCAAAAGTTTGTAGACCAGGTACCGTTAATTAGCTTGAAGAGGTTCAAATTAGAATTAAAAAGAAGAATTAGTTCATTTAAGGTAAAAATAAAAACTTGAGGACTTTTCTGATTAAGGTATAGAAACTTTGTTTACATTAAGGAAGCGGTCTTATATTTAGTTTTCTTTAGGGTTTATGTATGATTTTTTTTTTTTTTTTTTGTATTCTACTCCAACCCCTATACAAGTTCTCTTAGAGGGGTTGTAGCATTTAATAGTGTAAGTGTATAATTTTTGTCAATAAATGCAATTTGAAAAACAAAAAAAATATCTACGTCAATTCACTTTTTACATGGTTTTTTCTACTTAATCAATTCATTTATCACTCAGTTCATTCGAACTTGGTCAAACAACGATTACGGCAGCAGAAAGAGGTAGCGCTTACAGTTCCGGAATTTATTAATTTATTGTGCTGCTCGTACTCATTGCAGGGCCACTATTGAGCAATTGGTACACAGATAATTAATGAAGCTGTAAACACGAATTTTTTTAAGAAGGATAGTTATCACTTTGGCTGAGTTATTGGGTAAAAACGTTTAGAACTGGTAGTAAGCGAAACGGCGGTAGTTGATATTCAGGAATTTCTGGAGTCACCCCCATATATCTTATGGGCGTTTTTAAACACTCGCCCTTTAGGTATTGGATTGGACTACAATACCAATTTTTTTAAACATTCTACTAACACTCCAGCGGAATTTATAAGGAAAAAACCAGGCTAAAAAAGCTTTTCGTCGAAAACTATGATAATTTATTGTGCTGCTCTCGTCATTTTCCCACGAATGGGAACTTTATGGTATAGTTGCCTTATTGGGAGTTATCAATATAAAAAATTTAATCAAAAGCTTTGGAGCCGTTTTTGAGAAAAAAAAATATTTGGTGTTTTGATCACTATGATAACTATAGTTAACTTTCGGTGGATTTTGTTCATACCCTTATTTTGGCGTCCCATGGTAACCTGCGGGCTGGATATCAAGTTTGAGTGGATTTGGTACGGTAGTTCTCTCTAAAAATTGTTCACAGACACACACACACACACACAGACCATTTTCCCAAATAGTGTTTTTCGGACTGGACTCGGGAGGTTCTGAAACGTAAAGATCTGAAGAGAACTCAAAATATTTTTTTCAGCCGATTACATAACTTTCCTTTCTACTTTGCAGAGCCAAGGAAAGTAAAAATTGTACGATGAATAACGTGACCCGTTGGTAGAGTATGTTTGCGTTGACGGGTCAGAGTTGCCTGAAGAAATAGATGGTACCTAAGAGCACATAATTGACTCTACTTATTGCTACAAGTTTGGCGTGTCTCACAAATTAATTAGGTAGACGACCGAGATCGAAAGGAAAAAAACATAAGTGCTACTGAGTGCTGTTCACGTTCCCGGGGCTCAAATTAATCAGCCAGGCGGAGCGCGTAAATTGAGCGGGTTTCCTAAGAACGACCGGCGTGGAATTATACGCTAAATATATTAGGTACTGAGGGGTCGAGGTTAGGGGTAAGTTCATTCTATGATTGACTACCTTATGCAGCAGTTGGAAAAGGGTAGAGTGTAGGTGGTCATGTGGTTTACTAGCCTTAGACGGTAGTTACTATGGTAGAAAAGGACAAAACCCAAGACGAAAAACACTTTTGCCTCTCGGAAGAGGTCACCGCTCGAATGACGTTTAGGCTTTCCCAGCATTACCTTCAGAATTGCTTTCTGTAAGATAGGCAATCTATTCAAGTTCCTCCCCAGACCAAAGACCATACTGGAGCAGCGATTGTCGAAGAGACAGGTAAACCAGCTTTAAACGTTCTCCGGACAGGCAGATTTTACACAGTAAAACAGTCGTGAGTTTGCAAAGCCTGGAGTATAGGTAGGGACCGTGCTGGTCCCACAGGAGCATCGAATGAACCGTAATACTCAGATATTTGTAAAGGAAAACCCTCTCAAGAGGCCCACAACCGCAAGATCCCCCTGCAGTGCAGGACGTCATAGATTGCCGGTATCGGAGCAACAGCAGGAGGGTGAGGTGTACATTCTGCAGTACCACTTTGGAAAGAGTATCACCTGAGGGCAGGCCTCGCCTCTACAGCGGCAACATGGGTACGAATTTGGAGTTTGACAGCTGTTTTTTGATAACTTACTCAATACGGAGTTGAAATTCGCATCATGGCGCCTTCACACCCACCAACCGACTCCACTCATTCCCTTTTCTTCAACCACTTCAAGCCAAGAGAGACAGAGAGAGAGATTACAGGGAGGGAGCCTTCAGGCGCACAGACCGCAGCGCATCCGATGAAGCTGCGGGACCAATGGCAGTTTGCCGTGGCCACAGAGGGCCCATGTCCCAACTCCCCTTCACGAGCCTGTTGGGAGGCCCGCACATTTTCCCCCCCTATTGCCAGTACCCATTGCCTCACCCCCCACCCGAGGGTTTGGTGGAGAGGGTGCCTGGTTGGGGATCGAAAAGTCCGCTGGTGCTATCCCCGCCTGGCTCGGACAGCCTCACGCCCCAACGCGCCCAGCCACCCCACTTCAAGCCAACCATGCTCCGAACATGTACGTTATCAGATTAGCAGAGTGAATTGATTAGAGTGTTTACAGCCGGACGACTCTCTCACTTCTGCCAACCTAACCTCCTCCGTCAAGACATCCCTCCTCAATGAGGGATTGAGAGAAGGTTCCCTTTTTTTCTTTAGTTTTTTGTTGCTTCTAGCGAACGTTGCTTTCTCTCAGCCCGTAATACAGTGATTCTTTCTGACCTTTTCATCGCTTTCTTTTCTAAGTCGTGCTCGTGTTTGCGTCATCTCTATCACGTTGCCACTAACTGAAGCAGGTGCAGCGGTCAACAGTCCTGCCTCTATTTCCAGGTGCTGCCGCTGCAACGTCGACTAAACAGACGCCAGGGATCGCTGTGTTAAATATAATTACCCGCCCCGGCTACTCCCGACAACACTCTTGAACCTTAATTGGCACTAGAGGCCGATAGTCCTGTAGGAGCGAACCTTACACACAGTGGAAGGCAATAGCTGTTGTGTTTGTTCCAATAAGCCTGCCTTCATCACGCCAACAACAGCTGTACAACAAGTTGGTAAATTAAGAACGATAAAAGAAAGGGAACGAGCAGAAATTATTGGAAAGGTCAGAAGGTCGTAAAAATTGAGCGCAAATCGTAGGATATTGAATAAAAATTGTAATGTAGAAGCCACTGGTGAACTGACAAATTTTCGAAACCTAGTCAAAGAAGAAATGTAAAAAAAGAATTAAAATGGGATAACTATCATACATAGGAACATAACCATTTGCTAAATTGGGAGCTGCCGAACCTGACACCACCATATCACGTAAATATGCAAATTTATTGAAGCTTTATCTCCATCTATTTTCAAAAACTGAAACCAAACAACTAACCAGATTTTAATGTCCCCATGAACTTTTTCATCTCAATTTTTGGAAGTTGTAAATTACGTTTTTTTTCTTTTCGCTATTTCCTACATTTTTTACTAGGTTTAGTGACGGGCTCAGCAAGAACATTTCCTTTTCAATTTCAGGTAGTTCAACGTTCATTTTATTTGAAGAAATGTCTGCCAACTCATAAACTTGCTCGCAATCTCGTCGTCCAATTTCATCATTCTTTCCAAATCAGAAACCATCAATTCACTTCCCGTATCTCGTCGTATCTACTGTCCTTCTTCACCACCTGGAGTACCAGAACGTATCTAGAATACCTCAAATAAATGGGGAGCCGTTGCCTAAATTACTTATCTTGCGAAGAATGGGACGAGGGTTCAAACTTTAAAACTTTGACAGAGTCGTCCTGATACTAAATCAGTTCCTACACATCACGGTACGTCGAATGTTCATTCGTACCTTAAATCACTAACACAAACGGTGGGTACAGCTTTCGTACAAGTACGCAACCACGAGGGACATTTTATGTCTTTTACTTTAATTTTATTTTATTTGTTTGTTTTTATGCAATGATAACTAAGTTTGATTGTGCTCGTTGATGGTTTCGATATAATGGCCGCGTCAATTGCAATGGACATCATCACTTATTCACTGAGGTTATTAAAACGTGTGATGTTACCAAGCGTTAGATTTTGTAACAGACGTTACCATGCACTTAACCCAACACAAATTTCGTGACGCTTCTCCGTTACATATCCCGCGTAACACCTCCCGCGTTCCATTTTCGAGTTTATGTTGTAAAGTAAAGACATAAAATGTCAAAACGCTGCAAATTGTTATACACGGTTTATTATTCTCTTGAGTAGCTTAACTTAGTCTCACACCTCCAAGACCTTTCCCATTCGACTCAGCGTCCAAAAATACCAGTAAACCATACGAAACATCACCTGATTACAACGGAACGACTAAAACTAAATATTCCTGTCGTCCATAGGCGCATGTAGGTAATTGCGACGTGGCGAGTCAAGCTGGCGGGTGGTTTGAATGAGAAGGGAGAATGGGAGTACAAACGATTACTTACGCGGTCGTTATCGTCCTGCGAGCTCTTTTAATCAGTAGACTTCAGCTCGCTATAATGACTGTGATATCACTATTTTCCTCTAGACCCAGTCGTACACCTCTAAGAATTGTTTCATTCGACCCAGCCTTTAAAAATGCCTAGAAAACGACACCGAACACGGCGTATTTACGATAAAACTGCCGAAATTCCGTCTTTGTTAACTTTTTTTAAACCTTTTTCGGCTTATAACAATCATGGGCTCTGTCCAATCGGATTGCCGAGCAGGCGGGCACAACTAGATACCTAATGGGATTTATGTGAGGAAGAACGGACGTTTTAAAACACGCTATGGACATAAAATGGCCCGTACGGCGGACGGACATTGGAGAATTGGAATTCCGAGGTCTTGAAACGTAACGTATCAAATTTATTTTATAGGGGGGGGGGGGGGGTAACAAATTTACCTGACCGAAAACATAGCTGTATTATTAATCATGGTTCATTATTCATTTCAGTTACCTCACTATTTCATTTAACATATGCGAATGGCCTGGTCCAGGGAAGAGACAATTTTGAGAGACACGAATCGCACTAAACATACAGTCGCGGACAAAAGTCGTCAATTGCTCCTCTAACACCCAATCTCTTCGTTGAAACGGAACTAGCAGGAAAGTCAGTGCCCCGTTTAGGCTGCAACCTTCTTATTACGAGGTTTGCACGACTTCGTCAAGCCGCAGTTGAGGGAAAGGTCGATCACGGGACCCTGCGCAAATTTTTTGGTGAATATTAGCGAGTATTCAAGTTTTGAAAGCATTTCAGCGCTGGGTGGTACGTAAAAACGTAAAAAACCTAATTTTGCTTCATACGCCTATCTCCGTTCACCGTATTTTCATGGAGATATGTATAGAGAAGAAAAGTTTTGTATTGATTAGTAAAAGATAATTTGAAAGTTTAATCAAAATCGTTATAGCCGGTTCCGATAAAAATGCGAAAAATCCTATTTTCTGGTACATCTTCGGTCTGTGCGTGCGTCTGTGAACGATTTTAGATAAAACGACCGACCCAAATCAGTTCGAACTTGATATCTAGCCCGCAAGTTACCACGGAACGCCAAAATGAGGGTATGAGCGAAATCCACCGAAAGTTGACTATAGTTATCATAGTGATCAAAACACCAAATATTTTTTTTCGCAAAAACGGCTCAACCGATTTTGATTAAATTTTTTATGTCCATAGCTCCCAATAAGGCAACTATACCATAAAATTCCCATTTGTCGGAAAATGACGAGAGCAGCACAATAAATTGTCAAAGTTTCCGACAAAAATTTTAGAGCGGTTTTGGTTTATTATTCATTCTGAATAATAACCCTATGTTTTCGGTCACGACAAATTTTGTACAACCCCCCCTCAAAATTTGATACTTTACAAAAAAATTAACGAAACGCAGTATAACGCGGGAACTACAGCGGAAGTCAACGTTTCGTCGCTAGTACTCCCTCCCTCCCGTCATATCAAACTCAATCACCCGCCCGCTCGACTCGCAACGCCCTTTCGACTTGCAATGGGTTCGCTGGAAGCCCCCGTCCCAATTTCCGACAGGGCGGAGAGGAAGGTTAGGGCCACTTCCTCCGCACACCCCTCTATCGGATCATAAATGCCTGCAGACGTTTACGGGCGCCTGGCGCCGGGGGAATATATAGTTTACGTAGTTCCATTGTAGACAGGTCATGTTTTGTACGGCTTAGTAGTATTTGATGCTGAATTGAATGGGGTGGGTCTCGAAGCAGTAATACTAGGTCAAGATGTTCATGAGAATAATAAACCATTGTGTAATTGCAGGGTTTTTGCTTATAAACTCCGCCGAAATGTTACTACAATGGTCAAAAAAATTGGTGTAGTAGTCCAACCCAATACCTATAGAGTGAGCGTTTAAAAACGCTCGTAAGATACATGGGGTTCACTCCGGAAATTCGGGAATTTCAACTTCGTTTCGCTTAATACCATTATTACACGTTTTTAGCTAATAACTCTGCATAAGTGATTACTATCGTGTTAATTGCTCAATAATGGTGCGGGCATGAGTATGGGCAGCACAATAAATTCCGGAACTGTGAGCGCTACCGCTTTTCGCTGCTGTGAAGTGTTGTTTGACTAAGTTCAAATGAACTGAGTAGAATTAGAACGAGCCACAAGTGAATTGACGTAGAGCTAAGTTTTTTCTTCAGGTGTCAGTAAAGTGTTCGAACGTATCAACACTATTGCGAAATCGTCTCTTCCGAACTTGATTCGCTGACGATGCGAGACGTTGACGCTTCGAAAGAAGAAGGATGCGCTCAACGATAAACTTAGTGACGAAAAAGGAATCCAATATAAATAAACCATTACTCAACGCGACAGTTGTTACTAGCTTTGAAAATTTTGTTACACGCCATCCAAGTCTGGAGCGATCGTCCGAACAGACGGAGTCGACGCGAGGGCCTGGCAATTTCTCGCGAGGAATCGATTAATAAACGGACGAAAACGTCGATAATTTTATCTAGAGCTCTCATCTCAAAGCTCTCGCGTTGCGCAAACGAGTCGACTCTCAAAAGCCCCCTCAAGAAGGCAAAACTAGAACGGCTAATCGCGAAAGGAGCCTCGGAAAAATAAAGTGGAACACAATCATTTGAAATGCGGAGAGAGAGAGAGAGAGTGATAGTGACTCCGGGGGTAACTTGGAGCCCCAAGTCTCTCATAAGGCGGCTTTGAAATCTCGTTATTGACGTTCGAGAGGTTTAAGCTTCGGATTTACTTAGATGGAAATGGAGAAGAGGGAATTCGACGAAAGGATTAAAAAAAAAAAAAAAAGACGGAAAACCCGCGGGGGAGCTTCTCGACCTTAGCGAATTTCACCATGAGCCCCTTATATCATATGGGCGTCTACTAAGTTACTGTTAATGGGACATGTTCGCCTCGAGAATTGAGATCCTGCGGCGAAGCCTTTTGTCCGGAGTGACCCTCGCTTCTGTCTGGTCGTAGTTCTCATATGAAACTAATGCCATCAGGTGCGCCGCAACACGCAACATTCCTTAGCTCTACGTCAACTCATTTCATGGAGTACCAACAGGTCATTTGGACACGGCAAAGCTTCACTGCGGCAGAAAACGGTAGCGCTTACAGTTCCCGCATTTATTGCGCTGCTCGTACTCATGCCCTGACACTTATTGGGCAATTGGTACACAGAGAACTAATGAAGGTGTAAACCCGATTTTTTTGAAGTTTGAATAATCACTCTTCCAGAGTTAGGCGGTAGTTGAAATTCCGTAATTTCTGGAGTAGCTCCTGTACATTGCGTGAGCACTTTTATCTGACATTTGGCATTATCTGGCATTTATTTGACGATCCTAGTAACATTTGAGCAGAGTTTATAAGGAAAAAAACCCACACAGACCGTTTTTTGTCGAAAAGTTCGGTAATTTATTGTGCTGCCCTCGTCATTTTCTCTCAAATGAGAATTTTACCGTATTCTTGTGCACTTTTGAGCAGTCCGTGCAAAAAAACTTTATCAAAATCGTAATAGCCGTTTCTAAGAAAAAAAATATTCCTTACACCCATCCCATAACCTGCAGGGTAGAAATCAAGCTTGAGCCGATGGAATTTCGAGTTCTTACAACCTTCCACGTCGTTACATCTTGCTTCTTCGTCTTTACTGTCGAACTGTTGAATACGAATACGAATACGAAAATTTTTATTGACATGAATTGTGTATCAAAATTAATATTAAATCGTTTGAGTAAGGTATGGTTTAAGCACCAATACCAGCATAAATCTGCCTCAATTGGTCTTACTTATAAGTCAGGTGGATCACAAACAGGTGGAGTACTACAATGAGGTAAATTAGGGTAAGGAAAAAATTATTAAACAAAACCTTAAGACGGAGGGTTACATTATATTATCAGTGAAATCTAGGTCTTTGCCAGTACATGTGGAGGGGAAAAACACTTAAATCCGCCTCCTTCTGGGTCTTTGCTTCCAGCAGGGTTTCTGAGGGGCGTTAAGTTGTTTTACTAGCGGATTAGGGTGCGTTCTAAGTTTGCTTGTAAACGAGTAAGCTAGACGATGAATGAATCGCGACAGCATTTCCAGCGTATACGCCCTGTGTAGGGTGGCCACATCCGTGCGCATGGGACTGGCAGTTGCAACGCGCAGGCATTTGTTTTGTGTCGTTTGTAGCTTCTGTAGGTGGGTGAATGCTGCGGTATACCATATGGGAGCGGCATAGGTACCGGTGGTAGAACAGAGCCCTGCGGTACTCCAGCTGAAATTCCCTTTTTGGTTGAGCTTGTCCTGTTGACTTGGACTTGGATGAGTCTGCCCTTGAGGTATGAGTGGATAATTTTGCATATACCCAAGGAGATGTTGGATCTGTACAAGCGGGTGATTAATCCTTCTGCCCAGACTGAGTCGAAAGCTTTCTCAGAGTCCAATAGGAGGAGTGCAGTAGATTTGGCCTGGGACATCTGGAGCTTTATGTGGTCTGTAACTCTTGCGAGTTGATGGGAAGTTGCATGTTGATGTCTGAACCCCATTTGGGACGGTGGGATGATGTTTAGTGCCGTGATTTCCCTCAGCAATCTGCTCAGGATGACTTTCTCAAACACCTTGGACAGGGTAGGGAGCAAGCTGATGGGACGATAACTAGCTGGGTCACTGGGCTTTTTGTTAGGTTTAGGGATGTTGGGAGTTGGGGCATGTCATCACGAATCTATCACCTTAAACCCTACATGTTTCAATCGTAACCTTAACAAACCCATTCATCGATTTTATTTATTTTGTGAAGGAAAAAACTGCGTTAAAATCGTCGAAATGTTTGGTAATTTATTGTGCTGCTCTCGTCATTTTCCTACTGATGGGAATTTTATGGTATTGTCGTCTGATAAAGGGCTGCCAATGTACAAAATATATTCATTCTAACGCAGGTATTTAATTTTAACTTTTAATTTATTTATTCATTGCATCATAATGCATAAAAAATGCCGTAGCAATAAAACTATTAACATAATGACTGATAGTCAAGCGTCGTGCGAGGCGATGAAGAACTACTGCACAATATACAGGCCTCTAGCGGCCTTAGCAGACTCTAACAGAGTTAATGTCAATAGGATCCCTGGTCGTAAGAGGATCACTGGAAATGAGAGGGGGCACCCATCTGGCCAGACTCGGTTCGTCTACTGTACCTATACGGCTACCTCCCTACTATAGGGACATCACGGTCTCTAGCCAAGAGGACTGTGGGCATTCCAAACGGTTTATTTCAGGGCAAACGCACGAGATAAGAAGGAGCCTTCTGATGATGAATAGGATGGGGCAAAGGCGGGGATCGTCACAGGGCGGCGCAAAATGAACACGCACGTGCATGTTATGGGCATAGTTGACACCCCTTGGTGTAGGCGGTGTTGAGAAATCTCCAGTACCTTATTATTACTGCAAATGTTTTGGTTTCAACGAGGTAATTCAATAAATTATTTTTAGTCCCATTCTTTAACAACACTCGAGGTTTTTTTTCTCCTAAAATAAGATTATTCCAGTTCTTGCAGGTCGCATCCTCGTCATTTTTGGTACCCCTGGTGAAGACATGGAAGGGATAATCAGGAAAAGAATCGGCGGATAGTCAGGGAGGCTATCGTAACAGTGGAAGAAGCGATTGCTAGAGGCGATGGTTCAGCCGTCCATCGAAGTTTTGGAATCATGGAGAGCAGAGCGGAACGAATGTTTGCTATTGATGAAGACATTTCGGCAAGGTGTATTGAAGAACCCCGTTGAAACCAAAACATCTGTAGTAATAAGGTACTGGAGATTTCTCAACAGGTGGCGTGTCACACATCCTGACCCAGTGCCCATTAGAGAGGGAGGGGCTTTCTGGTCTTTGGTTCTACTTCTCCTAACGTGGGCAAAGAGGGCTCTTGCTGGAAATACCTGGCGTTCCTTAGACGACCTGGGAGACATTTGGCCTGGAACAATATTTCTTCAGGCCACAGTTTTCATCTCAATTTTGGAACAGTCAGAGAGCTATACATCGTCAGGGATGTATGACGTTTTTTGCCAGCTATTTGACGTTTTGAGTCAGCGCCTTCCCAACATTTTCAAAACCCCTCGTAACTAATTGTAGCAGGAGTGGGATGTATCTTTGCACGACTATCAGCGGACATGCCCTCCAATGTGACGTGTATATTCATTAAGCATGGTCCCTGCTTAGTCTCCGCAAGTCCTTGCAAAACAAAAGAGGAAAGCAACGCTACTGTAAAAATGGGAGTACAGGGCACTGCACTGGCAATGGCGACAGCGACAATGGAGCAATCACCTTGGGCTCTCTTGAGTCATGCGCAGGTACATCGAAAGAGATACGAGCGGAAGGGCTTATTGGGAGCCCCCCCCCCCCATACACTGCTCCGTCTGGGCGCAGTACAGGCTGGGACGTGTGCGCTGGCCTGAAAGAGGCTCATACAGGAAATAGCGGGCGTTCCGTAGGAGGCTAGGCATGGACTTGTAAGACATTGGACTGGCACAATAGATCGTTAAGCCGCCGTGCTCAATATAAATCTAACTAAACAGTCATTTCAATCGGGTGCCCTAGTTTATTTCTAATACGAAAAATAGAAACTATGTTGTACATCAAGTTTCGTTAAGCTGAATCCGCGAAAGAGTTTTTTTTTGAGTAACGAAGTATTCAGAATTCGGTCGAGAAGTACTTTTTTTGGAGGCAGAGAAGCAATAAATTGTGAGAGTTACGGAGGTGACCAAAATGAAACAACCCTAATCACGTCGTTCGCCGCTCCAAGGTCTCACAAATATGTCCCCGTCGACGCGTTCGATTTAGTTGTGGGCCCGTCTTGATTGGCGTTTTTCGTAGGCAGCGCCGAAGTGTGGGCACACGCGAGATCGACAATAACGACCTAGAAGTCGGTTCAAAGTTGAGGTACGACGCAATTGGAAGGCTCAACAAAATTATCGTCTTTTGAAATCGACCTACGTTAGAGAACTTTCGAGGCGATTGAATCGGTAAGGGAGTTCGAGGAGATTCATAAAAAGTCCGAATTCGGGCGTCCAGACGGTTGGCTTCCGCGTAACGATCTGCTTAATCAGTTTGGGCTAGACCACAGCTCTGTCAAGGATCTCCAATCAGCCTATAACAAAAGCTACAACACTGAAACTGGTCGATTCGTGTACTGGATGACGTCAGAAGGACAATAAATGAGCGAGGAGTCATGGTTTTCGTTAGGATCGATTTCAGCAGGGCGTTCGACCTTTTGAGATACGATCTTCTGGCAATTTTAAAATGAATTGGCCTGTTACAAAAACCAGGTGTGCTGATTAGGGCACCAGATGGTTTATTGTCTTCGTGAAGGGTCCGTGAGGTCTAGGCAGACGTTTTATATGTTTATAGGTTCACTAGCAGGCGTGTTGCAGCACTGCTCTTGCGGAATGTATGTCGATGAGCTATTGGGGCTATAAGGAGAACTGCTGCGGGGGATTTACTGATTAAGTTAGGCTGCCAGACTGCAGAAAGATTTGCTGACAAGATCCAAGAGGCTGGTGATCAGGGCGTGGTCAGCACAGTCATATTTC
This sequence comes from Pachypeltis micranthus, assembly GCA_020466155.1. NCBI lineage: Eukaryota > Metazoa > Arthropoda > Insecta > Hemiptera > Miridae > Pachypeltis > Pachypeltis micranthus. Next base: position 23,725,825 of record CM035778.1, read on the forward strand.
TGACATATATTTAGATTAGGGATATTGACAGCGCAATGACTTTGCAGGATATCCTGGCAGCTCTGTAACAAGGCCTTTAGCGAGAGGGAGTGGGTAAAAATGAGGTGTTCTTGACGTATACTGATACGAAGGATCGAAGAGCCGTTGTTAACAAGGAAGCCAAGGCTGCTACTCTCCTCTTGGGGAAGGGTATGGTAAGAAACGGATGTGCTGTCCGTCCTAGGGGGGATGTGCTGACCACAGACATAAGAACGGGCCCTTCTCTGCTACTGCTGCAGGAAACAAGAAGCGGGAGTGCACAAGACCTGATGGTGCATGCTCTGCTCTGTCCGGGGGGGATAGATGATGAGGTGGCCCATCTGCATCGTAGGGGGAAGTGCAGGGTGTTTAGAGAGGCTCAGGAGGAGGCTGGTAGTGGCAGTCGATGACAGTTACCATCCTCCAGGGCAACCTTAACCAGAGCACAACCACGGGGGATCTTTGGCAGCAGTTTCGTGGGTTCATTTGCAGTGTTAGAGTGAGCCATGTAACCAGCCGTCCCACTGGTTCAAGTACAAGCATGGCTCTGCAGCTATCCGAGCGGCCTCGTATGTCATCTTCTCGTACCTGAGATGGGAAGGCTGTCGGCCCACAGTGGTCGGCTCCCACCGAAGGCATTCGAAGGAAAACTGGAGGTGCATAGCTCAATCTGCCAGGGCAGTGCTCGGTCAAAAGAAGCTGGAGCCGGGGCCAGCATCTCACAGGGACTAAGAATGAAGACACTGAGTAAAGGCTGCTCCAGAACCTCCCAAACTGCTGGGCAGTGTGGGAAGGTGCACAGGAAAGGGGGCACGCTGCAAGATTCTCGTGAGGGTGAAGGTAACAAAAAAAAAGAGCGGCCATTGCTGAGAGGCGTGAGGGCCAACCTGATGTTGGGGCCACTAGGAGCAGACCCTCCCACCTACATCCCACAAAAAAATGAATTAATAAACTATACCTAACGAGGAGGTGGGGTAGTGGTTGAGATGGTTAACGAGTACCTTACCTGGCTTACGTCCCCAATCGCAAAAAAGCCATTGTTATTAGGTAATTCCCGGCTGCCATCCCGGATTCATCATACTTACAATCCATCAGTTCAAATTCGCGATAAAATAGAGGAAGTCGTCGATTCGTTCAAGAATCCGTGTGTCTTAACGACCAACACTCTCAACTGGAGCGTGCATCTTGCAGACGTTAGCGTTAAAGCGTACAAGAGTCTGTACCAACCACTGAGACTTGCCATCGACTTCCCAATTGCCTACAGGCTCCTGGAATATTTAGTTTTCGTCGTTCCGTTGAAATCAGGTCATGTTACGTATGGTTTACTGGTATTTTTCAACGCTGAATCGAATGGGATGTGCCTCGGAGGTGTGCGACTAGGTCAAGCTGCTCAAGAGTGAGAGCACAATTCGCCCAAGCACTGCAAACTTAGTGCAGGTCAGAGCACGATCCTGCAAAGAGCTCTCAATTCTATCGTGAGATATGTGATATGCCTTCCGAAATCCACATTATACGAAGCTTGGCTGGATTAAGAAGCTTCCAGTCGCTACTTGTGCTATTTACACTTCAAATACGACAAATCAAAGTATTTATTTGAGCTATACACCTTTCAACGCAACATCCATAATGTCCATTACTCGTCACGCCCAATAGCACCAATTTATTCAGCACATCATTCCTGAGGCAATCAATTACGTTTCATAACGACAACGCCTGCCGATATAATCTACCAATTTCTGTCAAAACAAGTATAAACGAAGGAAATGAAACTATTGAAATAACGTCGAAAAATGTAAACATCTATGTCAAAAATTCAACTCTAAAGTCCGTTCTAAGACTAAAGTTAACGTACCAGTTAGGTGAGTCCGTCTCCTCTGGCTGGTGAGTTGCTGTGGGCAAGCGCTTTCGATGTAAAGACATCATCGTCTGGCCGTTACGTCAGAACTACTCCTATGATGTCTTTACATCGAAAGCGCTTGCCCACAGCAACTCACCAGCCAGAGGAGACGGACTCACCGAACAGGTACGTTAACTTTAGCAATTTGCCAACTGGCGGACATCACCCAATTGCTTTAATCCGCTCTAAGACATTCTAAATAGACCAGGGTTTTAACGATATTTCAGTCTATGTAAATCATTGATCGGTTATGAACTAAATCATTCGCGAGGATATTGTGGAAACCCATTTCATTAACAACAGAATAAACAGTAAATTGACTATATTTCCACTGAAATAGCGAGCACAATTGTTAAATCGATTTCGACTGTTAGGTCATCATCAGTAATCAGTAAATCAGTAAATCAGTTCATGTTTGTTACTGATGATGACCTAACCGTCGAAATCGATTTAACAATTGTGCTCGTTATTTCAGTGGAAATATAGACAATTTACTGTTTATTCTGTTTTTAATTGATCGGTTACAGATTAACCCCTCTTTTCGTTGTTTTCATTTACTTGATCCCGAAATAACGAACAAAACAAAAAACGAACTAATCCAAACCGCTTTTCGTGCAGCTAATATACTACGAAGAACATGTAGAACATAGCTGAACGTTATATGTAAAAACTGGTATCGCGATAAGGACACGAATTCATCGGATTTCCCCTACTCATATGACGAACGTTATTGAGTGACCATCGGATAGGTTTTTTATGAATTGTTCTTCATTCTGAATGATAACCATATGTTTTCGGTCAGCAAATGTTTTTTACAACCTCCCCTCCCCCCTCTCAAAATTTGATAATTTACGTTTGAAGGCATCGGGATTCTTAATCTGCAATGTCGTCCGCCGTCCGGGCAGTTTTGTACCTTTAATGAGGTCAAAAAATTCGTTCTTCCGCACAAAATCCCATTTGGTATCTAGTTGTGTCCGCCTGCTCGGCAATCCGATCGAACGAAGTCCATGGTTATGGGCAAAAAACCGTTAAAATCACTAAACACTCCACATGTTCATTTTGCCAGTGCCACTCGTGTGCCCTCTGCCCCTTTGGTTTCTAGACAACACCAAATTTTGTAGGAAATTCATATATATATATATTGTTCTGGTTCATTCGGGAACTAATGTTACGTGTGCGAGATTTATAAGCAAAAGGTCGTATTTAAAGGACGAAATGTTTTGAGAAACAGAAACGGTGGGTACAGCTTTCGTACAAGTACGAAACCACTAGGGACATTTTATGTCTTTTATCTTTACTTTCCTTGGCTCTACTAAGTAAAAAGGAAAGTTATGTAATCGGCTGAAAAAAAATTTTGAGTTTTCTTCAGATCTTTACGTTTCAGACTCTCCTGAGTCCAAAAAACACTATTTGGGAAAATGGTCTGTGTGTCTGTGAACGATTCTTAGATAAAACGACCGTACCATTTCCCCTCAAACTTGATATCTAGCCCGCAGGTTACCATGGGACACCAAAATAAGGGTATGAACAAAATCCACCGAAATTTAACTATAGTTATCATAGTGATCAAAACACCAAATTTTTTTTTCTCAAAAACGGCTCTAACGATTTTGATTAAATTTTTTATATTGATAGCTCTCAATATGGCAACTATACCATAAAATTCCCATTTATGGGAAAATGAGAGAGCAGCACAATAAATTGCCAAAACTTTCGACGTAATCGATGTTAGAGTGGTTATTAGAGAAAACGACCGTACCAAATCCCCTCAAACTTGATATCTCGCCCGCAGGTTACCATGGGACGCCAAAATAAGGGTATGAACAAAATCCACCGAAAGTTAACTATAGTCATCATAGTGATAAAACACAAAAATTTTTTCTCAAAAACGGCTCTGACGATTTTGATTAAATTTTTTATATTGATAGCTCTCAATATGGCAATCACACCATAAAATTCCCATTCGTGGGAAAATGACGAGAGCAGCACAATAAATAATCAAAATTTTTGACGAAAAGCGTTTTTAGCGCAGTTTTTTCCTTATAAACTCCGCTGGGATGTTAGTAGAAAGTTAAAAAAAATTGGTATTGTAGTCCAATCCAATACCTAAAGTTTGCCTGTTTAATAACGCTCATGAGGTACATGGGGCTCACTTCAGAAATTCCTGAATATCAACTACCGCCGTTTCGCTTACTACCAGTTCTAACAGTTATTACCCATTAACTCTGCAAAAGTGATTATTATCCCTCTTCAAAAAATTCGTGTACAGCCTCATTAATTTTCTGTGTACCAATTGCTCAATAATGGTCCTGCAATGAGTATGAGCAGCACAATAAATTCCGGAACTGTAAGCGCTACCGCTTCCTGCTGCTGTGACGTGTTGTTTGACCAAGTACAAAGGGAATTGACGTAGAGCTAAGGAAAGTTGTGTGTTGCAACGCACCAAATATTTGTTTTTATGCAATGATAACTACGTTTGATTGTGCTCGTTGATGGTTTCGATATAATGGCCGCGTCAATTGCAATTGACATCATCACTTGGTCACTGAGGTTATTAAAAGTGCGACGTTACCAAGCGTTACACTTCAACCATTAGATATTTCGTGACGCTTCTCCGTTACATATCCCGCGTTACATTTTCGAGTTTATGTAGCAAAGTAAAGACATAAAATGTCAAAAATATCTACTTGAAACAAGGAACAAACTCGTTTTATTTTCCTTGTATTCCTAGAAATTGTTTCTTTTTAGAGGTTTTTGTAGATTTTTTATGCTCGACTTTCCGCAATTTCAACGAATTCGACGACCTGCTACGTATAAGGGTGTAGCTTCGTTCAACGCATTTCCAAGGAAATGTTTATAGAGAACTAAAAGTAGGTACTCGTTAGTTGACAGTACTCCGTAACTTTCATCGAAATCTTTAGTCGTTTTTGAGAAAAATTGGAACACCGATAAACGATCATTCGGCAAATCTCGTTCTCCCGCAAATCAAAATACGAGCACACACGGACCACGCGCTGAAATGAGTTTTTTTTTTAGGTAGGCAATCAAAACCTTCTTTAGTGAAATATTTTATGATTTCATGTCATCCGATCTGGCACGTCGTTGAGATTATAATTCTCGCTCTACCATTCCTAGCGGCTCGACAAACCATACGTGACGCTTCGGTACTTTATCGACTATACAACCCATCACGTTCCCCAATGCGAAAGTGCATATAAAATAAATTAAACGCGTTTCATTGTCGAGAGAGAGAGAGAGTGATTTCAGCATATTAACTGGCCAAAGCTGGATATCTAGAGACTGAAATTACATGAAAAAAACTGAAAATTGAAACCCACAGTTCTCCAGTAATTTCATTGACGGCTTCACGGAAAGTTTTTCTTAAACATACTGTTTATTTAGTTTCCTAGTACAAACTTGTTTTTATAAATTTGAGAACTGTACGTAGAACGTTTTGTTGTAGAAGTTAATGTGAGCGGAAAATAAAGTGGATCGATAGCTAGAATGTATGTGGTGACGAAAAAAGTTGTGTGATTTCCCTACCCTTCGGGGAACGCGGAAAGTAAAAAAAAAAAAAAAAAAAAAATCGCGGGGAGCTCGAACGAACCACTCTAGACTTGAAAGCACTTCATGTTTGCTCTACTGACCCGCTCAAAGAATAAAACGGCCATTGGGCGAGAACTCCCGACGGCCTGAGGTCAAACGAATTCCGTTCCATATCGCAGAAGGGAATTAACCCACGTTTTTCTTCGACCGAGACACGCGACTATCGGACTGCTACTGTACCCGAACTCATTCGGAGGAGAAACCAAAAAAAACCCGAGAAACAAACAAAAAATGGTTCGAGTTTTATCCGACGAACCTCTCGCGAGGCCGGAGACTGCCCGCGCAGTTCAGGTTTAGGTTTAGGCAACAGTTTCGAGAGTCCGCCCTTCAGCAACGACCAAACCTCGCCCAAACTACGTATAAATTAGAGCGCAAAATCGGGTGTTACTACGCGTAAACCTTAAGCGACCAAAACGTTTTAATGTATCATTCTGCCAATAATTAATTGAAGATCAAAAACCAAATTTTGGGCTTTCGGTATACTTTCACGTAATTTTACAAATTTAAATTAATTCGGCGTTTAATTAAAGAGTTCGCAATTTAATCCGAGTCAAAAGGCAACTTGCACAAACTTCATTCAGCGCAGAAACACGCAACCTTCCGCAACGGTAAATTCGACGACCTGCTACATAAACGGGCGCTATATCTTCTTTCAACGCACTTCTACAGGTACTTTTACGGAGAACAAACTGTTGTTACTAGCTCCTTGAGAACGCTACTTGAGTTTGATCGAAATCGTTACACCCGGTTGTGAGAAAATTGGAAAAAAAGATAAATTAATGTTCGACAAATCTCGTTTTCCGAGCTGTCGAGGCTTATATCCCCGTTCAACATGTAGTTACAGAAATAGTTGTCGAGAACAAAATGTATTAGTAGCTAAAAATACCCTTTAAGATTGATAACGAAGCATGTATTACGGAAATTATGAAAATGTTTTAAAAAAAAGTTATTTTCGACATATTTTGGTTTTTATTTCTATTCAACGGGCTGTCAGAGGAACATTTATTGAGAACAGCATATTAATTATTTAAAGACATCCTGTGAGTTTGGTGATAATCGTTCAAGCCGTTTATGTCAAAAAGCATAAAAAAGGTAATTTTGTTTCACAAGTCTCCGTTTACCAAATTTTTAATTACCGCCACCCCCGTAAGTTCGAACACCTGCTACATATGCGGGCGCTATATCTTCGTTCAACGCATTTCTACAGAAACATTTATAGAGAACAAAATGTACGTACTAGTTAGCTGAGAGTACTCCGTAAGTTTGATCGAAATCGTTTGAGCCGTTTTTGAGAAAAGTGGAATACCGAAAAATTAATATTCGACTAATCTCCTTTTCTGAGTTAACTTGGCTTATATCTCCGTTCAACATATATATACAGAAATAATTATAGGGAACGAAATGTGGGTATGGGTGACTTAAAGACACTCTGTAAGATCTATCACATCTCATGAAGCAGTTACCGTGGAATTTACGGAAATGTTCGAAAAAACGTTATTTTCGACGCATCTTGATTTTTTGCTCTGTTCAATCGGCTGTCAAAGGAACATTTATGGAGAACAATATGTAAGTATTAACTATTCAAAAACATCTAGAAAATTTGGTGATTATCGTGGAAACCGTTTTGCCAAAAAGCGTAAAAAACCTATTTTTGCTTCATAGGCCTATATCTCCGTTCGCCGTATTTTCATGGAGATATGTATAGAGAAGAAAAGTTAGGTATTGATTAGTGTAAGATAATTTGTAAGTTTCATCAAAATCGTTACGGCCGTTTTCGTGAAAAATGCATTGTCGTGCCTAACTTCCCTTTGGCATCGGTGGAGATCGCACAGAACCTTATTTTCGCGTCTTCAAAAAATCGTCAACAAAACAAATGGACCAGCTCAATCGTTCGAGCCGTTCTCCCACAAATCGACACTAGACACACACACACACATTCACTGAAATTAGGTTTTTCGGATTCAGTTGAAGTCGAAAAACTGAATAAATCACTTTTTTGACACGATTGCACTACTTGCCTTGCTCTTAGCGGAAAGTAAAAATTTTTCAAGTACAAAATTTTTTAAACACAATATACGCTGGTAATTATGGAAATTATTAATCGCCCTTCGTTGGTTTCGTAAATTAAATAAATGGTTTAGTGTCTTTTTGAAGGACAAATTTACGAAGACGATGAATAGATTGTGCGCAGAGGAATTGTCGTGAATTTACTGATAAGGGTAGTGGCGGGGTTGGAGGAGGGGGTCGTTATAATTCGCTTTATCCCCCTTCTCGTTAGTCACTTCCACACACTTCCTCACCACTTTCCCCTCTCTTCGCGCAAAAACGATAAATTAAAATTGTAAATTTAAAAAAGCCTTGTTTTTCATTTTTTAAACGTCGCCCCTAAAATTCCTTCGCAAATTTGTCCTTTCGAGGGGTTAGTGAACGAATTTAATTCGTGATTTTAAATTTTTGTACCTTGAAGAAAGCCATGGCGACGGAAAGAAGGGGCCCGGAGAATGGAAAACGAGAAGAGAACTTGGGGGGACTTTAGCACGTGAGGGGCCCGAGACTCGACGGACTTCTTATATAGTTAAGACCGGGTTCTTAACCAAAGGTGGGGCCCCTTCCCCTTTATAAGAAACCCGCTTTTTAAAAGGGGGGAAGGGAAGAAGGTTGCGAGCGAGGGGTTTCCCTTCGCGAGGAGGAGCTCGTAAAAGGGGTGCGGTCGTTTTTAAAAGGCGCACCCCCCTCAATTTTTTGAACAATTTTTTCGGGGAATGACGAAAAATTCGTAACACGGGGAGGCACCCGCCGTTCGAAATTTCGTCGAGGGTGGTTTTCGAAAAGGCCGGTTTTTCGTTATTTTTTTTTTTTTTTTTACTTTTCGGGGTGAAATTTGAACGTCGCCACTGACAACAGTCGACGAATGAATATGTTAATTTCTAGTACATTCAACTGTATTTGTCGCTCCGCTAACCGATGATCAGTTTTCACCCTATGTACGCGAACCTCATTGAATTTAACTTGTATACCGAAACACTTCAAGATTTATTGAATAGCATCACGGCTTAACCAGAGCGAGGGTAATTTTAACTAATTAAATCTCGCATTTTCAATAATCTTCCTTTAGCGACCGACAAATCGTCGATTATCGATATTTTCGTAATTAGTTTCCTTTTAATTGGCGTTGAGGGCGCTTAGTGTCCCCTACCCTCCCCGGACTTTGGAGTATTGCCCTAATGACTCAGAAAAAGACCATTTGGGAAGATGGTATGTATGTGCGAGAACGATTTTTAGAGAAATGATGGAACAAAACAGCCCTAAGGCCATCATGGGACGCCATGAGCAAAATCCGCCCAAAACTAATTATAATTACCATAGTGATCAAAACACCTTTTTTTCTCAAAAACGGCTACAATGATTTTGATTGGTTTTTTTATATTGGTAGCTCCTTATGAGATGCTAACACCATCAAATTTTCACTTGCGGGCAAATGACGAGAGCAGCACAATAAATTACCAAACATTACAACGAAAATCGAGTTGAGCGTAATTTTTTCTTTATAAATTTCGCTCAAATGTTACTACGATCTGCAGAAATATTCAGCCATGTATCTATACGATGAGTATTTTAAAATATACAGGGGCTACCTCAGAAATTTCGGAATTTGAACCACCACTGTTTCATTTACTATAATTTCTGAACGTTTTTACCCGATAACTCAGTAAAGTGATTATTTCCCTTTTCAAAAAAAATCTGGATTACGCCTCCATTAATTCTCTGTGCACAAATGGTCAATAAATGTCGGGGAATGAGTAGGAGCAGCACAATAAATTCTGGATCTGTAAGCGCTACCGCTTTCTGCCACCGTGAAGCGATGTTTTAAATGAACTGAGGGAAAAAATTAATTGAATTAGAGCTGAGGAAAGTTGTGTGAAGCGGCGCATTCGATATTCGTACTTCCCGCGACCCACAGGGGTGGTTTTAATACTCGCGCAAGAATTATCTCACGCTCAAGGAAGTAGCTCGCTAGAAGACATGCTATAAGAAATCCGAAAGCATACTATTTCCTCTATTCATATTTAGCATATCTATTCTATTCCATCAAACTCAAGCGTACTGGAGTTGAAAATCGCATATTTTTCCAAATCGTACGTCCTTTTCATCGTAGCAGCTGCGGCCTGCCATTCAATCTACAGAGACTCACCAAAGAAGAGACGAAAGCTGATCGCTATCTGCTCAACAAGCACTTTAATGAGTTTTTAAGGCGTTAACTCCTGTATGTTCTGGACGGGGGGGGGGGGGGGCAGAAAGAGAGAGAGATCTGCTCCGACTGACTGTCAAAGTTCTCCACCACCACATACAAATTCTAGTGCTTCCGCTATTCAAATGAACCCACACTCTCGTATTAACAATGCTCGTCTCAGTCAAGTAGGACCAGTGCGGTGATACGTCAACAGTCATCCCAATTTCCGAACGGAAAGAAATAACGTCCCGGCGGCACGAAGGCCGTTTGGGTAGTGAAAAGAACGCGATCGAAGGGCCAAAAATCCTTTTTCCGGCCAGGCGCGTCAAAAGAAGTTGGAGCAGTTATCGCGTCGTGACAGATTTGTGCGGGAAGTCGAACGAGAGTCGAAAAACCTATCTATTGCTCTAAATGGAAAATGAAAAGGAAAATTCCCTGATGCCGTCCGGAAATATAATATAACGACAGAAACACCAAGATCCCAAGTTTAGCAGTTTCACCCAGTCAACTTGACAATGTAACAAGATCTAACCATTCAATCGATAATACGAGCGGTGCGTAGCAACACACAACTTTCCGCCACCTCTTTAAGTTCGAACACCAGCTGCATATGCGCTATATCTTCCTTCAAGGCATTTCTACAGAAACATTTATAGAGAACAAAATGTTGGGACTAGTGAGCTGAGAGTACTCCGTAAGCTTGATCGAAATCGTCTGAGCCGTTTGTGAGAAAATTGGAATACCGAAATTGATATTCGACAAATCTCCTTTTCTGAATTAGCTTGGCTTACATCTCCGTTCAAGAGATGAATACAGATATAGTTGCGGAGAACAAATGTGGGTTTAGAACGCTAGAAGACACTCCATAAGATTGATCACATCTGGTGAAGCAGTTACCCTGGAATTTACGGAAACGTTCGAAAAAACATTATTTTCGACCCATTTTCATTTTTATCTCTGCTCAATGGACTGCCAGAGGATCATCTATTGAGAACAATGTATAGGTATTGACTATTTGAAAACATTCTGAGAGTTTGGTGAATATCGTTGAAGCCGTTTTGCCAAAAAGCGTTAAAAACCTATTTTTGCTTCATAGGCCTATATCTCCGTTCACCTTATTTTCATGGAGATATGTATTGAGAGGAAAAGGTAGGTATTAATTAGTAGAAGATAATTTGAAAGTTTAATTTAAATTGTTAATGCCGTTTTTGAAAAAAATGCGAAAAACGTCGTCCCCCACCCCCCTTCCATTCGACCGAAATCGTCCATAACCTTATTTTGAGGTCTACAAAAAATAACGAACAAAACAAAAAAAGAACCAGCTCAATCGGATCAGCCGTTCTCTCGCAAATCGAACTACAGACACACACACACGGACCACGCGCCGAAATTAGGTTTTTTAGACTCAGTAGGCCTCAAAACGTAAAGATCTGAAGAAAACCCAAATTTGACGTCATGTACCGAATGAATAACGTACAGGAGCATGGTGTGATCATTTAAAAAAAGCCTTCTAATCCACGGCCATGGCTGATTCGAGGCAAACTAGACGAAATAATTCGGAGAAACAGAAGAGATTTTATTATCAAAGCAGAAACCAACCATGTCAACAAAACTGATCACACTACTCCAAACGTAACAAAAGGATTGGACATTTCAGTCAATAATCTCACAACGTAATCAAGGCAGTTTGTTTTTTTGTTTACGAGGAACGGACATCGGCAACTAATCACGGAGCAGAAGCTTCTACACAGGACGCAGTCACGCGAATTATTTACTGATTTTTCGTGTTCACAAAAAAAAAGATTGTTTTAATGGAATGACGCAAAACTATATTTATTCCAGCGCTCAGGTACGCTCTAAGTAACCGTTACACGCACGGGAAGTAGCAGTTACTTCCCGCCTGTAACAGGATGGTCCCGGAATTCTCGTAGCTGAAAGAAGCAGTTAAGTTATCCCAAAATAAAAACGAATCGTCGTTTTCATCAAAAGTGGCATTTACAATAGTGTAGGGGTGGTTTGGTGAAGAATAGGTGCTTCATCCCTAACTCTCTAGTTACTGCTCAGTGTCGTCACTTCAGAAGCTAATTTGTGCGTATCAAGGTGGCAATAGAGATCAATATCATCAATCGCATTATAGTTTCGGCCCTGTCCGGTTTTTAGTTGGTTTTGTTCTTTAGTTTTACGCTTTTTGTACATTTTGTCCTAGCTGTTTTCTTCCTTCTCTTCTATTCTCTTTCTCCTTTCCTACTTCTCCTTCCCCCTTCGACAGCACGACAGACGAGGTTTCGCGGCTTCCATACTCGGCAGAACTTCGTTTATTCTCTTATGGATCACGAATGGCTCACTAAAAAGGAAATTTTCCGATGGGGTTTCCATCCCCTCCCCAACTCATAACCTCCTTTTTTGTTTCGCTCAACAACCTCGATCATTTTCTGTCCGTGTATCAGCCTTTCAGCCTTCTCTGATATGATTGTAGCGTCCTCCTGTGGTTACCATCTTCTTCTTCGTCCTTGCTGTTGTTGATCAACCCAATAGAATGGAGCAAGTTTAATTAAAAATATATCTCGATCTGGAGGCAGATTGGTGTTTAACCCAGATGGTCCTGGAAAGGTGTAGAACTTCGACGCGGTGTACAATAAATATCTGGCCACTGGATTTACTTAAATGGCAAGTTTCATAGGAAGAGATCAATTGTAAACCCGTTGATTTGTAATAACCTTCATCGTGAACTAGGCAAAACAGTTATAAGCTCACTTAGTAGCAGTCAAAGCTGGTACGTACTGTCTCCCATTGTTGCAGGAACTACAGTGAGGCAGCACTTGGTTTCTGGGTTTTTTTTTTTGACCCGAGGGCGTGTGGGACAAGTCCCTTTGTCACTGCGGCCACATATGGGCCTATTGCGATGGCCCTTTCTTAGTAGAAGGCGTCGTACATACCCGCCCCCCTTAAGAAGCCGAGTATGTCCTTCACCGCAGATTCCGCCATGGTTTGGGTTTCAGTGGTCCCCTGACCGAAGTATTCAAAGCGTTTTGCTACCAAGGCAGGGCACTCACACAGGATATGCTCTGCTGTCTCGTCCTCCTCACCGCAGAGTCTGCATTCTACTGCCTCTGAGATGCCCATCTTGTTGAGATGATATCTGAGTGGGCAGTGACCGGTGAGGAAGCTTATCAGTACTCTCAGATCTTGTCTAGAGAGTGTCAGCATCGCCTTCGCCCTTTGACAGGAAGGTGTGACAAGCCTTTTCACCTGTCTTAGTTGTGGCTGGCGATGCCAATGGGCGCCATTTCCTGTATCTCCCATCGAGCAACCAGACGGTTTAGGTGACTTTTCGTCATACCTACGTGTGGTTCAGGCCCGATGGGTAGGGATTCTGTACCCCTTTTCGCAAGGCAGTCAGCCTTTTCATTGTCCTCATGCCCCCTGTGTGCCGGCACCCAAATGAGCAGCCTGTTATGGGCGCCGAGCTGCTTGAGCGCATGGAGGCATTTCCATGCCAGCTTAGACCTAAAACTATAGGCTGCGATGGCCTTTAAGGCGGCCTGGCTGTCTGAGAAAATGTAGATCCGCTTGCCCTTGAGTCCTTTGTTCAGGATCTCTTCTGCGATCTCTTGGGTTTGGCCCATTGTTCGCGGCTGCTTATTCAGTCAGCATTCTGTCCTTATTCACAGCTGGCCGCAGACGTGCCCCTGGGGACAATGCCGTGGCCGTTCCACTATCCACAACCCGTGATCGCGCCTGGTAGCATGGGCATGCTCCTGGGAAGATAACCCAGAACCAGGTGGTTTCTGGTTTCCTCCACACTTCATGCGCAAGACGTGCATGACAGAGAGTCTTTGAGAGAAAAGAAGTGGTGTCGCGTGTTGAAGTCACCACATCCTTGTAGGAACTGGCTCGTCCAGTGATCTGGCTCAACCTACTTTCTCCTAAGACGTTCACGGGACGGCCCTTTGACGAAGATTCCACTCATTGACGTTCATCTAATGCCCATTTGTCTAGCGCGACAAGTTTTTGTTCAGTAGAGTTCAGCCCAGAGCGGAGGAAGCTCCCTTTTCAAGCTCCTCTAGCCCGCGATGCGCTCAACGGCCAAGTCAACGGATAACTGGCCAAAGATCATTGGATGCTGTCGTGTAGGGGTTTGGTGAACCACAGGAGCGCAGCTCTCCGTGATTGGGTCAGTGTTGCCCTGGACAACAGGACCAACTACGCCAAGATACGTGAGGATTACGGAGGAGGCCCTTCCCCACCCCATTCCTCGTACACACAACACCCGCTGTTTTCTCAAATGTTGTATTTTGCGCCGAGGAGACTTGTAATGAAAAATACCTCGACACGCATGTCGCATTGCACAGCCCCAGGTGCATTCACAGTTTTTTATCGCTATTACGCTGTCAACATTATATTTTGGGAAACTTTCATGAGGATTCAAAGAAACGACAGAAGTTGGAATTCCAGAATTGTGTGGAATACTGTCTAACTGCTATTGAACTGCTACTGTTAAACTATCTGTAATATCCGAAGATTACTGACTATTGCAGAGGGTGGTAAGGCTGCGAGCTTCCCTCATTTTTACTTTACTTGGCTCTACGAAGTAGAAAGGAAAGTTATGTAATCGGCTGAAAAAAAAATTTTGGGTTTTCTTCAGATCTTTCCGTTTCAGACCCTCCTGAGTCTAAAAAACCTAATTTCGGAGAGAGGTCCGTGTGTATGTCTGTGTGTATGTCTGTGTGTATGTCTGTGTGTATGTCTGTGTGTGTGTGTGTCTGTAGTTCGATTTGCGGGCGAACGGCTGATCCGATTGAGTTGGTTCTTTTTTGTTTTGTTCGTTATTTTTGTAGACACCAAAATAAGGTTATGGACGATTTCGGACGATGGGAAGTTAACGAAAGTATAGTGACCAAAACACTAGGGTTTTTCGCATTTTTCTCGAAAACGGCTCTAACGATTTTGATTAAACTTTCAAATTATCTTCTCCTAGTCAATACCTAACTTTTCTTCTCTATACATATCTCCATGCAAATACGGTGAACGGAGATATGGGCCCCTGAAGCAACAATAGGTTTTTACGCTTTTTGACCAAAAAGCGTTTTTAGCGCATTTCCTTACCAAAGTCCGCAGGAATGTTTTCAAATAGTTGATACCTACATATTCTTCTCAATAAATGTTCCTGTGACGGTCCATTGAACAGAGATAAAAATCAAAATGTGTCGAAAATAACGTTTTTTCTAACATTTCCGTAAATTCCAGGGTAACTTCTTTACCAGATGTGATAAATCCTAATGGAGTGTCTTTTAGTTACCCATACCCACATTTCGTTCTCCATAATTATTTCTGTATATATATGTTGAACGGGGATATAAGCCAAGTTAACTCAGAAAAGGAGATTTTTCGAATATTAATTTATTGGTTTTCCAATTTTCTCAAAAACGGTCCTCTAATGATTTCGAGCAGCACAATAACTTACGGAACTGTAAGCGCTACCGCTAACTAGTACGTACATTTTGTTTTCCATAAATGTTCAAATTAACTGAGTGATAAATGAATTATTAAATAGCGCCCGCCAATGTAGGTGGTGTTCGAAATTACGGGGGTGGCGGAAAGTTGTGTGTTGCTACGCACCAGATATTTTCTGCTGTACCCTCTTCCTCTTAACGAAGAATACAAGATGGATGTTCATGTGAATCTTGAAATAAACCTTTCCGGAACATTTACGTGAGAATTACTTTAAAAGGTTATTCCCCCTTGTGGAACATTACACTATCTTATTCGACTACCAACACGATTTTTTTAGAAGTTCTTTATGTTCCCGTCGGCCCATGAACACATTTTTGTCATTAAAGGTAGTTTACCTAACCCGTAGTGACCTCAGTTGAGCTCAAGAACGACTGGAGTCAACGTTACTCGTAAATTAGGTAGCGCCTTTTGAGAACATGAATGAGCTGGACGTTGTTGTAAATATGTAAGTATATTCTTATTATTTTTGCTATATTTATGGTAAAACCAGTACCGAGAGATGTTATTCAGTTACAAGGTGGTTGTGTATCGTCAATTATTCGTTTAGATTCGACGCACTATACGATCAAATTGTGATATCCTACTGGAAGGAGTGTAGGCCAATGCGATATGCTGTCTCCCCTGCATGAATTGTTAGATTCTAAATAACAAGGAAACTGAAATACCACCTTAATGACTGCACGTAACTCTTTAGGCCAACTAATGCAACTGAAGACGTCACTGATGAAGATTCAGGATCCGAGAACGAGCCTGTAATTGGCAACGCTCCCAAAACGTCAAATGCATTTAGAGGTAATCGTGAATGTAACATCGAATTCGACCCTAATAGTACGAACTAGCGCTAGTGTTCCTTCACAACATCTCGCGAGTGGCCCTTAATCACACAATTTTCTTAAAACGAGAGTTTCTCGCAAACAAAAATTGAAAAAAAGTGGTTGCCGTGAACTGCTAAGGTCTGAAGCGGATAAAATGAAACAACTTTCCTTAGCTCTACATCAATTCACTTGTGAACATGGCTCTTTCTACTTACTCACACGGTTCATTTGAACTTGGTCAAACAACGCTTCACGGCAGCAGGAAGCGGTAGCGCTCGCAGTTCCGGAATTTATTGTGCTGCTCGTACTCATTCCAGGACAATTATTGAGCAATTGGTATACAGAGAATTGATGAGCCTGTAAACACGACTTTTTTGAAGAAGGATAGTAATTACTTTTGCAGAGTTATTGGGTAAAAACTTTAAGAACTGGTAGTAAGGGAAACGGCGGTAGTTGAACTTCTCGAACGAGCAATTAACGTTTTTAAATGCACACTATATAGGTATTAGATTGGACTACTACGTCAATTTTTTTTAACATTCTAGTGACATTTCAGCAGAGTTTATAAGACAAAACCGCGCTAAAATCGATTTTCGTCGACAATTTTGATAATTTATCGTGCTGCTCTCGTCATTTTTCCATAGATGGGAATTTTATGATAAAATTGCCTTATTACGAGCTATCAATATAAAAAATTTAATCAAAATCGTTAGAGCCATTTTTGAGAAACAAAATATTTGGCGTTTTGATCACTATGATAACTATAGTTAACTTTCGATGGATTTTGTTGATACCCTTATTTTGGCGACCCATGGTAACCTGCGGGCTAGATATCAAGTTTGAGCTGATTTGGTACGGTCGTTGTGTCTAACAATCGCACAGACTCTCATACACATACCATTTTCGCAAATAGTGTTTTTCGGGCTCAGTAGGGTGTGAAACGTAAAGATCTGACTACCTGAAGGACGGCATTTCCCTGTTACAAGGTAAGTCAGGGGATGTTTTTGAAGAACTGCTGACTCAGGCAAAAATTACGGCAATAGCGCGGAGCTCCGATCCATTATTGCCCGACTTTCGTCGGTAATATGAACCATTGACTTAACCACTGAAATTTTTTTTCAGCCGATTACATAACTTTTCTTTGTACTTTGTAGAGCCGAGGAAAGTAAAAATCCCAATGAGGAACGTGCTCTGAGAGAAAGGAGAGTGCGCTACAGATTTGCTGACCTTGGAACGACAACAGAATTGTATCAGTAGGTTCAAATTTCGATAGAGTTCGCCCATGCGAATAGAATTTCACGATCAACATATATTACGCTCATTGTGGTGTAGATTCTGGAGAGCCAGTCAGGATGAATGAAAAGCTTTCTCTCGGCCGACGTTTATTAAGCATCATCAGGGCTCTATCAGGACAGCAGGCAATTTAAGTTAATTAGTTTTAATTAGTTAAAGAATTAAGTTGAGTTAACTTATTGAGTCAAAAACAAACAACATTTTCGGTTTCCTTTTTTTCTCCGAATGTCACTATTTTAAGAAACTATTCGCAATCTCCCGAGGTACGATTTTCAAAATATATTTCAGTTCAATGTGCTCCTATTAGTTCCTTATAATTTATTGTAACTCAATTGCCTCAAGAAGCGGAACGTCGGCCGAGAGAAGGCTTTTCATTCATCCTGACTAGCTCTCAAGAATCCACACCAGAGTTAACTTCTACAGTCAACAACGACCCCGCATCGCAATCATAATGCTAACGTGGGAAGAATCGATAAAGCCGACCAAAATATATATCGCCCTACCGTGTGAAAATATTCGCGGAGAAAAATGGTATTTTCCTTTCATTGCGCATCTTATTGGTGTTTGCGAGAACAACGCAATGTAACTTGCATCACAAACATGAAGTCTCAAATGTCGACGACAAATGGCTTTCGGCATTTTAGGGAGTTATCATAGTGTCGTCCGCGTAGAGGGCGGCACGGCAAGAAACATGATGCGCAAACCGGACACGACGGAACGAACCATCTTATTTGCCGCTTGCTGACGTTGGAGTTCGGAAAAGGGCAATTGATGTGTAAAGTGAGTAATAAAAACCAACGATAAAATGTACCAAGCGCATGTGTTGACAGTTTCACACCGTATCATGTAAAAATGTCATGTAACCTAAAGATGCATTAGGTTATTTTAACGTTTTTTCTTGTTCGTTATTCTGGTTTCAGCATCTTATTGAAATTTACAAGTCATGATCTTTCAGCTTCATATGCTATTTTTCGCCATACGATATTTTCTTATGAAAAAATTACAGTACGTTTTGAGACATCGTCAAGTGATTTTCATTCTGAATAATAACCCTATGTTTTCGGTCAGGAAAAATGTTTTACAAACCCCCCCCCCCCTCAAAATATATACTTTACGTAATGTCCGTCCGCCGTCAGAACCGTTTTATGCCCTTAACGCGGTGGTTATGGGCAAAAAATTGTTTAAAAAATTAACAAAACGCAGTTTAATTGCAAATACGTCGTGTTTGGTATCGTTTTCAAGGTATTGGTACATCCTGGGTCGGATGGAATGAGTATCAGACGTGTACAACTGCGTATAGTGAAATTACAGTCATTATAGTGAGCCAAAGTCTACTAATTGAAAGAATTCGAGGAACTACAGCGGAAGTAAACGTTTCGTCGTTAGTACTCCCTCCCTCACGTCTCATCAAAACCACCCGCCTGCTCGACTCACTGCCAATTGCCTACTGGCGCCTACGGACTGGAATATTTACTTCTCGTCGTTCCATCGTAGTCAGGTCATGTTTCGTATGGTTTACTGGTATTTTTCGATGCTAAATCGAATGTAATGCGTTTCAGAGCAGTAATACTAGGTCAAGTTGTCCATGAGAATAATAAACCGTTGTGTTATAATTTGCAGAGGTTTTTCTTTAAAAAACGTGTTACGTGAAAGTTTCTTTGAAATAATGATGTCTCATTGCCCTGCAATCCTTCCAGAAGCAGAGCAATGAAGCAAATATTTGAGAAAAATATCAGATGCGCCGCATCACACAGCTTTCCTTAGCTCAATGTCAATGCTCTTATGTTCACGTTGTTTTTTTTCTCATTTGAACTTGGCGAAACATCATTTCATGGTGGCAGAAAGCGGTAGCGCTTAAAGCCCCGGAATTTATTGGGCTGCTCGTACTCGTGCCCCGACATTTACTGAGCAATTGGCGCACAGAGAATTAATGAAGGTGCAATCCCGATTTTTTTTTGAAAAGGGAAATAATCGCTTTTCCAGAGTTATCGGGTAAGTGAAACGGCGGTAGTTGACATTCCGGAATTTCTGAATTGTCCCCTATATATTTTATGGGCGTTTTTAAACGCTCATTGCATACATATTTAATTGCATTACCATACTATTTTTTTTTTGAAGATTCTAGTAATATTTCAGCGGATTTTATACGAAAAAAACCGTGCTCGTCGGAATGTTTAGTAATTTATTGCGCTTCACTAGTCATTTTTCCACAAATGGGCATTTCATGGTATAGTTGCCTTATTAAGAGTTATCTACGTAAAAAATTACATCAAAATCGTTAGAGCCGTTTTTGAGAAAAAAAAATATTTAGTGTTTTCATCACTATGATAACTATAGTTAGTTTTGAGCAGATTTTGTTCATGCCCTTATTTTGGCGTCCCATGGTAACCTGCAGACTAGATATCAAGTTTTAGCTGATTTGTTTCAGCTGATTTGTTTCAGCCGTTTTGCTCTAAAAATCGTTCAAACACACTCAGACCATTTTCTAAAATAGTGTTTTTCGGGCTCAGAAAAATTTCAGCCGCTTACATTACTTGAAATAAAACGTACAAAAATAATGACTAAAAATAAAAAAATAAATTACTTTAAATGGAACTTACAAGGGCGATAGGCAGAGCGACAGCGAGGACACACGTCGAGTACAATCTGATGCGCGAAACTAGTCAATTATTTTAGCTAAATGAAACAGTCGTCGTTTGTTATCTTTGGGAATTGCACGTAATCCCACATATTTCCGCTGAAATGTCAACGATTCCTGGAATGCGTTCGTTGGGGAATATTGAGGATGACCCCTAATCAATCCGGGGTTTCGACAGAAAATAAAATGATAACGTGGTCGTTTTACGATAATAAATACCGTAATAACAGTCAAAAGAGATCACACGAGAAACGCCCACGTATTTCAAGAGCTCTTACACATAATCCATTTATTCCCGAACATGTTAGGCTTCTTATGAACCAGAAATATGTTGATGAGCGGAGTTTCCTATTTAATTGACTGGGCTGAAATTATCTACTTATAATGTTTGACCTGAATGTTTGGCCTGGCCGTCCTGGATGGGCGCAGCCGTCAATATGTGCAAGTTCAAAATTGGCCATCTAACAAAAACTTTGACCGTTTGCCCGGAAATCTTTGTCTGAATGGGAATAACGTTACAGGCACGATTAAAATTTGTGTTTGAGTCGGTTTCCAAAATCCCGCGGGTACCAATTGTAACATAACCAAGAATCTGACGTGAATCATGACTGAAATATGCGTTCTTTTGGTGGAACTGGAGAACAACTCCTTAAACTGAGCAGAGCCAGGAAAAAACATTACGTAATACGTGATACTTCGTTTTACCAAGTTCAAATCAACTGAGTGGGTAACACGTGAGGAAATAGAGGTAAAATACCTCGGGGTGATACTAGATAAGCAACTCACTTGTGAGATATGCGCTGCACAAGAAAACCACAGCTCTATGGGCGTGCAGTAAGTCATGGGGAAAATGATGGAGTGGGCCTTCAAGAAGATAATAAGACCCCACGTCTTATATGCCTTCACTGTATGGTGGACTGCGACAATCCGTCAGGCAGTTCAGGAGAAGCTCCAGAAAGTGAAACGACAGGCTTGCCTTGCAATCACAGCGGCCCAGAACACTTTCCCCCACTGCTGGAAGCTTGACAGGGCTAAGGCAAGCTCTCAGGGAGCGATTAGACAGTTCAAAAGAGAAGAGGCATTCCTTGCTACTGAAGTTATGCCAGAGCGGAAGAATTTTTGTCCTTCAGCGTTCAGTCATGGGAACGGAGGGAGAGAGGGTCGTTCCAGATTGAGGTGGACGGGCTGCCGTGGTACACTGACGGTTCTATGATGGAGGGCAGGGCTAGTCTGGGCATCGTAGGGCTCAACTTCAGCCTTGCAAAGCCACTGGGAGAGTACGCCTAGATATGTCACGCAGAAATTCCATCCATAAAGGTCTGTGAAGCAGAGATCCAGAAAAAAATAACTCAAGGGTAAGCGGATCTACATATTCTCAGACAGGCAGGTTGCTGTAAAGGCCATTGCGGCCTACGCCTTCAGATCAGGGTGACGTGTTAATGTCTTGAGGCCCTCATAATAGGCTTTCCCTTATTTGGGTGCTGGCTCATAGAGGGCACAAGTGCAATGAAAAGGCAGAGTGCCTTGCGAATAGGGGCCCAGAATCCCTACCCTGGTGTCCCCAGCCACGACTAAGACAGACGAATACTCATTGTGCCTTCCTGTTCAAAGAAAAAGGCAATGCTTACACTCTCCATTCAGGATCTAAGAGTACTTAGTAGCTTGCTCGCCTGACAGGTCTGTTTTCTCATAAAATAACTGTCTCTGAACCCTCAAAGAGGGGTATATCGCTGTATTGTCAAGGAAGCAGAGGATTCACCATCACGCAAGAGCCCCTTGTGCAGCATCCACCAAACCCAGATATCGGTACCCCAGTCTCCTGGTGGAGAGCTGTTGCTCATGTTAAACTGCACAGAGGTCTGGCCACCTGAGGACTACCATACCATCTGGGAGGATTTCTTAACCTGGTTTCCCACCTGATCTAACTATTCACTTGTGTGGCAAGATTCAAAGGTGATGGTTACAGGCTCGCTTTGTAGCAATCAATGCTGCTAGATTTGTCTGCTCTTCCATTAAACGTCGCTCACTGCTGTAGGAACCTCAGTGGAGCAGCAGGTGGTTTCTTGTTTTCTCTGCACTGGAGGCGCGAGCGTGCATGATGGAGAGTCTTGAAGAAGAAAGATATGGAGCCACGCATTTAAGTCACCATGCCCCGTGAGAAGCGGTCTGGCTCAGCCCACTCCTTCCCAAGACGTTCACCAATGTTGGGGAACTCATAAGTGTCACGCCCCTTTGACGAGGATTGCCGTTTCTCTAGCGCCCATTCCTCGATGGCGGCACGTTTTCGTTCTGTGGTGAGGTCGGCACGGAGTTCAGCCCAAAGTGAGGGAAGCTCTCGTTTCGCTCTCTACTCGTTAACCGTGCACTCGATGGCCAAGTCAACCTGACGAAGTCTTCCTCACCAGACACTGCCAATTAGGTACCATCTCATGGGCATTTCAGGGGTAGTTGAGTGCAGATTTCTCCCAGTGGTCCACCAAACCCCAAATCATAGCAGAGTCTGTGGCGAAAGACATACTCCTGAAATGGGCTGGTATGTACGACGTCTTCTATTTAGCAAGGGACATCGTTACAGTAGCCCATGTGTGGCTGCAGTGATCTCGCGTGCCCTCGGACACAACAAAACGCCCGTGGAAAGTTCGCGCTTCGCGCTAGATATTTCCAAGACCGCCCACTTCCTTATCTTCTTGTGTGGACTTATCTTGAACGGGTGTAACGGAACTTAACATAAAGAACGTTGTTCGACTGCAACTTTAATTAATTAAACTATAAAAACGTCAGCTAACTGTCGACGACTCTTTAGGCTAAATTCCATTCGTGGGGGATTAAATAAATCTTTTCAGAAACGAGAGATTCGACTTTTCGCTATCCCCCCCACTGCGTTGTGGAGGCGTCGTCTACTTTCGCAGCATCCGAGTCTCCTCGTTGTGTTAATATCTCGCAGGATTATCACCCTAGCGCCCCTTTCTAGCTCGACAAGAAACCTGTTATTCGTTTTTCGCCCTGAGCCGTAGCTGCCGGCAAAAATTGTTGGTCAATTATTGCGAAGCCCGAGGAACGGCAACAGCCTCGGTTCCTCCAAACTTTTGTTTGCCGTGCGGGCGGTGAGCTCGTTTTAAAAATTCGTCAACGAGAAGCTTTTTGGTGCGACGGCGACGTATATTGCGGATTCCTTCTTCGAGAATAGCGAGAAAAAATGCGAATAATTGGGGGAGCGTGATGTTTCGTTCAAATTTTGACTCGTGGTAATAATACCAACTTTACTATCTTTGGCTCACCGAAGTAGGAAGGAAAGTTATGTAATCGGCTGAATTTTTTTCTAAGTTCTCTTCAGAGCATTCAGTCACACAATGGTGTGAGCAAGTCAAGTTTCAGGTGGCTGAGGAACATACCAGGTGCGCCGCACCACACTTTCCTCGGCTCGACTTCAATTGTGCTCGCAGCTTTTTCAATTAACTCAATTTATTACTCAGTTCACTCAGTTCATTTGAGTGTTTGAAGCAAATATTTGAGAAAAATATCAGATGCGCCGCATCAGATAACTTTTATTAGCTTTCACTAGTGTTCATTTCAAAATTTATTTATCGTTAGAACTTGACGAAACATCACTTCACGGCGGTAGCGCTTACACTTCCGGAATTTATTGTGCTGCTCGTACTCACGCCCGGACCATTATTGAGCAATTGGTACGCAGAGAATTAATGAGGCTGTAAACACGATTTTTTGAAGAAGGATAGTTATTACTTTTGCGGAGTTATTGGGTACAAACTTTAAGTACTGGTAGTAAGCGAAACGGCGGTAGTCGAAATTCCGAAATTTCTGGAGTAAGCTCCATGTACATGCACAGTTGATCTCCCTTTTGAGAGTTGCCACCCAAGTAAATAGTTAGATCAATCGGGAAACCAGATTTAGAAGGAGGTTCCTTGAGAGGGTGCATATTTTCCAGGGTCTCCGCTTGGTAACCAATACGTGGTCAACAGCTCTCTACTTGGAGACTGGCTGAATTACAACCATTCGTACCTCCACAGGCCTGGGTTTGGTGGATGCTGAGTGAGTGCCTGGGCTAAACCACAACTTCCATGACTTTCGATACAACTCTCTTATGCGAGTTTTAAAAAACAGCCATTTCGATATGGAAACGGAGCCGTTGGCAACAAAGCCAATAAATAGGTCGGCATGGAATGTTGTATTACCAGGAGTCCTCGTTATTCACTCCGCAAGATTCGATTTAGGTGTGTTCGGGTTCTTTGATTGGTGTATTGGATGCTGGGAAACAGATCTCACTCGCACACTGCCAGATGTTGCTTGATATGAAGTGGTATGAGTTCACTCACCAGCGCATATGAGTTCGGCTTCTGGATCCTTCCACGAGTTATGCCAACTATTGGGTTGATACGGCTATTCCTGTTTAGTTCGCCGTCCAGTGTGACTCCAAGGAACCTTACCGTGTCATTCCTGTCCGCTTGCTCCCTATTAAGCGTCAGATATGGCAGTATGACGCTATGTTTAGACATGAAGCACATCGATAGAGTTTCATCAGTATTGAGGCCGAATTTACCAGCACTTAGTCCACCTACAGGGGAGATACTCCTGGAGGATCGTGTACGCTCGTTCTCCATTCTCCTGTTCCAGGACTTTGCTGTGTCCCAAAGTGGAGAGTAAGGACTTAAGGAATACAAGGATAATCGCGCGGGGGCTCAATATACTCCCCTGTGGAACACCCTCCATAATGTTGCGAGTACTGGAAATGACTGAGAAGTGCTTGGCTGCGAAAGTTCTGCTAAGAATGGAGGACTGAACAATTATAAGTGTCTGGCAGAGTATATTCAGGTTCAAGTTTTGCGTCACTCTTCCGAGTTTAGGAAGAGCCCCTCCTGAGAAACACTCTTACTTTCGAACGAGTGAGTGTTCACTCGAGGGTCCTGTGGTCCATTGGGTTTCGAGCTGACATTTTGGAAGGGCACACAATACACAATACACGAGATAAGTCAAATCCCGAGGGCACACTTAGGTCACGGTGTACGCTCATCTTGGCGACTATGAATACCGCTAAGTAAGTGTGTAATCAGTTCACACAGAATGAGGCTGTAAACACGATTTATTTTTTACAAAAGGATAATAATAACTTTTCCAGAGTTATAGGGTAAACAATTTAAGAAATGGTTGTCAGTGAAACGGCGGGGGTGGAAATTCCGGAATTTCTGGTATAGTCCCCGTGTATCTTGCGAACATTATTAAAAGCTCATCGTACAGGTATCTAATTGGACTAGCATCTCAATTTTTTTGTAGAGTCTAGTTACTTTCCGCTACCCGAAGGGAAGGAAAGTATAGTAATCGGCCCAAAAAAAAAATTTGAGTTTTCTTCAGATCTTTACGTTTCAGACCCTACTGAGTCTAAAAAACCTAATTTCGTCGCGTGGTCCGTGTGTATGTGTGTGTGTATGTGTGTGTGTATGTGTGTGTGTGTGTGTGTCTGTAGTTCGATTTGCGGGAGAACGGCTGATCCGATTGAGCTGGTTCTTTTTTGTTTTGTTCGTTATTTTTTGTAGACACCAAAATAAGGTTATGGACGATTTCGGCCGATGGGAAGGGGGTGGGGAACGAAAATGTACCAAAAACTAGGGTTTTTCGCATTTTTCTCGAAAACGGCTCTAACGATTTTGATTAAACTTTCAAATTATCTTCTCCTAATCAATACCTAACTTTTCTTCTCTATACATATCTCCATGAAAATACGGTGAACGGAGATAATGACCTATGAAGCAAAAATAGGTTTTTTAAGCTTTTTGGCAAAATGACTTCAACGATTATCATCAAACTCTCAGGATATTTTCGAATAGTTAATACCTACATATTGTTCTCGATAAATGTTCCTCTGAAAGTCCATTGAGCAGAGATAAAAATGAAAATGTGTTGAAAATAACGTTTTTTCGAACATTTCCGAAAGTTCCAGGGTAATTTTTTCACCAGATGTGATAAATCCTAATGAAGTGTCTTTTAGTCACCCATACCAACATTTTGTTCTCCATAACTATTTCTGTATATATATGTTGCACGGAGATATAAGCCACGTTAACTCAGAAAAGGAGATTTGTCGAATATTAATTTATCGGTATTCGTATTTTCTCAAAAACGGCTCCAACGATTTCGATAAAACTTTCGGAGTGCTCTCAGCTAACTAGTCCCTACATTTTGTTCCGTATAAATGTTCCTGTAAAAATGCGTTGAACGAAGATATAGCGCCCGCATGTGTAGGTGGTGTTCGAACTTAAAGGGGTGGCGGAAAGTAGTGTGTTGCTACGCACCAGATATTAACATTTGACCGGAGTTTAAATGGTACAAACTGCGCTGAAATAGATTTGCAATTGTTTGGTAATTTATTGTGCTTCTCTTGTCATTTTCGCACGGATGGAAATGTTATGGCATCGTCGTCTCATTAGGAGCGGTGTTCGTATAAAATTTAATCAAAATCGTTGTAGGCGTTGTTGCGAGAAAAAAATTAGGTTTTTCTTTTTTTTTTGAAACGGTGGATACAGGCGATACCCTCACTGCGGTCACAAACTGGCTTATTGTAAGGGCGTCCATGATCCTCAGTACATGGCCCCCCTGCTGATCCCCCAGGCCCCACGGCACTGTTCTCACTTGGTGTGACGTCACCTATACGCCCCCACCACCCCCGCACAAAGCGGAGGGCGTCCGCAAGTTCTGGATTCGCCAACTCTTCCGGCTGAAGAAAGGGCCTCCCAGCACAACACATCTGCCGTCTCTAGCCCCACCTCGCAGAACCTGCCTACCGGTACCTCACACTTGCCAATATTTGCAAGGTGGCACCTCAGCTCTGTAAACAGGCCACATATTATCCTTACATCCTTCCTCCTCAGTACAAGTAGCTCCTTGGACCTCTCTCTGGAGAGTCGGATGAAGAGTTTTGAGTGTCTAACGCCGGGCAGCCCTGCACCTATCCTCCCATTTGCCAACCTCTCTGCATAGGTGGCTCCTGGTAGTCCCAACAAAGGGCTCAGGGCCGACAGGGATCTGCGCCGTTCCCTTCATTGCCAACCCATCAGCCCATTCATTTCCCTCTATACCGTGATGCCCTGGCACCCAACACAGTGTTACACTGTTGTCCTCGGCCAGGGCCGTCAGTCCAGTCAGACACTCCCACACCTGCTGCAATGTAAGACAACATGAGACTAAGGCCTTGAGAGTGGCCTGACTGTCCAGCATGATGTAGATCCTCTGCCGCTTCAGTCCCCTCTGCAGCAGCCGCTGCACACAGACCGTCACCTCAGCCACCTCTGCCTGGAACACCGTGGGCAGCGACGCCAATGGGATCGCCGCTCTAATTCTCGGCCCAAAGATGCTAGCCCCTGCAAGGCCACCCTGCACCGAGCAATCAGTGTAACATACCAGGGCCCCAGCTTCAAGAGCGGGAACTCCCCCTTCCCACCAGGATCGCTCACGAATGAGTTAACGCAAAGTTGAAGCTCGCGGGCATTGAGTCTACCACACGCAGTTCGCGCCCCTCCACCTTCACCAAGGATCAAGATGCAGGAACTCCTCTTCTCCCACATGATCAGACCCTACTCCAACATAAGCACAGCCTGGAAGAACACATTCCTTTTAACATGAATGTGGAGTGGAGCTGAATCTAACAAGACCTCCAGTGCTGCCGCAGGGCATGTTATTATACAGCCTGTAATGGCCAGACACGCCCTACGCTGCAGTTTATTTAGCTGCGACTGCACTGTTTCGTTTTCCACCCTAGTCCACCAGACCAGGGCTTCATAGGTGACTACAGGCCTAACAACCGCAGTGTACAGCCACCGAATCATTCAAGGCACCAGCTCCCATGTCTTCCCAACCATTCTCTGAGCTGCCCACATTACCATCGACGCCCGCTGTAGGGCTTTTTTCACGTGCAACTCACCCTTTGGAGGGACAGTTCAAAATCTGAGAATAAACTCAATAAACACCACTGACGACTTTCTCGTTTGATCGCTTCGCGTACACGTGAATGCGTGAATCACTCTCTGGCAACAGGGGAGTGAAAAATCAAATTGACTCATTGAGTTTGTAACCAAATGAATGCCACAGGTTAAGTGATGTAAGACCTGTGAGGCTAAGGCCTTGAGTGTGGCCTGACTGTCCACCATGATGTAGATTCTCTGCCACTTCAGTCCCCTCTGCAGCAGCCACTGCACACAGACCGTCACCACAGCCACCTCTGCCTGGAGCAACATGGCCAGCTACCCCAATGGACCCAATCTGGGAATAAACTCAATAAACACCACTGACGACTTTCTCGTTTGGTTCTTTTCGCATACACGTGAATGCGTGAATCAATCTCTGGCAATGGGGGAGTGACAAATCAAATTGACTCATTGAGTTTGTAACCAAATGAATGCCACATACCTCCTGTACTGCCGTAGGGCATGTTATCATACAGCCTGTAATGGCCAGACACGCCCTACGTTGCAGTTTATGCATATTTGGTGTTTAGATCACTATGGTAATGGTTAGTGTTGAGCAAATTTCGCTTATACCCTTATTTTGGTGTTCCATGGTGACGTGCAGCTGATTTGATTGACCTGTTTTCTCTCAATCGTGTTCAATAGTGTTTTTTGTACTTAGTAGGGTCTGAAACGTAAAGATATGAAGAGAACTCACCTTGTTCTTTCAGCTGATTAGGTAACATTCTTTTTTACCTCGTAGAACCAAGGAAAGTAAAAAGCACGTATATTAATTGACGTTACAGCGGCAAGAGATGCCCCTAGTGGGGGGAGGGAGAGCAATTACTCATTGACAACTCCGAAGATTGACAAAATGAACCGACAACTACACCGACTTTTGAAAAACGTTAATTCGACGGTTCATTCAACGCCGTTCGAAAATCGCGCGTCCAAACGTCCGACCAAATTGCCGTTTTTATAACTGACAAACAAACGCCAAAACTCGGGACTTGCGGAGGAGCTTTGACGTCTTTCGAGTTGACACGCGGCGTCCGATAAATAGCCGGCAGATTAGCGGTGGTATTATTATTCAAATTTCGCGAGCGTGTCTTGTCTCAACCGGCGCCTTGATGAAAGCACTCGGCCCAAAAAATTTCAAATATCTCTCGGGCCGGACTTCGAAAAAACCTCATTATATTTCACAGCCTCCCGAGCAACGCACGTGTGGTCCCCCGGTCGTTGCGAAAAACAAAAACAAAAAAAAACGGTTCGTGTGTGTCGCATCTGTACCGAAATTAAATCACACGCCCCAAATTTCGTCGGTTGCGATCATGCGGTTCTCCCACAATCGAGCTAAGTATAAGGAAGCCTCTCCCCGGGTCGCTCTTAACTTATCCTCTGAGTCAGGACAGACCTTCTCTAAAGGTGAACAGCTGACGTTAAATGGATCGCTAGCAAATCTGAAGTTTTGCCTAATACGTTGGGCGGAGCTGTTCTTTTTTTTTTTTTTTGGAAGAGACTGGAGCGAGTTGGCGAGACACAATTAGAACTACAACTCGATGGAAGGGAGGGACAACCGAAAATTAATTTAAAATGCCGAGAGCTCAAATTTTTGCGCGACTCCTTGAAATGAAAGTCGATCGCACGCTGTTTTTTTACTCAGTTTATGAGGAGTAAGATGGGGATGCACTGACTGCCTCCTATAAAAGGCCACCAGACGATCGTGGTCTAGTGGTTAAGACAATGGTTCATATTCCCGACGAAAGTCGGGCAATAATGGATCGGAGCTCTGCGCGATTGCTGCAATTTTTTCCTGAGTCAGCAGCTCTTCAAAAACATCTCCAAACTTTCCTCGTAACAGGGAAATGTCTTCGGGTAGTCAGATCCACCTGAGACCGAAAAACACTATTTGAGGAAAATGGTTTTTGCGTGTGCGTATGTGCATAACTTTCCTTCGCCTACAGCCATGAGGTATACAAGAGCTGTTCGCTGTAGTGCCTGCGGTAATCAGTACGAGTCGCTGAATCATGCGGTGCAGGTGTGTCAAGCATGACGCGGTCCTTAAGCTGGCTGCTGGTGCACTGTTTGAGGGCTGGGAATTGGAGAGGGAGCAAACACTACCGGGTTGCCTATGGTAAAGAACTGAGGCCTGATATCATCACCGTTGATCCCAACTAGTCTACAATGATCTTTGATGCTCAGGTAGCAACTGCCAGGCCAATTGGCGCATATATGTCAGGACGGATTTTAGTGGAGTGGAGACAGGTAACATCAAGGTGGCAGCATTGACCATATCCAGGCACAGTGTGTCAGCAGGCGTTCTCCGAGGTATCACCACTGGTGTGTTGCTCGGATCGCATCTAAACTGTGAACTAAATCGTTCACTCGTGGAACATCCTCTTATCGTTCTTTCATTCCCAATCCCATTCCTTCCATCCCTAAAGCCTTTCTTTAGTTTTATTTATTTACCTTTTTGGGTGCCACCGTCCCATTTACGTTGAGCTTTGGAAAAAAAGTGATTGTGTGTTTGAGAACGCGTTTGAGAGAAAACGGCTAGAACCAAACTAGCTCAAAAATGATGTCTAGCTGGCATGTCACCATGGGACGACGAAATACAGGTTTGTTCCAAATCCGCCTAAAACTATGTATAGTTATCATAGTGATCAAAACACTACCGGGTTGTCTCTGGTGAAGAACTGAGGCCTGATATCATCACCGTTGATCCCAACTAGTCCACAATGATCCTTGATGCTCAGGTAGCAACTTCCAGGCCAATAGGCGCAAATATGTGAGGACGGATCTTCGTGTGGCAAGTGTCAGAAGCTCGTGGAGTGGAGACAGATAACATCGAGGTGGCAGCATTGACCAGGCACGGTGAGTGTCAGCAGGCGTTCTCTGAGGTATCACCACTGGTGTGTCGCTTGGATCGCATCTAAACTGGGGGTCGTTCACTCGTGGAACGTCCTCTTATCGTTCTTTCCTTCCCAATCCCATTCCTTCCATCCCTAAAGCCTTTCTTTAGTTTTATTTATTTACCTTTTTGGGTGCCACCGTCCCATTTACGTTGAGCTTTGGAAAAAAAAGTGGTTGTCTGTTTGAGAGAAAACGGCTCAAACCAGCTCAAACATGATATCTAGCTGGCAGGACACCATGGGACGACGAAATACGGGTTTGTGCCAAATCCGCCTAAAACTATGTATAGTTATCATAGTGATCAAAACACTACATTTTTTTTCTAAAAAAACGCTAACGATTTTGATTAGATTTCTCATATGGGCCACTCTTAATGAGATTACAATTCCATAAAATTCCCATCCGTCGAAAAATGACGAGAGCGGCACAATAAATTACGAAACATTTCGACGATTTTAGCGCGGTTTTTTTCCTTTAAACGCGACTAAAATGTTACTAGAATCTTTAAAAAAACATTTTGTTACAGTTCAACCCAATACCTATAGGATGATCGTTTAAAAAACGATATATGGGAGTCACTCCGGAAATTCCAGAATTATTGCCATTCGTCACAGTTTTTACCCGACAACTCCAAAAGTGTAGACACGATCCTTCTTTTTGAAAAAACCCTGCAAATTATTACACAATGGTTTATTATTCTCATGAACAGCTTGACCACGTATTACTGCTCCGACTCATCCCATTTGATTCAGCATCGAAAAATACTAGTAAATCATACGAAACATGTCCTGGCTACAATGGAACTACGGAAACAAAACGTCTGATGATTTTGCCCCGTCGGTTCGCGGAAATTGGAACGGGGGCGCTTCGAGCGAACCCGTTGCGAGTCAAAAGGGAAGTCGAGCGGGCGGCGTTGGGAGGCGAGCGAGCGAGCGGGTGGTTTTTTATTGTGACGGGAGGGAGGGAGGAAGTACTGACGAAACGTTGACTTCCGCTGTAGTTCCCGCATTGCACTGCATTTCGTTAATTTTTTTAACCGTTTTTTGCCCATAACAATCATGGGCTTCGTCCGATCGGATTGCCGAGATGGCGGGCACAACTAGATACCAAATGGGATTTTTGTGCGAAATAACGAATTTTTTAGACCACGTTAAAGGCACAAAACAGACTGGACGGCGGACGGGGTCGGACATTGCATATTTGGAATCTCCATGTCTTGAAACGTAAAGTATCAAATTTTGAGGGGGGGGTTGTAAAAAATTTTTCGTGACCGAAAACATAGGGTTATTATTCAGAATGAATAATAAACCAAAAGTCGTATTGACGGTCTCTGTTCACTGATTGCTCGATAATGAGTAGGAGCAGCTCAATAAATTTCGATAATTTTTAGCGCAACCAATTTCCACGGAAAACGCGAAGTTAAGTTTTTCAAACGACCTCAATCAAAAATAGAGCTAATTAGTGGCGTAAGGGCAGAGGAAAGTTTTGCGATGCGTCGCACCAAACGGACTTACGAGCGAAAATTTGTCAAAAAATGGGATTATGCGAATATTGTTAGTTTTAAATTTTCGCACATCGCTTATCTTGCTCATCGTGCGATAACTGAATGTTCTTCTCTGTGTTTGTATAGAAATGATTCGAACGCAGATAGCGGTTGCGTATATGTAGAAGGTTGAGGAAAGTGGAGAGATGTTTCGCACCAAATGGTCAACCTCTCACCGCAGAGCGATCCCGATATTCCGAATTCCGATTAGTTTCAATTCGAGGTCGCGAAGCTCACTCAGTTTGCTTTACGCAACACGCGTTTAATTAAAGTGCTATCGAAGATGAAAACACACACACACACACGCGGGCATACTTAACGCCTGCGTTGATAACTACCTCGACTCTCGTCAACATATCTCATCAGAATAAATTCGGGTTCGTCAAATCTTCGTTTTGTGTAACTCTCACTCCGTCGAGCGCCTCGGGGAGAGGCTCTTTTTATAATCTTTGATGCGACGCCTCATATTCCCATCCTCGACCACTCTTAAATTAGATGGCAACCGACGCACGCAGCTGTCTGTTAACAAAATATAAGTTGAAACTGCTCTGTAAATTATTGACAATTTTTATATGGGTTGTGGGGAAAACGCTCTGAAACTATCTGGTTCCACGCCTTTGCACAACGTTCCTCAGCCCCATATATATTCAGCGATTCTTAAGACTCCAGCTGTTAATGTAATTTTCCCTCAATTCACGTGTCTCTTAGCTATAGAAAGTGTTCAGCGCTTGATGGTCCCAAATTTATTGAGTTGCTTCTAATTATCTTATGAACATCAGTAGTGTAAAAGAGGGCGAACAGCTGTAACGTCACCCTCCATCCCTCCCACCCATGATGCCAGCACCTCCCAGAGAAACAGCTGTTCTTGGAGAGCAGTGTTGCCAACAAAACTGGCGATTGTCGTCTCAGAGAAGGGAGTTGAAGCTATTACTTAAGATTAGGTGACGTTACAGGCGTCTAAGGGCCGTTTTCACCAAAACAGCACTAAACGTGATCCAACTGATCAGCTAGATAAGTAAATCAAGGCTAGCCCACCACGCTAGCTGAGATCACTGTGGTATGCAGTTAGCATAGACGTGATTACGCTGCGATTAAGCCATATCGAGAAGGCAGTGAACTAATGAGGTTACAGTAAAATAAGGAAATAGGGCATCTGTTTGACATCCCGTCCCGTAAACAAGTGTTATGTAAATGTAAACGACCGTGTAGCCGTGAATCCCGTAGATGCCCAATGCTCAACAATCCGGATTTGACCAAATTATTGTTTCTAATTGTTGTCAGACAAGTAAGTGGCCGCATTAACCTCTGCCGAAGCTGAAACTCGTGAGGAGCATAAAGTGAAAATACGCGTACTACAACTGCAAGAGCTGCAGAAAAAAGCCAAATTAGTCCGGGAGAATGCTTTGTGCGTGTAGGAAAAATCGGAAGCAGTACAAGAAAATGAGAACTGAGCAAGAAATAATAAACACCAAAATTATGAGCTTACAACTTTTACAAGCAAGGAACAGTTGATAAAGATACGTCAAAACAATCTGGCAACCTCCTGATGTCAAACTGCAATTTGAATGACAGACGTCAAGACAGCATGATCAGTTCATTCAGGGCTTAGCGTAGTCAAGGAATAACTTTTTATTCCTTCCGTACGATGAAAATTCTTGTTATATTGGCAACACTGCTGTTTGAGAGGCGTTAGACACCTCTGACATCACCTAAAAGTAATAGCTTCAAATCCCTTCTTTGAGACGACAATCGCCTGTTTTGTTGGCAACACTGCTCTCCAAGAAGCGCTGTAACAGCTGTTTCTCAGGGAGGCGCTGGTGTTACGGGTGTGAGGCGAGAGGGTCACTGCTGATCCCCTATTAGTTACTGATACGCCATTCACTGCGTTTAGCGCTACTAACATCACTGAATTATGGTAGTTTATTGGACTATCACATCGATTTTTTCTAAGGAATGCCCTGGGATTTATTTCGACAAAAGTTTGACAATTTATGTTGTAATCAGTCTTCTGACTTAGTAGTAGACTTTGCTCTTAGAGAATCTGGAGAACGGGAGAAGTGTCGTTCTTCATGATAAACACAAAATTTACGATTTACGAAGACTATATTACACAGTCCACTTGTGAAGTTGCAATCACATGCACAATACACTGACTACGGGCGGGATGAATGGGATTTGAATTCATTTGTTTAGTTGATTACGAAAATTATCGAGTTGAGTCGGTATGTCCGCTAGTAGGGCATGCTTTAGAACGACGGAATATGCTGTAACAGGTAAAGACGGGTTTGGGGTCCCTGACAGGAGAATGGAACGCTCCAGGCAATCGAATTTCACTTGACGCCTCGAGTCCTCGTCGCGAGCAAATCGTTTGACGATCGGGTCATTAGGTAAGTTGTAGGCCAATATCGCACTGGCTGCCCCACAAAGTGCGTTCAAGTCTCCGGTCGACCCCCTCAAGGACGTAAGGCCAGGGTTCGTCCTCGGCAACGTCACCCCCCCCCCCATCACCACCCTGCTGACCGCCTATTTTAAACAGTTTCGTTCCAATCACGCCAGAAAGGAGTAGGAAGCAAAAATATCGGCCCTAACGATCGATTTCGACCTGGCTCGACTTTATTTTTCCATTATCGCGGATCACACCCACATTCTTGGTCGGAATTTCGCTCTGAAGCTTCCGAAGCTCCGAGTTAAATGCGGGGCGCTCCTATTAAGGGCAACAAGTTTTGGGGGCCCCTTTCCCCTCCTCGCTCTCGCCATCTCCCAACTTCGCCAAAACCGGGTTCAAAATAATACGCCTCCTTGTAACATGCACTTCTCGTCTTACAGGAGACCCCCCCAATCCTATCGGTCCAATTAAAAGACAGCTATTTATCGCCTTTTTTTTCGTTCTTCTTTCGAATTCTGGAGGCAAACAGGCCATAAATTAGGAAACTCAACTTCTGTGCGCCCTCCGAGTCAGTTGCCGGTGATCCTGACAATATTATCTCATTACCAAGTAAAAACATGACACATCTCACCGAAAATAATTACCCAGCGAGTGGGCGTTTTCGGGCAAAAGCTCCGTAGGTGTGCCCTCGTCGCGATATTCTAATTCGCACAATTAAAACATCAAGTGCGACGAGTCTCACAACTTTCCTCGGCCCGACGTACAATCGACGGTTTTCACCGCACCGCCGGACTGATAAGTTTTTTAAGTCAAGGATGTATTGCCCCAATGCTTCAAAACGGGTATTTTTCGACTCCCGGGTGATTGCATTTAAACGCGGATTTGCGACATACGACGGTTGCTGTTTTTGGACGATGGAAGGTTTTGAGCTCGATGAACCAACAACTTTGTCACATAATTGTCGTTAAGGTGCTAC
Source organism: Pachypeltis micranthus (assembly GCA_020466155.1). Lineage (NCBI taxonomy): Eukaryota > Metazoa > Arthropoda > Insecta > Hemiptera > Miridae > Pachypeltis > Pachypeltis micranthus. The sequence goes on from CM035778.1 coordinate 23,761,607, forward strand.
GATGTTCCAATCTAGGAATTGTTAAAACGGTTTTGATGGGTGCAAGCTTAGTTTTGGCTTGAAGGAGAATGAGGTGATATGATCTGTTGCGATATGTTTTCAGGTAAATGCATGCACAATAGCCACGTTCACTTGCATCACAGAACCCAACAACTTGAAATTGTGCGGCGCCTAAGGTTTGAAGGTAGCGAGGGATTTGAACTTGAGATAGGGACGGTAATTCAGCAGAGAATCTCTCCCAACGTTCTGCTATTGTTGTTGGTACGGTTTCGTCCCAATCTAAAGAGGATTTCCAAGTGTCCTGGAGCTTGGAAGATGACGGGAGCTAAATAACCCAGCGGGACATAAATTCTTGCTATGCTAGAGAGTACGGAACGCTTAGTCATTATGACTTTCGTTGGTAGCACCTGGTAAGTAAGAGTGTCTGTTTTAGGATTCCATTTAGTACCCAGAATTTTTAAATTGGAGTCAGATTGGAAAGTAACAGGGTTCTCTGAGATGTTAGTGAGGTTTCGCAGAGCCCTCGAATCGTTGCTACACCATTTCACTAGTTGGAAACATGCCTTGGAGAGGAGCTCACAAATCTGATTTCTGAGGATGAGCAGATTTTCGATAGAGTCTACTCCTGTTGTTAGGTCGTCCACATAACAATCATTGAGTAACGCTTGGCATGCTAAAGGGTAGTTCTCGCCTTCATCCTTTATTAGCTGGCGCAAGGAATGAAGAACAGGACATGCCATACGGTACAGTAGTTAATTCAAACTGTTGGACTGGTAAATTAGGATCGTGCCTCCACAGAATGTGTTGAAAAGGTCGGTCTGCCTCTCTCACTGAGATTTGGCGATACATTTTCACGAAGTCAGCTGACATTACAAAGGGATGTCGTCGAAAATTAAGCAGAACGTGACAAATAGGATTCTGCAGTTTGGGACCAACATGAAGATGGTCGTTCAATGAACCCTTGGAGGTGCGGGCTGAAGCATCGAAAACCACACGGATTTTCGAGTTCGTGCCAGCTTTAAAAACTCCGTGGTGAGGAATTATATATTTGGCGGGGGTGGAAGTTATTTGCATGTGACCAAGAGCGTGATACTCCTGAAGGAAATTCCAGTACTCGAGGCGAAGTGGTGGGTTGTGATGCAACTTGTGCTCAAGATCAGTCAAGGAAGTCAAGGTTAGTAGCAGTAGTAGTGGTGAAACAAGAAATTATAGACTGAGAGGTGACGGGAGGTTCATGGCGACCAATAATGATGTGGCCGAAAATGGTTTGCATGAGAGCTGGATGATTAGCAAAGGGGGCCACTATTGGGCCACTGAGCAAAATGTCTATAAAGGCATCTGCTCCCAGTAGCAGATCAACTGGACCCGGTAACAAGAAGGATTGTTCAGCTGTGCTGACTGACTCCTGTTAAAGGCAAGCGGTTGATCGTGGTCTAGTGGTAAAGACAGTTGATTCGTAATTCTCGACGTAAGTCGAGGATTGTGGATCGAATCTCCGGCGCGATTGCCGTAATTTTTGCCTGAGTCAGCAGCTCTTCAAAAAGCATCTCCAAACGTCCTACCTTTCGTAACACAGCTAAGTCGTAATTGAGGTATTATTGCCATATAGCAGGTGGCAAAGGGGTTTGTGGGAGTTATGTTATCTACAACTGCAGCAACCACATGGATGGCAGGATGACCTTCCTTCGTGGACGAAATTGTGCATTTCACCTTTCCCTTGATGGTTGCGAGGTTTGCTTGGCCAACGCCTGAGATGGAGTTGGAAAAGTTTGTCACAGACAAGCCTAGTTTCTCGACACATGACTTAGTAGCAAAGAATAATTGGCTGCCAGAGTCCACGACGGACAGTCTGAGGGACGCCATGCACGTCCATTATTCGTGCTTGTGCAGTGCCCAGTAAGACTCCGCCGGTTGATGCGGTTGATAGAGTTGCAAGAACTGAGGATGGGGTGGACTCAGGGACTGTCGATGGCTGACCATGACGTGGATTATCTGAAATTGCAGTAGGGAGTGTGGTGGCAGAGAGCGCCTCATGTAGGCAGGAGTGATGACGTCGTTTGCAAGTTCGACAAGAAAAACGGGACTATTATTTGTCACATGATGGGGATGTAGGCAGTTAAGGCAACCTTGAAAAGTGCGAAGTAACTGGAGCCGAACCTGAGGCGTAGATGTGTTGAAGCGGGAGCATTGCGACAGAATGTGGTTCCCAGAACACACAAAACCGCTCGCAGGGGGTTTGTTCGATTTGTATGACGTTTGTGTGTCAGATAGGCGAGGATTGGTCTGGGGCAAGTCTCCTCGAGTAAAAAATGTGGATTTATTTGAGGGGTATGACTTAGGCTGAAACCTAGAAGGTGTGGCTGGTTTAAATGAGGATGACTGATCAGCAGAAACGAGAGTAGGCTCTGATGACGCCACTATTTTCTGACGGAACCCCAACGCTTCATAGTATGCCGTTTTGACTTCACTGACAAAAGCAGAATGTTCCAATTGTTAAGTCGCAAACAATCCAAACGGCTGAACGTGGGCAATGTACAAAGGGCTTGCCACGCACTACTTTTGGATGTTGGAAGGTTTCCCGATAGTTGAGCCAATAACCACCTTGTCAGATAGTTTTCGATAGTCCAAGTTGATGTTATCCCTTCACAATTCGTCTCTGGATGCCCTTATATGTTGTCACGCTCGTCTATTGCCCGCTCTCGGGGATGAACCCAAACGACTGCAGCAACAACTTTGTCCACGCAAAACCTTGCACTCTCACGGCGGGATTGAAGCGTGAGTTGGCAGAGCAGTATCGTTTCCGGCTTTCGTCAGTTTGGCCTAGCTGAGAAATCATTAATCGGTTTGGTCGACGGTATTTTTCCGCGGAGTGTCTAGAAGTCATCACGACATTCCCGTTGGTGAGTCTTACAATTGGTAGCAGAACGTGGTTGCTTCGAGTTTCCATTAGGTTTTGATGAACGTTTTTGGAGATTGTGGGTCAATTCCAACTTTTCCACGTCAGCCACCAAATTTTGCGGGTCACTAAAATTTCTTGGCCTCGTACTGAATTGAAATTTCGATCGAGTGTTGGTGTGTGTACCTTGAAGAATACTGTTTACAATTTCAGGGTAGTATTGAACTTCTGAATTTGGTCAACGTAAGTGCGAAAGTTCTCATTAGAACTTTGTGGTCGGAGAATTTTTTTTCGCACAAGGTTTAAACGGGTGTGAGGAGTCATCAATTCTTCCAGCAGGGTTTGTCGTTACCGATTGAAAGCTCACGAAAGGTTCGGTGGCGATTCTCAACAAAATGGAATTGTTTTGGTATGTTGCAACGCGCAATAAAATGTGTTTGAATAGTTTTTCATTCATACCATTCAAAAAATGAAGTTTTTCAAGACACTTAACTCAAGACACTAACTCCACGGATTATCCGTGAACAGTTTTGGCACTTTAGCTGTTTCAAGTTCGACGTACTTAGGGATTTTGTCCTCGTCATATGAGTGGGTCAGCATACCCATTGAAGTTGGTTCGTGGGAACCCGATGCGCGTTGGAATGAATGTTTTAATTGATCTTCCAGTTCGTTGACTTTTGGTTTATTATTCATTCTGAATAATGTTTTCGGTCACGAAAGATTTTTTACAACCCCCCCTCAAAATTTGATACTTTACGTTTCAAGACATGGAGATTCCAAATTTGCAATGTCCGTCCGCCGTCCGGGCCGTTTTGTGCCTTTAACGTGGTCTAAAACATTCGTTATTTTGCACAAAAATCCCATTGGGTATCTAGTTGTGCCCGCCATCGCGGCAATCCGGCCAGACGAAGCCCATGGTTGTTATGGACAAAAAATGGTTAAAAAAATTAACGAAACGCACTATAATCGCTAATAAGCCGTGTTTCGTATCATTTTCAAGGTATTTTTACATCCTGGGTCGAATGTAATGAGTATCAGACGTGTACAACTGCGTATAGGGAAATTACAGTAATAATGGTGAGCCAAAGTCAATTAATTGAAATAACTCGCAGGAACTACAGCGGAAGTCAAAGGTTCGTCGTCCTTAGTACTCCCTCCCGTCTCATTAAAACCACCCGCCCGCTCGACTGCTCGACTCGCAACGTCGTGTCAATTTCCCCGACGGGGCGGAGGAAGGTTAGGGCCAGATCCTCCACACACCCCTACATCAGATGATAAATGCCTACAGACGTTTACGGGCGCCTGGTGCCAGGGGAATGGGTTTCCGTAGTTCCATTGTAGTCAGTTCATGTTTCGTATGGTCACATGACCATAGAGTATTCGATGCTGAATCAAATGGGATGGGTCTCGGAGCAGTAATACTAGGTCGAGCTGTTCATGAGAATAATAAACCACTGTGTAATAATTTGCAGGGTTTTTTCTGTAGGGTTTCGTTTTCTTGTTTTATTTCTAGAAGGACAGTCGATTGTAAGCGAGTGATTTCAGTTTGTAGGGACTTATTTTCACTTTTTAATTTCCTCATGTCTGCCTTTAGTAATTGTATATCGCTCATAAGACCAGTGTACCAAAGAGGGGGCTGTGTATCGACAGCTTTATCCCCCGCCTCTTTTTTTTTTAACCCGAGGGCGAGTTGGACAAGTCCCTTTGTCACTGCGGCCGCATATGGGCCTATTGTGACGCTGACCCTTTCTTAGTAGAAGGCGTCGTACATACCCGCCCCCCTTAGGAAGCCGAGTATGTCCTTCACCGCGGAGTCCGCTATGGTTTGGGGTTCAGTGGTCCCCTGACCGAAGTATTCAAAGCGTTTTGCTACCAAGGCAGGGCACTCACACAGGATATGCTCTGCTGTCTCGTCCTCCTCACCGCAGAGTCTGCATTCCACCGCCTCTGAGATGCCCATCTTGTTGAGCTGATATCTGGGTGGGCAGTGCCCGGTGAGGAAGCTTATCAGTACTCTCAGATCTTGTCTAGAAAGTGTCAGCATCGCCTTCGCCCTTTGACAGGAAGGCGTGACAAGCCTTTTCGCATGTCTTAGTCGTGGCTGGCGATGCCAATGGGCGTCATTTTCTGTGTCTCCCATCGAGCAACCAGATGGTTCAGGTGACTTTTCGTCAGACCCACGTGTGGTTCAGGCCCGATGGGTAGGGATTCTGTACCCCTTTTCGCGAGGCGGTCAGCCTTTTCATTGCCCTCATGCCCCCTGTGAGCCGGCAAACAGATGAGGGAGAGCCTGTTACGGCCGCCGAGCTGCTTGAGCGCATGGAGGCATTCCCATGTCAGCTTAGACCTAAAACTATAGGCTGCGATGGCCTTTAAGGTGGCCTGGCTGTCTGAGAAAATGTAGATCCGCTTGCCCTTGAGCCCTTTGTTCAGGATCTCTTCTGCGATCTCTTGGGTTTTGCCCATTGTTCGCGGCTGCTTATTCAGTCAGCATGCTGACCATATTCACAGCTGGCCGCAGACATGCCCCTGGGGACAATGCCGTGGCCGTTCCACTATCCACAACCCGTGGTTGCGCCTGGTTGCATGGGCATGCTCCTAGGAAGATAACCCAGAACCAGGCCCCAGCTTCTTTACAGAGGTCGCATTTCCACACGCTGCGTCAATCGTACGAAAGTTTCGTCCATGCCGCTAATTCAAACGCGTACACGACGCATGAAATAATTGCCCACAGTTCGTACATTTAACTGGGTCAACGGGAGGTTCCGATAACTCGCATTTGGCGCGCTGCATTGTGTGGAAACAAAAACATGTCGGAATAAAAACAGAGGTGGGTGGATCGAATGTTCTGCTACCAGTTGTAAGACTCACCAACGGGAATGTTGTGATGACTTCTAGACACTCCGCGGAAAAATACCGTCCACAAAACCGATTATTGATTTCTCAACTAGACCAGACTGACGAAAGCTGGAAACGATACTGCTCTGCCAACTCACGCTTCAATCCCGCCGTGAGAGTGCAAGGTGTTGCGTGCACAAAGTTGTTGCTGCAGTCGTTTGAGTTCATCCCCGAGAGCGGGCAATAGACGAGCGTGACATCGTGCACAATCAAGAGTAATAATTGAAACATCAGGCCAACAACAGCAGCGTCTCAGTGCCATGCTTAGGTCCCATGAAGTTGATAGACTCCGGTGCGTTGTCCCAAATACGTCCTCACCACGAATCGCAAAGCAACCTGAAGGTACATTCTTGCCACCTCCACTGGCTGCAGGAAAGACGTCCTTAACACCCGAAGGCGGGCCACAGACAGCCGCTTGCAAGTAAGTGCTCTTCTGCTGTCCGACATCATGTAAACCTTGTTCCGTTTTAGCCTGTGTGCACGCTGTTATTGTGAAGAGAACTGTTTGCTGGCGAGCCTAATGGTATTGCGGCTCTGGGCCAATTGTTCATAAACCCCTCACTGGTGAGTTAACTTTAGGTACCATAGACATATAGTTCGAAGTAGAGGAACTCGAAGACAAACAGTCCAGACGAGACATAGTGGTGCTCCTGTGAGCGTGGCGTCTTCTGGCAAACTGGGGCCGTACAGAGGTGGTAAAAGCAAGGAGTGAGGAGTAAGATGAGGGAAAGGGGATGTAGGAAACCCTCGTCAATGTAGGCTCTGGAGGAAATATTGATACTTGAGTTCGGCACGGCTTAAAGTGTTTAGAGAATGAAAGGTAGTGAATTGACAAGAGAAGTCTCGAGTTTGCAGCAATGGCCTCAGGTCAGAACGCTCGAGCTCCGATCGAGTTGGAGAACAGGGCACTGACCAACTTGGCATGAGCTGACAATACCAAACGTGGCAGCAAAATAGTCTTTGAGCTGTGGTCATCCACTGGTGGCCAGCGCTTACGAGTAGGCCCTAGAGGATTGGAAGAACAGGGGCAGGCTGTGAGCTAGCCCACACGGGCAGGGTGTGAGGAAACAACGCGCACAAGGGGTTTGAGGGGTTGTTATCCGTCTGCATAACAAACCATGGTTCCTCAAGCCTCAAGCCTTGGATCACTTCCTTCCCGCCTGGTCCTTCCGTGTATAAGTATCCTGAAAGGTCCAATACCAGGTGGTGAGGAGCCCTTGGCAGCCTTGCTAGGAGGTGCTAGGCCCTGCATGTCCTTCTGCTCAGCCGTAGGAGGTGTCTATATGCAACCCATTAAAGCTAAGCAGGCAGGCCCAGTGTTGCAGCTGCACCATCTGGGGGGAGTTCTTAATCTGTTTTCCCACCTGATCCTTCCGTGAATAAGTATCCTGAAAGGCAGTTCAAAGTTAAACTTTATTCATACTAGCACCATGTCCAATACCAGGTGGTGAGGAGCCCTTGGCAGCCCTGCTAGGAGGTGCTAGGCCCTGCATGTCCTTCTGCTCAGCCGTAGGAGTTGTCTATATGCAACCCGTTAAAGCTAAGCAGGCAGGCCCAGTGCTGCAGCTGCACCATCTGGGGGGAGTTCTTAATCTGTTTTCCCACCTGATCCTTCCGTGAATAAGTATCCTGAAAGGCAGTTCAAAGTTAAACTTTATTCATACTGGCACCATGTCCAATACCAGGTGGTGAGGAGCCCTTGGCAGCCCTGCTAGGAGGTGCTAGGCCCTGCATGTTCTTCTGCTCAGCCGAAGGAGTTGTCTATATGCAACCCATTAAAGCTAAGCAGGCAGGCCCCCATCTGGGAGGAGTTCTTAATCTGTTTTTCCACCTGACCTATTTACTCGGGTGGCAAGTGTCAAAGGGGCAGATCAACTGTGACCACGTTCCTTTTGCACCTTCATTGCATCAGGGCAATACTGTTATAAGCTTACCGAGTAGCAGTCAATGCTGGTAGGCTTGGGTGTTCTTCCAACAACCATTGCTCACTGTTATAGGAAATACTGTGGAGCAGTTCGTGATTTCTCTTTTCCTCTGCACTGAAGGCGCAAGACGGGCAGGATGGAGAAGATTTCAAAGAAAATGAGTGCATCGAAGTCCCCATGGTCTGTAAGGAACTGGCTCGTCCAGTGATGTGGCTCAACCCACTCGTCCCTTTGACGAAGACTCCCATCTCGCTAGCCATTTGTGTAATGCCAACTCAGCGCGGCAAGTTTGAATAGGGAGGTCTATACGGAGTTCGGCCCAGAGTAGGAGGGCCCCCTTCTCACTCGCCACTTGTTCATCATGCACTCAACGTCCATGTCAAGTGGTAACTGGCCTGCGATCAGTAGTGTGTTGTAGATTGCCTGTGAATGATTTAATTAGCATCACTGCGTACGCAGCGGTTATGGAAGAACGGCCGAGGCGAACCGAAGAATCGAAAGTTGCGTTTCGTAAATAAATCGTTCGTTATTTTCGGAATAATGGAATTAATTAGCCGCTCGCATAGTGTGCGAGTATCAAGTTGCTAACGGGGAGTTCGAAACCGATTCCTTGATCTCTTCTGGGGCCCCACGCCTCGATTGTTTACGCCCTTCAGTTTTCTAGACCTCGCACGGGGTTGACCAGCAGAACAGGCCGACCAATCCCGACAGCTCCTCCGCAATATTTTTATACGTTTAATCGCGCACGAGCTCCGTTTAAACTTCAAAGTCTCATTGAATAGTTTCGATTTAACCTTTCGCGGGGTTACGGTGCCATTTGAGGTTTTCGCTAGTCCTTCGCGAATACCGACCAACGGCCGCTTTGTGATACCACAAGTTCAAGGTGAGCGAGTTATGACGGCTCGACTGCAAAACGGATCCTTAAAATACCTCGGATATTTATAATACGCCGCTCGGGACCATAAGTGGGCCGAGCTGGGCAGAAGTAAAGTGCCATAACTTCAACTTGAATATATTCATTTTCGTTTTATTGTGCTCGATATCGACGCAATAAATGTGCGCCAAGTTGAGTTAATGAGGGTTTTTGGTGTCTTTGGGGGGAAAATTTACAACCTTCTTGTTAATCTGTTCGAGTTTTACAAGATTATTGCGGCCGATTTACAAGTCACCATCGTACTTCGTACAAATTCTCCCGGGACTACCTCCGCTGGTTAATTTATGAGACTCAAAAAGGGCCGAGGGCAGTACTGCACAGGGACCGGTTCCCCGCGATGATCTCTGCATAATCCTGCACTGTGAGATGAAACATTAAAACGGAAACCACACACAGGTCATTTTCTCCAGTGGTGATCAGACACAGTACCCTATAAAACCTGAAGGTCTGAACAAAACTGAATTTCTATCTATCAGATTACGTATCTTTCTTTCCAACTTCGTGGGGCTAAGGAAAGAAGAAAAACTCTGCGTGGAAAAATACTGGTAAACTATACGAAACACGGCCTGACTACAATGGAACGACGGAAATAGTACAATTTCTTAAACGACGCTCAGCAATCGGTACGTCGCGACGAGTCGAACTGTGAGCAGTGTTAAAACGAGTGTGGGCCAGGGAGGAACCGTAGCTTTCGCTACATTGTCCAAAGAGTTCCTTCAAGTATTAAAATGTACCTCTTTATAATTACTGTGGTTTCACTGTTTTCTATCCAGACGCAATAATACACCTCTGACACCCGTCCTATTCGACTAAGCATCGACAATTATCTAGGATTCGATTTAAAAAAAACCCCTGCAAATTATTACACAATGGTTTATTGTTCTCATGAACAGCTTGACCTAGTATTACTGCTCCGAGACCCATCCCATTCGATTCAGCATCGAATACTAGTAAAACATACGAACATGACCTTACTACAATGGAACTACGGAAACTAAATATTCCCTCGGCGCCAGGCGCCCGTAAACGTCTGTAGGCATTTATGATCCGATGGAGGGGTGTGCGGAGGAAGTGGCCCTAACCTTCCTCCACCCTGTCGGGCAAAAAGAGTCGGGGAAATTGGGACGGGGGCTTCCAGCGAACCTTCGCTCGGCAATTGGCAGGACGTTGCGAGTCCAAAGGGCTTGCGAGTCGAGCGGGCCTTGAAAATGATACGAAACACGGCTTATTTGCGATTATACTGCGTTTCGTTACTTTTTTTAACCATTTTTTGCCCATAACAACCATGGGCTTCGTCCGATCGGATTGCCGAGATGGTGGGCACAACTAGATACCAAATGGGGTTTTTGTGCGAAAGAACGAATTTTTTAGACCACGTTAAAGGCACAGAACGGCCCGGACAGGGGGCGGCGGACGGTCATTGCAAATTTGGAATCTCCATGTCTTGAAACGTAAAGTATCAAATTTTGAGGGGGGGTTGTTAAAAATTTTTTGTGACCGAAAACATATGGTTATTATTCAGAATGAATAATAAACCAAAACGCGTTAACGCACTGAAACGGCCAAAATGACGTTGTTTGAAACCATCTTTTGCACATAACTACAATGGGTTTCGTCCTATCGGTCTGGCGAATAGGAGAGCACAACTAAATCCTAAATGAGGTTCTTGAGCGAAAGAACTTCTTTTTTTTATCACGTTTTTATCACGGCATATTCGGAATACCATGCCTTGAAATGTAATGTTTCATATTTTAGAGGGGGTTGTAAAAACTTTTTCCTCACCCAAAAATGGAGGATGAATCATAAATGTTTTAAAATGTATTCAAGCAGGAGATCACCAATAACTGGCAACTGACACGCTTCACCTTAAAAAAAAAAACGATGCACATTATTACACAACGGTTTATTATTCTCTTGAGCAGCTTGGAGAATTCCGACAGCTCCGAGACCCATCCAATTCGATTCAGCATCGAAAAATACCAATAAACCAGACGAAACACGACCTGACTACAACTGAACGACGAAAACTAAATATTCCGGGCGCCCGTAGGCAACTGGCACGATGTGGCGAGTCGAGAGGGTGGGGGGTTTTGATGGGAGGGCAAACGGCGAAACGATTAGTGTCGCTGTCGAAAATTTTCTCGAATTGGAATTGCATCCCGGGGGAGTGGAAGAGAGGGCTGCATAGCCCTAACTCCCCCAGGTGGATAAATAAAACCTCTATCAATCTCTCTCTCTAAGCTAGTGACTCGAGGAGATGCGATGCGATGAGGATACCAGAAGTGTGCATTAATAATGAACCACTAGAATACGTGACCTATATAAAGAACCTGGGGATAAATGTATCACGCACGTTGTCATGGTTACCACACGTCACGCTCTTATGCAAACGTGTGTATGGTTCAATATACCAGCTTCGCAGGTCAGCAATAGATATGCCATCAACTGTAAGACTGAGTCTTGCCGAAAGCTTGGTGCTTCATAACTTTGATTACGCCATACTAACGTTCTGCGACATGAACAGCGAGCAGTGCGATAATCTGCAGAAAGCTCTGTATTCGGCAGTACGATTCGTTTATCGTCTCAAAACGAATCAGCAGGTAACACCATACTTTCTGAGTTGAAGGGCTGATTGAAGGTGAGGGAAGAGTCACGCTCGCCTCTGCAACCATGTTGTTTAGAATCCTGAAGTAGGGAAACCCTAGATACCTCCGTGACCACTTTATTATGTTGGGTGAAGGTCACATGCAGGTTCCAAGGCTCAGGACCGCACTGTATGTAGGTCTTTTAGGATTTGAGCAATTCTTATAGTGAACGTGGAAGCGCAACAGATGGTTTATCATAATGTTAGTAGATAAGTTTTTATTTTATTCACGTCGTTATGACTACCAGAAACCGGGATTGTTATATTATTAATTCCTGGGAACAGGGAAGAGAGGGCCTCAAGGCCCTATTGTTTCCCACATTGTTAAATAAATTCTTCGGTCAGTCTCCTAATTGGCACCGAGACAGCTCTCATCAGACTCCTGGATGACATTACAGAAGCAATGGATCACAGACAAGTGACTGCTATGATTATGGTCGATTTTTCAGCAGCATTCGATTTGGTTCGAAACGACATGTTATTAGCGATTCTTGAGTCAGTCGGTGTCATAGACAGTGTTCTGGCTTGGATTGAGTCGTATCTGACTGGAAGACAGCTAGCGGTTAAAGGTAATAATGGCGAACTATCGTCCTGCAGAACGGTACCTGTCGGCACACCACAAGGCTCTGTTTTATCTGCCTTATGTTTTATTTTGTATGTAACCACATTACCCAAAGTTTTCGCAGAAGGAACAAGACACATTTCATACGCAGATGACTTATACAGTTTTACCGAGCTTGCAATGTGGAAAACCTGTGTAGCACAATTGGAAAGCTGAACGAAGATCTTGAAAGAGTGGAAGTCTGGTGCCGAAATCATGGAATGGAAATTAATCCCTTTAAGACGAAGGCAATGTTGCTTGGGTACCCGAAGATTTTGTCCAGAATAGATATGAGTACGATCCCTAGAGTTACCTGTGGTAGCGTGGAAATAGAATACGTAAACGTAGCAAAGAGTCTTGGAATCATGATGCAAAGCAACTTGTGCGGGGGTAATCAAGTGACAGCCACATGCAACACAGCATTTAGGACCATCTACCAACTAAGGAGGACAGCTGCAGACTTTCCACAGCATGTAAGGGTCCAGCTTGTTCAAAGCCTCATAATGCCTCATTTGGACTACGCTGCTGCTGCATTGTGTGATTTGAAGAGCGAGGAACTGAGTCGGTTACAGAAGGCCCAAAATGTAGCACTCCGTTTCGCGTTGAGGCTAAAAATGGACGATCACGTCACCCCTCACTATCGTCGGATTGGCTGGTTGAAAATGAGCGAAAGGAAGAGACTGCACGTGGCCACAATGATGTTTAAAATATTGAAAAACAGCAAACCGGCATACCTTCGCTGCAAATTTGAGTTCCTAGCATCAAGAGACACACGGAACCGCAATAGAGTGCTTCGGACGCCTCAGCATCGAACCGAAATGTTTGCACGTTCTTTCGAAGTTCAGGGATACAAGCTATACAATGAAAATGTTGAGTGGTTTGATATGAAGGAAAAAGTGGTCGAATTTAGGGAGAAAATTAAAAATAAACTGTTGAGGCTATATTAAATAAAGAGTTTACGTACAAGAGAAACTTTGAAGTGAAATAGAATTTGATTTATTTGTTTCAGTTGAACTGTTTTTGTCTGTTGTAGTTATTCACTTAGCGATATCTAGTTAAAGCAATAGTTTATTTTATGTTATAAGAGAACTTTTAATATGGTAAATATGTTTTCAGGGAGAGTGGAAGAGAGGGCCTCATGGCCCTAACTCATCCCTGATTGTTAAAAAAAAATCTCAATCAATCAAAACTCAAACAATCAATCTCTCTCTCTCTCTCTCTCTCTCTCTCTCTCTCTCTCTCACTCACTGCTCTCTCTCTGTTCCTCTCCCTCCACTAAGTGTCTCAAAACCAGTTCACATATGTTGAGAACCCCTTGTTCGCGTTTTCATACTCACACTCAAACTGACACGGTATTCTGTCGAGAATTATACAATCCTTACTCATGCTCACCACGTCAATTTATTTCTCAGTGTCAAACTTCCCCATTCGTGCGCCTAACAATGTGTACGAATACACACAGCTGGTCCGATAAAATAAAGCATACAACAAAAAAGCTACTTTAGGGTAACTTGGAGGGAACCTGCCAAAAGCGCCTCTCAAAGGCCTTAAGCAGCTTTACTGTGTTTTATCTCAATCCCAATGGCTTATGGAAAATTTGGTTGGTCCAAAATGGGCATTTTCCTGCCGAGAATTGACTTAACGCGATTATTAATTTGAGCTGTCGTTCGTTCGCATTCAGTGGCATTGGAACGGCCAGTGGCGTGAAACGTAATTCTGATTAGGCAATAGGGTTGTGTGTCAGTTTAAGTACGCAGCAGCATTAGCCGACGGAGCCGAAAGGGAAGGTTGAATAATTGGTCTCGCTGTTCGGAGAAATAAATGCTACCAGCGATTTCAGTAATTTATTCCAGTAATGTACTTTGGTTACTTGGTGCGAACGATTTCGAAATTCTCGCCTCTTCCTTCCATTAAATGTATTGAAACCCTTGAGCGAAATGGTTAAATATATTCCGCGAGCACGCCTCATATGTCAATCCCACAGGAATAAAAACGACTGATACTTCTAATCGAAATGCCGACAGACGTGTTTTTTGGTAGACTACGCAGGTGATTGCAATGATCACTGAGCAAGTTGTAGAAGCTCCCATTCATGCTGGATGATACTATGCGTTTGAGAGGTTTTGCACTGAAAAAAAGAAGTATTGCAGGGGCAATGGCGATGAATATTTTCGAACCCAGCCAGTGCAATCAAAATCTGTTTTGGTAACGCCAGATAGGAAATTAACTGTCTGATGTCACATCCAAAAAGGTGACGTGCTAAGTAGGCGGAAGGCTAACATTGGATGTCTATGGGACGACTACTTAGGACAGCCGAGTCCATCATGCTATAGGACGGAAGTACGGCACGCCATCGGTGGCAGAGAAAGATCTACTTCTCTTCAGTGTAGGGAAAAGTAAAGAAAGTAGAGTTTTTTTTACGTGTTTAGGCCTCCTGAACAGAAAAACTATTCTCGTACTTCGTTGCGTGGTCTGGACGTGTCAGTGACCTAGTAATGCAGCGGGTTTTTTGGTCAACTGGACGACCCTAGCCTGCGGTTTTGGACGGCAGGGAAGACGGTTGCCCCTTGGCCTCATTCGTGGCCCGTATCAACCCATCAGAACACCAGTAGACGTACCATTCAAATGCTTATCCTTCCTCATTCGGTATTGCGGTCACCCCTCAGTGACTCTCTTCTGGCGTGCCTGGGAACAGGAGGCCCTGCCCTCCTGACGTCAGCTATACCTCTTGGTATGTCCAGACTGGACCTCAGAGAGGAGCCAGGTTTTTGGTTGGATTCAGATTCCTGTGTTTTAGATTCTATATTAGGGCTGGGGCAGAGGTAAGGTACACAGTTCATCAGGCTAGGTGCTCTGCTCTCTCTTCTTGTATCTAAGAGTTTCCCCATCGTAGCCCGATCCCTGGGGGTTTTGCAGAGCCCATGCTCTACGTCCAGGCCCCACCTAAGAAAAATTAAGTACACATATAAACACTGACGTCACCTCAAAATAAATTGGATTCACACCCGAGGGAGAGTATTAGGATATTCCTCCCCCTGTTCACTTCCTACTGGTTTTTTTAAAGGTGGATGCTAGAGATACCCCCACAGCGGCCACAAATGGGCCTATTGTAAGGGCGTCCATGACCCCCAGAGACCCCAAGGCACTAGGCTCTGTCAGTTCGGCGTCCCCTATACGTCCCCACGACCCCCGCACCTAGCAGAGGACATACTACCTACCATACTACTGACTCTTGGGGAGGGGGAGAGTACTTTGATATTCCTGCCCTCGCCAACCCTGCATCCCCAACCTGAACTAACGTACATCACTACTGGTTCTTAATCCTAACTACAGATCTGTTTCTTTATTTCATGACTGTACCTAAACCCTCGACGAGGGTTATATCAGTCATAGAAGTTGCGGTTTCGCTAATATGCAAGAGGCCGGCCCCTGCAGCATCCACCGAACTCAGACCTGTGGAGGTACGGCAGGTATGTGGTCGTTAGCCAGTCTCACCGTAGAGAGCTGTTGCCCGTGTGTTACCGCGCGGAGGTGACCACCTGAGGAATCCCGTACCATCTGGGAGTAGTTCTTAATCTGGTTCCCTACCTGATCTTACTGTTTACTTGGGTGGCAAGTTTCAAAAGGACTGATCAACTATAACCACGTTTCTTAGCCATTACCTTCTTTGCGAACTTTGCAAAATGGTTATAGGCTTCCTTTGTAGCAGTCAAAGCTGCTAAGTTCGTTTGCCCTCTCAACAACCGTCGCTCACTGTTGTAGAAACTACAGTGGAGCAGCACATGGTTTCTTGTTTCCTCCGCACTGGAGGCACAAGACGTGCATAATGGAGAGTCTTTCAGAGAAAAGAAGTGGAGCCGCGCATTGAAGTCACCATGTCCCGTGAGGAACTGGCTCGTCCAGTGGTCTGGCTCAACCCATTTTCTAGAAAGACGTTCACGGATGTTGGGGAAGAACTCATACGTATCACGTCCCTTTGACGAGGATTCCCATCTCGCTTGCCATTTCTCTAGAGCCCATTCATCGATGGCGGCAAGTTTCTGTTCTGTGGTGAGATCCGCACGGAGTTCAGCCCAAAGCGGGGAAGCTCCTGTTTCACTCTCCACTTGTCAATCATGCACTCAACAGCCAAATCAACTGGTAACTGACCAGTGATCACCTGGAGTGCTTCCGTTGATACAGTCTTGTAGGCCTTGGTGATCCACAGGAGCGCGGCTCTCTGGGATTGGGCCAATACTCTTTTGATTGACTGTTAGTTTGCTACCCCAGACAACGGGGCAGTAGCCAATCACACCTAAATAGATGGCCTTATACATGAGGATGGTGTCGTGGTAACACACACCCCAAGTGGCCTTAGTAATGGCACGCAGTGAGGCAAACCTTGCAATGGTAGTGCCTTTAAGGGACTGGAGGTGTTGGTTGAAACCCCACCTCTCACCTATATTCACTCCTAAATACTTGACGTGCTTTTCAAGAAGGAGCCTGTGGCCGCCAAAGCGTATTGTGGGTGGATTATTCACTTTCCCCTTCAAGAGGATTAGCTGGGTGTTTTCCTCAGCCACCTGCATCTTGACGTGCTCGCACCATTGGTTGACAGTGCGGAGCACGTGGTGGGTGTGTTCTTCAATATGGCGGACTGACTCTGCAAAGATCAGCACAGTCAAGTCATCCACATAGGCGTACGGCTCGCAGTCAGTCTCCATGAGTTTCCTGAGAAGACCTTCGAAGAAGGCATTCCAGAGTGCTGGTCCTAGGACCGAGCCCTGTGGGCACCCCTTCTCAATCTTTCTCCGGACGGAGACATGCCTACTTTCGATCGTAGCAGTTCTGTCTGTCAGGTAACTTCTGACGAGCGAGTACAGGTTGCGGGGATTCCCTACCTTTGAGTTCATTAAGGAGCGCTGGCCACCAAAGGTTGTCAAACGCCCTCTGATGTCAATCAGAACTGCTACGACGTACTTAGCCGGTGCCAGCAGAAACACGCCGGATCTCGACAATGACATCCTGCGTGGACCTTCCTTTGGTACACCCGTATTGCCTGCCTGTGAGGTTGCGGCCAAAGACTCCTTCGAGGGACTGCAACATCAAGATTTCTAGTGTTTTGCCTAATATGGAAAGAAGGCTGAGTGGTCTCCATGATCGCGGGTCTGACTGATTGCGGTCGCCTCCCTTTTTGAAGAGTGACAACGCGCGCAGTCTTCCACTGAGTGGGGAACTGTCCGACTGGCAGACAGTCATTAAATAAATTAAGGAGGCCGCTGGAGATTGTCCGCTCAGCCTTCCTTAGCATATTGCTTTCTATTTTATCTGGCCCAGGAGATTTGTTGGGCTTTAAGGTCGCAAGGGCCCTGCCGAGGTCGCCTGTTGTCCACAATGGGATGCCGGCTCGTTCGGAGGGTCCATGATCAGCTCCCTTGCTGCCTCTCTGGGCTTCAGTGTCTCGAGCTACTTGGTCATCTGGGGAACGCCTTCTCAAGGAGGGTTTCAGTGAGCTGATGCTGCAGGCCCAGCCTGGACTCATTTTGCATCGCGCTAAGACCTGCTCTCTACGTTAGCTTTTCCTATGGAGGACTTGTAGTGTCTCCCCAGGGGTTCTCAGAGCTCTCCGCCTACGAAATTTCGCCAGCCTTGCCGTTTGGCTCGTTTGATGGCGCGGTGGAAGGCCTTCTTCTCTTGGATGAAGGCAGTTCGGAGTGTTGCTCTGGCATCAGGGTCACGAGTGTTTTGGCACATCCTTCTAGCTCTATTTGCACTCTTGCTTGAGGGGATTTAGTTCCTCAGTCCACCATGGGACTTTGATCGCCCTGTGCTTCTGTTGGCCAAGTACAGAGAGCCCAGCAGAGTGCAGTGCTGTGGTAAATATGTCCACTTTGCTGTCCACTCTTCAGGTGTATGCTTGCGCTTATTAGGTCGGTGTCCGCGCACGCAGTTCACCTTCCAGTACCCTACAGAATTGTGGCCAATCAGCATTTTTTTGTGCGGAATCGCTTTTCACGCGTGTCTTTGCAGAGGATGTTGTCATCCGTAATGGCAAAGTCAATAACCATGTGGTCGCTCTGCGTTGCACCTGGTACGACTCGCCAACCCTGCAATTTGAGTAGCAGGGTGTAAGACACGGCTGCGACATCTATACACGACCTTCCTCCCGGACCATCATACCGCCTCAGTCATGGGGTCGTTGACAACAATCAAGTTGTACCTGGTGAGCAGCTCTATATACGCCTCGCCCGCCCCATCCAGGGTTGGGGATCCCCACAATGGTGATCTGGCATTTGCATCGGCACAGACTATGCAGGGTCGTCCTGATAGGCCTGCTAGAGCCCGGCCGAAAGTGGTTCAAGGCTGTTGGCAACTGGTGCGCCAAATTGCTCGTAAATGATATTACAACCAGCTCAAAGCCACCGGCTCGGATGAACACAGCGCCAAGTGCTGGCTGTTCAGGTGAGTGAGTGCGAGCATGTCAATGGACGGTCGATGCAGGCCACTGCTGCCTTGGCTCCCGTTCTTGCTCCAGCCACCACTGCGTGCCTCGCGATCCCAGACCAAGAGTTTTGGATCCTATGTATGGTTCCTGTATGGCGAGAACACTGCAGCGTTTCTTGAGTGCATTTTGCAGCAACTCAGCCATAACTGGGCAACTCTTATTGGTGTTGTGCTGAAGGATCTCGAACTGCTTTTGACCTATTCATAATCCACTCGTGACTCCTGGAGGGCAATCGCCGCTGACGAATGGTACAGCCGTACGTCTCAGGTAGAGTGTGCAACCTGTTGGATTTTGCGTTCGACGCAATTGGCACTTGAGGAGCATCACGCTTGCATTCCTTACTCAGATGTGGCAAGGCACCAGGCGCACACAACAGGTCTTGTACAGGCCACTGCCAGGTGGCTATAGCGCTGGCATTTGTAGCACTGAGTGGGGCTTGGTACTTTCGTATGGCGCACGCTGCCAGGCTATTTGGAGGTGCCTTGCCCCTCTAGTTTTGTATAGGCTGGGTGATACCTCAATCACCCAATCCTTCTGTCTGCCACGCTTTTTGGTGAAGAGAGGCTCTGACGTCCTGCGGCTGCAAGCCTAACGCAGGGTTGTGCTCAACAACTTGTTGGGCCAAGTCCTCTTTGGAAGGAAGGTCAGTCCGCACGTCGCACAATAGCAGGCGGGAAACGACCCAGGCTGACGCTGGAGCTTCAACTCCTTTTTGTGGAAATGTGGCTCGTGAGCGCCTTGGCCATTTCTGGCGTTTCCGTCAAACAATGACGGCGCCACCTCCTACTGCGGTGCGGATGTCTAGCACTCGGACACCAGAGCTTGGAGGTCCGTAGCAGGGGACACCCCCGCATAAGCGCTTCCATTGCGTCAGGGTTGAGGACCACCCTCTCCTTCCTCACATGTCCGCCTAACCACTACCACGTTTTGTCGTGGGTTTTTAGGGGGGAGTTTGGCAAGCGGTGGAGGCTTTTTATTTTTGCTTTTATTTTTATTTTTGCCCTTGTTATTGGGCGGAGGCGTAAGGCGCTGCCTCGGCCCGCTTAGTTGGGGCCTGTTTCTGCTTCCCTCTGCGCTCTCCTGGCCCTGGCAGGCTGCCATTCCGCCTCAGCTCCATGAGGGAGGAAGGCGCAGGCGGCTACTGCCGCATATGAGGGGCCTGGGGTACTACCCTGGCTCGTTGTTGCTCCTCGAGTTTGGGGGCTGGTGGCACTGGCTGCTGGGCACTGCCCCACGCAGCTCTTCCCTCACGACAGCCGCACAGTTTCCCGCAGGAGGGAGGGCAGGGGGCGATGTCGTTGGGGGGGCATTAGCTTATAGCCAGCTTCGAAATTTCGTAGAGAGCAACTAGTTACGAGGTCCCGAATAGGTCCTGTCACGCTGGCCTCATCCGTGCCAGCTGGCCGTGGATGATTTGGACGTATGCGCAAATTTGCTCCATGTCCGACAGTTTAGGTCCACGCTGTGTCGTGCTTGTAGTAGCCGGGTTGCTCGGGCTACTAGGGGAGAAGGGGAGATGAACGCGGTTTGCCCGGTTCTTTTTCCGCTTTGTTTGTTTGACGACGAGTAGATTGCTCATCGTCCGAAGAGGGAGGGGTCGAGCTTGGCGAGCCCGAGGAAGAGCGCAGGTGGCGTTTTTATTACCTGCTGAAGATTTAGTTGACTTTGTCATTTTATTTTTACTAATATGGGGGATTAAAGAAGCAGACTGGGTGCAGTGTATCCTGTGAGTTCATTTGTTGTGTGTGTTAGTGGTATGAGCGAGAGGTGCTGAGGCAGTGTCCTGGAAGCTCCCTCAGGCATATTGATTCTAGCCCCTTTCGCTGGTCCGTTGAGGTCAAAGGAGGCCCCCACATGCGCCGCAGCTGCCAGTCCGCCACCCACCGGGACTAAGACGCATGAGGATTTTTCGGCTGCTGCTCAGAGTCAGCCCTCGGCCACTGGTGATGTGGTGAGCGGGACACACGCTATCAGCCGCCCCAGGAACGCTCAAACCTGGTTTTTCCCCTCCTCATTCAAGGCCGCACCTATATAGGGGATCGCTCAGCAGGTGTTAGTGAGCTACTTCCAGGACTGTCTTTCGCTCATTATGAGTGTTTTATGTTAATGTGTTCTGCTACGCAAGCCATTGCAGTGTATTTTGTATCTGGAATATGTTGTGTATGTCAGTGTCGTGAGCTTTAAGCCCCTTTAAGGCCAGATTTAACAGCCACGCAGAGGATACGGCAGGAGAATTCTGTCCCCCTTCCTGCGGGGGGTGTGTTCTGCGATCCCAGCTAAAGGTAGGGGGTTCCCAGTGTGTCATGTATGTGAATGAAGTGTAAGTTGTGTCCCCTATTACCCCTCCTGCACTAGGGCCAGCTCACCGCCTTTTGGGCCACTTTTCCGCAAACCTCTCCATCTTGCAACCACCTTTTTGATGATCAATTAGTCTGTGTTGTGGCCTCATATACCGAGCTGCCCCGTATTAGCTCTACTCGTTCATTTATAAATAGGGTGCAGTCCCACAGGATATGATGAGCAGCTTTACGTTCATGTCGACATTGGCACCTTGGAGAATTTCTCCTGAGTTCATATAGTTTTGCATTGACGCTTCCGTGCTTGCTATAGAGTTGGATCGACGGCCCTAGCGAATACCTACCGCCTCGTTGGAGCTAATGGTGACAGTCAGTGCGGAGGGTTTTTGGTTAAACTGGGAAACCCTCGCCACCAACATGGCCGTCGTACCAGAGGTCCTAATTTCCTAATCCTTCCGATACCCACCCACTTTGTCATTATGGACGTGCCAAACAGTTTGAGATTATTGAGAATAATCGCAAGAAAGACGGTGGGTGTGTCAGTAGTCTAATAGCGTAGTGGGATTTGGTCAAACTGGATGGCCCTAGCCCATGCCAACCTCCTCGAAGGGAGGGGGCGGCTAATGGCAATAGTGACCTATTAGCTCGGAGGGCTTTTGGTCAAACTGAGCGGCCCTAGCCAATGCCAACCTCCTCATGGTGGCCAATGGAGAAACACTAGACCGGTACAGGACTTCTGCGAACTCCTCCTACTGGGAGTTCAGCCGTGCAGGTCGACCAGGCGAAGATTTGCCACTTTTGCCCTGGCATGGGCGACCAGGCGGCGCCTGCTGGAATCATGGTATCTGCCTGCGATGGCCAGCCTACCCCCTCCTATTAGCTCTCTTTGCCGCACAAGGTTGCTACACTCCATCCAGAGCACACCTCCCAGTGCCAGAATCTGTAGTGTTGCGTGCGCTAGGCTGGGGAGTTTCTAAATAACTCCTATCCCCCTCATCGCACCAACGATCCCGTAGGTCAAAACTGGCCTGGCTCGTTAACCCATTAGGTACAGGACTTCTATTCGTAAACCGTCATACCATAGATGCTAATTTCTCCCTAGGGTGCCTGTAGACTAGCGAACGAGTTGGACGAGAGCCCTCTAAATGCAGTGAGCAGGTGAACAAGTGTGCTGGTAGCCCCTGGCACCTGATTCAAATAGCGAGGAACACCATAATTTCCAACACACACGACTGTAACCATTTTTTGAAGTTGTACAGCTCACTGCCCAGTGGCACCGATCCTTCTCTTTATTGACATGCCAAACAGTTTGATAGTAATGAGAATAATAGCAAGAAATACGATTGGCGTGCCAACATGTGGAATTACCTACTCAGTTGTGACCTTTTGAAATTATACAGTTCCTGTGCCCTCCTGAAACTCCATCCTGAATGGCTACGGTGAATTATTAGCCCCCCCCCCCTGCTCCAATGCACTCGTCAGCCTCGTAAAGACCCACTATTAGAAGTCCTACTCCTCTAGTGTGTCACCATTTGCCCTCTCGAGGTGGTTAGTATTGGCTGACATTGTTACCATAAACCAACTGCTCCCTTTTAGGTCACAAGCACACGCCTACACTACACACCAAAGTACAGAAATAATTTTTTTACTTAGGAGCACCTAAAAACGTAAATATCTCATGAAAACTATACCTTACCGCCGAATGCCTTAACATTTGCGTCGAGGAAAGCAAAAAAAAAAGAAACGAAAGTATTTCGGGGCGCGGCAATTACGATAAATAAAGCCAACCGTTGACCAATTCCCGAGTTGTCGATTTATCGCTTACTTACAAAAACGACGAATAAGGCCGTTTTCTTTTAATCAGTTCACCGGGATACACACAATCACAAAGACCAGCGGTCAACGATTTTTAGACAAGCAAGGTCGACCAGACGTCGGAGCAAGAGCGAGCTTGGCCAAACCGAGAAGTTGAAGTACACCGACTTTTTCCCAGAGACCTCCTAATGAAAACCCCCGTTCGAAGATCGAAACGAATGAATCGATTGTGTAAAAGAGTTTGTGGTACAAGGAAATCAACCGGGGAAAGGTTGAATCGTAGGGGAAAATATAAGATAACTGCGAGTGGTGTGGGATTGTCCACGGGATTGTAAAGCAAAACCGCCTTTTAGTTTGGAACGAAAGCGACGCTAGTTTGGGCTGTCTCTTCTGGAGTTTATCTTTTTAAAAATACGTCTATCAAGCCTATATGGGGGGTTGGGGACAACCTAAAGCTAAACCAATCCGTTTTGGACTGCTCTAAAAGCGTATTCGGAAAATATCTCATTTCACATCTTGTCACAAGCGCCTCACTTTTCATCCATTTTTGGTTTATTATTTTACAAATATAGAATAAAAAAATTTATTTACAACCCCCCTCAAAATTTGATACTTTTCGTTATAAGACATTGAATTTCAGTCCGCCCGGACCCAGGCCGTTTTATGCCTTTTAACGTGGTCTAAAAATTCTTTAAATTCGCACAAAAATCCCATTTGGTATCTAGTTGTACCCGCCGGCTCACCAAACCGATGGGATGTTATTAAGGGCAAAAAAACCGTTAAAAAAATTAACAAAAACGCGATTTTGGCAGTTGTATCGCAAATACGCCGTGTTTAGTATCGTTTTGAAGGTATTTTTAGATCTTGGGTCGAATGGAGTGAGTATCAGACGTGGAGAACTGCGTATGGTGAAATTACAGTAATTATAGTGAGCCAAAGTCTACTAATTCAAAGAACTCGGCTCGTGACGTCGTGCCGATCGCCAGCAGGCGCCCACGGGCGCCTGGAATATTTAGTTTTCGTCGTTCCACTGTAGTCAGGTCACGGTTCGTATCATTTACTGGTATTTTTCGATGCTGAATCGAATGGGATGGGTCTCGAAGCTGAGGGGCAATAGCTGAAAAATAGTTCGACCGCTTTCTGCCGCCGTCGGTGTTTCTCCTAGTTCGAATGTACAGGTAGCAAAAGCCACGAAAATCAGGGAATTTACACAGAGCTAAGGAAATTTGTGTGATTGTAAACATTTTTTGTGATATTTTTTATTCGTTTTACGCGCCTGTCTAGTTGTGCAACAAAACATGATATGGATTACGAGGTAATCTGCACTGAATGAAGCAAACGGCAGTCGCCGTGACGCACGAATTACTTAACTATACTTTTTGGACGTTCATAATTGCGCGAGTCGAGCAAAATTTGTCCAGATGACGAAGACATTCTCCCGCATGTTGTTTGTTTTGGTTCGGAGCAGGCCCGTTCCCCCCATTTATCTTTCTTTATTGGGACCTGGGATCTCATTACCTTTCCACCCTCTTACCCAGGCGGCCTTCTATGCTAATTTATTCGACTCGACAAAGAAGGGAAAACGAAGGGAGTAGGCGCAATTGATCCCCTGCCGGTGAACCTGCTTTTGGGCTCGTGGACTTCATCGATAATCCGCCACCTTGGCCTACCGTTCATTTTGATGATGGATTTTGTCGATCTCTCTCTCTCTCTCTCTCTCTCTCTCTCTCTTTCTCCCTTTTTCGCTCTCTGCCCCCTCTTTTCTATTTCACGTCTTCTCAGAAGAATTGCTCATCATCAGCAGAGATGGCAGCAAGCGTAAGAAGGTGTAGGGGAATGCTAAGGTTGTGTAAGAGGCCAATCAAAGGACGCTCCCAGTTCGTAATCAGAGCAGTCTTTACATTGAGTTTCTCGCTATCGAATATCCAAGTTGATTCTTCAATTGATAAAACATGTTCAAACTTTCGCAGTTTCGTACAGCACTCTTACAACCGCCTTTCAGTTACACTCATCTTACATCAATTATGCTAATTGCTTCAAATATACTTTTTATTTCAACATTCAGCTCAACTACTTGTGAAAATGGAATTCATGGGAGGGCCAACACGATGTTTATTTAGAAGGTTTGAGTTTACTTTTCTGGACTTTATATTTGGGCATTGTAGGGCCCAACTTCAGCCTTGCCACGCTGCTGGGAGAGTACGCCACGATATATCAAGCCATTCTAGCCATAAAGATCCTGTCAAAGGGGCTCGAAGGTAAGGGATCTACGTATTCTCGGGCAGTCAGGCTGTCATGAAGGCCATCGCGGACTACGCCTTCAGATCCAGGCTGACATGGGAATGTCTTCAGGCCACTCAATCGACTCAGTAGGTTCGACCATAGAGGGCACGAGGGCAATGAATAGGCTTTGCGAAAAGGGGTCACAGAATTCCTACCCATCGGGCCTGGCCCCACGTAGGAGTGACGAAAAGTCAACTAAATCGGCAGGTGGCTCGATGGGAGATGCAGGAAAATCACGCCCATTAGCGTCGCCTGTCACCACAAAGACAAGTGAAAAGGCTCATTGTGCCTTCCTGTTCAAGGTCGCTACCACTCAAAACAACGACAAACGAAAACAACCAACTGACGGATTTACAGACCACCCAATACAAAAGAGACTTAGAATCCAATACTGACAGACTATTCAAGACGTTCCTTTCACCTCTAGTGAGTTTCCCCAGAGGTGAATGACCTCCTTCTTCTCCCCCTTCATGGATGCTCCACCATCCCGTTTACCTTTCTCTTCGTATATAAAGACAACGACCAACTGACTGACTCCAGTACGGACTTAACGGCCAGATGATGATGTCTGTACATCGAAAG
The DNA here is from genome assembly GCA_020466155.1 of Pachypeltis micranthus. Classification (NCBI taxonomy): domain Eukaryota; kingdom Metazoa; phylum Arthropoda; class Insecta; order Hemiptera; family Miridae; genus Pachypeltis; species Pachypeltis micranthus. Next base: position 23,786,966 of record CM035778.1, read on the forward strand.
TGCTTGTCCACAGTAACTCATCAGCCAAAGGAGACGGACTCACCTAACAGGCACGTTAACTTTAGCAATGCTAATACACCCCAAATACTTACAAGCTTCCTCACTGGACACTTCCCACTTAGGTACCACCACAACCAGATGAGCACTTCAGAGGCAGTTGAGCGCAACTTGTACGAAACGGCAGAGCACATCCTACGCAAATGCCCTGTCTTGGCAGCCAGACGCTTCAAACATTTCTCCCAGGGGCTCATCGAACCCCAATCCATAGCCGAGTCCAGGGCGAATGACATACAGGCTTCCTAAAAGGGCCAGTACGATGTCTCTTATTAAGTTAGGGACGTCGTTACAATAGGCCCATGTATGGCCACAGTGACAAAGCCCTTAGATTCAAAGAAGTGGCCTTATTGCTGTAGGCCCCAGGAACTGTACATTTACATTAGCACGCAACAATACGTCATCTGTACATAGTTAAGATTTTCTTTCTGATTTAATTCTAGTTACATTTATTTCACACTTCTTGTGGCAATGCGTTGATCAACAACAGCAAGGACGAAGAAGAAGATGGTAACCACAGGAAGAGGCTACAATTATATCAGGGAAAGCCGGAAAATGACTGAGGTTGTCGAACGGACGTCATGAGTTAAGGAGGGGACCACAACTACAGCACATTTAACCTGCAAGGTGGGCTACTGTTCTTCTTTTCAACTATTTCTTCTTAAGGACTACTGCCTCTTCTATTTTGAACTGTTTTAGAGCGCCTTGGAGACTTGCCTTTGCCCTGGTAGAAACAGTGAAGGTCTGCAGAAGCCATACCACTCCTAGCTATGCGGTTCGACCGATACTTTACCCTTTGAGTTGAGGAAAGTAACAATAGAAATATCCCCTCCCCCCTCCATTAAATATCCCCTCCCCTCACTCACTAAATAAATTGGAAAGTGGAATTTGTTTACATAAAACACTCGTTCTACATGACGGCGAACACTTGAACTTCATTGTGCAAGTTTGTGCACAGCTAAGAATGTCAAAATGCACAAGAAGGAAGGTATTATTAGACAACGCGGCGAAAGTGGCGTTTTTGTACCACCACATGTCTTACTTTTTCCCGTCACTGATTTCAACAGAACTGTGGCACGACTAAATACAAGCAAATAACAATGCGAGGGGTGAAGGTAGGCACTTCGGCGGTTTGATGGACCAACTGAGCTACTGCAGCCGCCGTCTACAATTAATTGGACTGCAATCTGATCGATAATTCACTCGGTAGCCAACAATTCGTGACCTTTGATTTTTTGAATGTAAACATTTTCCAATAGTCGACTACTTGACCGTTCCAACCGGCCAACGGGGAGCAGCGTCGAAAACTAGTCCGCCGAGGCCTGAGATAAGATTTTTCTCCTCCCCGTCGAAGCAGCGGACGCACAATACCTCAGATTTATGGGATATTTCTTAATCCGCGGCACCAACTCCGATCATTTTCTTCTCTTCCCCGCTTCATCCTCCCTCTCCCCTCATCCTCTGCGCGAAATTCATCGAAAAGCCCCGAACTGCCTGAGTTGAAACACACTCACATGCTCGCTGCCTGCGAAACGAGAGCTCTTAAATCATTGGCCCCCGCGCTGACCACAGTTGCAAACCAGGCATCTTGTTATTTACCTCCGCCGCGCCTAGTTTTAACTAAACAGAGCACCGGAATCACGAAGTTGATTTTACTTGAAAGGTCTTCCCGAGCTGATAACAAGACCCTTGAGGTGCAGCTGATGTCGGATCTCTCCGTATCCTTTTGCCCCTTACACAACGTTCAGAGAAACATCTTTTTACTTCCTTACGCTCCGCAGCCATAAGTGCGAACTAAGTATTGTAATCGGTCAATAAAACCTGTTCGCGCCCACTCTTCTTGGAATTAAACGAGCGAATGCTGTGGAAAAAAAGGTCAGTCGAAGAAACGACAGCAGTTTGAATTGCAGAGCCTCTCCGGTCGCTCCTAATTATTTTATTGAGCTCTCATTATTCATTATTTTTCAAAAGTTGGTACCATATTAGCGGCCATAGGGCGAAACCCCCGCTACGATTGATTTCTGGTGATATTTTTATTTATTGTGCGGCTCTCCTTAATTTCCCACGAACGAACGAATCAATTACGCCAATAACCTTTCTTTGGTGCCCCTTATTGATCTTTGGATAAATTTCACACAGCAGGTTTGATTGAGATTCTCTCTCTCTCCTCTCTCTCCTCTCTCTCCTCTCTCCCTCCTCTCTCTCCTCTCTCTCCTCTCTCTCCTCTCTCTCTCTCTCTCTCTCTCTCTCCACACTTAACGGTACTCGCTGGCCCTACGGAAAGTCATCGATTCCCCAAACACCTTTCTCAATCCTTTTGCTCATATATGTGGAAAGGATTTCCCCTGTCCTGGACTTTCCCATCTCTCTTTTCCAACCCCTCAATTTTAGATTCCTCTTCTCAACAGATAGTTCCTTCATAGTCAGTCATCCTTCAGCTCTCACTGTACAGTTGTCTCCCAGTTCTCCCAATGACTCGTCTCTTAGCTCACGCTACAACCAACTACTCAACTCTCTCTCTCCCCCCCCCTCTCCTCCCCCCTCTCTCTCACTCAAACACAGGTCTGCTTCCATTGTTGATGACTGTTCCTAAACCCTCGACGAGGGTTATAACAGTCACGGAAGTTGAGGTTTCGTTAATGTGCAAAAGGCCAGCCCCTGCAGCATCCACCGAACTTAGACCATGGATCTGCGGCAGGTCCTCACAAACACACACCCTCGCACCCATGCTCGCACCCTTCCACTCCAACAGCCAGCACTTGGCTGCTGTGATCCTCCTAACTGGTTGTAATATCTTTTTACAAGCAATTTGGCGCACCAGTGGTCGACAGCTTACAACCATTCGAGCAGGCTCTAGCAGGACTACCAGGGCGTAGTTCATGCCGATGGCAACGCCAGAGTACCATTGCGGGGATCCCCATCTCTGGATGGGGCGGGAGGAGTATACATAGAGCTGCTCACCAAGTACAATTTGGTTGTTGCAAACGACCCCATGACTGAAGCGACCTATGATGGGCCTCGAGGAAAGCCGTACGTAGACGTCTCACCCTACTGCTCAAACTGCTAGGCTGGGGGGCTGTACCAGGTGCAAAGCAGAGTGACTGGCCATTGCAGGAGACAATATTCTCTGCAAAGAAACGAATGATTAGCGATTCCACACAAAAAATGCTGACTGACCACTGAAAGGTGAACTGCGTGCTGCAGCCACTGACGTGATAGTGCAGAACGACAGGAAAGTAGACGAAAAAGTGGACAGCAAAGTGGACATACTTAACACAGCACTGCAATCTGCTGGGCTCTCTATACGTCGACAAGAAAAGCACAAGGCGATCAAAGTCCCATGGTGGACTGACGAACTTAATCCCCTCAAGCGAAGTGTAAATAGAGCAAGAAAGATATACCGGCACACTCGGGACTCCGACGACACAGCCACACACCGAATTGCCTTCATCCAAGAGAAGAAGGCCTTCCGCTGTGCCATCAAAAGTCTAACGGCAATGCTGGCGAAAGTTTGTGGAAGCAGAGAGCTCTGAGAACCCTTAGGGCAGGCATAACGAGTTCTCCATAGGAAAAGCAAACGTCGAGCAAAATGAGTCAGGCTTGGCCTGTAGAATTGAAGTTTCACTGGAAGCCCTCCTTCAGAATGCGTTCCTCGACGACTAAGTAGCTCGAGATGCTTAAGCCCAGAGGGCGGCAAGGGAGCCGATCACGCACCCTCCGAACGACCACGACATCCCATTGTGGACCTCGACAGGGCCCTTGCGACCTTAAAGCCCAACAAATCTCCCGGGCAGGATAGAATATTAAGCAATATGCTAAGGAAGGCTGAGCGGACAACCTCCTCTGGCGGCCTTCTTAATTTATTTAATGACTGTCCGCAGGTCGAACCGCAATCAGTCAGGCATATAATGAGCGGCAGGTCAATAAATTCTGGAACTTAAGGGCTACCACTTTCCGCGTTGTTTAATTAAGATAATAAATTCCGGGACTTGAAGAGCTACCGGTTTCTACGTAAGGCGTTAAGTTGTTTTACATGTTCATATGAACTTAGTAACAAATAGACTGGATTAATAGGTATTAGACAGAATTTACGAAATAAAGTTGAGCTTAACACCAGATATTTTCGATTCTGCAGGCCCCAAGACACAAAGAACTTAAGAAAACTCGTACGGCTACAATACTTTTCATACCTATTCTATGATCGGAAAGTAAACATCAGTTCACGAAAACGAAAATTCAACTTAGATCAAACTCCTTTCGTATTTACGATTGGAGCTATCTGTTTGAGTCGCATTGTGTCTTCTCATGAGGGCACACCAAGGCCTAATTTGTGAGCTACTCGGTCTCTACCTATGCCCACCCAACCCAAGCTGATGAATTGGGGCAGATGGCATTGCCCTGTCATATAACTATAGTTGATCCTGTGCAAGTTCACAACCTCTGCCGCAAGCCTCTGCGCATTGATTCCTATCGAATCGGCTTGAGATATTTTCAAGATGAACGGGAGACAATAATAAGTAAGGCTCACTTGCCAGAATAGCATGTAAGAACTCACCTCTGAAGTCTTCAATCTGACGACACATTTCCCGGCAGGAGTGCGCAGGTGTGACGAAAACGCCGGAATATCTTGCCGCGCACTGAGTAAAGGTACGTCCGCGGACTGGTGGAACACTGAACGAAAATTCACCGACAATAGCACTTAATTTTGAAGAATCGCGGATTGATATCGGTTTTACGAGAAACGGAATTTTTGTCGCGGAACACGAAACACGACCGCGCGATGGTGTCACCAAACTTTTTAAACATTTAATTGATAAATCGGAAATTTCAGTAATTAAATCGGGTTTCTCCAAGGTCGTTTGAAATGATCAGTATGAACAAATCTACGATCAAATTGACCAGAGTATTTCGGGACTGGGCATCGGAATCAACGATTTACCTACCATATTTATTGGCCTATTTTTATTTGAATCAGCGAATGATGGGGGTCACAAGCGCACTAGCCTGTTTATCTAGAACTAGTTTGTCTTATAGACCAAGTTGATTTGATTTGCTAAAATGTTCTGTGTGCCTGTGAACGCGGTTGAGAGAAAATGGTTGAAACTAATCGTCTCAAATGCCATATTTAGCTCAAGTTACTACAGAACGCTAAAATAACGGCACGAGCAAAATCAGCAAAAATAACTATAGTTATCCTAGTGATCAAAACACCAAATCTTGTTTTTCTCAAAAATTTCTACAAAGATTTCGATTAAATCATTTAGTATGAACAGCTCCGAATAACTACAAAACGATCACTTTCGATAAATTGTTCCGTGAGTTCTTTCAAGAAGTGGAATTCATCTACTGAATTTGCCTAACTATTCACAGTGATATCACTGTTGTCATCTGGACGTATTATTCGGCTCAGCACAAAACAATACCTAGTAAACGACACCAAACACGACATAAATGCAATAACAATACCGGAATTTCGTTTTTGGCTAATTTCTTTCACCATTTTTTTTGCCCTTAACAACCGTGGGTTTCGTCCGGTCGAACTGCCAGTGGAGTTTTTGTGCGAAAGAACGGATTTTTTAGACCACGTTAAAGGCAGGATATGACCTGGAGGGTGGACACTGCAGATTTAGAACCCCTGTGCCTTCCTGACCGAAAATAATACACCAAAAGCTTGTTGATAGTCCCACGACTCTCCTGTACGCTTGTGGTAACTCGATAAAGGTTGTGGTACAAGTAGGAGGGACTCAATAAATTTTGGAACCGTAAGCGCCACCAGATGTTATATACCACCTACGTTGTTATAACCTAAACCAAACACCAAATTTGAATAGTTTCTAGGGTGAATGATCACTAAATGCTTTTTTAAGGTAGACGACACACGCCTAATCCGTTTTCGTTGCTCATTTGTTTCACCGTGAAGTGGGAAACCTCAAGGGGTGTATAAGCGTATTGCCTCACCAATATATCTGTTATCCGTTTGTTATATTCCTCATTTTTACTTTCCTTGGCTCTACAAAGCCAGAAAGGAAAGTTATGTAATCGGCTGAAAAAAAAAATTTTGAGTTCTTCAGGTCTTTACGTTTCAGACGCTACTGGAAAATGGTCTGTGCGTCTGTGAACGATTTTGAGAGAAAATGACCGTACCAAATTAGCTCAAACTTGATATCTAGCCCGCAGGTTACCATGGAACTCCAAAATACAGGTATGAGCGAAATCCACTGAAAGTTAACTATAGTTATGATAGTGATCAAAACACAAAATATTTTATTTCTCAACAACGGCTGTATTTATTTTGTTTAGATTTTGTATACTGATAGCTCGTAATAAGACAATTATACCATAAAATTCCCATTTATGGGAAAATGACGAGAGCAGCACAATAAATTACCAAAATTTTCGACGAAATCGATTTTAGCGCGGTTTTTTGAGAAAACGACAGGACCAAATCAACTCAAACTTGATATCTAGCCCACAGATTACTATGGGACGCCAAAATAAGGGAATGAGCAAAATCCACCGAAAGTTAACTATAGTTATCATAGTGATCAAAATACCAAATTTTTTTTTCTCGAATGTGGCTCTAACGATTTCGATTAAAATTTTTATATTGATAGCTCGTAATAATACAATTATACCATAAAATTTCCATTTGTGGGAAAGTGACGAGAGCAGCACGATAAATTATCAAAATTTTGGACGAAAATCGGTTTTAGCGCGGTTTTTTCCTTATAAACTCCTCTGAAATGTTACTATAATGTTAAAAATTATTGATCTAGTTGTCCAATCCAATACCTATAGGATGAGTGTTTGAAAATATATATATGGGGCTCACTCCAAAAATTCCTGAATTTCAACTACCGCCGTTTCGCTTACCGCTGCAGCCGTTATTGTGGAGGACTAAAGCAGACCCAACGAAGAACAGAGGAGTTCAAGCTGGACGAAATATGTCAGATTGGTCTTAATTCAGTGTATGTTCGAGTGTTCAGATGATATATCATTCCACAAGAATCATTTTATTACGAACTATTCACAAGAAATAACCTTCTCGTTTCTTTGAACAGCCGAAATGAACCTCGTATTCTCATCCGCCTTTCGTGTCTTTCAAGTAAGCGAAATTCGATAAACAATTCAAGACAAAGTGAAAAGCAGTTATAAAACTCAAGTTATTGGGGGTGTCCCGTCTGCAAAACGGTCTTTGTTTGGCGAGCGGTAACCGCGACGCACCGAGTCAACTTTAAACCGCTACGACTCCGTTTCGAAGAATTCGCGGTTTGTTATAATGTTCGAATCGTAAACGACGTTGATGAAATCCGTTATATTGCATAGTAAATCTCAGATCAGTGATCATTTATGGTTGTTTTGAACGACAAATGCGAGCGTTTGGTGAAACCTCCGGGTGACTCGACTTCCGTTGAGAGCGGACTGAGACGCGGAGGACGAAGCGAAGCGCCCGCCGTTGGGAAGAGCGCAGCTCGGAGCTAACTGCAAACGCTCAAACAAACTACACGTTTACTTATTTTAACGAAACATGGGCTATACTGGGTGTTTTGCACTTGGTATAACAAAAATTGGATAAGACTGGACTGGAAAATGAAGTAGAGTGATGCCAACTGCACTCTTCTGTCTCTATCAGTCGCCGTGACATGAATTTTTAAAGTTTACTTTTAATATATCATATAATACACCTATATTTTCGGCCAGGACAATTTCTCCCCCCCCCCCTTCCAGTCTAAATTTGGCCCTTTTGGCATGAGAGTTTCAAATCTTCTCATAAGTTCCGAATTTTCTCAAAAACGTCTCTAACGATTTCGATCGAACTTACGGACGACTCTCAACTGACTTGTACCTACATTTTTATTTGCTACCTGGTGCGTAGCAACACCCAACTTTCCAACACAGTTAGTTCGAACACCAGCTACGAGTGCGGGCGCTATATCTTAGTTCAACGCATTTCTACAGAAACCTTTATGGAGAACAAAATGTAGGGACTAGTTAGCTGAGTAAGTAAGTTTGATCGAAATCGTTAGAGGCGTTTTCGAAAAAATTGGAATTCGTCAAATCTCCTTTTCTGAGTTAACTTGGCTTATATCTCCGTTCAACATACATATACAGAAATGAGTACTGAGAACGAAATGTGAGTATGGGTGACTAAAAGACATTCTGAAAGATTGATCACATCTGGTGAAGCAGTTACTCGGGAAATTACGGAAATGTTCGAAAAAACGTTATTTTCGACACATTTTGATTTTTATTTCTCTTCAATGGACTGACAGAGGAACAGATATTGAAAAGAATATACAGGTATTAACTATTCGAAAACACCCTGCGAGTTTGATGAAAATCATCGTTGTAGTCTTCTCGCCAAAAAGCGTAAAAATGACTGAATGATTTTTGCTTCATAGGCCTATAACTCCGTTCACAGCATTTTCATGGAGATATGTATTGAGAAGAAAAGTTAGGTATTGATTATTAGAAGATAATTTGAAAGTGTAATCAAAATCGTCACAACCGTTTTCGAGAAAATGCGAAAAACCTCAGTTTTTTATACATTTTCGTCCCACATCCCTCCCACTCCCTTCCCTTCGACCGAAATCGTCCGTAACCTTATTTTGATGTCTACCAAATATAAGGAACAAAACGAAATCAAGAACCAGCACAATCGGTTCAGCACACGGAGCATGCGGCGAAAGTAGGTTTTTAGATTCAGTAGGCCTCAAAAACGTAAAGATCTGAAGAAAACGCAAATTTTTTTTTTGTTGACACGATTACAATACTTTCCTTTCCTTTTGGGTAGCGGAAAGTAATAATGCGTTGAACGAAGATGTAGCGCCCGTTTATGTAGCAGTAGCATGTAGTTATTTTGACGTCCCATGGTGACCTTCCAGTTATACATCAAGGTTGAGCTGATTTGGCACTGCCTTTCACACACACAGACCGTTTGCTCAAATAGTGTTTTCCAGACACAGAAGTCTTTGAAACGTTGTCCTATAGAAAAGGCGAACAGCGGATTACGCAACTTTTCTTTCTACTCATAAAAATAAAAAAACTGTTTTAAAAAATTACCCGACGAAATGTGCGTTGTTTTCAGGTTGTGCGCCTGTCACAGTCGCCCAAGAACATGTTCTGCGTACTTCATCTCAGTCTTGGATTTCTTCGTACAGACTCCATCCGTCTCCTTGAGGATTATCAAGAAACGATTAAAACTCCCAACAAATTACGCATCGGCCCGCGTTTCGGAGACTCCACAGGTTAAATTAAACCCTCTCAACAGCCTCAAGCCTTTTTTTTCCTTTCCAAAAATCTTTACCTCGAAATACATTAGATGTACAAGTATTCAATGAACTTGTACTCATTCGTAAGAAAGAACGAATTCGGTCGAAGCTGGCGGACGACGTCAAACGCACACGCAACGCATTTCGGCTTTGCCACATTTGCATTTACGTAAACGAGAGGCGCTCCGAGGTATTTACCCGTTCGACTTGAAAAGAACGTTTATCGATAAACTCATTTTTGGGACGATTTTTGTTGGCGGAGAAATATTCGTGCGCCGAACCCAATGGTCCCAGATTTGTATGTTCGTTAGCCCATCCGTGGTGGAAAAAAACGTTCCGTAACTGGATGAAAACAAATTTTCGGACGTTTCAAAATGTTCATTTATGAAAGTCGACGTGTGCCAGTGAACGTAATTGAAAGAAAATAGCCAAACCAAATCAGATGAAATTGGATATTTAGTGGATATATCTACAAAACCAACTATAGTTATCATAACTCCTCTATTTTGCTCAAAATAGATCCACCGGTTTTGATCACATTTTTACTTTCCTTTGCTCTACAAAGTAGAAAGGAAAGTTATGTAATCGGCTGAAAAAAAAATTTGAATTTTCTTCAGATCTTTACGTTTCAGACCCTCCTGAGTCCGAAGAACACTATTTGGGAAAATGGTCCGTGTGTGTCTGTGAACGATTTTTAGAGAGAACCACCGTACCAAATCCACTCAAACTTGATATCTCGCCCACGCGTTACCATGGGACGCCAAACAAAACGTATGAACAAAATCCACCAAAAGTAAACTATACTTATCATAGTGATCAAAATACCAAATATTTTTTTCTCAAAACCGGCTCAAACGATTTTGATTAAATTTGTTATATTGGTAGCTCCCAATATGCGAACTATACCATAAAATTATCATTTGTGGGAGAATGACGAGAGCAGCACAATAAATTACCAAAACTTTCGACGAATTCGATTTTAGCGCGGTTTTTAGAGAAAACAACCGTACCAAATCAGCTCAAACTTGATGTCTAACCTACAGGTTACCATGGGACGCAAAAATAAGGGTATGGGTAAAATCCACAGAAAGTTAACTATAGTTATCATAGGATATCAGCAAAATCCACCGAAAGTTAACTATAGCTATCACAGCGATCAAACACCAAATTTTGTTTCTCAAAAACGGCTCTAACTATTTTGATTACATTTTTTATATTAATAGCTCTAAATGAGGCAATCATACCATAAAATTCCCATTTGTAGGAAAATGACAAGAGCAGCACAATAAATTATCAAAATGTTCAACGAAAAGCGTTTTTAGCGCAGTTTTTTCCATATAAACTCCGCTGGAATGTTAGTAGAATGTTTAAAAAAATTGGTATTGTAGTCCAATCCAATACCCAAAGGGTGAGTGTTTGAAAACGCTCGTAAAATACATGGGGGTCACTCCGGAAATTCCTGAATTTCAACTACTGCCTTTTCGCTTACTACCATTTCTAAACGTTTTTCCCCAATATCTCTGCAAAAGTAATAACTATCCGTCCTCAAAAAATTTTTGTTTACAGCCTCATTAATTATCTGTGTACCAATTGCTCAATAATGGTCCTAGAATGAGTACGAGCAGCACAATAAATTCCGGAACTTTGAGCGCAACCACTTCCTGCTGCAGTAAAGCGTTGTTTGACCAAGTTCAAATAAACTGAGTGATAAATGAATTGATTAAACAGAATTAGGCATGGAAAAAGGGAATTGACGTAGGGCTGAGGAAAGTTGTGTGTTGTAACGCACCAGATATTTTTAAACCAATTCATGTCTACGGTTCCGGAATTACGAGTATAAGGGAAAAGTGAATTGCTGAGGTTATTTTATGGTAATTACTAAACTTCTACCACATAAGTGGAACCATTGGACTACCAAACGTAATTTTATCAGAACTCTAGCGTCACATAAGTGGAATTTATACGCTAAAATCGATTATGGGTCGAAATGTTACAATTTATTGTACCGTTCTAGTCATTCCACAAAAGAAAATTTTATAGTGCTGTTGTGGGTGGATTTCGTTCATACCTTTACTTCAACATCCCGAAGTGACCTGCAAGCTAAATATACAACTTTTGGTGTATTTGGTTCAGCGTTTTTCTCTCAGTTGCCTTCACAAAAAAACAAATTGTCTCAAAAGGACTTCAAAGTACTTTGAACGTAAAAAGCTGAATAAAACTCAGAAAATATTGGCTTTACAGGTTAAATAACTTCTTTTATACTCCGCGAGGCTAAGGAAAGTAAAAAAGGGTTGAAATGTTTTGAACACTAATTTAACGTATAATGGCCGGATAGATGCTTTCTGCCTTGGAGTTGGTATTCAGCATACCTCAAAACGACATTTCAATTGCGTGGAAGGATTTTCGTCGAGAACTGCGTAATCGGATAAATGTGTAATCGTCATTCTCGTCACGTTTGAAGGAATTCGCCCGAGCATTCAAATTTATTAGCAAAACTAGCGCTGCCTCCGTTAAAAAGAGTTATGGACCTAATTAAACGAGAATTCGCATATCGTTTTAATGAAGGGCTCTCGTTCGGTTGTTCATAAACCACAATTACAGGTGACAAGAAAACCGATTACGAAGTTCTCGCTGTCCGAAGTGACATTTCGCCGTCGCCGTGTCGGTTTGCAATGGCTAATTTCTGTCGGAATGGAACACTTTTGCCACTGCAACCCCTCTGAAGTGGACAATCTACGTTTTCGAGGGCGTCAACAAACTCAAAACGAACCACCAACGTCTTTTTTTTTTGTCTCTCTCGCAGTAAATTCCGTGTCATGGGCGGCTCCAGAGCTGTAAGCCACAACTCAGCGTCCCTCTCACTTTCATCTTCACCTCGACAAACTTTTTTTTTTTCACTTTCGCAGACCTTCGTTCGAAAGGCCTCGCTCGGACTATCGTCATGACAAGGGCTGGAATCAATCATAATAAACACGCACTTAGCGGCGCAAGGTCGGATTTTCGTCTCAATCATCGTTCTTTAACGAAAGGTCGGAAAGGGATGCGGAGTACTCAGAAACTTGCGCTAGTTTCGCCCACGGAACAATCGAGCCGGATGAAAGGGTTTTGAACAATAGGCCAATCGAACATTTGTTAACTCTCCGCAGTCCTTCGAAGTTGCAGGCGATGGTCGACGTTTGAACGACGTCAGTGATAAAGGGTACCGAATCATGCGTTTTAATGGGATTGGTTTAGTGACGAAGCAATGACGGATCGAGTCATTGTTGAGTCGGGAAAAGCAGTTTAGAGGGAGGAATTTCCCAGTTGGATTTCGCCAGTGGCAAAACACTTCTTCGTCCATAGATCGACAACGTTTCTAAATGGGACAAGGGCAGGGATTTCGTCAAATCCATGACTTATCAGCAGCATCACACAACTCTCCACAACCCCTGTCAATCGATAACTTATAGCATTCGCACTTTTTTGCATTTTTCGTGCAAACTTTTCGCAATTAGAATTGAACATTCGTGAATTATACGTTTTTCAAGCACGCAAATTTGTGCCACTCAAATCATCCCTTTGGCTGTTCCAATATTAGTAGTATCGATAGTTATTCCTTCGAACCTACTGTTAATATTTCAATATAAGGAGTGTCACTTTCGCATACCTTCCGTTTTCGAGTTCTGTTCCTAATAACAGAAGCTGCGTCACTGTACTACGGATTCGACCGTCAGCAATACACACCGAACTGTGGCTGTCACTCATCACTATGACAAAGTTCTTCGCCAAATAAAAAAAACTGAACGACGAAACCAATTGCCGTGACAAGCTATCAAATAAAGGGAAGGTTAAAGAAAGTTTGTCAGCCCACGGGGAAGGTATTGACCATCCACAAGGGAGATATTTATGCTCCACATATAAGGTATCGCTTTTGGGGGACTCCACTCACTCCAAATCTTCCGATTTTAGCGCCGAGAATTAATTTTATGAAGGGTTCATTTGTAATTGCAAAAAGGTTGTCCCAGTTTGTGAAAGGTTTAATTCAGTATGAGCGCTGTATCTTCGTTCAACAGATTTCAAGGGGGTAAAACGTGTTTCTTGATGTACAGGTAACTCAAAACTGCTTAGCAGTTTTGTTATAAAGTCATCAAGCATCCTCTTGGAAATCAACCAGCCGGATACTGTCAGTACCTTCTTAGTCAATGCCCAATGTGGTTGCTAGTCTTGTGCGATGCGTGATAGGCGTGATTGTCTAACCCCCACTCCCACTGACAGCAGTACTGGACGAAAGGCAGGAAGGAATAAAAAATGTCGTTTTGAGCCTGGTCCGATTTTCAATGCTCTGGTGCAAATCGTGGTATGCTGCCACCTCTATCTCAAACTATGGGCACATCTCCACGACAAATAATCTTCCCTCAGTCATATGGCAACTCTCTCAAGAACAGTACTCAACCCACGTCACGTTTTCTTACGTTTTTCCATAATTTTTCACTAAATGTTACGGAAAATCAGCTCAAACTCGATCATTAGCCTGTATATCAACATAAGGGGGCGATCAAATTCTGTCAAAGCCCAACGGCTGTCATCATAGTTATCGAAATACCCTACTTTTTTCCCAAAAAAGGATGTAACATTGTTGATAAATTAGACCGTTTCAAACGGCATAGCAGTACTACTCTAACTGTTACTAACTAAGATGAAAATGCTGCTATATATATAATCTTCTGACTGTACTCCCCATGGGGTGTGCACCGCGGCCATATGACCTATTGTGCCAGTCCTAGTGTCTTACAGGTCTATGCCTAGCTTCCTATGGAAAGCCAGGTAGTTCCTGAAGGAGTCCTCGTTGGTATCCATCCTGGGAGAAGTGGTGCCAAAGACCAAAAATCGCTCCCTCTCAAGTCTCCGGCACTGGGCCAGAACATGGTAGGGAGTTTCTTCATCCGTGCCACACCACCTGCATAGAGGGGACTCGGCTATACCCATAACATACATGTGTTTGTTCATTCTGCAGTGTCCTGTTATGATACCAACAACCTGCCTTAAGTCCTTCCTCCATCCTCAGGAGGTGTCTCTTGTCTCACCTGTTTGCTCTGAGACAAATCGTTTGGAGTGTCTTACTCCTGCAGCATTCCAGATTGTCTGATGCAGTCTTCTGGCATGTTCTTTCACAGTCCTCTTAACTAGTGACAGAGAAATCCGCAATGGGGGCGGTGGCCCAATAGGTACTGTGGACGAACCACGTCTGGCCAGATGGTCCGCCCTCTCCATTTCCAATGATCCATTATGTCCTGGAATCCAGTACACATTAACTCTCTATTTGCACTTGCTATGGGAGTTAAGCCACATCCTGCACTCTCGCACCAGTTTTGACGTCGCAGTAGTTCAGCAGCGCTTACACGACGCTTGACTATCGGGTCAATATATTGATAGTTCTATTGCTATAGCCTTTCTCATGCATTTGGATTGCCCCCGGCAATAATAGCATAAATCTCTGCTTGAAAAAACTGATGGAGTGGAGCCTAGGCAATATAAGTCCCACTTCCTCCAGAGCCACTTATCCACACCCAGATCCTGTCCCTCTGGGGTCTTTGATCCATCAGTGTGAACATTGACGCCACTGGGAGGCCGAAACTGGCGGCTATCGCTGTTCCATGGACCTCCCACTGGCTGAACATTATATTTCTCTCGAGCCTGCATGGGCACAATTGCGTCTGTGATCATGCTGAGCTCTCGAAGGTCTCCAAGTCCTAAATATAGCCAGGTGTCCATAAGTCGCCTGAGGCACCTTAGCTATTCCGAGCTTAGTGAGCCTGTAAGCCACCCTTCATCGCCTCTGCTTTGACATAAATGTCCAGAGGAAGAAGATCGAACAGTTTCTCCATGGTGACAGTGGGTGTAGTCTTCATCACCCCTGCTATGAGTAGGCAACCCAGTCTTTGTACTTTGGAAGACTGCTGCCATTCACTCAATGGCAGCTCTATGCCACCACACGATTGACCCATATGAGATTATTGGTCTCACTATGGCTTCGTAAAGCCAGCAGGCCATTCTGGGCTTTACACCCCATGTCCTCCCGCACATTCTCTGACACGTCCAAAGGGCCGTTGTCGCCTTCTTGGTCACGTATCGGATGTGGTTGTTCCAGACTAATTTCCGATCCAGAATCACACCCAGATATTTGACTTGCTCGCTGAGCTGAATTTCTCTGCCCATCACTACCTGCGGCCTCAGCCCTGACAGTTGCCTGAGCCTTGTGAACGGCACGATGACCGTCTTGGCAGGGTTGATGGATAGCCCCATCTCCCCACACCATAGGCACACCATCCGCAAGGCCGCGCCCATCAGGTCCGACAGCACACTTTGCACCCTGCCCCGAATGAGCACAACCACATCATCAGCGTAGCCTTGGGCGTAAAACCCCGCCGCATTAAGTCTCCCTAGTAAGGAGTCAATCACTAGGTTCCAGAGGAGCGGAGAAAGGACCCTCCTGAGGGCATCCCCTCACAGTCCTCGCCCTGATTGTACAGTTTCCTAGCGTAGTCTGGATCTCTCTGCTTTCCAATACGGCGATGATCCACTTTATTGCATTGCTGTGTACATTAAATTTCCTCAACGCCCTTTCAATGCTACATATGGAGGTATTGTCAAAGGCCCCTTCTATGTCCAGAAAGGCCCCTAAGGCAATCTCCCTATTACCCATTGACTCTTCTAGTCTCTAACTAGGTGCATGCAGCGCAGAGTCACATGATCTCCTGCGCGTAGGCATGTTGGCCATCTGCCAGGGGTCAGTCTCAAACATCCGTCTCTCAAGTACTTGTCAAGGATTTTCTCCACTGTCTTGAGCAGGAAAGATGTGAGGCATATTGGTCGGAAGGACTTGGCTTCCTCGTATGAGTCCCTGCCAGGTTTCGGTATAAAGGTTACTCGAACCTTCCTCCAGCCCTGAGGTATGTAGCCATGCGCTACGCTACCCCTAAATAGCCTTAAGAGGCTGGGTAGGATGCGCTCTATCCTTTCTGCAAGAGAATCGGGTAAATACCATCCGGTCCAGGCGACTTGAATGGTTTAAACAGTTTACTGCCCAGCGTACGGCGTCTCGGGTTATAATGGCCCTGGCGAGTTCCCAGTCCGGCGTTCCTGTCCGCCTCATGGCAATCCCGCGTCTGCCAATAACCCAGGGTCAGTTCTACAACCAGGAAAGTGTGTGTTCAGCAGAGCGGTAAGTGTATGGTGACAGTCCAAGGTGTCACCATCCGGCCCCTGATAGAGCCTACCGCCTGATGCATGTTCCCTTTCGAGAGCACCTTGCTGAGCCTTGCTCCCCGTTCGGGTATCGTGGAATTTCCTGGCAAAACTTTCTCCACGCCTCTCGTTTTGCCTTTCGTAATCTCGTTATTGTACTCAGTTAGGATCGCTTGTATGGTTCCCACTCTCCTGTTCTTTGGCTCTGTTAAAGAGTCTTCTGGTTCTGGTTCTAGTGCTCCCAGTTGATTTGCTCCACCAGGGTACGCATCTATTGCTGTCCGCCTTTGTGGTTTGCCTGCAGTTGTTTTCAAATGAAGACCTAATTGCCTGTGTCAGTGCTGTATTCAGTAACTCGATCTCCAACGGACGTGTGGCATTGTCAGGCAACTTCTCAGGGCGTCCCTGAGGCTGTCCCCATACTTCTGCCAGTCCGTGTTTCTCGGGTTCCTGAACCTAATGGCTTCTGTCCTTGCCATTTCTAGATTGAATCTAATATACCTATGATCAGATCCCGAGAATTCTGAGGAGACATGCCAGTTGGAAACATTAATCCCCCAGACAGTTTTAGAGCTAGGTTAGGTCGATAACCTCCTCCCTGTTAGCAATACACGAATGTGGGTTTATTACCCTGATTCAGTATATCCACATTGTTAGTAACGAGATATTCAAATAGACACTCACCTCTGCGGTTAATGTCCTTACTTCCCCAAATGGTGTGATGCGCATTGGAGTCCACTGCCACAATCCCTTGGATATCATTGTCCTGGACTGTATCGACTATCTTCCCTAATCCTGTGGTTGGGACGTCGTCTTCGTAGGGGAGATAGACCGAGGCTACCACTACATCCCTATTTTCATGAGTTAACCTGACCGCTGCAGAGTCCCCGGAAAACAGCGACCACAGCGGAAGGAACTTAATACTAGCCTTAATGAGTATGCAAGCCCTGGGGCGCCTGCTGTCAATACCTTATGCTGTTATGGTACAATACCTTATAACCCGGCACCCCAAGACCCGCCACCCTGCTCTTAACTATCCAAGGTTCTTGAATCAATGCAATGTCAATATTTTGACTCACCATGTATTGCTGCAGCGCCCATGATGCACCCCTGCAGTGGTGCAGATTGACCTGAAGCAGCCTAAGCATGCCTCAGGTCCTCTTCTTTCGGGGTGTCCCCGCCTGCGTCTGCCGATCTCTTCTTTTGGGGCAAGCAGGGGGACCGCGCGCGACCCCCAGGCACACATCAGGGGCCCCAGAACCCGCGCCGCTAACTGGTGAGCCAATACGGCCATCCTACCAGCCGCAGCACCTCCAGGCACCGAGACCTCGACCCACCCGGGCACGGACGCCCCCACCGCCCCCGCGCATCGTCCCGGCTCCTCAACATCCATCCCGGCGTCCGGGTTGGCCTCCTTGCTGAGGTTCTGACATTCACGCTGCTGAAGCCATGGTAGAGACAGAACCCCTCCTCTCCATCAGCGTGTGTTGAGACTCGGGATGGAGGCCACTAAATAAAGCCCCTTTCCCCTTGTTTGCTGCCCAGAACTTTCCAGCGCTCAACTTTGAGGCCGGGGTTCTGAGCACCAATATTTCCCAAGCAGTCTTGGATGTGTCGTTCACCGGGTTTGGGATGAACGCATCAATCCGCTTGTAGCCCTCCAGATGGCTAGGGTCACAGGTCCTCAGCCGACCACCCTCCCACGGGGGCATCGCGCGACGCCTTGAATGAGCCAGTCTTTTGACAGCTCATCCTTGCAGCTCACGACCAGCCCACCATTCCGCGAGTGCCCGTCGAGCGGACCGCTAGCTCCTCCGGGTTGAGGCCACGCAGTTCCACCATAAGGTGGAGCATGATTTTGTCTGTGGTGCCCTGTGTCAGGAGACTGGTGGGGTAGTCTTCATAGACCACCGCCACCTTAATGGTGCTCACCGCCTGACTGTGGGGTCCCTACCCTCCTTTTTTTCTCCTCGTTGCGAGGGAGGGAGTCCTTTCTGGTCTCGGGGACGCTTTGTCCTTGCTTCCCCGCTGACAGGTGCAGGAGTTCCACCCCCTTCTCTCCTAACAGGTGCAGGAGTTCTACCCCTTCTCTCCTAATAGGAGCAGGGTGGAACTCTTCCGCTTCCTCTTTTTGAGGAACTTCCGTCTCTGCTGGTGTGTCATGGCATCCCAGGCCTCGTCCGGAAGTCTCAACTGATGAGCCTGGCAGGGGTTTAGGTTTGGGTGTGGATACCACCCCAACCCCCCTGCTAGAGCCCTCTTATTTTTCCAGTGCAGCTATTGAGTCAATGACGGACTGGATGTCATCAGATTTCTCCGCTGTTGAGGCGTCCTCAATATTTATTAATTTTTTATTATTAAGATTGGTCTCCATTTTTGGTCCCACGAGTACGGGGGAGCTAAAAAGTCACCACAGGCAGAGCCCCCTATGCCTGTGGAAGGCTACAATACAATGGGGTGTCGCCTGGTGCCCCAAGTGGGTCGTTAGCGATACACATGTTTAAACACCCTGTACCATTCAGCCTTGGCACGAGCTCCCTACACCTTGGCTTGGGTGTTCCAATCCCTGTTAGCCTACTCAGTCGTAAGTGAGCGTTTCCCGGGGGACACTGCGTGGAAGTCAGGATTGGTTCGTCCCCCAAAAAATGCTGCTAACTTTCATCAATGGAAAAATGACAAGAGCGGCGCAATAAATGACCAAACATTTCGACAAAAATCGATTTAAGCTCATAAATTCCGCTCATATAGCGTTCTCACAAAACTTTTGCTCGTAATGCATGGTGTAACCTGTAGGATGAACGTTTAACAATAAACAGGAACAAACCAATAAATTCTGGCTTTTGGAGCACTGTCAAATAACTTCTTGTCCCAGGATTTCCTCTATAACAGCAAAAATGATGACAAACCCTCCTCAAAAGCAACCCATTTACAGTTCTATCAATTGCCTATACGATTGTGTCTAAATTAAGGTCATGGCGCGAGTAGCAGTAGCAAAATTTCCTTCAGATCATTACGGTTTGGGGCCTGCTGAATCCAACTTCGATGTGTGTTCCATGTGCGTGTGTTTATGTTTGTAGTTCAATTTGTGGGAGAACGGCTGGACCGATTGAGCTGGTTCTTTTTTGTTTTGTACTTCATGACTTTTTAAAGAGGAGCAAATAAGATTATAAGCGATTTTCCTCGAAGGAAAACAGGGTTGACGGAACTAATTTACCAAAAACTAGGGGTTTTTTCGCGTTTTTCTCAAAAACTGCACCAACGATTTTGACTAAACTTTCTTATTATCTTCTACTAGTCAGTACAAAACATTTCTACTCCACAAATATCTCTGTGAAAATTCGTTGAACCGTGATATAGACCTACGAAGCAATAATGAGGGTTTTACGCTCTTTGGCAAAACGACTCTAACAATTTTTACCAAACTCCTAGGATATTTTTGGAAAGTTAATACCTACATATATAGTTTCAAATAAATATTCCTCTGACAGTCCGTTAAGCAGAGATAAAAATCAAAACCAAATTTTGTTCTCCGTAACTATTTATGTATCTACCTGTTGAACGGATATATAATCTATGATAGCGTAGAACAAGAGATTTGTAGAATATTAATTCATCGTTTTTCCGATATTCTCAAAAATGGTTAAAACGATTTCAATCTAACTTACAGAGTAGTCTCAATTAACTAGTATCTACATTTTGTTCTCCATAAATGTTTCTGTAGAAATGCGTTGAACGAAAACGCAATGGCAGGTAGCTAAATTTATGGGGGTTGCGGAAAGTTGTGTGTTGCTATATACCAAAGTCTTCCTTAAAAAAATCACGACCAGGATAATCAGAGTACATTTCGGAACTGTTATCGCCACCACTTTCTGTCACTGTGACGTTATGTTTCACCTAATTCAAATGAACCGAGTGAAAGTGAATTGGATAATTAACAAAAGTTGTGAAAACCATTGAATTGACGTAGAGCTAAGGAAACTTGTGTGATGCGTTGCACTTGATGTTTATTAAAGTTATTGAGCACTGTCTTATAGGGTTGAGTAAATTAAGAACTACAGCAACCTGTTTCTAAATTTAATAACAGCAGTAATTGAACTCTTTCAGGATTATGATGGTCAATTCTTTAAAACGTAATATATTTTTTGATTTTTAGATCTGAATCGTCTGTTGAAAAATTGGTCCCTTATTCACCAAAAATAGTGTTTTCACTCATGAAATAACAGAAACAGTTCATTTATAAGTGACCGTTGGGACTTTTTTTGCTTTGGCTGGTTGAGAATTGGGTTTGTAGAAGGAAGTTAAATTTGAGTAAGGATAAAAGTTGTTAGTGTCGCAACTTTTTCAAAGTTCCCGGCGTCGCTCGTTAACAGTAACATCGCTGATTAGAAACGAGGGGGTGGGAGTTGTCATCCCATTCATTCCAAACCCAGACGATAGTCCCGTACGTACTCCCTCTCTCCCCCGTCCTCTCGCCCATCCTTGTCAACCGCGAACCCCGCCCATCCGTTTCCCGACGTTCCCCGTCTCTTGTGTCCTCCATTCTTCAGTTTTTGAGTTGTTTTCCCCCGTCAAATGTGTTTGCTCCTTATTTATTTTGAGCCGGAGAAATGGCCTACGTCAACGTCGCCGAATGGAAACCCGACCAAGTGACCGAATGGTTGAAAGGTAACGCAACTTATTATCCGAAGATTTCTAATCTCGCCCGACCTCCAGGTTACCTTGACTTGTGGAAATTAGGGGACGTCCCTATTGATTTTTTTTTCCTCCCTGCTCATTCATAAATCCGCAGCTCCTACGTTAATTCCGTCCTCTCCCGTCAATTGACTGAGGACGTCGGCTTTTCTCGCGTTGTTTTCATTTGTCCCCTCCCCCCCTCGTTCCTTACGCGATTTTTAAAAAAAAAATTTTTTTTTTGTGGTTTAACACGGCACGAACTTACTTTCCAGGTTTGGATTCGGTGGTTCTCCCTCACATTCAGTCCTTCCTCAACAACAGAATCACGGGTCAGCAAATATTGGGGTTCGGGCCGAGCGACTTGGAGCATCTTGGAGTCAAGAAAATCGGGCATCAAGAAATCATTTTGGAAGGGATCGAACATTTACGGAGCATCGTAAGTCGACACTCGAAATCTCGAAAAGCTTGAGAAATGTCCTACTTTTTATTTGAGAGAGAGTTTTCTGCTTTTAAATTCGTTCTTTTCCTTTGTTTCCTGTTTGTCGCTAAAAACTAATCTTTGTTATCTTGTGTGGATATTTTATCTTTTGGCCGAGTCAGCGAGACGCTCTCAATTAATTGCCTTTCGCATTAGTCACATTAGATTCGCAAATTTGTTTTTCTCTTGACGAGGATTTAGTGAAATCCCCCCCCCTAAACGGTAGGAAAAATCGAAAAGAAGAATGAACACTTTGCATGCTATTGACGAATCCCTCCTGTACAGACGGTGCCTATAACATGACTGTTTTGAAAGGAGATGAAGCAACAAATACAATGTCCTTCGTTTCATCATGAAGCCAAACAGGTTAAAAATCAACCACTCAAGTTTGATTTAAAAAGGCGTCCGAATTCCGCACCTTGTCTGCTTCTAATTCCAAAATATCTAGTGCACAATCGTTCAACGACGTTTTATAGAAATGTTCATGGAGATTTAAATGCAAACGTTAATTAGTCGAATGTACGCTGTGAGTTTAATCAAAATCGTTAGATTCCTTTTCGTATGTCCTCACAGACATCCTCCCTGGTCCTGGTGAAAGCAGTGATGTTGTGAGAAACAATATTTGTAAGCTGAGTGATCTTGTGTTACCACTGGGATCAGAATGTCTCTTCCCTGGCCTCTAAACGGTCGAGTTCAAAGAAAACTTAACTTAGCATCAGTATTTCATTTACCAGGAGCAGGGTGAAATGAGACAAAAATGCGAGATCTGAACTTCAAGCGTAACAGAGGAAAGATTTATTGAAATTGTATAAATGAAGGTTAAAATGAAGATATCCTACCTAAAGGGCCCTTAAAACTAAAGACTTAACTTGATGGTGAATGGCAATTTGAGTGGAGTGCTTCTTTTCGTGGAAGCTGAGATGGTGACGAGAACAGCACAGCATTGACGCGCCTTGGTCTGGGCTTTTGTTGGAGTCCAGGGTCGTTCCAGGTAGTCCAGGGATAAACGTCTCCAAACCGAAACCGAAGATACAAAGGTAATGGTGTCTGCGCAGCATTTCGGTACCTGCTTTCTTGAAGGGGGAGGGGAAGCCTTGTTGTTTTTGTCTTGTTCTTCACATTTCGTAAACAACAGGGTGCGAATCAACTTGAGCCAATGGTGACGGTGATCAGCTGTGAGAGGCGGACGGTGACAAAGGTCATCTTAAATTAATACAACAAAAAGTAAGAATAAACATTGCTGTCGGTCTCGAACACTTGTGTGTGGTTTAGGATGGGGAAAAGGGCAAAATTAAGATTAAGTATTCGAAGAAATGATGTTGGGAGTAACTGAAATGAAATTAGAGGTAGTTGACTTCATATAGTGGTGGGAGGAACGCAGTTTTGTGCTGTCCTCTACGCATAGCGGGGCAACGTACTGGGCCTACTCTAGGCTTAACACATTTCAAAATAGTTCCAAGTAGCTGTTGATGGCAGAATCGTTTGTCGCTATTGCTATAGCCGTGTACTTGACCAATACCTAGAAAACCATATGAGTGTAGTGGTGGTTTGGTGATGAATAGGTAAACTCGGCAGAACTTCGTTTATTCTTCTATGGCTTGATCACGAATGCCTCACAAATCGGAAAATTTTCCCATGGGTTTTCCTTCCCTTCCCCAACTCATGACCTTTTTTGTTCCGTTCAACAACCTCGATCATTTTCTGTCTGTGTATCAGCCTTTCAGTCTTCCCTGATATGATTGTAGCCTCCTCCTGTGGTTACACTTCTTCATCCTTGCTGTTGTTGATCAGCACATGAGGACCATGGTCTTCTGACTATCCCACAAGTGGGATGTGCACCGTGGCCAGATGATCTATTGTGCTAGTCCTGTCTTACAGGTCAGTGCCTCCTCCTGAGAAAAAGGTAGTTCCTG
The DNA here is from genome assembly GCA_020466155.1 of Pachypeltis micranthus. Lineage (NCBI taxonomy): Eukaryota > Metazoa > Arthropoda > Insecta > Hemiptera > Miridae > Pachypeltis > Pachypeltis micranthus. The sequence continues at coordinate 23,810,581 of CM035778.1, forward strand.
AAAGAGTCCTCGTTGGTATCCATCCGGTGAGAAGTAGTGCCAAAGACCAAACGTCGCTCCCTCTCATGACGAGGGTTATATGAGTCATGGAAGTTGTGGTTGCGCTAATATGCTAGAGGAATCCCGTACTGTCTGGGAGTTCTTAATCTGGTTTCCCACCTAATCCAACTATTTACTTGGGTGGCAAGTTTCAAAAGGACAGATCAACTATGACCATGTTTCTTAGCCATCACCTTCTTTGCGAACTCTGCAAAATGGTTATAGGCTTGCTTTATAGCAGTCAATGCTGCTAAGTTCGTTTGCCCTCTGAACAACCATCGCTCACTGTTGTAGAAACTACAGTGGAGCAGCACATGGTTTCTTGTTTCCTTCGCACTGGAGGCGCAAGACGGAGAGAGAAAAGAAGTGGAGCCGCGCATTGAAGTCACCATGTCCCGTGAGGAAGTAGCTCGTCCAGTGGTCTGGCTCAACCCATTTTCTTGAAAGACGTTCACGGATGTTAGGGAAGAGCTCATACGTGTCACGATCCTTTGACGAGGATTCCCATCTCACTTGCCATTTCTCTAACGCCCATTCGTCAATAGTGGCAAGTTTCTGTTCTGTGGTGAGATCCGCACGGAGTTCAGCCCAAAGCGGGGGAAGCTCCCGTTTCACTCTCCACTTGTCAACAATCCCAGGCCAAGTCAACTGGTAACTGACCAGTGATCACCTGGAGTGCTTCTGTTGATACAGTCTTGTAGGCCTTAGTGATCCATAGGAGCCCAGCTCTCTTGGATTGGGCCAATACTCTCTTTTGATTGACTGTAAGTTTGCTCCCCCAGACAACAGGTCAGTACCCCAAGTAGCTTTAGTAATTGCACGCAGTGAGGCAAACCTTGCAATGGTAGTGCCTTTAAGGGATTGGAGGTGTTGGTTGAAGCCCCACCCCTCACCTATATTCACTCCTAAATACTTGACGTGCTTTTTAAGGAGCCTGCGGCCACCAAAGCATATTGAGGGGGGATTATTCACTTTCCCTTTCAAGAGGATTAGCTATTTTATCATCAGCCTCCAGCATCTTGACATGTTTGCAATGAAAACCCACTGTACGATCATTAACCCCCAGAAAATCTGCTGCTAACAAATGCTGAAATGTACCCCTAAGCTCGCTGTCGCTTTTTGTCTCACTCAGCTTTCATTAATTCAACCGTTCTAATTTCAGCACTATGAACTGGATAGAGAAAATCTCCAATTGTTGGCCATGCGGTTGTCCTGTTTGTCTCACAGCTTGCACAACGAGTTGTGCCAGAGTCACGCAGACTCCCAGAGGCTAACAACTCAAACTTTAGCTGACATCGCCAACATCGTAACATACGTAAAACCGTTGATTGCGTGGCTCGATAGGTACGTAATTTTTTTTCTTCATTCTCAACTTTAGCTCCTGTTTGTAAGTTTTTATGAAAGGTTTTTATAATACTTTGCAAATACGCACCCTACAATAGCCTGTTAAATTAGCTATGGTTAGCTAAAGATACGGCGATGAGGTAGAACGAAGGGACACAGCGCAACTGGAAGTTTTATCAGTACAAGACTGAAACCCCGGCTAGGGCTGGCCTAAGAGATAAAATGGAGCCCGAAGTGTGCTTGAGGGCAATATAGTAGAGGCGCTCACCAAAATATGGAGCACGGGGTTGTACAAGGAAACGGCAGAAATGCTGGTAAACTTTGCTTGAGAAAATCCAGGGCATGTGGGGGCTCTGTTATGAGCTTGCAAGATACGCTTGTAGAATGAAAACTGGCTGTCGCCCAAAACTTCAAGGTAAAACGTCCTAAGCTTCGTGAGCTATAAATGATGCAGTGGGGTACTGACTGAATGGAACAGTGGAGCACTTCGTGGGGTTCGGGAAGAAATAGAGCACATCACCGCTGCACTCCCATTTTCCAGTAGTAGAGCTGGGCCGTGGGATTCTTATGAAGCATGGTATCTAAATTGTAGCACCGATTGAAGAATCTGACCCCTTGCCGTTAATCTTGCGTTTGCTCCCTCCCCACCCTTTTTTGTGGCCTTGATGGCAACTGACGAACGCCCTTACGATATCGCCCATTGTGACCTCATTGAGGGGTTTCATTTACCTGCATATTCGAAACTAAAAATATTCTGAGTCTGATATACCCCTCAGAACTTACTAAATTCACGGACGCTCGTCGTGTCCCGTATTAATCATGAAGAAAGAAAAAAATGTTGAGAATCATTCAAACGTCAGTTGGTTTTATTTAGACGAGGGGTGAGCTGATCTGGCTCCCGACGTTACTCCGGCTCTTTGGACATTGACTCCCCACGTCATCGTCGCCAAGCTGCTGACTTCTCATTCAATAGATTGTCCCACTCTCCTGCAACTGATTTCGTTCCACGTGGGTCAATATTATATCTGTTCCACCAGTTCATACCAAATGCTGACAAGCCCTTTCATCGAACTGTGCATTCTTTATGTTCTTTTCTCTCCCACACTCCCCTTAATATACTTTTGGACTCTCTTAGGCAGTTACAGTTCTGCATTCGGGATGTGTGGGAGTTCCAATGGGGAAATGAGCCAGGCCAGCGTTGGCCTACCACATCATTGGAGTGCAAGGCGCACACGCCTCCATACTGAGGTGGTCATAGACTGCCAGCGGAGGCGCAGCCCGGCGAATGCGCAGGCAAAGAGACGGAACTGGCGGACTTCCGCCCTGCTTGAGAGGAGCCACAAGACCCCTTACGCTCTAGGAAGCTGCGCGCGTTGACAGGCGTCGGCGTAAAGGTGGCAGGCAAAGAGGATGTGTGAAGCACTCTCCGCAGCTCCTCCACAGGGGCAGTCGCTGAAGGTACGGAAGGCTCCATGGCCTGAGAGGAGCTGCACTTCCGCGAATGATGGCCACCACCAGCCCAATCGCAGCCTCCCCCCAACTGCGGGGAGGATGCTTGGAGGTCCCTCAACTGCGGGGAGGATGCCTTGGAGGTGCCACACAGGGGGTCCTTGTCCCACTGCGCCTGCCACCTACCGATGAGCGCCTCCTGAGCGAGATAGAATCTATGCAATGTGGACCTCTCCTGCTCGAGCGACGGAAGGAGGGCCTGGGAGTTCCGACTGGGTGGGGCCCCAACCTCCCTCAGACCGAGCAGTTTTAAAACGATGGAGAGGATGGGATCACTACCCTCCAGCAGAGCAAGCGCATTTTCCAGCGTTGTCAGGCCTTGCCCTGGGTAGAAGTTGGAGTGCTTCGTTCTACCTACCTTGCCCTGCAGAGGCAGCCACCTGTCACGACCCTATCCCATAATGAACCGGCGCAAGGCCGCGGGCTGTGCATTCCCGTGGTACCATTTAAGGTCAAACAACCTTTCAAGCCAGAATGGTGTCATACGATGGCACTTACGGCTTTTCCTCATCCCAGGGTGGTACAGTTTGGACTTGCTGACCTCCCTGGGGTTTCGAAGGACCCCAGTAAGCTGTGATAGAAGGAGGACTCTCTTAGGCAGATGAATGATGAGCTAGTGGATTCCATTTTTACTTTCTACAAAATAGAAAGAAAAGTTATCTATTAAATTGAATGGTTTTCATGGCTTTTGCTGCTAATTAAATATATTTTTCACTCAGTTCGTGTGAACTTGGTAAAAAACTACTTCAGAGTGGCAGAAAGCAGTAGCGCTTACAGTGCTGGAATTTATTGTGCTGCTCTTTCAGAATAATTGAAACATCCATACTCGAGTTGGCTATATTTTTACAAAAATTCCTGTGTCTCACGAGCATTTAGCAATTCCCTAAGTAGCCACTAATCAAACCTGTTTTAATGTTCTACGTGACAGCAGGAGACACTTGGTTCTGAAATGTATTGTGCTGCTCCTACTTGTACCATGATCGTTATTGAACAATCGAATTCTAGATGATTCAAGAGACCGTCGACGTAATTTCTTTGATAAGGATCGCATTCACCGTCTCAGAATTATTGAATTATTATGTTGAAGTTGCAGTATTCCTGGAGTAGCTTCTATATGTTTTATGAACGTTATCAAACTCTCATTGTGTAGGTACTTAATTAGACTATCACGTCAATTTCTCTGAAGATTCTGGCAAGATTTAAGCGAAGAAGGAAAAAACTGCGCTAAGATCGATTTTCGTCGAAATGTTCGATTTATTGTGCTGCTTTCGTCATTTTCCCAGGAATGAGAATTTTATGTTATTGTCGTGTCATTTGGGGTTGTTCATACAAAAAGTTTAATAAAAATCGTTACAGCCGTTTTTGAGAAAAAAAAACTTTAGTGTTTTGATAACTATGATAACTATAGTTAGTTTTGAAATGATTTTGCTCATAACCTTATTTTGACGTCCCATAGTAACCCACGGGCTAGGTGTGTAGTTTGAGCTGGTTTGGTGTGTTTTCTGTCCAAATGGTGTATTTCTGACTCAGCAGTGTCTTAAACGTACACATCTGAAGAGAGCTCAACTTTTTTGTTCAGCCGATTATATAAGTTTCCTTTTAGCTTCGTAGATATGCAGCAAAACATACCACCACTCAACATTTTGGACATCCTCGAGATTTTATGATTTTCTAACATTTTTGTAATCAAAAATTGAAATACTGATTCCTGATTGGGCTCGTTAGTGAACTAAGTGGAGGGAAATAGAACAACATTGAATCTCCCAGCTCACTTCTATGAAAAGTTATTGGGCGTCATGACGAATGTGTGAAACGTTATCACGACGAATTCTCGTGCTAACCCCTGTGTTTTTACTTTCCTTGGCTCTACGAAGTAGAAAGGAAAGTTATGTAATCGGCTGAAAAAAAAATTTTGAGTTCTCTTCAGATCTTTACGTTTCAGACCCCACTGAGTCCGAAAAACACTATTTGGGAAAATGGTCTGTGTGTGTGTCTGTGAACGATTTTTAGAGAGAACCACCGTGCCAAATCCACTCAAACTTGATATCTCGCCTGCAGGTTACCACGGGACGCCAAAATAAGGGTTTGAACAAAATCCACCGAAAGTTAACTATAGTTATCATAGTGATCAAAACACCAAATTTTTTTTTCTCGAAAATGGCTCTAACGATTTTGATTAAATTGTTTATATTGATAGCTCTTAATAATGCAATTATACCATAAAATTCCCATTTGTGGGAAAATGACGAGAGCAGCACAATAAATTACCAAAACTTTCGACGCAATCGATTTTAGCGCGGTTTTTAGAGAAAACGACCGGACCAAATCAGCTGAAACTTGATGTCTAGCCTTCAGGTTACCATGAGACGCAAAAATAAGGGTTTGAACAAAATCCACCGAAAGTTAACTATAGTTATTATAGTGATCAAAACACCAAATTTTTTTTTCTCAAAAACGGCTCTAACGATTTTAATTAAATTGTTTATATTGATAGCTCTCAATAAGGCAATTATACCATAAAATTCCCATTTGTGGGAAAATGACGAGAGCAGCACACTAAATAAACAAAATTTTCGACGAAAAGCGTTTTTAGCGCAGTTTTTTCCTTATAAACTCCGCTGGAATTCTTGTAGAATGTTAAAAAAAAATTGGTATTGTAGTCCAATCCAATACCTAAAGGTTGAGTGTTTAAAAACGTTCATGAGATACATGGTGGTCACTCCAGAAATTCCTGAATATGAACTACTGCCGTTTCGCTTACTACTATTTCTAAACGGTTTACCCAATAACTCTGCAAAATTAATTACTATCCTTCTTCAAAAAATTTGTGTTTACAGCCTCATTAATTATCTGTGTACCAGTTGCTTAATAATGGTCCTGCAGTGAGTACGAGCAGCACAATAAATTCCAGAACTGTGGGCGCTACCGCTTCCTGCTGCTGTGAAGTGTTGTTTGACCAAGTTCAAAGGAAATGAGTGATAAATGAATCGATTAAATATAATTAGAGATGTACAAAGTGAATTAACGTAGAGCTAAGGAAAGTTGTGTGTTGCAACGCACCAGATATTTTGTATTGTTTTACTTGACGCAATTCATCCTGTTTTAACAAACGAAACCGTATGATTTATGATAACGTTTGTTACAGACCCGGCTTTTCAGGTTTGTTAGAATACACGAACACTCGAAGCCAAGTGTTGAGCCTCGGGCTGCGAATGGCAATATGCGGTCAAAGGGACAGATTCGCCGAAGCTCCCGTTTCCGACATGAAAGACGCGTCTTCCAAATTGGCCAAATTGACCGATTCAATCATTCAAGAGATGACTGATCCTCTGATCCTCCAACCGGCTTCATTGGAACTTGCGACCGTCAAAAAACGTTCTTCTGACGATCTGGTGAGTCCCTTAGCGATCCAAGGAAACTTGTATTGTATCGAATCGAACGTTTTAGAGTTATCGAGGTCGTGAGTTGAGAATAACGTCAAAAACTCCCTGAATTCCCACGCAATTACAGATGTGCGAAACTTGTAACTGTTTGATGTTTGGAATTTTGGTTTGCTCCTTGATATCTCAAGAAGAGTTAAAAAACAAACTAAAAATTATTTTTAAAAGAACAATTCGTATTTTATAAGCACCAAAATTAAAACTTATACGCGAGGAAATATATAATAGGACTTTTTTTGTATAGACTAAGAGCTAAAGGCCTTGATCTTCTTCAACCAATTCTATGCCGAAGATTATTAATAAATTTTCATTTTCAACTCTTGAAATATGTATGAAAACCAAAGTGAGGAAAGCTCAGTACTACTTACCTTGTCACGCTCATCTGTTGCCCGCTCTCAAGGATGAACCCAAACACAATGCAGCAACAACTTTGTGCTGGCAACCCCTTACCTAAATTATATGGAGTGAATGAATCGGTTGTGTTTGTGTCATAAGTGTTAGTTTGCAAATAAATTATTTTAGTGGTAGAAGGCCAGTACACAGAGCGCGGGCTCTACAAAACCGCCGGACTAGACTGGAAGGGTAAGAAAAATTAACGATTGATCAAAACACCTGGTTGGACGCCCATTCAGTTTAGGCAATAATGGGAAAACTCCAAGCTGCAAGAAGAGGGAGCAGAGTACCTAGTCTGACGAACTGTGTGCCTCACCTCTGCCTCTGCCTTAGTAAAATTGAAACAAAAATAAATGAATGATTCAGAATCGCCGTCTCAGCCAATCAAAACTTGGCACCGCCAAGAGGTCCAGCACGGACATACCAAGAAGTATGACTGATGCCAGGAGGGCAGGGGGGGCCTGCTGTTCCCAGGCACGCCGGAATGCGTGTCACTGTCAAGGCGAAAGTGTCCTTGCAGTCAGGGAGAAGAGAAGAAATAGGGGTGACCGGAATTACTGGATGAGGGTGGAAAAGAAAAGAAATAAATGATAAGGCCACTGTAAGTGCTGAGAGGGGTGATATATGCCACAGAAGAGGCCTAGGTGCAACCGTCGCCCCATCGGTCCGTAGCAGCAATCAACACCTTGCACTCTCAATGTGGTGCATTGAAGCCTGAGGTGATAGTGGCCAGCCTCGCTTTAGCCTGTTCTAGCCTTATTAAACAAATTGATCGGTTTTGTGAACGATATTTTCCGAGGAGTGGCACGACGGAGAGGTGTTATGCACAGTGGAATTCATCGCGGCACTCCCATTGACGAGTCCCAACTGCAGCATTGGTAAGTGTCGGTTCCGATTTATAGTCGCGAGCGGTTTTGGGCTCTTGAAAAGCGCTCAACAATGTGTAGGGCACATCAGTCCGAATGATGAATGGTTCGTTTAATGTTCAATTTGTTGCGTTCCCTGTGCCTTCACAGGCTCCTGAAGGTGTCTGGAAGGGCAAAAAGGGACGAGGCGTAGGTCTTACGTCAGGACTGTAAAACGTGTCCAAGCCAGGTTGCAAACAAATATAATGGAGCAGAGCGTGAGACCTGCCAGGAGTATGCTGATTGGCAGCCCTTCAGCCTGTTAATTGGGTTTGCTGACAGTGCATTTCCAATGCTGCTGATATTTTATGATGAGAACGATTGATAGCGGGAAAAGAACAGTAGGATGTGGTCTCTGGAGAAGAACTGTGACCGACTCCATTGAAATTAGCTCCAACCGGCGTCACTCTTAAAAATGATGAAGACTCCTCCCCCTCAACACTATTCTCTGTTCCGAATCCTTTCAGTTAGTCTCATTTAATTCTGGCGAATCGACTTTTTTTCTATTTTGTGTGAGGGAAAGGTTCGAGAATGTGTAAAACGACAAAGAAGAGGTGTACTGATTCATGGGAAGTTAATTATATATCAATTTATAAATGACGCACATTCACTGCTGTTTTGGCTTGTAGCAACCTGAATCTGCGTCATGCGGGTTTTTTTTTGACAAGTATTTGTAAGCAAAATGCAAAACGGGCAAGTAATTTGACAACATTTGATAAAGATAAATACTTCGTAGCAGAGTGTTACGATGGGGTTTGGAGATGTTTAAAGAGCCGCTGACTCAGGCGAAAATTACAGCGGTCCCGAGCTCCTCCGATCCATTGCCCAACTTTCGTCAGGATCATGAACCATCGTCTTTAATGGGAGTCAGTCGGTACATCTCCCCCCTCACCATTAGCCCCTGCTCGTGGTGCGAACGACTTTAAAGAACGGATTTTTGAGAGTTGAGTGAATTCTTGGAAAATCCGATCAAAGATTCGTGGAACGAGAAGGCTGCAAGGAAAGTCTTTTCTTTCACATTGTAGTAGGCTCGTCACCCATTTTGACATTTTATATCTTCACTTTGCTACATAAACTCGAAAATGTAACGCCGGAGATGTTACGAAGAAGCGTCACGAAATTTTTTAACCCGAGTTGCAAGCAACAGCCTCTGTGGCCTAATGGATAAGGCATCGGTTTCCTAAACCGGGGATTGTGGGTTCGAGTCCCACCAGGGTTACGATTATTTTTTTGACATTTTATGTCTTAACTTTGCTACATAAACTCGAAAATGTAACGCGGGATATGTAACGGAGAAGCGTCACGAAATTTGTGTTGGGTTAAGTGCATGGTAACGTCTGTTACAAAATCTAACGCTTGGCAACATCACACGCTTTAATATCCTCAGTGACTAAGTGATGATGTCAATTGCAATTAACGCGGCCATTATATCGAAACCATCAACGAGCACAATCAAACGTAGTTATCAAAAAAAAACAAATAAATAAGACATAAAATGTTCCTAGTGGTTGTGTACTAGTACGAAAGCTGTACCCACCGTTTGTGTAAAGGTTTCTTTCGCGCCCCCCCCAGCCTCAACGTGTTTTCAGTGTTTATGCGTTTTTTCACAGAAGTGGTAAAAGAAATGTATTTCCATGAGACTTTATAAAATGCTCTTCCCCCACTACCTATAACTAATTTTCCCATCGCGCTGGAACTTTCACAGCGTCAGTGAATCTCAGGCTCGAGAATTTGTTTCATTATTTCTCTCTTTTTGTCGTACCGACTGCACCAATTGTTACGAGGGGGTTCAAGCAACATTGTGCGAATGACAATAACACGTGGGAAAAATAATCCAAAAGAAGAATAAGTGCAAAGTCAAACTTACCCTCCTAGATGATTCCATTTCTGGATGAAGACTAACAAAGTAAAAACACGGCACGCAACGAAGTATACTCGTTTAGAACATTTGAGGGAGGTTTGGCGGCAGACTGACGAGCAGGTAACTTGTGGGTAAAGCTTGGGGGGGGGGGGGCTACTCGAATAATGAATGAACTTTGCCTTCTGAAAGCTACCCATCCAAGGAAGATGTTTTGAAAGTTGTGAGACGATTTGGCCGCCTGTGCCATATTCAGAAGAGGGAAAACGACTCTAATGTGCGTCATGCCGTATTGAATGTCTTAAAATATGTTAGAAAACCAAATAAAGCAAGGAAAGTTCAATAATTACTTACCTTAACTGTACTACATCCACTAATAGCTAAATGCAGAGGCGATTGCTTCTGAAGCTCTGGAAGGGTACTTAGGGACGAAACCTTGGGTCTTACGTCAGGTCTGGAAGACGTGCCCAAGCCAGGTTGCAAACAAATATAATAGAGCAGGGCGCCCTGCCGGGAGTACGCTGATTGGCAGCCCTTCGGGCTGAATGTGTTAATCGGGTTTGCTGAGCATTTGCAATGCTGCTGATATTCTATGATCGAAAGGACTGGTAGCGGAGAAAGAGGAGTAGGATGTAGTTGTCTCTGGAGAAGAACTATGTCAGACTCCATTGAAATTAGCTCCAGCCAGTGTAACTCTGGGTCTTTCATACTCTGAGAAGCCCAAAAGTACGCCAATAATTGAAGGTTATAAATCGTGAAAACTCCTCCCACTCAACATACTTTTCTCTGTTCTGAATCTCTTTGTCCATAAAGCAATCTCATTTAGTTCTCGCGTACTTCTAATTTCTTTTCTTTTTTTTGTGCCCATAATTTATCCATTAAAAATAAAATTCGGTGGGTAATTTTGACCTAATTTGCAGTAGTTATAGTTTCTTGTTGAATTCAACCCGCGTTCCATCGCTTTCCTAACTGCTCAAGTGTTATGTTCAGTACTGAGCAACAATCCCTGATCGTATTCCTACTAATATGTGTTCATGTTGTGAAAATGAGGTTGCCGTTTACCTCATAAACGTAATCCGGTTTCACCGATGAGCAACTTTGTTGTTACGGAGCATATCATTCCAATGAATCTACGTCTCACCGCTCCCGGCTGCTTTTAATTTTTTTTGTTTTAATCAAAGTTCCTCGATCCTCCCACATGCTCGTCGTGGCCAGTTCGAGATGCTTCCGTTTGGGGACAACACAACGTTGTTGGTTTCATTGTCTTATCTTTTCCCTGGCAAGCAGGACGTCTATAAAAGAAGGGACCCTCGTCCGCGTCATTGGAAGTTGGTGTCTGACTAATTATTCATCGTCGTTTCGTATTTTCACTCTGCCACAGTTGTCAGTTGATTTTTCCCGTTTGTAACGTGTCGCTCGTATTAATCCGGCAGTTCAAATACCGTACTTACGAAAATACGGCAGGTATATGTTGTTTACAGTCATTCGTTTTATGAAGCAGCAAGGAAAGTTGTGTAATCGGCTGATACAAAATAAGTTCTTTTCATATCTTTACGTTTTAATGGTTTCTGACTCTAAACGCATTATTTGGGAACTGCGTGTGTATGTCGATGAACGCGTTGGAGAGAAAACTAGCCCAATCAGCTCAAACTTGATATCCAGCCTACAGGTCACCGTGGGACTCCAAATAAAGGGTATGAGAAAAATTCGCCCAACACTAGCTATAGTTAACATAGTGATCAAAACACAAACTTTTTTTTTTCCTCAAAAACGGCTCTAACGATTTTGATTACACTTTTTGTTCGAACAGCTCCAAATGACACAATAATACTGTAAAAGTTCCATTCGTTGGAGAATGACAAGAGCAGCGCAATAAATTACCGAACGTTTCGACGAAAGTTGTTTTTAGCGCAGTTTTTTTACTTTCCGCTTCCCAAAAGGAAAGGAAAGTAATCGTGTCAAAAAAAGTCGGGTTTTCTTCAGAACTTTACGTTTTGAGGCCTACTGAGTCAAAAAACCCTAATTTCGGTGCCGTGTGCGTATGTGCGGGAGAACGGCTGAACCGATTGAGCTAGTTCTTTTTTTGTTTTGTTCGTTATTTTTTGTAGACGCCAAAATAAGGTTATGGACGATTTCGGTCGATGGGAAAGGGGGGTGGGGGACGAAAATGTACCTAAAACTGAGGTTTTTCGACCCAAGATATAGGCCTATGAAGCAAAAATAAGTTTTTTATAGTTTTTGGTAAGATGGCTTCAACGATCTTCACCAAACTCATAGGGTGTTTTCGAATAGTGAACACCTATGTATTGTTCTGAATAAATGTTCCTCTGACAGTCCATTGAACAGAGATAAGAAACAAAATGTGTCGAAAATAATGTTTTTTCGAACATTTCCGTAAATTCTAAGGTAACTGCTTCACCAGATGTGATCAATCTTATAGAGTGTCTTCTAGTCACCCATACCCACATTTCTTTCTGTGTAATTATTTCTGTATATATATGTTGAACGGAGATATAAGCCAAGTTAACTCAGAAAAGGAGATTTGTCGAATATTAATTTATCGGTGTTCCAATTTTCTCAAAAATGGCTGAACGATTTTGATCAAACTTGCGGAGTACTCTCAGCTAACTAGTCCCTGCGTTTTGTTCTGTATAAATGTTCCTGTAGAAATGCGTTGAACGAAAATATAGCGCCCGCATAGTTGGGTGTTGCTATGCACTAGATATTTTCCTTATAAACTCCGCTCAAATAATACTCGAATCTTGAGACAAATTGTGGTGGTAGTCTAATGAAGTGCATATAAGTGTTCAATAACGCTCATAAAATATGTAGAAGCTGCTCCGAAAATTCCTGAATTTCAACCACCGCCGTTTCACCTCCGACCATTTCTGGCGGTTTTTACTCGATAATTCTGAAACAGCGTTCATTATCCGTCTCAAAAAAGAGCCCAGGCAGTACATGTGGCCCAATAATGGTCATGAGTGGACGCAGTACCTTCCCCCCGTTGGCCTGACGGCCAAAAGTGCTGATTTTGGTTCAGCCGTTCATTTGCAATAGCCACCTCAGGCGCACGTAATTTGTGTAATGGTGTTTTTCAGACCCAGGTGCTTTGAAAACGTAAACAATTGAAACAAAAAACTTTTTTCAAGTCGATTATCTTCTTTTCTTTTCTACTTCCCCATACTTATCCGACTCCAAAAATGTACTCGGTTTTTACGGATTTTGTTTTTTTTTTTATTATTTAGTTTATAGTTACAAAACATCGTGTCATTCGCTTTTTAAAAATTTTTTATTCACTTAGGACATTTGCTTGTTTGCAGGGATTTTATATTGTGCCTTCCTTCAGAGGTGTTCACCAAATCAGCAACCTTAAGCTCAACAGTCCTGCTCACCAGTGCGGTAAAATCGAACCAGGAGACGAAATTGTTCAAATCAACTACCAAACTGTGGTGAGTTTTTACTCAACGTAGAATACAAATCGCGCGAGCTGAGCGCAATCATGTTGAGTAGATTATTGTTATTGTAGCGGGGCCTTCGCGAGCATTCTAAACGATGCAATGTCTGGGAAAAAGTGTTGTTTCGCAATAATAATCTATCTAAAAGCGCGTTCTGAAATATGAACAGTGAAGAACTTGCCCTTTTTGCGACGTTATTGGGCTGTAAAATACTGTTGTATAAATCTAAGCCTTGCAAATATGAGGCTTTTATTCGCTAAACTTGGTGTACGAAAATTGTTGAAATCGTGATAATACTGTTACGAGGTAGTTTGGAGATTTTTGAAGAGCTGCTGACTCAGGCAAAAATTAACAGCAATCGCGGGGAGCTCTGATCCACAATTCCGGATTGTCGTCGAGAATTATGAACCACTGTCTTAACCACTAGACCACGATCGCCTGGTGCCTTTACTAGGAGTCAGTCAGTACATCTCCTCCCACGCCTTTAGCCACTGCTCCTGGATCGGACTCTTTTTAAGCAACGAATTGATGAGAGTAACTTGGCGCGTCTGTTCCGCTACCATCCGTTACTGCTCGTCTGTGTCCACCGCCGCGCCTCCGACCGATATGAGCTCCTTCCCACCTCCCCATGGATGCCAGCCTCCTGCCAACCGACTCACAACCCAGGCCCATCACTCTGGGACCTCCTTCACGGATGCTGGATTGCTGCCGCCTAACCAGGCCCTACGCCGAACGCCGTCGCTCATGCCCAGCGCCTCGTGCTCCACCACACTCCTGTCACCCAAAATCCCCATCGCTCGGTGCCCAGCAACCACAAGCGTACCTTCCTACCTGCCTGCGCCACCGCCCGATGAGCCTCCTCACTACCCGCTCAAGAAGAGATGAGGGCCTCCCTTGCGAAAACGCCTAACCACCCCCATTTCCACGCAATTATAAGGGCATGATCTTCCCGCAAGGGGGAGTGATGTTACGCGAAAGATCGGATTAAGCCGTAACCTGGAACACCGGAGCCGCTTCTATCGGGCAGAGCCGTTCATAAGCAGCTCCGATTAAATCTGAAGAGGAAGAAAACTGCTGAAGGACAGGGAGAGGGAGGACTGCATACCCGCGATCAGGAGGTTAGGAAAATCGGGTCCACGGCGCGCAACGTGGCGATCGGCCTATTCCTCTTCCGGACGCCTGCGACTACACTTCGCTCTTTCTTATCAATCTATCTGTCAGCTACCTGGATCTATGGGACATAATATACGTACATATATTGGAAGGAATTGGTCATTGTGTGACGCCCTCGAACCATCCTATAACAATACGAACAATCTGTGGAGCGGAAAAGAGTCGTCTGCCAGTCCTATTGAAATCCATGTCCTGATAAGCAGGGGGCTAACTCTAATATGCCGCTATACAGGAAACTGTTAATTAACTTTTTTTTTAAATACGGCATTTGTGATGGAAAAATACAATCGAACAGGAAAGAAAAAATAAACGAACACTTCAATCTTGTGATATAATATATAAATTAATGAAATAAAACGTTGTTTTGGTGATAGTTCGGTTGATAGTTGTACATAAGGTATCCTGGTGACATCACGGTAGTGCACTCTCCAAATGGCCTTTCTAATTGCTCGTAATGAAGCAAACGTTAAGAGGTTTAGTGCATTTGGGGACTGGAGGTGTTGGCTATTTAAATTTCCCATTGAGGGAATAAGCTGGGGGCTTTCCTCAACCTCCTGCACTTTGAAGGAAGTAACGAATATTGCTGTTTTGCTATCGCGCAAGAGCCCGGACACTCGCTCAGTATCTACTGAAACCAGACCTGTGGAGGTACGACAGGTTGTCATTTAGCCAGTCTCCCTAAATATTAGACTGACCAACTTAGTATTAAAGTTAACGGACCTGTTTGGTGCTGGTGGTCTTCTCTGGCTGGTGCTGTGGGCGAGCCAATCTACTTAGTGGCTGAATTAGCCCAATCGCTTTAATACCTAAGTTAGCTCAAGATACTGAAGCCCTCTTACCATACAATAGAGGCATATCGAACACATGGTGTTTTAGCCGCAGGCTTTTCCTTCGCAAAGAAACAACATTTGGGAAAGAAGTAAAACCTGTGACCCAGGTCGTGTGTCAGAGCAGTCGAAGCTGGCAAGTAAAGATAAAACGAAGTAATACACAAGAGAGACAATTGGCAAAATTCTCAAGTAATTTAAAAACGGGACTCACCGGCGAAGAGGACGGCTGAAGTTTTTCCCAGCTGGGAAGCGACTGGCTGCTGGCTGGGAATCGGAGGAGGCGAAATTTTGCCAATTTAAAGTCTTAATATATCGACTTAAAAAAAAAAGGGAGAAATAAACTGAACTTCTAACTTGATTTTTAATTAAATAAATTAACGGTTTCTCTACCGACTGCTTAGACACCAAAAAGGAGAAACTTGGTAAAACAATATTTTAAAACAAGGAAAAAGAAACAGGGTTTTTAACGGACATATTCGGGGTTCGTCTCAGGGGGTGCGGAAAATGGACTCACGGAAGGAGGCTGACTGACCGATCAGACGTTTTTATTACGCCCGTTGTCTAAAAGCCCCGAGGAAGGCAGCACCTTACGAAGGCTTCCTCTGAAGTTAAAAAAAAAAAGATCACACATGGTCTAATTATCCGTTTGTGTAGCCAATGTATAGCCCCAAGCCAAGATGCATAGCACATTCTCTCGCGTACCCAAAATGCAGAGGTTGCATTGTGCATTCCATCCAAGTTGTTTCACCAGTCTTCCATTAGAGTCGCTTCGGTAAGGGGGTGGCACGTTCAGGTCTTAGTTTGATTAATGTATCACACTTCTTATGGACTTTATCTACAGAGCTGTTCCAACACTGTGGAGGTACGTCCCAAGTATCACTGGGAGGTCTCACACCCACATTGGCAACCTCATCGTGCCCTAAATATTCAATCAAAAGGTGTCACTTTTCGCTTCAGGCTGTTAAATTATGAGATGAGCGGTGGCTCAACCCTTTGCTCATGAACGATAATTCGTAAATATCTCGTAAATCCGCGACTGACTCATTTTTTTTTTTTGCAGGTGGGATGGGACGTTAAACAAGTGATGCATCTTTTCGCCGAATCTCCGACAGAAGTTCTCCTCACCCTCAAAAAACGTCCTAAACATACAAAAGTGTATGGTCAAATCTACGTTAAGCCTTATCGTCTTCCAAGTAAAAAGAGAGCCATCCATTCTCACGGATTCCCTCCTCGGCTCGAGCCTCTCACGAGGCTTCACTTCCGTCTCCCTCTTCACACGTAAATACAACTCATCATGTCGCTTCTTTGTGTACAAATACAAGTTTTTACTTTCCGCTACCCCAAAGGGAAAAGAAAGTATAGTAATCGCGTAAAAAAAAAAAAGAAAAAAAAAGGGGTTTTCTTCAGATCTTTACGTTTTGAGGCGCATGGTCGGTGTGTGTGTATGTCTGTAGTTCGATTTGCGGGAGAACGGCTGATCCGATTGAGTTGGTTCTTTTATTGTTTTGTTCGTTATGTTTTGTAGACACCAAAATAAGGTTATGGACGATTTCGACCGATGGAAAGGGGGGGTGGGGGACGAAAATGTACCAAAAACTAGGGTTTTTCGCATTTTTCTCGAAAACGGCTCTAACGATTTTGATTAAACTTTCAAATTATTTTCTACTAATCAATACCTAACTTTTCTTCTCTATACATATCTCCATGAAAATACAGTGAACGGAGCAAAAATGAGTTTTTTACACTTTTTGGCAAAACGACTTCAACAATTTTCACCAAACTCTAAGGATGTTTTCGAATAGTTAATGCCTACATATTGTTCTCAATAAATGTTCCTCTGACAGTCCATTTAACAGAGATAAAAATCAAAATGTGTCGAAAATAACGTTTTTTCGAACATTTCCGTAAATTCTGGAGTAACTGCTTCACCAAATTCGATCAATCGTTCAGAGTGTCTTTTAGTCACCCATACCCACATTTCGTTCTCTATAATTATTTCTGTATATATACGTTGAACGGAGATATAAGCCAAGTTAACTTAGAAAAGGAGATTTGTCGAATATTAATTTATCGGTATTCCAATTTTCTCAAAAACGGCTCTAATGATTTCGATCAAACTTACGGAGTACTCTCAGCTAACTAGTCCCTACAATTTGTTCTCCATAAATGTTTCTGTAGAAATGCGTTGAACGAAGATATAGCGCCCGCACATGTAGCTGGTGTTCGAACTTTAAGAGTGGAAAGTTGGGTGTTGCTACGCACCGCTCGTTTACGTTTCCATTCCTCCTCAATAAGCGCCAGGGAATTACGAATGAATTATCATTAATAATTACAATTTGAAAGTCACTCATCTTGGTAGTTTAACCGCAAAACCTTCACGTCGTCAACAGTTGGCACATCCAGATGCAGCAATTAGGCATGGCAATTACCCCTGCACTCTCCCCTTCTGTATAGTTAGAACGTTTCATAACTTCGCCCACATTTCAGTCTTGAACATGTCGCGCTCAAAATTATTGACTGCATCCCTCATGACCACCAAAGCAGTCAAAGGATTCCCATCTCATCAGTCTGTCGTCCTTATTGTTGAAAACCACTGTTGAAAAAAATAGTGGGTGTGCTCTAAAACACTGCTTGCAATTTCCTATTCGTGGAAAGATCGTAATCTTGCAACGTTCGTCGTCTCTTTGTCCCGAGGATTTGAAAATAACAAGATGGAATTTGTAGGTGGAGTATAGAGCACCAAAAATGAATAAATTGTCATCTACCGTCGAAAGAAAAATAAAATTGGCTGATCTGATTGAATAGGTCAACGAGCCCACCAGTGTAAAAAGGGTCGCTTGGTATGGTAGATGTAGCTGCTGCTGACGACATCCGTATTAATAAAAGTAGTGAGGTGATCGACCATGTGCTCCACAAAACACCTATAATGTAGAAATCGGCGCTGTGGCACGATGGGATCGCATGAATAGTCTCTTTCTTCTCTTAACACAGCCAACGGACTGACTCAGCTCCTGAAGCAGGCGTGGGGAGACCTTCCCCCTCCTTTGGAGGAGAATGCTTGAGTTGACTTGGCCAACTTGGCCAGCCAGATCACGAGTCGAAAGGCCCAAATCTACTGTAAGGCTTAGTAGAGATGCTGTCGTCGATCTCCCGTTGATACACAGCTGACTGTTAGACATTCATAGTCGACGTCCTTTTTATTTTTCTTCTTTCTTTCTTCTTTTTTGTTGAAGCTGGGCCTCAACAACTGTCGTGACCGATTCTGGGTCTTTGAATCAACCTATAAATCACTCACTTACTTCATTAAAATGATAATTCTGAAGAATAGACAAATAAAAGGTTAATTTCTGATCCCCTGTGTCCTGTGATGATGCCAACTTTAGATGTATTCGTTTGGAAGATGATTCTGCTGTGAATATTTGGAATGAATCAATGACAACCACAGAGAAGACCAATCTGCACAGAAAGAAAATATCTGGTGCGTAGCAACACACAACTTTCCACCACCCCTTTAAGTTCGGGCACCAGCTACATATGCGGGCGCTATATCTTCGTTCAACGCATTTTTACAGGAACATTTATGGAGAACAAAATGTAGGGACTAGTTAGCTGAGAGTACTCCGAAAGTTTGATCGAAATCGTTAGAGCCGTTTTTGGGAAAATTGGAATGCCGATAAATTAATATTCGACAAGTCTCCTTTTCTGAGTTAACTTGGCTTATATCTCCGTTCAACATATATATACAGAAATAATTATAGAGAACGAAATGTTGGTATGGGTGACTAAAAGACACCCCATTAGGATTTATCACATCTGGTGAAAAAGTTACCCTGGAATTTACGGAAATGTTGGAAAAAACGTTATTTTCGACACATTTTGATTTTGATCTCTGTTCAATGGACCGTCACAGGAACATTTATTGAAAAGAATATGTAGGTATTAAATATTTGAAAACATCCTGTGAGTTTGGTGAAAATCGCTGAAGCCGTTATGCCAAAAAGCGTAAAAAACCTATTTTTGCTTCATGGGCCTATATCTCTGTTCACCGTGTTTTCATGGAGATATGTATAGAAAAGAAAAGTTAGGTATTGATTAGTAGAAGATAATGTGAAAGTTTAATCAAAATCGTTAGAGCCGTTTTCGAGAAAAATGCGAAAAACCCTAGTTTTTGGTACATTTTCGTCCCCCCCCCTTTCCATCGGTCGAAATCTTCCATAACCTTATTTCGGTGTCTACAAAAAATAAAGAACAAAACAAAAAAAGAACCAGCTCAATCAGATCAGCCGTTCTCCCGCAAATCGAACTACAGACACACACGAACACGGACCACGCGCCGAAATTAGGTTTTTTAGACTCAGTAGGCCTCAAAACGTAAAGATCTGAAGAAAACCCAATTTTTTTTTTTTTGACCCGATTACTATACTTTCCTTCCCTTCGGGTTGCGGAAAGTAAAAATGTAGATTGTTCTATGGATGATGGTGGTAACAGTTTTGATAGTAGTTGATATGACAATGGGATGTAAATTGTATTCAGTCGCTGGATGATGGTACAGGGTTGTATTGTTGGTGAGGAAGAGAAGAAATGGGGTAAAAGCAAAAAAAGGCACGAATTCAGGATGAGGTTGAAAATAACAAGTTCAAACGCAAAGGTATAAAGGTCTTATTATGAGAGAGAACTATCTTGCTCAAGCACATCCACTATTCATAGCTATGCCTATCAGAGGGTAAAATCCATAGATTCCATAGATGCTGCTTTGGGCGAATTGTGGTGCTATAGGACAGTGGATGTGAGGGAAAGTGCTTTGTGCTACTCACTGGTTTTTGTGGAGGGTGGAGGGGGCTTTTGACAATACTTTCAATGCCTCAATCACGCCTATGGCCAGGAGTGAGGGCCTAAAGACCAGACCCCCTTGATTTGTTGGACCAGGGAGGTGATGCAGAGCAGAGTGGTTTATTCAGGGAGGGAGATACTCTGTCTGTCAGACCAATGTCGGGGGAGGGGGGGGGTGTTCTCTCTCTCCCTCTCTTTCTCTCTTTCTCTCTCTCTCTCTCTCTCTCTCTCTCTCTCTCTCTCTCTCTCTCTCTCTCTCTCTCTCTTGCTCCAGCTGTTTAGTGGATGTCCGCCTGGAGTTGTTGGATGAGTAGGGCTGACAAACTGACGATGGATGGATCTGCACTGATCCTGGAGGGACCTGAACCCTGCTTCGTAGGGATCACCAATAGCCACTTGCGTAAGATTTTTGGGGAGTGGGAGGAGAAGTACAGGGCTGCCTATTGGCGGGATGTGCATGGTCAGGGCGCGATCGAGGGAGGTCCTCAGTCTGAAGAGAGAAAGTAAACGGATTGTATGAGGTAACACCTGGCCAAAATGTGCTAGTCACCTTGGAATCAGCGGAGTGTGTACTGTGAACCCTGTGGCGCCTTAAAGTGCTAGGGGGAACTTTCCTGCACCCCTGGTGGGGGGTTTGTCTGGCACTTTGTGTGAGAATGTTGGGACGTCGCACCAGGAACTACCAGTTCCATGAGTCCTGGGAGAAAAAATGAGACTGCTTATGGGTGCCTTACAATCAATGCAGGGGGGGGGGGTTTCTACTGTTTCCATCAATCAAAGAAAAACCCCTCGCGACCAGACTGATATTACAACGACTACAGGAGTAAGAACTCACTCCCAATGCATCTCGTGCTCCTGCATTTAAGAAATCGACGTTAATCCGTTCCCCTTTTTGTTTACAGTTTGAAGCTCCCTCCGAACAATAAAATTGAAAAGCCGGCTGAATCGCACGATACATCCAGCTCTGACGAAGAGGTGACCGTGCAACATAAATTGGTTGTTCCTAGCAAACCCGTCCAAAGGAGAGCTACTATAACTGGGGTCAGCCCTTTGAGCAAGCGACCTCCTTTAGATATTCAAGAGGTATTTTTATAAATAATTTGGGATTATTCAAATAATTGAAATGAGCAGTTTTGTTCCACTTTCTTTTAATTTCAGTTCTTTTCACGTTATTTGTGCTCTGCAACGCGGTAGAAAGGAGTAGCTCCACTGCTCCATCTAAGGGTGTGATGCTGGATGCCATTTTGTCGGCTTGGGTTCGAATCCCACTCTTGTAGGAGGTTTTTTGGGGGTTATCCTGTACTCGATGGCCTTCAAGGTTTAGACCATTACTGAGTGCTGAAGTTGGTCCTGTCTTGACTGCAACGGAAATTAAAGGGGTTTGGATGACACAGTGATGAGGTGTTCTTTGAACAAAGCTGAAAGTGATTGCAGGGATGACAGAGCCCTCTCTTCCCATGGGGAACCCAGAAAGTTAAGGTAAGAGTCGGGTAGACTTCTCTGAAGGGTAGTGAAATATTCTGAAAGGAGCAAAAAGGCCCCCGCAGACTACAGCCGCTTTTACTCTCCTTGGCTCTAGAGAAGGAAAGTTCTGTAATCGGCTGGGGAAAAAAAATTTTGAGTTCTCTTCAGATCTTTACGTTTCAGATCCCCCTGAGTTTTGCTTGAGTAATCGCTACGCAGCAAAGATTAATTATTTTTACATGAGGGAATAGCCTCATGTTGGGCCTATTGTGACGATGTCCCTTACCTCATAAAAGACATCCCAGCCCTTTATGCCATTCACCGTAGACTCTGCTATAGTTTATGGCTCAATGAACCCCTGGGAAAAATGTTTGAAGAGCCTGGCTGCTCGGATAGGGCACTCACAAAAGGTGTGCTCTGCAGTTTCAACCTCTTCGTCCCACAATCTGTATTCAGCTGCCTCTACTTAGCACATCCTGTATTTAAGTGGGCAGTGCCTAGTGAGGAAGCTTGTAAGAACTCTTGGTTGCTTCGTGTGCCCTACTCTGAACCCCCTCTGTTATTTGTGCTATTTGAATTTGCTAGTGGATTGATATATCTGTCCTTTAGGCATTGGTTTTGGTCCAGGCTTAATTGTGTGCGTATTGAGCAGGGATACGGCGAGACAAATATATCTTTATCAATCTAACCAAATGGGCGTAATGGGCCAGGCTAAATTTGACTTACTGGCTCATTGGTGGCGAGGAGCTCTAGTTGTGGTGGTTGAAACTTTCTCAAAATTTCGCACTCTGCTGGTACCAATGCTCCTATGCACGCTAGATACTCCCATGATGTGATCTCCCGAGAGTTTTATTGGTTAGGCTAAAGCTCCCATGACTCCAGCCTTTTTTCGACAGTGTTTCCAGGCTTGGGAGGTCAAGCCTGATCTTTAAACAGAAAGGATTAGTCACCATCCTTCCCTGGGAACTGAGCGAGAGTGTGGGCGTCAGTGTGGATGCAGCAGGTAAAAATAACGTGAGAGGGATCCTCCACAAACCCCTCGACACACTGGCATTCATGGAATGTGCAGCACCGGAAGAGCTGCAATCGTGCATTTAATGCCTGAGAGCAAGTGGGTTATTGGGAAGGTGGACTGCCACCATTTCAACTCGAGATGAGTGCTCACAGATAGTGACGTGATGTCCCAATAAGCCTACCAGAGACCCAGCCCCATGCCACCCTGAGCCTGAGCTCAACTGTGACCTCCCAGAGCATCGCAGGGCCAAGTGTATGGGGCATGGCACCCCTGTTGTCATTGAGCAATTCTTGATGTGCGACTGTACCGCCGCCAGGTTCAGGCAGGGCTGCAGAGCCCTTGCTTATCGCCGATTTGTCAACCAAACCCCACAATGTCGGTAATAAATGTTTTTGTTTTCAGCTGTGGCACGATTTGAAGTTGGAAAAAGAAAGTAGCATCAAGCAAAGCGCAACCAGCGTCGTGGATTTTGAAGAAAGACTGTCTTCGGCAGAGCGGAAGAACAACATGCAGAATTCCAACGTTCAACGAACCGCAGAGCCCAATTTAGAAACGCTCACCATCAAACAGAAAATCGAAATGTTTTCCAGAGAACAGAATCAAGAAAAGCAGAAGCCTCCGGTTCGAAAGAATCAAGTTCGAATCAACAGCGAGCCGATATTTGACAACAAGGCATTGGATGATGCCGTCAAATTGGCGAGAAAGACTGAGGAATTCAATGAAGCGAGTAAACGAAACGACGCTGATGATCAGGAGGACAAAGCGTCGATCAAGTCGTTGAAAGAGAACGTTCGTCGCAGAAGCAAAACACCCCCGATGAAGTCAGAGGTTGTAAATGGTAGTTCGTCTGAAGAAACAGCGCGGCCGGATAGAAAAACTGATGACGACAAAGTGACAATCGTGAACACATCTCCTCCACAACCCATCACTAGGCTCTTACCTACATTCCCCGAGCCTCCCAAAGAGCCATACTTCGAAATCCCCCAGTCGATGAAGACCCACGAAGAGCTCATCAAAGGCCCTCCGACGCCGCTCTATCGTGACGCCGAAACCCAAAACGACGAACCCCCTGCAATCGCTCCTCGCGTTTTCGAAAATTACGAACACAAAAATGAAGTTTCAGTAATACACAGTTCCCCGTACCTCGTTGCCGATATTGAGCTCGACACTCAACCCTCGGTGTTCACCAACATTCACAACGAAACCATCATTTCAATCAATCCTTATCAAGACAGCAAAAATCAAAATGAGGAACACGGCAAAATTGTGCAGACAATCAACCAACATTTACTGACGAGCACGTTTTGCGATGAGTCTGATTTACCCGAGTGTCGTAGTTACGGTAAAAATTTAGATTTGGGGGCGTCGGTAGATAAATTTAAAGGCAGCGCGTCTCAACACAACGTCGGTCACACGAATGTCGATGCGTCTGGTTTCGAGTGTGTCAGCTCCAGTTCCAAGAGGATGGAATGCGATTCTGAACTCTCAAGAACGATCTCTCGAGTCAACACGGAAGACATTATCAACAACAAAGAGCACGTAGGTGCGACGAAAGTAGTCGTCACTCAGAAGAATAGCTTCCCCAATGCTGCCAAAAGGGTCGACTATCTTCCACCGAGGACTGTCCCTAAAGTCACCAATATCGACAAAAGCTACAGCAACGACAGCATCAATCGACTGCACTCCATTCCCGATAGAATGACCACCCACAGCGTCATGAGAAGCGAAGTGAGTTTGGACAGCTTCTTAGAAGCCTCCGAACATCATCATCCTCGGGACTCAAAGTACAGTTCTCTTCAAGAGAAACACTTGCGAGCGGCGTATAAAGACTGCTGCGACACCTTCTCGAATAAAAGTTACTCCTCGAGTGAGTATTCCGAGCACAGCATGGCGTCGCGGTCTGTCGAGTCGCACCCCAACGAGCGGCAAACGTTGCCTAAAGTGGGAGCGAGGCATTCCCCTCAGGCGCCGCCAATACCTCCTCCACGCCCAAGCCTAAGCAAACCACCTAATGCCTGTTATCGGGCGATAATGGCGGCTCGTTCTCTTGGAAAAGCTTCTCCCAAGACGCAACGGAAAAAGAATTCTTTACTATCAAGTAAGTGCATGTTTCGTTTCGTACTTCTGGATTTTTTCTTAAGGAAGCTATTGCAATCGTGACCCTCATGAAATCCTGGTGCAACGAATCTCACAACTTTCCTCAGCCCAACATGCATTTGTACTGAGGTAGGTTTGGAGACGCTATTGAAGAGCTGATGACACAGGCAAAAATTATGGCAGCTCCGATCCACAATCCACTTACGTCGAGAATTATGAACCAATGTCTTAACCACTAGACTGCCTTTAAGTGCCTTTAATAGGAGTCAGTCAGTACACATTCAGCTACTTTTTATCCCTCTAACAACTAATCAGTACCCAAACTGGAAGCCCTTAAAGGTTCCCGATTTCTAGGGTTGCTCCTAATTATCTTATAAACGTTATTGAAATCTCACTGCATAGGTAGTTTATTAGAGTACCTCCTTGATTTTTTGGAGAACCCTAGTAACATACGCGGGATTAATAGGGGGAAAACTACGCCAATTGGGCAACGAAGTGCGTTTCGTGACATTTTTGAAAGAGTCCAACATTTTAATAGCTTTGTGTACACATCATAAAGCTTCGTCTAAGCTTGTCAGGTCTGTAACCACAGACTATTGCGTGCAGAGTGTGAACCATTGGTCAGGTTCAGCGTGTGAACTCATTTCACAGTTGCTACCTCCAATTTCAGCTTGCTGTCCAGGCGACGACGTCCACTAGCCCATGCCTGGGCAAACTCTGATGAAGCGCTGGATGGCTGATTTAGATACCAGTCAAATATGACTGCGCGCTGCATTCTCATTGGCTCCTGAGAACGTCTGCTACGTGAAGAAGTGCAGTTTGCACAACGAACTGAAAGTAAATTGGGTGACTGGAAGGAACTATGTTGTAAGAGATCCCGAATAGAAGGTGTGCGGTGCATAGTATTCTCCCTACCTTTGGTCCACGACCCAACTTTGCGTCTTACCCTTGAAGCTGAAGGCAGTCCATCGTCTTCCTCTTCTCCACTTTATTCTCAACAAGATGCAACTGAAGAGACCTGCCATTTTTCTGAGTATTAACCCCCAACAACATGCAAAGGTGCCCTCGTGTTTCCTTGTTTAATGAGTGTTCCTAAACCCTCGACAAGGGTTATATCAGTGCCCTATGAACCTTTCCAGGACGACCTGAACGCAGTTTCTTGGAAACCATGAAAACATCTGAAAATGCCAATGCTCTTACACTTCAAGTCAAATCCCACATTATGCGGTTGCTTACTCAGCCCAGTATCAACCACGATATCGAAGAGCAAAGTAGACCGAGGGTTCCTTACTGAACTCACATGCTCCATGTTTACCCTGTTCCTTGATTTCTTTGCTCCACTAACTCCTGTGAGGTGCACAAAACTCACACGAGGAGCAATTGACAAGTTGCTCCTCACACCTTGAAAGCAGTTTGTGACGATGCAGTGGATACCTGTTTCAAAGGCTTTGGAAACGTTCAAAGCAACCACAACTTCACAGACAGAGGATCCCTTACTGAACTCCATGCTCCATGCTTTTCCAGTCCCTTGATTTCTCTGCTTCACTCTGCTGGGCCACAACACTCCCGAGGTGCACAAAGCTCACAAAAGGAGTAGTTGACAAGTTACTTCTCACATCTCGAAGTTTGTCACCGTGCAGTGGATACCGTTGTCGAGGGCTTTGGAAATGTTCAAAGCAACCACAACTTCACCTCAGCCTGCTGTTTCAGACTGGTGTGGAAGCGGTTGCTCCTAGGCCTCATACATGGCCCACAACAACTCTTCAGCATCAGTAGCTGGCCATCGACGATTTCTTGACTTGGAAGCTGAAGGTACCACCGTGTCTTCCTCTTCTCCACCACTTTATTCTCAACAAGATGCAACTGAAGAGACCTGGCTATCTTCCTGAGTATTAAGTTTCAAGGCCCTTACATGTCAAGGTGCACTATGAACCTTTCCAGGACGACCTGGATGCACTGCTTGCCACCTATGAAAACGTCGGTAAATGCCTCTTTGTGTGGCAGCAAACTCAGCGCAGTGTCAACCACTAAATTGAAGAGCACGGTAGACAGAGGATTCCTTACTGAACTCCATGCTCCATGCTTTTCCAGTCCCTTGATTTCACCAGTACCCCTTGATTTCACCAGTACCACAACAGTAGCTGACCATCGATGATGTCCTGACTTGGAAGCTGAAGGTAGTCGCTCGTCTTCCTCTTCTCCACTACTTTATTCTCAACAAGATGCAACTGAAGAGACCTGGGCAATCTTCCTGAGTATTAAGTTTGGAGGCCCTTACAAGTCAAGGTGCTTTATGAACCTTTCCAGGACGACTTGGCTGCACTGCTTGCCACCTTTGAAAACGTCGGTAAATGCCTCTTTGTGTGGCGGCTTACTCAGCTCAGTGTCAACCAATATATCGAAGAGCGCGGTAGACAGAGGATCCCTTACTGAGCACTATGCTCCATGCTTTTCCAGTCCCTGAACGCTGTTGCTTGGAACATATGAAGGCATTGGAAAATGCTAATGCTTCTCTTACACTTCAAATCAAACCTCGCATTGTGCGGTATCTTAGCGTAGTGTCAACCACTAAATCGAAGAGCAAAGTAGACAGAGGATCCCTTACTGAACTCCGTGCTTTTCCAGTCCCTTGATTTCTCTGCTCCGCTCCGCTGGGCCATAACACTCCTGAGGTGCACAAAACTCCCATTTGAGGAGCAATTGACAAGTTGC
This sequence comes from Pachypeltis micranthus, assembly GCA_020466155.1. Lineage (NCBI taxonomy): Eukaryota > Metazoa > Arthropoda > Insecta > Hemiptera > Miridae > Pachypeltis > Pachypeltis micranthus. The sequence goes on from CM035778.1 coordinate 23,837,645, forward strand.
TCCTCAGACCTCGAAAGCAGTTTGGCATGGTGTAGTGAATACCTGTGTCGAAGGCTTTGGAAACGTTCAAAGCAACCACAATTTCACCTCAGCCTGGTGTGAAAGCGGTTGCTCCTAGGCCTCATACATGGCCCACAACAACTCATCAGCACTTCAGCAGCAGTAGCTGGCCATCGACCTGGATACCTAGGCCTCATACAGGGTCCACAACCCATCAGCCTGTTTACACCCTTTCTTCCTCATTTAGAATTGCCAGCCCCTTTTTCCTCTCATTGACTGCACCGCCTTCTAGCCCACCTGGGAACAGCTGGCCCTCCTGGCTTTATTCGCTCCTCTTGGTATGCCCTAGCTGGACCTTGCAGCTAAGACGGAGCATTCCTCTTTATTTCTGTTTCATGCTGGGCGGGAGCGGAGATATTAGTACGCAGTCTGTCAGGATAGGTACTCTTTCTTCATCTTAGCCAAGGGCAGTGCAGTATGCAGAACTTTAGGATTCTCACTGGGACCTTCCACAGGTTTTCCCGCGTATTGAAAGTGGTCGAACCTTCTATTTTCTGTCTTCTTTTGTGTTTACGCCAAATGGTAAACAATGGACAGGTGAGGAGGTCAAACCTAAGCGCGGAGTCTCCTAATCCCTTCTTAGGTCTAGGTCCACCTCTACAACCCGCTTCAAGCCCTTCTATGTCGACGAATGACTCAACCGATGACTCGTTTGAGACCTATCGAAACCTTTGTCTATTTTCCTATAATTTACGCGCAATACGCAAGGCTGCGTCCTGCCATCTACGCCGCGTTACGCTATTTGACCATTTTCGACCGCTACGTATCGAATTCAGCCTGGTTGCTCGAACTAAAATGCTAAATAATTCCCTTCAAGCCAGCCACCTACCCCCTTGCTTTACTACCCAAGGAGAAGTTTAGAGGTCAGTCCGTTTCAATCTTCAACTATTACATCCACCCGCTTACCAATTTCAAATCTGAATACAGACAATCTTCACATATTTCTACCATTTGCTTCCACTGTCACTTATCTGTAGTTCTCGATATAATTAAACTCATTAACGAACTTGTCTGTCTGGCCTAATTTGACCTAACAAATTAAGAAAGGCGCTAGGATACCTAGGAGCTTATAAAGTTCCTCCTTCGTGATTCATCTTTCTGCCCCAGCGTTTATGCGTCCAGTAGGAGCGTTGTGAAACATTTTTACTTTCCTTGGCTCTACGAAGTAGAAAGGATAGTTATGTAATAAGCTGAAAAAAAAAATTTTTGAGTTTTCTTCAGATCTTTACGTTTTAGACCCTCCTGAGTCCGAAAAACACTATTTGGGAAAATGGTCTGTGTGTCTGTGAACGATTTTTAGAGGAAACCACCGGACCAAATCAGCTCAAACTTGATATCTCGCCCGCAGGCCTCCATGGGACGCCAAAATAAGGGTTTGGACAAAATCCACCGAAAGTTAACTATAGTTATCATAGTGATCAAAACACCAAATATTTTTTTCTCAAAAACGGCTCTAACGATTTTGATTATATTTTTTATATTGAAAGCTCTCAATAAGGCAATTATAGCATAAAATTCCCATTCGTGGGAAAATGACGAGGGCAGCACAATAAATTACCAAAACTTTGGACGAAATCAATTTTAGCGCGGTTTTTAGAGAAAACCACCGTACCAAATTAGCTCAAACTTCATATGTTGCTCACAGGTCACCATGGGACACCAAAATAAGGGTATGAACAAAATCCACCGAAAGTTAACTATAGTCATCATAGTGATCAAAACACCAAATATTTTTTTCTCAAAAACGGCTCTAACGATTTTGATTATATTTTTTATATTGGTAGCTCTTAACATGATAATTATTCCATAAAATTCCCATTCGTGGGAAAATGACGAGGGCAGCACAATAAATTACCAAAACTTTGGACGAAATCAATTTTAGCGCGGTTTTTAGAGAAAACCACCGTACCAAATTAGCTCAAACTTCATATGTTGCTCACAGGTCACCATGGGACACCAAAATAAGGGTATGAACAAAATCCACCGAAAGTTAACCATAGTTATCATAGTGATCAAAACACCAAATATGTTTTTTCTCAAAAACGGCTCTAACGATTTTGATTACATTTTTAATATTGGTAGCTCTTAACATGATAATTATTCCATAAAATTCCCATTAGTGGGAAAATGACGAGAGCAGCACAATAAATTATCAAAATTTTCGACGAAAAGCGTTTTTGCCGTGGTTTTTTCCTTTTAACATTCCAGCGGAGTTTATCTGTTAGCAGAATGTTTTTAAAAAATTGGTCCTGCAATGAGTACGAGCAGCACAGTAAAATCTGGAACTGTAAGCGCTACTGCTTCCTGCGGCCGTAAAGCGTTGCTTGACCAAGTTCAAATTAACTGAGTGATAAATGAATCGATTAAATAGAATTAGCCATGTACAAAGTGAATTGTTGTAGAGCTAAGGAAAGTTGTGTGTTGCAACGCACCAAATATTTCGACAATGAAAATAGTTTGGGCACAATTGCAATAACTTCATTATGTGTTTTGTAAAGCGTTGTGTTTCAACTTGCATTACGATGAAAACTGTTATGAGTTGTGCTCGTACTTAATTCGTGGAAGTATAATTCTGGCAGCGTGCCATACTCTTATCACCGTCACGTCTCACTTTATTCATCCTCCAGAAAGAAGAAAAGTGGCCGTTAAAGACGTCCCTTCGGTGGAATGCGAAGGCTGGTTGTTGCAGCGATGTCGTAAAGGGTCGGGCACTTGGATCAAGAGGTGGTGTCTGATTCACGCCAACACGCTCTACACCTTCAAAACGAAAACGGTACGCTCTTATCTCAAACTGTAAAATGTACGAAGTATGAAGCAATTTTTCAACAATATTCCTTCGTGTAGTATCTTGTGCGTATTAATGTAAACCAGGGGTGCTCACACTTGAACTGATGGCGATCTACCTCAATATTACTTTCCGCTACCCGAAGGGAAGGAAAGTATAGTAATCGGCCCAAAAAAAAAATTTGAGTTTTCTTCAGATCTTTACGTTTCAGACCCTACTGAGTCTAAAAAACCTAATTTCGTCGCGTGGTCCGTGTGTATGTGTGTGTGTGTGTGTGTGTATGTGTGTGTGTCTGTAGTTCGATTTGCGGGAGAACGGCTGATCCGATTGAGCTGGTTCTTTTTTTGTTTTGTTCGTTATTTTTTGTAGACACCAAAATAAGGTTATGGACGGTTTCGGCCGATGGGAAGGGGGGGGTGGAGAACGAAAATGTACCAAAAACTAGGGTTTTTCGCATTTTTCTCGAAAACGGCTCTAACGATTTTGATTAAACTTTCAAATTATCTTCTCCTAATCAATACCTAACTTTTCTTCTCTATACATATCTCCATGAAAATACGGTGAACGGAGATAATGACCTATGAAGCAAAAATAGGTTTTTTAAGCTTTTTGGCAAAATGACTTCAACGATTATCATCAAACTCTCAGGATATTTTCGAATAGTTAATACCTACATATTGTTCTCAATAAATGTTCCTCTGAAAGTCCATTGAGCAGAGATAAAAATGAAAATGTATTGAAAATAACGTTTTTTCGAACATTTCCGAAAGTTCCAGGGTAATTTTTTCACCAGATGTGATAAATCCTAATGAAGTGTCTTTTAGTCACCCATACCAACATTTTGTTCTCCATAACTATTTCTGTATATATATGTTGCACGGAGATATAAGCCACGTTAACTCAGAAAAGGAGATTTGTCGAATATTAATTTATCGGCATTCGTATTTTCTCAAAAACGGCTCCAACGATTTCGATCAAACTTTCGGAGTACTTTCAACTAACGAGTCCCTACATTTAGTTCTGAATAAATGTTTCTGTAGAAATGCGTTGAACGAAGATATAGCACCCGCATATGTTGTTGGTGTTCGAACTTAAAGGGGTGGCGGAAAGTTGTGTGTTGCTACGCACCAGATATTTTTTAGACTACTTACGATCGATTCTGAGAGGCTGCAAGTATGTGTGATGCAGGGTTGTCGTACATGCACGTGTATATATGATATAATCTGCACCAACTCATTTTCAACAGAACATGAGTTCATATTAAACTGACTTGCTATTTCAGTAGCTAATTCCTCAATGTTTTTACATGAAAAAGACTCATAAATGATGCTATATTTTCCAATTTACTGCAATCATAAAAACGCATTTCGAATTGTCCCAAAATATTCGATTATTCAGCCTCATACGTATCATAATTCAACTGAGGAATCCTTTCTTTCCAAGACGGAAAATGTTTCAGATCCTTTTTGTTCAGTTGATCTATCATACGTTGCAATTTATTTTTGAATGCGTTTACTGGGCTAATCATCTCAGTAATTTTTTTTTTTTTTTTTTTTGACCCAAGGACGTGTGGGACAAGTCCTTTTGTCACTGCGGCCGCATATGGGCCTATTGTGACGGCCCTTTCTTAGTAGAAGGCGTTGTACATACCCGTCTCCCTTAGGAAGCCGAGTATGTCCTTCACCGCAGATTCTGCCATGATTTGGGGTTCAGTGGTCCCCCTGACCGAAGTATTCAAAGCGTTTTGCTGCCAAGGCAGGGCACTCACACAGGATATGCTCTGCTGTCTCATCCTCCTCACCGCAGAGTCTGCATTCCACCGCCTCTTAGATGCCCATCTTGTTGAGGTGATGTCTGAGTGGGCAGTGCTCGGTGAGGAAGCTTATCAGTACTCTCAGATCTTGTCTAGAGAGTGTCAGCATCGCCTTCGCCCTTTGACAGGAAGGCATGGCAAGCCTTTCGCCTGTCTTAGTCGTGGCTGGCGATGCCAATGGGCGCCATTTTCCTGTATCTCCCATCGAGCAACCAGACGGTTCAGGTGACTTTTCGTCAGACCCACGTGTGGTTCAGGCCTGATGGGTAGGGATTCTGTACCCCTTTTTGCGAGGCGGTCAGCCTTTTCATTGCCCTCACACCCCCTGTGAGCCGGCACCCAAATGAGGGAGAGCCTGTTACGGGCGCCGAGCTGCTTGAGCGCATGGAGGCATTCCCATAACAGCTTAGACCTAAAACAATAGGCTGCAATGGCCTTTAAGGCTGTCTGAGAAAATATAGATCCGCTTGCCCTCAATTGTTCAGGATCTCTTCTGCGATCTCTTGGGTTTTGCCCATTGTTCGCGGCTGCTTATTCAGTCAGCATGCTGACCTTATTCACAGCTGGTCGCATACATGTCCCTGGGGACAATGCCGTGGCTGTTCCACTATCCACAATCCGTGGTCGCGCCTGGTAGCATGGGCATGCTCCTGGGAATATAACCCAGAACCAGGAAGGCACGGTATACATGTTGATATAGCTGCGTATAGATGTTTATTCACGTTAGGAAACCATACGTTGGTCCTTAGTAACTCCTTGCTTTTCGTCATGCCTTGATGTCCCCGACGTGCCAACGCAATCACTTTGGCCTGTAGTTTTTTGGGAATGACTATTCTCGAACCACGAAGAACAATGTTATCCATTGTAACTGCCAACTCGCCCCTAAGGATCTTAAATCTCTGTACCAGTGGATCCTCATATGATGCCCCCACCTCTGGTAAATTTTGAAATATTTCAACCACCTCACGTCCTGCGCAATTCAGAAGAACGGCTCGTTTTCGAACGTCATTCGTAACATTAGTAAGTAAATTTCCAACTCATTGACCCAAGATTTCCAACGTGCAGCAGCATTATTGTCCAAAAACGTATCAAATTTTCGAGGTTTACTAGAAGCTTCCATTGCAGTGATTCGCTAGATAAAAGCGACAGCTACCTACTGGAGCATAAGTAAAATAATGATAGTTAATACAACCCGGTCAGTTGGACCACCGACCTCCGATTGAGAGCTGTCCATATTACGCCGACTGCGCCAAAATATGTAGTATCTTGTGCATATTAATGTAAACTAATATAAAATGACTATTCGTTAGAACACAGAATGAATCATCTATATGTTAATCTACAAGCCAGATGACAAGCAATCAGCTGTGTATAATAATAACAGTGTCGCTGGTAACTAGCGAAGTGTACTGAGGCTCTTTTTATTTCAGGCTTCTAAAGCAGAAACGATGGTGTTCCTACCGGGATTCACGGCTGCTCCCGCCGAAGAAGTCAAGAGTCGACCGTTCGCTTTCAAAGTTTATCACACGGGAACGATGTTTTATTTCGCGGCTGAAACGAATTTCGAGCTGAACGTTTGGCTCGACGCCATTTCAACCGCGACGCTCGAGCCCAACGCGAATTCGCACGGTTCGACGCATTTTGTTAATAATTTATTTTCGCGGTGCTTTTGCGAATGATTTGAATTATTTATTCGTTCGTCGTTTCCGCAGAAGTTGTGTACAGCGAAAGCGAAGGAGAGGTCCCACGAGCGGAGGTCGTTCCTGATTCGAGGAAGCAGCCTCTTCCCATACCGATCTCCTCGCCATCTACCAACGCTCCCCCTCCTCCGACTCCCTCTTCTGGGTATTTATTTAAAACGTTACAACTATTTTTTTACGCCATTTCCACACATTTCAACACGAGTACGCTTTTTACTGAATTTTTCAACTATTTGCGCTGATGATGGATGACCCGTTGGAATACAATGAATGAAAGAAAAAAACTGCTGGTACAGGGTATGATCAATAAACAGTAGGACTGAATTAATTTAAATTTTGATATTGAGCTTATTGGTAAAATTCTAGTATTCCTGGAAATTGCAACCTTGTGCTCTGACACTGTGCGTATAACGTGATTTCCAATGCACGAATGCCTTCTGGAACTTGCTATCTGGGATTCCCTACAGATGCCGTTACGTCTTCTGCGGGGCTGTATCAGTTGCCCTTGAGGTCCCCCTTGAGCCGAGGAAAGAGGGAGAAGTCCAGCGATGCCAGATCAGGACTGTACGAGGCGTGGGGCAATCCCCTGCTTGGTTAACAACTCTCTCAAGAGCAGCGCGTTGTCGCGGCGAAGCTTCGAAGAGTTCAACGGTGTTTGGGCTCAACCTGTCAAGCACTTCCGCGTAAAATTTGGCATTTACAGTTTGTCCAAGGGGTAGGCCACATTTTCATCAATTCTTGAAGCATGATGGGTGGCCACGGGTGGGTATTCGACGAGCTCCTGCCCCTCCGGACGGTTTATGCCAGATCTGTTTCTTTATTTGAAGACTGTACCTAAACCCTCGACGAGGGTTATATCAGTCAAAGAAGTTGCGGTTTCGCTAATATGCAAGAGGCCGGCCCCTGCAGCATCCACCGAACTCAGACCTGTGGAGGTACGGCAGGTATTTGGTCGTTAGCCAGTCTCACCGTAGAGAGCTGTTGCCCGTGTGTTACCGCGCGGAGGTGACCACCTGAGGAATCCCGTACCATCTGGGAGTAGTTCTTAATCTGGTTCCCTACCTGATCTTACTGTTTACTTGGGTGGCAAGTTTCAAAAGGACTGATCAACTATAACCACGTTTCTTAGCCATTACCTTCTTTGCGAACTTTGCAAAATGGTTATAGGCTTCCTTTGTAGCAGTCAAAGCTGCTAAGTTCGTTTGCCCTCTCAACAACCGTCGCTCACTGTTGTAAAAACTACAGTGGAGCAGCACATGGTTTCTTGTTTCCTCCGCACTGGAGGCACAAGACGTGCATAATGGAGAGTCTTTCAGAGAAAAGAAGTGGAGCCGCGCATTGAAGTCACCATGTCCCGTGAGGAACTGGCTCGTCCAGTGGTCTGGCTCAACCCATTTTCTAGAAAGACGTTCACGGATGTTGGGGAAGAACTCATACGTATCACGTCCCTTTGACGAGGATTCCCATCTCGCTTGCCATTTCTCTAGAGCCCATTCATCGATGGCGGCAAGTTTCTGTTCTGTGGTGAGATCCGCACGGAGTTCAGCCCAAAGCGGGGGAAGCTCCCGTTTCACTCTCCACTTGTCAATCATGCACTCAACAGCCAAATCAACTGGTAACTGACCAGTGATCACCTGGAGTGCTTCCGTTGATACAGTCTTGTAGGCCTTGGTGATCCACAGGAGCGCAGCTCTCTGGGATTGGGCCAATACTCTCTTTTGAGCACCATTGTGCGGCTCATGGCAGCATCCCCGTAGGTGTACTTAAGCATATCATGGGTCTCTGTTGCAGTTTTCTCGAGTTTGACGCAGAATTGAATGGCGTAGCACTACTCGAGATTTTCCTACATCTTGGATGTCTACGACGCTTGTTAACACAGGTTCACAAAGAGTTACGTACTTTCTCCATGCTTACTGGCAGGCGGCTGGGAAAAATATCGACCCACTACCACCAACCACTTTCACTGCTCCTTTGTCACTACAGAAATTCAGTCCCGCTATTTATTGATCAAAACCTGTATAATAGCTCACTGCACCATGCGAAACGAACTGCCAACATCACCTATTCCTCAATGTCAAAGGGTCTTCATCAACAAAATTATCTCGCTAAGAAACAAACGTTTTTTGTGATGCACGCAGCACTTAACACGTCTTACAGGGAAACGACGAGCAAGATGTTTGGGTCATTGAAAAAGCTCGGTTCTCGAAGCAGCAAAGACAACAGCAAAGAAGGCGGAGGATCGAGTTTGGATCGCAAATGTTTACGAATTTTGGGCACCGGGCCACTCCCCGTTCCGACGGCTCAGTACCGAAGCTATCGTCGGGTGCACAACACTCCGCCTCCACCTCCTTCTCTTTGGTACGTCTTTGGGCGGATTGTTTGTCAACCAGCTACAAACCTAACGAGTTTGCATGCGACGCGTTTGATCGGTATTTCTTGATTTGCATGTTACAGATACTTATTGTTTACGATTTGGCGTGGCACGCTCATATTGGAATGACAGTAATCACTTTATCGAAGGCACCTGGCTTATTGCATGTTATGAGTTGCACGGGAACACAATGCTTTACTGTACTCAACGGTAAACTACTCTTCTTCTTGGCTTCTTTTCTCTTATAACCTTTCAAATTTTACTTTTCGATTCACTACCTTTCTTTATTCTTCTTATTTCACTTCTATTAACTGACTGGCTTTGGGTTCACAACTCATTAATCATTCCAGACTGGAGGAGCCCTTAGTTCTTCTCCGTCGTAGTACTTCCTGAATGTTGTATCGCATTTCCGAGTCGAATTCAAAGTCTTTTGATTCAAATTCAAGGTTTTCCTAATCAAATTCTAGGTATTTTGTGTGTTGAAAATTCCTCGCTGCATTGTTAGGTTTTTACTAGCCAACGTATCAGTTTTGGTTAACGTAATAACCCTATGTTTTCGGTCTGGAAAAATGTTTTACGACCCCCCTCAAAATTTGATACTTGACGTTTCAAGACATGGTGATTCCAAATCTACAATGTCCGTCCGCCATCCGAGCCGTTTTACTCCTTTAATGTGGTTGTTACGGGCAAAAAATTGTTTAAAATATCTGGTGCGTTGCAACACCCAACTTTCCTTAGCTCTACGTCAATTCACTTTGTACACGGCTAATTCTATTTAATCCATTCGTTTATCACTCAGTTCCTTTGAACTTGGTCAAACAACGCTTTACGGCAGCAGGAAGCGGTAGCGCCTACAGTTCTCGAATTTATTGTGCTGCTCGCACTCATTGCAGGACCATTATTGAGCAATTGGTATACAGAAAATTAATGAGGCTGTAAACACGGATTTTTTGAAGGAGGATAGTAATCACTTTTGCAGAGTTATTGGGTAAAAACGTTTAAAACTGGTAGTAAGCGAAACGGCAGTAGTTGAAACACAGGAATTTCTGGAGTAACCCCCGTGTATCTCATGAGCGTTTTTAAACACTCACCCTATAGGTATTGGATTGGACTACAATACCAATTTTTTTTTAACATTCTACAAAAATTCCAGTGGAGTTTATGAGGAAAAAACTGGGCTAAAAACGCTTTTGGTCGAAAAGTTTGATAATTTTGAGCTGCTCTCGTCATTTTCCCCCGAATGGGAATTTTATGGTATCATTGCCGTATTGAGAGCTATCGATATAAAAAATGTAATCAAAATCGTTAGAGCCGTTTTTGAGAAACAAATTTGGTGTTTTGATCACTATGATAACTATAGTTAACTTTCGGTGGATTTGGCCCGTACCCTTATTTTTGCGTCCCATGGTTACCTGTAGGCTAAACATCACGTTTCAGCTGATTTGGTACGGTGGTTTTCTCTAAAAACCGCGCTAAGTCGATTTCGTCGAAAGTTTTCGTAATTTATTGTGCTGCTCTCGTCATTTTCCCACGAATGGGAATTGTATGCTATAGTTGCCTTATTGAGAGCTATCAACATAAAAAATTTAATCAAAATCGTTATAGCTGTTTTTGAGAAATAAATATTTGGTGTTTTGATCACTATGATAACTATAGTTAACTTTCGGTGGATTTTGTTCATACCCTTATTTTGGCGTCCCATGGTGACCTGTGAGCAAGATATGAAGTTTGAGCTGATTTGCTACGGTGATTTTCTCTGAAAATCGTTCACAGACACACAGACCATTTTCCCAAATAGCGTTTTTCGGACTCAGGAGGTTCTGAAACGTAAAGATCTGAAGAAAACTCACAATTTTTTTTGCCGATTACGTAACTTTCCTTTCTACTTCGTAGAGCCAAGGAAAGTAAAAATTAACAAAACGCAGTTTAATTACAAATACGCCGTGTTTGGTATCGTTTTCAAGGTATTTTTTACATCCTGGGTCGAATGGAATGAGTATCAGACGTGTACAACTGCGTATAGTGAAATTATAGTCATTATAAAGTCTACTAATTGAAAGAACTCGCGGGAACTGCAGCGGAAGTAAACGTTTCGTCGTTACCACACCCTCCCTCCCGTCTCATCAAAACCACTCCGACTCGCAACGTCGTTCCAATTGCCTACAGGCGCTTATGGGCCTCGGAGCAGTAATACTAGGACGAGCTGTTCATGAGAATAATAAACCGTAGTGTAATTAATTTGCAGGTTTTGTAGTATTAGGTTTATGATCGCGTGTAACGCCATCAACATGAATACCGCTTTTATGGAGGGAACTTGATATTTATGTGGTTCGATACGGGAGTATGGAAAATGGGGGAAGATCCAAACAGGTATGGAAGAGCACCTTTAACACCTATCAGCTACGTTGTGTTTTATCTTAGAGAGTAGTATGCCACACTTTATCAAAAGTTTGATTAAAAAAAACGGATTGTAATGGCCGGAGCGATAAAACTCGTTTAATGCAGGGCTGAAAAACGTCGGGTGATGCGTCGTACCATATATTTTTGTTCGCAAGAATTATGGCAATAAGTATGTGTTCGGCGCAGGCCGAATTAGTTGAAATCTTGAGGTTGGAACTTCGGCACTTGCCCCCGATGGGAAGTACTTGTTCCTCGAACATCAAGTCTAATTATCTTTCCACAAAGACATTCCTTATTATCCACTTCATACCACTCAGTTTACCCCTTCTACAACTCACAGCGCTTCCCAGACCCAACCACAAAAACAACACTCAGTTCTCAGCTCTCATCTACTTATGCTCTCTCCACCCTCATTCCCCTCAACCAGTTCACCTATTCAGAGACTCCCTTATTCGCGCTTATTACTTTCTGCTACCCGAAGGGAAAGAAAGTATAGTAGTCGGCCCAAAAAAAAAATTTGGGTTTTCTTCAAATCTTTACGTTTCAGACCCTACTGAGTCTAAAAAACCTAATTTTGGCGCGTGGTCCGTGTGTGTCTGTAGTTCGATTTGCGGGAGAACGGCTGATCCGATTGAGCTGGTTCTTTTTTTGTTTTGTTCATTATTTTTTGTAGACACCATAATAAGGTTATGGACGATTTCGACCGATGGAAAGGGGGGTGGGGGACGAAAATGTACCAAAAACTAGGGTTTTTCGCATTTTTCTCGAAAACGGCTCTAACGATTTTTATTAAACTTTCAAATTATCTTCTACTAATCAATACCTAAGTTTTCTTTTCCATACATATCTCCATGAAAATACGGTGAACGGTGATATAGGCCTGAGAAGCAAAAATAGGTTTTTTACGCTTTTTGGCAAAACGGCTTCAGCGATTTTCTCCAAACTCACAGGATGTTTTCAAATAGTTAATACCTACATATTCTTTTGAATAAATTTTCCTGTGACGGTCCATTGAACAGAGATAAAAATCAAAATGTGTCGAAAATAACGTTTTTTCTATCATTTCCGTAAATTCCAAGGTAACTTTTTCACCAGATGTGATAAATCCTAATGGAGTGTCTTTTATTCACCCATATCAACATTTCGTTCTGTATAATTATTTCTGTATATATATGTTGAACGGAGATATAAGCTAAGTTAACTCAGAAAAGGAGATTTGTCGAATATTAATTTATCGGTATTCAAATTGTCTCAAAAACGGCTCTAACGATTTCGATCAAACTTACAGAGTACTCTCAGCTAACTAGTCTCTACATTTTGTTGTCCATAAATGTTCCTGTAGAAATGCATTGAACGAAGATATAGCGCCCGCATATGTAGCTGGTGTTCGAAATTACGGGGGTGGTGGAAAGTTGTGTGTTGCTACGCACCAGATATTTTTTGATAGCCATCAAAGAGTTGAATAGGTGGAAGGCAGAGGATTGACTTTGTTAACGCTTGAAGAGAAAAAGATTGTGCAGCTGCAGTTGAGTAGACAGAGTTGAGTGTTCTGTGAACTGCTGACTGATTTCGAGGGTTTAGGTACAGTCATCAAATAAGGAAACAGACCTGTTCTGTGAACTGCATGGGGCTGAGGAAAGTTGTGATGCGCTTGACAATGCCTTTTCGATTGAACAAATTTACAATGTCTGTATTCTAGAAAGCAAATTAATTGTATAGTTCTTCGACGGAAAGAGCTTTATGGATAGATCTGCCAGTTATGATAGAACTACCTGTAATGCTTCGATGTGGCCGAAACTGAAGGGTCGGAGGATTAACGATAATAAATAGAAAAAAGTGCGAAGAGATAGGTGATAGAGAAAGATGAGAGGATGCTGGGAGATTAAGAAAGAGAAAACTGTGGAGACAAGAAAAATATATTCGGAGCTAGTTAAGAGCAACCTCCTTCCTCCGGGGACGGAAAAGGAGAGAGACGTCGGGTTTTAGGTGGAAGGCTCAGCGATCGCCCTCTGCTGAGTAAGCACTCTCGTTTCGGCTTGCTCCGTGTTTGGGCCACTCGAATTCGGTTCTCAAGCCGGTACCTTAACTATCACTCCTCGTGCTGGTCATATGGTTAACAGCAAGGAGGAGAAGCGATAGTGAAGTTTTCTCTGTAGGAGGAGAATGCTGATGCTCAAGAACAATCCTTCCTCTCGATAGCGCCGTTCCTTGGGCGGTACATACCTCTTGAGTAATGCCATTAGCTAAAAAGTTAAGAATGGACTCCAATAGAGCATGTACAGCAACCATGTAGAACATGTAAACTTCAAACTTTCATTCGCTTCTTTAACGTAAAATGACGGTAGCAAAAATTATGTCCTTCAGCCCACCGAAAGAAGCCCAGGACGTTCCTCACCCAGCCCTCCCTCCTGAAATGGCGGATTATCGACTCGCTTCGTTGACGGCCAAAACGACGCCTCCCGTGCCACGGTAAGTTTTTAGTATCCTCCTTCGAAGTGACCAGTATGTTCAGTGGATGCGCGGATTTACCTAAGCTCAACTTATTTTCTCAGCCGAAGAATCGTCCCGAGGGAATTGTTGCTGCAAAACGACGGTCGACGCCCTCAAATATCCGCGCCGATTTTGCACCCTCCAGGTAAGTACAGTGGGATCACTATTTAGGCATGAGCAAAGTCGATCCAAAAATTACTATGGTTACCCTTATGGTCGAAACAGCAAACTTTTTCTCAAACACGACACAACAGTATGATAAAATTGTCGTTTGTGGGAAAAGGTGGAGAGCAGCGCAATAAATTATCGACAATTTTGAAGGAAATATTTTAACGCAGTCGCCCAAAAAATCAGGGTGGTAGCTCAATAAGCTGCCTGTGCAGTTGAGTAAAATAACGTTCATAAAATAATTAAGAGCGACCCCACAAATTCTGGAATTCGAACCACTGCCGTTTCACATTCTAATATTTCTCACAGTTTTTACTAGATAATTCGAAAACCGTGTAACGTCATCAGAAATATCTGGTGCGTTGCAACACACAACTTTCCTTAGCTCTACGTCAATTCACTTTGTACATGGCTAATTCTATTTAATCAATTCATTTATCACTGAATTAATTTGAACTTGGCCAAACAACGCTTTACGGCAGCAGGAAGCGGTAGCGCTTACAGTTCCGGAATTTATTGTGCTGCTCGTACTCATTGCCGGACCATTATTGAGCAATCGGTACACAGATAATTAATGAGGCTGTAAACACAGATTTTTTGAAGAAGGATAGTAATTACTTTTGCAGAGTTATTGGGTAAACACTTTTAGAACTGGTAGTAAGCGAAACGGCAGTAGTTGAAACTCAGGAATTTCTGGAGTGAGCCCCATGTGCCTCATGAGCGTTTTTAAACAATGACCCTTTACGTATTTGATTGGACTACAATACCCGTTTTCTTTAACTTTCTACTAACATTCCAGCGGAGTTTATAAGGAAAAAACCGCACTAAAAACGCTTTTCGTCGAAAATTTTGATAATTTATTGTGCTGCTCTCGTCATTTTCCCACAAATGGGAATTTTATGGTATAATTATCTTATTAAGAGCTACCAATATAAAAAATGTAATCAAAATTGTTAAGAGCCATTTTTGAGAAAAAAAATATTTGGTGTTTTGATCACTATGATAACTATAGTTAACTTTCGTTGGATTTTGTACAAACCCTTATTTTGGCGTCCCATTGTGTGTGACTTGCGGGCGAGATATCAAGTTTGAGCTGATTTGGTACGGTGGTTTTCTCTAAAAATCGTTCACAGACACACAGACTGACAGACACACACTCAGACCATTTTCCCAAATAGTGTTTTTCGGACTCAGGAGGGTCTGAAACGTAAAGATCTGAAGAGAACTCAAAATTTTTTTTTCAGCCGATTACATAACTTTACTTTCTACTTTGTAGAGCCAAGGAAAGTAAAAATCGGATTGACAGTCTCACAAATCTATGCAATGACTACTCGATTGTGCGACACAATAAATTGCTGAACGTCAATGCGCAGTTTCTCTGTAGAAGATTGAATGTAACAAAAGCTTCGATCATTTGCTAAAGAGATGGCCATAGTGAGGAGGACAATACTGAGGGCTTTGTCTGTGATGTGGACTACCCATTAGATGGTTGGCAAGACGTAGAATGGTCCTGTGGTGCCTCCATGTTGGAGCGCTGTCAAACCAACATTTTGGTGGTTGAGCCTGAGGGGGGTGTGAAGCATTACCTACCAAACTGAATGAGCACAAATTGACATCTCAGCGATAAGTATGCACTGGGAGGTCCTTCAGAAACGTAAATCTGGATAGGCTCGCAATTGTTTCTGCATTAGGGGATGTTTGGGGGAGTTCCGACCGCAAAGCCTCCACCTCCCTCTGACCCTGCAGTTTAAAAACGAAGTTAGGGATAGAGGAACTACCCTCCAGCGACTCTACGACCACCACGATGTCGGCAGAGCAAGCGCATTTTCCAGCAATGTCAGGCCTTGCCTTGGGAAGGAGTTGAATTGCTCCGTTCCACCTACCTTGCATGTTGTGGCCCTAACCCATAATGCACCGTCGCAAGCCCGGGGGCTGTGCATTCCCGTGGTACCATGTTTGAGTCAAACACCCCTTTAAGGCCTTGGTTGCTGGCCTTCTACTGGGGGGCCTTTCGGTGTCACTTGCGTCTTTTCCTCATCCTAGGACGAGACAGTTTGGATTTAGTGGCTCCCTGGGGGTTGGAAGGACCCCAGTAAGCTGTGGCAGAGGTCTCGCAAGCTTCGACTCACTACTCAGGGCCTCATCTGCCTAATGAGACTGTAATAAATGAAGCAACAATTAACTTCACGATTGGAGTCTCGCGAGAATCCTATTTTTTTAATGACAACAAAACAAGCAACCAAGCTACAATGTGGAGTCTCCTCGTTCAAAGCAGGACACTTGAGCTCGTCTTTCAAACGACTCCTTCTGGCATGTTTAATTTTGCCTCATGAAGCGTGAACCTTCTCATGGATTGGTTCTCAAATCTAAAGCGTACGTCGTGTCAACTGGTATTTGTTTTGAGGGAGGTCGAACCAATACCTCAGGAAGTCTTAAATCCCGCCCATACACCAACTGGGCTGGGGAAAACGCTGTTGTTTTATGAGGAGTGGCTCTGTATGCCATGAGAAACAACGAAATTTGGGTATCCCAATCGTCCAGGAGTTTATTGACATGCATGCGCATATGCTGGGTGAGCGAGCGGTTCAATCTCTCAACCAATGCTGCTGACTGTGGATGTAATGCAGTAGTACGACTACGGTGGAATCCGAGAATGGCACCCACTTCCTTCAAGAGATTGGACTCAAAATTCCTACCCAGATCCGTGTGTATCTCCAGGAGTACACCGATCCGACAAAACACGTGATCAACTAGAGACCTGGCCACTGTCTCAGCTTCTTGGTTTGGTACTGCTATTGCTTCCAGCCACTTCGTGAAATAGTCAGTGGGCACCAAAACCTTGTTACCTTGTTTTGTCCAAGGATATCAACATCCATTCTGTCAAATGGTGCTGCAACAACCATGTGATTTAGCGAAGCAGGTTTGATTTGTCCAGGGCCCTTAAACCGATCTGTGCACGTTTTGCCCCACGACCGAATACCTCAGGTCATTCCTGTCCAAGGTTTTCCAAAACCCAAAATGTCCGCCAGTGGGGCTGTCGTGGCTAAGTTTTAAAATGGGCTCAACCTTATCTGGGGGTACTACCAATTGTAACCCACTTTTATCTTTGCCCCCCAACCAGGGATGAAACAATTGCCCATTTGCAACTTCCGAAGATTCCCAACGGTTTACTAGCAGCCGCATTCTTGAGTCCTCTTCAATTAGCTTTTCAGCAGTCGGACGTCTGTTGCTAATTTCCCATGCAATCAATTGCTGAATAACCGCATCTTTCTTGTGTAAATCGTTCTGCAAAGGAATGGGATATGGATAGTATTGACATGTAGCCATTTCTCCTCTTGACGCTGGCAGTAGTCACAAGTACAGGGTGAGCCAAACAACTGGTGCAGTTTCAAAGGGCGATTTAAAAAAAACGGTGCAACTTAGAAGATTGCGGTTTGTTTTATTGAACGCCATACATCACCCCATTTCGGTAGATTAAGTCCTGAAAATTACATCAGAAAGGTGGGCGCCCTCAGCAGCGACGCACTGATGTAGGCGATTCCTGAAATTTTCAGCCGCCCTCTGGCACATTTCGATGGGCGATTTCTTTCCTGATTCGAATCTTGAGGTCTTCCAGAGTGTGAGGTCGATGTTTGAACACCTTTTCCTTCAAGTAGCCCCACAGGAAAAAATCACACGCACTCAAATCTGGCGATCTTGCCGGCCACCCCAAGTCACTCCTGAGAGAGACGAGGCGTGCGGGGAACATCTGCCGCAGTTTCACCATTGAGATTTGCGCTGTGTGGGCCGTGGTCCCATCTTGCTGAAACCAAATATCCCCCAGATCCTCTTCTTCAGCTAACTGGTTCAATTCGGGTTCAAAAAATCTTTCCAGCGTGAAAAGATAACGCTGAGCATTGACGGTAACAGTCCTTCCATCCTCCTCGAAAAAATAAGGCCCAATCGCCCCAAATTTTGAAATGGCACACCAGACAGTGACTTTCGGGGAGTGGAGAGGTCTCTCGTGAATTTGTCTTGGGTTGCGGTCACACCAATAGCGGAAATTTTGTTTATTAACCGCTCCAGAGAGATGGAAGTGGGTTTCGTCCGAACTGAAAAAAGTGGACATTGGTGGGATGCGGTTTATCATCTCTTGGCATCGATTCAAGCGGTTTTGGTAGTCTGGAGGTGACAATTCCTGAACAATCATAATCTTGTACGGATGGAGTGACAAGTCCATGTGCAAAATCCTCCTTAGTGAGGTGTTAGAGATGTTCAGTGCTACTCCGTGCCTCCGAGCAGAGCGCCGAGGCGACTGTTCCACTACTGCTCTCACTCGAGCCAAATTTTCAGGTGCTCTTGCGTTTCTTGGTCTTCCCGCACCTCTACGCCTTACTGTGGAACCAGTTTCTTCCAATGCTTGAACCCAACGTGCGATAACATTGCGGTGAGGGACGGGATCACGACGTGGGATGTTGTAACGCAGTCGGAAGGCCCGTTGGGTGGCGATGAACGAACGGCCACTTTCAAAAAACGTGCGAGTGACGAAACCTCGTTGCTTTCCGCTCCAAACCATTGTAACGACTGAAAACGGGACCCCTGCCCGGGCACAATGAGACCCCCCCAGGTCGTTAACCCCACTACAAGGCATGCAGCACCCCTTCGAAACTGCACCATTTGTTATGGCTCACCCTGTATGTCCACAAGGTCCATCCGCATTTTTGTGTGCCTTCCCCGATCTGTGGATAATGGTGTAGTCATAAGCTTGAAGTGCCTCAATCCAACGTGCCAGTTGCCCTTCGGGTTTCTTGAAAGAAGTCAACCACTTGAGCGCTGAGTGGTCTGTCCACAGAAGAAAATGATTTCCGTAGACATACTGATGGAAATGGCTTATTGCGTTAACTACAGCCAACAACTCTCGGGTCGTACAGTAATTTCCTTCTTGCCGAGAAAGCGTTCGGCTGTAGTATGCAACTGCTTATTCCGTGCCATCATGTTCTTGTGATAGTACTGCGCCAATTGCGTTAGCGCTCGCATCACAATCTATGAAAAATGGCCTACTCAAATCAGGAAAAACTAGAATGGGTGCCGATGTCGTAGCTAACTTCAAAGACTCAAAACTCTGAGCACAATCCCAGTGAAATGGAGTGTGAGTTTCAGCAAGCTGGGTAAGGGGTTTTGCGATTTCTGCGAACCCCTTCACAAGATTTACTGGCTCCCTGGGGTTTGGAAGGACCCCAGTAAGCTGCGGCAGAGGTCTCGCAAGCTTCGACCCGCTACTCAGGGGCTCATCCGTCTAACGAGACTAATGAGGAGAAGAATGGAACATTTACGTTCATCGAACTAGCGCCGCCTTGAAGATCCACATTTGGTTCGCCGACGCTCGTTCCAGAAAGCAGAGAGTTTGGGTCGCGTTAGGAATTTTTGCTGGGAGCCAGACCAACTCTCCACACCAGACAGGTACGCTCTGAATCGCAGGGCTTACTCCCTAAGTGGGGGGATAGGGGTAGACTGCCATTGATAAGCAAGATTGCACCCCCATCCTATGGGTCGTTACTGTTACTTCCGCCTAGCCCATAGCACTCGTTAGGTTTGTAGAAGTATTCACGCCGTGACTCTTCTTTGCAGGTCCAGAGGAGCGTTCGAGGATCCCACTGACAAATCGCCCAACCATCGAGTACAGGTATTGTCAAGTTCTATTTAAGGCGTTCCCTGCGACAAATCGTAGAGTGATGTTATTAAAAAGCCCTCGTAATATTTCAGAAATCACCCCATCGACCCCCAGTGGTTGGAATCGTTGAGGCGGTCTGACAACGGAAGGCGGAAGTTGAGAACGAAAAAACACCCTTTCAATCAAGGTAATTTCGGCTCGTAATTATTAAGAATGGGCGTTTAGAGTTCCATTATTTTTACTCGAGGTTGTGATTTCAGCTGGCCCCTCGAGCAGCCATTTTCGTTATCCCGACGGAGCTTATGTGAGTACTACTCTTCAATATATATTTCTTATACTAAACCAAATGGCGTAATATGAATTCCTGTGTCCAGACTACTTGATGGCCTGAAATAGTTTGCTGGGTGAGGAGAATAGTAAATAGTAACTCTTCGAAGCATTGCAACTTTCAAGGGTGTCCCATTTCAAATCTAAACGCCATTAAGGTTGAACATTTTAGGTAAACAGGACATGTCATCCTGTAGGACCTCAGAAGAGAGAGAGCACCATTAAACGCCATATTTCCAAAATCGTATGAATAAGTGCTGTCCCAATATCTGAATGAAATACCATTCATATCAATTTCCAGTGGTCTTGGAAACATTTTTCTGGGCAGAGCTCATCACAGTGACGGTATGAGTGCAGCAAGCTCTGCGCTGGGGGCTGAAAAAGATATACATTATGTCAGAGAGTCGAGCTGCACTTGAGGCCTGATTTGGGAATGCTTAACTGGAGTGAAGACCTTGGCGAAGGAGAGCAACGTAACACTGTGTTGTGTGCTAGGTCATACAGGGATAGAAAGGAATGAAAATCTGCGCACTTTGTAATTGTAACGTGATTTATCAGTGACTTTGCACGACGGACCAAACAGATATTTTCATTGAATACTTTCGCACCCTGCACATAAAAGGATCGCGTGAGCATTTCAGTTCTGTGGCACGGAATTATCTAAGACCTTATTCCTCTGTAAAGGAGGAAACCGAACCTCTCAAAGAAATAGGGAGGGTTTGTCAAATTTGAGAGTCTTGAAAACCAACGTTGCAACTTGCAGCATTCGCCTCTGTCTTATCTTCAGCCACCTGAGCTGAGGATAGTGTGGTGTCAGCCGTTCGTCCAGTCGAAGGGGTAGGGCGAAACGAAGCGCGGCACTTTTCACCTTTTTTTTTCCTTGAAACGATAGATGCAGGTGATACCCTCACTGCAGCCACAAAGGTATTACAGTCAGTTGTAAGGGCACCCATGATCATGGCCCCCCTGCACCAGCCCCAGGCCCCACAGCACTGGTCTCACTTGGTGAGATGTCACCTATATGCCCCCACCACCCCCACACAAAGCAGAGGATATCCGCAAGTTCTGCATTTGCTACCTCTTCTGGCTGAAGGAAGGTCCTCCCAAACACTCAATGGCGTGATGAAGCGAGTCCATCGTATACGCACAGCACATGCTCTGCCGTCTCTAGCTCTACCTTGCAGAACCTGCATACCTGTACCTCGCACTGGCCTATATTTGCAAGGTTGTACCTCAGTGGACAGTGACCTTTGAACAGGCCACATATGATCCTCATATCCTTCCTCTCCAGTGCAAGCACCTCCTTGGACCTCCCTCTGGAGAGCCGGATGAAGAGTTTTTTCAGCTTTCTGTAGTCTATCCAGGTCTTCGCTTTTGAGATCGGTGAAAGCTTGCTGCTGCTGCGTAGTCGAAATGGGGCATAATTAGACTCAGCAAGAGTGAGAGGGGGGGAGAGAGAGAGAAGAGTTGAATTGAGTTGTGAGTAGTGCGAGCTGAGAAACGAATCATTGGGAGAGCTGGGAGACGACCGACTTTTGCGAGAACTCGTAGTTGAATGAGTTTGGGAGGAGCTGTCTGTTGTAGAGAGGTAAGTAAATTGAGGGTAGGGAAAAGGAAATTTAGGAAAATCCCGAATAAGGGAGAAATTCATTGTCAACTGTAAATAACTGAAGAGATGGACTTTCCGTTAGGGCTAGTGCAGACCTTTTGGAGGTCAAAGACCCATCTGATTCAGCCTGCCGAACACAACTGTTAACGACCTCTTCAGGTCGCTATCATTTTTACTGTGCACTTTTACATTACCCTAATAGCCAACTATACAAACGCATCGCTGACTTTTCAGGGCCTCCCTTCGACGAGCTCGTCCACGATTCCCGAACTCGAGTACCCCCCCGTCTTCGAGCCCGGTACCTACACTTTGGATTCATTCCTTCATCAATCTCAAAACCATCCTAAACAATGATGAAAAAGTTCCCGCTCAAAAAGTGAGATCGCCGTATTTTAGTCTTATAGTCAATTATTTATTGCCGCTTTAAAGATATTTTTATAAATTTACTTACTGCCGCTTTTGAAGAATGTTTGTTTGTTGAACTTTACCTCTAACGTAGTAAGTAACTCGTCAATTGCAAAAGTGATATTTCTAAGTTTTTTTGTTGTTGTGCGTGTGTCGTGACGTTCTTCCTAGCTTTGTTTTATTCACACTGTGACCTTTTAGTATTATTTATGGGCGTTCGTGTAACCGCAAGTAAAATTACGTCCATCTCAGACGATGACAAGATGTCAAGGGCGTTGTGGAAGTGACTTTACGAGGCAAGTTTGTAATATTTTTGGTTCCCGGTTGACCAGGGCAGGATCCCTTATACGCAAACTTTTGACATTGTTGGGCTAGAAAAACTGTCAACGCCGTGCACAAGCAGCTTAAATGCAGTCGGCGAAATAGGTAGAATCAGAACGGAACGTATTATGAGAAAAACATGTTCATTTCAGCTTGGGGTTGGTTGTTACACTGTATTCACGTTGATGTCGTAGTAGCTCAATGTCTTCCATGGGCAGGTATGAAACAGTTAGCGTTTCTTCCTCGACTTCTTGCCGTACGATGTGAATCTGCTTTGTCCAGCTGAGATGAATGGGGTTCCCAGCGAGGCTTTGAGCTCCTTTGCTGACATAAAATGCACAAACGGTCGATTGAGGTTTTCCAAAGCTCTCCGGCAGAGTATTGATGTACGTTGCTTCCTGTGTAGCTTCAAACAGAGCCGTATATTCGTCCTCAATGCTGCTGAGGGCTACAAGTGTAATTGTACGCGCTTTGATGTCGAGGTTCCAAACATGTCTAGGCTCTGGCCTCTCGTTGGTAGTCGCTCCCCACTCTCCCCCACTTATTTGTATCGCATTGAGCTCTTCCCTTATGGGTCTTCGCATATTTAACTTTGTTAACCAAAACGACCAGGTTGCCCGGCGTTTCTGTTCAAAATTGTGTTAATTTTCAAACTGTACGATCCAAGTTGTCAGTGCCAGCCGTACGTCCACTATCGTCGCCTCGTCATCAGCACTCGTAAGTACTGGGCCCAAGAAAGCGCCATCTTCTTCGGTGAGTCATTCATGCACATTTTGGATCGAACACGCGCACAACCGATACAGTCCACTCTTACCTCGATCACAAAATCGGCAGAATTAGAAGTTTTCCTACCTGAGAAATTGTTTAATTGTACCACACAGTAATTGAGTGTTTGAAAGTAGTGCCCCTGTGGCCTCCACCTCTCCTCTGCCACACTCCACTTACAACTCTGGGGAAACTCCCAGCAAAACCTGGCCCCCGATGACGCCAAACCTTCGGCATGGAGACTACGACTTGAGCCGCCTAAGGGCCTGAATGTGTAGGATAATAAGTGCCTGAATTGCTAAGAGGCGTTCTACCGGCACCAACGCTTTATATCTGTGGGGATTTCAAGGATTGGACCAAACCGCTCTCCTTCCATGGTCCAGGGGCAGACTACCTAATATTCGGCAGCCCTCGGCCATGCACCTTATACCTACTCTAACCTAACGCTAATCCTTATCCCACCCACACAATAAATACGCTCAACCCACAAATACATTCATTCCCAATGGTCCAGGGGCTGCATGCCTGTTTTCTGGCCAGGCAATCGCCGCTCTTGCAAATTGAAAACAATATCCTGAGTACGAGAGCCAGTCAATTACGAGGCACGTTCATGAAGTAAGGGCTGTTCAGTCACAGAAAGAAAGATACTAATAAGAAACAAATTTTATTGTCAATTTACTTTACTTCTCTACATAATTGCCGTTTACTAAGCATTTTTTTGTACCGCTGCACCAGCTTGTTTAACCCCTCTGTATAGAAGATTGCTGCCTGAGAATTTAACCAGTTGACAAAGGTGTTTTTGAGTCCCTCTTTGGTTTCAAAATGCAAGTATAGGAAGTAGTCGAGGCGGTGCAAGGTCCAGGACTAGTGCGGTGGGTGGTCAATAAGTTCCCTACGATAATTTACTGTTATTTTATTATTTTTGGAACTGGCTCCTGCAATTTGCCCTGGTAGTGCCGAGCCAATAAGAGGTATCGTTTCACGTTGATCGTAATTCCCTTCAAAGTTCAAGCAGGTTGGTATATTTACTTCCACATTTTAGTTATTATAGTAACAGATGACCTAAAAGTTGAATAAATACTTCAATTATCTCGTCACTTGTCACTTCCACAACGCCTAATAACAAATAAGGTCTAATCGTTTTGTATTTTATTCGTCGTGTGGCCCTCTTATTTTAGAATGCTAGCGTCAAAATGGCTAAAAACCCATTAAATTGTTACGCGACAAAACTGCAATGATGTCAGCCCTCCAAATTACGATATTTATAATGTGGGCGTATTGTGAGCATGTAACTTAATCTGAAGAGATGTTTTCTGGAATTAAGTGTGTATTGTGTTTATAATACAAGCAATGGTGGTGTTCTGGGTAGCGTCGCTTTATAGTGAAGTCAATTAATATTGTAAAATAAGGGAACTGAGGATTGAGGTTAGTGCTCCAGTTTATTTACTGGTGTTGTAAGGAAAGGGAGTGGCTAAAGTGGCTGCTAGTAAGAGAACTGGAGGGTGTCAGGCAAAGGCGGGGGAACGATGACCAAGGTCGTGGTCATTTTAAAGGTTATAGGCTGCCAGAATGGGTTCTGTAATATTTTAGGATGGCCCTCCAGTCCTTATTTTGTGCATCGTTAGAGTCCACTGTTTGCTCTCCACCACCACCCACGCCTTTCCAGTCTGAATCATATTGTCTCCATTCCGATCCATGCAATGGCTCCCACATTGGCAAACGAGCCAGGAGGCATAGACAGGCTTGGAATGTTTCTCTGGTTGGTTCTGAAACGCACTGTCTTCCTTCCAGGCTGGACCACCTGATTGGTTGCGCCTGCTCTTGGGCCACAGTGCATTCAACGAGCGACTGAACTTCTGCCCTCATTCAGCAACTACCTAGACGGGTGGAGAATGTGGTCTACATCCTGTTTGCCTGCCCCTCTGCCGTGCTGTGTATGCAGGGTTAGTTTTCACCTCTGTTGGGAAGGCATCTCAAGTGAAAGCGCTGGAAGCGTGGTGTCTCCCTTCTGGTGAGGACTAAGAGGAGGTATCACATGCACCCACCCTTTCCACCTCCTGTGCTTAGGACTGGGGTGGCGCACCCACTGCTTAAAGCCGTGCAGTGGCTCCCACATTGGTCTACGAGCCAGGAGGCATAGAATGTTTCCCTAGTTGGTTCTGAATCACATAATCTCCCTTCCAGGCAGGACCACCTGAATAAGTATTGGTTGCAGCTCTTTTCCAAGCATTACAGCTGCTCTCGGGCCACTGTCCATTCAACGAGCAGCTGAACTTTTGCCCCTTATCCCCTGAACGTTTGCCCTACATCCTCTCTACCTGCCCCTCTCCTACAATGTGTGTATGTAGGCTTAGTTTTCATCCCTGTTAAGAAGGCCTCCCAAGCGAAAGTACTGGAGACAGGGTGTCTCCCTCCTGCTGAGGACTAAGAGGAGGTATTGCACACATCCACCCTTTCCACCTTCTGCGCTTAGGACTGGGTTGGCGCCCACTGCATAAAGCCGCACAATGGCTCCCACATTAGTCAACAAGCCAGGAGGCCTAGATTGGCCCTTGGTTTCCCCGATTGATTCTGAAACACATTGTTTCCCTTCCAGGCCGAACCACCTGATTGGTTGCAGCTGCTTTTGGGCCACCGTGCATTCAAAGAGCGTCTGTACTTTTCCCCCTTATCCCCTGAACGTTTGCCCTACATCCTCACTGCCTGCACCTCTCCCACGCTTTGTGTATGCAGGCTTAGTAGTTTCCACTCCCCTTTGGAAGGTTTCCTGAGGGAGGGTGCTGGAGACAGCATGTCTCCTTCCTGATGAGAACTGAGAGGATTTATTGCTCCTACCCTCCCTTTCCACCTCTCACGCTTAGGACTGGGGTGGCGCCCACTGTAGAAAGCCGTGCAATGGCTCCCACATTGGCAAACGAGCCAGGAGGCCTAGAAGGGCTTGGATTGTTTCCCTGGTTGGTTCTGAAACGCGTCCCTTTCTGGTAGGACCACCTGAATAAGTATTGGTTCCAGCTGTATTTTCCAAGCATTACCCCTGCTCTCGGGTCACCATGCATTCAACGAGCAGCTGAACTTTTGCCCCATATCCCCTGAATGTTTGCCCTACATCCTCTCTGCCTGCCCCTCTCCCACGCTGTGTGTATGCAGGCTTAGTTTCCACCCCTGTTACGATGTCCTCCCAAGTGAAAGTGCTGGAGGCGTGGTGTCTCCCTTCTGGTGAGCTCTGAGAGGAGGTATTGCACGCATCCACCCTTTCCACCTCCTGTGATTAGGACTGCAGTAGCGCCCTCTGTAAGCCGTGCAATGGCTCCCACATTGGCAAACGAGCCAGGAGGCCTAGATAGTTAGTTTAGATAGGTTTGCCCGATTGGTTCTGAATCACATAATCTCCCTTCCAGGCAGGACCACCTGAATAAGTATTGGTTGCAGCTCTTTTCCAAGCATTACAGCTGCTCTCAGGTCACCATGCACTCAACGAGTGGCTGAACTTTTGCCCCATAACCCCTGAATGTTTGCCCAACGTTCTCTCTGCCTGCCCCTCTCCCACACTGTGTGTATGCAGGCTTAGTTTCCACTCCTGTTAAGAAGGCCTCCTAAGTGAGGGTGCTGGAGATGGGGTGTCTCCCTCCTGCTGAGGACTAAAAGGAGGCTTTGCACGCATCTACTCTTTCCACCTCCTGTGATTAGGACTGGAGTAGCACCCACTGTATAAAGCCGTGCAGTGGGTCCCACATTGGTCAATGAGCCAGGAGGCCTAGACAGGCTTGACTTGTTTCCCTGGTTGGTTCTGAAACACATCCCTTCCTGGTAGGACCAACTGAATAAGTATTGGTTCTATCTGTCTTTTCCAAGCATTACAGCTGCTCTCAGGCCACTGTGTATTCAACGAGCGACTGCACTTTTGTTTCACATTCAGCTCAGGAAGGGTGCCACACTCATTGAAGGTTGGAGAAGGTGGCCAACATCCTGTTTGCCTGCCTGCACCCATGCTGTGCGTATGCAGGCTTAGTGTCCACTCCGTTTTGAAAGGCTTCCTGAGGGAGGGTGCTAGAGGCGTGGTGTCTCCCTTCTGGTGAGCTCTGAGAGGATCTATTGCTCCCACCCTCCCTTACCACCACCTGTGCTTAGGACTGGGACGGCGCCCACTGCATAAAGCCATGCAATGGCTCCCACATTAGTCAACGAGCCAGGAGGCTTGGAATGTTTCCCTGGTTCGTTCTGAACCACATTGTCCCCCTTCCAGCAGGATCACCTGAATAAGTATCGGTTGCAGCTCTTTTCCAAGCATTACAGCTGCTCTCAGGTCACCATGCATTCAACGAGCAGCGGCACATTTGACCCACATACAGCACCTACCCAGTGGAGGGTGGAGAACGTGCCCTACATCCACTTTACCTGCCCCTTTCATCGATTCATTCACAGGCTCAATTTCCTCTTGTTGGGAAAGCCTCCTTACTTCTTTCTCGCAGAGTAGCAGTCTGCATTCTTCAAGGGCAAAGGTTTATCACACCCACCCTCACAAAAGGGGCATTGCTCCTCTGCATAAAGCCGCGCAATGGCTCTAGTATTAGCCAACAAGCGGGCAGGCCTAGACTGTCTTGGTTTGTTTCACCATTTGATTCTGAACCGTAGCATTTCACTTGAAAATGTTCTACTGCTCCTATGCAGTCTCTTCTTAACCGTGTAATAGAAGATCAACATGCCTGTCAGCCGTCTTAAGTGCGATCCCATTGATGTACCAAGACCTCCATTGTCAACGTCGTGCTCTGTAGCACTAGTTTTAGTTGCCTGTGTCTCCAGCACATCCACCCATCCATTCCTAAACACCACTTGCCATTTCTACTGTCCCGCATTTGCCGGTTATATTTCGATTAATGAAAGTTCCTCTTCGTTACTGTGAGCCGCCCTTGCAGACTTCAATTTGTACGATGAATTGATCAGAAAAATATACAATATCTTAAGCGCTGTGGTTGATCAACGAATATAAACATTCCAACGAGGATTGTTGATTGTGTAGACGTTAGACGCGTTTCGTCCAATTGTCGAATTCAATTTGTGCCTTCCCCCCTCCCCATCCCTCCCATCTTTCCCCACCGGCACACTATTATATTTTTGTAATTGAGACGTACAATGTAAAAGAGCCTTGTTATTGTAACCCGCTAGTTGGTACAATTAATATACCCGTACTGTGTGATTGTCTATTTATTTATTTGAGCGTGAAGCGCCAGCCTGTTCGTCAGATCCTTTCCTCAGACCTGAGAAGTAGAAAGGGAAGTTATGTAACCGATTGAAGAACGAGTGTTGGAAATGTAAGTTGCGTCCTCCACCGAAGGCTGCCTCACCTCTCAAGACGCGGAGCCCTTAATATTTATGTATTAATTGCGCGTATTCATTATCTTTTCCTACCCTCGTTTGTGATCGGTTCCCGTGAAAATATCTGGTGCGTTGCAACACACAACTTTCCTTAGCTCTACGTCAATTCACTTTTTACGTGGCTCATTCTGTTTAATCAATTCATTTATCACTCAAATCATTTGAACTTGGACAAACAACACTTCGCAGCAGCAGGAAGCGGTAGCGCTTACAGTACCGGAATTTATTGTGCTGCTCAAACTCATTCCAGAACCATAACTGACCAATTGGTACACAGATGATTAATGAGGCTGTAAACACGAATTTTTTTAATTAGGATAGTAATCACTTTTGCAGAGTTATTGGGTAATGACTGCTAGAACTGGTATTAAGCGCAACGGCGGTAGTTGAAATTCAGGAATTTCTGGAGTCACTCCAATATATCTTATAAGTGTTTTTACACGCTCACCCTTTAGGTATTAGATCGAACTACTACACCAATTTTGTTTAAACGTTCTAGTAACATTTCTGCAGTTTATAAGGAAAAAACCGCGCTAAAATCGATTCCCCTCGGAAATTGTTGTAATTTATTGCGCTCCTCTCGTCACTTTCCCACAAATGAGAATTTTATGGTATAATTGCCATATTGGGAGCAATCGATATTAAAAATTTAATCAAAATCATTAGAGCAGTTTTTGAGAAGAAAAATATTTGGTGTTTTGATCACTATGATAACTATAATTAACTTTCGGTGGATTTTGCTCATACTCTTATTTTGCCGTCCTGTGATAACCTGCGGGCTAGTTGTCACGTTTGACCTGATTTGGTAAGGTCAATTTCTCTAAAAGAAAGACCAAATAGCGTTTTGCAGACTCAGAGAGGTCTGAAACGTAAAGAAATGAAGAAAATGTGTTTTTTTTTTCAGCCTTTCTACTTTGGGAAGTAAAAACGACTTACATTTTGAGTGACTCGATACATCCGGTCACAAATAATGTCGGAGGTAGAAGGTATTTGACGATAATGTACAACATAACTGACGTGATCGTTAGCTAGCGAGGGAAGAGAGCCTGTGATTGCCTCCCATTCACGCGCAACGTTGTCGGTACGATTTTTAAGAAATTGAAAAACAACAAGTTGCCGCGTCCGTTCCCAAAAATTTGGAATCAGGTTTTACGCGCTCCATTTTTCGAAAGTTTTAGCAGAAAAGTTCCGATTTGGCTTCGGTCGCGCGTTTGGTGAACTTAAGTAGTTTAAACCTTCGCCGCTAGAGCCGCGACGAGAAGTTGTGTCGCGCGAATTGACTCGAGTGAAGAGAAGTTCCGACAACGATGTGTCAGTTTGGGAAGATAATTGAACAGGAGATCATAAACAGCAAAGAGCTCGCAACTACTTTTAGTTCCCCCAATATCCGACAGATCGCGTGGGCTCGTCCGATTCGGAAATTACCGAGTTCAGATTGTTTAAATCCGACCGCGACACCACTTCTCGTCGCGGCTCTAGCGGGTCACGTTAAAACTACTTTAGTTCACCAAACGTCCCACAGAATGCACCAGTGAGGTCAACTCGAACCTTTTCCGCTAAAACTTTCGTAAAATGGAGCGCGTAAAATCAGTTTCTGAGCTGTTACTGTCAACTCCCCTTCCTCAAGCGGCTGAAGAAAATATTTATTATATATTTTAAATATATAATAAATCCCCGTTTCGACTCCGAGGTGTCACTCCTTCAAAAGAAGAAAAATTCAATATTGCGAGCCCAGTCAGGAAAATAAAAATGAATCTTTTCTCCCAGCCTCCCGCAGTCGTCACGAATTATACCAGGAGGCACCTCGTCCAGGGATATAATGCAACCTCGGACTTCCGTTCAACTCCTCAGGTGGGGTAGTCGATTTTAAATAAATATTTTGAAGAAAAAATTTCGAAGAAGATTTACCACCTCTACGTCGTTGGAGTCGCCGGAGACCTTATTTTATTTTAAATTTTGTAAAGGGTGGCCACTCCGATCTATATTTAATCATTTAATTAATTTTGACAGACAGTAAATTAATTTCTTTTTGGGTGGAAATTTCCGACAAGGACGATTCTTTTTCTTTACTTCCTTCTTTGAGGCCCATCCCTCCTCCACGAGTTGGTCGAGGAATTTCTATATTTTAATTATTGTGCGACCGAACATTTTTGCTTAGGTTTTGTCGTTACAACTCTATCGACTGAAATCGTGTACGTAGATGATATTATCTGCGTATTAAGCCGTGATAACTTCGACGAAATATTAGAGGACCTTAACATGGACAAAGAACAGAATAAAACTCTTAACTACTTGGATTTAAAAATTACGCGGACGGGCAACGAGCTACAGTACAACATTTTTAGAAAACCTGCGTGCTGCAGACGACCAAACACTATCAAACCGCCTACAACACAAACTAAGTGAATTCAGACACATGATACAGGAACTATCCCACTATTCGAACAAAATTACACAAAAGAACGGTTGTACCAAACAAACAAATCAAAACAAAATGACTCCAAACAAGACAATCCCGAAACGCGAAATACACAGAGTTTGACAAGACGCTGCACATTTGCGTACGCACGACCAAAAATACACGGAATAACTAACATCCCGAGACAAAAAAAAAGACTTGGAATCGACATTATTTAGGACGTGCCTTACATTCTTCTCCCTCCACTTCCAGTGGGTTTCCCCATAGGCGCATGACCTCCTTTCTACCTCCCGTCCATGACGCTACGCCATCCTGTTAACCTATCTCTTCCTATATAAAGACCACGACGAACTAAATGACTTGACCTCCTCGTCTCGCAAATCACATTACATACGGACGACACACTTAGAACCAAACTAATTGCAAAGACTGAAAAGACAGACCCGCTCGACCAAAGTGGGGCGTTTAAAGTAACTTGTACAAACACGTACATGGGGCAGACGGGATGAAAAATGCGGACCAGATATTCAGAACACATTAAATCTCGTAGTGGGATCATAAACGAACAAATCAACACAAAATGGGGCACCGTATGTACACGACTCAAAACACCACACAAATGAAAACAACCAACTGACGGGCAGACAGACTGCCCTAGACAAAAAAAGACTCCTAGACAAATCGAAAAATTATTTAGGACGTGCCTTACATTCTTCTCCCTCCACTTCCAGTGGGTTTCCCCATAGGCGCATGACCTCATTCCGCCTTCCCTCCACGATGCTACACCATCCTGTTAGCCTATCTCTTCCTATATAAAGACCACACCGAACTAAATGACTTGACCTCCTGGTCTTGCAATTGCGCATGAGTCCTCCTGCTTCTAGGTTGGCAACTGCGGGGTAAGGATTTTTATTACGTCAAAATCCTACCAACTAATGTGTCTTTTGAAGCTTCCCCCTCCCTGGAAGCTCAAAAAACGAGCGGTGCGTAGCAACACACAACTTTCCGCCACCCCCGTGAGTTCGGACACCAGCTATATGACTACTGCAGAAATTCCGGAATGTCAACTAAGGCCGTTTCACTTCCATTTCTGAAAGTTTTCAACCAATAACTCCGAAAAAGTGATTATTGGCCGAGTGAGTGCGAGCAGCGCAATAAATTCCGGAACTGTGAGCGCTTCCGCTTCCTGCCGCCGTGAAGTGATTGGTAAAATGAAAGAACAGGGACCGCTCCCTCTGGTAAGGCAATGTATCGATATATCACGAACGAGGTCTGGTTATCGATATGCCCGACATCGTAGGCTCTGGCGCCATGTTTGAAATTAGAAATAACGACAGCTGTACGATTATGCCAATTAATTAATGTTCATTACGTAATACCCCGTTATATAATTATTTTAAATGTACAAAGACTATAAAAAGGAGTTAATTCGATGAAATTAAGAACGGGTATATGAAATAAATATGAGATAACTAAAATGCCAGGGACGCATATCGATACATGCAGTCGTAGCGTTTCAAGCGGTCGGTCCCTGTTCTTTCTTTCACCCAAGTGATTTTTTACCAAGTACAAAAGAACTGGGTGAGCGTAGAGGCTAAGGAATGTTGTGTGATGCGGCTGCTTCACTTACAGGAGGAAATCCGAAGGTGTGTGAGGTGCAGTATGATCTACCAACGTTAAATTCTACCAAATTTGCATGAACGGAGTGGAAAGGTAGTTATATTAGTGGCGCAGAGCTACATAAACCGCTGAATGTAAGCGGGGCTGAGGTAAGTTGCGTGATTTTACAGATTTCGCCCGACAGGAAGGTTTTCGTCGATAACACAACTGACGCAGATGAGCACAGATCGTTAGCTAGCGAGGGGAGAGAGCGTGTGATTGCCTCCCATTTACGCACAACGTTGTCCATGCAATTATTAAGAAGATCAAAAACAACAAGTTGCCCCGTCGATTCGCTAAAATTTGACAGTAACAGCTCTGAAACTGATTTTACGTGCTCCATTTTTCGAAACTTATAGCGGAACAGGTTCGATTTGGCTTTAGTAGCGCTTCCTGTGGGACGTTTGGTGAACTAAAGTAGTTTTAACGTTACCCGCTAGAGCCGCGACGAGAAGTGGTGTCGCGGTCGGATTTAAACAATCTTAACTCGGTAATTTCCGAATCGGACGAGCCCACGCGATCTGTCGGATGTAAAGGGAACTAAAAGTAGTCGCGAGCTCTTTGCTGTTTATGATCTCCTGTTCAAATATCTTCCCAAACTGACACATCGTTGTCGGAACTTCTCTTCACTCGAGTCAATTCGCGCGACACAACTTCTCGTCGCGGCTCTAGCGGCGAAGGTTTAAACTACTTTAGTTCACCAAACGCCCCACAGAACGCGCGACCGAAGCCAAATCGGAACTTTTCTGCTAAAACTTTCGTAAAATCTGATTCAAATTTTTTTCAACCGACGGGGCAACTTGTTGTTTTTCAATTTCTTAAAAACCGTATCGACAACGTTGCGCGTGAATGGGAGGCAATCACACGCTCTCTTCCCTCGCTAGCTAACGATCACGTCAGTTATGTTGTACATTATCGTCAAATACCTTCTACCTCCGACATTATTTGTGACCGGATGTAATGAGTCACTCTAAATGTTAGTCGTTTTTACTTTCCAAAGTAGAAAGGCTGAAAAAAAACACATTTTCTTCATTTCTTAACGTTTCAGACCTCTCTGAGTCTGCAAAACGCTATTTGGTCTTTCTTTTGGAGAAATTGACCTTACCAAATCAGGTCAAACGTGACAACTAGGCCGCAGGTCATCACAGGACGCCAAAATAAGAGTATGAGCAAAATCCACCGAAAGTTAACTATAGTTATCACAGTGATCAAAACACCAAATATTTTTCTTCTCAAAAACTGCTCTAATGATTTTGATTAAATTTTTAATATCGATTGCTCCCAATATGGCAATTATACCATAAAATTCTCATTTGTGGGAAAGTGACGAGAGGAGCGCAATAAATTACAACAATTTCCGAGGGGAATCGATTTTAGCGCGGTTTTTTCCTTATAAACTGCAGAAATGTTACTAGAACGTTTAAACAAAATTGGTGTAGTAGTTCGATCTAATACCTAAAGGGTGAGCGTGTAAAAACACTTATAAGATGTATTGGAGTGACTCCAGAAATTCCTGAATTTCAACTACCGCCGTTGCGCTTAATACCAGTTCTAAAAGTGTTTACCCAATAACTCTGCAAAAGTGATTACTATCCTAATTCAAAAAATTCGTGTTTACAGCCTCATTAATCATTTGTGTACCAATTGGTCAGTTATGGTTCTGGAATGAGTATGAGCAGCACAATAAATTCCGGTACTGTAAGCGCTACCGCTTCCTGCTGCTGCGAAGTGTTGTTTGTCCAAGTTCAAATGAATACAAGCGAATTGACGTAGAGCTAAGGAAAGTTGTGCGTTGCGACGCACCAAGATTATTTCTCGTAATAAATGTAGCGTATAAACTCGCATAAAGGGCCGCCAACTGAAACCCGCGGTGTTAAAATAGCGAAAACGGATGAAGGTAAATGTTGTGTGTTACCTGAGTTTTAGTCAGCAGAGGCCTGACGGGTAGTATTTGTCTCTAAACTGAAAACTGGAGGTATGAAACGCAAAAAAGTAATAAAACGAAGAAAAAAGCGTTTAATTCGATTTAAAAATAACAAAATTTCGTTTAATAACAATAAGTTTCCATACGAATTGGCACAGAAACACCTTACGCTTCGAATGGACGGCGGATGACACTCAACTGACTCTGTCGTGCGTTGCATTCATTCCCTCGAAAACACGCCATCATTACTGTACTCCACATACTATAACTATTGACAGTTAAAAGGACACGCAATCGTCGAACGCTATCTGAAATGGCAACAATTAGCCAACGACACTTTGTACTCGTCGGGCGCATTTTTGATGTCCCCTATCGTCTCTGGAAGCGGCCGAGTTTTGGTTTCCGGCAAAAGGAGTATAAATGCGGCCGAAGCCAAACACAACACGCCGCAAATGGTACTGGGGAGATACCAGGCCTTTTTACCCTGCGAAAAGAAGAAGAAAATAATTATCTTATTGAGAGCTACGAATATAAAAAATTTAATCAAAATCGTTAGAGCCATTTTTGAGAAAAAAAATATTTGGTGTTTTGGTCACTATGATAACTATAGTTAAATTTCGGTGGATTTTGCCCATACCCTTACTTTGGCGTCCCATGGCACCCTGCGGGCTAGATATTAAGTTTGAGCGGATTTGGCACGGTCGTTTTCTCTAAAAACCACTCTAAAATCGATTTCGTCGAAAGTTTTGGTAATTTATTGTGCTGCTCTTGTCATTTTCCCACGAATGAGAATTTTATGGTATAGTTGCCATATTGGGAACTATCAATATAAAAAATTTAATCAAAATCGTTAGAGCCGTGTTTGAGAAAAAAAATATTTGGTGTTTTGAACACTACGATAACTATAGTTAACTTTCGGTGGATTTTGTTCATACCCTTATTTTGGCGTCCCATGGCACCCTGCGGGCGAGATATCAAGTTTGCGTGGATTTGGTACGATGGTTCTCTCTAAAAATCGTTCACAGACACACACACAGACCATATTCCATTTTCTACTACAACGTGCTTGTCAAAATGACCCGAAGGCGCTAGAGAGGTGGAGACGAATGGATAGTAGTGGGAGAGGGTAGGGGCTTCAAGTAGCTGTCTTGCTAGTCTTCCTGCAGCTGCCAGACAAAGAGGGGACCTTCCATTGGTTAGTGTCCTTGAATAGTTTCGGTAGAAGAACTAAAAACTTGGTTTGGGTCAACGCCGAAGTTGTAGAGTGTGAAATCTATTTTCAATCAACTTTTTGAAGTGAAACGTCTATTTAGAGTTTTAGGATAGAGTCTTAGGATTCTCGAGTAACGAAAATCCGTTAGCAGCACGTGGTAGGGCAAGACGACGGCGAGAGCAGGTGCAGCAGCGACAGCGAGAGGGAAGGCTAGGGGCGGTGGAGAAAGGGTAACTGCGTAATGCGGGGGAGCAGATGCTCTCGTGTGATATGTCCTCCACCAGAGTCCCAGCAGCGTGTGCTCAACTGTTATTCTTATTTCCGCTCGTGTTTTGAGTCAGAACGGTCAAACAATAGTAAATGACTGGCAAGGTGCGTTAATGTTACATCCGCTCTGTTGGTATTCTCCACAGGTTTTAAACCGACTTCATAGGAAAACGAAACGGTTTTCTCGCTTATCTCTTTCAATTGTCAAAGTTTACAAGCACACGCAGGAGATTTCAATGATCCGGTTGCTCAAAATTCATGTTCTTTTACTATCTGAAACTTGGATGAATAACCACGAAACAGTGGATATTCACAATTTTAATTGCATTGTGCGCGTAAAGCGTCAAAATAGTCGAGCAGGGGGCGTTGCAATATATCGCAATCGTAATGATACTGCCAACGTTTTCACAAGCCACTCGGACATAACGTTACGCAATTTGAACACTGTTGCGATCTCACAGCGATATATGTGCATCTCAATGCCGACTAGAGAATGGACAAGAAATAGTTTTAATAGTAGTTTACTTTCCGCCTCACTATACAGTGACGGACATCATCGATTTGATACATCAGGCACTACTAGCCTATAGGGTAAAGGCACCGATTACTGACACATGCTCATTCTACCTTGAAAAATAAGCGTTTCAGGGCACTTAGAAATTCAAAATTGGCGCCAAATCAGAACCACAGTAATTTGCGACAGATTCCAGCCAAGACCTAGTTAGCATTGATGATAAGGGGTTAAGGCATGAAGTTATCATCAGTCTTCCCTCTGCTGTCCGATAGTTAACGTTTTTACTAAGGAGGTGAGTAACAATTTCATCTACTATTACCATATGACCATGTCGCCTTTTTACCCTGCGAAGAGAAGAAAAAAAAATTTCAATTGTACTCGTAGAGCTCTGGTGAGGATTCAAAGCCCTACCAGACGTTTCATTATTGTTGATGAGTAAAACGGCTTTCGCGAGCAATTATTACCCCCTCAAAGTCAAAAACCACTCGACCGTCAAAATGTCTCTTATTTAATAAAGCGCGGTATTGATTGAGGGAAAAACTCAGAAAAAGGCTGTTGTTCGAAGCGGACTATATTTCGATTGACATACGTCGCTGGTTCAGGTGGAGGGTAAGGAGTGGGGATTTCTCTTCAAAGGGAACCTTCCGAAGGTTTTACACTAAGCATGAGTGCGTGCAAAGACGCAGGAGATCTGTTGAGTTATTTTGAATGCGTTTTCGTCAATTCGGATCAAATATCACAACACCTCCGGTCAATTTCAAACTTTCACGCTACAACCTTCTTCGGGCCAACGGCACGTGTAAAAGGCACACGGAAGAAGAGGCTAGTTGGCTCTACTGGAGGAAGCAGTAGGGGAATTCGCGCCCTGGGATGCAGGAAAGACTCGCTCTAGTAGGTGGGCTCGCTGGGCTGAAGAGTTGCTTTCCCTAGATTCGTGGACGAGTTTATAGAGTCCCCGGGCTACCACAACTCAGATTGACAGATCGGCAATAGAATTTCTCACCCCTCTGTACAGGCAGTGAGGTTCAAACGAGGAAACTCCCTATCATATCTCGGCTCAGTACCGGAGACTTGACAAGAAGCAATTTTCAGCCTTGCTACAACTTCTGAAAAAGTGGACTACAGCAGGAATTACCTGGCCTTCATCACAAAGCTAGTCATAGACCAATGAGATTAGCATGATAGTCAGAGTTCAATAACAACACACCATAACAAATCAATTCTCAATTTAAGAACCTAAAACTATCAACTTACGAGAATATCAACGACGAAAGGAGACGCGATGGTTCCCACTTGGGCCATAGTTAAACTGGTACCGATAGCCGTGTTTCTTATCGACGTCGGAAATAATTCCGAAGTGTGGAGAATAATCACGGCGAACATCGCCGAAGAGCATAATCTTCCGATCAGAGCGACGGTAACGACGGCTGCCCCTGCAAAAAAGGAAGTTTGTAACAATTTATTGGTGAAACGACGAGTACTCGAATGGAAGTTAGTTTATTGTGCGAGGATCTCAGTTGTGTGGTAAGTTAATTATACCAATGCTTGATAGTAATGCAACTGTGCAATAAAGTTATCTTATTCTAATGAAACGAGCGGTGCGCAGCAGCACACAACTTTCCGCCACCAGCTAAACATGCGGGCGCTATAACTTGAGATGTTATTTTTGAATGGAATGAATCTTCAAATTTGACCAGTTGAAGAAAAAATTATCTGAGGCACCTGCGCTGGGGTTTTTCGATCCTAATGATGATAATTTGACAATGAGTGTTCACACGCTCTGGGGGAGGTGTTATTTCAGAAGGGTAGGCCTATTGCTTATGCATCTTGTGTGCAAATAGAAAAGGAGTTGTAAGCGATTTGCTTTGGCGTGGAAAAATTTCGTCGTTGGGTGTTTGGTCATGAAAATGTCATTGTAAAAAAAGATCACAAGCCTTTGTTGGATTTGTAGGTGTGGTGTACCAGTGGCAACACTGCTCTTCTAGGCTCCCCAACCCCTGATTCTTGTGTGCCATGTTCTCCCATTAAGGTCGTATCGTTATTAGTTGTTTGTGTTTTCTTACAAAGGACATCACATTGGCGACGAGGATGGGATTGGCGATAAAGGTGGATTATTGCGCTGGTGAAGTGTCGATCAGATTGTGTTGAAGTATTCGCTAAAAACTTGGTTGCTCACGCGAATTTTTTTTGCTTCTCGCAACCGACGAGGCGACACCATGACTGCTCCACCTGTTGCTTTGTCCTCACCTGTTCAGCACGCGGGATTTGCAGGGAGGCTACATACATTTTCACCATCGAAGAATGAATGGAAAATAGCTAAACCCCGAATGAACAACTTCTTCTTGGCAAACAACATTACCGATGACAACATCAACGAAGCCTTGTTCCTGAATTCTCTCGACGAAGACATTACTCACGAAGAGTTGACGGAGTTCTACGATTCTCATTTCCTACCTCAAGAATCAGTTTTTCCGCGAGATTCAAGTTTGCAAACGCATTAAGGGAACAGGGATAATCACTGAACGACTGGTTAGCTCGGCTTCGTTCTCTCAGTGGACCGTGTCAGTTCAAAGATTTGGACGAACAGTTGCTCGACAGATTAGTTTTGGGACTGTCAAAGATAGACTAGACTTTTCGAGGAGGACAGGTTAACACTGAAGTTGGATAAGGCCATGAAGATGCCATGAAATCACTTGAAAAGGGTATGTACTAAAAATATGAGTTATTCTAATGAATCTTCGAATAAACAAGGGTGTGATACTAAAAAGATTAATAACAGAAATGGCAAGAAAATATGTATACATCGTAGTTGTTGCATGGATCCCTGACAATATGTTACAAAACAACAACAATGTTATCATTAGAGCCAGACTAGAAGTAATATGGCAGTTGTCAAATCATTTGAAATGAATAAAAACATTCTCAATTGTTCTCAATAGTTTTCATTGCAATTTGATTGGTTGATGCTTTGAGCAATTACATAGAAGTGGTTCAACTTGCTAGTTTATGCAGTGCAGAAATTATTCTAACAATCAAGTCGATCTCTGCTAGACATGGGGTGCCATTCACATTCTGCTCAGATGGTGCTATGTACTTTGATTCAGAGATATTTCGTGCTTTTGCCAAGGAGTGGGGATTTTCTCATGTGTTCTCAAGCCCCCACTATCCCAAGTCAAACGGATTGGCAGAGTCAGCAGTTAAAACTGCGAAGAAGCTTTTCCTCAAGGCTTTGGACGCAAAAGAGGACCCATACTTGGCATTGCTCAATCATCACAATACTCCTAGAGGGAAGATTCACTCTCCTGCTGCCAATCTCAAGGGTCGGACATTGAGGACAAATATTCCTTGTCCCACACAGACACTAGCTCCAAAAAATCACGTTTCATCGAGATCTGCCACTGCTGAAAGAACAGAGAGAAAATGAAGACTGCATATGACCGTACAGCTCAGCCACGACCTCCACACGGTCAGCCAGGCAGTCTATTTTTAAAATGTCCGCACTCACATTGGGTCCCTGGGGTAATATCAAATAATGCTGGCCCTAATTCCTATTCGGTGGAAGGGGAGGAAGGTCAATACAGAAGAAACGAAATTCGTATCTCGCCAAGACCTGATAGGGATCATTTCGAGCACAACACTAAATTGGATGTTCCGAACCACTCCAACGTCCTGGGAGAAAGATCCACACCACTCCAAAGGGCAGCCACCAACTAAGAGAGGATCACTAAATCTGGACGTACCAGCCAGATGCCCAGAAAATACCACGACTCTGATTGTGCAAGTTCAACAGGGTTAAATGTGGCCAATCAGGGAGGACTACTCCCTCCAAGAGAACGTATAAAACGGCCTGCCTGCAAGGACAAACAGCATTCATTCTTTCATTCCTTCTTCCGACTTCAAGGAGCCAACATCAGCAGTACCAGAGACTATACTTGAAGACTGCACCAGCGGAGACGTAGAGTCCCTCGCCGTGAGGATCTACTGCTCAACCGAGCCCTTCGACGCCCGAGGAACTTGTCCCACACTTTGCCAACTGGCAGAGACAGGACCAACTAACTTTCGTCGTGGCCAAAGGGTGTGTGGCCTTGAAAATGGGACTCCGACAAAACAGCAACAGCCAACACTTTCCACGGTCTACTGTCGCATTCTCCACGATGGATGGCTGGCTGAGGAAGTCGAAGATTGCTCAAAGACCTCACGAGCTCACAATAGACCAGGGTTGCATATTGTGGGGCCGTAGGCTTGTCATACCTTCGTCTTCTCGTACAGAACTCTCTAAACTGCTCCGTGAGTGTCATTTTGACTCATTGAAAATGAAAGCCTGTCTCGAAATTATTTTTGGTGGCCAAGTCTGAACTCGGACATTGAGAAGATTGCAGTGAACTGTGAGAAAGGTCAGCAGTACGTACCGAATCCACCAAAAACACCCCAGAAATGGTCAATTCCAAGTAAGCCTTGGACTCGTCTGTCGTGTTGCCTAGATTCATGTTTTGTGTTTACTTGATGCAATAAAAGTTCAGTTCTCGTTGTGATTCTGTATCAACTTGTATCATAATTGAGGGTGTTGCACGTAACATAACATGGTGTCAGGTTAAATCAAAGAAACAACAAAGAAACGATTTCTCCTTATTTCTTCACCCCTTTCAGTTTTGATGAGGTAAAACCTCCGTTGGTCTAGTATTTATTTATAGTTAAATAAATAACCGCCCACTCGTGCGAGGCCACATCCACCTGTGATGTCAGTTTCGAATCAGGTGAGTGATGAAGAATTTGAAGATCTGGATGGCGTCGAACCGATCGTAACCAGGCAAAATAAGATGTTATCTAAAAAGACGTCATCACCACTAGGATCTTTATAGTTGTAACAATATTCATGATCGGCATCGCAGTTTGTGCTGTATGCCCCAGCTCCGCCTTCAGCAAGACCTAGGTCAGTAAGATGTTTTACTACTTTCATTTTTCCTCTTCTTTTTCAAACAAACGTCGACAACGTGATTGCTGGCCTTACAGTAAATGCAGAACAAGTCTGTGGCATTGCAATCAGGGGCTTTATGTGAAAATTTTGCACATTTTAGGCACAGAATTGAGCTACACCTCTATCCGGTTGTTTCGACGGGTTGGATTTTTGTAAGACCTTATTCACGGAATTCATTGACGGTCGTAGTATTCGCAGTCGCCAAGGTCAACGTTTTAGTAAGGTCTATGTCATCCTCCTCAAAGAGGCGATCGAGAATCACTCGCGACCTCAGCCCACTAACAAAGATATCTCTTAACATGGTACTCAGCATAGTTTCATCGTACTGGCAGTGAGGTGCCAATCTACGCAATTCTGACATATATTGTGCGATTCCTTCCCCTTCATGTTGCTTACGGTTAATGAAAGCATGCCGACTCGGTATAACGAGAGGTGTGGGGTTAAGGTGCCTTCGTAAAAGCTCCATTGAATCTTTGTACGAATTTTGTTCATACGTCTGAGGGTGAAGGAGAGTTTTCAACAACGAGAAATTTTTTGGGCTCAGCAAAGACACAAAAAAGTGGACTTTTTTCATTTCGGGTACATTCCGAACTAGAAAGTAAGCTTCCAAGCGATCCAAGTAATTTTGGAACGTTTCGACTGTTTCATCGAATTTTTCAAAGTGCACGTTGATATCAATTTGTTGAGGAACAACTTGGCCTGCTTCAGTGACAACAACGGGAGCATCCTTCTTTTCCGCCAATTTTGTGATCCCTTCAACTAACTTCAACAGGGATTCCTCCTGTTTATTCAACGCGGCCAACAGCTTTTCATCCATGATTCACGAATAATGCTATTTTATACTTGCGAAATCCAAGACGAAACGGCGCAAGTGTACGTTGACAAGGCAACAGAAGAATCACACGATGTTCCCGAACTCAACCGGATATATTACCACAAAATCCAACTTAGAACTGACTGTGCCAATTTATTATGTATTTAGGAAATTGTACGAACGTAGATGTATAGGAAAAACATGTATTTATATCGGCACTGATAACAGCTATCACCAAGCAATTCTGCCAACTAAAGAGCGCTCATGACAGATGTCAAGTACGAAGTTTATCTACCGAGGCCAAGTTCCAGATAAGTTCGATTTCAAAGAAGATAATTGGATTAAATGGTCACGAAAATTCGACAGATACAGATCGGCTTTGGGTCTTGAAAATGAACCAGATTCGGTACGGGTTAGTAATATAATCCGGGGCGATGCAGGGGAACACATTACGGAGACATTTGCAAACGCCAAACACTCAACTTACGAAGAAGTTATCGAAGGTTTTGACTGATATTTTTCTCAGAAAACGTTGTTTTTGAAAGAGCTAGGTTTCGAAAACGTTTACAAAAAGAACAGCCTTTGGAGCATTCCCTCACTTCATTGTATCAGCTTGTCAAGCATTGCAATTACAAGACCCTGACTGAAGAAATGATTCGAGATCGAATTGTTATAGCCATCCGTGACTCTAAATTGTAAGAAAAAATTGCAGTTAATTGAAAATTCGGATTTAGCAAAGGCGATAGAAAAAGTGAAACTCTCAGAAACAGTTAAGCGTCAACAAGCAACTGTCAGGGTGTCGAAACCCTGCTTAGAGATGAACGAACTCAGCGAAATTGAAGGTTTTAGGACACAAGTTACTAAAAATACGAGATCAAATGCCACGCTTGAAGGCATTATCATACCATTGATGACGAGCTTCAATAGCATTTTGTTGAAGGGGACAGGAAATATTGGGTTGGCTGATGAACGTCACAGTGCGATGGGAGATTGGACAGCGCTGAAATTATGTCTTTACGACCCTTCAAAGGAAAGGACAGAATGATAAATGGATGCGGCAGCAAGTGCAGCAAGGTTACCTACGTTAACACATAACAAATCGAGGCATGAGTCATTTGGTCATACCTGTGAGCGCGATGATGACGATCAACGCTGCGCCAGCCACGGCGAACAACAGAACTCCAGACGACTTTCTTCCCATCCAGCTCATCAATATTATTGGCAAAACGTAACCCGGCGCTTCAACGATCCCGTTCAGCGCTATGTACCAGTACTTGTTGAAAGAGAAATTGTCGGCGTTTAACGCTGAAATATAAAAAGTAAATCGATGTACGGTCAATGCGAAGTCACGTTAGGTGCGATTTTAATAGTTGATTGTGCTGGTGCAAGTTCAAAAAACCTCGACATCTCGAACAAAGATGAGCAACCCGCAATTCGTGCCCTTTCCTGTTCTTCACCTCCATTCACACCCTTCCTTTATTTTATTTATTTTCAAATGCCCCAGATATTATTTTTTTCAGGGGTTTTCATCTCTTTAATTTGCTGAGTCGCTCACATACGGCCCAGCTCGTTATTTTCCAAACTACGAGAAAAGCTCAGTCTCTGTGCACTGGGAAGGAGCCCCCCGCATCATGCTCAGTTTAGCCGACGTACATTAATTACTCACTGGTTGCACCTTAAGGCGGCCTTATTACGATAAAGTGAGGTGAAATATTTGGACAGACTTGTTTGTGCATCGCCAACAGAAGCAGGTTGCATCGCCGTCCACCTCCCCAAGTCTAAGGGTGCGTTCATGTCGGAGCTGCGATTAGCGATACTAGCTGCGATCCTAGCAGCGCGTAGATAATACCGACTTGCTTTCTAATGGGCCTGTTCACGTCGGAGCTGCGCTGATAATAGCTCTTTGGTCCCGACCATCGATGAGAGCAGCGATAATAGCTCAGTCCTTTTTCTCAGCTAGTATCGAGGGTCCGAACATGGATGTTGACAATTTAATTGCACAAGTTTTTACAAGAACAGCGTTATGGGATAAATGTGATAAAAATCACCACAATAGATTTGTGTTAGACAAGTTGTGGAGTGAAATTGCTCAAGAGATGAACACAAAACGTAAGTATAATTTATTACATTTACATGAGTACATTACAATGGATTTTTACAAAAGTAGACTTTAAACATGTTTCGAACTGTTTTTGCTCTGTTATCTGGCCTACCAGTTGGCCTACAGTTTGAGACAGGTATTGGTGCCAAGTGTTTTA
The DNA here is from genome assembly GCA_020466155.1 of Pachypeltis micranthus. Lineage (NCBI taxonomy): Eukaryota > Metazoa > Arthropoda > Insecta > Hemiptera > Miridae > Pachypeltis > Pachypeltis micranthus. The sequence goes on from CM035778.1 coordinate 23,881,925, forward strand.
CTTTCTGTAGGTTATGTTCAATTCCCTCCCTGTCTATTATAACATTATGCAAATAACACAAGATTTCGTCCGATCTGCAACCTCCACGAGTTCTTCACAATCCAATGACCCGACCACACAATACACTGGCAGCCAGTCAAGTGCTACAAAAAGTTTTTATGAAAATGTTAACTGTAATATAGAACTAACTGAAGATGGAGACACGTTATATAATTTGCAAGTTTTGTAAATACAGTGTTACTATTAAAATTATTGTATACATTATAAATTCAATACACAACTTTCAACAATGTGTTTTTTTGTTTGAAAAAGTATTTTTACAATGTTTAGTTTTTTTCTTTATTTGATGAATTTTTATTTTATTGCAAATTTGTACTTTTGTACATGACAATAATAAAACCGACTTACCTTAATGTTAGCATTAATCGTTCCTCTGTCATTATAGGTCTCAAGTGATAATTATTCCAGTCCTTCTGGAGGCTATTGGAAATTCTCGACAATATGTAGTCGAAAGTTTCTATTTTCATCCTCATGTAGTTGAAAAATTTGATGGGATGCCGTCTAAGTCGTTATACAGATGATGGTACTCCCCAAATACATTCCTCTCCACATTGATAGGATGTGCACTATATTCACGTTTTTTACATCCTAGTACATAGTTTTTTACTGCACTTGATGCTAAAATTAAATCTTCTTCTTCAGAATCACTCATCACAAACTCGTTTTTAACAAAACAAGAACTCACGAATAAACCTATCAGCGCGAGTGTCGCGACTCAGACATGAACAGCCGATAGAAGCAGAGCGCTACTCCCTGCTAGCATCGCTGCTCTCATCGTTGCTAGGATCGTTTATCGCAGCTCCGACATGAACGCACCCTAACTCGCCGCCTCTTCATGTTCGCCTCTGTCGTCGGGTCAGCACTATCCTCCCTCACGCGCGCACTGTCTAACAATTAACAATTTTGGGTCATCAGTATCCCATATCGGTCAGAAATTCTGTGTTCGTTCCTTTGTTTCCCAGAAGAACTATCGTTTGTTTCCTTTATTTTTCTTTTTTTCTAACGCGGACTATTTCATTTATTTTTCAATTTAAAGCCGATTAATTTGGTACCAAGGAGACGCATCTTCATTTCAACAATTTCTATACGTTATACTATATTTTTTCAATTATAATTTTTCATTATTAATTTCATTTTTTTCGGAGTTAGTAATTTATTTGCCACGCTAATTCTACGAACTAGCGAACCAACACTCATACCTATTCCCACGTAATGAGGCCCCGAGTTTCTTTATTGTACTGATCTATTTCAATATTTTATTTTTCACGATCAAATACCTGAAGTCAGCTCTTGCCTGACACTTGAGACTCAATTGTAATCAGTGCTAGTCCTTATGACTGCTAACTTTCGGTGAACTAGTGACTTTGAATGCACTACTTCGTATTTCTCTACCGTTGACGATTCAATACAAACGAAAACGGTCCTACCAGCTCATTGTCGTTCATTTCTAGCGTGTTATCAAAAATCACAAATCACAAGTACTTACCGATGACGAAGTACGCCATGCTGGCAGTGAACCAACCCAAATAGCAAATCATTATTCGATAGACGAGTTCCTTTGAGGAGAAGAGTTGAAACAGTTTGGTGACGGCAGAAAAAACCTTCTTATACCACTGGTGGTTGCACGTTGCGTCGCTCTGAAAATAAAATGTTAATTTGCTACTTTATTAAACAATCTCTGTCAATAACTCCGACAAAAGGAAAGAATCCAATCGCCAACCTGCTCAACAGAAAGGGCAACCTAATATAACGTTTTATTTCTTCGCCCGAGGGCACACGGAACTTAGTCCCTTCGTAACTATGGCCACACATTGGACCAATTGTGACGACGTCCCTTACCTAATACAAGACGCCCTACATACCAGAAGCTTTCGCAGCATTTTGGTGTTCAGTCTGGGGATGTTTGCAGCTCTTGGCTGCAAGAACTACTTGAATAGAATTATTATTCCATTTTGCCGTTATATTACTTTGTACGATCCCTTGAGAAGTTCAGTTACATTATTGTTGTTCAATTGCATTTGTTTTTCTCCCCCCTCGTTATAAAATGAATATTTTTTTGTTCAATATAAGCTGGAGTTCATTTCATTCCATTTTCCTTGTGTGCGTTGTTTGGGCAATTACGCGAGTTCTTGGGGCGCATTGTGCTGGCAACTGAACTCTGGACTTCGCCAATTGGTCAAACATATGAGTCACACCTAATCGCCCAGTTCTTCAATCTCCTACTCTTCAGGCCAGTTTTATCTCTGCTCCCCCTCTCTTCTCCTACTCTCAAAATCCTTCCATCTTCGGCATTGCCTTTGTTCCGCAGTTCCGTTTTATAAGTAACATTGTATAGCGTTTTTTTTCATGCCTTTTTTCTCGTCCAAGACGCCCCCTTTTTTCCTCCACGAGGAAGTACACATTGCGCTCCCTAAAGTGCCACAAAACAATTGTTCTCCCAAGGAGCTACCATCATCATACCGACGGTCCAGGTTAAAATTTCCAGTTTAAGACATTCCATACCGTTCGGCAACTTCTTCTTACTTCTTGTACGGCTTCTATTGAGGGAAGAAATTGGAGTAACCAACGAACTCCACGCTTTCCCCAACATGCGTCACTAAATTATTTACTTTGCGGTCGTGGGTTCATCCCCACCGTGAGTGGTGTAGATTTTGAATCGTACAAGGTCGTCTTTACGTGCAGCCTGGCAGGCTGTCCGAGAATATGTCTATCCGCTCGAGACCTGTCGCCTCTCAGACGCTTAGGCCCGGCGCAAATAGAAACGCAGGTTGGTGAGGTGACGCAGTGTGATTCACGGCGAGTAGTCTGTGAAACACAGAAATCAATGGGGAAGCGCAAATAGGACCGTGAAGTGACGTGAATCTCACTCACATCACTGCGCCCTGCGTCCCGCAGTCGACCTGCCGCAGAATTTCCTTAGTGACTGAAGTGACTTTGTATCAATCTTCGTATCAATAATGCTTACATCTCCGGAAAATGGACGAGAAATTGATTGAAGCTATGCGAGGAAGAAGGATTCTCTATGATACGTCTCATGGCGATTACATGAGGAGTAAGCTCAAAAGTGAGCAGTGGAAGGAGTTTTTCTTCTGTCCCAATCGATGCTGCGTTGCTTCCTGATGTCTCGATCTCGTTTTTTATTAATTCGTGCACTTCACTGAACTGCTCCCGAGTCAGACGGAAGTAGTTGCTGAATTTAGCGTCATTTAATTCTCTCGTTAGGGCGAATTCTCCATGGGACGACCGTTTCCTTATATATAAGCTCGTAGGTGACTTGCTTTTTAAAAGCGCATCAACAAAATTTCGTCATCAGCATCATCTGAGTCACTTTCCGAGCTTGAATCATGGAGCAATCGCAATTTTCGGGCAGCTTCGCATTCATTTCTGAGGATTTGTTTTTAGTGAAGAGCACGAGAATGAAAGCACTACTGAAGTGAGAATGAACACCTGCGTTCTTATTTGCGTTCGACGACTGCGCGCAGTTTTTTCCTGCGCTGCGTCACCTCACCAACCTGCGTTTCTATTTGCGCCAGGCCTTAATGGCAACTTCTTCGAGGCCTCTTCTACTTTGAACTGTTTCACACTTCTTTGGAAGTGAATGGTTACACACCAACTGCTGATTGAAGATGTCTTATAACATTCCTTTTTGTTCCCTCTTAAAATCATAGTTTTGGACAATTAGAGCTTTTATTTGAATATTCGGATTCATCGCCATAAAACGGCATCAACTCCCTTCATTACGAACAAATACGTATCTCATTATATCGATATCATAACACCTCCAAAAATAGTGAGCCTTTGAACTCTCTTCACGCCAATGGCGCGCAAAAGGCACTCGGAACAAGAAGGGGATGGAGTTAGCACCCAGGGAGGTTCTCCCCTCAGACATTGCAATCTCTCTGAGGCAAACCACTGGCGGGACTGGGGTAACCTAAGAACTGCTTATCAACTGATAGCACGGGCTCCAAAAATAGCGATCTTCGCATGTGGCAATTCTAACTTCGAATGTTGCGTGACCGAGATGGTTCCACACATTGAGAGGTCGCCCAACCACCAAAAATGGTTGCCCACCCATCAGTTTGACGGTTGTTTATAAAGGGTGTCTCAAAATTAACGCAAGATTTGAATTTGCCGCCATTTATGCAGTACAGTGTTGCCAACCCTAAAAACAAAATAAATCGACAGTTGACAGTTTAGGGTTAGTAAAAATGGTGTGTTACGCAATAGAACAACGTGTCTTCATTGTTGAGCAATATTTCAAAAATAATGAATGCTTGGCGGCCGCAGTTTGAAAATTTCATACAAAATATGGTCGGAATAGTGTTTCAACTTCGTCAACTAAGAAGCTATTGATTGAAAAATTCCGAGAGACAGGATCCGTGGGAGATGCCAAACACACTGGTCGTCCAAAAACAAGCCGTTCAAATGTCAATAGAGGCAGTGCGTGCGAATGTCGGTGTCAATAGAGGCAGTGCGTGCGAATGTCGGTGACAATCCAGGAACCTCAATTCGGCGTCGTGGACAAGAATTGCAAATTTCAAGAAGCTCTCTACAGCTTATACTCACTAAAGATCTGTTGTGTCTCCATGCTTACAAAATTCAATTAACACAACTACTGAAGCCCAATGACCATGCACAGCGAAGAGAGTTTGTTGAATGAATTATCGAGCAACAACAAATGAATGCTGATTTTTTGAGCAAACTCATCCTAAGCGACGAAGCACATTTTCACCTTGATGGCTTTGTTAATCGCCAAAATTGCCGCTTTTGGGGTTCTGAAAACCCACATGTGATTGTCGAAAAACAAATGCAACCACAACTTGTCACAGTTTGGTGTGCATTTTGGGCTGGAGGCATAATTGGACCATACTTTTTTGAAAATGAGGCAGGTCAAACAGTGACTGTTACTTCTGCTCGATGTCGCGACATGATAACACGGTTCTTTTTGCCGAAATTGGATGATATTGATGTGGCCAATATGTGGTTTCAACAAGACGGTGCCACATGCCATACAGTCCGTGAAACACTTCAATTATTGCATGAGACATTTCCAGGTCGTGTACTCTCTCGTTTCGGTGATCAGAATTGGCCCCCTAGATCGTGTGATTTAACACCATTAGATTTCTTTTTATGGGGTTATCTAAAATCACAGGTCTACGTCAACAAGCCCAAAACTACGCGTGCATTAAACGAGGAGATTCAACGTTGCATCAACGAAATTCAGCCACATTTATGCAGAACGGTCATGGAAAATTTGGACAAACGAGTGCGTATGTGTATGCAAAGCCGTGGAGGCCATTTGCCCGATGTGTTATTCCATAAATAATCCTATCCTATGTACTTTATGAATCAATAAAAAAATTACAATCAAAAGACTAAAAAAACTGTGTTTTCTATTTAATTAAAATCTTGCGTTAATTTTGGGACACCCTTTTAAGTACCAGCGTCACTTAGGACTATTGGCATCTACTGTGACAAGACAGGTGGGTGGGTTGGTTCGTTCATCTAGCGAGATATCGCACAACCTTCAAAATAAGCCTCACTATTGGAAATTCTACTTTATAATTTTGTGTGACACAGTAGAAGAGAGTTGGTTTGGATTCCACCAAATGTCCGATATGATTGGTGACAAAGCACTTCTCACGTTCATGTTGGATGGCGACTGCTGTTGTGTAGATAAAACATCTATTGGATCACACAGAATCAATAGATTCGAACCACAATGTTCAGAAGTCTAAAACGAGATCAATGGAGTGGGAAGATGTGGTGTCCATGTCGATTCCTTCACTATGGATAACACTATGTAATTATGTTCCCTGATTCCTTCCCTATATATTAGTTAGTTCAAAGACACAATAGAAGATCAGTGAAACTATATTTTAGGAAGAAAATCCTTGGAGTTGAGGCTTCACCTCTAAGAAATTCAGGGATTTCATCTTCTCGCAACATAATCACCTTCCCCCTCATTATCCCAACCCAAATCTAGCTGAACGACAAATCTAGAACTTAAAAGCATCGCTTCAATCACAATGCTCCGGCGATCACAGCAAATGGGCTAACAATTAATGTCTAACCCAAATTTAATTAAACTCATCATACAACGCAACGACCAAATTTAGTCCTGTCGAGCTGTTTCTGGGGCGCAATCTTCTAACACCACTACATTTTGTGTGGGATACTCTCGAGGAACGTTTGGCACTACCAGAGACTTGGCAAACAGCGATCACAAACATACACGCCAAACATCAAACATACATGCGGCTGTATAATAAGAAGCACATCGCCACGACGTATACCCCAGGGAATCATGTGTACCTAAAAACTCACATACTCTAGGCAAAAGCAACTACTCACACGCTTGCCCCTCGTTTTTGCGGCCCGTATCTGATAGTCAAAGCCCTCTCACCAGTTACGTATTTACTGCAAGATCTTTCGAACACCTCAGTACACAAGTAGCCCACATCTCAAATTAGTCCGAGACCAACGCACTGCAAGTCATAAGCACGCTGCAACCCACTGGCCGACAGCCTGACATCTGTGAGTGCCACTACTCTCGGTCTGTCTAAAACACTCTCTTCCTTCACTAGCTCAACTGTACAACGAGCACCCTCACAGTGGTTAACGCACATGGCTTCTTCTCACCGTTGGGTACGCTGTCAATCCTGAGGAGGGGGCTGATGTCAGGCTTACACACCCGCTCCTGAAGATGACGACTGATTAGGCGACGAACGCGAACGTGCATCTTGGCAAGGGCAGTACGGCTCCGGGCCTGAGCGAAGAAGTGCGTGAGAACGACAATCAATCTCATCCGCGAGTTTCAACTATAAAAAACTGTTTACCGTCCGTTGGACACAGGGTGCGAAGTGTTTTATCGTTTATTTTTATTGCATTACAATTCGGGAACGCGTATATAATTTTGGATTTTTCGGGAAGAGACGTTTTATTTCATTTTAACAAATTCCAAAAATAAATCAAAGTGAGTACTTTTTTTTCACCCGGGCGTTATAATTCGGGGAATCCTCACAGTTAACATACCTGTTAAGTGAGTCTGTCTCCTCTGTCTGGTGAGATACTGTGGGCAAGCGCTTTCGATGTAAAAACATCGTCGTCTGGCCGTTAAGTCAGTACTGGAGTCAGAGTTGGTCGTGGTCTTTATATACGAAGAGTGTTTCCGCGTAATCTAGGTCCAGGAGGTGCGTGGTAAGGTAAGGAGCCCTTTGCGGCTCTTGGGCGAATTATTAATTCTCGAGCTCCCGTGTGAACCGCTACCCGCTCCGACTCCGAAATTCGACTAAGTGAAGTCCTTCTTTTCTAATAAGTTCATTTTTTTAAATATTGTTTCCTGCATACCATTTTTTATCGCACCCTCTACCGCATGAACCAGCAGCAGGACTCCCGGTCGGGATCATCGTCCTCTTTCCGTTTGGTGAGAGCATTTTCGTAATAATTTGCCACAGACCACTAACGAATTTCAACTCCGATTCCCTCTCCGCCGCTTTCCATGTCCCGTCAGGTTCATTTCCAATTGATTGTTTTCACCCGCAAATCTCAATAGCGCGCTCAGGGTTAACTCCCGCTCAATTGAGACAGGGGTACTTGACGCGCGATCAAAGAGCAAGGTAAAATGGATGGTGGAGCGTCGGGGAAGGGATGGAGGAGGAAGGAGGTCATGAACACACCTTCACCACTAGAGGTGAAGAGAAAGGAGCGTCTTGAATAGGATATCGGTTGTATAGGGTGGTCTGTAAATCCGTCAGTTGGTTGTTTTAGTTTGTGTAGCGTTTTGAGTGGTTCAAGGCTAGACGAGCGCAGCGTTCTAGGACTGCGTGTTAGACAAGGGGTTGTGCAAGTCAGTTGGATTACACGAGATCACAAGAGTTAAGCCTAAACAGGTTGACTCTTCAAAACCTTCAACAATATCAACCTGACTGCCGTGCCTTGTGGCGTGAGATATTACTTGAAGAGGACGAATGTTTTCCTGTTGCTGGAGCAGTTGAGGCTATGTAATGGTGGCACTCTTAGTTGTGAACTGCTGTTCTGGCGTCCTGTACAATACTCACTCCAGATGACAATTGCACACATTGCTGCGTGGAGGAAGAACTCACGTTGATACGACGAACTTATTAGTGTTAACACCGGCAACAAAAGCAGTACATTTCGAATTATGTCCAGCTTTGTGCACCCCAGCCGTCCTTGCTGCTCATTAAAAAACAGAATGAACGATAAATTGTCTATATTTCTGTGGAAATATAGACAATTTTTTGTTTATTCAGTTTTTTAATGAAATGGGTTTCCACAATGTCGTCGCGAATGATTTAGTTCATGTCCTTACTGCCTTGGACTGCTTCGTGGCACACAGAGGACTGTGCTCAGAGATCTACAGCGATTGTGGTACCAACTTTCAGGGTGCAGCCCATCACTTCCACCTAGTACAACGCTTCCTTCGCTCCAGTGACATTGAAATAGCCAACCACCTCGCACATCGCTCCATCAAGTAGACTTTCATAACACTAGACGCTCCCCACCAAGGCAGACTTTGGGAGGCCCGAATAAAATCTGCGAAACACTATCTCATTCACATATTGGGACCTCTCCTACTAACCTTCGAGGAAATGACAACCGTTCTTGCTCGCATTGAGCCAGTCCTAAACAGCAGACCACTCAGTGCAATACCATAATATCCAAATGATAGTATAGAGTATCTCACACCTGGCCATTTACTTACGGGTGCTCCTCTCCTCTCGACGCCTGAAGTCAACATCGATGACTCTATCAATAATCTCCGTGAGAGGTATCGAATTCTCCAGCAAACCGTTCAGTGCTTCTGGAAGAGATGGTCGAAGGATTATTTCCAGACCCTCATTCCACGAGAAAATTGGACTCGTGCCCGAGCTAAACTAGTCACTGGCGACCTTGTCTAGATAAAGACCACGAATACTTCACCTCTCAGTTGGCCTATAGGGAGAGTCAGAGATTTAACCAGGATCAGACAGCGTGGTTTGCAATGTAACTATCCATACAGCCAGCAGTACATACTTTAAGCCCGTGCAAAAGTTGGTAGCATTGCCACTATTGAACAGCCAAACAACTTTCCTCCCTATCGCTACTCCTTTAAAAGATCTCATGACTAATTTTTTTTCTTCTTCCTCCTTTGAATGCGGTATTATCACTTAAATTCCCTTCTTGCAAGCCACTCTATACTTTATCATTACATACAAACAATCATTATTCTGTTTGCTTTCGTGTTTTCTTTGCCAAATACCTATTATGGGGTGGGCGGAAATGTTCGATTACAAATTCCTTACGCCACGCAGAAGATATTATATGTTCACCAATATAACCGCTCAAAACGCGAAATTGGCCATTTAATAATATCTGAAGAGGCTTTTTTATTTTTATTTCGTTTCATTGTAAATTAATTTGATAATTTCTGCCCTATATTCGACCAAGTTGACAGCTGACTGGAATCAATTCACGCTAGAGGGGCCCCTCTCCTTCACATCTTCGCCATCAACGACAATGTTCTCATTCATCCCTTTCAACAATTTATTAGCCCAAGAATTAACAAATAGTAATAGTGCGAAATTAAACTATAGTAAAAGCGTTCGAACAACCGAATGAAAATACCTGAGATTTAGCTTCGTCCTCAGGGACGACAATATCCGCCGGTACTTTACTGCCGTACAGCACTTTGAACGCCTCTTTGTACTTCTTGCGATTTACCAACCACCGAGGGGATTCTGGCATGTACCTGTCCATAATAGAACTGAGTTAGAACGATCGACAGGTTATCAGTAACAAGAAGGCAAAATGCCAATAATGTAGGTTCCTAATCGGGGATTATTAGTGACGAATACCGAATGTTTCTTCTTTTTACGGTGGATGCAGACGATACCCTCACTACGGGCACCAACAGGCCTATTGTAAGGTAGTACAGAGGTTACGACGCGGAGTTTGAAGGTTGTCACGCAGGGCTACCTCCTAACCTAATATTCTTCTTTTCAACAGTATCCACATCATCGACTTCTTCCAGGCATTATCAAATACCCTCCATATTAATGGTGTGCTCGTGTTGTTTGAGGATCTCTACAGCGGCACTTCCGTGGTATGCGCACAGTGAGGACCACAAGAAACTTCGTGTCCACAAGAAAATCGTTGGGATTTTTAATATTTATTAAACCTTTCAAGCTGTTGGCCAATTTCTTGGGAGTTGGTATGTAGCAAGATTTTTGCTCGATGTATTGACGGGAAGAGATATGACTTGAGGGGGTTTGCAACTGTGACTTTCCAGTAAATCCTGACGAGTAAATCGTTTTAGGCAATTTAAATCGTTGCAGTAAAATTTCTGTCCCTCATATTTGTGCCATGAAAATTTGAATTCGCCGCCACACTTAAAAATGGAAGCGGTATCGACTGTTCGAGTTGGCCCACAGCCTACTGAATCTGGACATCGTTTTTGGTATGTCTGATTTTCTCCGGAAAGTTAATCCTCCAGATTAAATTGGGAATATCTTTATAATACCATTTGGATTGTTTACTCATCGAGATAGAGGATTGATGATTGTTAACAGCAGAAAAGAAACAAAACCACGTGAACCTGTTGAATAAGGACTACTTTTTTCGGCCCAACCTTGCCGTACGTCGAAGCCCTCCATTATTTTCGTCTCGACTTGAAGGAATCGTCGCCGGCAGCAATCTTCAACATCCCTATACCGGTATGCAACCCGGTATCTTCAACCTATAACGTACCGGTATGCAGACGCCTTTCAGAAAATTTGCTGTATTTGACTGTCATCGACCTCAAAAATCACAATCCGTTTCCCGATTGATCAGTTTCAGGTACCCACTGCCAGAAAATACAGAAGGAACGTCGGCCGCTCCCGTCTCGGATTCCCTTATTTCCGCTCCCTGATAAGTCTCGAGAAATTATAGCATAAATTTATATTTGCATTAATTCCACGGCCGTCGGAAATTGTAAGTACAATTTCATCAGTACAGGATCTAAGTGATCAAGCCTCGTACAGATACGAAGTAGGTATCGTTCAGACTGGTATACCCATTCAGAAATTATAATTAGGTAAGTGTGCTTATTTATAAGTCCTGTACCGCAACATATTTTTTTCTGTGATGCCCTGAGAAGTTTTCTTTTTGTAATAAACAAGTGTAAGGAGCAACTCAACACCTTGTTCTCTTTCGTATCCTCAAGCCAGGTTATACCGTTATTTTCTATATACATATATAGATATCTTTTCGTTTAAATTTTCGTGGGTTCACCCCCACCTAAATTTAGTTAGTATCACATATGTCGTTAAATTAAAGAGCAATCTCGATGAACTTGCTACACTACCACGGATTCAAGACTCCATGAACACATGTTGATCGATGTCTGTCAGCAGTTCGAGCCGTACATCAGTCATCTTCATCGTAGAATTCCATGCCAATCCCGGTGCAGAGTACATATTACACGGATCAATCTCGTTATATGTTAGACTTGTGGAACGGAAATTTTCGATTATATCAGCTAGCAGCAACACATCCATTTTCAGGTAGAGATCGTTAATAGTCCCTCATTGTCGACATGTTCAATGTGGTCCAGACTCGCTGGGCATGGTTGTAGTGGTTGCATCAAATCGTTGAAAAAGTGTTTGCGTGATGGTAGTTGGGTTTCCTCAAATTAAGACGAGTCCGTCATATAGGAGTAGGGGATAGACACCTTTACGTAGTAACGAATCCGAGTGATCACCTCACACACAGTGCCTCGAAATTTTGAATTGATCGAAGCCATCTGCTACCAAGTTTTTCCACCAACAAGTCCAATGACGTATTGAGAAACTACAGAGAGTCAAAAAAACGTAACGATTCTAGTGTCACGGAGATGTAGCGCTCACCGGTGGTTGCGATGCAAGATAACTTTTCGGAACCCTTGCATCAAGTGGTGACAGTTGTATCCGCGAAGATTGTGGAAAAAGACGGGGATGTGGTTAGGCACTTGGTAGTTTAAATTGCATGCATTGTGCTGCTCCTAGAAACTTACCACTGAGATGATTGCGATTGGCGACACGACCTTCTACCAGCGGTTTCTTACAAAGAAGACACATCGCTGCTTCCTCGAAATCCTTATTATCCTCCATCATACTGATTGGAATATTTGATTCTATCATGGGTAGACCCTTCGCCTCTTTCATAAGGTTATTTAAAAATTCATCCACCACATTGGGGCGACTGTACACCACTGTGGTTTAATCGCTTTTCCCTCGCTATCGATGATACACATAGAACGTGCTATGCCGTACTGCAGGTGTAGGAGCATTGTGGGTTGTTGCTGCTGGCGTGTATAGAAACGGTAAGCGATTCGAAATCACAGTATATGGTAAATGGCACTTTGTGACAGTAGGTATAATTTTTTAAAGTACAACAACTTTTCTTCCTCAGTCGGTAATCTTGTGTACTGTGCGCCGTGAGGAGAGCACAGCGGTTCGTGTTCCACTAGTGAATCTTGTCGACAGAAGCGATGGAGACAATAGTTGCAGTAATATGCCTCACCATTGTGATGAGTCAAATGTGCAAGAAAGCCTGAGAGGTTAGAGATTGAACAACAATGGTATTTCCTTTGTGCATCAGTCAATAGGATAAAGTTAACATGTCTTTCTCTCCCCTTCTCCTTCGCTATTCAGATAAGGTACACCCCTTCATTCGATCACTTCATGACTTGCGATATGGGAACCCCAAACCCATCGGATTCCATTACTGTTGCGTAGGCCCTGCTTTTAAGATTGGACCTTTCATATTTGATAATATTTCCACCAAATGGACGAAAAAGGAATCGGGATAGCAAAAAAGCTTATTATGAAATGCATTGCGTCTGAGAGAGACTAGAACCTTGCTTTATTCGGGTATGGAGCAACACCTCTGACTAGATTGGACTACAGCCCTAGCCAACTGCTAACGGGTCGAATTCCGTACTGGTACGAGAACATCAAATCGAGAATGGAAGAACTGAAGACTCGAACAAGTATATACTGTAATTCGTCTGCTGGGAAAGAAAATATTGAAGAAATGAAAAATGTTGAAGTTGAAAAGAAAATAAACGCTGCTGGTACCACTCGCACAATTCTTTGTAGTGACATCTATCAGCTGCTGCTGCACTACATAGTATGGCAACATCCAGGTACTCAATTCCAGCTGTTGAATATAGCTCCTGTGCAACTGCCTCTTCAGGCGTGACATGAATAATTAGGGCGGAAGCGGTTGTAGATCTCCTTTCCGCCTTTACCGCTATCTGCCGAGAGACGCGAGCACCACGTCTCGTTGCGGGTAAACTGCAACCCGTCATTCTGTTCATTTCATCGTTCGTTGCCGTCTTGTCCACCGAAAAAAAAACGTCACCATTTTCCATACCGTTCGAGGCTTAACCCCCGAAGTTCTGAAGATTGCCGATTGCTCAATCGCCACGTTTTATTTAGTTGATTTTAGAGAAGTTTTTCTTTTATTTCGCTTTATTATTTTCAATTTCCGTCTTTTAGTTTACTTGTACGATCCCCTGAAAAGTTTAGTTTTAGTTTCAATTGCGTATATATATTTTTTTCTTTTCTCTCGTCATAAAGTTTTTTTTGTTTAATATAAGCTGAAGTCCTTTGCATATTTTTTTGTTTCCTTTTGTGCTCCACTTGCAGCGGTTCTTCCTCATTCAGACCATCTCGGTTCTTCCTCATTCAGACCATCTCGCTGAGCCTTGAGCTTCTCCCGAGCCTCAAGGAAGTTCCTCCGTCTGTGCATTCGCCTCACCATTTCTGGTGTCCGGTTGCCGAGCCAAAGTGGTATCGCCTCAGCCAGGTCCTTTGGCGATGCGTACTGGTTGCACAATTCCAGGTCAGCCGGTGCTACCAACATCAATTTTTCTTCACACCATCGTTTCTGCCTACTCCTCCCTTCCTGTGCCTTGAGTGCTGTGTCATTCCTCTTCCTTCCACACCTGGCGTGGAGGTGATTCATAAGTGGCAAGAGGAATTGGCCCGTCCTTGGGCGCTATGGAGGGGCTCTAGGGTGCACCATCCTGTCGATCGTGACATGGCGGGAGTGTGGATGCCAGTTAGTAGTGAAGAGGTCCAGCAGATCCAGCCGTTCAATCATTGACAGATTCCGATGGAGTTAGAGGTGCACAAGGAATGAATGCTGTCCCTTCCTGTGTCGTCGGTGAGACTCTGCACCTCATATTCTTTGTGGTGCATCTGCCTTGAGTGCTGTGTCATTCCTCTTCCTTCCACACCTGGCGTGGAGGTGATACATAAGTGGCAAGAGGAATTGGCCCGTCCTTGGGCGCTATGGAGGGGCTCTAGGGTGCACCATCCTGTCGATCGTGACATGGCGGGAGTGTGGATGCCAGTTAGTAGTGAAGAGGTCCAGCAGATCCAGCCGTTTAATCATTGACAGAGTCCGATGGAGTTAGAGGCGCACAAGGAATGCTGTCCCACAAGCCCTCAGGGTGCTGCTCTTCAACATGGTGCTGTTGAAATAGAAGGCTCCGGCATGGTTAGCGAGTACGCACACAACCCTTATCCTGAAGGTGGGAGGGGCAGCCAGAGACAGTGCTGTCAGTGGTGTTTCGACATCTACACCATGCTTTGGCAGCCAGGATGTTGGGTAAAATCGCCATTGTTAAGGGGCAGCGGGGGTTGCTCCCAGGAGTGGATGGTACCGCTCAAAGCATCGTGCTCTTCAGAGAATTGTTGGGTGCTGCCAACAAGGATCTGAGGGAACTACATTTGGTGGTTGCAGATGTGGAAGAGGGCTTCGCTTCTGTGAGCCATGAGGCTGTGCTTATGGTGGCTCGGGAGCAAGGATGGGCCCAGCCTTTGCACCTACCTCGAGCAACTATACAGAGGGACAGAGACAGTACTTGATGGCAGAGTCGTAAAGCTCTTGCGTGGGACGGCTACCAGTGACCCGCTATCAATTTTGAATGCTGTAATAGACCATATCCATATGGGAGTATCTATATATAGGCGTAGGGTTTGTTCATTGTGGGCGGCGGTGGTCAAGGCTAGTATATAATGACAGCGTAGTGTTGTCGTCATCTGTGGCTGGGGTAAAGTTGGGGGTAAGCAATTAGGGGAAAGACTTGCAGAGTGTGGGATGGCACTGAACAAAAAAGAGAAGTGTTTACATTCCACAATGCGCAGCCTCTCCGGACTATGGGTGGTACTACTGTGCCTGCAGTGGCTAGTGACGTGCGATGGACCTACCTAGGAGTAGAATTTTCCCCCCAGTGGTGTCGTACCAGGAAATGGGCACGAAATTGTTACAACTGCAAATACAGAGATCACTCAACTCCGACTTATCCCCGAATGCAGCGATCGAGATACAACAGTTGTTAGAAACACTGTGCAAGAAACGAAGAGAACAGAGAAAACTCATCCTAGCATCTCACTACGCAGATGGGAGCCCAGCCTTTGCACCTACCTCAAGCAACTACACACAGGGACAGAGACAGTACTTGATGGTAAGGTCGCGAAGCCCTTGCGTGGGATGGCAAGTGGTGACCCGCTATCACCTATAATTTTGAATGCTGCAATGGATCATGTCCTCATGGGCAACGGTGGTCAAGGCTAGTATATAATTACTATGTAGTGTTGTTGTCGTCGTCATCCGTGGCTGGGGTTAAGTTGCGGTTAAGCAATTGGGGGAAAGACTTGCAGAGTGTGGGATGGCACTGAACGTAGAGAATGCGCAGCCTCTCGGGACTATGAGTGGTACTGTGCCTGCGGTGGCTCCTGACGTGCGATGGACCTACCTAGGAGTGGAATATTCCCCCAGCGGTGTCGTACCAGGGAATGGGCGATAGTATAGTTACAACTGTGAATACCCTGTTCTCTTCTACTTTGGTTGGCCCAATGCAGAAAAAGGCAGCACCATTCATCCGGCTGGGTCAGTATAATTTATTATTAATTACCTCAAGCCACAACAGTTATGTCTTTGACTTATTTTAGAAGTGCATGCCGTGTTAGCGCCATTTGTTTATAGTTCTGGTTATTAATCTTTTATTCAGGTGATTCCCTGGGTCATAAGCATCCCACCTCACTGTCAGTTTTCACAAAATCATCAATCGCCGACTTCCCCAACCGGTCAGACGTCTAATCTTCTTCATCCTATAACATCGAAATCATCAGCTGAACGAATGAGAGAGTGGCGGTTGCGAAAAAAAGGCGGACACTGCGAACCCAAACAACCAAAAACTGCAGCAGAACGGAAAAAAGAATGGAGGTTGCGTAAAACACTTGAAAAGTCCCCTCCAAGCGAAAATAACGAATTACCTGAACCTAAACGACCAAAAACTGCTGCTGAACGTAAGAAATACCTTCATTTTTGTTATTTATAAATCATTATTCTCAGAGAAATACACTTGCTTGAATCCTTTCGGAGATTCAGTGACTTTGAAAAACAAGTTTTCCTTCGAGTTTAAATCATTCATCGCAGTTTCGTTCATTTTTGCATATCGAACAGGCAAGAAACAGTTGTACTCATCGCTCATGACCGACCATCATTCGTTTACCATATTTGGCAGTAATTCTCTTTAGTGTATCCATTCTATACCAAAAATGGAACGCGGATATGGAACGAAATAAGTGACGATAACATATGATTAGCATGGATACACATGGATACGGTGTTGCTACCTACAGGTAGGAATCAATGGCCGGTCTCCTTTAGTTATTACTAGGCAGGAACCATCACCGTTGTTGCTAAGGCGAGCATTTTGTATTGCAATAATGTGTGAAGAATTTCCCATTGTGAATATCAAGAAATAATGTCATCCACCGGAAGGTCAAAACGTCAGCGTCAGTCCCAGGGTCAGGCAAAGGAACAAGAACATTTATTAGAGTTGAACACGCCATTCTCATCTACTTCAAAAGAGGAAATACTGGCCAATCCATCGCCACGGACAGCCAAGCAGCAGTTTGGGTCAGAAGGAGATGCCTTAGACCAATCCACCTGGGCCAAAAAGAAAGTGAGTAATGACCATTGAATGAAGTGATTGTCGACAACCACTTGACGGGTGTAAAAACTGGGAATACAGTACGTTCTGTACCTTCTTCGTACCTAACAATAACTTCTGCTCCACAGCTCGTCAATACTTCTTTGTTAGTGAACCTGAGGGATAACCTGCAGAAACAGCGTGTAGAAGCGGAGCGCGCTGTGAGGTGGCGAGACCAGCATATTGCCTCCCTCTCCAAAGAAAAGGAATCAAGGGCTCAGAGCCTGAAGGTGCAGCGCTCAGCGGAGACTTTATTAAATTCATTGAAGGAGCATTTACCTTAATAATTTTATGTTTCATTTTTCAATAAAATAAACCGTCGTTTTTCTATTGATTTGCGCACGTTTGTATTGATTGTCACACAAGAATGCGGATTATCGTGGTGGATCGTGCATTGATTCCATATTCGCCCGCCATTTCAATAACATCGTTAGTGTACGTTACTTAAACGCTAATACACGTTTGATAATCACCGTTGAACGTTCAGCAGTTCAGCGTCCAATCGAGGCTAAAGCGTCTTCTACGTTTCTATACTTGTAGCAGCAGGCTCTAAATAAAAACAAAAGGGGGGGTCCAGGGGGCCCAGCCCCTTGGCGAGGCCCGTAGGGCCGAGTTTTTTCTCATTTTTTATTCATTATATGACTTTGTTAGCACTCAATTCGCTTTTAATTAGAAAAAACTCCTGATTACTTATCAAAAAACTGATTTTTGACAGAAAATCCGAGTTAAACTAGTTAAAGCTGTATATGGTTTGAGGTCGACCCCCAGCTTCGAATGATAGTTCAAATGCTGAATTAATTAAACTAAACTTTCAACGCAGTAAACTAGATATATTTTGTTATGGGTCAAATGAACTATTCAAGATCAAAAGTAACCAGGTTCAAGATTTAAAATCGAAGACCTATCAAACGAAAAACGATTTAAATTATTAGAATTAGAAATCACTCGATATGACAATGCTCTCCACATTAGTCAATAAAATAACTAGTAAATAAAATCATAAATCACTTCAATACGAAGGATTGTAAACCGTCTGCCATACCATCACAGCCTAAGTTGTACCTCTGGCTCCATACAGAGCCTTATAGGAAGTATGATGGACTTAATGATGGGTTCATGACACAACTCGAGTTTTAGCATTTCATACTTTAGCCAGCTCCAGAATGCGTACAGTAGGAGGAACACTAGACCGATCTCAGGAATGTAATTCCTTACTTAAACCAACCATCGATCTTTTGCTAAGGTTTTCAGAAATACAAATGCGAACCTAGAATATGTGCATATGAAGATTCGGATTTCGCCAATGAGTATGGCAGGAAGAATGTGGCGGGGAAGTCCAGTTAAGCCAACGAATTCGGTCATACCGTCACGTGGCATTCCAAGAAACAAACAACCACAGCCCTCAGCTCGGCAGAAAGCAAATGTGCTCTTGCAGATTGCGTTTGGGCAAATTTCGGAATGACGTGAATTTGAGGGTAACCAATCCTGTGTTAAGATTGCTAGCAATAATGCAACTGAACGTTTGAAAAACATGGACGTCAGATATCATGTAACGGAACGCAATATCATTTTGGAATAAATACCTACATGCAATCAGATGCCTCACGAAGGCTTTGCCTTCTGCTAAGCTCGTTGAATTTTCGTCAACAACTGGGAGGTCGCAAAACATTATAAAATTTTTCCGAACGTCTTGACACGAGCTAGACCTTGTTCCATTCCATTGTCACCGCAGGTTCCTATCGTGCCCATAACACACACCTATAAGTGGTTTTCAGGTGTAGGTCACGGTAAACTGTTATGTATTATTTCATATACATTATTAATTATGCAATGTTGGCCAACCTGCTACACAAAGTTAAACGTAGAGGTTGGACGAATAAAGCAATGTTCTAATCTGGTAATGGCTACCAAGTACTCGATTTTATTATCCAGTTTTATCCTTTTTCATTATTTAAATCAATTTATTTCAGTGGCGACGAGGTAAAATGTTTTATTCTCTTTTATTTTATCAACGGAAGGCCCGTAATTCTCGTTTTTTATTTTGGTGAGAATGGAAAAACCGCCGACCGCGCCGAGTTTCCCACGGCAGACTTCCTCAAATACTTGGCGAGAGGACCAGCACTAGGTGAGCTACCTACATTTGACATCGAAGACAAATGGTCAACGTTTATTGAACGTTCGGATCAATATTTTTCGGGCAACTATGTTCAGGGAGAACGATGCGTATGTTTACTGCTAACAGCTATCAGCCCCGCAGTCTACGAGGTTTTACGCGAGCTTTACCCTGACTTGCCCAAGGCTAAACAGTTCGATCGGCTTACGGAATTATTATCAAATCAGTACTCTCCTAAAGTGTCTGTATGGAGAAACCGAATAGTTTTTGATAATCTACGACAAGAACAGGGCGAAGCTGTGAACAATTGGTTCCTAACAATTCAATGGAGTGCGAATTCGGACCGCTACTTGATGATTTCGTGAAGCAAAAATTTGTAACTGGTCTCCGGAAGGGTCCCATATTGGATAGAATCTGAGAAAGAAGACGCCGTTAGAACTCTAAGGGAAATAGTCCTCATTGCCATAGTTCAAAGAATCATCCACTGATCCTTTTTCATTATTTAAGGAGTGTGTAGCTCGTTAGCATGCTTCAGTTATTGGAGGTGCACAAGGTGGCTCCTGATTACATCGTCAGGTCCACGACAAAATTTACAGTGGCTTGGCTTGACGTGGCGGCAATCGGTGGATTAGATGAGCCAAAAGGAGGTAGGTGTTCTCGTTTCTTCAATGTCAGAATAGCGACCAACTTGTAGACATACATAGTTGACTGATACTGGTTACGCCCATTCAGCCTAAAATTGGTGATTTGAGTTCCTAACATGAGGAGTTATGCGACCTTTATTCAAACCTTTTAATGACATCGACACTTACCTCAAGATTTCATCTCTCAACTTCCAATTTCGTTACCTACCAGCAGTGTATTAGGAGGAAGAAACCAGGGATGGACATGTACCACTGCAAAACTCTCCAGTTCGTACTGTAATACGCTAAAACTGGTAGAATGGTCACTCCGACGGCGTAGGATATGTTGTACAAACATCCTAGCCACGTGCGGTGATTCGAAAGGGTCATTTCGGACACTGAAAATAAACACGAAAAAAAAAGGTCAATTGACGATCACTGTTATATATGTGCGAAACCGCAGGCACAATTTTAGGAAGCTTAAGCTTGTTGTTTGGTTTAGAACTGTACCAGAGCAGGAGAACACTAGAAAATTGAGTGGGAGGGGCTGTATGGGAATCCTAATATTGTAGAGAACTGGATGTTTGCTAGGAGCATCCCTATAGATGTCACCAATGCTCTAGCTCTTGTCAAGTCAAGAAGGGCTGCCAATAATCTGGCAGTAGCACGCTGGCGAGTGGCATCAGCCCTGTCTATACCCTCAAGTTTCTCTACATTAGGGGACTTAGCCCTTCCTTTTCCCTCAGGACCCGGCAGGATCAGATTGACAGAGCAAAGAGATTGAGTCCTAGAGACAACTAAACGCCTAGAGAACCTAAGCAACACTCTCTCTGAAACAATGGAACTGCTTTGCAGGGCAATCAACACATTTGCAGCAGTGTCCAAAAGTACATCAACTGATCATGCCCAAGGCCTGAAAGCAACTATGGCGGGTCACTTAGGGGAGTTAGAGAATTCCGATAAAACATCTAGCTCACGCGCAGCTCTAATTGGTCCATCTCCCTATCCTGGGCCAGGTCTACCGACCACTCCATCTCCAGGACCATCTGGCTCATTTGAAGCCCCAACCCCCAAGCCCTGCTGACCTCCCCTCCTCCTATAGGAACAAAACTCCAATAGGCCACTCCACCTTGACCACAGAGAGAATATAAATTGGCGTAAGGAAAAATAATATAATTTTAGATAGGGAAGGGGAGAAAATGAGATTGAGAAGCAAAAACGGCGAGCTAATAAAAAAGGAGGGAGAGCGGGAAGCGGCTACCGACGAAAGGCCCGACCCTGGGCAAGAAAAATCATGAACGTGTTTTGCAAGCGCGTACACAACTATTATATGAATTGCCTTGAAAGGAAAATTCTATCAAAAATGGGGGACACCAAATTTAGTGTGAATGAGGTAGAACAGAACCTCCACAGCTCATGCCATAATTCTGTCTTAATGCTGACTGCCAGAGTTCACAACGCTCCTATCACACAGAGACAGGGGAGCTGACAACCGTGTGTCCAAACCCAAATCCCACAAATGTTACAAAATTTACCGGAAGGATTTGCAACACGATTACTCATGAAACTCTGACGAGTTGGATGCTGGCATATTTTTTTATAGATATTTTTGCAGAATCGCGACATCGAAATATTGCGCTTAGACGGTCCAATATGACGTTGGGGGGAAACAATAATGATGACTTTAAAAAAATTGAACTTGAAAATGGTCTTGACGCCTGTCATACACAATTATTATCTTCATTCAAGTTTCGTTTTTTAGCTACTCAACATCCAGTATCCCAAATTAAGTTTGAGTGACATTTTTACCTTCGCAATTACGTAAGGCGTAAAGTTGGCAAAAGTACGAAAAAGAAAAAAACTAGCACGACGATAGTCAATCTTGAGCAGTAAGCTTCAAAATTCAAGAAATTATGTTGTAAGCCCCTTCTCCTACTGCATGAGGCCACTGATTGATTCGAGTTCCTTATTGTCACATTGGAGATGACTATATTCCGCCAGTCAAAACATTCCTGTAAGAGAAATTCGACGAACTGTGTAGCCCCAAAAGAGTGCTCGCCTCAGGCTGGCCTTTATCTTAGATAAGGAGCTAGAAATCACCTGTTAGTTCTAATTCATGATTCGCAACTGTGAGATGGAGGGTGAATGCGTACAAAAGCAGGGAAACCCAATTCTGACATTTTCCTAGCACTGAAATCATTGGGTATTGAACGATTGTGCGGTCGGTCGACCATCAATCGATTCCACATCGGCCACAATCTGGTCGTCCTCTCTCCGTAAGCACGAGAAACCACACTCCAAAACAGAATTCGGAGAAAATCATAGCTCCCTTATTATCCATATCCAGGCTCTTTTACAGTGACCTCAATATGAGTGCCTATCGAGGAATGACTGAGCAAAGGCTCACAGAACCGAATGAGCCAACAGCACTTACTTCTGAGCAGGTACACTGACTGTTGAGAACGTCAGTAGTAGTTAGATTATCCGCCTGTTACGCGCTGTAGTCTAGTTTTGTTGAAGTTGGTGGCGCTGCCTGGTTTTTTTGTGATTAACGAGCAGGGAGGTTTTCTTGGGCATTCTGTTGAGGCACGCGTAAAATTTGAATGTATTTGTCTAGTCAACTTCGGTTTTGGCCTTTTATATCTAAATTCATTTTAATGTGTTCTTTCGTTTACGTCTTATAGTAAAGTTCTTTGTATTATCGGTCGAGTTCGTGGTTGTTGTTTATGTGCTAGAGCTTCATATCCCTTTTCCGTCGTTAGTTTTCGACAATTTTGGCATCCCTTGTGGGGATTGAAGAAGAAATAACAATCACTCCAAATAGAATTCGCGCCGAAGAACGACGTTCATCGATTGGCTACGCACGACGTTGATAAGTTACCGATTTTGACATTTTATGTGGTAGACAATTATTTAGCATGTCGAAACAGATTAAGAAACGCGTAGTGTGTAGGACGGCGTTTACCCGGCTCTACAACACATTAATACCCCTGTTAGAAAGTCAACCTGTTGACATCACAGTTGTTTCAGCGAAAGTTCGAGTATTACAAAATAAATACGAAGAGCTGACTTCCTTGAATGAGTTAATTAATGAGGAACTGTGTGAGACGACCGCGGATGAAGATTTTGAGAATGTTATGCTGGCTGAGACAGATACCTGCATGCAGTATGAAGAAAATTATCATTCTATTAAACTAAGATTAGAAGAATTATTGAAACCCCCAGCTTCAGTTGTTTCTGTTGCATCTGATGGCATGGAAAATATGGTGAAAATGAGACTACCAAAGATTGAACTTAGACATTTTGATGGAGAAATTTCTCAATGGATAGGTTTTTGGTCTCAGTTCAAAAGTGTTCATTACGATGGTTCATTCTCTACAGAGGAGAAGTTTCAGTATCTGATACAATCAACGAAACCGGGTAGTAAGGCTAGAGCTCTTGTAGACAGTTTCCCTCCATCCGCCGAAAATTATGAAAAGGCTATTAAACAACTCAAGTCTCGGTTCGGTCGTGATGAATTGCTCATCGAACACTATGTTAGAGAACTGTTGAGCCTAGTGCTATTACATGCTACAAGCAAGAGTTCATTGAGCTTGACCCAGTTGTCGGATCGACTAGAAACCCAACTCCTAGCTTTGGAAAGTCTTGGTGTAACGTCAGAGAAATACGCCTGTATGCTATATCCCTTAGTTGAATCCGCATTACCTGAAGATGTATTACGTGACTGGGAACGCTATCGGAAAGCTGGGCCATCCATTGAAAGCGAGACCATGGCAAATGCTGATGGGTTGATGGATAAACTGCGTGCTTTCCTGAGAAGTGAGGTAGAGAGCGAGGAACGGGTTTATGCTTCTAGAAGTACGTTTAAAGCCACCAAAGATCCCCGTAATTCAAATCCTCACTTTAAAAAGCCTACTGGGAACCATAAAGTGGCAACTGCTGCTGATCTCGTGAGCTTTGAGTCTGCAGGTCAATTGTCACCTAAATGTATATTTTGTAGTGGCCTTGACCATTCCACTGAAATTTGTTTCATGGCCCGGAGATGTCTGCTGATGATAAGTATAAGCAGTTAAGATCTAAAAAGCATGTTTCAGGTGTCTAGCTGCTTATCATGGAAAGCGCCGTTGCAATAGAGAAGTGCGTTGTTTGGTTTGCTCTAAGGGACATTGTACCTCCATGTGTCGTGATACCGAGAAAGTGAATAAACCCGGAGAGACTAGTCCATCACACGACCCTACAAAGGAAATAGAGCATAGTTATAGTAATATTAATTGTGCTCCCATTTTGATGCAGACTCTTCAAGTACAGGTGAAAGGAGAAAATGGTGACGGCTCGAATGATGATTGATACTGGCTCTCAGCATAGTTATGTAACACGCAGGCTTGCAAACCTGATGAAATTTGTATCCATTCGAAGTGAGAATTTAGTTCATGCCCTATTTGGTGGAACAACTACAAATGTGGTCTCTCACCCATGCTATAAAATTCGATTGAAGAGCTTGACTAATGAATTCTCGTGTAATTTTGATGTTTTGGAGTCCGAAAACATCTGTCATGCTGTACCAGCCATTCCCAAAGGTCCTTGGTTATCTGAATTGAAAGATTTGAATATCTCTGTGACTGATACTGATCAAGGACCCATTGATATACTTGTTGGCTCTGACGTAGCTGGTCGATTATTCACAGGTCAGAAGCATGTGCTGAAATGTGGGCTTGTGGCATTAGAAACAAGCCTTGGGTGGACTATTATGGGTCGCTTACAAAAAGAGCCCTCAGACTACATGCTAAATGTGACAACAATGTGTGCTTTAGACCTTTCCCCTTCGGAAATTTGGCGCCTTGATATAATTGGAATAAGGGAACCAGCAGACGTGAGCACTCAAGAGGAGGCGCAGACTGCCGCACGAGAGCATTTTTTAAAAACTGTAAAGGTCTTACGTGATGGGCGATATGAGGTATGCCTCCCCTGGCTCAATGGTCATAAATCATTGCCTTGTGGTTATAGGATGGCCATGAGTAGGTTGGAAACAACGGCAAGAAAACTTAACTCCTCGGGATTATTCGGAGATTATGAGGCTGTTTTTAATGACTGGCTGAATGAAGGAATAATTAGCGAAATTCCAGCTATGGAGTGGAATAAGGGCCATTACCTACCTCACCGAGCAGTTTTAAAGGAGGGAAGCACAACAAGGATACGGCCTGTTTTCGATGCTTCAGCTCATGAGGCTGGGCAGCCAACTCTCAACCAGTGTCTCGAGAAGGGCGAAAATCTCATTGAACTCATCCCATCTGTACTTCTTCGATTTCGATTGGAACCCATAGGAATAATTTCAGACATCCGTAAAGCATTCCTACAAATTTCTGTGGCTGAATCAGACCGTGACTTCTTGAGATTTTTGTGGCGTGACAGGTCTGGAGAGCTCAAAATTTTTCGACACAACAGAGTTGTTTTTGGTGTCACGAGCAGCCCATTTCTGCTTGCGGCAGTAATTGACCACCACTTGACCAGGTGTCAACAAAGAGTTGAAGTTGAGACTGCTCCAGATGATTTAGATGTAATTGCCAAACTTCGCCGCAGTCTTTATGTTGATAACTGTGTCACCTCAGTCAATAGCCCTGCAGAGATGGAACAATTTATTAAGAAGGCCAAACAAATATTCCAGAAGGCCTGCTTCGATCTCAGAGGGTGGGAGTGGTCGGACCCAACATTATCTAGTAGCACACACACCCAGTCCTCGGTGTTCTCTGGGATCGAAAATTGGATGTTTTAAGACTCAACCCTCCAAAACATGAGAATTTTTATGGAAATGAGGTCACCAGGAGAACCGTCCTATCAGCGTCACAGAAAATATTTGATCCAATTGGTATTTTTTCGCCCACTACTGTAATACCAAGATTAATAATCCAAGAAAGTTGGCTTGATGGTGGTACATGGGATAGCCCATTGAAAGAAGAACGTAAGAGGGCATTTCTTCGGTGGATAGCAGAGGTACCTGCCTTAAATGATGTAGAAATTCCTCGCTGGGTTAGGACATCACAGAGTCCCAATAACATTACCTTACATACTTTCTGTGATGCAAGTCAGAAGGCTTTTGCTGCTGTTTCCTTTTTACGAGTGGAAGTGGAGGAAAATGTATTTGTTAGATTGACAGCAGCTAAGTCACGAGTATCACCTGTCAAAAGAGTGACGATCCCACGATTGGAGTTACTGGCAGCTACCATTGGTGCTAGATTGGCATCGAGCATTTTGAAAGAAATTGGCCCAATGGATTGCTATTTTTGGAGTGATTCCACCACAACATTGAGCTGGATTCGTCGTGAAGAGCCTTGGGGAGTATTTGTCTTCAACCGGGTGAAAGAAATACGCAAGCTCACTCGTCAAGAGGATTGGTACCATGTTGCTGGTATCCAAAATCCAGCTGATCTTGCTAGTAGAGGATGCAACCCTGTGGCACTATGCAAATCTAAATGGTGGGAGGGACCAGAATGGCTCCTGAGTCCTCCCTCAGAGTGGTCTTTGTCTGAAAATACTCCTGATGAGAATGAAATTCAACAAGAAAGGAGGAAAATGGCCACAACTATGATAGACTGCCCTTCAAGATTGAACACTACCCTATTCAACAAGTTTTCTAGCTATTCCAGAATTATAAATATTGCATGCTGGATGATACGATTTTTGTTAAATAAGTACACTGAACAAAAATTAACTGAAAACACACTTAGTGTATCTGAGATTGATCGAGCTGAGAGATTAATTCTGCGTATGGTACAGGATGAGTCCTTTGAAGGTGTTAGTGACAAGGCTTTGAAGAAGCTGAAACCTCAGGTTGACCAGCATGGACTCATACGCCTTAGGACTAGAATTTGGGCAAGGAAGGACAGTGAAGATTTCCGTTCTCCGATTATTCTACCTTCTAATCATGAAGTAGTGGCCAAATTGATACTGGAAGCCCACAAGAGGAATGGTCATGTAGTGGGTCAGAATTTGCTCAACCTTTTACGAGAACGATTCTGGGTCCTTAGAGGCAGGCAAATTGTCAAGAAAGTGACTGCTGATTGTACTCAACTCCCTAGAAGTTGAGAGTCCACCCTTACCCGAAAATAGAGTGCGGGATGCTAATGTGTTTGAGGTAATAGGTACTGACTTAGCTGGACCTCTATACCTTTCCAATGGTGAAAAGGTTTGGATTTGTATCTTCACATGTGCAGTGTACAGAGCTGTTCATTTTGAGGTGGTTTCTTCTCAGTCTACTGAATCTTTTAAATTGGCTTGTCGGCGCTTTGTTGCTCTACGAGGAAGACCAAGCGTTGTTTATTCGGATAATGGTCGCAACTTTCACGGTGCCAATAGTGCTCTACAAGGTGTTGACTGGGATCAAGTTGTAGCTGAAGGAGCCATAGACCGTATTGATTGGCGGTTCAACCCACCCAGAGCTGCATGGTGGGGTGGTTTTTGGGAGCGTTTGGTGGGTGTTCTTAAGGTTTCCCTGAGGAAAATCCTGGGACGTGCCTCTCTTCCCTATGAGGAGTTAATGACATTGGTCTATGAGTGTGCTACATATGTGAATAGGAGACCAATCACCTATGTATCAGAAGATCCCAATGATCCAATCCCTATTACACCTCAGATGTTCCTTCAAGAAATCTCTACAAATGGAGTTCCTGATCTTGATGCAGTGGATGCGAGTTCTATGAAGAGGAAACTACGGAGAAGACTTCAATTGAAAAATGAACTTCATAGTCGTTTTAGGAGTGAATATTTGGGTCAGTTACATCTCATGGTGGGAGGCTTCAAGAACAAGAGAAGCCCAATGGTTGGAGAAATAGTTCTCATCGGCTCCGATGTAGAAAAGCGCTTGGAGTGGCCACTTGCTGTTATCACAGAATGCATCCCAGGCCCTGATGGAAAGTGTCGTACTGTAAAACTGAGAACAGCTAACGGTCAGCTGACACGTGCAGTACAGCATGTCTTTCCATTGGAAATATTTCCTGACAGTTCTGATGACCTAAACGAACAACAAACTCCAGTTTTGAACTCTGAAAACTATAATTCTCCTAGGAACTCTGCAGATGAACCTAATGTTTTTCCTAATGATGTGGAACGGAAGACTGAAAAAGGAAGAGATTGGTGCAAAAGTTAGTAGTGAAAGATTGTGCAACACGTTGTGGGCGGAAGGTGAAATTGCCTGTTAGATATGTCATTTAAATTGTATTTCTTTTGTATGTTTCAGAGTATATTCAAATGTTTTGATCTCAAAATGTCATATTTTACAGAATTTTTTCATTGAATATTTTTCTTATTAAGTCACTATCTCATGTAGAGTTTGTTTCTAATTGTGATCCTGCCCAAATCTAGCAATGTAACTTCTATGTTTGATGTAAAAGGTACTTGAGTCGTTATACTCCTCAGGTGGGAGTATGTTGAGAACGTCAGTAGTAGTTAGATTATCCGCCTGTTACGCGCTGTAGTCTAGTTTTGTTGAAGTTGGTGGCGCTGCCTGGTTTTTTTGTGATTAACGAGCAGGGAGGTTTTCTTGGGCATTCTGTTGAGGCACGCGTAAAATTTGAATGTATTTGTCTAGTCAACTTCGGTTTTGGCCTTTTATATCTAAATTCATTTTAATGTGTTCTTTCGTTTACGTCTTATAGTAAAGTTCTTTGTATTATCGGTCGAGTTCGTGGTTGTTGTTTATGTGCTAGAGCTTCATATCCCTTTTCCGTCGTTAGTTTTCGACACTGACGATGGTCATCGCAACATTTTGTTTACGGATCAACATATTTTTAGGATTAAATAAAAATCCACCATCCAGCCTTAAGTGGCGGGGGGTTGGCTTTGATGGCCCTACCGAGTACCATTTTTGGCGAACAAAGAGGTATATAACGTGTTGGAGTAACAATCCTACAAACATTATTGAACGGTTAGCGCCCTTGTTCGGTGTCCTTCCCCCCTTTTAAAAGCCAGTTCCTTTTCACAGTGGTACCTAGCTCTCCTGTTAAGATTCGAACTTCTATTGAACATGTTAAAAAAACACTTTGTCTTTCAGGAAATTCCTACAGGTTATGGGCCCAGCGTGCGATTCCCTAAGGTAAGACACCGGCGGAGCTTTGGTATGAGTATAGACCTAATTTAGAAATTGACAATCCCCCCTATAATCAGGATTACAACCTGCTGTGGTATTGATACAACGCTCCCCATCCTCCAGCAACTTCATTGGACTCAGCATCCACAAACACGGTGGTAGCTTCAACATCATTTAATACCATCAACCCCTAGGTCACTGGTTTCTGAGCCAATGATTGCATCCCCAGAGGACGTCATTCCTCTCACTCCTCAGTATGAGAGGAACCGCAGGTTCGGACATTTGGTACACGCACTCGGTCGACCGTTCGGTGGTGCGATGGTACCATCCGTGGGATTATGCCTGAACGCCTCTAAGGCCGAATCCCGACTATTAGCGACGAACTCGTTGCACTAGCCCTGAGGAGCGGCCGCTCTCGCGCGGTTGAGTGTCAGTATACTCTGTGCACTCAATCCCAGTAGCTGCCCGTAACAGTGTTTCTCCTTCAGGGGAGTTCGATGTCGAGACTCTGAATCGTTTGTATACGACTTTCATGCTGGGTGGGGTGTTGTACTCGGTAGAGCACTTGTTCCGCTGCGATCTGTTGAGACTCAGCCCTGGCTCGGAGGATTCGTCCTCGAAAATATGAGGCGAGCCCTCCTATTATCAATAACAACTCACTCACATCCTCTCACTCGAAGGAAGAGGCTTGAAACAATACTGATCACCTCAACACCACACAAGCAACAACTCACCACCCAAGGGACTTCCCAGAAGATCTATTCTCTCCACCATTGCTTCCTTTGGGTTTCCTCTGCGTCATAATATTTTATGCGAAGCGCATCCAACATACAGGGCACCTGAATTTGGGTTGGGATTCATCAAATCAGGTTAACTATGTTCGCATTTATTTGAGATCTACGGTGAAATCCACCTCAGCACTCACCATGTTGGAGGCGAAAACTAAAGTGGCCCCCTAAAAAAGGGCAGACACAAACTATATGGAGCCTTACTTCCTGTCACGTCATTCAATCAGTGAATCTCCAGACTCAGCTCAGTAGGAAAGGAGTTAAAAGCCCAGTCCTTGAGATGCGAACAATGCGTTTGACAGTTCAGAACAGTGTTAACCATTGATTAGGCGCAATTAACACGAGTTTTTGCGTCGATACGTGACAACGGATGAAACCTGGATCCACCACTTACTCCGGAATAAAGACGACTCTCAGCTGAGTGGACAGCAACAGGAGAAAGCCTTCCAGAGCGCCCGGAGACGCAAACATCAGCTGGCTCTTCCAGATATTGCTTCTAGCGACTGTTTTCTAACCTCAAAACAATGCTCCAGGGAGGAGGCGGACACTGAGGCGCATTCTGACGCCAAGGACAAATCATTTGACAAAAAAAGCCGTCGAATTGTTAGAGAAGCATTGGGGTCCGAGTATCACCCTACGACTACCTTGACAAATGAAATCGAATTTTCCTTGAAATCGATTGTTGTATTAGGACATACAAACTGACGTGTTATGTAGAGTTATACAAATAACCAGAGTAACTTACGTATCGTGTAGCCCACTTCATAAACTCCCGCACTCGCCACACCAATCGCTACTCGCATAACGAGCAAGAGGTAGTAATAAGGAGACAGAGCTACTCCCGGACCAGCAATCATGTACAGGATGCAACAGAACACAAACACCGTTCTTCTTCCAAACCTGAAATTGAACGCATACTTTGTTGAAACAAACAAGTGACAGCGGATTAAATAAGCTCTCACTCCATTCTGATCTCTTTGGATTGAGTTACGACGCTTAAGATTAGGGCTTCTTACGATCTGTTGGCTTAACCCCCCGCCAAACTCTTCCTAACACAATCATTAGCAATACACATATGCACATAGTTCGTATTTGTATTTCTGAAAATCTTAGCAGAAGATCGATGGTTGACAATCACTGTTACGTTAAGAAATTTAAAGACCCCGTTAAAAAACCTGCACGAACGGCACTTCTCTCCATTACCCATCACCCGTTGCAAAGTGACGAGATCTTTGATTACATACTGTGGAACTTCCTCTCATGCATCCATAATGAACGATGCTTTGTCAATTGAAACATTACTTCCCGTGTCTTAGAAGGACTGCAACACAATTCACGAACTAATGTCTCTATGTCACATCTACTGGTGTTCTGATCGACCGTCTCAAGATGAATTCTATAAGCACCCGGAGAATTGTTGATATCGGAATGATTGATGAGGATGGATCATGCAGCGGGACAATGTTCTCTATGAACGGCCAGACCTACAAAAATTCAGAAAGGACAAGCGAATATAAGTCAAAATTATCCCAGAATGTCCTCTTAGTCGAGTCATCCGATCAACACTTCGCCTTATCCCTTAAATATCCGTCTCCGGTCTGTAATTATCAGGGTACAAAACCGAAACTGACGTTCTGGACGTCATTGTAGGGAAACCCGGCAGGTTGCCCAAGCACTCCATGATAGATGATGCTAGAGACCTCAACATATTTATGGATTTGAACCTCAAATTCGTATATGTTGAACGAAATATAGCCAACAGAACAAAAGACTTATACCAGAGCAAATGAGTGGTAGAATGAGAGAGTTAGACGTGTACGTTATCAATGGTAAAACATATTTTCAATATGTCACAATATGTCCGGACTGGTGGTGGTTCAAACAAACACCGGCATTTAGAAAAGCAGAGCAAGCTCATAGCCAAGCGGGGAAAGCTACGCATCACACCTAAACCGACAAGACGCGGACATGTATCTATACCAAGAGCTTCAACATCAAGCGCAACCAACATCGTCGAAATAGACGACGGCTCCGAAGAAGAAATGCCATTGGACGACAAGGAACTGGAGGATCTGGAGAACGAGAACAACGAACACCCGAGACAATGTTTTGAACAATTTCATAGCCTTGCTACCATACACCATATTGACGGAGGTGAGGGAAATTTGGGTGAGTTGCATAGCGTTTACCTTGCATTATCAGCTGGTGAACCAGGAAGTTTATACTCCCTTATTCCAATGGTAGCAAGCCTCTGTTCCAGATATGGAGAAAATGGACCTGCCTTTGATCCCATCAACACGATTCCGAGGGATTCCGTCGTTGATGGACTTCATCTTGACCACCTGGAGCTTAGAATCTGTACACGACTGTATTCCAATCCCCACCTTCCGTGATGGTTTGGAATTCCTTCACGGGCTCAATACAGCTTTTACTAGATCATATGCTGCTACTCCCCGGTCTAGGCACCTACCTGCAATCGGCGTTCACGTTACTCCCGAGCGGAGCGACCTCATTTCCACATTATCCACACATGTAAGAACTTGTCACATGAATGTAAATGTTGGATTAACAAATACTGTAACAGATACGCCAGTACCCTCAGATCCGAATGGGCACGTTATATCCGTTTCTTGGTTTGAGATATTCCGACATGATTCTACCGCCGACCAGATCGCCGATCTATCAATGCATCTCGTGCGAACGTCGAACGTCATAGGCGATACGTTAGCGACCACGGACACAGTAGGCAGGGCTGTCATC
Organism: Pachypeltis micranthus; assembly: GCA_020466155.1. Lineage (NCBI taxonomy): Eukaryota > Metazoa > Arthropoda > Insecta > Hemiptera > Miridae > Pachypeltis > Pachypeltis micranthus. Next base: position 23,914,380 of record CM035778.1, read on the forward strand.
CAATTACACCTACGGTATCGCTAAGCGTTGATGGTCCGCGCCCGGTATTGGAACAGAGAGTTTTATTCGCGAATTACATTCGGAGTTTTACCACCACAGACAGGGGAACTGAGTGAGAGCTTACCTATGCGCGGGCAACACAGCGACGAGGGAACCGGCTCGGTTTCAACTGACTCCTGCAACGAGCCTGCGCTGAATCGAAGAGTTTGGTTCGTCCCGTAACATCAGCAATCGAGCTCGAGCAAATAGTAGTCACTGAATACAGGTGTCTGGAACTGCTTGTTGTGAATCTCTCGCCCGATAAGACTTTTATATTACACGATGACAATGGGGAATACGCATCATGGTACCTAGATGGGGATTTTTGCTCGCAATGCAGTACAGAAACTGGCTCACTGGGGCCTGGAGGTATGAGCCAGGGGGAGGATGTGAACACAGTGGCGCACATATGTAGGAAATGTAGAAATAATAGCGCCCACGGAAAGGCTTCATATTGAAAGATTGCAGCCATGGCGCGTCTGTTTGCTAAGCGTCATGATAATTCGTCCGGTTGTGATGGTGATGAGAACAGGTGTTTGGTTGATTTTTGGAAAAAGTAGTATCCAGTGTTACGGTGAACTCAAATCGTTTGTAATTGAATTTGTTCCTATTGGATTTGTTTGTGAATACAGTTCGTGAATATCAAATAGTTGCTATCAAATTCAGTCCCTACACGTAACTCCCTCAAGGGAGTTTTTCATTGCATAATTAGTTCTAGTGTTTTCTCAAACATTTCCCAGGCAGTAATTATGTCTCCCGTTCCCCATTCAGCACAGCAGGACTTGAATGCTACGGATTTCCCAATAGGAAATAGAGGAGCTAAACGTCGACCTCCAGACCAGAATACTCCGGCCAAAAAAACACAAAGCGGGCAACAAGATTTGCGATTGAATTAAATTTCTACTGGTTCCCACAGCAGCTCTGATGAATGCTCCAATCAGGGCCTCTTAAAGCCAATATCCTAGGACAGTCATGTCAAAGATACGGCCCGCGATCGTAATGTGCCGCAGAAAGAAGAAGCTTTCAGACTTCACTGGATTCCTCTACGGAAGTTTTAAAATGCGCACACTACAACATTTTAAGTAATTTCAAGGGCAGCGCGTGCCCTGACAAGCGAGAGAGATAGACAGTAACGCGCGTCTCTTAGCAACAATGGAATCTTCCACGCGCTGCGAGTCTAGGCTAGAACCTTCCTTATCGATACAAAAGGAGTGCATCGGCGCGACGTGAATCAGTTGGGTCGAATAAACGAAGCGCTACAATTGCATTGATACAGCTCAACTTGCTGTTTTTATACGAGGTATTAACAGTAACTTTGAAATAACTGAAGAACTATTAAAGTGTGTTCCATTGACAGGTACTACAACAGCAAATGATATGTATTTTGCAATTGAGCATTTGGTAGCAGAATATGAACTCGACTGGAATAAACTTAGCAGCACAACTACGGATGGCGCTCCTGCCATGACTGGCAAAGATTCGGGCCTTGTAACTAAATTAAAACAGAAATCATCAGGGGATTTTGTGGGATTTCACTGTATAATTCATCAGGAATCATTGGCTTCCAAACATTTAAAAATGGACCATGTCATGCAACCTATAATTAAAACAGTAAATTTTATAAGAAGCAGAGGACTAAATCACTGTCAGTTCAGGCAGTCGTTACAAGATTTGGACGAAAAGTTTTCTGATGTCCCTTATTTCACCGAAGTTCGTTTGGCTCAGTTCAAAAACAAGAGAAGTCAGGTATCTGGATCCTCGAGCTCAAAATAATTACCCTCTTTTATAACTTTGATGATTTTTAACCACCGTATATTTATATTATATACTATGTAATTAAATAAATATGTTATCGTAATTCAGCACATTTTTTAATTTGAATCTGGCCCGCCTACACATTCTAAATTTAATATATGGCCCTCTGAAAAATTGAGTTTGACACCTCTGTCCTAGGACTACTGTCAACAACAGCAACTATCACCAGTACAGAGGGAAGGGAATAATATTCAAATACTTTCGGAGGAGTCGTTTAGGACAACATCCGAATTCGCCAGTGACTTACTTATCCGCTAAGGTGGAAAAACAAAATGACCCTGCAAACTTGCCTACAGCAACTGCCACCTGAACCGTCGATCGAAGAGGCGTGTTTTGACAAACCAGGTCCCACTGAAAATGAAAGAATGGGACGTTAAAAATATTCAAAAACTCAAGTTTTGTGGGAAATCCTGTTTCATCACAATTGAACAAAACAAAATGCCTGCCGGTGGTGCAGAAAATCCCAACTGATAGAAGATGAAATTATACTATTAAAACAGTATGTCTGGACGGGATGGATGATCTTCCAGGAAAGGTAAAATTGAGGATATTGTGAAGCCTCATTGGAATTTCAATTCCGAAAATAATGTAATTAGTGATATTGTGTAAAAAAACACGAGTATTATAGTATAAGAAAATGAGAAACACTGTACTAAATCGACATCCATACTCTCAACTTGTCCTATTGGAGGGATGATTTATATTAAGTGAACTACGATGATATCGGATAAGTATGATGTATATTTTAGAAAAGACTGTACAAAACATAAGGAGTAGTAGAAGTAGTAACAATGGCGATCAAGGTAAGTATATTGGACGAGGGAACTGATTTTAAAAAACCCAACGATCCCAAGTGATGTGACAATACATGGATAGAATCTACAGGACCTAACTAACATCTATGAAGTGGAAGAAGAAGCTGAGAATGTTGTTGTTGTTATCTCAAGGGAATCGCTAGTTTGTTCTGTGGGGGCCAGTGTGGTTCTGTCCCCAAAATATGCCCAAACTAAGGTAATTTTCCCAATAAGTTATCATTTGTGTGTCCACTGTGATGTTACTCAAGGGTACGAAGCAGTCTATTGAAGTAACATTGTTTCCTACCGATGAAGAAAGAGGCTATGTTACTCAAGAGGACAGCGATGATGAAGAAGACTTAGCCTTCGATATGAACACCCTTCCCCCAGCCATCCTTCGCTCAGAAGTGGTTGCAGAAGTTGGTCTGAGTGCACAAGCTGAGCCATCACAATTCAGTGATTTTCAATGATGAAGATGAAGAGTTAGTTGATGTCCCCCTGCCTCAATCCCCTGAGGACGTCCCTCATTTTACTTTGGAACATCCTCGACTCAGCACGTCCCAGCAAGCCAATGTGAAGTATTACCCTCAAGTGCCAAGGCGATCAAATCGAGGCACATCAGTAGCTTTCCAGCAGTCTGTTTAACTGCCTGAAAAGCCTCAAAAGCAACAAAGAAAAGTGAAACCTGACAAAAAAAAAGTGGTATCATGACGAGATATATTTCTCCAAGCAATGAGGAAGAGGTGACATGGAAGAGCAGGTTCCAGAATACATGGGCGATAATAAATCAAGTGAGGAATGTTTTGAGAAAATGTTTTCAGCTACGTATCACAAAAATGACCAATTTGTATGCTCTCTAGTTGAACTCGACGGAGAAAGTTACTGAGGAGAGATGAAAGTGTATATAGCAATCCTTCTTCTGACAGGTTCCATGGAGCCAAAAAACATCAGGATGTTGTGAGGGACGCAAAGTGACACTTCCAACTCCCTGGTATCAAATTCTATGTGTCGCGATAGGTTTCTCGAAATTCAGACGGTCTTACACCAAGCCTACAATTACAACTAGCCTCAGTACAGTTCTAGAACCTTTAAAAAAAAAAAAAGTGTGTAGACAGTCTCATTATCGTATGACACTTCGTCAGATTCCGGTAGGGAGCGCTACTGTCTACTCCCAACAAAGCCAGCTAATCGTCCCTTCTCCTCGCCATTTGCATACCAGACTTGTGGTGAGAGTTGTTTTTCGCAGTGCAAGTAAAAATTTTTCGCCAACGGATTTTCGTCTACAGTTGAGAATTATTTCTCAATTCAATCACCTCTTATAGCATTTCAATGTACATACATATATCCCATTACGTTTTTCCATAACTTTCGCATTTCTTCTGATTCACATCTGTGGTAGAGATTAAGGGAAATCGAAATACCTAGATTGGGGCTCCTTGAAACAGAGGTGTTCGGGGCACTATGAAACGTTTAATGCAACACCTTTATCGAGCCTCTTGTGGATGGATGGCATTGAATCACTTAATGAAAAGGACATAAAGATTCTGTTGGAAAATTCTTCAGTGGCTCAGGGCACTAAAAGGCAGAACCTTCTCATTTGGGGTTGATTTTGGCAATTTAAACATTGGCTAGTGTTTGTGCCCTAATACAATCAATTTATACTTCTTTGTTTTCAAATTAAAGTCAGTTCTTCATTAATTCAATGAAGTTTTTTTGTAAATATTATGGCTTTGTTCTCACTGTTTCAAGGTACCCCTTCCTCAGTTCCATTGTACCCCAGGCATGAGGCACATCAAAACAAAATTCATTTTGTGAAAAACGGCCTCTTATGGTCACATATGGTTTCCATAATAACAGTTGGTACATTTCTTTCGTAGCTTAGATCCTTACGTCACAGAAAAAAATTAAAATGTTTAAAAAATCCACCTAGGAGGGGAGCTGTGGGAAAAATCAACGTTTGTGTTGTAAGGTGCCCCACCCTCCCCTACCGACATACGCAGGAGCAACGTTAAACAATAAAGTTAAACAAACAATAAATTCCCGAACATCGGGGAACCTCCACAATGTGAAGTTCTACAGGGGTTCATACACAGTGTAACTGTGTATTAGATGGCCAAAAAACCGCTGAATTCACGCAGGGCCGAGGAAAGTCTTGTGGCAAGTTACACTGGTTGTTTGAGATCAATTTCGTAATTATTTTAGAACGTCACGCCGAATAACATCAGCGTGGACAAATAACAGAATTAGGGAGATTCACAATACAGTCACAGCACGAAAACTAACCTGAGTGGAGATAGAAGGCATCGTTTCATCGTAAGAGTATCCCCAAGGACAGTCGGATAAATCAGGCTTTGAATGCGATTGAGAGTAATTCGAAGCTTCGCCATAGCCCATCTCCGCAAGCGCAGTGTAGTTCCAATCGAGCAATTGGCAGTTTTCTTCCACGCCTGGACTACAAAATCAAAAACGCATTTAAAAAGCCAGAAACGTACTATTCAAGTTATTTTGCGTCGATTCATTTAGAAAGGTTGACGATTAACCTTTTGTAGAGCAAAAACACTGTGGTTTGATTGTCTACTCCTACCCTTATTGGAACTACTGTATCGCCTCAGTCGCGGCATCTTTAACAACTGGTAGTCTTCAACACGTTTACTGCGTTAGGGGGAACTTCCCTATATGCGGAAGCTGCAAGGCTAGTCTAGTCCATAAAAAAGGTAACTCTTTCCATAACTTCACCACCCGAAATTTATTTCCTACAACTGAACGTAATTATTCCTATCTTTTCATCCGTATCGTGTATAGTTACTTTCGCTATGCTTCACCCAAAGCCTCATTCTGGGACTTCAATATATCTTTCCTCACTCATTCCGCTCTTCATCTGGATGAAGATCGATCAAATACTGGTACAGCGTTCTTCTCTGCTTTGTTAACGAATGGGGAAACAGTCATGCTGATGGCGAACTGTTGCGAGAAATAACACTACAGATGACCAAGATGAAACATAAATCACCCGTGATTGGAACGTTATTATTCCTACGTTTTCATCCGTATCGTCCATGTAACTTTCGCTACGCTTGATCCAAGACCTGTTTCTGGGACCACAATATATCTTTCCTAACATCAGTCCACTCTCTTCATCTGGTTGGAAGTCGACCCCATACTGGTGTGCTGATCAACAACAGCAAGGACGAAGAACAAGAAGTGTAACCACTGGAGGAGGCTACTATCATATCAGGGAAGGCTGATACGCGGCAGAAAATGATCGAGGTTGTTGAACGGAACAAAAAAGGAGGACATGAGTTGGGAAGGGGAAGGAAATCCCATGGGAACATTTTCCGATTTGTGATAAAGCCATTGGAGATTGGATGGCAAACAGGTTCGAGAAGTCACGTTCGCTATGCTTCACCCAAAGCCTCTTCTTTCTGGGACTTCAATATATCTTTCCTCACTCAGTCCGCTCTTCATCTGGATGAAGGTCGACCAAATACTGGTACAGCATCATCTCTGCTTTGTTAACGAACGTTATAAACAGTCATGCAGATGGCGAACTGTTGTGAGAAATAACACTACAGCTGACCCACATGCACATAAGAATGACTACGTTCCATAGTAGGAACTACATCCCTCTCGATTGAGTTGTGGCAACCCATTACAATGATAAAACGGAGAATGAGCGATTGATTGTCCTTTCCCCTAAAGATGAGTTAACACGTAGCTGGGGAGAACATAGTCATAGATGAAACCATGATCCCCTTCTGAGGAAGGCTTTTCTACAGACAGTAAATTACTAATAAGCGCCATTAATATGGCGTAAAAGTTTACATCCTTGAAAGATACAGGCAAACGACGTAAAGGTATGCCTGTCCTAAACCCACAATGCATTTTGGACTATAACAACGCAAGACGGGAGTGGATTTCAGTGATCACATGTCTTCGTATTATTTAGTTCTAAGAAAAACCAGAAAATGGTATAGAAAAGTGGCATTTGACCTTCTTTTTGGATCTTCAACAACCAATCCATGGCTGCTGTTCAAAAATCTTTAAAGAAAAGAATAGTAGTTATTTGCATTCCAAGGAACTTCAGTCTAAATTACGTATTGAAGAAGAGCGTGTGATTGAGCGGCCTCCTACTCAAAAACAAATGAATGCACACATTTTCGCATGCTCAAGAAGTAAAGAGGAAGTAATATTCAGGTTGTTATGCAATACTAAGTGTGGTTATGTCCAGCAAGGAGGCAAACAACAAAGTGACAAAGGTGCGCACATTTTGCGAAGATTGTGCCAATAAACCAGCTTTGTGCCTCAAATGTTTCAATGAAAAACATGCGAAAATGATGTAAATACCTTTTCTTATTTAAAATAATTTGTTCAGTTAAAATTTCAATAAAAAGTTGACATGAATAAGTATGTTTTGTGACCCAGGCCTTTACATTATCCTTCATCAAGATATTATGTAATAATGAATAAACTATTCGTTTTGATTATGAACACAATTATGTACCTTGTCAAATCTGCATTTGGTTTACAACAATTTATGAAAATATAGACTGGAATGATTTAAAAAGAATATCGAATCGGCAAAATGTTTTATTGATTGGAAAAGCACCTAAAACAAGTAATGAACGTCGAAAATACGCAATTTTCCCAAAATCTGGCCATATTTACTGGGAAAAACGTCATATTGATGTCCTGGCTCTATTTTAAGTAGAGGCACATCTATACGTTAGAGGAATGAAATGAATTTTTGCCAAAACGCTTTGATTTCAGTGACCCAGACTATAATTTATGACCCTCAATGAAGTTTACAACCCCAACAACCTCAGAGGAAATCGGGAGTGTGGGTGTTCTTATAGAAACTTGAACAAGGAAACCCCAAAAAGGTATTTTAACATTGTAACATTTATTACAACCAAAGAAGAGTTTTCACCTCTTTTCCCTCTTTTTGATGGAAGAGACCATTCGCTCTCTCACGGTATCATAAATATTTTCAGAAAATAGACAAACCCCATTGATGCGACATGTTAAAATGTTTCGCGACAAATACTCACTCCGGGCTGCTGATACTTCGTATCTGTTCTGAAGTCCAATTAGCTTCGAGCAAAACGGGAACGCGGCACCAAGTCTTCGGAGCTTCGGCGAGAAACACGTAGGAATTGATGTGCATCGAGTTGAGGATACCGGGAGAACTGGTCAACAAGAAGAGACTGACAATCCACCAAAATCGCCGACCTTTCGTCTCCAGCGCTCCGTTCAAATCAAAATCCGTCATAGCGGTGGCTCCACTGAAATTGAGCGAATTTCCTTCGATTACTGTCATAGATTTTTGCCTTGTATGGCAAGCAACCAATATTCGGACTGAGCAAGTGGACAAATAATGCATTACAAAAAATTAAAAAGAAGTAAGTATTAGCACTGAATAGTGGCTGCATGAAGGCCCAGGTGAGAGAATCAGAATTGCGTAAACTGCCAGCATAGAGCTTACATTTTACACGAGCCTTCAACACCCTTCCCAGAATTATACTTCTCGTAACATGAGATAATTATGAGAGAAACCGAAGAATTTGAATCTATGATAAATCCAAGTAGCAATGAATCTTGCAAGACACGATATCACAATGTTACTTTGGAGAGTCTCCAAAACGAATTACAGCGAACAGGAGCTCATCGGATCCATTGCCCAACTTTCATCGCATTATCGGCTGCATGATGGCCCAGGTGAGACAATGCGAATTGCGCCAACTGCCAGCATAGAGCTTACATCTTACACGCGCCTTCAACACCCTTCCCAGAATTATACTTCTCGTAAGATGAGATAATTATGGGAGAAACAGACGAATTCGAATCTATGATAAATCCAAGTAGCAACGAATCTTGCACGACACGACATCACAATGTTACTTTGGAGAGTCTCCACAACGAATTACAGTGAAAAGGAGCTCGGATCCATTGCCCAACTTTCATCGCATTATGAACCCACTGCACTACGACCACTGGAGTACCTGCAATCAGTAATGTCAGCAGCTCCCCCTTGTGTGGTCCCCCGAGCTTTGGTGCTGGCTAGGCCTTCCAAGTTCATGGTTGCACGATGATAGTTTGTTCTTGCCGCTTCTACAGCTGAGGTGGGGAACGATCAGTTAAGCCGGAACAGAGTATTGAAAGGAAAGGAAAATTATCCATAATGAGGAGAAACTAGGCTCTCCTAACAAATCAAACTTCTCGTAAAATTGTGATATCGTGTCTTGCAAGATTCGTCTGCTATTTGCATTCATCATTGAGGAGTCTAAGTTCAGTGGAACATCAGAGGAATTTGCGATTCGATAGAAGGCATTTTTTAATTCAAGTACATTTCTTGGAAATGTGACGAATTTCTGAAGATGGATATTCAGTTGGAGCTAATGACCAGATCATTAATCGGCCAAGCGGGGATGGTCTGGTCGAATTCAGACCAATTCATTTCTCATCGCTTTGTTCCCCAGATGTACCTCTCACACCATTAGAAGAAAGAACATAAAGCGTGTGGGATCCGTTGGGTAGTGTTGAGAAAAGATGCGGGTTATAAATATGTTGAAAATGCCAATAAAACAATTTATATGAGAGCTAGACGAGTATTTCAAGACTACTCTACCAAAGAAACAACTCGTAAATTATAACACATTCGGTCTTTGAGAGAGAGCGCTCACTATATAAGCCAAAAAAATATTGTCAACTGTTAGAGCATGCATTGACTAAGGATTAATCCATTGATTCAAAGGAAAGATTTGTCAACTCACATGTGGTGCAAAAACTGCAAGAAGATCTTCTATTCAAAGAGAAGGAAAGATTTGTCAACTCACAGGTGACTGACGTGTCAACAGAGAGAAGATCCTCAATACAAGGAGAAAGAAAGGACTACCAATTTGGAAGTGACGGGTCAATTGAGAGATGATCATCAATACAAGGATAAAGGAGGGAATACCAATTTGGAAGTGAAGAGGAAGTTCCTAGTTTTCTCAACATTTTACCAAAAATTATCAATTACGTGAATATAAAATAAGATCACATGCTTTCGCATACTAACAAAGGAAACTGCAGAGCTCGCATTCTCATTCACAGATCACTTAACTCCCGATTGATCTCTGAATGCAGCGATCGAGATACAACAGTTGTTAGAAACACCGTGCAAGAAACGAGGAGAACAGCGAAAACTCATCCTAGCATCTCACTATGCAGATGCAAGACTTCCACCAAAACTTACAGCGCTGTCGGACATGTCCAAGAAAGAAGGAGCAGCACTACTAATCGCAGCGAATATGAACGCACACACCTCCATGTGGGGAGGTAGTCGAGCAGCAATGCGACCCACCTAGCGTGGAGGTGATTCATAAGTGGCAAGAGGAGTTGGCCAGACTATCAGCGCCATGGAGGGAGGGGCTCCAGGGTACACCATCCACTCAATCGTGACATGGGGGGAGTGTGGAAGCCAGTCAGTAATGAACAGCCCGACGGAGTTACACATGCAGCATGGAATGCTGTCCCACTAGCCCTCAGGGTGCTGCTCTTCAACATATTGCTGTGAAAAGGGAAAGCTCCGGCATGGTTGACGAGGGGCACACAACCCTTATCCTAGAGAGGGAGCGGCTTCCTAGTTCCAGCCGGAGACGGTGCTGTTGCGACAGCTACACCATGTTTTGGCAGCCAGGATTTTGGGTAAAATCATCAATGTTGAGGGGCTGCGAGGGTTGCTCCCAGGAGTGGATGGTGCCACTCAAAACATAGTGCTCCTCAGAGAATTGTTGGGAGCTGCCAACAAGGATCTGAGGGAACTATATTTGGTGGTTGCAGATGTGGAAGAGGGCTTCGCTTCTGAGAGCCATGCAGCTGTGCTTATGGTGGCCCGTGAGTGTGGATGGGGACCCAGCCTTTGCACCTACCTCGAGCAACTATACAGAGGGACAGAGACAGTACTTGATGGCAGGGTCGTGAAGCCCTAGCGTGGAATGGCAAGTGGTGACCAGCTATCAACTATAATTTTGAATGCTGTAATGGACCATATTCTCATGGGAGTATCTACAAGCATTGGGTTTGTTCATCGTGGGCGGCGGTGGTCAAGGCTAGTATATAATGACAGCGTAGTGTTGTCGTCATCTGTGGCTGGGGCTAATGTTGCGGTTAAGCAATTGGGGGAAAGACTTGCAGAGTGTGGAATAGGAGAAATGCTGGCTTGATCCCGACGCTCAGTGCGCATAGGGACTATAAACGAGTTTGCAGCAAGAGGTGTCAGAAACGTTACCACAGGGATAACAGGCTCGTGGTGGCCAAGCATTCAAAGCGACTTCGCTTTTTGATCCTTCGATGTCGACTCTTCCTGTCATTGCGTAGCAGAGAGGAATGTGTTTACATTTCACTGGTGCGACTCAAAGGACGAATGCGCAGCTTCTCGAGAATATGGGTGGACTGTGCCTGTGGCAGCTCCTGACGTGTGATGGACCTAGGAGTAGGACTATCTCCCAGTGGTGTCGTACCAGGGAATGGGCACGAAATAGTTACAACTGTGAATACCCTGTTCTCTTCTACTTTGGTTGAGTCACTGGTGCGACTCAAAGGACGAATGCGCAGCTTCTCGAGAATATGGGTGGACTGTGCCTGTGGCAGCTCCTGACGTGTGATGGACCTAGGAGTAGAACTATCTCCCGGTGGTGTCGTACCAGGGAATGGGCACGAAATAGTTACAGCTGTGAATACCCTGTTCTCTTCTACTTTGGTTGGCCCAAAATGAGCAAGTGAGGACACTAAGGAGGAGTACGTGCAGGACATTGAGAGGAGGAACAAAAAATACAAACGTCATCAGCGCCATAGAGGGGCTCTATCTAGGGTGCACCATCCTGTCGATCGTGACATGGGAGGAGTGTGGAAGCCAGTCAGTAGTGAAGTGCCCCAGCCGCATGAATCGTTGACAGAGCCCGATGTAGTTACAGGTGCAGCATGGAATGCGGTCCCACTAGCGCTCAGGGTGCTGCTCTTCAACATGGTGCTGTTGCAAGGGAAGGCTCCGGCATGGTTGACAAAGGGGCACACAACCCCTACCCAAAGGTAGGAGGGGCTTCCCAGTTCCAGCCAGAGACAGTGCTGTCAGTGGTGTTTCGGCAGCTACACTATTGTTTTGGCAGCCAGGATGTTGGGTAAAATCATCAATGTTGACGGGCAGCGAGGGTTGCTCCTAGGAGTGGATGGTACTGCTCAGAAAACCGTGCTCTTCAGGGAATTGTAAGGAGCTGCCAACAAGGATCTGAGAGAACTACATTTGGTGGTTGCAGATGTGGAACAGAGCTTCTCGAGAGCGTGGATGGGGACCCAGCCTTTGCACCTACCTTGAGCAACTATACACAGGGACAGAGACAGTACTCGCTCGATGGCAGGGTCGTGAAGCCCTAGCAAGCCCCAGCTTGATAGGTGGTGACCCGCTATCACCTATAATTTTGAATGCTGTAATGGACCATATCCTCATGGGAGTATCTACAAGCGTTGGGTTTGTTCATCGCGGGCGGCGGTGGTCAAAGCTAGTATATAATGACAACGTAGTGTTGTTGTCGTCATCTGTGGCTGGGGCTAAAGTTGCGGTTAAGCAATTGGGGAAACACTTGCAAAGTGTGGGATGGGAGAAATGCTGGCTTCATGCCGATGCTCAGTACTGCAATAGGGACTGCAAAAGAGTAAAGAGTCTCCAGCAAGAGGTGTCAGAAATGGTACAGAAAGGTCGCGTTTGATTTGATGCTGCAAACTAGTGTGGTAAACGCCCACTTTCTCTACAAGACTGTGACGAATGAAAAAAACATAACCATAACAGATTTCAAGGAAAAAATAATCGACGAATGGCTCCAGTCACCCTCAACTTCTCCATCGACATCAAATGATGAGAAGTGGAAACATCACAGCCTGCGAGAAGGCACGAACTCATCCCTTCAGCCAGAGGAAGATGTCAAACCTGCTACATGGAAATTTCTTCAACTCAAGGAAGAAATAATGCTGCCCAGAAAAATTCCTAGAGGACTTCGAAAAAATGCAATATATGCCAAGCTCTCATGTGTCAGATTTGTTTTGATAAGGTTCATTTCCGTAAGATTAGGATTTTGAAGTAATTTGCTTTTGCGTTTTAATTCAATTTTTTCAAGATCATTTTAATTCATTTATTTCAACATTTTGTTCTTCCAGAAATTTTCCAAATAAAGGGGTTAGAATTTTATTACAATTATTTTTACCTTTTTTTTCATCAATTTATCTGTCCGATTAAGAATGAGTAACAAAATGGTATTCGGGTTGGGTGTCATCTCAGGCCATTGAGTACCACCATGGTACACAACCAAAAATGGCTTTTTTGTGATAATAATAATTTAATTTCATCTGATCACGATTAAATACCACTTATTACATCATTTAGGACCGACCTTTAACAAAAAAAAAAAAATTTGGCCTGGAGGTAACCCCAGCTGTTTTTGCCTGGCAGTTTGGCCTGGAGGTAACCCCAGCTGTTTTTGCCTGGCAGTCAACGTGTTAAAAACACAGAGCTCACAAAACAGTTGTTGACAGCTTGAATTCTTTTCTTTTTTTTCCCCCGAGGGCATCGGGACAAGTCCCTTTGTCACTGCGGCCACGTGTGGGCCTATTGTGACTCTAGTCCTTCCTTAGTAAAAGGCGAGAGGTTAGCTGCCGCCTTATCAATGACTAGAGGCCCAAAATTTGGCTGTAATTGTGCCATTTTCGCGACTTTCATTTGACCACTTAATTGAATCTGTACAGAATGGAAGGTATTTGCCTCAGTATCCGAATACAATCCGGAAATATCAGGGAGTATGGAGTCACTCATCAACTTCACTACTTCGATCCCTACTCAGCTCTAGAGTCACTCAACACGAATACGGAGGAGTCATGTTACATGTGCGGGCGTAGTGATTTTGTGGAAGGAATAGGAATGACACAGCACTCAAGGCAGATGCACCACAAAGAATATGAGGTTCAGAGGCTCACTGACGAGACAGGGAGGGAGCGGTAGGCACAAACGATGGTGTGAAGAAGAATTGACGTTGATGGCGCAGGCTGACCTGGAATTGTGCAACCAGTACGCAACGGCAAAGGACCTGGCTGAGGTAATTTCTTTTCGGCTCAGCAACCAGACACCAGAAATACGCACAGTGCTAGCCCACTTTTTCCACTATCATGCCAGTGAACAACAGAAGGTTTTCCAAAACCCAGATGGAGGTTCTGTTGATAAACCAGGCTACTTAGCCCGCCTATATCCCGGATTTGCGCGCTTCTAACCAAGGGACGCACGCGTACGATCCAGAAACCTTCATACGAGTTGTAGAGAACTTCTGTAGATCTGATGGTGTGAAAGGTACACACCAGGGACAAAACGCATGGGCAGTAGTTGGCAGTAGTAGTAGCTGGCCTATGGAACTCGCCATTTGGAAACTCCACACGTATTTGAGCACCCCGGAATTGAGATTCACCACCGACCTTTTGCATTTCGTAATATATCTCCACGCGTTTGTCAGCATTGACATAATGGAGAAACGCCCCAGCTTGTATGTGAACTTCACCTATGGAAGTTTGATAGCTATATGCAAACGGGGAATGATAACGGAAGCTAAACTGGAAAAACTCACGACGACTATGACCAACGAAATTCCTGGGACTGCTTCGAACCTAGAGCTCTCCTTGTTGCAACGCATATGGGCAGAGTTCGGGTCGTAAATGTCCCCGGCCATCATGCACTACGCTATGCAGTAAACAAAATATCGCAATCACTCCCTCAGGACGCGTTAGGCATGCGTCTCCTGCTGCAACAGTGCAGTTGGTCAGGTCTGCTGGCCTTCAAAACTATTGAGGATGCTATGATCCTCAATAGTACATTTCCCTGGGTAGCTATCGCACTGTTGTCCCCATACACTGACGAGATACCAAGATTCATAGCTGCACGTGAAGCAGTAGGGGGAAACGAATACAATGGCTTCCAATCAGACCTGGGACCAGCGAATTCGACCCAATTCCCGAACCTAGCAGCAGTTTGCCGCAGGCTACTCGTCGATGCACAGAACATGACTTCGTTGAGCAGAGCAGCGACGTTTAAAAAGAACTATCCCCATGAGGAACGCATCAACGTCACCATTGCTCAGTATGTCGCCGGACGGGTTAATGATCGATCAGGACTATCAAGATGCAGTCCAGGCAAACGACATTCCGGAAGAAATTAGAAACATGGCCCCCCCCAGCCCCTGCACAAGATGAACCCAATTACGCCGACCCCGTAGAAACTGATAGCGTCATTCCACCTCGAGCACAGGCAGGGCCAGCTCGAGAACAATAAAGGGAAGAAGAACGAGAATATGGGACATTAACTTTGCTATATAATCCCACAAAAGAAAAGTTACTTTTTGGTTTTTGAAAAAATTACCTTCCTTCGTTGAGCGCCATGGAGGGGCTGGCTCTAGGGTGCACCATCCCGTCGATCGTGACATAGCAGGAGTGTGGGAGCAAGTCAGTAGTGTAGAGCCCCAGCCGGATGAATCGTTGACAGGGCCCGATGTAGTTACAGGTGCAGCATGGAATGCTGTCCGACTAGCCCTCCGGGTGCTGCTCTTCAACATGGCGCTGTTACAAGGGAAGGCTCGGGCATGGTCGACTAAGAGGCACACCCTTATCCCAAAGGTGGGAGGGGCTTCCCAGTTCCAGCCAGAGACAGTGCTGTCAGTGGTGTTTCAACAGCTACGCCATGTTTTGGCAGCCAGGATGTTGGGTAAAATCACCAATGTTGAGGGGCAGCGAGAGTTGCTCCTAGGAGTAGATGGTACCGCTCAAAACACTGTGCTCCTCGGCGAATTGTTGTGAGCTGCCAACAAGGATTGCCCTTGCACTGAATGGCAAGTGGTGACCCGCTATCACCTATAATTATGAATGCTGTGATGGACCATATCCTCATGGGAGTATCTAACAAGCGTTGGGTTTGTTCATCGTGGGCGGCACTGGCTAATATATAATGAGCACGTAGTGTTGTTGTCGTCATCTGTGGCTGGGGCTAAAGTTGCCATTAAGCAATTGGGGGAAGGACTTGCAGAGTGTGGGATGGCACTGAACGTAGAGAAGTGTCTTTACGTTCAACTGGTGCCACTCAAGGGACGAATGGTCATGTCATCCAATGCACAGGCAGCTTCTCGAGACTATGGGTGGTGCCTCCTGACTAGTGATGGACCCACCTACGCGTAGAATTTCCCCCCCATGGAGTCGTACCAGGGAATGGGCACAAAATAGTTACAACCGTGAATACACACATCACTCAACCCCAATTGATCTCCGAATGCAGTGATCAAGACACAACACATTAGTAGTTGTTAGAAACACCGTGCAAGAAACGAGGAGAACAGAGAAAACTCATCCTAGCATCTCACTACGCAGATGCAAGACATCAGACCAGAACTCACTGTGGTTTCAGACATGGTCAAGAAAGAAGTAGCAGCACTATTAATCGCGGTGTATATGAACGCACACACCTCCATATGCGAGGTAATCGAGCAGCAATGCGACCCACATAGCGTAGAGGTGATGCATAAGTGGCAACAAGCCCGACTATCGGTGTCTTGGAGGGGCGCTAGGGTGCACCATCCAGTCAATCGTGACATGGCAGAAGTGTGATAGCCCGTCAGTAGTGAAGAGGTCCAGCGGACCCAGCCGGATGAATCATTGAAAGGGTCCGATGCAGTTACAGGTGCACAAGGAATGCATGCTGTCCCACTAGCCCTCAGGGTGCTGCTCTTCAACACTGATGATTTTACCCAACATCCTGGCTGCCAAAACATGTGCAACACCACTGACAGCACTGTCTCTGGCTGGAACTGCAAAGCCCCTCCCATAATCTGGATAAGGGTTGTGTGCCCCTCGCCAACTATGCCCCCTTCTAACTGCACCATGTTGAAGAGCAGCGGGGGTTGCTCCCAGGAGTGGATGGTACCGCTCAAAACATCGTGCTCCTCAGAGGATTGTTGGGCTTCTGTGAGCCCTGTTAGCGCTATTTGTTTGTAGTTCTAGTTATTAAATCTTTTCTTCAGGTGATTCCCTGGGTCATCAGCATCCCACCTCACGTTCAGTTTTCACAAAATCATCAATCGCCGCCTTTTCTTACTTTTTCCATCGTTTGAGTACGTCTGGTTGAATGGTGCATGGGTGAAGGTCTGATCGCCTCAGATTGTGTTTGAATGAGGTTAGTCCCCAGGACTAGTGTGATTGATGGGTGTGAATGGAGATGCCGTCGTCTTAATGGCCATAATGTGAGGCGGTCAGTGCGGAAAGGGTCGTGGTTTGAAAGAAGTAAGTTATCAATGCTGCATGTGCTTCAAGTAACTTGTTTATGGCATCATTGATTGCTTACCAGTGTGAAATCCCTGATCCTATTGCTACCGACGATGTTTTGTCTTGAAGTATAGTATTTTGGGTTAAGAAGTTCTTGTAAAACCAACCTCCCCTTTCAAGCGACCTCTCTTTTCTTTTGCTCAACAGCAATCAAACCTCACTTTCTTCTCCCCCCGTCGTTTCCGCTCTCATAATATGGCCTCTCCACGCGCTTATTACGGGAAACCTGAAAACCAGAAGAACCCTGCTGCTCCAAATTTCCATTGTCAAACAGCGACCTGGACAAGACGGTCCAGCTCCCTCCCTCCAAACACTAGACTCCACTCGATCCCACAAGGCAAAACTGGTAAGAAGGATACACCCCTCTTTCGCCTGGCATCCACCATCCACCCTTCTCGACAGTTACCCCAACCCCAACACGCGATGAGACTCTCAAAGATCACTCTCTTCGCTGTTAATCAGAGCGTCCAGGAAGTCCAGCCCCGCGTAACCTTCACTCCAGCCGCCACTGGTCTGATCGAAGTCTCCCGCACTATCCACCAGGAGCTACGTGCACACGAACCAAACACGGCGAAGCTCCTCGCACCAGAAGTCCTCGACTATTACACTACGGCATTGTTCTGGATTAGGGCTGTCGACCTCAAAGCGCAATTTGGTCTCCAGCTTGAAACATCTGAAGACGCTTTACTTCGGATCACTCAAAACCAACCGCTGACCATCCCCTCAAAGATTTTGTCATACCTCAAATCATATGAAGGTATCCTCACAAGCTCTAATCCAATTTGTGGCCATTTCCCAACCTCCCCACCGCGCAAGTCTCTACGGCCCAATAAATCAGGAAACGCACAATCTCTATGAAGAGATACCGTGTCTTGGTGTACTAGCTTACGCTGTGCAACAAGTGCTCACAAACACAAACGGTGTGTACGCCGCCCCCCTCACTACTCCACAACTAACCGCCAATCCAAACCTCCTTGGATACAAACCACTCTCCCGCCGACGCGATGAAGCTCGGTCTTTCATTGAAGGAGCTTTCATCACTGAAAACACCTTCCCGTCGAATGTCCGTCCGCGATGCGGCATTCAACCTCAACCTCATCCTCGCAGTGTCTGAGCTTTTTTACGTGACATATCCACCTTCAAGGTCACAACCACACTTCTCACCACTCTTGGATCCGCAGGCTCTCAATCTCAGACGATTTTCCTTCAGAGCCTCCCTACTATCGACGATCGAGTTGCAACTTGCACCGAAGTCCTCCCCTCTTCATTAGGACGCGAGTCAACCTCCCACCTCGGCATGGCAATCTTCACATGCAGTCAGCTTTTAAAATCCGCATCCTCGCCATCGCAAGGATGGCGTGTATTGACATTGATAATGCTACGAACAGGTGGCCCCAGGAGCAGACCTGTCCAAAAGGGATATTTTGCGCTACTCATATACCTCAGCACAAAATCAGTCCACCTCGAAGCCCTTACTGCATCAACGACAGAACGTGCCTAGCTTGCCTTCATCGTTTCATAGGGTCTGCCCAGTCATATCGAGTCAGACCAAGGCCGAAATTTCCCTGGGGCTACTCGGGAAATCAAGGAAATTTTGGCTCATCTGCAAACTCACAGTCCTGCGCTGGAAAAATTGGCTTTGAAAGAAAATCCAATGGGTGTTCAATCCTCCATATGCAGCCAATTTTGGAGGACTTTGGGAGGCAGGAATTAAATCCACGAAAGGGCTATCTGATGGCTTTGACACGCTCACTGCTGACCATTTCATAACTGGTGCACCACCATTATTGCAGAGACTGATAACTCACAGTGGAGCTATCAGCCAGATGACTCAGTCATTCTACGAATAGAATACGCAGAATATCTCCACACCCTAATAGGTCATTCCAAATGGCATGAAAACACTCCACCGTTGAATGTCGGGGATTTGGTTCTATACCACAAACCGGGAATCCTCCTGATGGCCATTGGGACGAATCACCGAGATACTTCCAGGTATTCAATATATATGACTCTTTTGGATGGGATGTTTTAGACCACCCCCCCCCTTATTCCCCGACCTGGCGCCATCAGACTATCATCTTTTCACTTCTCTAAAGACGCACATGGGTGGAAAAAAATTTTCATCCGACGAGGAGGTGAAGAGGGAGGTCGACAAGTGGACGAAGGAGGTGGCGGCAGACGAGGCAGGTATAAAAAAATTGGTCCCCCGCCTAACTACCTGCATCGAGAGAAATGGCGACTACGTTGAAAAATAGCTTAAATGTATACACCTACGTAAGCACGTATTTTTTATGTTTTAATAAAGTTTTTTGATCCCTAAATAAATAGAGTACACTTACTTTGTGGATATGCCTCGTATATATTTTTTCCCCCCCTAAAAACTTCGTCCGTACATTTTTTCACTCTGGGAACACGATTTTTTTCCTCATTTTTGCCGCAACAATAATTTATTTATGTAAAACTAGAAACATAAGTTTGGTACTGCAACCACGAAGTAGTGAGACTCCCCCGCCCTTCATTCGATGATTCAAATCCCTCAGAATTTAAAAATAGTATTTTAAGGTGGGGTTGTGTTCAATCCAGAAGCTCTATTTCTTTATGGGCCATACATAGTTCGCTGGTGGTCGCCCAAGGCTGGTGGGGGCCTGAGAAGGATCGCCCCCCTTCCTCTTTTTACCGCCTCTCACCTCTCTTTTTCCGTTCACAGCCTTTCTGAGCACATCGGTTCTGAGCCTTTTCGCGACTTGAACTATACTTAATATAAATTGCAATCAAAGTTCATGGTTTAGCGTCAGTAGCGGCAATTTATTTCACAATGTTATTTATTATATAGTCCAAATTGCGGCAGTAGCGCCCAACCCTTACA
The DNA here is from genome assembly GCA_020466155.1 of Pachypeltis micranthus. Classification (NCBI taxonomy): domain Eukaryota; kingdom Metazoa; phylum Arthropoda; class Insecta; order Hemiptera; family Miridae; genus Pachypeltis; species Pachypeltis micranthus. The sequence goes on from CM035778.1 coordinate 23,934,273, forward strand.
ATAAACCAAAAAATATGCTTTGATGGCTGTGTGGCCCCCAGGGCGCTCGTGGTGGATCACCATGCAGAGAGGCTGGTAGAGGGGAGCGAAAAGACGGTGAAGGAGTGAACTCAGCAGGAACCTGAAAATCACTTCATCAGGCGAAGGCTTGCAACGGAAGAGGCCCTAACTGAAGGCTGCCGCCAAGACAGGGGAGAGCAGGAAGAGATCCAGTCCCTCGACTGCGTCTACTCCACAGAGCTAAAAGAGGAGGGCAGCAGCGCGTCCAGACAGATCCCCAAGACACAAGGAGCAGACAGCCACCACACTAACAAATGCTTCGCTTGAAGCTATGAGGCACGCATTCCTCAGGGAGTTATCCCTACTATAATAATGTTAGTTAGCCCGCGCACGACATGTGATTTCAGCGGTCAGGCCTTGCCGTGGGTAGGAGTTGAATTGCTCCGTCACACCTACTTTGTCGTGCGGAGGCGGACACCTGCCGTGGCCCTAACGCATATTGCATGCGCATGCTCGTGGTATCATCGAGGACAGACATAATGGTCGCAGGCCATTGGCCCCATTGGACTGTCTGACTGTCCAGTTTGACACCCCCGCTTGCCGGTAGAGGTAGAGGACAAACCGCGGAAATGTGGGGTGGGGGTGGGGGTGGGGGGATCATGTCATTCGTTCAGGACTAGTGAAGTTCGTACTCCCGATCGTGCCAAGTGCTAGCACTTCGTTTAGTCTCAGATGTGAACAATGAATATCAAGATACTCCTCTTAACGATGAAGAGGAAAAAAGAGTTGCTCCCTACTGCTGTGTGGACTAGTAGTTAAGTAGTACGACTTGACTTATTTGTTCAATATATATTTTGTGTGGATAGATAGACAGACATCAAACTGCATGCAGACAGGAGAACAGCACGACGCACACCACGTTCTACTAACTCGACTGTGTGAGATCGTCGCATCCTGGACCCAGTGCTGACTGAATCACATCAGCCTAGATGGTCCAATTGCTGCCACTCAGCTTTGTCAAAATTTTGATCAACAGCCAGTTCCTTCTTCATCACCCTGCGACACATGGATAATTTGGTCTCTAAGATTGGTCCCACCTCTAGTAAGTAAGTCAAGAGTGATAAATGACGAGATCTGTCACCATAAATGAGGAAGAAGTGAGCACCACTCATTCAGTTTTAGAAAAGATAAAATAAAATAAATAGCGTCTGGGCGTTTAAATTTGCATAACTAATCGAGACAATTAATTAGCATTAACCTGTGACGAGTTCAGGCTGAACTGTAAAAAATACTGAGTCAAGAGCGGCAATTTAAGATAAAATGAGACAAGTAAACACTTCAGAATGACAAGTTTGAAATGGTAGTTGTAAACGACGACATTGCATGGCATCATCGATTTAGTTGTACCACATCAGAGTACTGTCTCTGTCTCTCTGCATAGTTGCTCAAGGTAGGTGCAAAGGTTGGGCCCCCATCCACACTCTCTTTAAGAAAAGAAGTTATTCTCAGGTCCGTTTTCCAATCCCGATAGTGCCGTTTCTTGGGCGGTGGTAGAGCGTTTCTTGGGCGGTAGAGCAGTTTTGCAAGCAGCATGAGGGAGCCAATCTGCTCGCTCAGCCTCAACACTCCTTGTTGTCATTTAGTCAGTCTCTTGGACTCGCAGTGAGTGTTACCTACCACGCATGTCCCCTGGGGAATCCACTCCATCAGGCTTCCCACCTGATTTACCTGCGTGGCGTTCAGTCACCCTGCCCAACCATCCCACCAAAACTAGATATATTATGTCTTCTCAAAGTTTATTCCTAGATTCTTACTATCTGTACTTGTACAACACATTTCTCTTGTACAGGCCTTCACAGTAGGCTCAGTTCAGTAGATAATTGTACTGGCGATAGCCCATCAGCTGAAACCAGTATACATTTTATTAAAACTAGTGGAAAGGGACATCTCTCTCGTCTTTATACTTAAAAATAACATGAAAGATCATGATAGATGGATTATTCCATAAATTGGCTTCACGTTGACGCTTTGGCAACATTTGGTGCAACCCTCAGTGCTTACAAAACACCGCCAATCAGATTTTCTATGGGCCTGGCAACCGCTCCCCCCCTCGAAAGCTTGCTTATTACTCGACAGCCAATGTTCGTCTTTAATAACAAACATCAACAAAGACTATCGGTGCAAGAAGGAAACGTACGGTAGGGTACAACCTTGCTACACATACCCCAATGCGGTGTGTGTGGCTTCTGGTGTGTCATACACTGACCATGCAACTACCGAAGTGGGAGGAGGGCTGTTGATACCATCCTACCAGGTCCCAACCGCAACCTGCCAATTCAGGATCGGGCTCATCCCTGTAGAACTACGAGGCCATCCTAATTTGAATAACCTATGATGTATAAGGGGCGAAATCTGGCTTTGGAATTTGAGGGAAGCATGAGGATGCTAGAGGAGTCACCATTTAACCAAAACATCTCTAACAAGTCAAACCATAGGAAGAGGCAACGACAGAAGAACAAAGAAGGGGCCCGGACATAACATCCCCCCCCCCCTCGCCAATCAATTGTTAGATGCACCCGAGGAAGCAAGATTAGACGAAAAAGAAAAAGAGAGGGTAGGGTAGTGATGAGAAAGAAACGGTTACAAATTAGTTGAAAATGCCAATAAAATATTTATATGAAAGCTAGACAAGTATTTCCAGACTACTCTACCAAAGAAAATATTGTGTCAACTGTGAGAGCATGCACTGACTAAGGCGAGATCATCAAGTCAAAGGAAAGATCCTCAGACAGAGTAATCCTTTCCTGGCTGACGAAAGTGCAGATCTGCTACCCATCTACCGCACGGGCCAGAGGAGGGCTGCCCCACACCTCATGGGTGCTGGAGGTATCCCCTAAGCTCCGCCTACGTCTTCTGCGGGGGAAACTCCGGCTGGGCTGGCTGGTGCTCTCCGTGAGGGACCATGTCTCCCTCACACGATGCTACCAGTGCCAGGGGTACGAGCACAGCAAAGCCAAGTGCACCGCAAAACCAGTGTGCAGCCGATGCGCCTGTGGCCATGGAACAGAAAGCTGCCCCGGCAGTGGCACAGTGTCCTGCGTCAACTGTACAAGGTTCAAACGACCTGCGGACCACCCTGCCTCTGCAGACACAAGCCCCAGTTGCCTGGCAGCACTGCGAGCCTCCATCAAACGCGTGCTCTATGGCACCGGCCCAAACGCTGCCCCTCCCCTGGCCGCTAACCCCACACTACCTCAGGAGGAGAGGACTGTCGCCATCAAACCCTAGATCGAGGCTATGTGTGGGATGCCTAGACGTGGGTAAACGATGCGCTCCACACCACATCCTTCACCAATTGGCCCCACTTTATCAGGTCGCATTCCTATTCCCGGCCCTGTACATTGTACACGCCACCTCCACACTGGCCCACCAACCACAGCTAACGGCCATCGTCGTGTACAGGGACATCCCATCTCTCCTCCTGCCGACTTTGTCAACCCCATACATCACAGTGGTCAGGTGGATAGGGCAGTGGTGTTCTACGCAGAGTCTCCCTATCTCCCACCGCACCCCGCTGACCGCCTCCAGGATGTGCTGGCCACCCTCCACCACTCCCCTATTATTGTGGCTGGGGACCTTAATGCCCACCACCCTCTCTGGGGCTCCACACGCGCGGACACGCGTGGGCTAGAAGTGGCGGCCCTGGAAATGCATGCGGCCTGCTACCAATGGGCATGCCTAGTGAGCCCACTTTCACGGGAGCCCAGGGCTCATCGTCCGTCAACATAGCATTCACGACGTCCCCCCTCCCACCAGCCAATGAGTGGGACCAATGGCATGTGGAAGAAAAACCACACCCTCCTAACATGGGCATTCAAGACACCGAGGAGAGCACGCCAGCCCCGCGTTTGGCCAAAACTGGGAGGAATTTGCTGCCCACATGGAAAAAAGCATAGCGGCGGCAGTAGCGCCCCCTGAAGCTTCCCACTGAGGCATCCATAGACAGTGATGTCGACACTCTGTCCGCCTTGGTCAGGCAAAGCACCCGGCTGGCAGTTCCATCCGTGGTTGCTCCCTCACAGGTTAGTGCGACTTGGTGGAACCTGGAGGTCCAGGCCTGCTGCGGGCGCGGAGCCAGATCGGCGAGAGCCTCACATGATTCGATATTGGGAGGCTAGGCGCGACTTAAAGCGCACCATCCGCAGGGCCAAGCGGACCTCATGGCGGCGATTCACGAGGGCCTCCCCCATGACACCACAATGCGGAAGGCCAACCATGCTCGGCTCACAACGACCTTCCCGTCAGATGATTCCAAACCCAACATACACAACGATATCAATGCTGAGTTGGAGAGTCTCCAAAACGAATTACAGCAAACAGGAGCTCGGATCCATTGCCCAACTTTCATCGCATTATCGGCTGCATGATGGCCCAGGTGAGACAATTAGAATTGCGTAAACTGCCAGCATGGAGCTTACATCTTACACGATCATTCAACATCCTTCCCAAAAATATACTTCTCGTAACATGAGATAATTATGAGAGAAACCGACGAATTTGAGTCCATGATAAATCGAGGTAGCAAGGAATCTTGCAAGATACGATATCACAATGTTACTTTGGAGTCTCCAAAAAAATTACAGCGATCACGATCACGAGCGTGGATCCATTGTCCAATTTTCATCGCATCATGAACCCACTACACTACAATCACTGGAGTACCTGGAATCAGTAATATCAGCAGCTCCCCCTTATGTGGCGATACATTCCATTATTAGGAGGTAAGCTTGCCGAGTTTTGGTGCTGGGTACGTCAGTCGTCCAAGTTCATGTTTGCATGATGATAGTTCGTTCGTTCTTGCCGCTTCTACATCTGGGGTGGGTGGAACATCAGAGGAATTTGCGATTCGATGGAAGGCATTTTTTAATTCAAGTACATTTCTTGGAAATGTGACGAATTTCTGAAGATGGATATTCAGTTGGAGCTAATGACCAGATCATTAATCGGCCAAGCGGGGATGGTCTGGTCGAATTCAGACCAATTCATTTCTCATCGCTTCGTTCCCCCGATGTACCTCTCACACCATTAGAAGAAAGAACATAAAGCGTGTGGGATCCATTGGGTAGTGATGAGAAAAGATGCATGCGGGTTATAAATTTATTGAAAATGCCAATAAAATGATTTATATGAGAGCTAGACGAGTATTTCAAGACTACTCTACCAAAGAAAGAACTCGTAAATTATAACACATTCGGTCTTTGAGAGAGCGCTCACTACATAAGCAAAAAAAAAAATATTGTCAACTGTGAGAGCATGCATTGACTAAGGATTGATCCATTGATTCAAAGGAAAGATTTGTCAACTCACATGTGGTGCAAAAACTGCAAGAAGATCTTCTATTCAAAGAGAAGGAAAGATTTGTCAACTCACAGGTGACTGACGTGTCAACAGAGAGAAGATCCTCAATACAAGGAGAAAGAAAGGACTACCAATTTGGAAGTGATTCGTCAATTGAGAGATGATCCTCAATACAAGGATGAAGAAAGGACTACCAATTTGGAAGTAATCATAAATTGAGAGATGATCCTCAATACAAGGATGAAGAAAGGACTACCAATTTGGATGTGACGAGTCAATTGAGAGAAGATCCTCAATACAAGGATACAGAAAGGACTACCAATTTTGAAGTGACGAGTCAATTGAGAGAAGATCCTCAATACAAATATACAGAAAGGACTACCAATTTTGAAGTGACGAGTCAATTGAGAGAAGATCCTCAATACAAGGATACAGAAAGGACTACCAATTTTGAAGTGACGCGTCAATTGAGAGAAGATCCTCAATACAAGGATACAGAAAGGACTACCAATTTTGAAGTGACGCGTCAATTGAGAGAAGATCCTCAATACAAGGATACAGAAAGGACTACCAATTTTGAAGTGACGCGTCAATTGAGAGAAGATCCTCAATACAAGGATACAGAAAGGACTACCAATTTTGAAGTGACGCGTCAATTGAGAGAAGATCCTCAATACAAGGATACAGAAAGGACTACCAATTTTGAAGTGACGCGTCAATTGAGAGAAGATCCTCAATACAAGGATACAGAAAGGACTACCAATTTTGAAGTGACGCGTCAATTGAGAGAAGATCCTCAATACAAGGATACAGAAAGGACTACCAATTTTGAAGTGACGCGTCAATTGAGAGAAGATCCTCAATACAAGGATACAGAAAGGACTACCAATTTTGAAGTGACGCGTCAATTGAAGATCCTCAATAATACAGAAAGGACTACCAATTTTGAAGTCAATTGAGAGAAGATCCTCAATACAAGGATACAGAAAGGACTACCAATTTTGAAGTGACGCGTCAATTGAGAGATGATCCTCAATACAAGGATACAGAAAGGACTACCAATTTTGAAGTGACGCGTCAATTGAGAGAAGATCCTCAATACAAGGATACAGAAAGGACTACCAATTTTGAAGTGACGCGTCAATTGAGAGAAGATCCTCAATACAAGGATACAGAAAGGACTACCAATTTTGAAGTGACGCGTCAATTGAGAGAAGATCCTCAATACAAGGATACAGAAAGGACTACCAATTTTGAAGTGACGCGTCAATTGAGAGAAGATCCTCAATACAAGGATACAGAAAGGACTACCAATTTTGAAGTGACGCGTCAATTGAGAGAAGATCCTCAATACAAGGATACAGAAAGGACTACCAATTTTAGTGACGCGTCAATTGAGAGATGATCCTCAATACGATACCAATTTTGAAGTGACGCGTCAATTGAGAGAAGATCCTCAATACAAGGATACAGAAAGGACTACCACAGATGTCAATTGAGAGAAGATCCTCAATACAAGGATACAGAAAGGACTACTACGATCCTCATGCAATTTTTGAGGACGCGTAATTGAGAGAAGATCTCAGGATACAGAAAGGCTAAAGCAATTGACAATTTTGAAGTAGACGTAGATGAGAAGTCATCCTCAATACACGGATACAGAAAGGACTACCAATTTTGAAGTGACGCGTCAATTGAGAGAAGATCCTCAATACAAGGATACAGAAAGGACTACCAATTTTGAAGTGACGCGTCAATTGAGAGATGATCCTCAATACAAGGATACAGAAAGGACTACCAATTTTGAAGTGACGCGTCAATTGAGAGAAGATCCTCAATACAAGGATACAGAAAGGACTACCAATTTTGAAGTGACGCGTCAACTGAGAGAAGATCCTCAATACAAGGATACAGAAAGGACTACCAATTTTGAAGTGACGCGTCAATTGAGAGAAGATCCTCAATACAAGGATACAGAAAGGACTACCAATTTTGAAGTGACGCGTCAATTGAGAGAAGATCCTCAATACAAGGATACAGAAAGGACTACCAATTTTGAAGTGACGCGTCAATTGAGAGATGATCCTCAATACACGGATACAGAAAGGACTACCAATTTTGAAGTGACGCGTCAATTGAGAGAAGATCCTCAATACAAGGATACAGAAAGGACTACCAATTTTGAAGTGATGCGTAAATTGAGAGATGATCCTCAATACAAGGATAACGAAAATTGAGCGCAACGTGAGAGTTGAAGGAGAAACAGAGGGAAAAATGCTCAAGCAAAATGATAGTGAGGAAACATTGTAGAACGTGCTCAAAACGTAATTAGCTTGAAAAAACGAAGAAAAATAGACAACGTAATAAACTGGCAATGACTCAGCAAAGAAATACCGATATTTTAAGGCACCGTCAATATTTGTACAACAACTTCCTCAACAATTCCTCAATGTTTAAACGTATTATTTCCTCTTGAAGAAAGACTCCGTAGTCCCGTACATTCCTTTTATCCAGATCCGCCCTTTAAAATCCTATGCTTTGCACCCATAAGTAAGCATAAAAGGTTCTATTGCCAACATTTAGGTAGATGTCAACGAACTGTTACAAATTTTACCTCGCGAATTCGACAATTTGGCCACTGTTAAAATTACAACTCAAGCGTCATGCACTGCACTAATCAAATTCAATGTTTGAAACTATTCGTCCTGGCGTAGTAAGTGACGCTTTCAAATTACTTAAGGACAGCCCATTGTACAAGCAAAATGATATTCGAATAGATGAAAACTACTTTGCGAGGTATGAGAAAAATTATGATGCTGACTTCATTTTGAATGATATTGAGGTAGAAACCATAAACTATTCAGATGAAACAGAAAAAGATAATACTTCATTCGGAATGAATACAATTACTGATTGCAACGAAGATGATCATGGATGGTTCTTACGATCGAAAAACAGTGGACAAAACAAAACACCTGTAAGTTGGAATCACATTGAAAATGTTGATGAGTTGCATTTCCCAAACATCTCTTTGAGCGCCCTAAAACCGTTTAGTATACTGACCTTGCTAAATCTGAATGCCGTACGTTTAGTATACTGACCTTACTAAATCTGAATGCCGTATATGATAAATCATGTGTTCCTTCTAGACAATCATGTGTTCATGACAATAAAGAAAATTGAAGAACAATGTATTACCAATGTTAATGTTTGCTTCAGGAAAACAAATAAAACAGGTGTTACAGCTCACTAAGCTGCTGACATAAAACTTTGTTGATAGCCTTGTGATATTTGACTGTGCTTACAACGTATTAAGCAATATACGTTCGAGCCCAGCTTTTTGGGAATCAAAGAAGAAGGATTTGCTAGTAATGATAGGACACCAGTCACACCCAACTAATTTTCTAACAGTCACAGCTGCAGCAAGTGGCCAGAGCTCATTTCTCATTTGTCTCTAGCGAATTTGAGAAAAATTATGAAGTAGCCAGTTTGACGGAAGCGTTGGCAAACGATGTTTGGAACCGAATGAAAGCCCTGGCTGATACCAACTGCAAAAAGGACAGATGATAAGACCACCCCCAGGAGCAGAAAAGAGCTGTTGACGGCTTGAATTCCGTGAACCATGCCGACTATCGGTTTGAGTGGTTAGCTGCCACCTTATCTATGACTGGAGGCCAAATATTTGGCTGTAATTGTGCCATTTTTGCGACTTTTATTTTACCACTCAATTGAATCCATACAGCATGGAAGGTGCCTCAGTATGCGAATAATATCCGGATATATCAGGGAGTGCGGAGTCACTCATCAACTTCACTACATCGATCCCTACTCGGGTCTAGAGTCACTCAATATGAATTCAGAGCAGTCACGTTACCTGTGCGGGCGGGCGTAGCGATTTTGTGGAAGAAAGAGGAATGACACAGCACTCAAGGAGGATGCACCACAAAGAATATGAGGTGCAGAGGCTCACTGACGACACAGGAGGGGAGCGGTAAGCACAAACGATGGTGTGAAGAAGAATTGATGTTGATGGCACAGGCTGACCTGCAATTGTGCAACCAGTACGCAACGGCAAAAGACCTGGCTGAGGCGATTTCACTTTGGCTCGGCAACCGGACACCAGAAATGGTGAGGCGAATGCGCAGGCGGAGGACCTTTATAGAGGATCAAGAGAAGCTCAAAGCTTAGCAAGAAGAACCCGGAAGAACCGCTGCAAGTGGAGCAGTTTGACACGTAACCTGAGTTGAGGCAGGTGGTAGAAAGTGCTGCACAGGAGCTATCTTTAACAGATGGAATTGAGGACGTGGATATTGCCATACTACGTAGCGCAGCGGAGGCAGCAGCAGATGATAGATGACCATTCAAGGAATTGTGTGAGTGGTACCAGCAGCGACTGTGTTGGGGACGCAATTTAGAGCAGGTTCCCTAACACTATAATACAGCCAGTGGTGGAGCAGCGCTGCAGCAGCTATGGGCCAATTACCAGGGGGCTGCCGTTCAGAGAATTTCAAACGGTGAGTAGCACTGCGACCCACCTAGCGTGGAGGTGATTTATAAGTGACAGGAGGAGTTGGCCCAACCATCGGCGCCATTTAGGGCTCTAGGGTGCCCCAACCTGTCGATCGTGACATTGCGGGATTGTGGTAGCCAGTTAGTAGTGAAGAGGTTCAGCAGACCCAGCTGGATGAATCATTGACAGGGTCCGATGGAGTTACTAGTGCAGCATGGAATGCTGTCCCACTAGCCCCCAGGGTGCTGCTCTTCAACATGGTGCTGTTGAGAGGGAAGGCTACGGCATAGTTGACAAAGGGGCACACAACCCTTACCACGAAGGTGGGAGGGGCTTCCCAGTTCCAGCCAGAGACAGTGAGTGCTGTAAGTGGTGTTGCGACGGCCAAGGTAAACTTACCAATGTTGAGGAGCAGCGAGAGTTGCTCCCAGGAGTGGACGGTGCTCCTCGGAGAATTGTTGGGAGCTGCCAACAAGGATCTGAGGGAATACATTTGGTGGTTGCAGCTGTGGAACAGGGCTTCGCTTTTGTGAGCCATGAGGCTGCACTTACGGTGGCTCGAGAGCGTGGACCCTGCCGTTGCACCTACCTCGAGCAACTATACAGAGAAACAGAGACTGTACTTGATGGCAGGGTCGTTCGTAAAGCCCTTGTGCGTGGGATGGCAAGTGGTGACTCGCTATCACCTATAATTTTGAATGCTGTAATGGACCATATCCTCATGGGAGTAGCTACAAGCGTTGGGTTTGTTCATCGTGGGCAGCGGTGGTCAAGGATAGTATATAATGACAGCGTAGTATGTGCGCATCTGTGGCTGGGGCTAAAGTTGCGGTTAAGCAATTGGGGGAAAGACTTGCAGAGTGTGGGACGGCACTGAACATAGAGAAGTGTCTTCACGTTCCACTGGTGCCACTCAAGGGACGAATGGTCGTGTCAGCCAATGCACAGGCAGCCTCTCGAGACTATGGGAGGTGCTGTGCAGGTGGCGACTCCTGACGTGCGATGGGCCCACCTAGGAGTAGAATTTTCCTGCAGTGGTGTCGTACCAGGGAATGGGCGCGAAATAGTTACAACTGTGAATTCCCTGTTCTCTTCTACTTTGGTTGGCCCAATGCAGAAGAATGATTTAGATTCATCCGGCTGGGTCAGTATACTTCATTATAAATTAATTACCTCAAGCCATAACAGTTATGTCTTTGACTTATTTTAAAAGTTCATGCACTGTTAGCGTCATTTGTTCGTAGTTCTAGTTATTAATCTTTTCTTCAGGTGATTCCCTGGGTCATCAGCATCCCACTTCACGTTCAGTTTTCACAAAATCATTAATCGCCGACTTCTCTAACTGGTCAGACGTCTAATTTATGTTACATTTCGAAAGGACAGTCAGTAGTTGTAGTATCACTTATCTTCAGAATGTTTAACATTCAAAAATAAACTTGGGCAACTTCACCTGGACAAGCTGCGTAAGTATTCTCGTTATCTAACACTCGCTCGAATCTGAAGATCACAGTAAAACACACACGCGCCACGAAATATGCTTGGAAGACTGAGGTAGAGACGTCCGTGCGACAACTCGGTTTGAAAATAACTGCCGACGAGTTTCTCCTCCTCCCACTGCGCAGAGGCCTTCAGGTTATTATTCGTCACGATTCCCTTCCATCAAAACTATCACACCTGCGCCTCGTTATACTGAACCCCCTCGGGAAATACTTCTGCGCTAATCCAGGGCACCGATAATGAACGTTAATCTTGAAAAACCCGTCACGTTGAACTCTTCACAGTAATTGACGGAAGGAAAAGCACGTCCAAATACGCCGAACGACACAAAATGTAATAATGCTCTCGAACAAAGCGCCACTATTGCGCGTATATGTGAATTATGCGCACGAATGAATTGCAGAAGTGCCCTTTGAAAGAGAGAATATGTAACAAACCACTTGTGGAGGAAGCTGTTGTGAACAAACCGATGGATGAGCGATAACGCGCTCTCGTGAGACGTTACTCTCCTATTTTAATACAAGTTAATAGTACAGTACATCAGTACCATCAACGTCCTTTCAACAGACAACAAATAGGACCGAGGACGATCAGAAAGGTTAAACAATGCCCGGCCATTGAGGAATGAGAAGAAGGGTGTAAAAGAGAAGGAAACACGGGCACGAGGCTGTTGCATAAGATCGTCGCCGTGTATGGGTTTATCGGTCTATCACATCTGTCCTATTTCATCAATCACTGCCCATTTTGAAGGGTGAAAGGTTTTAATACGCTATTTCGGCCTAAATGCTGCCAATGCTCTTGTTCTTGAAGGAATACGGTGGCCAGCAGACATAAGATCTACAAACTAATCGTGCCCTAAACTGAATTCAGCAAGAGATGGCATGAGGCTCTTCAGCACCACACCACCCAGAACGCTCGTCTCATCATCAGAAAATCGGCTCGTGATGACAGGAGGGAGTCACAGAAGATCCACTACCCATGTGTGCTGATCAACAACAGCAAGGATGAAGAAGAAGAAGTGTAACCACAGGAGGAGGCTACAATCATATCAGGGAAGGCTGAAAGGCTGAAACGCGGACGGAAAATGATCGAGGTTGTTGAACGGAATAAAAAAGGAGGTCATGAATTGGGGAGGGGAAGGAAAACCCATGGGAAAATTTTCAGATTTGTGAGGCATTCGTGATCAAGCCATAGGAGAATAAACGAAGTTCTGCCAAGTTTACCTATTCTTCACCAAACCACCACTACAATTGGCGCAGTCAGTAGGAATCACGTTCGTCCTTCCCGTCATGCTATAGTTTCGTCATTTAACGCAACGAATTGGAACACATACAATATAGGAGCTCGCTTATGTTGGTATGTTCTACAAGTTAATACCAGACCACGTTTCTGACAGTGCCTCTGAAGCCCGAGTGTCACCATACGATCACAGCATAGTAGAACTTCTCCGCTATGGGATCGACTTTATCGTCACTTACGATACGCCGGCCCAAGTGCGTCGAGAGTTCGGACCTAATCTGGCAGAGAAATTTGGCACTAACAAATATGAAATTTCGGTGCAAGGACGTATCGTTATGAAAAGAGTTGCTGCACGAATGAGGAAGTTTACGCCCAATCAGACTCGCTTAGCGAAACTGAAACTAAAGGCACTGCAAGACAGTGGCGAACTAGAAAGATGGACGCCTGACTCCATCGGCGTGGTGTCGTACAGCAGTTTTTCCGATTTACACGATTTATTCGGATATGTTGCCGGTCAGAGTGATTTCCGTGTCTTCGTCAAACTATGAGACCATGGCTCAACCAACCTATACCCCCCTAAAGATTGCGATCGACGAGATTAACGCCGACAAAATGGGCGCCGGACTAAGTATGGAACTTAGTCCGAGGATGGAACCAGACCGACATTAATTCATTAAATTTAATGGTAAACAAAGTAAGCAAGTCTGCAGACTCATTTTTTGAGGAAGCGGCTCTTGTCAGAATCGGCTGTCTCCTGAATGCCCTTGTCCCGGACGCATATTCAATGGACCCGGTGACTAAAAGGTTCGTCAGAAGGGTGAAAAATGGTTGCCAAGCATGTGAGACGAAAATTGTTAAGAATAAGACATTCCCCAAGGAATTTAAGTTTCTAGTTACGACATCGGACGTCGCAGGAAATTATCTCAGGTCAAAAACTTTTCCGGCCGTACTAACTGGACCCTTTAAGGCGTCGTTGCTCGACAAATCCTGGACTATCATACCCATCGATCCCTCGAAGTATAGTGGGAAGTCAATTGTATCATACATAATGGCGTTTTTAGACTCCTCACTTTGGGAGGGATCCATTAATCACACGATCACAGAGACTTTAATTGACGAAAAAGGGGTAGAGATTGAATGCAGATACGTGACGATTCCGACCTGCAATTCTGTCCGTATTCCCGGGAAGAAAAACTTCATGCTCATTCTCGCAAACACAATACGCATGAATGCCCCCGAATCTGTTATGATCAGCACACATGAAAGAGATCCATTCATCCACCACTCTCATCGATCTTCGTCAAACGATGAACTCTTCCGCCCCAACAAGTCTTCAAGAACGCCAATTTAGTAGTTCGCTGTCAACAATATAATTATACCGTCCGGCAACTAACTTAATACCGGCTTCTCTATTGAGGGAAGAATTTGGAGTGTGCTACGAAATCCACGCTTTCCTCAACGTATGGTTGACGTTTATCGAGAGCTTTATGGATAGATGATAATTAATTAGTTGGTAAATGTCGACAGATGCGAACATAGGCGGTACATAACTCTTTAGTACTCAGATTTCCATGAAATTACCTAGACGAACGACTATTTCTTACAAATCCAAGCTGTTAGTCCACGAGTCAGCTCGACAACGGATTCTGATGACCATTCGAAACAACGGGTCTGTTTCCTTATTTGATAGAAACTTTAATAAGCAAGGCTTTTCCGGCGAAAGACGAAGACAACGAGGAAAACACTCTCAAAGTGGAACTCAAATTCCTGGAGTAAGCGCTAGAGGTGACAGAAGCCAGAAGAGAGCCTTCAACTTCAATCGTGCAAGGTAGACTGATTGGTACCAACAGTCGAGAGAGTTCGAACCCAGGCCCTACAACCCGAAACCAACAGCAAGATCCACGGCATGGAAGACAAGGTAGCCATTGGAAACATCATCAAACCACCAACCCACACAAGACTGTCAAACCTTAAAAAATTGTAGAGTCGAATCGACAATCGCCAAATCCACAAGAACGCTCTATACTCCCCTACTGAAGAAGAAAAAAAGGATTTTCGAGTGTGTACTTCTCTGGTGTATTGCGGCTCAAGTATAAGGGTACAGAAAAACGGCGCGTACTGGTGCACTAATTAAATCATAATGAAGGCTATGCCATCCCACTGCAGCCCCAAAAGTAGAAGATCCCCCCTTCGAATACGAAAACATACAGAGCGATGCGAGAGGGCCTTGGGGTAATATTACCTCAAACGTAGGAGGAGTGAAGTGTCATGAGGTAATATTACCTCATCCGCATTGAATGGGTTAAAGTGGGTGGTCGTGGCGTTACATAAGTTATTGATATGATCTTTCGGTTGCTACTCAACGGCCAATTAATTCAGTTTTTATTTTATTTTGCGAAGTATTATTTATTAATAAATATTTATTTATACTTTATAATTAATATTTATTAATTATTAGGTAGTATTATTTATGAAAAATCCACTACACTCTTGTTTTACCTAACCAAAAATCAGGTGCGATGCATCACACAACTTTCCTCAGCTCGACGTCACTTGTGTTCTCAGTTTTCCAGAATTATCGGGTAAAAACATTCACCGGCGGTGGTTTAAATTCCAGAATTTTTGGAAGTAGCGCCTGAATAAATCGATTTTGGTCGAAACGTCTGGTAACTAATAGTACTCTCGTCATTTTTATGGCGTCATTTTTATCGTCTCATTTGGAGCGGTATATATGGAAAATTCAATCAAAATCGTTGGAACCGTTTTTGAAAAACCCTATTTAGCGTTTTGATCGCTATGATAGCTAGTTAGTTTTGGGCGGATTTAATAATAGCACAGAACACTTTCCCGAATAATTTGTTTCGGAAGGTCTAAAATGGGAAGATCTGAAGAACTAAATTTTTTTCGCAGAGCCAAGGGTGCTGACAAGTGAAAATGGTGCTGACTTCATTACTAGAAGATCACAAGTCAACAAGTGGGTTACTACATTTCTTTTGTTTTTCAAGTTGTTAAATTGCTACTATGCTCGGGAAATTGAGAATATACGTGGGATTAACTGCTGTAATTACATTTCTATATTTTTGAATCCGAAATCGGCACCCATATGAGAAAATGTCGAGTGAAAGAAGACATAGGGCACCGAATCCACTAAACTCCCTTGTTTTACCTAACCAAAAATCAGGTGCGATGCATCACACAACTTTCCTCAGCTCGACGTCAAATCATTGTTTTCCAGAATTATCGGGTGAAAACATTCAACGGCGGTGGTTTAAATTCCAGAATTTTTGGAAGTAGCGCCTGAATAAATCGATTTTGGTCGAAACGTCTGGTAACTAATTGTCCTCTCGTCATTTTTATTTATATCATCTCATTTGGAGCGGTATATATGGAAAATTCAATCAAAATCGTTAGAACCGTTTTTGAAAACCCCAATTTAGCGTTTTGATCGCTATGATAGCTAGTTAGTTTTGGGCGGATTTAATAATAGCACACAATACTTCCCGAATAATTGGTTTCGGAAGGTCTAAAATGTGAAGATCTGAAGAACTACATTTTTTTCGCCGAGTCAAGGGAAGTGAAAATGGTGCTGACTTCATTACTAAAAGGTTACAAGTCATCAAGCGGGTTACTATAATTCTTTTGTTTTTCAAGTTGTTAAATTGCTACTATGCTCGGGAAATTGACAATATAAGTGTGTTAAACCGCTATTATTATTACGTCAAATACTATTTAAACATGCCCGCCGTGGGATAGAAAACCTAAGTCCTAACCTCTTCATGGTAGTTTAAATAACATCAATCACCATCTCTTCATCGTTGGAACAGGATTTAGCAGCAACAGTTCATGTCGAGTTGAGAAACGTGTATGGAGTTCCGTGAAGTTTAGGAAAAAAACTCACTTAAGCCGAGATTCTTCGTCGCTGTTGTCCAGTTCCATGGCGACACTGACCGACAGAAACCAGTCGCGAATCGACGGCCGATCTTCAATTAAAGTGGGGAAAATAGAAGTTTCAACATCGTCAATAAACGAGGCCAATTGGGTTCCCTTCTACAAAACGCCCTCCGATTATCAACACGCGACTGACTGAAGATCTACGAAACAACAACAGAAACGTAAATGAAACACCGGACCCTCGAAGAGACGAGACACACTTTCTGATATTGTCAACCAACTAAGATTCCAGAGTCTCCTATTGATTTGTGGCGGTGACGTGAGGTGACGAGGTCAGGGTCATCCGCGTTATCTGCCGGTCGACGCTGGACAGATTTATAGTCTGAAGCGAGTGAGGACTGGTGGGGAGATGAGACCTGTTTCAGGGGAACGAGCGAATCTACCTCACGAGAGTCTTCCAAAAAGCCCATCGAATAGGAAGCTGCAATAACATCCGTGTGAACCAAACTACGCGACAAACCGTTTTAATTGAGGTTTGTAGGATTCATTCAGGCCCGTTTCCACCAAAACAGCACTTATCAAAAACTATTTTAGTTGTCACCATGCTTAACGCGATAACTCTGAAATGCAGTTAGATGAACGAATCAAGTCACTAATCGAGAAGGACTCATGAGGCCGCGCCTTGACATTTCTTCAGCTATTGAATTATTGTTTTTCTCTTGGTACTTCACGACTAAGTTGTTTCTATCTGCTATGGGAAAGCTTTTGCTTTTTATTTGCTATTTAGCGTTCAATTGGTGCAATAACATGGTGCATTTGTTATATAGTGGGTGAGTGACTCTGCAAAGTCGCTCTGCAAGCGCAAGAAACAAACACCTGAGTGCCAGTGCCGACCTGGTGGCCACTGTATCTCATCGGATACGGGACAAAAGAACGGTAGCAGCTCAGTTGAAATTTCTGGATAGTTCTTTCAAGCAGGAACCTCACAGCTTGCTTCTGCCACTGTCAGGACCTGGATGGAAACGAAGAAATCAAGGTTGGAGATGAAGATTTCAACATGGCGAAGTACGAGAGAGTGGCTGGCTCTGACCTAGAGGATATTTACAGTACAGCCCAGATCTGCTGGTCAGACGGATGGGAGTTTGCAGAAACAATCGAATCAGCGCGCGGAGTGGCTGCAGGAAGATGCTGGAAAAAGATATGTGACTGTTGGGATCATGAACTTGGGGCTTTCCAAGTACATTCTGCCTTTTTCATGGTATGCCGTGGGGAAGTGTGTCAGTTTCTCCTCCAGATAAAGGGATCAAGCAAAACAGATTTAGTGGACTTTCCAAAATTTCCTCCCCTCCCCTCGATTTACCTCATTCTCCAACACACAGCTCTTCCTAGATACACTCGTCTCTCTGTACCCACTACAGACATTCCTGTATCAACTCTCGGGCCACAGCTCTCTCACTCTCTCACTCCCCTCCAATCTAATTTCCCCCGCTCCCAGTTCACGCGTATTTCGAGACCCCTTGTATCGCCAAACACTGATACACAATTCTATTCATTTCAAGAGTTCCCTTTTATTTAATTTTTCATTTCTCCCCCTCTCCTACACCCAACACAGACCAAAAAAGTTTACTTAAAAGTGTTTATTTTATTACCACTATCCTTTCGTTGCGTTAACCGTGTTTTCTTAGGTGGCAGAACTTAAATATCCTACGAATATCTGGTGCGTTGCAACACACAACTTGACAATTTTCGCGTGTCGAGTTATACGTGAGCTATTGTCTTAATTCGTATTTTCATTTTCAGTATGAATAAAGACAGTGAAGAGGGTGTATCAACGATGGAAGAGAAACCATCTGCAGTAAAATCTACTTTCAAAGGACGAAAGCACATCGGGAAAGCTAGCAAGACCAGAAGAACAGATAAATTTAGACAAAAGGTTGGAACCAAACAGCTTGCCGAACGTCGAGCGGAAGTGGAAAAGCGCCTGGGAGTCTTTGATGACAATACCAGCGAACTTGAAGACTCACTTCGTTCACTTGGAATTCCCGTCGTTCCGGTAGCTGTCCCAATGCCTATCTCAACTAGAGGCTGTGGGTTTGTTACTGTCGCCGAATATTCCAGGATGGTGACTACTTGGTCTTACGACGCCATTGCGTCGATCTGCAGCTCCCACCAGTACTACAGGGTCATTTTGAATTTGTTGTACTACAAGCTTTATTTGTCACAGTTCTCACAGGGTGAAAGTGTTAGCTATCCAGCTGACCATACTTTTATCCGCTTCAATGAAGAGACTAGACAAGTCCTTTCGAGTGTGACTCAGGTCGCACTCAGTACCTACAATCTTATACAATCCGTCGGACATGTAGAATCTGATAGTATTTATCACTCAACTATCATCGAAGTAACCAGTTTTGTCACAGTAGCAGACGGTGAGCTAGCGGCGTTATATGTCAATCCAAGTAACGCTTCCGCCATCACGATTGCTTGCAGCCTTGTGGCAACACCTGCTGCTTTTCGCAATACCGTGCATGAGCTCAATCCGTTCCCGTCAAGTGACTGGGAAGAAACTGCTGAAGGCTGGTTGTTGCGAAACCCAGCCCAAATCTGGCCAATCAACTATGGTGTAGATCAACTTTCGAGTGATGTGCATGCCTATTCAAACTTGCTCACACGCGTGGGGAACAGGCTTCCTCGAAGTTTCTTGTCGAATTTTAATTGGACAGGAAAAGGCAATGCAGGCTCGCTCGTCTCAATGGATCCTCTTCCCATTATGATAGAGAGCCGTAAAAGAGTTGATCCCATGGAAAAGCAGAAGAAGAGAGGGAAAACTGGTGAACGCTCCGCCGTAGTTCCTGCTGAAGAGGCCAAATTTGATGACATCTTGAAGAATCGATCCAACGTCGCTCTGATATGGTCTCCTGACCCGAAGATCACTGCAATGGAGATGACTGTTGGATGCGCCACATTCGTTGGTGAACATTCGATGCAGCCGACGCGATTACAGATTAATGGTAAGGTGCAAATGTCGATTTCTCCTGGAACGATTTTATATCGTTTCGTGGACGCACCTCGACCAAAGTAGTAGCCTTGGGACAGCGTGAACTGATATTTCTCACCTTAATGGTTGTGCACTAAGGAGAGTCAGTGAATGGGTATACCTCACCTTTATGGTTATGAACTAAGGAGGGCCCCGGAGAGTCCCACTCCGGAAAAAAAAAAAAAAAAAAAAAAGCCTGGTTCTGGGTTCTCTTCCCAGGAGCACGTCCATGCTACCAGGCGCGACCACAGGCTGTGGATAGTGGAACGACCACGGCATTGCTCTAGGGCTTGCTGTGGCCAGCCGCGAATAAGGTCGGCGTGCTGACCTTATCAGTCAGCACGCGGACCGAATAAGCAGCCGCGAACAAGGACAAAACCCAATCCACGGTGGAACAGCGTACGCCAAGGATGCGTGGCCAAGGGGGAGCTTGGTCTCTAGTATGCGGACTCTGGGCACCGGGCGACCCCCAGGTTCAAGTAGCCTTCCTGAGGCATGCGGGGCTCTGTCTCAGGCGACCGTTTGTTTCCCTAGCTGCTCGTGGGACCTATATGGATACCAACAAAAATATTAATGAAAACCAAGAGGAAGAAATCGCCTCAAAGATTGAAGAGGATCTGCTGTGTTCCACGCCAGACCTCGACGATCAGATGTTCGTTGATGAAAATACGACATCTGGAGAGGCCATTGCCTCACCGCAACCAGGAGCATTGTCTCCAGCAAGTATGGAGGGTCTCCCTGTGGACCCTATAACCCTACCCTTGGTGGAGGGCACCCCCTCGCTACTGGCCGGGAGCCGGGGGCCAGGCGGCCGAAGGCTGCGTGGCCTCCAGGACACCAGCGGTGGATCACCGCACAGGGGCTGGCGAAGGTGGGAAGGAAGAGGGTGTAGGTGAGACCTCTGGAGTACGACCTGATGGTGCTAAGATGGGAGGTGCAAGGAAGAAGCGGTACCACCACTTCATTAGGCGAGGGCTTGCACCAGAAGAGGCCTTGAAGGCCTCCGCCTTGACCGTCAGAGAAAATAGGAAGCGACCCAGACCCTCGACTGGATCAACTCCACAGAGCCAAAAGGGCGGGGATCAGAAGAGGAGGGTAGCGCCTCAAGACAGATCTCCTAAACAACCCAAGCAGAGGGCCACCAATCCGCAGAACAGACCGAGCTACAGGGATGTAGCGGAGGGGGTGAGGATTGGCGTGGTACACCAAAACTACCCAGGCACTCTGCTTACAGATGCGCAGCTGGATAGTCTGGAACAGCGTATCATGGACAATGTCCTGTCAGCTGCGGGGGACGATGTCTGGCCAGCATTTCAGGCTGCGACGCAGGTCTGGCTGGCTCCTGATACACTGTCTGGACAGGGGCACTGCCGAATGGCTAAGGGCCATTGCCGCGGGCGCTGGGTTGCTCAGGGACATCCCTCTCAGAATTGTTGAGGGGGATGAAATCCCGGGGCACCAGGTGGCGGTGGGGCACTTCCCCAATGCAAGAGAGGTCGACAGTGACCTCATACTCCGGTTGATACACAACCAGAACAGGGGTATGAATACCCAGTTCTGGCGTGTCATCCGAAGGGAGGAGGAAAAGGACGCGACGGTCCTGGCCTTCTCTGTAGATGAGGCGTCAGCCGCCGCCATAAGGGCACTGCCGAGGCAGCGAGCCAATTATAGGTTTGGGGCTGTTAGCCTCAGGCTGTCCCGGATGAGGGATGGCAGGAGAGAGGCAGAGGAGGGGATGGGTGCAGACCGGGAGGAAGGGCCAAGTACCTCAGGCAGCGTGCCCCTGGTCGGGTGCTCAGACTCCGTCCCTGCAACGGTGGCGCCAAGAGAGAGGGGAGACACGCAGGAGCAGGCGGCATCTGCCCCCCCAGCACGTGCGGCCCCCTCAGGATTGGCGCAGACCGCGGCACAGAGGCCAAGCCTCATCACCAATCCCCCTCGTCGCAGGACTACACAACAGGAGCCTTCAGACAGGGGCAACGAGGAGCAAGGCTCCAGCGCTCCGGCCTCTGCCACTGTGCGACCTCCCCGGCGCCCCTCCGAAGGCCAAAGACCGGAGGTGGGGTCGTCTGGGCGGGGAAGCGCGGGCAGGGGTGGGGGGCGGCGCTCTCCGACGACTCGTCAACAGCAGTGGGGAGGTCGCTCTTCTTACAACAGGCCGTCAAGGCCTGGTAAGAAGGGTGGCCGGAGGGTCGATGACCCCGCCCACGCTCCGCCTCCTTCAGGTCAACCTGCATCGTTCCCAGGCAGCCACGGCCGTTCTCAGCAGGAACTTTGATAGGAGGAGGTGTGATGCAGCCCTCGTCCAGGAACCCTGGGCCTGGGATAAGAAGATCCGTGGCCTGCCAACACAGTCAGGTAAGGTAGTGTACGATAAAAGTAATGATCGATGCCGTGCGGCAATTGTGATTAATCGAAATGTAAGTTACACTGTCATGCCTAACTTTATCTCTAGAGATGTTGCAGCTATAATGGTAAGGGAGAACTCGCCAGAGGGAGCGGTTAAGACGGTGTTGGCATCTGCCTATTTCCCCCATGATGCGAACTCCCCACCGGAAGAGGTCCGAAGATTGGTAAGTTATTGCATAAATCACCAACTTCAACTCATAATTGGCTGCGACGCAAACGCTCATAACGTTGTCTGGGGGAGCAAGAACACTAATTTAAGAGGAGAGTGCCTCCTGGACTATCTTGCAGGGCAAGAACTGGAGATTCTTAATAGGGAAGCGCCCCACTTTCGTAACAAGGATAAGGGAAGAGGTACTTGACCTCACCATCTCCAGTCGTTTCATAGCCAGCAGAATACAAGGCTGGCAGGTGCTGGACGAGCCATCACTATCAGATCATAGGATCATCTCGTTCGGCCTGGGTTTTTGGCACGCAGGTACTTGAAACCTATCGCATACCCAAGAATACAGACTGGCCACTTTACCAAACCCAACTCCACACAGAGCTGGGAGGTATGGACAGGAGATCCACACGGTGGAAGAACTGGACACTATGGCCAGTCTTATGCAAGGGGCGATCATTCGCTCCTACGAAGACAACTGCCCTTCCCGTGCCCGCAGGACCAATGGTGAGGCCCGCTGGTGGAGCGAGGAGCTGGGGAAGCTAAGGTCTTCAACGAGGAGGCTCTTCAACAGGTCCAAAGAACAGGGGATTGGGAGGCCTACCGACAATCCCTTACAAGTTATAGCAAGGCCATCAGAAGAGCAAAGAGGAAGTCCTGGAGGGACTTCTGCAGTGGTGTAGCAAGTGTCTCTGAAGCCTCCAGGCTGCAGAGAGCCCTCTCCATGGACAAACCTCAGGAATTAGGCCTCATAAGAAGAACGGACGGAACTTTCACGGAAGATGCCAGGGAGACCCTGGAGGTGTTGGTTAATACCCACTTTCCAGGGTGTACCCTTGTTGAGGAAGGGGCTTTTGCCCCAACCCGGGAGCCAGGCAGGGAACGTCCGCACCCGCGTAGGCTCCTAGGGTATGCGAACCGCATCTTCTCCCCTGAAAGGGTTAAGTGGGCAATAAATACCTTCAAACCCTACAAGTCCCCCGGGGGGGCCTTGCTCCAGCAGGGCCTGGGGGCCCTTCTACCCCTCCTGGTGAGAACTTTCAGAGCCAGCTTTCTGCTGGCCCATGTGCCCTACTCATGGAGAAGGATCAGGCTTGTGTTTCTGCCTAAGGCAGGCAGTGACTCCTCGACTGCGAAATCTCAGAGACCCATAAGCCTCTCCTCTTTTCTCCTGAAGGCAATGGAAAAGATCATAGATCTGGTCTTCAAGGACACACTTGAGACCGTACCCCTCTCGAAGGCACAGCACGGCTACCTGAGGGGCAGGTCGGCTGAGACTGCGCTCATGGAGCTGGTCTCACTGATCGATGAGGCTCTTCAGACGAGAGAGGTGGCGTTGTGCTGCTTCATGGACGTGGGGGGTGCTTTCGATAACACCTCCTTCAGCTCCATAGAGGCAAGAGCAGCGCAAAGGGCATAGAACCCCAGGTCGTGAAATGGACTATGTCCATGCTAAGGTGTAGGGAAATCACGGCCAGTTTAGGGAAGACAGCGTCACAGTGGTTCCCACAAGAGGCTGCCCTCAAGGGGGGGTACTTTCTCCCCTCCTGTGGCTACTGGTGGCTGACGAGCTGCTGGAAACACTGCAGCTCGAAGGCTACTGAAGTGGTCGCATCTGGCGGATGATCTTGTAGTTCTGGTAAGAGGCAAATTTGCCTCCACAGTGTCTGAAAGGATGCAAGGAGCTATAGATATCATCCAAGGATGGTGTGATAAGGAGGGATTGCATATAAACCCAACCAAGACCACCATGGTTTCATTCACCAAGCGAAGAAACCTAAATATAGTATCACCCACCATGCAAGGAGCAAGGCTCCATATAAGTACAGAGGTGAAAGACCTCGGGTGATACTGGATAAGCAGCTCACTTGGAATTCACATGTGAGATATGCGCTGCACAAAGCAACCGCAGCCCTGTGGGCATGCAGGAGGCTGTGCAGCAAATCATGGGGCATTACTCCAAAAATGATGGAGTGGCTCTATAAGGGGATAATAAGACCCCGCGTCACCTACGCCTCCACGGTGTGGTGGAAGGTAACATGCCGGCTAGCAGCCCAAGGGAAACTCCAAAAACTGCAGCGACAGGCATGTTTAGCTATTACAGGGGCAATGAATACGTGCCCTACTGCTGCAATGGAAGTCCTTTTAGACATCTCACCTCTCCATATACATGTTCAGAGGACTGCTTACCTGGGAGCAGTAAGGCTTTTGCAGACAGGGAACATCTCCACCAGGGTTAAGGCAAGCCTCCAAAGAACAACTAGACAGTTCAAACTGGAAGAGGCTGTGGTCCTTGCTACCGACGTTATGTCAGAGCGAAAAAACTTTCGGCTGCCATTCAGGGTAAGTATCCACTCGCGGGAACGATGGGAGCAGGAGACGTTCGCGACCGAGGTGGGTGCCCTGCGGTGGTATACCGATGGTTCAGTCATGGGAGGCAGAGCTGGACTGGGCATTGTTGGGCCCAACTACAGTCTGGCTAAGCCGCTGGGAGAGTACGCCACGATATTCCAAGCTGAAATCCTAGCTATAAAGATCTGCGCGGAAGAGATCCTGTCTAAGCGACTCAAGGGCAAGCGGATCTACATATTCTCGGACAGCCAGGCCGCATTAAAGGCCATCGCGGCCTATAGTTTTAGGTCCAGGCTGGCATGGGAATGCCTTCATGCTCTCAAGCAGCTCGGCGCCCACAATAGGCTTTCCCTCATCTGGGTGCCGGCTCACAAGGGGCATGAGGGCAATGAAAAGGCTGACCACCTTGCGAAGAAGGGCACAGAAGCCCTACCCATTGGGCCTGAACCTCACGTAGGTATGACCAAAAGTCACCTGAACCGTTTGGTGGCTCAATGGGAGACACAAGAAAATAGCGCCCATTGGCATCGCCAGCCACGACTTAGACAATCAAAAGGCTTGTTACGCCTTCTCGTCAAAGGGCAAAGGCGATGCTGACACTCTCTAGGAGGGACTTGAGGGTCTTGATTAGCTTCCTCACCGGACACTGCCCACTCAGATATCACCTCAACAAGATGGGCATCTCAGAGGCGGTGGAATGCAGACTCTGCGGTGAGGAGGACGAGACGGCGGAGCACATCCTATGTGAGTGCCCTGCCTTAGCAGCGAAACGCTTTGGATTCTTTGCTCAGGGGATTATTGAGCCCCACATCATAGCAGAAGCTGCGGTGAAGGACATACTCGGCTTCATAAAGGGGGCGGGTATGTACGACGCCTTTTATTAAGGAAGGGCTAGAGTCACAATAGGCCCACACGTGGCCGCAGTGACAAAGGGACTTGTCCTGATGCCCTCGGGAAAAAAAAAAAAAAAAAAAAAAAAACACACAACTTTCCTTAGCTCTACGTCAATTCACTCGGGTACAAGGCTTTTTTTCTACTTACTCAATTCATTTATCGTTCAGTTAATTTGAACTTGGTCAAACAACGCTTTACAGCAGCAGGAAGTGGTAGCGCTTACAGTTCCAGATTTGATTGTGCTGCTCGTACTCATTCCCGAACGAGCCGTTAAGTGTTGTTTGCCCAAGTTCAAATGAACTGAGCGATAAATGAATTGAGTGGAAAAAGCCATGTACATGAGTGAATTGACATAGAGCTAAGGAAAGTTGTCTGTCGCAACGCACCTGATATTTCATACTGCAGTGAGCACGAAAATGGAGACATTCTTCTGAAAAATTGTCTTCAAAGTTAGTAGAGTTAACCATTTGAAGTGCTTTGGCCTTTTCTTCGATTTCTGGCGCGCTTAATTTCGTCAGGTGAGTAATACAATTAAATTTATCGTAAAGTAATTTATGAGCACCGCGTCGTGTTAGGAGTTCTTCTGACAATGTATCAATTATTACCAAAATAGTAGTGATTCTGAAATGATTGTGACCATTAATTTGTTGCATCTCTTCACCTGTATTTGTGATGCTGGGAAGTAACTTATGCTTTCGATAGCTTCGAAAATCTCTTTTATATCCCTGTACAGATTACAAGTATGCGCTTTAAATATTATTATTGAGTTTTAATAGTTCAATGCCTTATATTGAAAGTGTTAGTTGACATGGGCTACCGGTACTATGAACAAGAGCAATAATTTAGATGTGTCAAGTATAAATGCAGTTTTAAATGTCAACACCTAATATTGTTTAACAGTACGTTTGTTCAACCTACGGACGCACGTGCGAGTGTTTTCAAGGATCGCGTTTATAACGATATTTTTCCTAAATCACTTACATGTACGAAATAACTTATGTACAGCACAAAAGCGATGTAGGAAGATTATTACTATACGACGAGGTGCAGTGTGGCTCACCATAATGTGCGCGATCCTTTAGAAAATTGCGTACAAGGAGTTCTTTGTCATTATTATCGGTGAATTTATTGTCACAATTAGCCGCCCTTCACTTGTCAGCTGTTCTTTCGAAGAGGCCACGTTTTCTTTCTATTGCGATATAACCATACGATCTGGATACGACTGCGTTATAATTTCTACGATTTCAGCTACAAAACATTTCACCATTGTTGTGAGTTTTATTGTGGATACAGTTGTAGGAGAACTGAAGCTTTCTGGTGAGTTTAATTAATTTTCACTCGATAGTTTTTGTTTTATTCAAAATTGTGAATTTATTGTCACAATTAGCCGCCCTTCACTTGACAGCTGTTCTTTCGAAGACGCCACGTTTTCTTTCTATTGCGATATAACCATAAGATCTGGATACGACTGCGTTATAATTTCTACGATTTCAGCTACAAAACATTTCACCGTTGTTGTGAGTTTTATTGTGGATACAGTTGTAGGAGAACTGAAGCTTTCTGGTGAGTTTAATTAATTTTCACTCGATAGTTTTTGTTTTATTCAAAATTGAAGCAATTTCGATTGCAATGCGTGCAAATGAGTGAGCTATCCTGTGCAGTTAACGGAGTGACCATTCAATTTGACACGTTTTCTCGACAAGTGTACGAACGAATCGCTGAATTAGAAACAGTCATTTCTGACCAACGAAAGAAAATTGCAGACATTGAGGAAGTGGTTTTAAAATTGGAGCACCAGACACCAAATACAAATAATCGCTCTCTAGACCACAATAACCACCTAATCATCGGCCAATCTTCAACAGGAAAAACACATCAAGACGTCAGCACTGGGGAAGAGTGTAAAATATGAATTAAGCCACTAACATTTGATGGCAAAACTTCATGGCACAATTAGCTCAAACAACTTACTTATTCAGAAGTTCGGTTCTAGTGGAAACAGCACTCCCTACGATTCATAGGGTCCCCACGATTTGTCAATAGGGGAAGTGGTCGTCTCCCGCCGCCGGAAAATACGAACACGCAAATCGCTTCCAAATCGCCGTCGACAAAATCGCTTCAGACGAGTTAGACGTTATAGACAACTTAGGCGATATCATAGATACTATAGAAGGAGCCTTACGATCTCATCCCACAGTAGAGGAGGAGTGTTTACAAGTTATCAGGATCAAACATCACTTGTCTGGTTTACGGGATTTGGTCAATTCTATTGGGACTTCCAGGAGCTCACGGCTTTTGAAAATGTTTCAACAATTGCAAAGGCAATAAATTCATTTACCATAACGTCTTTCAGGATTTTTTACCTATTCAAATTAAATTTTCCACGATAACGAAGCTTTAGGAAACATTGTCACAAGCCACCCGACACGAAAGAGCTAAACACATTGGACCCTATTCTGGCTATAGCATTGGGCATCACGACAGGACAAATTACTGACCAAGTTGAGAAATAAATTCTCAATTCAATCGAAAGCTGGAAAATTCTATACGGGCTGACGATCGACGTTGGGGTGCGTGAGGCTCCCTCAGAGCTCCGTGAACGCATGTCACTCTGATGACCAATATAACGAGAGGAGCGTTTAGCATTAGACCTTCCTGTGGTTGTAGCATTGGGCATCACGACAGGACAAATTACTGACCAAGTTGAGAAATAAAATTCTGGATTCAATCGAACGCAGGACAACGCTGTGTGGATTGGTATGGGCCTACGTATCTGCATGCAATGGCACTGAATACAGCCTGTAAGTGCATATTTTCATATTCGTTCTTTAGTAGGCACATTGTTGGGATTTGACGTTCTGGATCATCATAAGTGGTTTAAAAATTCACATTAAAATGTGCATATTTTGGAATTTTTCGAAGAAATCTGCATTTTTTTTCCTAAAAATGTGCACGTTACAAGCACAGCTTCTCATCTAGTGTATTATCTACGACGTTAGCAATGACTGAAGGCATCATTTCTGCAATTAAGGCCGCCCCTATCGGCCCCTCCTGGTTTAGACATCAAAGTCCATGGTTAGTCACTATCCTTTCGTTCCTTTACAAGTTTCTCTCCTTCACCTACCCGTGTTTTCTATACATAATGAATCGAAAGGACGATTTTCCACGAACGAAGCTTTAGGAAACATTGTCACAAGCCAACCACTCAACAAGAACGTTCTAAACACATTGGACCCTATTCTGGCTGCAGCATTGGGCATCACGACAGAACAAATTGCTGACCAAGTTGAGAAATAAAATTCTGGATTCAATCGAACACAGGACAACGCTGTGCGGATTGGTATGGGCCTACGTTTCTGCAAGCAATGGCACTGAATACAGCCTGTAGCTGGCGGCATAATGACGACCCTCAAATCCGTTTATGCAGCCATAGAGGGGTCAACCCTCAATTCGATGGGTAATTGAGCAGGCTACGGCTGCTCACTCAGCTCACGGCCTGTTCTTGTGCGAAGCAGTGCACAACACAGAGGGTCGGCTGATTCCATTCATCATCCCGGAATCACTACGCCCCCAGTTGAGAGCTTGGGCGACACATATCTGCAGTCTACATCACAACCCATGGTGTAGCATTAAAGAGTCACCAGTGCCGTCATCGAAGTATCCAGACCTCAGCAATATGGGATTTGAAGTAATGCGCCTGATTAACCAGCAGATGGTGGGGAGTTATGCGGGCCATCGAGTAGCTGGCGGCATGACGACCCTTAAAGTCGCCAGCATAGCCACATCTGTGGTTGAGATGACCCAAGAGGGCATCGAGCGAGCCACTGACCCCATTGCACTGGTGAGCCCCTACCTGGTCGGACTTGAGGTTATAAAGGAAGGGGACAGCCTATACGTTTACTCGGAGCGGAGAAGGGAGCCGATCACTCTCCATGACATCCTTCACGATTGGCCGCCGGGGAAGCACCTGAGCAGATTGGAGATGAACTACCCGAGGATGCTCCAGCTCCAGTCGTTAATCACGAGGAGGAAGAGTAACACCATGAGGCCCGTGCACAAAGAAGACGAGATTGGGCTACTAGGCACCGTAACCTGCCTGCAAGTGCTGCCAAATTCGGGTTGTACGAGTTGTGGGACACCGTGCACATGCAAACGTCACCACTAGCCCGCGCTACTTCAATAATTGCCGCAGCAGGGAACTCCACCGCATCACAGTCCAAGCTGGAACCTTACGGTGCTGATAATGACAGAACCTCTCCAATGAAATATGTAAGTGATCATCACGACTTCATCGGCCTCGGCAATATCTTATAAATGCCCCCTGAAACCTAGAGCGATTGTTCATTCTCTGTATAGTCCCCGTTCAGTATTATTCAAATCTTTGCTTCAAATTCCTTGTGTAGTTCGCTCATTTTATGTTAACGAAATTAAAGTCTTTTTAAATAAGTTATCTTCGGAACCACGAACATAACTGGCACATAACTGGCGCAGTCAGTAGGACATTGTCTACCTCACATAAGGTACTTTTCAAAGTTTCAAGACAGCACCTACGTACCAGCACCTCAACACACGGGACCAATACCTTTTGACCAATACGGGTCCTATGACAAAATTTTCTATTCATTGCAAACCACGCATTTAAAACCTGTATCAGCCCCCTTCGGTGAAGGGGCCACGCGTAACTTAGTACATATTCGAGTTTGCAGTATCAATTCACATTAAGGAAGTAGTTCATTCGTTATCCGATTCTTTTGGTAATCTTAATTTATGGCCCCTTAGTAGGGTTAATATAGTAACTTTTGTATTGTTAATGGTATTCCAATTACACGATTTGTATAGGTTCTGAGACTTGTAAATATTTAATCGCATTCCGTCAAGAAATGTTAGGAAATATAAATACGCTGGTTTAGTACTGACTGACTCCTATTAAGCCGGGGAGCGGGGGGAAGAACCAATCCTGACTTCCACGCAGTGTCCCCCGGGAAACGCTCACTTACGACTGAGTAGGCTAACAGGGATTGGAACACCCAAGCCAAGGTGTAGGGAGCTCGTGCCAAGGCTGAATGGTACAGGGTGTTTAAACATGTGTATCGCTAACGACCCACTTGGGGCACCAGGCGACACCCCATTGTAATGTAGCCTTCCACAGGCATAGGGGGCTCTGCCTGTGGTGACCTTTTAGCTCCCCCGTACTCGTGGGACCAAAAATGGACACCAATTTTAAAAATAATAAATTTATAAACACTGAGGACGCCTCAGCAGCGGAGAAATCCGACGATATCCAGTCAGTCATTGACTCAATGGCTGCATTGGAAAAGGAAGAGGGCTCTAGCGGGGGGGGTTGGGGTGGAATCTACACCTAACCTAAACCCCTGCCAGGCTCATCAGTTGAGAGACTTCCGGACGAGGCCTGGGGTGCCATGACACACCAGCAGAGACGGAAGTTTCTCAAGAAGAGAAAGCGGAAGAGTTCCACCCCTGCTCTTGTTAGGAGAGAAGGGGGTAGAACTCCGGCACCTGCTAGGAGAGAAGGGGGTGGAACTCCTGCACCTGTCAGCGGGGAAGCGAGGACAAAGCGTCCCCGGGACCAGAAAGGGGCTCCCTCCCCTCGTAACGGGCTCCCTCCCCTCGTAACGGGCTCCCTCCCCTCGTAACGGGCTCCCTCCCCTCGTAACGGGCTCCCTCCCCTCGTAACGGGCTCCCTCCCCTCGTAACGGGCTCCCTCCCCTCGTAACTGGCTCCCTCCCCTCGTAACGAGGAGAAAAAAAGGAGGGTAGGACCCCTTTACAGTCGGGCAGTGAGCACTATTAAGGTGGCGGTGGTCTACGAAGACTACCCCACCAGTCTCCTGACACAGGACACCGCCAAAAAGATCATGCTCCACCTTATGGTGGAACTGCGTGGCCTCAACCCGGAGGAGCTAGCGGTCCGCTTCAGTGGGCACTCCCTGCGGAATGGTGGGCTAGTCGTGAGCTGCGTGGATGAGCTGTCGAGAGATTGGCTCACACAAAGCATCAAGATGCCCCCCGTGGGAGGGTGGTCGGCTGAGGACCTGTGACCCTAGCCATCTGGAGAGCTTCAAGCGGATTGGTGCGTTCATCCCAAACCCGGTGAACGACATCCAAGACTGCTTGGAGATGATTGGTGCTCAGAACCCCGGCCTCAAAGTTGAGCGCTGGAAAATTCTGGGCAGCAAACAAGGGGAAAGGGGGCTTTATTTAGTGGCCTCCATCCCCGAGTCTCAACACTTGCTGGTGGAGAGGGCGGGGTTCCGACTCTACCATGGCTTCAACAGCGTGAATGTCAGAACCCTCAGCAAGGAGGCCAACCCGGACGCCGGGATGGATGTTGAGGAGCCGCTGGACGATGCTGCGGGATCGGTGGGGGGCGTCTGTGCCCCGGGTGGGTCGGGGGTCTCAGTGCCTGGAGGTGCTGCGGCTGGTAGGATGGCCGCATTGGCCCACCAGTCAGCGGCCGCAGGTTCTGGGGCCCCTGATGTGCCTGGGGGGTCGCGGCAGTCCCCCTGCTTGCCCCAAACGAAGAGCCACCGAACCACTCACCGAAGGCCAGGCTACCAAATTGGCGATGATCAACAGTGCCACAGATGGCAATGCTCACATTGATGATGAGTTTGGGCCTGTTCAAATTTATCCCAATTTCCTCCAATACTGGCGCAACGCCACGTTTGCATCTCGATTATTCTTCTTAGGAATCCTCGGGGATATAAATATGGGTGAAGCCCGTTCGGTCCTGATCTCCGCCTTAGTAGGAGCTGTCTTAGCAATCTGCAATGGGGGAGAATGCACCACAAACTGGCGGAACAAAAGGCTCGAAGCAATCGAGCGCGCCAATCCCGATCTGGAGTTAGCGGCCACTGTTACTCCAGAAGCTCTCTGGCGGTTTCAGGATCAATGTCTCGGCAACTTACCCGGAGGAGACTACACCTACCGCCTTTTGTCGTCGGTATATGCTGCAATCGAGGGCTCGACCCTCAATTCAATCCGATGGGTGATTGAACAAGCGACCGCTGCCCATTCAGCCCATGGCCTCTTTTTGTGTGAGGCTGTGCATAACACAGAAGGCAGGTTAATTCCGTTCATAATTCCAGAAACCCTACGACCCCAATTGAGAGCATGGGCCACACACGCCCTTGAAAAGGGGACCCCGACGTGATGTGAACACGACGAACACGCAACTTTCTGATACTCTCACCAAGGCGCCTTTTGGGGGGAGCTATGTGGTGGCTGGCCACCATTATCTTCAAATCTTCAATTTCTCAACAACAGTTGAGCCGGTGCAAAGTTTACCGTCGATGTCTAGGATGCGGATCTAAAAAATAACGTCCACTTTTTCTCCTATGAAATATGTAAGTGATCATCACGACTTCATCAGCCTCGGCAATGTCTTATGAAAGCCCCCAGGAACCTAGAGCGATTGTTCACTCTCTGTATAGTCCCCGTTCAGTATTATTCAAATCTTTGCTTCATAATCCTTGTGTAATTCGCTCATTTTATGTTAACGAAATGAAAGTATTTTTTAAAAAGTTATCTTCGGAACCACGAACATAACTGGCGCAGTCAGTAGGACATTGTCTACCTCACATAGGGTACTTTTCACAGTTTCAAGACAGCACCTACGTAACAGCATCTCAACACACGGGACCAATACCTTCAAGACGACGTCGGACTATACAGAGAATGAACTGCAGAGTTCTCTCAAAGGTTATTTTTGTTAGGGATATTGGGTGACATGAGTTTGGGAGAGACTAGGTCAGTCCTAATATCGACTTTAGTCGGTTCTGTGCTCGCTATATGCAACGGTGGAGACTGCACAGCCTCCTGGTTAGCGAAGAGAATTGACATTATAGCGAGGGCAAAACTGCTTTAAAACTGAGTGCTCTTTTCACAGGTTATCGCTCTTCTTTCTACAAGTCTAAACTTCTCTTGCGAACGAATCAAAATGATAGCTCGACGAATGGCAATGCAACGTGCGAAGGCAGCAGGGTCAGGCATGCTCATCGCTAAAGCCCCGGAACTCCTGAGGAGCGGCGAGACACTCTACTTATAGGTCGCATGCTGACGCAACGACAATTGGCCCCCTGGGTGTCCCGTATCTTAACCGCTCAATTATTAAATGTTGCCTATGCTCGAGCACACCCTGGGGCTGACGCTGACTCTCTTACAGCGGAGCTCTGGTTCCAACTAACAGGTGTGTGGACATCTCCGGCATGCGTTGATCAACAGGCAGTCTGCCAGGTTCAGGCACAGCTAACGATGATGATACAACACTCATGAAAATAGGGCGGAAGGTCGAACCCAATTTTCTCGGTTGGGAACCTTCATTTTTACGAATTGAAAATAGTAATGAGGCGAAAGGACGATTGTCCACTTATAAAAACCTAGAATTACGTTGCTTTAAGAAAAATTGACACAAGCCAATTAGTTCAAGAGGCAAACATTAAAGCATTAGGCATCGCACAAAGACAAGTTACTGACCAAGTTGAGAAGTAAAATTACGGATTCAATCGAACGCAAGACAATGCTACGTGGCCTGTTTTCACCACAGGTATGGGCCCAAAAGCCACAAACACCCAACAAAAAGTAACAGGCACGTTACAAGAATATTACCCCTGCGTCTTGTCAAGTGTTTCATCTACGAAATTAGCTATCGCTGAAATCCATTTCTGGAAATCTCCTGTATGCTTCAATTGCATCATCAGCCGCCAGCCAACTAGGCACTGACCTCTCGATTCGATTGAATCAAGGCTGGTCTGCCATTGACGTGAAAACGATCAACCTGCTAGTAAAACTACTAGCGGAATATTTCGACAGCTTTTCCAAGGAAGCTGCACTTTTGGGGTGGAAAAACTGATGTGGCTGAGAAGATACCTACCTGAAAAGACGATAAGTAAATTGTATCATAGACTCAATAAATCAGTGCCTCCAAACTGTTGTCCATTATGTAGAAGCTCTCACTTCTCGCAGATAGGAGAATCCCGCTCCAACTCGTCCAGGATCTGAACCACCAAGGGCCTGCAGAATGAAACCGGCTTGGCAATGAGCGCTACTTCATTTTGGTAGGTTCATTCGCACAATTCAGCTGAACCCTGGAGGTGGCAAATATTGTGAAATATCAAAGGAATAATGAACGCTGTGAAAAAGGACACGTGGTTGCTTCGGCGCTAAAGTTTTAGCGTGAACCTTCCCAAATTTGCGTGAAATTTGACAGATCATTCACAGAAACATGAAATTCTTCAGAAAGCTTATGGAGGTGATGTGATGTGTCGCTCACGGTGTCATGAGTGGTTGTTAGAGGTGCTACAATTACATTTCTATACTTTTGAATCCAAAATAGGCACAGCAATCGTATTCTAATTTGAGAAAATGTCGAATGAAAATAGTGCAGAAGGTCGAACCCAATTTTCTCGCTTGGGAACCTTCATTTTTACGAATTGAAAATAGTAATGAGGCGAAAGGACGATTGTCCACTTATAAAAACCTAGAATAACGTTGCTTTAAGAAAAATTGACACAAGTCAATTAGTTCAAGAGGCAAACATTAAAGCATTAGGCATCGCACAAGGACAAGTTACTGACCAAGTTGAGAAGTAAAATTACGGATTCAATCGAACGCAAGACAATGCTACGTGGCCTGTTTTCACCACAGGTATGGGCCCAAAAGCCACAAACACCCAACAAAAAGTAACAGGCACGTTACAAGAATATTACCCCTGCGTCTTGTCAAGTGTTTCATCTACGAAATTAGCTATCGCTGAAATCCATTTCTGGAAATCTCCTGTATGCTTCAATTGCATCATCAGCCGCCAGCCAACGAGGCACTGACCTCTCGATGCGATTGAATCAAGGCTGGTCTGCCATTGACGTGAAAACGATCAACCTGCTGGTAAAACTACTAGCGGAATATTTCGACAGCTTTTCCAAGGAAGCTGGACTTTTGGGGTGGAAAATCTGGTGTGGCTGAGAAGATACCTACCTGAAAAGACGATAAGTAAATTGTATCATAGACTCAATAAATCAGTGCCTCTAAACTGTTGTCCATTATGTAGAAGCTCTCACTTCTCGCAGATAGGAGAATCCCGCTCCAACTCGTCCAGGATCTGAACCACCAAGGGCCTGCAGAATGAAACCGGCTTGGCAATGAGCGCTACTTCATTTTGGTAGGTTCATTCGCACAATTCAGCTGAACCCTGGAGGTGGCAAATATTGTGAAATATCAAAGGAATAATGAACGCTGTGAAAAAGGACACGTGGTTGCTTCGGCGCTAAAGTTTTAGCGTGAACCTTCCCAAATTTGCGTGAAATTTGACAGATCATTCACAGAAACATGAAATTCTTCAGAAAGCTTATGGAGGTGATGTGATGTGTCGCTCACGGTGTCATGAGTGGTTGTTAGAGGTGCTACAATTACATTTCTATACTTTTGAATCCAAAATAGGCACAGCAATCGTATTCTAATTTGAGAAAATGTCGAATGAAAATAGTGCAGAAGGTCGAACCCAATTTTCTCGCTTGGGAACCTTCATTTTTACGAATTGAAAATAGTAATGAGGCGAAAGGACGATTGTCCACTTATAAAAACCTAGAATAACGTTGCTTTAAGAAAAATTGACACAAGTCAATTAGTTCAAGAGGCAAACATTAAAGCATTAGGCATCGCACAAGGACAAGTTACTGACCAAGTTGAGAAGTAAAATTACGGATTCAATCGAACGCAAGACAATGCTGCGTGGCCTGTTTTCACCACAGGTATGGGCCCAAAAGCCACAAACACCCAACAAAAAGTAACAGGCACGTTACAAGAATATTACCCCTGCGTCTTGTCAAGTGTTTCATCTACGAAATTAGCTATCGCTGAAATCCATTTCTGGAAATCTCCTGTATGCTTCAATTGCATCATCAGCTGCCAGCCAACTAGGCACTGACCTCTCGATGCGATTGAATCAAGGCTGGTCTGCCATTGACGTGAAAACGACCAACCTGCTAGTAAAACTACTAGCGGAATATTTCGACAGCTTTTCCAAGGAAGCTGCACTTTTGGGGTGGAAAAACTGATGTGGCTGAGAAGATACCTACCTGAAAAGACGATAAGTAAATTGTATCATAGACTCAATAAATCAGTGCCTCCAAACTGTTGTCCATTATGTAGAAGCTCTCACTTCTCGCAGATAGGAGAATCCGCCCAACTCGTCCAGGATCTGAACCACCAAGGGCCTGCAGAATGAAACCGGCTTGGCAATGAGCGCTACTTCATTTTGGTAGGTTCATTCGCACAATTCAGCTGAACCCTGGAGGTGGCAAATATTGTGAAATATCAAAGGAATAATGAACGCTGTGAAAAGGACACGTGGTTGCTTCGGCGCTAAAGTTTTAGCGTGAACCTTCCCAAATTTGCGTGAAATTTGACAGATCATTCACAGAAACATGAAATTCTTCAGAAAGCTTATGGAGGTGATGTGATGTGTCGCCTACGGTGTCATGAGTGGTTGTTAGAGGTGCTACAATTACATTTCTATACTTTTGAATCCAAAATAGGCACAGCAATCGTATTCTAATTTGAGAAAATGTCGAATGAAAATAGTGCAGAAGGTCGAACCTAATTTTCTCGCTTGGGAACCTTCATTTTTACGAATTGAAAATAGTAATGAGGCGAAAGGACGATTGTCCACTTATAAAACCTAGAATAACGTTGCTTTTTAAGAAAAATTGACACAAGTCAATTAGTTCAAGAGGCAAACATTAAAGCATTAGGCATCGCACAAGGACAAGTTACTGACCAAGTTGAGAAGTAAAATTACGGATTCAATCGAACGCAAGACAATGCTACGTGGCCTGTTTTCACCACAGGTATGGGCCCAAAAGCCCAAACACCCAACAAAAAGTAACAGGCACGTTACAAGAATATTACCCTGCGTCTTGTCAAGTGTTTCATCTACGAAATTAGCTATCGCTGAAATCCATTTCTGGAAATCTCCTGTATGCTTCAATTGCATCATCAGCCGCCAGCCAACGAGGCACTGACCTCTCGATGCGATTGAATCAAGGCTGGTCTGCCATTGACGTGAAAACGATCAACCTGCTGGGTAAAACTACTAGCGGAATATTTCGACAGCTTTTCCAAGGAAGCTGCACTTTGGGGTGGAAAACTGATGTGGCTGAGAAGATACCTACCTGAAAAGACGATAAGTAAATTGTATCATAGACTCAATAAATCAGTGCCTCCAAACTGTTGTCCATTATGTAGAAGCTCTCACTTCTCGCAGATAGGAGAATCCCGCTCCAACTCGTCCAGGATCTGAACCACCAAGGGCCTGCAGAATGAAACCGGCTTGGCAATGAGCGCTACTTCATTTTGGTAGGTTCATTCGCACAATTCAGCTGAACCCCTGGAGGTGGCAAATATTGTGAAATATCAAAGGAATAATGAACGCTGTGAAAAAGGACACGTGGTTGCTTCGGGCGCTAAAGTTTTAGCGTGAACCTTCCCAAATTTGCGTGAAATTTGACAGATCATTCACAGAAACATGAAATTCTTCAGAAAGCTTATGGAGGTGATGTGATGTGTCGCTCACGGTGTCAAGAGTGGTTGTTAGAGGTGCTACAATTACATTTCTATACTTTTGAATCCAAAATAGGCACAGCAATCGTATTCTAATTTGAGAAAAATGTCGAATGAAAATAGTGCAGAAGGTCGAACCCAATTTTCTCGCTTGGGAACCTTTCATTTTTACGAATTGAAAATAGTAATGAGGCGAAAGGACGATTGTCCACTTATAAAAACCTAGAATAACGTTGCTTTAAGAAAATTGACACAAGTCAATTAGTTCAAGAGGCAAACATTAAAGCATTAGGCATCGCACAAGGACAAGTTACTGACCAAGTTGAGAAGTAAAATTACGGATTCAACCGAACGCAAGCCAATGCTGCGTGGGCTGGTTTCACCACAGGAATGGGGCCCAAAAGCCACAAACACCCAACAAAAAGTAACAGGCACGTTACAAGAATATTACCCTGCGTCTTGTCAAGTGTTTCATCTACGAAATTAGCTATCGCTGAAATCCATTTCTGGAAATCTCCTGTATGCTTCAATTGCATCATCAGCCGCCAGCCAACGAGGCACTGACCTCTCGATGCGATTGAATCAAGGCTGGTCTGCCATTGACGTGAAAACGATCAACCTGCTGGGTAAAACTACTAGCGGAATATTTCGACAGCTTTTCCAAGGAAGCTGGACTTTGGGGGTGGAAAATCTGGTGTGGCTGAGAAGATACCTACCTGAAAAGACGATAAGTAAATTGTATCATAGACTCAATAAATCAGTGCCTCTAAACTGTTGTCCATTATGTAGAAGCTCACTTCTCGCAGATAGGAGAATCCTGCTCCAACTCGTCCAGGATCTGAACCACCAAGGGCCTGCAGAATGAAACCGGCTTGGCAATGAGCGCTACTTCATTTTGGTAGGTTCATTCGCACAATTCAGCTGAACCCCTGGAGGTGGCAAATATTGTGAAATATCAAAGCGAATAATGAACGCTGTGAAAAGGACACGTGGTTGCTTCGCGCTAAAGTTTTAGCGTGAACCTTCCCAAATTTGCGTGAAATTTGACAGATCATTCACAGAAACATGAAATTCTTCAGAAAGCTTATGGAGGTGATGTGATGTGTCGCCTACGGTGTCATGAGTGGTTGTTAGAGGTGCTACAATTACATTTCTATACTTTTGAATCCAAAATAGGCACAGCAATCGTATTCTAATTTGAGAAAATGTCGAATGAAAATAGTGCAGAAGGTCGAACCCAATTTTTCTCGCTTGGGAACCTTTCATTTTTACGAATTGAAAATAGTAATGAGGCGAAAGGACGATTGTCCACTTATAAAAACCTAGAATAACGTTGCTTTTAAGAAAATTGACACAAGTCAATTAGTTCAAGAGGCAAACATTAAAGCATTAGGCATCGCACAAGGACAAGTTACTGACCAAGTTGAGAAGTAAAATTACGGATTCAATCGAACGCAAGACAATGCTACGTGGCCTGTTTTCACCACAGGTATGGGCCCAAAAGCCACAAACACCCAACAAAAAGTAACAGGCACGTTACAAGAATATTACCCCTGCGTCTTGTCAAGTGTTTCATCTACGAAATTAGCTATCGCTGAAATCCATTTCTGGAAATCTCCTGTATGCTTCAATTGCATCATCAGCCGCCAGCCAACGAGGCACTGACCTCTCGATGCGATTGAATCAAGGCTGGTCTGCCATTGACGTGAAAACGATCAACCTGCTGGTAAAACTACTAGCGGAATATTTCGACAGCTTTTCCAAGGAAGCTGCACTTTTGGGGTGGAAAAACTGATGTGGCTGAGAAGATACCTACCTGAAAAGACGATAAGTAAATTGTATCATAGACTCAATAAATCAGTGCCTCCAAACTGTTGTCCATTATGTAGAAGCTCTCACTTCTCGCAGATAGGAGAATCCCGCTCCAACTCGTCCAGGATCTGAACCACCAAGGGCCTGCAGAATGAAACCGGCTTGGCAATGAGCGCTACTTCATTTTGGTAGGTTCATTCGCACAATTCAGCTGAACCCTGGAGGTGGCAAATATTGTGAAATATCAAAGGAATAATGAACGCTGTGAAAAGGACACGTGGTTGCTTCGGCGCTAAAGTTTTAGCGTGAACCTTCCCAAATTTGCGTGAAATTTGACAGATCATTCACAGAAACATGAAATTCTTCAGAAAGCTTATGGAGGTGATGTGATGTGTCGCTCACGGTGTCATGAGTGGTTGTTAGAGGTGCTACAATTACATTTCTATACTTTTGAATCCAAAATAGGCACAGCAATCGTATTCTAATTTGAGAAAATGTCGAATGAAAATAGTGCAGAAGGTCGAACCCAATTTTCTCGCTTGGGAACCTTCATTTTACGAATTGAAAATAGTAATGAGGCGAAAGGACGATTGTCCACTTATAAAACCTAGAATAACGTTGCTTTTAAGAAAATTGACACAAGTCAATTAGTTCAAGAGGCAAACATTAAAGCATTAGGCATCGCACAAGGACAAGTTACTGACCGTTGAGAAGTAAAATTACGGATTCAATCGAACGCAAGACAATGCTGCGTGGCCTGTTTTCACCACAGGTATGGGCCCAAAAGCCACAAACACCCAACAAAAAGTAACAGGCACGTTACAAGAATATTACCCCTGCGTCTTGTCAAGTGTTTCATCTACGAAATTAGCTATCGCTGAAATCCATTTCTGGAAATCTCCTGTATGCTTCAATTGCATCATCAGCCGCCAGCCAACGAGGCACTGACCTCTCGATGCGATTGAATCAAGGCTGGTCTGCCATTGACGTGAAAACGATCAACCTGCTGGTAAAACTACTAGCGGAATATTTCGACAGCTTTTCCAAGAAGCTGGACTTTGGGGTGGAAAATCTGGTGGCTGAGAAGATACCACCTGAAAAGACGATAAGTAAATTGTATCATAGACTCAATAAATCAGTGCCTCTAAACTGTTGTCCATTATGTAGAAGCTCTCACTTCTCGCAGATAGGAGAATCCCTGCCCAACTCGTCCAGATCTGAACCACCAAGGGCCTGCAGAATGAAACCGGCTTGGCAATGAGCGCTACTTCATTTTGGTAGGTTCATTCGCACAATTCAGCTGAACCCTGGAGGTGGCAAATATTGTGAAATATCAAAGGAATAATGAACGCTGTGAAAAAGGACACGTGGTTGCTTCGGCGCTAAAGTTTTAGCGTGAACCTTCCCAAATTTGCGTGAAATTTGACAGATCATTCACAGAAACATGAAATTCTTCAGAAAGCTTATGGAGGTGATGTGATGTCGCCTACGGTGTCATGAGTGGTTGTTAGAGGTGCTACAATTACATTTCTATACTTTTGAATCCAAAATAGGCACAGCAATCGTATTCTAATTTGAGAAAATGTCGAATGAAAATAGTGCAGAAGGTCGAACCCAATTTTCTCGCTTGGGAACCTTCATTTTTACGAATTGAAAATAGTAATGAGGCGAAAGGACGATTGTCCACTTATAAAAACCTAGAATAACGTTGCAAGAAAATTGACACAAGTCAATTAGTTCAAGAGGCAAACATTAAAGCATTAGGCATCGCACAAGGACAAGTTACTGACCAAGTTGAGAAGTAAAATTACGGATCTCAATCGAACGCAAGACAATGCTGCGTGGCCTGTTTTCACCACAGGTATGGGCCCAAAGCCACAAACACTCAACAAAAAGTAACAGGCACGTTACAAGAATATTACCCTGCGTCTTGTCAGTGTTTCATCTACGAAATTAGCTATCGCTGAAATCCATTTCTGGAACTCTCCTGTATGCTTCAATTGCATCATCAGCCGCCAGCCAACGAGACACTGACCTCCCGATGCGATTGAATCAAGGCTGGTCTGCCATTGACGTGAAAACGATCAACCTGCTGGTAAAACTACTAGCGGAATATTTCGACAGCTTTTCCAAGGAAGCTGGACTTTTGGGGTGGAAAATCTGGTGTGGCTGAGAAGATACCTACCTGAAAAGACGATAAGTAAATTGTATCATAGACTCAATAAATCAGTGCCTCTAAACTGTTGTCCATTATGTAGAAGCTCTCACTTTCGCAGATAGGAGAATCCTGCCCAACTCGTCCAGGATCTGAACCACCAAGGGCCTGCAGAATGAAACCGGGCTTGGCAATGAGCGCTACTTCATTTTGGTAGGTTCATTCGCACAATTCAGCTGAACCCTGGAGGTGGCAAATATTGTGAAATATCAAAGGAATAATGAACGCTGTGAAAAGGACACGTGGTTGCTTCGGCGCTAAAGTTTTAGCGTGAACCTTCCCAAATTTGCGTGAAATTTGACAGATCATTCACAGAAACATGAAATTCTTTCAGAAAGCTTATGGAGGTGATGTGATGTGTCGCTCACGGTGTCATGAGTGGTTGTTAGAGGTGCTACAATTACATTTCTATACTTTTGAATCCAAAATAGGCACAGCAATCGTATTCTAATTTGAGAAAATGTCGAATGAAAATAGTGCAGAAGGTCGAACCCAATTTTCTCGCTTGGGAACCTTCATTTTTACGAATTGAAAATAGTAATGAGGCGAAAGGACGATTGTCCACTTATAAAAACCTAGAATAACGTTGCTTTAAGAAAAATTGACACAAGTCAATTAGTTCAAGAGGCAAACATTAAAGCATTAGGCATCGCACAAG
Organism: Pachypeltis micranthus; assembly: GCA_020466155.1. Taxonomy (NCBI): domain Eukaryota; kingdom Metazoa; phylum Arthropoda; class Insecta; order Hemiptera; family Miridae; genus Pachypeltis; species Pachypeltis micranthus. The sequence continues at coordinate 23,976,877 of CM035778.1, forward strand.
GACAAGTTACTGACCAAGTTGAGAAGTAAAATTACGGATTCAATCGAACGCAAGACAATGCTACGTGGCCTGTTTTCACCACAGGTATGGGCCCAAAAGCCACAAACACCCAACAAAAAGTAACAGGCACGTTACAAGAATATTACCCCTGCGTCTTGTCAAGTGTTTCATCTACGAAATTAGCTATCGCTGAAATCCATTTCTGGAAATCTCCTGTATGCTTCAATTGCATCATCAGCCGCCAGCCAACGAGGCACTGACCTCTCGATGCGATTGAATCAAGGCTGGTCTGCCATTGACGTGAAAACGATCAACCTGCTGGTAAAACTACTAGCGGAATATTTCGACAGCTTTTCCAAGGAAGCTGGACTTTTGGGGTGGAAAATCTGGTGTGGCTGAGAAGATACCTACCTGAAAAGACGATAAGTAAATTGTATCATAGACTCAATAAATCAGTGCCTCTAAACTGTTGTCCATTATGTAGAAGCTCTCACTTCTCGCAGATAGGAGAATCCCGCTCCAACTCGTCCAGGATCTGAACCACCAAGGGCCTGCAGAATGAAACCGGCTTGGCAATGAGCGCTACTTCATTTTGGTAGGTTCATTCGCACAATTCAGCTGAACCCTGGAGGTGGCAAATATTGTGAAATATCAAAGGAATAATGAACGCTGTGAAAAAGGACACGTGGTTGCTTCGGCGCTAAAGTTTTAGCGTGAACCTTCCCAAATTTGCGTGAAATTTGACAGATCATTCACAGAAACATGAAATTCTTCAGAAAGCTTATGGAGGTGATGTGATGTGTCGCTCACGGTGTCATGAGTGGTTGTTAGAGGTGCTACAATTACATTTCTATACTTTTGAATCCAAAATAGGCACAGCAATCGTATTCTAATTTGAGAAAATGTCGAATGAAAATAGTGCAGAAGGTCGAACCCAATTTTCTCGCTTGGGAACCTTCATTTTTACGAATTGAAAATAGTAATGAGGCGAAAGGACGATTGTCCACTTATAAAAACCTAGAATAACGTTGCTTTAAGAAAAATTGACACAAGTCAATTAGTTCAAGAGGCAAACATTAAAGCATTAGGCATCGCACAAGGACAAGTTACTGACCAAGTTGAGAAGTAAAATTACGGATTCAATCGAACGCAAGACAATGCTACGTGGCCTGTTTTCACCACAGGTATGGGCCCAAAAGCCACAAACACCCAACAAAAAGTAACAGGCACGTTACAAGAATATTACCCCTGCGTCTTGTCAAGTGTTTCATCTACGAAATTAGCTATCGCTGAAATCCATTTCTGGAAATCTCCTGTATGCTTCAATTGCATCATCAGCCGCCAGCCAACGAGGCACTGACCTCTCGATGCGATTGAATCAAGGCTGGTCTGCCATTGACGTGAAAACGATCAACCTGCTGGTAAAACTACTAGCGGAATATTTCGACAGCTTTTCCAAGGAAGCTGGACTTTTGGGGTGGAAAATCTGGTGTGGCTGAGAAGATACCTACCTGAAAAGACGATAAGTAAATTGTATCATAGACTCAATAAATCAGTGCCTCTAAACTGTTGTCCATTATGTAGAAGCTCTCACTTCTCGCAGATAGGAGAATCCCGCTCCAACTCGTCCAGGATCTGAACCACCAAGGGCCTGCAGAATGAAACCGGCTTGGCAATGAGCGCTACTTCATTTTGGTAGGTTCATCCGCACAATTCAGCTGAACCCTGGAGGTGGCAAATATTGTGAAATATCAAAGGAATAATGAACGCTGTGAAAAAGGACACGTTGTTGCTTCGGCGCTAAAGTTTTAGCGTGAACCTTCCCAAATTTGCGTGAAATTTGACAGATCATTCACAGAAACATGAAATGCTTCAGAAAGCTTATGGAGGTGATGTGATGTGTCGCTCACGGTGTCATGATGGTTGTTAGAGGTGCTATAATTACATTTCTATACTTTTGAATCCAAAATAGGCACAGCAATCGTATTCTAATTTGAGAAAATGTCGAGTGAAAATAGTGCAGAAGGTCGAACCCAATTTTCTCGCTTGGGAACCTTCATTTTTACGAATTGAAAATAGTAATGAGGCCAAAGGACGATTGTCCACTTATAAAAACCTAGAATAGCGTTGCTTTAAGAAAAATTGACACTAGCCAATTAGTTCAAGAGGCAAACATTAAAGCATTAGGTATCGCACAAAGACAAGTTACTGACCAAGTTGAGAAGTGCAATCCCGGATTCAATCGAATGCAAGACAATGCTGCGTGGCCTGTTTTCACCACAGGTATGGGCCCAAAAGCCACAAACACCCAACAAAAAGTAACAGGCACGTTACAAGAATATTACCCCTAATATTATGAAAATGAGAGAGAGAAAAGCATAGCGTCTTGGCAAGTGTTTCATCTACGAAATTAGCTATCGCTGAAATGCATTTCAGCATTGAGGTCGTCCTCATCTGCCCCTCCCGGTTTCCTGAAACGTTCTATTTACGCAGTTGGGATTAACTGCTGTAATTACATTTCTATATTTTTGAATCCAAAATGGGCAAAACAGTCAAATTGATTTGTACACGCAGGTGGTAATAATGTTTAATACATTGAATGAAGACCAGTGTTACTGAAGACACCGTGTATCTCATCGCAGGAAAGTACTTCAGGACTATTTCTATTTGCCAATCAGGAACGTTCACCAGCTACGGCAGAAGGTACCGAAAAACCCCGTACGTTGTCCAAACAATAAAAAATTATAACCAAAAAAGGAAAGCTACATATCAACGTGAAGGTATCCAGACGGGGTATGCAGATACCACCACGTGCAACCACGATAAATCCCAGCGACAGCGTGACCATCGATGAAGAGTCCGAGGAGGAGCATGCCACAGACGACATCCAACAGGAGGAAATGGAGAATCAAAACAATCAGGAAGGACAGATGAGAGCGGCAGACCGGACGACAGTGATGCTAATTAAAAATCATTTATGGAGCTTGTTGCCCTGTACGATGTTGCACGATATTCGGGAGATATGGGTCAGTACCGTGGCATTTACTCTGAATTTTCAGTTGGTCAACCAGGAGATCCATACACCATTCTTTCAAGGGTGGCAGAATGCTATGGAAGACATGTTAAAAATGGCCCCACATTCGATACCGACAACCAGATATCTAGGAACGCCGTAGTTAATGGACTATATAGCGAGGGTGAAAACGTGCGATCTGTACACGACTGTGTTCCAATCACCTCCTTCCGTGATGGTCTGGCCTTCGTATTAGGACTCAACGAATCGTATATTCGAGCGTTTAGTTCAACACCGCGGTCTCGCAGACTACCTGTCCTTGCAATAGGTGTGCACGGAACTACCACCCAGCCTCATTTCCATCTTATCCATACATGCAAAAACGGCGTCCCATGGGTGCAAATGCTAGATCAACCGATACCGTAACAAATACATCCGAAGCAATGATCCCTCCGCCGTCCTTAGAAAATATGACGGCACACGAAAACGAGAGGGGCACCTGGCCCGACTCAACTATATCCGGCAGTATAAGGAATGGAGCGCAGTATACTGCTACATGGCCAGATGCATCAAACAGGCATTTTTTTAATATAACGATGGTGGACCGGAACAATGTGAAGGGTGTCCCTTCCAACCAATATTGGAAGCATGCGAGCTTCCGGATGAAACTGGATCTACCAGCAGAGCATCCCACAGTGGAATACATGACGAATCTGCCGGAAACCATGAATCAGTACCTGCAACAAACAAGAGACAAGCCAACTCGGTTTTTAAAGCAGATAGCAATATGCCCCCTCGAAATATATGCACACAGCTCTTCCTAACGAATACAGACTTCATGTGACGATTCCAACGACGGGATAAGGCGTGTGAACTGGCACTGCTTACCATTAAAATAGAACTGATCAAAATGGATAAACTATGTACGCATGTACTCCGATGTTAACTGCAACCCCCTGTTCGATGCGAAAACGTACAACGAAGCAAAACAGAAATACCTTACGATATACCAGAAAGCATACGGTGTATAATAACGTTCCTACACCAGCATATACCGTCTATGGGGGTGGCCGACGTCGTGAACTGCTATATTCGAGGGCTAACTGAACGAGTGGAAAGAAGAACACTATATATCACTACACAGCCATCGGCAGGGAAGAATAACGTCGCATTAGGAATAACCGTCACACTCATTGGACCCTCCTCTCCAGTGGCTATAGCATTGGGCATCACGACAGGACAAATTACTGACCAAGTTGAGGAATGAATTCTGAATAATACTATCTACTAGACGTTGGGGTGCGTGAGTTGAGGCTCCCTCAGAGCTTCGTGAACTCATGTCACTCTGATGTCCAACTTAAGAGAGAAGATGATAACCAAGAGCGTTTAGCATTAGACCTTCCTGTGGCTGTAGCATTGGACATCACGACAGGGGAAGTTACTGACCAAGTTGAGGAATGAATTCTGAATTCAATCAAACGCTGGAAAATACGCATAATGTCACTCTGATGGATGTCTGGCTGTAGAGAGAAGATGATAAGTTATCAGTTATCCAGTTATAAAGTAGTTTGTTGGAACGTAATTTGTAAATTTTGTTGAGATACAAATATATAGCGAATAATACAAATACACTTTCACTTTCTTGAAATATTCCCCATTTTGTATAAATAACTAAACATTTACTACTATGAATCCTGTTAGGCTGAAAAGAAGTAATAGGGTTTTTTTCGTTACTGTAGGTAGGTTCTAGGTTGGTATTTTGAATTTGTTTTGGAACTTCCACTAGATTTTCTGCTTTTTTTCGGTCATATTTAGCGTCATATATGAAGGTTTTTAGGTCATTTTTCAAGTCATATGTACAGGGGTTTTCAGTCATATCCTGACGTTTTTCACGTCATATCGAGCCGAACTCTAATGATAACCAAGAGCGTTTAGCATTAGACCTTCCTGAGGCACGACAGGAGTTACTGACCAAGTTGAGAAATAAAATTCTGAATTCAATCGAACGCTGGTAAATACTGTGTAGGCTTTTGGGACATCCCTAGTAATCGACGTTGTGGTGCGTGCGTCTTGTTTTACAATAAGATGTTACCGCAATCGACGTTGGCATCTTCGAGTACTTTGAAGGGGATAATTTCGAATGATTTTAAATAGTTTAATAAAGGGTTTATGAAGGAAGTCCTGGAATTTTTTGATCAGACCTCGTGTAACCACCTGGGAGGCAAGAAATACAAGCATTTAGTACAGAGAAGTCAGAGAAAATGCTATCATTATAGCACGACGGTATCAATTTTTCAATGATGACAAAAAACGTTTAAAACGATATATGTGATGACGATTTAAAGTATGTACCATCGAGAAAAGCGTACAGTCAGATGATTTGCGGTTTTGTATAGTACCGAAAGAAGGGAGAATTTGCATTTGGTGGCGATGCGCAAATCGAGAGAAGATCCTCAGTACTGTATTGTACATAGCATGCGAAAACGAAGAAAAAAGGATAACTTGATAAACTGGCTATGGCTCAGCAAATGAATAATGATATTACGCGGCACCATCACAATTTGAAATAGAAAAATGACTCGACTGCATGCTACGTTTATTGTTGCTGTGAAGGTATATTTTCCCAACACACAGGCTCAGCAAAGGAATAATGATATTACGTGAAACCATCCTGTAACATTAACCTTCTCATGGCTTTCATGAGGGAACATTGAAATGTAGGTTTGGCAAAACCCAAAAGATGGGCCCGCAATCATGTGGGTGGCAGAAATGGACACAGACTTAAGGGTGATTCTAAACAGGAAGCACCTGGCCCCAGGATGAGATTTGTGCCAAGTAGCGGAGTATGTCGGGATCGTACGATGCTACAAGTATCTAAAATACGGCCATCCAGCAAAATAATGCTCGTTTGAACCAAGATGTGAGAAATGTGCAGAGGAGCATGAAAGTAAAGAGTGCACGGCAACAGTAGAAGAGCCCTAGTGCATTAATCTCCTGATATACCCTGGCGCGAGGGTATCCACTTACGGTTCCGTATGTCCAGCAGTCACGCCCTCTGTAAACTATCCACAGTGCTCTCCCACTCCACCCCAGGACAGTCGGTTTTATTCCCATCACAGAATCAAGGTGAGAGGCTGATTGGCTTTTCAATCTCTGAGCATCTTTATTTATATTACATTTCACATGTTCTGAACGTTACCAAATGCTTCAGCACCGTACTGAAAAGGAGTTGCCTACGTTCATTTTATGAATTTGTTATTGAACCGAGTTGGTTTTGATTCGCTTAATTTCAATTTCATGTTTTCCAGACAGTTATTATTTTTTTTTTTAATTTGCAGTTATGGTTGTGCATTATGCGTTAATCTGAGTTCTCACGCGACTTTTGTAAGGTGAGGGCGAAAATGTGTATAGTCAGGTACTCAAAAAATTAAATTAGAACAGTTTCATACATAAGTTGCTTTTACCTGAGTCATAGTTGGACGTAATGGATAATGGAGTCTCATATTCTGCATCTTATTGCCAATAGAGTTAACACTTGTTCACTGTTAATGAATTTAATTTATGACTGCACGTTAGTTCTTAATTATCGAATGCGTCAGCTGTAACACACAAATGTTCTTCATCAAGTCCATCAAACTGAATATTTCTCTACACGAAGGAGATAGGCATGGGAGAAAACTTTATTCCATCAAAATTGAAGCAAATTAGCTTGGAAATCAAGGGCCTATTGACCGGTAAAGGGGTGTCAAGGTCCAGCATGAGGTGTGCTTGCTGACTATCACCACGAGATAACTCATTTGACAGCGGGGGAACAACAGAGCAACCACCTTCTGAGCAGGCCGAGACAGTATGGGTCATTAGACAAGCGATTGCGATCACTGACCAAACTTGACTTGACGAACGAATTTGTAAAAATCTAGCGTTTGATTCTAAATCATTTTTCATATTCAGATGCAGAAAATTTTCTCATTAACATCGCGTTGCGAGCCAAGTACACTTTTTGCTAACTGGTAAGCGCCTTTCATATTCCCAGGGATTCGCGTGAGGTTAAAACTGAATGAGTAGCAATGGTGGTGGGTAGTCTACCATTTGTCAACCAAAGATCTAGCACTGCATTACCGAAGAGAGCCGAGAAAAGAAGAATGAAAGAAGAACGAATAACAGCCGGTATGTGGTCAAGGGCTCTTCTTGGGAAGTTCTCGCTGACACCCAGAATTGAATGGAACGCCAATATTCAGGGGGCTTGAGAAGACACCCAATTGGAAGACCCAGACCTTTTGGGCCAACGTCAGGGAGAGAGCGCAGAGCAAACGTTCTTCGGGAACCTTATGACAATCCTTAGGAAGATGAAATGGAACGAACCATTAACGCGACTGAAGGATGGTCACGATAATACCCTTTTTGTTTGAAACTATCAACACCTTAGGTGTAGTATTCAATACATCTGAATATGATAAAAATAACTATTGTAACGTGAATTGTCAAAACGTATTTGCAAGTGAACGCAATAGCTTGTAGAACATATTTCATGCTAGGAATGTGACCGCTTGAATGCCAATGCCAATATTTAATCTCATAACAAAATGCGAACTACTCAGATCGCATATCGAAAATGGAAGAAGCTTTCTGGCCTATCCTAACTCACTAACTACGCAAGGCATGATGAAGAACAACATGTGGTGACGATTCCGCATTAGATTACTTACACTCATACTGATCAACATTGTATAGCAAGAGGGGGCTTGAAAACGTTTGGCGAGCCGCTGACAGGCAAAAATTACAGTGATCACGAGCTCCGATCCAATGTCTAACTATCGCCAGACTGTGAATCTTCGTCCACGACCACTAGACTACGACTACTGCGGTGCCTACAGTGGGATAGGCGGTACATATCCCCCCTCACCATTAACTGCTGCTCCTGGAGTAGGCGCGTTCAGAACTCATCTCATCATTTTATCTTTACTTTTTTAAAATTTTTCTGTTGGGCCCTCTTCTTTTTCTTGGAATGAAGGGAAAAAAAAAAAAAAAAAAAAAAAACGGAACTTCTGACATAATTTGTTATGAGCATGTTACAGATCGACAACACTTAATTAATAAGGGGGAAGTATGCTAGTCATAGAATCGGATTTATCCTTGTCCACAGGTGTGAACTTAGTCAACAAGAGGGGGGAGGGAGAGCACGGGATTCGTGGATTTGTGTTCGGGTGCATGCCAACTAATCACTCACTCCGTGCTGATCAATAGCCAGTATTATCTTGAAGTACACCCGAAATACTGTATTGTAAATAGCGTGCAAAAACGAAGAAAAAAGGACAACATAATACACTGACAACGGTTGAGCAAAGGAATAATGATATTGCGCAAAACCATCCAATGACAAAACCCTTGGCTTTTATGGGGACACATATACTTACCCTGCTTCTTTTACCTGTCTTTTGTTCTTGTGCGATTTGAGACAAATAAATATCCGTCAGAAAAGGGCTGAAGTGAACGCAGACGTCTTGAATACGTCCATTGACAAGTTTTCGGTGGAAGCTGAAGGCATGTCCTCCCCCCATATATACAATTATGACGAAACTGGGTTCTGGACAGTCTTTCAAAGAAAAAAGTTCTATTTCCCCACCCAGATCGCATAAAAAGTTCAACAAGATCTTGCTACACAGTAGTTTGCTGTGGCAACACAGCAGGAGACTTCATCCCTTCTTACTTGATTATGCAAGGGGAAAAGAAATTTACTGATTGGCTCTGTGGTGGGCTCGAGAAAGCGCGGCTAAATAACTCGTAGTCGGGCTGGATTGACGCTGCTGTCTTCAATGACTGGTTTGAAAACCATTTTCTTCGATCCATCGCTGGTCCTGAAGGCCCCAAAATTCTGCTTGGTGATAATCAATCGTCCCACCTCACCCTTGCATCTTCAAGGCTCGCCAAAGAGCACGAGGCGAAACTTATCTTTTTGCCACCCAATGCATCGCATATTCTTCACACGATATTGGGCATTTTTCCAGCCTCAGAACGTCCTGGAGGAAGGTTTTGGCGACGTAGAGGGCGACAAAACCAGGAAAGAAAACGTTTGCTATGCCCAAAGCGACGTTCAGTCAGCTCTTATGTAGAACGCTGGAAATTGGCTTCGAAGAGGCTGGCACTAATTTGAAAAATGGATTCCAAAGCTAGCAGCAAGACTGTTATGACTCGTCCTAGGCCAAAGTGAATCGTTGCAGGAAGTCGAGAGTTATTACGAAAGCCGGTAGCCCAGGCACGAACTACGAGGGGTGATCAAAAAGTTCCAGGACTGTTGAGATTGCGCGGCAATGGAGTGTCTAGAGCAGTGCAGTTGGCAGCAGTTGTTTAGCGTGACTCTTCCTGAGCTCAGCTGTTTTTTCAGATTGTAGATAACCTTCTTCATTGCGAAGTTACTGCTGTGTTCGTAAAATAAGTTTTTCGTGTTTGGCGATTTTGTGAAATGAATGAAAAGGAAGAGCAACGCGTTTGAGTACCGTTTTGTGTGAAGTTGGGTAAAACGTTTACTGAAACTCTTCAAATGTTGTGGCTTTCGGTGATGAACGTCAGAGTCGGTCAAGGTGTCATGAGTGGTACAAAAGGTTCAAGGAAGGCCGGACATCGTGTGAAGATGATACTCGTTCAGGGCGCCCATCAACTTCGACTGACGACGATCATGATGGAAGATTGAGCAGTCTCGTGCGTTCTGATCGTCGACTAACCATTCATTCATAAGATGGCTGAAGAATTGAACATTTCATTTGGTTCGTGTCACCAAATTTTAACGGAAAAGTTGCAGATGAGAAGGGTGGCTCTGCAAAGTTTGTTCCGAGACTGTTGACTGAGCAGCAGAAACAACACAGAGTTCAAGTTTGTCAGGAATTTCTTGAAATTTCAGATGACAATTGAGACTTCTGAAAACAAGTCATTACTGGAAGATGAAACGTGGATTTATGGCTACGACGTCGTAACGAAGGTCCAGTCATCACAATGGAAGACAAAATCCTTCCCAACCCCCAAAAAGCGTCAGGTCAAATCAAACGTCAAGGTCATGCTTACTGGTTTTTTCGACTGGAAGGGTGTTGTTTACCATGAATTTCTTCCACGAGGTGAGACCATTAACCGCTTTCATTATCGTCAAACCCTGAGAAATTTGCGAAAGGCAGGAAGAAAGAAGAGACAAGAGTTGTGGCAGAGCGGTGAGTGGGTGCTGCATCATGACAATGCGCCTGTTCATTCCGCACTGCTCGTTCGCGACTACTGCGCCAAAAATCGAATGACGGCCATTCCCTAGCCTCCATATTCACCTGACCTTGCCCCTGCAGACTTTTACTAGTTTCTAAAACTCGAACGACCCATGAAGGGAAAGAGATTTGAATCCGTAGATGACATTCAAGAAAAATCGCTGGAGCAGTTACACACCATTTCACAAGATGATTTTTCAAAGTCCTTCATGCAGTGGAAACATTATTAGGAAAAATGTATAGCTTCTCAAGGAGAGTACTTTGAAGGGGATGACGTCCAATAGCCTGTAGATTAAAAAAAATAAAATAAAAATAGATTACTCAGCATACTTGAAGCCCTGTATTTTGCTCCCAATGATGCTTCAACTGATCCAAATTAGACCTTTGGTCTCTTTTTTCCATGATCGTATGGCAGAGCTCATCAGACCAGGCAAAAACGTCTGCATTGATGAGTCACTAGCACCTTGGAGGGGTCAGATATCGTTCCGTCAATATCTACCTTTGAAGAGCCATCAGTATGGCATCAAATTTTACATGTTGGCGGAACCGGATGGGCTGATTCACCGCTTTTTAGTTTATGCTGGTGCTGCTGATGAGACTCAGCGGTAAGGGCCATACAAATGAAGTTGTCTGGGAATTGTTGGATGATTTTGGGAGAGTCGGTCGCTCACTGTTTCAAGACAACTATTACAACATTGTAGAACTTACTTCTGCTCTCCTGGCTGACAGAACTTACGTTACTGGGACTCTGCGCTTGGATTGTAAGTTTACTACACCCGACTTGGCAAAGCAAAAATTGAAAAAAGGTGAATCAGCTAAGAGTTGGACGGCAGATGGTATTCATGTCACCACGTGGAAGGATAAGCGAGACGTGTTGACCATTTCCAGTGATATGGTTGACTGCGAGAATCGTCGGGGAAACACTTCAACAAAGCCTGAAACAGTGTTGGAGTATAATAAGCATATGGGTGGGGTTGATATTGTCGATCAACACCTTGCCTATTATACTTCACCACTCAGGTCGATCAAGTGGTACAAGAAATTCGGCCTTCATCTCATTGAGTTGATACTGCTGAATGCCTATTTCTTGTGCCGAAGGTTTTCCGTGGGATCCTCGAAAATTGTAAGTATAAATAGAAATGTGTCACAATTATCACGAACTATATTTCAAAATACCCCTCTCATATGAATCTGGTCAAAGCAAGAGCCTGTTTTTCGTCCTGCAGCTTTCCTTATTCAATCGAATTTCTTCCGAACATATTTTTAGAGCCCCCTGGACCGTCATTCATCATTTTATTCATCAAATAAACAGGAACTTGAACGATTTTCATGTGTGACTTCATATGAAGTCATCAGGCCGGTTGGTACAGTAGGCAAACATTGCGGGTTTGCATAACCATGCCCATCGCCGCAGGCTGATGAATTCATATGAAGTCGTTTCTGAAAAAGATTAAAAAAAGTAAACATTTTATATCCTGGTAGCAGTTGAACTACCGTTTAAGCGATATTAAGGGATCAACACAAAAATTTCAAGTGCCACTGGTGCTAGGCTGGGGCATCAGACCAGACAGATTTCGAGTGCCGTCCTGAGTGGGATAGTCAGTGCCATTCAGGTTATAGAACTACCGCTCGATTGCGACTGGGAGCTCCCTCAAAATGATCTGTCAGTTTGTAACACCCACATTATTCGACAGTATTCAGGAATTTTATATTTTATTAACGATTTTTAAAATTTTATATATTATCAACGATTATGTTAAGGGTTTGGATTTTTCGTAGAATTGGACAATTCAGGTGATCCGAAATAGTTCGATTCGGTTTATAAGAACTACCTCTAGATTGTGACTGGGAGTTAGACTGCTTCTCCTACCCTCTGTTCCTTTTACTTATAGTCACGTGGATTTCAAGGATCAGTTGATAGTTACGTCCACGCGCGACGAATAAAATAATTGCTCATTCTCTAGAGGAATTAGAACACCCTCATCTCTGCATATAAAATCAATTATGACCTTTTGGACGATCCAAGATTCATGATCGATCACTAATTTCCGCCAGTTACTTCACACGTTATAAGACCAATTGTATAGAAGATCTAACCCTCTTTCTAACACCCTCAAAAATATCTGTCGGTTTGTGGCACCCACATTCTTCGACAGTATTCGAGAATTTTAATAATGTAATGAACAACTCTTACCACTCTTCATTTCCACGCGAATAACGATCTGCACGCTCGGCCCATTCCCAAAAACACAGCTTACTGGAAACGATTGTTAGGAGTTTGGATTTTTCATAAAATTGAATAATTTATGAGGTCCGCAATAGGCCATTCAGGTTATAGAACTACCTCTAGATTGAGACTGGGAGTTAGACTGTTTCTCCTACCCTCTGTTCCTCCAACTTATAGTCACGTGGATTTCAAGGTATCACTTGATAGTTACGTCCACACGAGAATCGAAGAAGAAATTTTCATAGTTCTGGATGCGCCAGCGTGGGTACACCCAGCCATCCTTAACACAATCGCTAATATAACGCTGTCTACTCGTATGCACGATGGGAAGGAGAATTGGATTACAAAATGCTGGAAGAGCCGAAGCATATTATCTTTCGTCTCTTTTATACCTTTCCACTGTTAACGTGAGTAGTCTCACAAATTTCGATCCCAGATTACAAGTTATACTCATGTGACGTTAATACGTTGACGATTTATATAATTGCACTGTTGAAATACGCGTAAGATTAATTTTAGTCGCAATACTGAGTCAACCCAGTCAAACCCCTTCATGGTTGGTGCAGTGTATAGCAAAATTGGGCAAAAACACGTTGAATACGCACCAACCAAGAAAAGATTACCCGAGGAAGGGTGGAAAAATACATACACAGTGGCGGAGAGATGCGTGGGCACCAGCAGGTAGTACGTTTCGGCTTACATGCCAAATCGAGCACTGCTTGAAAACTCTGTGGGAAAATCTGAAATGAAAGGCGAAAGTTTGCGGATGCTGCTCGCTTATGAGCAGTCGCCTGGAACAATGAAATTCAGTAGTTTTCACGTACGCATACATAGAATTCCTACTACAGTTCAATTATTCCTGGAGGAGGTGGGAAGCCATAGACATACTTAGTTCATTACAAATGCTTGACCTAGAAGCTGCTGCATGCCCCCCGACGCAGTCGATTTTGGCTGAAACCATTCAAAATGACTCTTCATTTGATGCGACCAATCACGAAACTGAAGTTCATTCATTATTTATATTTATCTATTTATTACTCCGTTATTTACCATAACGAGCACTTGTGCACCAAATACGGTGCCATCATTTCTGAAACTCTTGCTCATCAAAATCAGTAATAGCTATTGATACTTTTTCAAGACTGTTTTCAACTCAGATAAAATATCGCGATGTACCTCCGGAGGTATCGCAATATTCGCTCAGATCAACGAAGACGTACACCTCAACCTATGCACTATATTACTCAGATCACTTTAAATGGCCCCTTGTGAGACTCCTGCAAACTAAAATGTTAATTTTCATGCTCACGCAAGTAGCTTTACAGTGTTCCCCGGGCTAATTGATGATTTCAAAATGGAACAGACCATGCCCATCGCCCCATGTCCCATTCAGGTTATAGAACTACCGCTCGATTGTGACTGGGAGCTCCCTCAAAATGATCTGTCAATTTGTAACACCTACATTATTCGACAGTATTCAGGAATTTTATATTTTATTAATGTAATGAACAATTCTACCACTTAATTTCCACGCCAATAACGATCTGCACGCTCTGTCCATTCCCAAAGACAAAGTTTACTGGAAACGATTGTTATGTTATGGGTTAGGATTTTTCGTAGAATTGGACAATTTAGGAGATCCGTAAGAGTGCCATTCAGTTTATAGAACTAGCTCTAGATTGCGACTGGGAGTTAGACTGCTTCTCCTACACTCTGTTCCTCTTACTTATAGTCACGTGGATTTCAAGGTATCAAAGATAGTTACGTCCACGCACGACGAATTAAATAATTGCTCATTTTCTAGTGGAATTAGAACACCCTCATCTCTGCATATAAAATCAATTATGATGACCTTGTGGACGATTCAAGGTTCATGATAGATCACTAATTCCGCCAGTTACTTCACACGTTATAAGACCAATTGTATAAAGGATCTAACAACCCTCTCTCCAACACCCTCAAAAATATCTGTCGGTTTGTGGCACCCAGATTCTTCGACAGTATTCAGGAATTTTAATAACGTAATGAACAATCTTACTACTCTTCATTTCCACGCCAATAACGTTCTGCACGCTTGGCCCATTCCCAAAAACACGCCTTACTGGAAGCGATTGTTAGGCGTTTGGATTTTTCATAAAATTGAATAATTTAAGAGGTCCGAAATAGGCCATTCAGGTAATAGAACTACCTCTAGATTGTGACTGGGAGTTAGACTGCTTCTCCTACCCTCCATTCCTCCTACTTATAGTCACGTGGATTTCAAGGTATCAGTTGATAGCTACGTCCACACGAGAACTACCTCTAGATTGTGACTGGGAGTTAGACTGCTTCTCCTCCCCTCTGTTCCTCCTACTTATAGTCACATGGATTTCAAGGTATCAGTTGATAGTTACGTCCACACGAGAACTACCTCTAGATTGTGACTGGGAGTTAGACTGCTTCTCCTCCCCTCTGTTCCTCCTACTTATAGTCACATGGATTTCAAGTTATCAGTTGATAGTTACGTCCACACGAGAACTACCTCTAGATTGTGACTGGGAGTTAGACTGCTTCTCCTCCCCTCTGTTCCTCCTACTTATAGTCACATGGATTTCAAGGTATCAGTTGATAGTTACGTCCACATGAGAACTACCTCTAGATTGTGACTGGGAGTTAGACTGCTTCTCCTCCCCTCTGTTCCTCCTACTTATAGTCACGTGGATTTCAATGTATCAGTTGATAGTTACGTCCACACGAGAACTACCTCTAGATTGTGACTGGGAGTTAGACTGCTTCTCCTCCCCTCTGTTCCTCCTACTTTTAGTCACATGGATTTCAATGTATCAGTTGATAGTTAGTCCACACGAGAACTACCTCTAGATTGTGACTGGGAGTTAGACTGCTTCTCCTCCCCTTTGTTCCTCCTACTTATAGTCACGTGGATTTCAAGGTATCAGTTGATAGTCACGTCCACAGCTCCCGAGGTATCGCAATATTCGCTTAAATTAACGAAGACGTACACCACAACCTATACATTATATTACTCAGATCACTCTAAATGGCCCCTTGTGAGACTCCTGCAAACTAAAATGTTGATTTTCATGCTCACGCAAGTAGCTTTACAGTGTTCCCAGGGCTAATAGATGATTTCAAAATGGAATAGACCAGAGCTGTATTTTATTACATCGATTTTAAACCGATGAACCGTCGGTAAGAGAGACGAATGAAATAGTTGTGGTTCTCTAGGCAGAGATCAGCAGCATGCCCTGCTACAAACTGTTACTTTGTAATGGTTCGCGGCGGGCTACAGGAGGTGGCAACACTGACTGCCACCTGTGCAGCCCGCCGCTGCTTATATTAGCGACGGAGCCACGTTTCTCAATCAGAACGGCTGCCGGCTTTGGTCAACGAATCTTCCCTGTTTTAAGCCAGTGTTTAAATTCCCCTTTAGATTGTGTGAAGTAAGGTAAGCGATCAAAGCTTGGTGTTTCATTTTTCCCATTGTTGTTGATGGACTTCATCTTGACCAGCCGTAGCTTAGATCTGTACACGACTGTATTCCAATCCCCAACTTCCGTGATGGTTTGGAATTCCTTCACGGGCTCAATACAGCTTTTACTAGATCGTATGCTGCTACTCCCCCCCGTATAGGCACCTACCTGTCGTCGCAATCGGCGTTCACATTACTCCCGAGCGGAGCGACCTCATTTACACATTATCCACACATGTAAGAACTTGTCGCATGGATGTAAATGTTGGATTAACTTGCCACTGGAAGGGGCTCCGATGTTCGCAATGGCTAGAATTACGCAAGACGTCGTTAAAATATATCAGAAGTCCCGTGCTTGTCCATTGGAAGTACTCCCTTTCTTAAAATGTCATATTAACGGACTCCCAGATTGTAGTGTCGTGCAAATCCACTCCGTAGTTCAAGCCGCGTTGGTTGAGTTTTATTCCAAGGTCATATTGGATGATGCTGGAAAATATGGATCAAGTGTTTTGAAACTCGGCCCTAATTTTGCTGACTTCTTAAATTATGGATCATTCAAGGTTATGGGCATAAACGGCGGAGTCATGTTTGTTCGTGTTATCATAACGAGCAACGGACGGCTTACCGAGCCGAAGTAGCATTTCAGTGACATACAGCAATTGGTTCAATTAATTAACCCAGAGGCGGTTGCCTTTTTGACTGAAAAAGTGGAGGATTACTTGTCGTTACAGATCGAGGAGAGAGTTAGACGTGTACGTTATCAACGGTAAAACATATTTTCAATATGTCACAGGATGATACCTCCGGATTTGGTCCCAAACTCCTTCTCGTACTCTCCCAACATTTTCTTTTATGGGAGATAGTTCGTTAGAAAATTTTGCCAAATGGCACCTCGAGATTTTTTTCATCTTTATTTACTGGGGAATTCTTTGAGCATTTAGTGAAAAAAACAAATAATTTCGCCGAAGAATTACTTTTCCGACATGGTCACAATCCCCGCGCACGTATAACAGATTGGTCAGAAGTTTCTGTAGACGTGAGAAAATTTTCGGCGATCAGATTTCATATGGGAAATGTGCAACTTCACCGCCAAAAAGACTACTGGAGTACGCATGAATTATTCAGTCTACCATTTTACAAAAAACATATGTCTAGAGACAAATGGCTGGGCAGTCAACAAGCCTTCCATCTGGCTCCCAACCCAGATCCTAGTGACCCTCTGTATAAATTACAGCCTCTCATTGTATTTTTCCACGATAGAATGCAGGCAATCTTGGATCCTGAGAAACGAGTGTGTGCCGATGAATCCATGGCAGGGCAGGATATCATTTCGGCAATATTTGCCCTTAAAAAAGCATGAATATGGCGTGAAGGTTTACATGCTCACTGAACCCGATGGGCTATTACACCGCTTCATTGTGTATTTGGGTAAAGCCGATGAAGAGGTTGGTGGCTCACAGCGCGCTAGCAAAGTAGTAAAAAAACTTATGAATGGCTCATTAGGGGAGGGTAGAGCTATTTACCTTGATAATTATTATAATAGTGTCGAGTTGTCATCCTCATTGCTAGAACAAAAAACTTGTGTAAGTGGCACTCTTCGTGCCAGTCGAGAACAACCCCAAGTAAGTGACTGAGGCGAAGCTGAAAAAAGGGCAAGTAGTTCAGCTGTGGTTCCCAGAGGGTATAAACGTGGCCGCATGGAAAGACAAGAGAGACGTAATGACATAATGACCCACATCAACGCCATTTTCAGCAAATATGGTTCCAACTTCAGCGCGTCAACAACGTGCACCAACACAAAAGCCAAATGTTATTGTCCAATACAATAAATACATGGGAGGAGTTGATGTTCTTGATCAACTCCTCTCATATTATATACCGCACAGGAGGTCACTTCGCTGGTACCTAAAATTAGAGTTCCACATCATCGAGCTTATGTCGCTAAATGCATACACTCTACCGAAGGTACTCAAGTCACAAGTAAAAAATTGGAACTAAAAAATTTCCAGTCGGCCATTGTTATGTACCTATGGGGTAATGCTCCTTCCCCTTCAGCGATCAATCTACTACCAAGGCCCCAACAACTTATCATAAATACCACCCATTTCCCCAGAGTCTTAGAAGAAAGTGGTGGAAGGAAAAAACGGCTCCGTTGCAGAGTGCTATAAGAAAAAAAATCCTCTCCGAACTCCTCGACCAGGTGCTAGGTGACATCTAAGATAAGAAAATTTCAATGCGGGCAGCCCAGGAGAGGTATGGTATTCACCGCAATTCACTTGCCTTGAAGATGCGATCACTCAATGGAGCGGCGAATAATAGTTCTGCTTGCAACTGAAATCCAGGTAGGCCTACCGTCCTAACTAAAAAAGAGGAGTCGATCTGTGGACACGTCTTAGCTTTGGCTAAGTATGGTTTCCAAGTCACAAAATTAGAATTGAGGATTCTGGTGAAAGGCTATCTCTTTCTCAAATCGGTCGCTCTATCTCGTTGTTTAAGGATGGAGGTTTCACACCGAGGAAACAGTGGGCACTCTCCTTTTTGCAAAGACACAGTGAACAGCTAAGCCTTCGCATGTCTCAAACCTACGCAGCTTATTTGAAGCGGCTCTTGTGAAATGCGAGCGCTGTTGCCAAATTCACCGATTCAAATGTCCAGCTCAAGGCGTCAAGTGCGAGACTTGCGGAAAATTCAATCACTACACTCATATGTGCCGATCACGGAAGGTACAAACCATTGACGTTCAACCTAACAGGTATGCGAAAGATTATAATTCATCATCAGATGACGATGGCTACTATGTAGAGCAAATGACGTCATCCAGAGACACTACTATCTGGACAGTCGACATTAAAATAAATGACAAAAATATAATTTGTCAGCTTGACACTGGTGCACAACTCAATTGCATGTCTAAATCTGTATTTGAAAGCCTAGGGAGGTAGTACATTGAAACCGTCAAACACTAAAATAAAATCTTACTGCGGAAACACCATTACTAGTTGTGGATGTTGTTTGCTTTTGTGTGAGATAAAAGGGAAGAAGTGGCAAATAGAATTTCATGATTCTTGAAAAAAATTCTCAGGCTGAAATTTGAATGTCAAAAGCTACAAAACCTAAATCAAGGATTCAGTCTTGGAAGCCTCTAACTCGGGAAGAGTTTGAAATTTTCTTAGGCTTAATTTTTTTGACAGGCCACGTAGTTAGCACCCGTGCTAACTCACTATTGGAATATAAATAATTTGTACAATTTCCCCATTTTCCGCCCAGCCATGAGTCGTGATAGATTTTTCTTTATTCTGCGAGCTTTGCATTTTGCGAAAAATCCACAAATCCATGACCCGAAACCTGCAGACCCGTTATTCAACATTTCTCCCCTATTTGTGCTTTGTTCCACTGTAGAATGAAGATTTATTATCCAGACAAAAATTCAAGTCTGGACGAGTCCATGTTATTATGGCCGTTTATTTTTCAGGCAATACATAAAAAAATAAACGCCACAAATTTGCCATTAAATTTTATGTGTTGACTCAACCAGACGGCCTTGTCATAAAATTAAGAATTTACTGTGGGATCCATTAGGTGGAACAGGGCACACTTGCTTGATGAATATTTTGGGGTCGGCCATGCTGTCTGTTTTCATGGATAATTTTTATACTTCGGTCCCCCTAGACCAATATTTATTAAACTTTGCTACACATCCCTATGATTGCGTGTTTCACACAAGAGAAGATAGGGACTTCCCTTAAACTCGATTTGGCTACAGTCCTTGTTCGGGAGCAGCCCGTATGGGTGGCTAGCCTCAACTGGCCACATCAGGTAGAGGTTGAGCTCATTCCACCATCAGAGATCTGGACACAGATTATGAACAAAAGTCTGGAGTCCAGCCTTGTCACCCTTAATAATTCCATTCAGTCAATCACCCGTATCCTCCGGACTGAAGTAGTTGCTGGCGAAAAACCATAGGAATCTGAGTATTTAATCAATTCCCTGATATCTGCATTGACTGACGCAACGAAGCTCCGCGATCAACTCGGCTATCAATTCAGTCGTGCAAATACAACATACTCGAGCATTACGAGCTTCATTTCATCTTCGGGTCAAAACCCGCACTCGACAGTCACTGCGGTAGGCGACTTGGAGTTAGTCAAGTCTCTAAGATCAATGAGTGAACTCCAGAACAAGAAGATGGAGGAACTCCACGACCCTCATCACCAATCTCATGAGCAACAGGCAGAATCCACCAGCCCTTCTTCAATCATTAAGCTCTGACCAGCCTGCTAGCTTGCATCCTCACAATAACCAACGTTACGCTCCAGGGTCCATCTATGTATCTCAAGGTGGACATGTAACTCAAAACAATTTTGGGGGATCTTTCATACCACAACCAAGTGAGCAAAAAGTGATGAATGACCTCCCTGTATACCAACAGTCAATAAGGAGCCCACCAAGTAATACCAATAAGCTCGTAGATTCAGTGGTGTCTGACTATCCGTCTAATCCCCAATGTCCAGTTCAGGCTCGATCGTCCCTTCAACATGTCAGTTGCGACTTCAGGTGTGTTGTTTTTGGATGTAACAAATCATTTTCCAAGATAATTTTTCTGAAGTTTTTCCTCAAAATACTCGTAATAATATTTCATATAGTTTTCTCTCAGGTGATGAAACATCTACTGGTCCGCCAATAGAAATGCCAACTACCTCAACAAACGGACGTTTACAATATGGTAAATTATTGCCCTGGCCCTAATTGTTAACTTTATTTATTGTTTATTCGTTTCTTTTCATTTATTATCTGATGTCCTTTAGTTCAGAGAGTTATGAGTTCCTACTCACTCCGAAAAAAGGAGAACGGCAAAATCGAAGAACAGGGTGGATCCATACATTTTGAGTGAAACTCCATGACTCAGATGACGATGGCTATTATGTAGAGCAAATGACGTTATCCAGAGGCACTACTATCTGGACAGTCGACATTAATTTAAATTACAAAAATATAATTTGTCAGCTTGACACTGGTGCACAACTCAATTGCACGTCTAAATCTGTATTTGAAAGCCTAGGGTTAGGAGGTAGTACATTGAAACCGTTGATCCATTAGGTGGAACAAAATGTTGCTAAAATCATGTTGATAAAAGTTGTAAAACACTTGCTTGATGAATATTTTGGGGTCGGCCATGCTGTTTTCATGGATAATTTTTATACTTCGGTCCCCCTAGCCCAATATTCGTTAAATGAAAAAACGTATATAACAGGCACGCTCCGACCTAACAGAAAAGGAAATCCCCTGGAAGAAGTAAATAAAAATTGAAGGATGCCTGGTTGTGACTGCATACAGCCATAGTGGAATCTGCGTTCTAAAACGGCGGGCGTAAGCAGCAGTACCCCGGCGGTAGTGGACCTAGTGCTGTTAAGCGAATGCGACGAGGAATCCGCTACGGAAACCCCTTCTGTGGCTTCTTCGATGAACGCGACGCCACAGACGACTCGACTGAGGAGGAAGGGGGGTTCTCAGATGACACTCACAGTAACGAAGGACAAGAGGGTCCCCATCTAATTACACCCACGGAGGAGGAGTCCCACCCTCCTCAGGAACCGTCTGTAGCAGACATACTAGAGGCGATGAGAACGATAGGAGGACTCGTCTCAACAAGCAAGCACTGCAAGCGACGGCGGCGATCGAGGGTCGGATCCAGAGGATGGAGCGTGTCCTGGACTCGGTCAAAATTGTTCAGTACGTCGACTTCACAGATTTCCTGGAGAAGAGGGACCAGGAGCACCTTCTGGAACCGACGTACGAGAAGGATTCACCGACTGAAGAGTTTAATTCGTATCAGGAGGGATTCGTCGACGGAAGAGGCAATGGTGCTGACAGACTCGCTGTGGTACGGCAAATTGCAAACGTCGACTTTAGGGTTGGCTACCCCGGTATGTTTTCAACATCAACATTAATTTTTAACCAGCTATTACTCTATATCGAGATAACTCATATTTTTGATTTGTAAGATTACGCTGTTCATTATAATCGTTCATGTTGTCTCTCAGAAATCCACCAAATTGGGCCCTCATTCGGATATTCTAGAAATCTAGTGAATTTATATGCTACACTACCCTTGTGAAACAAAAACACTAAGGTGGTATGCCAAAGTTGCAATACATCTGTTTCATTTGATTATGACGAATGCGTCATCCTGTACAAAAGGCAACCCACTTTGATTGACTTCAGAGACGGCGTAATCAATGAATTAATTTATCGAAATAAAACAAATGTTTTGGATCCGACGCCACCACATCCACAGAAACCATCAATTCACGTCCCCGCAAAAATTCCGAGAAATGAAAAACAAAGACTTATTCGAAAAAGATGTGTATTGCGTTCAAAAAACAAAAAAATGAACAGAAACATTATATTTTTGTGACCCGTGCCCCAACAAACCAGGTTTTTGCATGGTTTGAAATATAGGCCCCAAAATTCAATGATGCGTCAGTGTCACACGATACACCTTTACTACCGTGGCAAAAAGTGGGAGCAGATTTTATGGATTTTGAAGGTTCCAAAATTATTATTAGATTATTTTTCCAAATACATAGATATTACTTGAAACTGTCAACGCGGCCGTGGCAGACAGTTCCAATTCATCCTGACTGCCGCATCCTCAGACACGCGCTGGCCAGGCACTACTCGGAGTTTTCCCAAATTAGTAGAGGGGGACTCAAGACACTCGAGGGTCCGTAAGAGGTAAAAGTGACACCAGTAATGTCTCAGTTGCTTGAGGAATTTTTCCGTTTGTACATAACCCTCTCCAGACCAGTTCGACTGACGCATTTCTGACACCCTCAATTTTTTACTTTGAAAGACGATTGTTGTCGGTAAGTTTCATTTTATTTTATTGTTACTATCTCCGTGAAGTTTAAAATTAATTATGGCATCGATATCTTCACTTCTATTCTGAAAATCTCGAAAGAACCTTATTTTAGCATCAGTAAAAAAACGTTATTCTTCTCCTGAACTTTTTCCCCCTGAACTTGAGCCCGTATGATAATAAACAATTTGTAAATTTTCCTTTCACAGAAAATGTCTGAAAGTTCTACACCTGGACCGTCCTTCAGGTCTCAGGCGACACCTCCTGGGAGTTCGGGTCAGTCTACAAAGTGTTCACTGCAATATGGTCATTTTCCTGCATTTCGTGACAATCATGTTGTTATGAGTGGGAAGGAGAATGACGTATTCAACCTACTGGTAATAGTGAGTTGTCTTCAATCCAAATCTTTTTTGTTCCGTGGATGAAGAAGATACCTCTCGAACATCAAAGAAGAAAAGAAACTCAGAAAACGTTCTACCCCTCCATCACACTCAACTGAGTTCTTGAGCTCATCAGAAGACGATAGTTCATCAGAAGAATTTGAAGAACATGGAGCTACGGAATACCCAGAAGTCTCTGAGTCAGGCAAGATAATTCGAATTATTGATGTTACGGCATTCCCTATGACAGCGCCTGATCCTTCTCCCAGCTTCCCCTCCCCTTCAGCCCCATGATGCGTGTGATCAGTTTCCAGCAAAACCACGGTTCCCGCCAGGCCAATCCGTGGCTTCACGGCCGACAGCGCCACGCTTTAAAGGCTCCACGCTGCCAGCCGCAGGCTGAAGCCCTCGTGGTACCCATTCTATTTGGCTGCCTTGTTGGTTCAACGACAGGAACATCTATAGAATTCCGAGCAACGGTCATGTCAGTGATGACAGACACGATTGCGGTCAGTCAAAGTCGAGCACTCGGTATCGCCACAGCAGCAGAACTGTACACATAACAGTGCAACGGGATGAGCGTGGTGGTGGGGAAGGAAAACAGCGCCAAACGCCCCAGTATGACTAGACTCATTGGGCGCACAGAGCCTACAAACAAGCCCTTCCAATCAGAGAAGCTGACCGCCGACAGCAGACTCAAATGTAGGGACTTCCAATATAACGGCAATGGGACTGATGACAGTAAGTGGGCAGCTGGACTTCACCGGCGAAACGGGCATGTCTGCATGGATGCACATGTGCGCTACCGCCACGGCTGCACAGTTCAGCACGATGTTTTCAAGCACCAACATATCTCTTCCAGTGTGGGCAGGGTACAGCTTTATTGATGATGTAGTCTTCAGTTCTGACTACATGACAAAGTTCATTCCAGCAGCCACAGCAGGGGGGGGGGGGGTCGTACCAGTACTCCGCGCTTGCAACAGCTGGGCAGGATTCGACCGTGAGCTAACATCAGAATATTATGACGTCGACGTGTTTACGGACGAAAACTGGCTGTCGTATAATCCCCTTCCTTACTACTGTCAGCAGTGGACCGCAAAACAGAGTGCAATCGTAGGAACGCAGCCTTCCTCAGTATCCTGCTGGCACTTCGAGAGGCTTGCATACACGGGCATAGCAATAACCGACACAACCTTGGACTATCGAGCACTCATAGTAGGTACTCCAAACATGGACTGGTCCCATAGTGATTGCCCAAAACGAAACATCAACCACCCTGGAATACCTAAATGCATGGGTAGACCAGTTCTCGTATGCAACAAACACCTCCGCAGGGTCGCTCAGCATTTTCAAGCCCAGCCAACTAGTCCAGCGAGTCCTTCGTTTTCTAACAACCCCCCCCCCTTCCCTTGACTATATACGTGTTGTACGGTACCTACGAAAGCATCAGCTCGGGCATCAGAGACCAGAAAATATCCCCTCTGTCATGGTCGGATCCAGTTTGTTTAACCCATCCTATAAGTGGAAATAAGCCTGAGGATTTTTTCAATTTAATGTTTACTGATGAGTTATTTCAGGTGCTAGTGCGTTGTTAAAGGGAAAAAAGGAGGAGATCCGAGAGCCCGCATTAGTGACTGGAAGGACACATCAGTAGAAATGAAAAAATTCCTTGGTCTTACATTTCACACGGGGATTATAAAACTGAACAGAGTGAGGGACTACTGGAACACTAACCATAAATTCAATTTCGGGGTTTTCCGCTCAGTAATGTCTAGACAGATATTTTTTGCTTCAGGAAGTGTTTCATTTAGTATCTGGTGAACAGGATCAACCTGTCCACCCCCTGTACAAGATTAATCCACTAATGGATTACTTTTATAATACCATGAATTCTTTATTAGATCCAGGGAGAGATGTGTGTATTACGAGTCTATAGCACCATGGTTGATTTTCCGTCAGTATATGCCAATGCAAGATCATAAATGAGGAGTTGAGTTGTATATGCTGATAGACACCGATGGATTGGTTCACCGCATTTTCAGTATTTATTGTGTTTCATTTTATCTATGTTTTATCCATGTTCATATTGCAATAAAAATTGGAATGCTTACGTGCATTGTACAGTAATGTTGTGGATCTCTCTGTTATTGTCCGTTCCTTCGCAACCAATATTGTTTGTGTATCCAAGAAGAGTTAGTGACGGTTCGGTTGTTATTCTGGAATTGTGATAATTGTGAACGATCTAAAATATTGTTGAATCGCCTGACCTTGTGTTAATTCTTTTACACAACTTATTGAACTGAAGACCGATCCCTCTGATGTGCCGACGAAGGGCCATGTCCTCGTTCTGTGGTGCTCTTGAAATAATTTCAACTTCTCACTTCCACATCAAAATCCTCCGTCCCGTGCAATTTCGCTCTTCACGTTTTGGAGTATGTGGTCCGGACTTCTGTATAACGTTTTAACCGTTTCAGTCTGTTCGATCCACCAAGTGAGTCAAGGCAAACCATCCTCTTTGTCGTTTGTCTTCTTTGCCTAATGAGAGATCACATTTAAAATTCAATGACCACGGAAACCTCGCGTCATTCGCGTTAAATATTAATCAATAATCCTCGTGATTCTGCGCATCGCAGGTCCCGTGACTGTTCACCACGGTTTACGTCAGCTATGGAGTACGCCGAGATTTCGTGTGTTTTTTGTGATAGCCTTGAAGAATATAGCGGTTCTCTGCTTCAGATCAGCATCACTGGATCACCGGAGGATATCATGAACAAAGATATCTCGAAACCTTTTCGATGGTATAGTTCTGATAGATCGTCCAGGTATCGTGTTTTAGTAGATAATACGTGGCATGTGTCTTATAAATTATCGGATGGCGTTGTTGTACATATCGATAAGAAAAAAGTGTATCATTTCGCGATTTTTACCGTGCTAAGTAAGGAGAATAGGAACAGACAACATCATGTTGTCGATCTGATGATAGTCCGAGAGAGTGGTGATAAGGAAGGAAACGCTATATGTGTTGTTCGTACTGTGATCACTTCGGTCTTTCTGAGCATGTCGGACTACTCGACTATGCATCATGAATATTTAGGTGTGATACAAGAATTGAGTCGATGCGGAGAGATTACTCTATCGAATTGGTTTCTGATTCTGGACCAAAGGGATAGTGTTGATCGAATGAGTGGGATGGTGAAAAAAGAAGATTTTATAATTGGTGAAAAGCGTATGATTCTGATGATACGCGACCTCGATTATGATGTGAGTGAATGTAGGTCTAAAGTGATTTTTTGTGAGAATGAAGAATATGGGGGGGTATACATACGGCGGGCTTTGGAGCCCGATGTATATCCTTTGCGTCCGTTGACGTTTTCCAATTATGTGCGTTGTGTTGTATCGTCTGAGTCTGTAGAATTGAATGCTCCGACGTTGGGCGAACTTATTTCGGCCGGTGCTTCCACCTCAGCTCGGCGGAAAAGGTCGATAAGTCCGTCATCTTCGATTGATATGGAGTATGATTCTTTTATAGGTAACGAAGAATTGAACGTAGCTTGTGCGAGTGAAAGGGATGAATATGCTAGAGCTGAAAGAGAAGTCGAGTTGGACTTCCCGGGTCTGGCGCCGGTTGTATGGGACACGATCAAAGAGCAAGTTCCAGATTATCTTCTGAGAAGGTTCTTTGTTCACTTCGTTGATAATGGTACTTCTTTCTACGTCACTGCTCGCGCAGCGGCGGAGGATGTGGGTGAAGTCGTTGGCCCTTTTGTGAGTACGAGAGATATTATATGGGATTTTGAGCGTAAAGGTAATATTCGCTCGAAGCTTGATAGTAGTGTATGGCGCGGGTTTCGTGGCACGAGACGCGCTCTTCGCGCGCTGTTCAAAGGCAGCGAGGAATCGGGTGCCTCTAATTGCGAATAACGTCCTGGCCCGCGTACTCGAAGTAGGCGCGAGAAAGGGATGTGCTTTTGGAGTGTTGTAGCTGACTAGAGGAGTTTGGCAATTCCGCGTCATGCCTTTTGGCTTGTGTAATGCTCCCGCAACATTCCAGCGGGCGATGACTGGGGTTCTGGGAAGGTTTATTCGCCAAGGACGAGTGAAAGTGTACCTCGATGACATTTTAGTGGACACTCCGACATTCGAAGAGCAGTTAATCTGGCTCCGGAATATATTTGCCGAACTTAGATTGAAAGGAATCAAGCTGAATGCCAAAAAATGCACACTAATGCGTCGTAAAGTTTGCTATTTAGGCTACGAAATTTCTGAGGCTGGTGTCGGTACTGATCCCATGAAAACCGAAAGAGTGGCTAATTGGTCTCAGCCAACCTCCGTTGCGGATGTGAACACGTTCATCGGGTTCTGCTCATACTATCGCCCCTTTGTTCAAAATTTTGCCCAAGTAGCAAAGCCTTTATTCAAACTCAAAGAAAAGGATGTTGGTTTCGAATGGACTTCTGAGTGTCAAACTGCCTTTGACTCCATAAAACAAGCGCACTGAAGCGCCCATATTAGGTCACGTGAAACCAAACGTTCCGTTCACTCTTGATGTGGATGCATGCGATAAAGCAATTGGTGCAGTTTTATCTCAGTATCAAGACGATCAAGAAAAAGTAATAGCTTATTACAGTCGCTGTCTTTCAAAACAGGAACGAAATTATTGCGTCACTCGAAAGAACTGTTGGCAGTAGTCAGTGCCCTGGAGCACTTTAAGCCTTATGGCCTTGATAGTGGTATCCCAGTAAAGTTCAGAACTGACCACTCTTCTCTACAGTGGTTGCGAAACTTCCGACAACCAGATGGTCAAATGGCCAGGTGGTTGGAAAAAATGGCACCTTTAACCTAACCATCGAATTTCGCAAAGGAACATCTCATGCTAATGCGGATGGCCTTTCTAGAAGACCTTTTTTAGCAACAGATTGTTCCTACTGCTTGAGACAAGAGTTGAAAGGACTACCAGATGTTAACAGAATCCACCAACAGCCTGACATTAATTGGAAAGCTGAACAAACGAATGATGCAGATATTGCCCTAGTAAAGACGTGGCTAGCTCAGGTGCAACGTCCCAATTGGGAACTAGTGGCTCCTTGTAGCGAATGTCAAGTCTCTTTGGGCTATGTTTGATTCTCTAGCACTGAGAGAAGATTTACTCGTCAGGAATTGGGAAAACGATTCAGGAACCAAAACAGTAGTTCAGTTAGTAGTTCCTCGAAGCCAAATAAAACATCTGTTACAACTTACTCATGGATTTGGACATTTTGGTTACCGGAAGACCATTTCACTATTGAGGAATCAGTTCTACTGGGTGGGTATGCACAGAGACGTCCGAGACTATTGCAAAGCATGTCACATGTGGCAAGCGAGGCAAAAGATCAGCTCAGACCAAGAAAGCTCCGTTGCAAACTCGAATAACCGGAACACCATTCGACCGGTTAGCAGTTGACATCGCAGGCCCATTGCCCGAAAGCAGTGATGGAAATAAATTCATAGTTGTGGCAATGGATTATTTCACCAAATGGCCTGAGGCTTTTGCTGTGCCCGATCAGCAGCGCGAAACTGTTGCACATGGTCTAGTTCAGCACGTATTCTCACGGTTCGGCGTTCTCGAGAGCTGCACACGGACCAGGGACGAAACTTTGAGTCTGCTATATTCAAAGAAGTAATGAAGATCTTAGGAATTCATAAAACCCGAACCACTCCATTGAGACCTCAAAGTGATGGAATGGTGGAACGATTCAACCGAACCATCTGGGAGATGCTTTCAAAGGTTGTTGATGACCATCAGCGAGACTGGGATCAACATCTACATCTTGTACTATTTGCATACCGAGCAACTGTCCATGCATCCACTGGGTTCTCACCGGCCATGTTGACATTTGGCAGGAGATCAACGTTCCGGTAGACTTAGTTACTGGTATACCACCCACCTCACATGAAAAACGAGCTATGGAATTATTATGTTGCGAGAACGCCTGGATGAGGCTCATGAAATTGCTAGACAATCCTTGGGAAAAGTTGCTACTGATGCCAAAACAAGATACGATGTCGCATCGACGATCCCAACTTTTAAAGTTGGAGACAAACTTTGGCTATATGACCCTCGCCGTCATATTGGACTAACTTCAAAATTACAGTTGCCATGGACCGACCTTGTGAAGTCCTGAAGAAGATAACTGACGTTCTGTTCAGGATCACGGACTCCACAGGGTACTCGGAAAGTGATTCACAGCGACCGCCTCCGAACATTCAACGACCTAAAAAAAGACTAAATTTTTAAAAGAGAGAGGGTAATGTTGTGGATCTCTCTGTTATTGTCCGTTCCTTCGCAACCAATATTGTTTGTGTATCCAAGAAGAGTTAGTGACGGTTCGGTTGTTATTCTGGAATTGTGATAATTGTGAACGATCTAAAATATTGTTGAATCGCCTGACCTTGTGTTAATTCTTTTACAGTATTTACCACTATGAGACTTCCAGACGAGGCTTGGGGTGCCATGTGACACCAACAGAGGCGGAAGTTTCTCAAAAAGGGGAAGCGGAAGAGTTCCACTCCTGCAGCTGTCAGCGGGGAAGCAAGGTCCAACAAGCGTCCCCAGGACTAGAAAGGGAATCCCTCCCCTTACAATGAGGAGAAAAAAAGGAGGGTAGGGCCCCTGTACAGTTGTGCGATGAGCACTATCAAGGTGGTGGTGGTCTACGAAGACTACCCCACCAGTCTCCTGACACAGGACACTGCCAACAAGATTATGCTCCACCTTATGGTGGAAAATTGTGGCCTCAACCCAGATGAGCTGGCGGTGAACTTCTGTGGGCACTCCCTGCGGAATGGCAGGCCGGTCGTGAGCTGCGTAGACGAGCTGTCTAATGACTGGCTCATACGAAGCATCACGTGATGCCCCCCATGGACTTGCGACCCTGGCCATCTGGAGGGCTTCAAGAGGATTGGTGCATTCATTCCTAACCCAGTGAACGACATCCAAGACTGCTTGGAGATGATTGGTGCTCAGAACACCAGCCTCAAGGTTGAGCGCTGGAAAGTTCTAGGCAGCAAGCAAGGGGAAAGGGGGCTATATTTAGTGGCCTCCATCCCTGAGTCGCAATACCTGCTGGTAGAGAGCAGCGGGGTGGTTCTGCCTCTACCACGGGTTCAACAGTGTAGACGTCAGAACCCTAAGCAAGGAGACCAACACGGACGCGGAGGGAGCAGATTTTATGGACTTTAAATTTTTGGATGTAGTAGATTATTTTTCCAAATACACAGATATTACTTAAATTGCTTCCAATGTTGCGTCAACTGTCATAGGTAATATGAAATCCATATTTAGCAGACATGGAACACCTTTTCAATTGGTCACTGATGGTGGTCCACCGTTCGGTTGCCTAAAAGAACTTCTGCGGAGCTTACAGATCTGAAGTTTGACGCTCTTTAATTTATAATAAAACCATTTTATCTAGTCTTTGGGGTAGGCTTTGACGGAATTGGCCCACTATTCAGTCGCTTTTGGGTAGTTTTCAGCCGTTCTGAACAAAATCAACTTTATAACAGTCCACCAAGGCAGTTAGCTCATACAGTGAAGGTACGGCTGTCCATTAGATGAGGCCCGCGAAGGGAAAACTTCTGTTCTACACGCATATCGCCTTGACTACACTCTGTTTCTTTATCATTACAGTATAAAGGTCGTAAGTTAGCATTCTCTCAATGCTCTTGATGTCAGATTTAAATTCGCTACTTATTGCTATAGAGGAGTTACATTCATTTTCTGATGCATTCGCTGATTTGCATTCATGGCCAGCTGCAATGTTAGTGTTTATGTTCTAGCCCTTAAAATTATGCTTGTATGGTAAGGTAAAGATTGTTACTTTTTGTATTATAAACGGTATTCCTATTTTTAATTTCATTGAGATTCTCATTTTTGTAAATATAAATCGAATTCCTCGTAATAAAATCCATGTATTATCGAGTTTGTACGATACTATCAATTTAAATTCCCGTTATTATCATTATTATTCATTCCGTTGTTATTTACGGTGTTTCGTAAGATTAGACAGGTCCAGTTTAGTCAACGTGTAGTCACTTGGCATCAAGTACTGGTACCGCAAAAAATAATATTGGCAAGAGCTGCTGCTTCCAAAAAGGCTGACACTTCAAGAATAAGAAAAAGGCCAATAGAGCAAACAACACAGGAAATGATTAGATCAAGAAGAAACAGACAATTTCAACTATCCTTAAATGTTTAAACGTCAACGAAATACATTTAGGCAACGGTGCTCGCGCCAAATAAGGGACAGTCAGAGTTCAATAATAATCATTGTGTTCTCACCCTATGAAGATCTGGTCAACCCTCCGGTTCTTCGGTTCGAGATTCAGAACGTTTACTAGCGTCACTGATACTGGTGCTAGTTACAATATTCATCACTGGCAACTGTTTAGCGCTGTCTTTCTTGAAAATTCGAAATGAATCGCTAAACTAACCGTTGAACTATGGACTAATTTTGTGAATCCCACACTTAGTGATTTTTCCGTTGTTACCGAACATCGTCCTTCAGTTGACGAATGGCAGCCATGCTGTGTGGTACATATCTTTTGTTTCGCGCCCGTCCGGCTTCTCCTGCTTTAGAGCTTTCCTCACTGCCCTCTACGCGTATTTTTTTTTTCATCTTTTTCGACCAGCGAATTAATACGAAATTGATTCATCAATTAAGAGCAAAAGGCCAGAGGACTGTTGAGAATTGGCGTATGAGAGTCGGTTTTATCTCTGACAAGTATGAGTGTCCTGAATGTGGTGGACGGATGAAATTATGTGAAAAGGCTGGTTCCTTAGATGGGTTTGAATGGAGATGTAGTTTGGGCGGCCACAACTTCAAGCGATCTATTCGTAAGGGGTCGTGGTTCAGCCTGAGTAAACTGAGTGTGTGTGACATCATGCTTGTCACCCATAATTGGGTAATGAGATTACCAGCAGGCATGAGTGCGATGGATTTGGATGTTTCAAAGATCACCGTGACTGATGGAGGAGTTTTGAAAAGAGAAGTATGCATGTTTGATGTTACGAGTTCTCAACGTATGATTGGGGGTCACTGTGTCGTCGTAGAAATTGATGAATCTAAGTTCGGCAAACGTAAATTTAATCGGGGTAGTGGGTCGAGGGGAAATGGGGGTTTGACGGTATGACTGCGCCTTCAATCGCAAGGTTTCCAACACCTGCGTGTGAATCACACCCTCCACTTCTAGGACCCTGAAAGTGGAGCTCACACAAACACTATAGAGGGTACGTGGTCGGCAATTAAGCGGAGATTGCCAACACGGGCGTGTGCAGGGGATGAGAGCTTCGATTCGTATCTGTATGAATACATATGGTGGCGACAACATCTGCCAGCCAACCTCACGAAAGGCTTTCTTCGAGGCGATCAAACGAGCCTATCCTCCGCAAAGTTCGGATACGTAAATTGAGAGGTGAGTGATTTTTATCTATTTTTGTGGTCGTCAATGTGTGTTCTGTTGCACTATGCGAGCGATATTTATTATTTTGTGGTCATCAATGTCTGTTGCATTAGGCGCGCACTGTTTGTCCACGCTGGCTCAGTTTTGCGCGCTTTCCTTTGTTTACATTCTTCCTGTCTCTTTCGCGCGCTTTGTTTACATTCACTTTTACGACAAAAATTCGCTCAACTCTTACCACTACCGTTAAGCTCACCAGTATCAGTGACGCTAGTAGACGTTCCGAATCGTCAACCGGGCAAATGTATCTGCGGGCATTGTTTTGGAATTTCAGTTTTATAAGATTAGACAGGTCCGTTGTCCAGTTTAGTCAACGTGTAGTCACTTGGCATTAAGTACTGGTACCGCAAAAAATAATATTTACCAAGAGCTGCTGCTTCCAAAAAGGCTGACACTTCAAGAATAAGAAAGGGGTGAAACAAAGAATAGGGACTGGCGCAGTTGGCGGGGAAGAGACTCGGAGACTGCAATGAACTCTGAGAAAGAGTGAGAGCGATAACAGAATGAGAAAGAACAATCACCGTAGTTGAGGGGGTTGTTTGACCCTTCCACCTTATTCCCTGTTCCCTCCGCCTTTCTGTATTGCTCAGTTCGTTAATGGTTCTCGTGCAGGTAGTTCACACCTTACCTTCACGTTTCACCTTTACCACCCTTCAAGTTAGTGCGTTTTTATTTTTTCTACGTTTGAATGTCTTCTGTCCTGCTCTATATTTACTCTTCCTAACTTAATATTCATAAATCATGAGTTCTCAAAAACCAACTTTTTCCATCGTTTGAGTACGTCTGGTAGTATGTCTCAGGCTGAATGGTGTGTGGGTGAAGGTCTGATCGCCTCAGATTGTGTTTGCGAGTGTGGTGCAAGAATGAGGTAGGTTAGTCCCCAGGACTAGTGTGATTGATGGGTGTGAATGGAGATGCCGTCTTAATGGTCATGTGAGGCGGTCAGTGCGGAAAGGGTCGTGATTTGAAAGAAGTTATCAATGCTGCAGGTGCTTCAAGTAACTAGTTTATGGCTATATGAAGCACCCGCATCCTTGATTGCTTACCACTGTGAAATCTCTGATCCTACTGCGACCGACTGGATGATGTTTTGTCGTGAAGTATGTATGCGTGTCGTGATCAAGCGTGCATAAAGTTAGGTGGCGATGGAAAAGTTGTTGAAATTGACAAATCTAAATTTGGTAAGAGGAAGTTTAACAGGGGCAAATCGGTAGGCACGACGCTGGGTGTTTGGTGGGGTGGAGCATGGGTCCCGAAAGTGCTTTTTCCGGGTCATTGAAAACCGAGGGAAGGAAGTCCTCCTCGCAATCATAAAGGAATTCATTCTCCCAGGCACGACAGTGATCTCAGATTGCTGGAAGGCCTATGATTGCCTGGAGGACGAAGGTTTCTGTCACCTAACCGTGCACCACTCCTTGTTTTCCAAGGACCCGGCAACAGAGGCCCAGACGAATTCAATCGAGGGAACATGGGCCCGCTATCAAGCGAGGCATTCCCTCTAGATCGGCCACAGATCGGTTTGATTCATACCTCTTCGAATATATTTGGAGAAGGACGAGAAGTGACTGTGATAATCTAACGAGGGCACTTCTGAAGGATGCGGTACAGGTGTACAAAGTAAGGACGTTGTGATATTACCGATATTCTAAAATATCGATATTTTGCTTCTGACATTCTTCCAATATCGATAATGTTGGTGCGATATTTCAAATGTCGGTAAAACTAAATTTGTACATGATAAACTTTTCCAAATTAAAAAAGACAAAACCATTTACCTACCTTGTTCTTTTATTTTGATAAATATCGAATATCGGAAGCGAAATACGATATTTTAGAATCGGTAATATCGCAACGTCCCTATGTCACCTGCATGAAGTAAGTATGGCACGGACGTTAGAATCCATGAGCGATTCCTACCCCCATGAAGTAAGATAAGGTTACAGCCAACAACCTTTTCTTTGTTTAGGATCTCGGCAGCGATTTTCCGTATAATTCTCCGACCTTGTTCAATTGCAATTTATTTTTACTGTTTCTTGGTACGTGGCACGGACTTCCCTTGGCATT
Source organism: Pachypeltis micranthus (assembly GCA_020466155.1). Lineage (NCBI taxonomy): Eukaryota > Metazoa > Arthropoda > Insecta > Hemiptera > Miridae > Pachypeltis > Pachypeltis micranthus. Next base: position 24,011,625 of record CM035778.1, read on the forward strand.
GAAACTATGGCTCCAGTCAAAAGCAAAGTGTGGTTATTTTTTGAAAAATTGGACGATAGACGAGCCAAATGTAAGCAGCGTTGGAAAATAGTCAAGTTTAGTGGTAATACAACCAATTTATCGACCCATCTGACAAAGAATCATCCAGGTTTGCAGAGTAAAAGTGAAGCAGATGAACCATAAGAAAAAAAGTTGAAACCAAGTTTGTTTGTAACTGAACCCAAGCCTTCTACTTCCACATCCATTTCGCCAGCTGCGAGTGTAGTCTCAAAAACAAAAAAATTCTCAACGATTGTCCAAGCATTTGAAAGAACCGCCGATTTTCCCGAAGGAGGAGCCCGACATGCACTGATAGAGAATCACGTTCTGTACATTATATGTAAAGAGCCCCTTCTCGGTAATCGAAGGTAACGGATTTAAGCACTTGAAGCTGTTGTGCCCATCATTTAAAATTCCTTCGGTTTGGTCTATCAAACACTTGGGCATGAAATATGATTACATGGCAACTAAATATAAGGAAAAACTGAGCCTCGTTCCACACATGTCTTACTTTGGATTATTGGACGGAGACTATGAGTGCAAAAAGTCATCTTGGAGTTACTGCCCATTTTGTTGCAGGCACAGTTTATCACCCTAAATATTGCTGTGAGGAAAATGACGATGCGCCACACAAGTGAAAACATAAGCACTTCAGTTTTGGAAGTTTTGTCGTTCTGGGAGATACCTCTTGAAAAGGTTGTCAGTGTTGTCACCGACAATGCTGCTAATATGACAGCAGCAGCAATTGTGATTAATGTAAGGCGCATCCCATGTTTTGCTCACACGCTCAATATAGTGGTTGATGTGACTGGCTGCTGTGAACTGGCTGCCATAATAGTTGGCGGCCTATGTTGATAAACTTGAATCCCCCCTCCCTCACCTTAAGCCACGCCAGCAATCTTTGCTTTATTGCCGACAACGTACCCCCTATCGATTTGGTACAGGCTCCACTCTCAATGTATGTTTAACCCGCAGGTGTCCAAAACCTTGTTAGAGAAGGCAAGTCGTAAGACTTCCGAAATGTGGAAATCACACTGTAGGAGTGTAAGATGTAAAGTCCACAGTTGGGCGAGGTGGGTCATATATCTACAATTCGGAATATTGTTGTACTTGTCAAAAAACAGTACCATTCTCGCTGAACGCCTCCGAAATGCCCAGAACGTAGCTGAGGGAAAAGAAAAAAAGCTCATCCTCGATGTCAAAACGCGGTCGAATTCCAATTTTTACATGGTGGAACGGGACCCAGATCAAGAAGACCTCAAGAAGAAACAGACAATTTCAACTCTCCTTATAAGTTTATACATCGACGAAATACATTTAGGCAACGGGGCTCACGCCAAATAAGGGACAGTCAGAGTTCAATAATAATCATTGTGTTCTCACACCATATAATCTGATCAACCCTCGAGAAAACGTCGCGAACAATTCAGAAATGACAATACTTTCCTATCCCTTTGGGCATCGGAAAGCAAAAATGGAGCAAAAAAAACCTGGTACAGTAGTCGCAGATAACGAGCAGCAATTAGACCCCATGAAGATTTCTTCAACTCCGGCTCATTTCTAAACTCTGCTTCAGCTCTTTGTGAGTTCGTTCGCCATACTTCATCATCATCTTGATGGTAAGCTGAAACAATCGAAAAAAAAAACTTTACTTCTCCTATAAGAACCTGGGTGTTCCTCCATTACGAGAAATCAAAATTAGATTTAGATTTACATTATCCCATTAGGTAGATTACATTCCCATTAGGTTCTCCCGAACAGAAAACCTGACCAACGTTCAAGAAATATATTATATCAACGATAAACATTTATCGAAAGTTAGTTGTTCATCAATTTGAAACAAATAAAATCGTCAGAGGCAGTTTAGATTGCGAAAACTCGCCGTTTTATGAATCAATAAATACTCAGTGTGCAGATCTTGATCTCATTTTTTAGCAGTGTTCACATCCTAACAAATTCAGAGTTCGTGAAAAAATCTACGTAAACCTAATGGTGAACTTTTTCAGGTCACGCCCTACTCGTCGGTATTCCACTGACACAGAGATCGCTCGTGTTCTAAGAGAATTGGACGCGGAAGAATGGGAGAACCATGATTCAAATTCAAATGATCCAGATTACGAACCTCTGGAAATTGAAGATGGTCACAATAGTGATTCTGAACAGTCATTGATTGGTGATGAAGTAGATGGACAGTTACAGAATGAAGACTTCGAAATATTTCTAGATAAGGACCTTGAAACTAAATGGATAAACAATCCAATGTCCCTACCAGGGAAAACCCGGGAAATGGATCCCTCTTGAAATTATCGACAAAATTGTTGAATTTTCGAGTAAGTATATTCAAATCAATATTATTGAGTACGAAGTATATTACCGACCTCGAGACTGAAAGCTCACGTGTAAAGACGAAATTTTGGCATTATTGGGGTGCCTATACCTCATTTCTACGAAGAAATCCCAACACGCTGACGTAAGTGAGTTATGGGCTACGGATGGCACGGGTATACTTTTACTAAGAGCAGCTATGAGCTATTATAATTAATTTTGCATTATGTTTATGTTTTCATAATTTCGTTAATAAAACTTTTAATAACAACGAGTACCTCAATTATCGTCCCCCAGACTGTCAAATTATCCGGTTTTGAGAAAAATATCTGATGCGTTGCAACACACAACTTTCCTTAGCTCTACGTCAATTCACTTTCTAACATTTCGGCGGAGTTCAAAAGGAAAATAAACCAAATATCTGGTGCGTAGCAACACACAACTTTCCGCCACCCCTTCAAGTTCGAACACCACCTACATAGGCGGGCGCTATATCTTCGTTCAACGCATTTTTACAGGAACATTTACGGAGAACAAAGTGTAGGGACTAGTTAGCTGAGAGTTCTCCGAAAGTTTGATCGAAATCGTTAGAGTCGTTTTTGAGAAAATTGGAATACCGATAAATTAATATTCGACAAATCTCCTTTTCTGAGTTAACTTGGCTTATATATCCGTTCAACATATATATACAGAAATAACTATAGAGAACGAAATGTTGGTATGGGTGACTAAAAGACACTCCATTAGGATTTATTACATCTGGTGAAAAAGTTACCCTGGAATTTACGGAAATGTTAAAAAAAACGTTATTTTCGACACATTTTGATTTTTATCTCTGTTCAATGGACCGTCACAGGAACATTTATTGAAAAGAATATGTAGGTATTAACTATTTGAAAACACACTGAGTTTGGTGAAAATCGCTGAAGCCGTTTTGCCAAAAAGCGTAAAAAACCTATTTTTGCTTCAGGGGCCCATATCTCCGTTCACCGTATTTTCATGGAGATATGTATTGAGAAGAAAAGTTAGGTATTGATTGGGAGAAGATAATTTGAAAGTTTAATCAAAATCGTTAGAGCCGTTTTCGAGAAAAATGCGAAAAAACCCTAGTTTTTGGTATATTTTCGTCCCCCCACGCCCCTCCAAAACGGCCGAAATCGTACATAACCTTATTTTGGTGTCTACAAAAAATAATGAACAAAACAAAAAAAGAACCAACTCAATCGGATCAGCCGTTCTCCCGCAAATCGAACTACAGACACACACACACGGACCACGCGCCGAAATTAGGGTTTTTAGACTCAGTAGGGTCTGAAACGTAAAGATCTGAAGAAAACCCAAATTTTTTTTTGGGCCGATTACTATACCTTCCTTCCCTTCGGGTAGCGGAAAGTAAAAACCGATTTTCGTAGAAAATTTTGATCATTCACGAATCAATTCACGAATGGGAATTTTATGGTATAATTCCCTTGTTGAGAGCTATCAATATAACAAATTTAATCAAAATCGTTAGAGCCGTTTTTGAGAAAAAAAATTTGGTGTTTTGATCACTATAACTATAGTTAACTTTACGGGGGCTTTTGCCCATGTCCATATTTTTGCGTCCCATGGTAACCTGTAGGCTAGACATCAAGTTTCAGCTGATTTGGTACGCTGGTTTTCTCTAAAAACCGCGCTAAAATCGATTTTGTCGAAAGTTTTGGTAATTTATTGTGCTGCTCTCGTCATTTTCCCATAGATGGGAATTTTATGGTATAGTTGCCATATTTGGAGCTACCAATATAAGAAATTTAATCAAAATCGTTAAAGCCATTTTTGAGAAAAACAATATTTGGTGTTTTGATCACTATTATAACTATAGTTAACTTTCGGTGGATTTTGTTCAAACCCTTATTTTGGCGTCCCATAGTGACTTCCGGGCTAGATATCAAGTTTGAGCTGATTTGGTACGGTGGTTTTCTCTAACAATCGTCCACACACACACACACAGACCATTTTCCCAAATAGTGTTTTTCGGACTCAGGAGGGTCTGAAACGTAAAGATCTGAAGGAAACTCAAAATCTTTTTTTCAGCCAATTACATAACTTGACTCTACTTTGCAGAGCCAAGGAAGGAAAAAAAAAACCAAGCAAAAACGACTGTGGTGTTAACACCGCAGTGCGACCTACCATGTGTGTATAACAGGTGCGACCGACGGAAGGTTAAGCCAAGCCAGCAATCTTTGCTTTATTGCCGACAACGTACCCTCTATCGATTTGGTACAGGCTCCACTCACAATGTGCGTTTAACCCGCAGGTGTCCAAAACCTTGTTAGAGAAGGCAAGTCGTAAGACTCCCGAAATGTGGAAATCACAATGTAGGAGTGTAAGATGTAAAGTCCACAGTTGGGCGAGGTTATGTACGAATGGGCAGTATATTTAAAGAATGCGAACAAATATGACGGAGTGGACCCGACGTAAGACGATATTGAAGTAATAATTAAACTAACTTCATCTTCTAAATAAAAATATAAGGACGAATTGCAATTAGTCGCGCAATGTTGCAGAATAAGTTAAAAGGCCAACCCGAAAAGCTTCGCTTTATTGCCGACAAAGCACCCTTTATTGCTATATTGATTTGGTAGACTCCACCCTCAAGGTGCTTTCATCAGGAGCGGTTAACCTGCAGGTGCGCAAAACATGTTGCAGAAGGCAAGTCGTAACACTCTCGAAATGTGGAAATCGCACAGTGGGAGTGTAAGATGTAATGTCCACAGTTGAGCGAGGTTATGTACGAATGGGCAATATATTAAAAGAATGCGAACAAATATGATGGTGTGGCCCCGACGTAAAACAATATTGAAATAATAATTAAACTTCATCTTCTAAATAAAAATATAAGGACGAATTGCAATTAGTCGCGTCATGTTGCAGAATATAAGGTAAAATGCGGAATAGAACTTAAAATGCTGTGCAACAGCACCTCGCGTGGTCGAAGTTGCTAACTGGCAGCACAAGCCTGGAAAAGCAAATGGAGAAAAAAAATTAAAATCGGGAAAGATTCGGCATGAGCTGAGGTCGTTAATGTAATTTCAAACGTCAGAATACACCGGTTGAGTGAAGAACAAAGGGATTGTTTGACCGAGTCAGGTACCAGAAAATGGACGAAACTGAGTTACTAAGGACAATCGTCGAAGAGTGAGATTGATTCCATAGTTCAACAGTTCGTCGAGCGGAAAACATTAGGGCTCAACCCGAGAAAATGGCCGCTGGGCGTGACAAGCAGCTCCGTAACATCAAAGTCCACTCGACGCGTAATGTCGGCCTGAACATTGGGGTCCAACCGAGAAAAGTAAGAACAATCATTTACGAAAGAAACTATTGCACATTCGTTGACTACCTCGCATTATCCACAAATCCTCAACCGACTACAGCAAACCCCTCGCCGCCATCACCGGCATAGGGAGTTATTGATTTCTAACAAGCTCGTTGAATACCCAACACAAGTCTGACTCAAAATTAACTTACCTCGTCCGAGTGATGTTTATTGGCCAAGAAATCGTTTTTAGCCCATTCTCTCAATTGCTTCCGATCCTCCTCCGTGGGAACTTCCTTGATCGTCCTCAGAATGTCTCGGTAGAGTTTGAGTACTTGTTGCTTCAGCATGAACTGAAAATTAATTAGATCTTAAATAACGAAACCGCGTTACTGGATCTGCCGGCATTCGATGACGCTGCTTACTCACCTCCTTAAGGCTCATAGTCGGACGAATAAGCTTGTTAGACATAATTGAAAGAAAGACTACGAATTGTCAACGAGATTGCAACTAAAGTTAACTCTTAGCTAGAATTGAAAAACCTGGGAGGATCCGCAGACGATGTTCCAACGGCGAGAGTCTCGGAGAAAATGGCGGAGTGAGAGGGGGTCGCGAAAAATCAGTACGGCGCTCGGGCGTGTCCGTCGCGTTCGGCTATTTCCGCTACGTTCTCGGTTCCAATAGCTCCGACTCGTTACATCGGCTCTTCGTACCGGTTCATTCAACTGCCCCAAAATAACGGTGAACTAGTCTGTGTTTGAACTTGGTCAAACAACACCTCGCAGCAGTAGGAAGCGGTAGCGCTTACAGTTCTAAAATTATTTATTGTGCTGCTCGTACTCATCCCAGGACCAAATGAGCAATTGGTAATGAGGCTGTAAACACGATTTTTGAAGGATAGTAATGACTTTTGATGAGTTATTGGGTAAACACTGAAACGGTGATAATTGAAAATCAGCCATTTCTGGAGTGACCCCCATATACCTTATGGGCGTTTTTAAACGCTCACCATATAGGTATTGGATTGGATTACTACACCAATAATTTTTAACATTATAGTTACATTTCAGTGGATTTTATAAGGAAAAAACCGCGCTAAAACGCGTTATGGACCAAAATTTGATAATTTATTGTGCTGCTTTCGTCATTTTCCCACGAATGGGAATTTTATGGTTCTATTCCCTTGTAGACAGGTATCAATATAAAAAAATTTAATCAAAATCGTTAGACCCATTTTTAAGAAAAAAAAATTGGTGTCTTGATCACTATTATAACTATAGTTAAATTTCGGTGGATTTTGTTCATAGCCTTATTTTTGCGTTCCATAGTAAGCTGTAGGCTGGAGATCAAATTTGAGGGGATTTGGCTCGGTCGTTTTCTCTAAAAACCACACTAAATTTGATTACGTCGAAAGTTTTGGTAATTTATTGTGCCGCTCTCGTCATTTTCCCACAGATAAGAATTTTATAGTATAACTGTCATATTGGGAGCTACCAATATACAAAATTTAATCAAAATCGTTTGAGCCATTTTTGAGAAAAAAAAAATTTGGTGTTTTGATCACTATGATGACTATAGTTAACTTTCGATGGATTTTACTCATACCCTTATTTTGGCGTCCCATGGTAACCTGCGGGCTTGATATGTAGTTTGAGTGGATTTGGCACGGTGGTTCTCTCTAAAAATCGTTCACAGACACGCACACCATTTTCTCAAATAGTGTTTATCGGACTCAGGGGAGTTTGAAACGTAAAGATCTGAAGAGAACTCAAAATCTTTTTTTCAGCCAATTACATAACTTGACTCTCTACTTTGCAGAGCCAAGGAAAGGGGAAATGAAGTAATTGTATAACAGTAAAATAACCAATAAAACTTTACTTATTTCTAATCATCCTTCGCTAACTTCAGTGTTTTATCGTTGATTTAAAAAAGGCGCTTTTACCTTGCAATGACGAGGGAAGAGGAATCGTATTTTTATATAACGCAAACGTTGTCACAAAATAGATTTGAGAGAGGCCCAAAAGTTGTAAACCAGCTAAGCATTTAGTTAAGGTGTGTAAGACTCGATTGCCGAGCAGCGAATGCATTTAATACACTACTTTCACGAACTCACGAGGAAACAATAAAATTATTAAACCCAGCAGTATTTGATGAAGCAGCTGGAGTTCACTTGCAGTTCCCAGAAAAATTGGGAGTTCAAGAAATTTACATTCATCTGAACGTGTTTGTTAGGGCTCAGCACTCAGCAGGCAGGTTCACTCTTACACGCTCATAGAGCGGATTTAAGATGTTGTAAAACGGGGATATATCGTTAAATACAAGATATATTATATAAATCCTCCCGTGTTACGCATCTTCCTGGGATTCTGATTGCGTACGCATTAATAATGTAACCACAAGGCTTCGATGGGCCATCCTTAGCATCATCCAGTTTTGGTATCCGTAGTTTCATCTAGTGCACGGAGTCGTTAGCTCCATCGTAATTCCTCAAATGAATGTTCAATTCTTAAATTGTATGATCTACAATCAAAGTTGCATTTGTGAAGGGAAGGGGAAGTTATCTCTATCGAGAAAACTGCACCTATGTAACCCCCATTGACTCTCCCGGGGTATCCTCGCATTTGTCGAAGTTGGAGGTTTCCCCTCGTTTTCAGCTCATTGGGCCATCGCTCTCAGAGCCGAAGAGCCCCCAGCAACCTTTTCGACAATCACGCTCCACATCGAGCAGCGAAGCGAGGACAAACGGGGAGAGCCGAGGAGTCTCCGCAGTCTGGAGAGCCCACGAAAACTTACACTTAAAATAAAAACTTTCGGGCAACGGCAGGAATAAATGAAACATCCGTCAGATATACAACATACATTGTATTTCCACAAAATGTATAAATCTGGTAAAAAAATATTCCATGAAGTTTACACACGAGATACACGGACACCAGGTAAATATGCAACTGGTTTCTGGTATTTCTTCGATTTTTTTTTTGTTGAAAAAATACTTTCTTTATTCTTTTCATTCACGAGCAGATAAAATCTTCAAAAGCGCTTTACTTTAAAAAAAAAATCAAAGCAGAATTTATCTTTTAATAATAAAACGTTGCGAAAAACTAGTAGTAGACGACAAAGGGTCGCGAACAAAACTACCCAACGATTCTCGTCTTCATACAAATAGCCTGAGGTTTAGTTTAAACATTTCAATCGCGAATAGGGAATATTAAGCGGAGGCACCGAAGGCACGTTAATATTTCTCACTTTCTCTTCATTCCGGGTCGCTTCCACGCTACCACCAAGCGACATTGATATGCTGCCTTCTCGACAAAACAAATTTACAAAGTCAAAATGAACGAAACAAATTTGAAACGCGTATACTACACAATTTTAGAGATCTCTAGGCTCCTCGGTGGAAATAAAAACCGCTAAAAATTACAAATTCTTAGAAAAACAAATCTTTGGAATTGATGGTGTATTTACAAAGTAAAAGTACGAAATAAGGTAAAATAAATAAAGGTAATTATGCGACAAATGTTGAAGAGGAAGGGGATAAATGAAAACAGTCGATACACAACTTAAAAACTAATTGCACATTTGCTAGGAGAAAATGAAACCAGTCGCTAACTACGTGATACGTTACATCTAATTAAAATTACCTCTTTTTGCCCTGTTTGTTAACGATTTTTATAGGGTGTAAGAACATTCTCGTTGGGCAGAGATCGACAAATGGAGGACATGAGCGGTTGCAGGTGAGGGCATCGGTAAACTCCCAGGTTGAGGGGTGACACGAGAGACAAGCGTGATAGGTGAGGGTTAACCTCCTACGTGCTACTATATAGGGAATCAATAGAGCAGCTAGGTAGCCACCAGACGGTACATTGAAGGATATATTTGTTACGTTCAAAGTTGGTGCTAACTTTTTCTTGAACGCGTCTGAAGGATCAACATCCCAGAAACCCCCTTTTTTGCTCGATACAAGAATTTGAACGATGAAGAATAATCGATGTTCTCAAATTTAGCACTCGAGGTCTTCGTATTGCCTTCTTTTCAAATAATCACAAAAGCAGGAGAGGGAATAGGCATAAACTACGCTCAGAGGCCGCCAGAAACACAAAAAAGTAGTGAGCGTTAGTCACGTTGCAAACAGCACAATCACCCTACAGAACAGCAACGTTCTAACAGAGTTTGTATACAACAAACTAGAAGGAAATAGTGAAGCACAGTAGGCAGAGGTGGGATGTTTGAGCAGCATAACGCTAATAAGACCGATTCAACTACTCCATAGGTCTGGAATTGGATGCTTTATCCCTGCCACTTCTGGGTCAATGTTCCACTGATTGGCGAAAAGAGAAGGACTGTGCAGCGCTGAGTAGAACGAGGATGGGGCTCACAGTTCCAAACACGGCAGCCCGTGAGGATTAGAGATTCCCTGAGGGAGAGTGCTACTGCAGCGAGGGGCAAAGCAACGTGACAGTCTCCGTATGTATTGCGATGAAAGATCATGAGTGTCAAACAAAGTAACTGTGTGTTCCATTGTGGTGCGCTCTGAATAAATTGACATTAAATGTTCACTTTCAAAAACCAGGCATGAGTAAGAGATCAGCTTCTTGCTAGAGACAAGTAAAAAAGGCGTTGAAAGCGGACTTCCTTTTTTTCCACCGACGACGTAGCATTGCCTCCTTCATTTGAACTTGGCACCCTCACGAAACCTCTTTGGTCCTTGACGATGCGCTCATTGAAGATGCCACAACCCTGCTTCATTCTCTGACCCCACTGGGTGAACTTGCATTGCTATTGTAGTGTCTCTCGATGAGCTCAAGTATTAGTTTTTCCTTCAGGTCTCAGTCTACCACACACAAAAAGTGTTCTATTCAACCTAGCGACCATCAGGTTTGAACAACCTCCAACAAACCAATTCACCATCAGCCCAGACTGAATCCCTGATAGAAACGCCTTCTCTCCCCTCAGGATGGCAAAGTGCGTCAGCTCATCCAGTTGTCACGCCTCACCGACCAAAACAAAACACCAACGCGCCCAATATTGAGTTTTCAGTCGCCAAAACAAACATAAAATCGACCCTCTTAAAATAAATCATGCACCCCAATCGCACCTCAGTTCAACATCTTTGGTCGCAATAAAACACTTAGCTGCAAGTGTGACAGTTAAGTACAAGTACTCGATATTAACTGTGCTGTTGGTTCATTCATAATACAAAACAAAAACAAATAAACACTAACGTTAAACATCTCCATACATTTGAGCATTGCCTGTTTTCAACTTAGCAAAAGCCTTATGATACGTTTTATGAATGAAAATGGTAGTGTTCATGATAGCAAACGAAATAACCGATCCAAAGAGAAGTTATTGGAGCAGTGGGAACGGTCCATTCCTAGTTGAGACCATCTAATTCAACAATTTCACCAATTTCCACATTGAGCAAAACGCAATTCAGTTTCTTCCTTTTTCGCTCTACTTTATTTGCATTTTAGCTAATAAAAAAGGGGGGGTACATACTGTAAGCGCCAACCCCCTTTGATTGGAACGTCGAAAGTGCCGGTTCGTTTACTTATTAGCGGTTGAGTAGATCGAATTGGAATACTTGAGCGTTATTCGTGCGTCCAACTCGTTGCAAATAGGTTATTATGAAAGCACTACCCGCTTCAAAAATGCATCATATAAAAATAGGTTCGTCAAATTTAACTATCAATTCGCGACGCAATTATGCAGACCGAATGAACATCGTGGTTCGTTAAATACCCTCCCAGAAAAAATAAGCTGAACATTTTGCCAGAGCAGTATTTCCACTCGAGTGATAAAATGGTTCCTTATGCGCTCAGTTCACTGACGGATATGTTTTCTTTCACCTTACAGGTGACCCATTGCGGTACATAAAAATACGTAAAGGCACTAAATATATCGGCAATAGTCAAACCCAAACGAATGCTTACTTCGCATTCAGGAAAAAATGACTTTATCTAATCACAACGGCGGAATACGTAAGAAAAGCTTGACTAATCGAGACAGTCAAACTGATGAAATTTTGAGGTATGTTGGTTTGTACGTCCACACGTAAAATGTGTAAAAAAAGAGATGTTTTTTGAGTTCTCGAGTCATTAAGAGATAAAAGTGCAGCGGCCCTACGTCTAAATCAACAAGCGTCGGCATTTTCGAAAGGGGATTGGCACTTTGTATCAGCGCCGAAAAAACTGAAACCAAATGCGAACTCAAACGAAACAAAAATTAAATTTCAGTCTGGGCGGAACAATTTTGGACGTAAGCTAATTAAAATGTTGCAGTCTTCATCTACGAGATCCCGAATGATAAGTTTTAAGACAAAAAAAAAATAAACAAAACGAAACAAGTAAACAAAAAGAAAGTCGACAATAAATAGAAAACTTGATTTGATTGTTTTCAAAGGTTGTTTCAACGAAAAATAAAATAAGCCAAAAAAAAATGAAATAATGGAATCAGATGGGAACGAATAAGTAACAGGTACGAACAAGACTATGAAGGTATTGAGTACTGTTGGTTCGCTGCTGTCGGCGTCGTCGGGTACGAAGGCGGCCCCGGGCTTTGTTGTTGCGTTTGTTGTTGTTCCAACGAAGGGGGCGGCGGCGTCGCGAGTTGTTGTTGCGGCTGTTGCTGTTGAGTTTGTTGTTGTTGAGCCGAAGGGGATATGTATTCTTTGTGGTAGATATTCAAGTGAGCTCGCAAACTGTATTTGTTCTTGAATATTTTGTTACATAAGATGCAACACGCGGGGTTGTACGCGTCGCTATGACGAATCCTGATGTGTTTCAATAGGTTACTTTTGTTTGAGATGACTTTGGTGCATTGAGGGCAGGGGCGGCGTCCGTTACGATCAGCTGTAAGAGAGCAGATTGAAAGTGAAATGAACGGAAAGGAAAATATGCGGAGTTTGCGAGATCTAAGCTTCGCCAGACCCGATTGACATTCGAAATTGCTAACAAACGTTTCAATCACTTGATTCGCTTCATGATTTAAAGAAGAATGCACTAGTAAGAACCAATGGAAGATGAAGGTTCCAAAAACTAGAACTCTCCACACAACTTACCATTGAGGGAGACGCCATTCATTAAATCATCAGGACAAGGACAAATGTGATCAAGGTCATGCAGGAATGCCCCGAAGCTGCCGCCAAGACATACTGGAAGAACAAATTTCACACATCTCCCGCAGAACACTATGTCGCTTTTCCCTTTGGTCAAGCTCCAGCAATGGCTTCAAGGAGACATCGCTCTACACCATGTCAGGTTGATCACGAATGAGCAGGAGCCCTTCTGGCGCAGCAAAAGATAAGCTCCCTCTTTAGCCGAAGCTCAGTCGCTCTCTGGAAAACGTACAGTTGTTCCCTCATTCCATTCAGCAAATGGAGTTCCAGGAATTTTATGAGGCTCCAAGGGTTGTCCGTATATAATTTGGGTACTTTAGAAATCTCGTTCTCCATGTTATTTGGGTTTTGTTCGGACTTTTGTTCGAATTGTAAATTGAAGGCAGGAAACTGTGAGAAACCCATGAATTGACCAGACAGATTGCAGGTGCGATTGCAAAGATGTGACCTGTTGCTTCAACATGTCATTTTCATGTTGCAACGACGTTATCCGTGCGTTATAGGTCTCAAATTTGGTATCCCACGCTGCACGGCCATCTCTGAAATAAGTCAAGTCCGATTTTATTTCATTTAAATCTGTAAATAAATTTGCGTACCACATTGGCACGGGGGTAGTGGATTCGGGAACGACCCCGCCCCCACTGTTGTGCAAATCACGGCTACCGCAGTTTCAAAGCGATTTTCCAACGAATCGCTACTTGCCCTGGAAATTCAATTTTATTACGTACAGCAACGGAACCAGTCATTACGTTCAAATCAGTTAATGTTACTGGATGATTTAACAACCCCTCAGATAGAATCCCAGGGGATTCCAGGATAAAATTTTGAGACCTCAGTTTCCAAATGAAAGTTTCCGCACTTACGTGGAACAGATATCTAAATTTAATGATATTCTTTCACAGCACGCTGAGGCAGATATTGTGAAAAGTATTTTACAGGGAACATCAACGAATACACGCGTGAAATTTCAGTTTAACAACCGACCCCAAACCATCGTAGATCTTCAGTATCTCGTTGCTGATGTTAAAAAGTTAGAGCTAACAGAAAACCTTCAGAAAGCAAAATCCACAAAATTCTCACTCGCAGAATAACAACAACCAAAACCCCAGAGATAATAAACGGGACTAATTTTATTAATCCTACGAATTTCGGTCCGTTTCCCCACAATCCACTGGGTCCTCAGTTGGTAATAATCAACGTTTATTCCAAAAAAACTCCATTTGCTGAATGGAATGAGGGAACAACTGTTCATTTGCCAGAGAGCGACTGAGCTTCGGCTAAAGAGGGAGCTTATCTTTTGCTCCACCAGAAGGGCTCCTGCTCACACAAATACGAACACCTACTTGCATCAAATAGACCCCAGTATCTCTCAACTGCGAAGATGCAACAACCACGAGGAAACAGACCAGCACATCATTTATCCCCCTTTGTGACAATCTCCATACATCGATTGAACCATTGCAGAAGGCTACTTAAACTTGAGTTTAGTTGTTACATCGATTTCGACTGTTAAGTTATCATAAGATAGCGTTTTTGGTTTATTATTCATTCTGAATAATAACCCTATGTTTTCGGTCACGAAATATTTTTTGTTGTTATAGAACTCTACACTCTATATAAAAACGCTGCAAATTATTACACAACGGTTTACAATTCTCATGAACAGCTTGACGGAGTCTGACACCTCCGAGACCCGTCCCATTCGACTCAGCTTCGAAAAATACCAGTAAATCACACGAAACTTGACCTGACTACAACACAACTACGAAAACAAAATATTCCAGGCGCCCGTAGACAATTGGCACGAAGTGGCGAGTCGAGCGGGCGGGTGGTTATAATGAGGTGGGAGGGAGGGAGTACAAACGATGAAACGATTAGTTTCGCAGTAGTTATCGTCCCGCAGGTTCTTTCAATTAGTAGACTATGGCTCACTATAATTACTGTAATTTCACTAGTTGTACACGTCTGATACTCATTCCATTTGACTCAGGATCTAAAAATACCTTGAAAACGATACCACACACGGCATTATATGCGATTAAACTGCGTTGTGTCAAATTTTTAAACCATTTTTTGCCCATAACTACCACGGGCGTCGTACCACTAGATACCAAATGGGATTTTTGCGCGTTGGAACAAATATTTTAGAATGCGTTAAAGGCCCCGGATGGACATTGCAGATTTAGAATCCCGATGTCTTGAAACGTAAAGTATCAAATTTTGAGGGAGGGTTGTACGCAAATCTTTTTGACCTTAAACTGGTAGTAATAATAAACCAAAACTGGTAGTGCTTAACGTCATAGAATATTGGTCATTAGATTGCGTTCTTGTTACTGATGATGATGACCTAACCATCGAAATCGTTCCAACATTGTAACTCAAATTTAGTGGAAATAGGCAATCGCCCTAACTTCGTTTTATTACTGCTGTTCCCAGGTACACTGAAAGGTGAGGTGGGTTATGAGTGTCCTCCCAGTCGATGCAAAACTAGGCAAGGCATAGAATGAATACACAGGACCAGGAAAATGGATGATAATTATCTAGAAGAAAGCCGCCGAGGTGCGAAAGGGTCGTTATGGATCAAATACGGTCTGACACAGCCGCCCAGACCAGCCAGCAACGCCCGGGAGGAGCCGAACGAAGTACACACCCAAATAACTCTTCAGGAGTCACTGAGTTGGTCTTGCGTCTGCGCTCTAATTCAAAACTAGTTTGGAGATTCACCACAACACTGCCCTCTTGCTCTCTGAACTCATCTCTCTTCGTCAAACCAGCCTCGGAGCTATTGGCAAACTCATTCTCATCGACAAACCTCGTGTCGAACAACCAATAATCACAAAAACATGCATTTTTGTTACTTAAAAACTCAACTGAAAACAACACAAATTCGTTAAACAAAACATTAATCAACAAAAATTGAACAAAATGGCATGTCGAAGAAAACGAAAAACTAGAAGAAACATAAAAACAAAAACGAACGTCAAAGAACATGACTGAGGGTGGGGAATGATGAAGTCCTACTGTAAACAGTTTTATTAATAACAACAATCTAAATGAATGTTGTAAAAAACCGACGACACAAATAATTACAGTTTATTCAACAACTTCGCCAGAATTTCTAGAACATAGAACAAGACAACAATTTAATCGAATACATAATCAAACAACAAATAGGATGGTACGACTTCGATAAAGAATAAAGTTAAGTGGAAGCACAACCTCACGTAAGGTAACCCAAGTCAACTCATTTTTGGTTCTAACGGAATAAGTGACGCCGTTCTTGTGACTCGCATAAATTAATGACAACGCAGCTTAAATCAACACATTTCGCTCCCACGTTCTTCATCGTTAACGAATAACTTATTACAAAATTGACTAGACAGAATAAATTGACTTTTTTGTAATGAAGTCTTCATGGCGGTTACAGGGTGCAGCATGACCAGTATTTACAGTAAGTGGTTTGGTTACCTCGTTGAATTCCGAATTGCGAGGCAGTGCTCAGCCAGAAGATGGAGTTTGCTGATCCAGAGCCAGTTCCAGGGATGAAGAATTAAGACCACTAATGAACCTCACAAACTGGGCAGTAAAGGAGATTGAGAATAGCGTCACGTGAGCGTGAAGAGGACAATAAATAAGAGCTGGCATCGCAGAGAGGCGTGAGGGCCAACCTGATGCAATGTGCTAAATGGTTCTAGGTTGGTTCTTAATGCACAAGAGTCAACTCTTGGGGCTACTCAGGGCATACAGACCCCCCTGGGTCTTATAATTTTGTTGCCTACCTGCTCAGGAGTTAGTTCGCATTGTGCAACTTGGCCATGCCCTGGAGTGGGACTAGATTCGCTGACGGGGTCGACGCATTCATGTAACGCCAAAGTGCATTTGAAGAGATGGAAGGAGACCAGGGAATGGAAGTCTCGGTGCTTTCACGATTCTCTACTAAAGAAATGTAATTAAGTGCAGTAAATTTCCATCCGTTTGAATTGCGTGTTGTAAGACTCACCAACGGGAATGTCATGATGACTTGTCAACGCTCCGCGGAAAAATACCGTCCACCAAACCGATTAATGATTTCTCAGCTAGACCAGACTGACAAAGGCCGGAAGCGATAATGCTCTGCCAACTCACGCTTCAATCCCGCCGTGAGAATGCAAGGTGTTGCGTGCACAAAGTTGTTGCTGCGGTCGTTTGGGTTCATCTCCGAGAGCGGGCAATAGATGAGCGTGACAGTGTTGGACAGGAACTTTCTTAACACAAGTCCCACATCACTTTCTCTACTCTTCATACTGAGCCATCTGCTTAGAAAAATATTGGCCCAGGCTAGAAGAGCCTCGCTGCTACCCTCAGCTTCCAACTAGCAAATGGAATGGCAAAGAGTAGTTTGACTCCATTCCCGTTCGTCAAATCAATTGGTGTACCCATTCATGGCCTTTTGGGTCTTCTCCAGTTTCGTTCGCACCACCAACACCAGAGCTCCCAAACATTGCGACACAATTTACAACTCGAGCCGAGAATGTACTTCCCTTCTTACAGTTCCAACTCTCAAACTTGCACGGCGACACTCTGTTAGCTCTCATTCAGTTATGCTCACTCTCACTCCTCAGCTCTAGTCCCAGGCCTACACCAGTTCACCTATCCAAAGCTCCACTAAAGTTGGCGTGAATCCTGTCTCTCACCCACATCACTGCTCTACTTCTTGCGTTCTCAAGTGTAACAATACAGTCCTCTCTCTCATCTCATTCGTTAAGTTTTCTTCACCCACACTGAACTTCACATCTCCCCCTTCTTTGGCACTCAACACCTGTAGTGTCAAGAAGAGTAGTGCCAACACACACCTGACAGCTGAATCTATAAGCTTTCGGCCATTACTCAGGCTCAGTCATAACCTAACATACATGGCAGAGGATGGCCACTACTTCAAGAGGTTCAAGTGTCTTTTGAGTGGGAGCTGGTTACTTCTCAGATTGCAGTTAATTTCAACGAACTATAAAATAGTGGGACTCTAGCATAATATAAAGTAACTAACAATAAAGCAGGTCTGGTTCCTTATCAAAATGAGACTGTTCCACAATACTCATAAAAGGTTAGAAGTAGAGAAGTTATGGAGGTGGTTTCGCTATCATGGAAGTGTGGTGCATTTGAGGTATTGGCTGAAACGACACCTCTCATCTATACTGACTCCTAAGTACCTGACCAGCTTCTCAAGATTGACTCCTAAGTTCTTCAAGAGGATGAGCTAGGTTTATCCTCAGTCACCGGCAATTTGATATTCTCGCACCATTGAGTGATGATTCGGAGCACTTAAAGGAGTGTTGCACACAGATCAGCTCAGGTCGTCCACATAGGCCTATGTCATGCAGTCAGTCTCTGAGAGGCTCCTGAGAAGACAGAAGTGCTAATCAAAAGTCTAAGCCCTGTGGGCAGCCGTTCTCCAGTGCCTTCCAGACTGACACTGCATGCGAGCTAGCAGTTCTAATTGTTCCGAATTCCCCGACCTTTGAGCTCATTCAGAAGCACTGGCCTCTATAGGTTGTCATGGCCTGACAATAAAGGCACAATCAATCTGTAACGCGCCAATTCATTTTGTCGCCGAAGAGGGAATTAGAAATTGGTCAGCTGATGGGATAGATCCCTGCGGTCTTCTGACCTCAATACACGAAAAGATGATGGGCGTATACTTCAAATGTAGTACAACATTGAGCAATAACTAATTCATCCTGCTGCACTCTGCACGCTGACAACTGTGGATTGAATAGCAGCAAACTGATGCTGTAACGCTGAGCATCGGCTTAAACAATTTAAACGCTACAGCGCTGCTCGAGCACAGACATATTTCACAAATGGAACACTAGTTCACTGCATGACAGTTCAAGACTTGACAGATCTTTTAAAACAATTATAGTGGAGCTGTATTCATACAAACCCAAGATCAAATAAATCAATTTTTAGACCAATCGTTAGGTTTCCCTTTATCTTACAAATATGGCAGGATCTTTGAAGGCGAACGTAAACACAAAATCTAACTGAAATGAAAGTGATTCGTGGAAAATTGGTAACAATTTTTGTCTACCCATTGAGTTGATAAGAGTAAATACAGTAATCAAATGATGATTCAGTCGTTTAGAAGAATGTCACTACCTCCTCTCAACGACTTGCCACTATTCACGTTGACTTATGGATTTATTACAAGGAACGTCTTGTATGGGCGTATTGCAGGCATAGTATATGCTAAGCATTCCCATAGTAGACCCTAATTAGGGAATTGCGTCACATCGTAGGACACGCCCAGTTTGAGAGCTAGGTATTGGCTACCGAATTTAAGTTCGGAATTTACAAGAGCTTATGCCTAGCTTGCATTCAGAATCAGAGCCCACCTGTGCAGGAAACAAACACCAGTTGGATTTTGAGCACGACGAATGGGTTTCCAAAGATTTCAATTGTGCAAGATGCTCAGCCAAGGGAAACGCTTAGTCTGCATCTCGAAGCAGAGCATGCACAGTTGAATGACTGACAGCATGCAGACTTTGAAGAGGATGCCTCCAATTGGACTGCTGATGTAGCTTCAAATATGGGATTTTAAAGACTTCAACCCTGCATATTGCTAAGGAATTATAGCTAGTCACTCCCAAAGCAGAGCATACATGCAGCTACGGGCAGCTATTTAATTTCAACCTCACACACCACTGTGCGACATCGTTCTACCTCATTGAGGGGTTGGATTGGACTCCTTACTTCCTTAGCTACTATACGGCCCATATTGTTCCACGTTGACACCTTCAATGTCATTCTTCGTTTTGCATCTTACTTTTTTATGCGCCGGCTTCCATTGAAGTCTTAGTTTATCCTTGTTGTTGTGGTGCTCCCACGCAATTTTCTTAATCAGTTCTCAACGAAACGTACACTCAGTGCACAGAAGCAGAAAGCTCAAGGAAGGGTGAGAGAACTTTCCCTCACCCCTGAAGCCAAGGGCGGAGTGAAGGGCTCACAAACCTTGAACTGGAGGGGTCTAATGAACCCCATAAAACCACCGCTGTAGAAAGAACTTCCCTTAGTTCATTCACAGTCCCAGTTCAGCCCGGAACAAATAAGAGCTATTTTCTTCTGAGCACCAGTGTCACTTAAAGCCAAGTTTTGATTTGTTCATCTTCTTCCTATGGAAATCCAGTTTTGCGAGCTGGGTGGAAACTCTATCAGGCTTTTCGTGTGCCATTATCCCGGGGATCGCGGTTGCCCTTCTACGTGTGAACCACATGCCACCATAGATAGAATAGGGCGCAGTAAAAATGATTGCCTCTCTGAGGGGTAACATCTCACGTGCGTGTATTAAGTTACACCTCTGAGACAGCTCGTAGCGTACAAAGCGCATTGTAATTGATGCCGGTACCCACAAAGTTATATCTTACCTTGGCATAAGGGTGGTGCATGTGGAACTAAGCACAAAATAGGTGTGCAATTCAGCGTGAGGGAGATACCCAGCCAAACCTTTGGGATATTTAGCACACTCAAGGCTTGAGGAGGTGGAAGTTAGCCACATCCGTATTGAGTCAGAACAGTTGCAATAAATTATTACAGTTCTAAAAGAAGCATAAGCGGATCTACATATTCTCTGACAGCGCATTAAAGGCCATCGCGGCCTATAGTTTTAGGTCCAGGCTGGCATGGGAATGCCTTCATGCACTCAAGCAGCTCGGCGCCCACAATAGGCTTTCCCTTATCTGGGTGCCGGCTCACAAGGGGCATGAGGGCAATGAAAAGGCTGACCACCTTGCGAAGAAGGGCACAGAAGCCCTACCCATTGGGCCTGAACCTCACGTAGGTATGACCAAAAGTCACCTGAACCGTTTGGTGGCTCAATGGGAGACACAGGAAAATAGCGCCCATTGGCATCGCCAGCCCACGACTTAGACAATCGAAAAGGCTTGTTACGCCTTCTGGTCCAAGGGAAAGGCGATGCTGACACTCTCTAGGAGGGACTGGAGGGTCTTGATTAGCTTCCTCACCGGACACTGCCCACTCAGGTATCACCTCAACAAGATGGGCATCTCAGAGGCGGTGGAATGCAGACTCTGTGGTGAGGAGGACGAGACGGCGGAGCACATCCTATGTGAGTGCCCTGCCTTAGCAGCGAAACGCTTTGGATTCTTTGCCCAGGGGATTATTGAGCCCCACATCATAGCAGAAGCTGCGGTGAAGGACATACTCGGCTTCATAAAGGGGGCGGGTATGTACGACGCCTTTTACTAAGGAAGGGCTAGAGTCACAATAGGCCCACACGTGGCCACAGTGACAAAGGGACTTGTCCCGATGCCCTCAGGAAAAAAAAAAAAAAAAAAGCGTTCCGTAGAGGATTTTTGTTCAACCCGACCATCCCCAATTTTCATTTGAAAGAAAGAAAGCACTTGATGGAACAATTCTTTCAGAATGCAACCATCTACTAAGATTAAATAATAATAAGATATAAATTAGGACGAGAGTGGAAGCCGACGCACCAAAAAAATCCCACTGATAAACGAAGAATGATCATTTGAGACGAGACAACATTGTGAGAGAGCACCACTTTCATGGCCACTTCAGTAATGAGTTTACCCAAGTAAAGAGTTTCACGCTCCTCATCAATTTAGCGTTTGATTGTGCTGTATGGGATGAGCGGTATCTGGTTCAGGCTTTTTCAGACAGTTTCTCTATCATTTCACTCTATACCAGTGTAGGGTCCAGCAAGCCTTTGTGGAGTAACCAATCAATGGGCATCCAAGGACCATTCTCACAACAGTTACAAGTAAGCGCCTGAATTGAAGAGTCCACAATTTACAATCTGATGGTCAATCGTATCAATCAACACTTTCACTGCAAACGCTTGCTCTCCAAAATTACAGGGAAGTATCTCAAAGAGAGTGCAACACATTCCAGCATCACAACAAGCTTAAAGCTTCAGTACGTACTGAACATAACAACGAGAGTACTTTGCTCGTGTCAATGCCCCTCAATAACTGCATCCAGCGAGCTTTCGTTTTAAGCTATTGATCATTTGAGCAGATCAGTCTGAGATTTTCAGTGGGGCTTCAAGAAGTGGCCATTCTTCAATATGGGAGACGTAAACCATTGTCTGCTGTGTGCAGTGACCATTTGTTAGTGCTTTTGCACAGCAGAAGATGCCAACTGCCCTGATAGACGACATAGTTTAGAATCCCAGTTGGTTATCGGTTTCAGCATCATCCCTGCGGCTGTTGCCTGTGGCTAGCTCCTCGGCATCAATAATAGAGCCCATGATGGAGGCCACTCTCTCCCCCCCCCCCCCGTCTGTTTACTTAACAAAATGACTGTTTCCAACGCTTATAAGAGAGGTATATCAGTCGAAAGTCATAAACGGTTACAGTTTCATGCAAGAGCTCAGGCACTAGATTAGGATTCACTGAACTCAGACCTGTGGAGGCACGGCAGGTTGTCATTTAGCCAATCTCTCAGTAGAGAGTTGTTTGACGAGGATTCCCATCTTGCTTGATATTTATCTAATGCCCATTCATCTAGAGCAGCAATAATTCAGTATTTCATTCAGTAGAGAGGTCAGATCAAAGTGGAAGCTCTCTAGTCCAGCATGCACTCAACGGACAAGTCAAGTGGTAACTGACCAGTGATCACTTGGACTGCTTCAGTGGATGCTGCCTCGTATGCCTTGGTGATCAACAGAAGAGCAGCTCTCTGAGATTGGGACAGTACTCTCGTGTGTTCGACTGTGAGCTTGCTACCCCAGGCAACGTGGCAGTAGCCAATCACGCTTAAGTAAATGGTTCAGTTCACCTGTACTTGTCGCATACATTCACACATCAACATCCCCTTGAGGTCAGTTATATCAAGTCAGCTGTGGCTAATTTCCTATAGGGCTCCCAGGCCCTGATTGGATATGTTACAACTCTGTAAGAAGGACGAACTCATTTTGAAAAAACAATCATTAAAATAAATGACAGCTTAGGCAAACAATGAGGACGAAAGGTTACACACAGTCAATGCGTAAGAGAGGATTTGAGCTTCAGGACAACAGAGGGTGTCGATTGCCGCGGAGGGAGGTATTAGGATTAAATTTGGCATCAACTCACTTAATCACATCGAAGGTAACTGTTCGTTAAAATACTGAACATACAGAATTACCACGTAACCAAATAAGTAACTAATCCAACAAAACAATCAATGTTCATTCCCTAGCCGGTGTATTGACACTGATGCGCCAATATCATCGCTTATGCCGCCTCAAAGGGGCGTTATGCGTTTGAACGTGATGTTTTCGTAAATACTCTTTGTTTTTGAACATCCTGAAACACACTGTACACGGCACTTTTTCACCGGGCATATGAACGTTGCTGATGTGCTGTCGCAGGTTTCCAGAATTGGAGAACACTTTCCCGCAGAGTTGACATCGTTGAGGCTGCATGCATCTCCACTCTCCTCGACGGGAGTCTGGAAATGTGCCCCTCTCGTCATCTGGCACAAGGTAGGAAAGGGGCGAAGATGAAGGAGGGCAAAGAACGTGTTGACAAGAATTTTTTGGACTCAAAACAAAATGGTGAGAGTTAAGATGCATAACATTCTGAAAAGTATGACTAACTAAACAACGATACTCGTTTTTTCAGAACCAATTTAACTAAACGAAGACAGAAAGCTCCATAGTCAACTGCACTGAGATCCTCATTTCCAAAGGTGACTGCTAGACGGTTGTCTTTCGTTTTGTTTTATATACTGAGTAACAGTCACTTCGTAATTAACTCTCAAGCTGAAAGAAACTCTGGGAAGGAGGTTTTTCGCTGTTATGTCAATGTAGGTATCATCTAGTCGACTAGTTGTCTTATTCCAAAGGGACACCATTCTCATGTTTGACGCTGTTTGCCTGAGAATGACACATCATTGCCCCAACTGTTGGAGTATTGCCGCTTCAGTCGCTGTCAACTAAGGAGCCAATTAAGACACACAGTTATTCAGGATCTGTGAAGCGTTGATGGAGTGAGACACAGCAGCATGCAATGTGTACTGAGGTAAGTTTGGATATGTTTTTGAAGAGCTGCTGACTCAGGCAAAAATTACGGCAATCGCATGGAGCTCTAATCGATTATTGCTCGAATTTCGTTGGCAATATGAACCATTGTCTTAACCACTAGACCACGATTGCCCGGTGCCTTTAATAGGAGTCAGTCAGCACGTCTCCTCCGTCGCCATTAGCCGCTGCTCGTGGACTGGACTCTTTTAATGAACGAATTTATGAGAGTTAAGCGAATCTGTCGGAAAATCCGATCTTTGATTCAAGAAACGAGGAGGCTACGAGGAAAGTCTTTTCTTTCTCATTGTAGTAGGCGTGTCGCCCACTTTTCTCTCAGTGCTGGAACTTTCATAGCACCAGCGAATCCCGGACCTGAGAGTTCGTTTCATTATTTCTCTCTCAATTTTTTTAATTTTTCTCTCTGGGCCTCTTTTATTCATGGAATGAACAAGTTCGACGACTAGTCGCCAATTGTACTGTGGTAAGTTTGTTATTGCTCGACTTTCGTCAGGAATATGAACCATTGTCTTAACCACTAGACCACGATCGCCCAGTGCCTTTAATAGGAGTCAGTCAGCACAGATGAACCAGTTACAGCATAACTGAGGGTGCTCTATGAAGCCTTCAAGGAACCTCATAATAATGCACTTTCTCCGAAACATCGACAAACACCAGGTATGAGGAGCCAATTCTTCATTACACGCCGTAACGTGAAATTGAAGAACCAGGACGAATGCGCGATTCGATAGGCGGTAAAATTCTAGTGTCAGAGCGTCTTGGAGCTATGGGTCCTCCGTAGTAGGGCTTCAAAATTACCAACGATTTGCCATGAAACTAGGCGTCACGATATCACGTTTTTCTTCCAGCTATTCTGCTCTCGTCTGTCGTCCAACAACAAACCCTCCAGTTCCATGCATCCCGAATTTCGTTCGGTATCGAAAAATGCGACTCCAGTGAGGTGTTTATTTTATTGGCATGCCCAGAAGACATTTATTTCCTAAGCCGTTGTTTGTTTTCATTATCATTATCAGTTGTTCACTTTCTTTTATATTTTTATTATTAGTGCCATTTCCTTTTCTTTCCGAACAGAGTTATGTTGTTTTTTGTTTGATTAAATTAGTTTCACTTACTTTATTAATTTATTCCCGTTAATATTTTTATTTTAATTTGAATTCGCTAATACTTGACACATGGGTTCCTCCCCACGAGGCTTATTATCCCTCAAACATTCTGAGCTGTATAAAGGCCTGCGTAAATGGGGCAAGCAAAAACACTTTCACGATACAACCTAGTGGAAGTGGAGCGTGTTCGCAAAAGCTGTTGGAGCCAACAATGAATGACACAATCCACACTCTCGCTCCTCTGGCTACCCCGTGAGGGGGCTTAGCACCACGAATCACGCTGCATTGGGCTGTAGTTCCTGTAAGCTTGGCGTTTTCTGCCCGGAAATAACGTTACCTCTACAGGAAGGGGACACAAATTCGTCGAGAAGAAGGGCGATTATGGCCTGCCTAATAAGTGTGTGGCTGTAAAGGTGGACAGGAGCTGAAACTGGGGAAGTTTGCCCTATTCCCGTCTGTGGAGAGCAGATATTAAATGAGGTAGGTCAGTCTTTAATATTGTGTGTCTCAGCTCTTGCTGGAGCACAGGGATTTCAGGGCGAAGTTACACAGACTCAGTCTCTGTGACGAAGAGATGTGTAGCTGTGGAATTGCCCCTGAAACAGCGGAGCACGTACTCTGTGAATGTTCCAGATGGACAAGTCAGCGCGCACATCTGAGGGAGACGGTGTTCGGGGATGAGCTACAGATTGACCTGACCTGTTACATGTCAGCGACTGGCTCCCCTGTGCTGGAGGACTTTGCGAGGAGCATCCTCGCTTAGTCAATATATCCGAACAGGAACCGTAGCCTCCCCAGTATTGCACCTGCCTTCGACACCTCTTAGCTTGATTGCTCACGCAGTGAAGGCATAAAGGGAGCAGAGGCTATTTGGCTCCGCTGGGGGAAGCGGTAGGAGGCTTGACACCCTGAGAGGCCCTACCCTCAGGCAATGTCAGATGTCTGAGGCATACCAGAAGGCCGCTAGCGGGCCTGGGGCGACCTAGGTACCTCTTAGCAACTGGTAGCACGGGCTGCTAGATGCTCCGCTGATCCCCCGATGAGGGGGGCCCACTGGCAGAATGAGGAAGGACTCGAGCTAGTCTGGTTCACTAAGTGCTGGAGGATGGGCTTCTGAAGCCGTTAGGCCAAGGATCTGCTTTCCCTCGTTGACAACGTAGGGATGGGTTAAGAGCCCCTGGGCTGCCACAACTCAGATCGAAAGATCGGCAGTAGAATTTCTCACAATGTAGTTCCTGTAAAACAGCGCAGCAGGTAGATGAAGTGATGAAACTAGTTTCTGCAACCTAACTTCCTTATGCCCACTCTCAACACCCCCCACCAACCCATGTTAAAACGTAAATCACTCTCAGTGAACTGACATGTTCATTTAACAGAAAATGGTATTGATATAGACGCGTTGGCGTTCAGTTTTCCCTTCCAAATATTATCACAGTAATGGTGACTGTAAAACCCACTGGTAAACCATAATGTTGACAGTACCTAACCTTCACATTGTCAACACGACATAATCTTTAGAATACTTACTGACGTCGCATAGTGAAATTGGTTCTGACGACCAAGTCAAAAAGTATAAATAAAAATAAGGCCAAGCAAAATGAAAACGAACATGGAAGAACAATGTCGAAATAACAATAATGAGCTGAGAAAAAAGTTAGATGACATAAGCAAGGCTATGCTATGGAGAATGGAAAGCGGAGAGGTTACTCGCTACATTGAAAGTTAATATTTTGAGACTGCCACAATTATAAATAATTTCGACTGTACATACTGAAGGATCTACGGAATTGTTTGGAGACCTTGAGGGCATTTTGAGAATTGTATCCCATCATCCACCTTCCCTGTTCTATTCACTATGGGTCTGTTTCCTTATCAACATGTTCCTGAACCCTCATGAGAGAGTTATATCAATCGACTGTCGACTGTTGTCATTTTGCCAGTCCCCTGGCAGAGAGCTGTTGGTCACACGGAAGTAGGTCCCTGAGGATTCTGTATCATCTGGAAGGAATTCTTAATCTGGTTTCCCAGCTTCCACAGGGAGAGATTAACTGAGACCACGTTTCTTTGCCATAACCTCCTTTGCAAACTGGGTGAAACAGTTATAAGCTTGCATCGTAGCACTAAATGCTGGTAAGTTTGGCGCTCACTGTGATGGAAAACAACAGTGGAGCAGCACGTGGTTTCTTGTTTCCCCCACACTGGAGGCGCAAGACGTAGACAATGGGAAGTCTGAGAGAAAAGAAGTGCCATTGAAGTCGCCTTGTCGTGTAAGAAACTAGCTCTTCCAATGGCCTGGCTCAACCCACTTTCTCCTCCCCCACAGCCCACCCATGAAAAAGACTAGGGGGAGTCAGAACACTGCCTAAGTTTCAGTCCATCAACTGAACCATCCAGAGCAGCCACAATTTTTGAAGGCTTACTGAGCTCTGTGCCGATAATTGGTTTTTTGGATTCAGCAGGCCTCAAAACGTTAAGATCTGAAGAAAGCCCAACTTTTTTTTTACACTCCCCTAGTAGAGTCAGGAAATCATAGAAAATCAAACAATTGGGAGACTAAAGCACGTTCATGTTTATGAATTGAGCTGCTAGCAAGGGGCAGAGTCCTTCGTGAGGCCCAAAGGGCCGAGTTTTGTTCAAAGAAGGAGCAAATAAATTCTTTTAGTTGAATAAAATGGGTTACATGATCTCGGCAAACCAACGTCCTTTAGGCGAAGTTTTACATAGAATCACGCTACCACTAAAAGCGATTCCAAAACATTTGGCGCCAAAAACTGTTTCTCAGCATCCTCCTCTATCGAATCCTAGATGCCAACGTGTCATAAACCTTAATAAAAGCAAGGTAAGGAGTTCAACGTGGGCACAATAATAATTCTAAGTGTGTTAACCAGCCAATAGCCATCAAAACCTACTTTGCGAATGTCGAAAAATCTTAAGAATGGGAGAACTTGGGGCCAACCCTGGCATATTTGTTCAAAGGAAGTTACGACGTCATTATAACCACCATGAATCGCCCAGCAACACTTTTTTTCTCCAAACGACACCATTAACGCCTTTCTCAAGTATTTGTGGCATAAAATGAACGAATAAAAACCTTCGGAAACTAACATTTAAATGGAAATATATAGCGACTGCAAGTAGCGAGCGACCTCTGCTCTCAAATACATGAATCATTCCAATACACATTTCATTCACTGATGCAAATGATGCTCATCGTAAGAGAATTCTACAGAAGCGTACGAGAGATTAACTTAGGTAAACAGTACATTCGACTTAACTGAAATAGCAGGCAAAAATAAAACAAAAATTTATTTTCAGCGAAAAAAATAAAACTTGGCTAACTTGAAAGTATTGACGCGTTGAAGCTCGGTGCGTTCAAAATGTGTGTGTCTAGTCAATGTTAGGATACAGACAGCTTAACCCTGAGCTGATTAACTACGTTGTAGCTTTTTTTTCTGTTTCCCTAGTGATGGTGCAAGCAGAACTGCGTGTGAGCAGGTGATATCGTGATCCACATAACGAAGGAAGCTCAAATACATCATTGTGTTTAGGAAAAGACTGGAGTCAGTGATGTGTTGTTTTTAGTTTGAAGAGAGGCATTGATATATGTTCTATTGTGTAATCTGTCCGCGTATATAAAATGCAGGGTGTGGTGCAAAAAAAAGCAGCAAGGAGAGAAGGCTGGTTGTTTCAGTCGACCGATGCAGGCGCTTTAAGGGTCGCGTCAGTCTTGTGAGGGTGTTGAGGAACAGCCACTATCGGACGTTCTCAACTCCAATACATTCTGCTTCATCCCAAGAAGAGGGCCAGAGGCAATAACACCACAAAAAGTGGGAGTCAACAAAAAATTAAAGAGAGAAAATAATGAGACGAATTCTCAGATTTTGGATTCGCTGGCTGAGGTCAAGTGACGCGCCTTCCTTGTCACCTTCCTCGTTGAGTCCGTATTCCTGTTCTTCGAATTATCGATCAGATTTTCCTGAGACTCGGCCCAACTCTCAAAGCTCCATTCATTGAAGTCATTTGCTCCAGGAGCGACGGCTAACGGTGACGAGGGAGACATACCTCCTGACTCCAATTGCAGGTACCCCAGTGATTGAACATGAAGATGCATATTCCAACTCAGGGTATAGGATCAGAGAGCACAGGATCGCTGTTATTTTTGCCTGAGTTAGCAGATCCAAACATTTTCATGCCTCACATAAGAAGCGATCATTGTTGACCAGTAGACTAACTGCAGGTGACTACAACGGGAGTTCGGCAGTACAAATTTGCTATAGAATCTTTGGGGTGACACACAGGTGGGGTGGATTAGTTTGTTCAAGCACAGGGAAAGTGACCCCGAGATAATGAAGGCAACAAGGATCAATACTGAACTCTGTTTCACGGAAGAGAAATATCACTTAGTAAATGGTGAACATTCTCCATCTCACAACAATTTTTGTAAATCCAGGACGTTATTAGATTGTTGGACTGTTGACGTCACTTCTGACCCATTTCGTATGTTATTATGACGAGAGAGGTAGAGCAGCGGATATTATAAAAACTACAGAGACTATGAGCTCTGAACCTTTATTATCCTCTGCTGCGAGGTGTGTTGCCTTGTGCTCGAATATTGCAAATTATGGTAAATTTACTACGTATCCGTAAGCAAATATCCCAGCTCGTTGTCACACTGCCAATCCTGAGTAACTGTCTGAGAAAGTAAACCCGTCTCTCTCATTTTGGTTTCTTATCCTTTCTGAATAATTGGCCTATGTGTTCGGTCAGGGAAATGATTTTAACCCCCTTCCCAACCACACGAAATTTGATACTTCATTCTTTTTCAGCCAATTACACAACTTGACGTTCTAATTCATAGGGCCAAGAAAAATAAAGGTACTGACGTCTCTTAGTTCAAGCAGGGACGCGACTGCCTACCTATAAAAGCCTTTATCGGTCCTACGCAGTCAGGTATATGAGGGGAGCTCCGTTGTAGGTCCAACTGGGTCGTCTGACGAAACGAGTAGGATCTGAAACTCCCACTCTATGGTACAATGTTGGATCCTCGGACCAACATAACACAGAACAGATCGCAAATGGCCGCCAGTCAACTTCGACGCCAAGAATCGCGACGACAAAGGGCTCACGCTGCAGTTAATCACTCACTACGGGACAACGCGCCACGGAGGATTTAATAACCTTTGCAAGCCAGCACACTGATTCCTCCGGGCACCTCGCGTGACGTAAATAACTATCTTAAGAGCAAAAGTGATGTGCAAAAACATGCTTACAGGCAAAAATATTCACAAATGTCGAATTTCATTCGCACAATGTACAAAATAGAGGAATGTTCCTAATTTAACTTTTTCTCCCCATTTACAACAATAAGAACTTCAAAATGGAAACATTAAAACTTAGGAAATAAAAAAGTACATTTAAACAACGAAATAACCTCAGCAAAAAAAAAATCAACTCAGTGCTCCACAACTTAAAACCTGACGTTTAGGGAGGGATAATTCTACCAGTGACGATGGAAGCAACGTTTTGGATTCTCAGGAAATTAAAATGAACGAATATAAACATCAAAACATGCCATTTTGTCAATTTGAATGTACATATAAAAATGCTACTCCTAAACAAAAATGAATTCGTTAAAATGACATTTATGGATATCATGCTTTCGATAGAAATAGCGATGAAAAATATTTATACATACCAGCAGATGAGAGTATCTCGGACATCCCATGATTTGGAGTGTTGCTCATTTGATATGAACCTAAAAATAAAATATTGCATAGTAACACGCTTTTCACGATACTTTCGCGATTCAACAAAATTACGATGCAATTTACGAATTACTAATTGTTCGATGAGAAACAAGAGGGCCTCTGGCGATTTTGCAGCGACACCCCGCTGCTCTAATTGGCCCTTCCACCTTCTACTTGTTTCCCTGACTGACTCCTATTAAAGGTACCGGGGGATCGTGGTCTAGTGATTAAGACAATGGTTCATATTTCTGGTCGAAAGTCGGGCAATAATGGATCCGACATTGCTGTAATTTTTGCCTGAGCCAGCGGCCCTTTGAACGTTTCCACCCCCCCCCCCCCACGAACAATTGGCGCCCAACTTGTGGTCGAACCACTTCATTCCACGAAAAAACGAGCAGTGCGTAGCAACACACAACTGTTTGCAATCCCTCTAAGTTTGAACACCACATACATATGCGGGCGCTATATCTTCATTCAACGCATTGTAACAGAAAAAATTGTAGAGAACAAAATGTAGGGACTACTTAGCTGAGAGTACTCCGTAAGTTTGATCGAAATCGTTAGAGCCGTTTTTGAGAAAATTGGAATACCGATAAATTAATATTCAACAAATCTCCTTTTCTGAGTTAACTTGGCTTATATCGCCGTTCAACATATACATACAGAAATAATTATGGAGAACGAAATGTGGACATGGATGGCTAAAAGACACTGTAAGATTGATCACATTTGGTGAAGCAGTTACCCTGGAATTTACGGCAATGTTCGAAAAAACGTTATTTTCGACACATTTTAATTTTTATCCCTGTTCAATGGACCGTCACAGGAACATTTTTTGAAAAGAGTATGTAGGTATTAACTATTTCAAAACATCCTGTGAGTTTGGTGGAAATCGCTGAAGCCGTTTCGCCAAAAAGCGTAAAAAACCTATTTTGGCTTCATAGGCCTATATCTCCGTTCACCGTATTTTCGTGGAGATATGTATAGAGAAGAAAAGTTAGGTACTGATCAGTAGAAGATAATTTGGAAGCTTAAATAACGAACAAAACAAAAGAAGAACCAGCTCAATCGGATCAGCCGTTCTCCCGCAAATCAAACTACAGACACACACATGGACCACGCGCCGAAATGAGGTTTTTTAGACTCAGTAGGCTTCAAAACGTAAAGATCTGAAGAAAACCCAAATTTTTTTTGACACGATTACTATACTTTCCTTTCCCTTTGGGGTAGCGGAAAGTAAAAAGAAGAGGCCCAGAGATAATGTTATCAACAGTGCGATGAATGCATTCTACTCGTCCATTTGCCAGGGCATGGTAAGCTGTAGTTCTTACTTTTATCTTTAAGAATGAACAAAAGTGGGCAATCAATTCGGAATTGAACTCAGCTCCCTGGTCCGTGAGAATTTGGAGAGGATTGCCACACCTGCCAATGTATTGCAAAAGTGCTGTAGCAATAGTCTGCTGAGTGATTTGGCAAGGACTAAAAGTCACAAAACGAGAAAACTGATCAATCACTTATAGAAAATATTTGTTTCCCCTTGTTGTAAGTGGTAATGGTCCGACAAAATCAACGCTTAACTACTCAAAGCGTGTAAAGGGCTCAGTAAACTCTCCCAAGAGTGCCGTTTTCTGAGCATAGTATTTCCGTTGTGCACAGGATGTACATGTGTGACGAAGAGGTTTGGAGATGCTTTTGAAGAGCTGCTCACTAAGGCAAAAATTACGGCAATCGCGCCGGGGATTCGATCCACAACCCTCAACTAACGTCGAGAATTATGAATCGACCGTCTTACCGCAAGACCACGATGAACCGCTTGCCTTTGATAGGAGTCAGTCAGCACATCTCCCCCCTCGTCTATTAACCGCTACTCCTGGAGCGGACTCTTTAGGGAAAGAATTTTACGAGAGTTGAGCGAATCCCCGGAAAATCCGATCTTTGATTCGAGAAAGGCTACAAGGAAAGTCTTCGTTCATCGTGGTCTTGCGGTAAGACGGTCGATTCATAATTCTCGACGTTAGTTGAGGGTTGTGGATCGAATCCCCGGCGCGATTGCCGTAATTTTTGCCTTAGTCAGCAGCTCTTCAAAAGCATCTCCAAATTTCCTTCCCTTCGTCACAAATGGCGCCCAACTAGTGGTCGAATTTCTTCTTTCCAAGAAAAAGAAGAGGCCCCGAGAGAAAAATTAAAAAATTAAGAGAGAAAAATAATGAGACGAGTTCTCGGGTCCGGGATTCGCTGACGCTGTGAAAGTTCCAGCGCGAAGGTGGAATGGGCGACGCGCCTACTACAATGCGAGGGAACGAAGACTTTCCTTGTAGCCTTTCTCGAATCAAAGATCGGATTTTCCGGGGATTCGCTCAACTCTCGTAAAATTCTTTCCCTAAAAAAGAGTTCGCTCCAGGAGTAGCGGTTAATAGACGAGGGGGGAGATGTGCTGACTGACTCCTATCAAAGGCAAGCGGTTCATCGTGGTCTTGCGGTAAGACGGTCGATTCATAATTCTCGACGTTAGTTGAGGGTTGTGGATCGAATCCCCGGCGCGATTGCCGTAATTTTTGCCTTAGTCAGCAGCTCTTCAAAAGCATCTCCAAACTTCTTCGTCACACATGCTTGCACATAACTTGCTACATCCTCAGCCATTTTGGGCAGCCAAAATTGTTCACTAATTCTTCCTAACGTCTTATTACCTCTCATGTCCTGATTGTGGTAAGTCATGGTGCAATTTCGGAATCAGAAGCTTGGTACAAAAACTTTAAGCCCTTTGGGGGTTATTTTACGATGGTTTATTATAGCTCGACTTTCGTTGGGATTATGAACCATTGTCTTAACCACTAGACCACGATCGCCCGGTGCCTTTAATAGGAGTCAGTCAGTACACCAATATTTCCGCCACGCCATCGTTTTCAAAGCATAAGTCGTAATTGTATTTTGTTGTAACTTAGACTATTCATTGCCAAAGTGCAACCCTTGATCGATTTTTCCTTCCACGTCAGCATCAGCATCATTTTGCACGGAATCAACAGAACGAGGTTTGGAATGCTGATGAAACTTCAACGTCTGTCAACCCAGGTTCCATTCCAAACTTTCCCTTTTCTTTGCATCCCATTTGTGAGGTGGTGGTTGCGAACCTGTCTGCTGTATTAGGTTTGTCGGAACAGCAGCAGTGGTCCATGACAAAAGGTTCCATTCAAGAGAAGGGGTACCAATATGAAACTAAAACCTATCAGTAATAATTAGCCTCTGAACTGCGGTATGACGCCCAACAATTTCAGGTTTAGGCTGTCACGGGTTTAATGACAACTGCACTACATCCTGTAAGTTAAAGTCAAACGATAATATCCTTACCTTGCCCTTGACTTTCAATTCCTGTAGGGCCCTGAGGAGTCGTTTGATGCTGCATTTGGTTCGGCGTCAGGGGTGTGTGTTGTCTCGATAGCGTTTGGTGAATTAAGTTCGACACTGATTCGTTTTTTAGAGGATTCACTTGGTTCATAAATTCGTCTTTAATTTGAAAATTGTTGTACACCGATCCGCACACGTCGCCGCTATTTTCAGATTCTGACTCTTCCCCGATTGACCCATCTTCTTCCTACGGGGAAAAAGAAAACAAGTATCGTCGTAACGTTTGGAATGGATAATAATGGAATAATTAACAATGGAAAATTGGAGCGACGAGGGACGTAGGAGGGGTCTGTTCATAGTGGTCCCACGGATTTGAGAAACTACCGAGAATAGTTAAGTACCAATCGCTCTCTTTGCCCTCATGAGAATCACGAAATGTGCCGCCATTCTCATACTGCTCAGGAGTTTGGGAGGTTCAGGAGTGGTCCTTCTTTCATGCCTTCATTCTTCATCCCCGCGAGATATTGGACCCAGATCAGCAAGCTCCATTCTCTTCTGGCTGAGCACTGCCCGAGCAAATTGAGCAATGCATCTCCAGTTTTCGTCAGAATTCAAAACGTACGAATGCCTCTGGTGTGAGTAAGCAAACTATATCCTCCACTGTGCACTGGCACCCTCTACCACCACTGTGCACTGGCACCCTCTACCACCAACACTGCCTCCTGAGAAAATGTGAGGTACAGGGAGGTGCAGTGGAGGGCGCACCTCCTCTGCCCCGCTGCTATCTGCTTCCTGTGGTAGGCAATGCTCAGTGTTTTAACCCCTCACTTCCACCATATAAAAGTACAATGCTCATAGCATGTGACTTGTGATTGCCCACGGCCCTCCCACATTGGCTATCAGATGGAAAAGTACCGTCGTTTCCATTGGCAGCTTTATCTGCTGCTTGCTGGATGTGGATACCAATTGACAACTGGTGTCCACCAACCGACTCAAATATCAACCTGCTTCACTTGCTTGCAGCGCCGTGGTCTCCACACAAATAGGGAGGAGAGTCTTCATTCTTCGTGTCATCACCAGAATGAGCCGTCTTCCGTAGTGTAAGAGATAGCCAATGAGTTCCCATCTACTCCCTCACCCCCCGCATTACTCGCTCCAGCTTTATCTAGAGTCCAGCATTCAGCCAATAATTACTGCTGCCGCGTGGGTACCCCAACAGGATCACGGCATCAGGCATATCGAAACAAAGCGCGCCACATTCCACAATGCTGGCCAAGAATCGATCCCGGGGCTGTCTCACAGCTAAGAGTACAATCCCGTAGATAGCTTCTCATTACCCAAAGTGAGTATTCCCGTACCCTAAAAGTGCCCCTTCAGGGCCTCAAGTAAGTTTCACCACATAAAAGAGGTGAACATGTTTTCACATACAGGGTGATCAGCACACCTCCCCTGTAGTATTCCACATACCCAAGGCTTCCCTTTGGCTTTTGAAATGAGAACACGCCTTACACTCTTCCAACATCTAGGGAAGTGGCATGTTAGGAGACATGCATTACAAGTCCTTAGGAGGAGTTTCCGCCTGAATCCCATCAGGACAATGGATAATAAATAAAACGTTAGCTACAACTACCAGCACAAGACAACTTTGGTATTTATGTCACCTGGAAGTGTGACATGTCAAGAGCGATGAATTAGTTAATAAAATCAAAACTATCAAGCACTCTAAAATCTCATTCATTCAAAGAGTGGAATAGGCTGTTTAAATTTCTGAAGAAATTAAATGGTTGCGCGTCAAGCGACTAAATTAATGTACTTTTCCCTCCCCTTTAGCCCTGCCTGTAAAAAGTCAGTTAACTTCTGTGAATGACCAATAACGACTGCATTTATGGAACACAAAAGTGAACTGGTTCTCATGACCAGAGCAAGGAGTCAATGTTATTTATTGTGACTACAATGTACACTACCGCAACATTAAAAGAAACGTAACAAGCCCCATTAGTTATTATGTCAGTTTACGACATATGTTTGGGCGTCTTTATCGATTGAGGCATTCCTGTTCCTGATATAAACGGTTTTAACATTCAAGTGTATCGAATAATTTATAATTCTTAATTCTTCAACTGAAGTGGAGGTAAAATTTCTCTCTAAAGAGTGGCCTGTTTGAAAAAAGAACCTCACTACAATCAGTAGGGAAGGGAACGGTGAACAAATATTCCAACAATTTTCGTTCATACCCCATGTTGAAGCGAAGTACAATTTTAAGCCAAAAACCCAGAGGGGGTAATAATAAATGGACTGTATAGCCAAACAGAAAAACCGACTCACCTAAATCGTCAATGGCTCCAGTTTCCAGAATGTTGCGATCCGGCTATTTGAAGAAGGATTAGGAAATGGAAAGAGAGAATCAGGGAAAGAAGAAGGAAATAAAAAAGGAACAGTTTGTATAGCGTCGCGAGGGCAACTGAAAAAGTGGACACAAGGGGGTCGAGAGAGTTAAAATTTTTGGGCAGAGCCAACTGATCTCAAAGGATAATAATAATAATAATTCAAGTAAGGATTCGCTCGTCAGGCCAGTCGGTGACCAGAGCCCAAAAGGACGAGCACATGCCCTCTGTGAGCCTTTCTCTAACTACAACTCGAAAGCCGAGCCGCAAAACTGCCAAGGCTG
The DNA here is from genome assembly GCA_020466155.1 of Pachypeltis micranthus. Taxonomy (NCBI): domain Eukaryota; kingdom Metazoa; phylum Arthropoda; class Insecta; order Hemiptera; family Miridae; genus Pachypeltis; species Pachypeltis micranthus. The sequence goes on from CM035778.1 coordinate 24,048,299, forward strand.
GCTAGAAGGTGCAACCCCCCAAACGCCCGAGCAAAGTAGCTGGTATTTAGTTCCCAACAAATATAACACATAAGTTATAAAACGATAATCTACTAACGTGTTTAGCGTCGTCCATTTCCTCATTCGTCCCATCTTCTTCGCCTTCCAACTGAGCGCTTCCCGTTTCTTCGTTTCCATCTTCGTGCTTCATTATTCTAACCGGAGCCCCTTTGCGTCGTTTCACAGAATTGTCTAGAGACGAATTGAGTTTGGTGGTCGCTGCGTCAAAGCTCGATGCCGCTCCCGCTAAACCTTTTATCTGCAGAAGCTCCGCCGTTTGGAGGAAAGAGGACAATTTTTTTTCCGAAACGTAGACCACCCCTTGATAAACGAAACTGAGAAGCGCTTCGACGTCTTCAGGGAGGACGTCTTTTAATATGACTACGGGATGCTCGCACGGGTTTTCCTGTAAATAACACACCTTGTAAAGCACTAACACGCTAACTAATTCTATGGTACCGGATAAATATCACAAGAAACAACATAAACGTCAAAAGTGCTTAACTAGTGTCAATACTCAAAGTTAAACGTGAACGATAGCGCTTGAATACTTACTTTGAAGACATTTCGAAAATACGGACTGCATGCAGACAGTATGACTTTGTGAGCGCGAAATTTGAAGCCTTCGCAACAAAGCGTTACATCGACTAGGTACTCTTCAGTTCGAAGGATGTCAAGCTCCGATACCATGTTGTTCTGGTAGTTGTTCCATCGTAAACAGAAGTGGTCTGCAGCCATATCTGCAGGATTCTTCTAATAGCGTACTGCAAAATAAAGAATACTGTGTCAGAAGGGGGAGCCAACATTCGAAATGGTAAAGAAATGGCACAGGATTGGGCAGAAACTAAAAACAAGTTTGAGGCGCCTGGAAAGGCAAGATGCTGCCCAACGTTCGTTACACGCGCAATTTAAGCGTTGCCAATGGTCCAAATTCACCAGAAACCAGAACAAATAATGGAAAGGCCAAGCAGCATTAAGCAGTATTAACATGTGTTATTTCACAACAGTTAATTTCAAGTATCTATGTACTCAAACTACTTTTGTTTCTTGAGTTACCCAGTTCTTAGCCTAAGATGAAATTTGCTGAAAATGATTAACGCACCTGCCAGTAAAAGTGTGTGGGTCAACCACAGCAAGCACAAAGAAGAAGGTAACTGCAGGGAGAGGCTACACTCATATCAGGGAAGGCTGAAAGCCACAACTTCACCTCCACTCAAGCTCCAGCAGCGAATAGACTGGGAGGGCTTTGATAGCCAACAATGCCATTGAGCTACCCTCCCACTCACCACTAGTTCGTTTCCTTACAATTTCCAAATAATCCAGTACAACCTACATGGCAATTTTCTCCGCCCAAAACCCCCAATATAAATGATTGGTAACCGTCTCCCATAGCGAATTTGGTTTCAGGCAGCTATTTCACCAGGGCAGAATGAACCAGCACAGTTTCTACAGCGTAATCAGGCCAAATTCCAGACCCTCGACGACCTCGGAGCTGCTTTTGCACTGCTTTGTTTGCGCACTCGACCTTCTGAGACGTACGCACTCGTTAAAGCACGATACGCCTTGTTGTTTGTATAGCTCGCTCCTCAGGCACACATTTTCGTCTAACTGTAAATACTACAAATTCATTTTCTCAATTCACTCAATGTTTCTTACACTGCTCCTCCGTTGACCTTACTAGTCAAACAATGCGTAGTCTTCCATCAATAGTACTCAGAATTTATGAAGCCTCCCGCAACATGGCGTCTTCATGAGCCATACTCCTGCAATAGTAGACCTCTGGGAGGCAACCAATCCAAAAAACGTCCACACAGCAAGGTGTGAGGGCGTACTTTAAGCTCAGTAGAGGGCGTTGTGCTGATCAACAACATTGAGTGTGAAGAGGAAGACATTAACAAACTGAAAAGCTGATACGCAGCGTGGAAATGACAGAGTGCGTTGAACTGGAGAAAAAATGAGGTTGGAGTTGGCGAGAAGGAAAACCTGTTGGAAAAGTTAAGGTTCTGAGGCATTCATGATCTAGCAGGAAGAGAAAAATAAACAACGTTTTGTCCAGTGTACCTATCGTTGGCGGGGAAGGACTGTGCATGTGTCACACATCGAGGACCAAGGGAGAGACCCCCCTCTCGACTTAGCCTCTGCACGGTCAAGACTACCCTACCTCCTTGTTGGTCCCCGCTGGATACCCTGTACAGGCTTCTTCTCATGCAAACGCATGACAGACCCTCAACAAAGCATTAGGGGGATCTCTTTTAAACATCGAGCCTGTGCTCACGCTGAAGAACCTGTCGAGTAGTGGCAAACAGGGCTCTGTCATGTGGGGACCGTAGCCCCCCCCAGTATTGCACCTGCCTTCAACACCTCTTAACTTCATTGCACTCGCAAAAAGGCGTAACGAAGCTGAGGCTAGTTGGCGCCGCTGTGGGAAGCGGTAGGGGCCTGACACCCTGAGAGGCTTTCCACTCAGGCAATGTCAGATCTCCGAGGCACACCAGAAGGCAGGTGACTGCTTAGCAACTGGTTGCACGGGCTGCTAGACCCTGCTGATCCCCGATGAGGGGGCCCACTGGCAAACTGAGGAAGGACTTATGCTGGTCTGGTTCACTAAGTGCTGGAGGGTGGGCTCCTGAAGCCATTTAGGCCAAGGAGTTGGTTTTCCTCGTTACGACGTGGGGAAAAGTTAAGACCCCCTGGGCTAGCACAACTCAGACTGAAAGGTCAGCAGTAGAATCTCTCTCTCTCTCTCTCTCTCTCTCTCTCTCTCTCTGTACCTATCTTTCACCAAACCAGTGCCACAAAAGCGTCTAAGATGACTTGTCTTGCACAAAACTCACTTCTCGGCAACTATATTAGAAAATCTTCGGTGATCGAGTGCTTAACTGTACATGAGTGAGGGTGTAGAGGCCAAGTGAAATGGGGTTTGACCCCGCTGACTGGTTCAATCCCTGAAGACAGTGAGGCGATTGGTACGAGTTATACAATTAACTCCCAAGAAGTTTGCATCAGGCCTCAAAAAAGGGGAAGGAGGGAGATATACGATCACTACTGCTCAAGTATCTCAGATTTCCATGAAATACATACGATTTATTAATCTTTTAATTGTTTAAATGGGCTAAAATGCAGTGTGACGTCGGAGGCTACATTACAGCGTCGATAGCAACATGTAATTGACGAAGTGAGGTATGAACTGTTTAATTCCAGAGTACAATCAAACAATACACCATTTTGGGCGAAAACGGGGCTCTGATGCGACTGGTAGATAAGGTTTTGATCATTAAAGACGAAGCTTCTGACTTCACGGCCCGACACTATTTTTACCTTTAAATGGGTACATATACGATTGAGTAATTTGTAAACATTCAAGTTAGATCGGGTGACAAGACGTTCTATACACGAATAGCCTAATCCCATTAATTATAAGCACGACAACGCTGGACTGCTATCGTTGGTGTATCATATTTTAGAATCACCTGTAGAAGGCATTTAGATGGACGACGTTTGAGTAACTCTCCGTTCCTTTTTCATACAGTTTCACGTATTAACAAATCGTTTTAACCTATCAATTCAAACTAAAGGGGATAATGTTTCAATACCTTCGTATTGTTATAACGTAACATCGCTACAAGGCGTGTACCAAAATCACCCTTGCAGATTTGACAAAAATGTAAGATGAAACACCAATCCTAATAGTAGGTAGCGATAACAGTTAACACGATCGGTAAACAAGAGATTATCTCAACCAATCGTTCCACACTGTGCTAATGGAAATTCAATTTGATTGCGGTTTCCCATTATTCACTTTTCCTGGGCCACTTGAACATCCTGAAATTTCCAGAACAGAATTAAATCCGTTCACCACATGATCTACATATAAAATGTGGGCTACTGATAAACTAATACTAATATTTCTACCTCAATATCAAAAATTTTGAACTTACATAGAAAAGTTACACGCCGGCGATATATTTTAAGAGCACATTTTCTCATTCTTCCTATTTAAAAGTAATTTAATAATTCGTCAAAATGCAAAGCCGCTGGAGTTAACCAAACATCGACACCCGCACAACTCAAAAGAACGCCAGTGAATAATACATGCACGTACTCGTGTAGGGAACATTATTCTCAACACAATAGAAGCAAATAATGATAGGTCGGTGGAAGAACGAAAGAAAACGTCAGTTGGAAACATACATAAAACCGGGACGAGTATAATGGTAGACTAATTACATGCTTTGAGAAAGAAAAAGTGGTAGGGAAGAGGTAGAGGGGGGGTTGAATGTAAGCTAATAATATATTCATGAATACATACCGAAATTTAAAGAAGATAATTCTCGCCGAGTAGATCAGCCACTGAGTCTGAGAGGAGTGAATAGCACCAAAATTAAGTCCGAACGAAGAGAAAATAACACTTCTTCGCATTGAAGTCCGTTTATAATGAAATCGCTCCTCTCATTGCAGCATACAAGTAACAACAATAATTGACCACTACACCGTCCCGGGCGTTTCGGGCTGACGGCTAAAAATCGGAAATTGACAGACGAGACCAACGACGAGCGGATAAACTGTTGAACCTTAACGAACGGTTAACGCTCGTAAAATTCCAACGAAATAGCACCAAAAATTACTTTGAATGCTTTTACCGGAGAGAAACCAAGCTCAGGTAGTTGGAGCCCTTTTGTTTTTCGATCATCACTGCCACAATCGAACTTGAAAAAAACATCTTCTTCTTGTTCACGTTTTCAAGTTCCGACGTTAACACTCGCTCAAAATGAATAACTTCTTCATGAGCGAAGAATGGAAGTATCAAGCGTTCAAGTTCTCAAATGTGTTAATATTTTACGAAATTCCTCAACCGTATTTGGTAAAATTCAACTAACCACGTGAATATAACGTAAGTTGATCTGAGTTCATCGCGTTTAACCACTACAAACGAAATGCTTTATCGTTCATTGATATGACGACTGACCATCAACCTTACCTACATAGCTCCCCTTTAAAATCAGAACTTGAATAATATAGGGCACACATTGACAGCATGCCGAACAAATGGCGACAGTTCGTCATTTTGAGTTGGTATTGTGTTAGTTTATTCTCCCAAATAACTTTCAAAACTGAATTCACCCCAGTTTTATCTCATGAAAGCATAGAGGTTATATCCAAGTGAAGATTGCCGAATACTCGATTGTAAACATTAGCATATCATTTCGAGATAGCCGTTAGGTATTCAGATAAGTTAAGTATGAATGAAACCGATTGCAGTGAGGTATTCCGGTATTTATGGAATCTCCCATCAAATTTGCTACCTGGAGAAAGTTCATCTGACTACAATCAGGGTTCTCTGGAAAACATCAACATCGATTACGCGTGACGGGAGAAAAAAAGCGGAAAATTGGTGCGTATCCTAACATTTAATAACTTAGGACTTTGCTCTAGCCATTTTCCAAAGTTTGACATTTTTATGGCGACGCTTAATATTCAGAGTTATACGTACAAAACGTTTCACTGAAACTGTTGGAGAGACTTTGACGAACACGACTGTATTGTATTTATTACATACATGTTGTTCACAATATTAGTAAACAATGGACTTTCTGGGTTTAATGACGAATATAAAAGAAGGATTGTTACGGGCATGCATTAAAGAACTAAGATTTTTTAAAGCAGGTCTGTTTCCCTATTAAATGACTGTTCCAAAATCCTCGACGAGGGTTATATCAGTCATGGAAATGGCGGTTTCGCTAATATGCAAACTCAGCAGCATCCACCAAACTCAGGCCTGTGGAGGTACGGCAGTTATTTGGTCATTTGCCAGTCTCTCAGTAGAGACCTTTAGTCCCTCAGGCATATTGATTCTTGCCCCTTTCACTGGTCCGTTGAGGGTCAAGGGGAGGCCCCAACATCACACGCGCCACTGGAGCTAAGATGCATGAGGGATTTTTCGGCTGCTGCTCAGAGTCAGCCCTCAGCCAATGGTGATTTATTGAGTGGGACACACGCTGTCAGGCACTCTAGGAATTCTCAAACACGGTTTTTCACCCTCTTTATTCCAAAAGCCCAACCTATATAGGGGGGCCAAGACTGTCTTCTGCTCATTGTGGGTGTTTGGAGTCTACATGTTCGGCGTATGTTAGCCGTTGCAGTGTTGTTTTTATCTGTTCTACGTTGCCTATTTCAGTGTCAGAGGATATGGCAGAAGAATTCTATCCACCTTGCTGCAGGGGGCGTGTTCTGCAATCCCAGCTCAGAGTCAGGTCACTTCACATTGTGTAGTGTATGTGGAAGAAATGTAAATTGTGTCCCCTCAAGTCTGGCTCTTACGGGCATGCAGGGAGTACGACGGTGGAATTCTCGACCCCCTACTGCAGGATGAATTTTCGGAAGCACTTGAGATTTGGGGAATATGTGACACCTCTTGTACTGTTGAAAGGTGACAGTACTGTCTCCAGAGCTGTAACATTCACAGCAACACCACCCAACAGCAGTTACAGAACATCAACTGATCCTCTAACAATTTTAATTCCATGGTTGTGATCATCACTTGTGAGGAAATGACGAGACACGCAATAAATTATAAAATAGAAATTGGGAAAAAATTTGCCTCTTTCGAAGAGTTCTTCTTGAACATCTAATTTATGGTGAAATGGATTTCCACAATTTCACTGATAAATCCAACTCTACTGAGGCTGTCTGGCAAAAAACGGCTTTTTTGGCTGCCCAGTATGCTAATAGCTTAATAAAGATGATAAAATAGTGTTCTAGTAACCAATATTGAAGAGAAGAGGAATGAAAAATATTGTAGTTGGCAAAGAGATAAAGAGCTGGTGAATGTACGTGGAGCCTATGAAAGTCGCATCTGCTGTTCCTACTCGTATTATTCTGTTGAAAAAGGAAAGTATTGCAATTTGTAATTTCGGTGCTCGTTCTGCGCGTGTCGGTAGTAAACTTAGCAAAAGAACGGCTGGATCAATTGAATTCGTTCTCCTTGGTTTCATTTTTTTTTTTTTTAATTTCTTGTTGGCGCCAAAATACGGTTATGAGCAGTTTCCATCAAAGAAAAGGACCAAAATGCTTAGAAAATGAGGGCTTTTCGCTTTTTTGACGGAAACAGCTCTAACGGTTTTGAACTAACATGAAACGCGCTTTTTACTTTCCTTGACTCTACGAAGTAGAAAGGAAAGTTATGTAATAGGCTGAAACAAAAATTTTGAGTTTTCTTCAGATCTTTACGTTTCAGACCCTCCTGAGTCCGAAAAACACTATTTGGGAAAATGGTCTGTGTGTCTGTGAACAATTTTTAGAGAAAACGATCGTATCAAATCCACTCAAACTTGATATCTAGCCTGCAGGTTACAATGGGACGCCAAAATAAGGGTTTGAACCAAATCCACGGAAAGTTAACTATAGTTATCATAGTGATCAAAACACCAAATATTTTTTTTCTCAAAAACGGCTCTAACGATTTTGATTAAATTTTTTATATTGATAGCTCTCAATAAGGCAATTATACTATAAAATTCTCATTCGTGGGAAAATGACGAGAGCAGCACAATAAATTATCAAAATTTTCGACCAAAAGCGTTTTTCGCGCAGTTTTTGCCTTATAAACTCCGCTGGAATCCTTGTAGAATGTTAAAAAAATTCGGTATTGTAGTCCAATCATATACCTAAAAGGTGAGTGTTTAAAAACGCTCATGAAATACATGGGGCTCACTCCAGAAATTCCTGAATTTCAACTACTGCCGTTTCGCTTACTACCAGTTCTAACAGTTATTTCCCAATAACTCTGCAAAAGTGATTACTATCCTTTTTTTAAAAAATCGTGTTTACCGCCTCATTAATTATCTGTGTACCAATTGCTCAATAATGGTCCTGCAATGAGTACGAGCAGCACAATAAATTCCGGAACTGTAAGCGCTACCGGTTTCTGCTGCCGTAAAGCGTTGTTTGACCAAGTTCAAATTAACTGAGTGATCAATGAATTGATTAAATAGAATTAGCCATGTAAAAAGTGAATTGACGTAGAGCTAAGGAAAGTTGTGTGTTGCAACGCACCAGATATTTAATAATCTATGTTCTCTGTAAACAACTATGCGAAAACACACCAAGCTGAGGTATAAGCCTTAGACGCAAACGACTTTTACAAAAACGGCTTTAACTATTTGAATCCACACTCTTCAACCGGTCAATACTAACGCGCTGTTCTCATATGGGTTCCTTAGATAGTTCATTGAACAGAGACCCCAAAATGTGCCAAAAAAAACGTGTTTTTAACGGTTTTATACGCTCAAAAATTGACACTGTACCATTTTGGTTCCCCGAAACTATTTTTGTAACTATCCGCTGAATTCTTCGAACTTTCGACTTACGTTGTTCAAACTCACAGAGTATTTTCAGTTATGTGGTAATTCAATCCCCCTCCACCACTAAAAGTGTATAAGAGAGTTTAGAGTGGAGTGGATGCAAGTTATGTGATATCTCTTATTCAATTTTTCAACTAATTTTATTCGATTTTTCAACTTGAACTGTGCGGAAACTGCAAAATCGGATTTTTACCGGTATCCCTCCGTGAAATTCCGTTTCGAAAAGCTTCGAATGCAATTGACTGATAAATTGCCTTCAATATTCAAGAACTTTCTCCGGTGAACTAGGTCTTGTCGAGCGTCATGGGATTTACATATAAACCATCGCTCCCTCGCTCTCCGCCCGGTCGTTGCCAGTTCTTACTTCGTTAATTTTCTTCCTCCCCTTCCACTACTCCTTTCAGGCAGTTAATGGGAACTTTAAATCCGGGTTCTAAAACACGAAAATCCAAGACTGGAATTACAGATAGCGTCTTCCCTTAGGCTCCGGAGCATTTGAAATTACTCAGCTCGCGTTTTCCTCCGCAACGCCGACAGAAATGCCGAGAGATAGTGCGTCATTTACCAAATAAATTCGAATTACTTCCCGATTGAACCAAGTTTTGATCTTTTTAACCAAATATGGCTCAACTCGGATTGAGTAAGTGTTTTTTGTGGTTATGCGCGGTTTTATTGACAGCTCAAGGCTGCGACGGTCTATTCAGGTAACTTTCCGTTTTCTTTTGACACGGTATTAACAAACTGTCCTTTACCTCAAACGTTTCACGATAATTAATTCAGACGATTCTTCACATCAGCTAGACTTTCGGTTTTCTACTTTTCTAAGCCAGGGACGCAAACTCTGGGAGGAGGGAGATTTTAAAATTCAGACTTATTTTCACACTGGTTTTCCCAACCCTCTAATGTATTTTACACAATGTCCTAACTATTTTTACTCTATTTCTCTACAAGTTCCAACGTATTTCTCTTTTTTTAAATGTCCCTCCTATTTTTAATTAACTCCTCAATCATGCTCAATAATTGTTACTCGAGCCCCCCTCCCCCCTCTACTCACCCACTTTTACTTCATTTCCGATGTCAATTTTCACAAGTTAGCTAACTTGACGGGATTACTACATTTTGTTGTGTTTTGTTGAAAACCCAACAAAGAAACCCATTTAAAATCAGCTCTAATCTGGTGCGTTGCAACACACAACTTTCGTTAGCTCTACGTCAATTCACTTTATACATGACTTTCTCTACTTAATCAATTCATTTATCACTCAGTTTATTTGAACTTGGTCAAACAACACTTCACAGCAGAAGGAAAGCGGTAGCGCGAATTTATTGAGCTGCTCGTACTCATTCCCGGACCATTATTGAGCAATTGGTACACAGATAATTAATGAGGCTGTAAACTTGATTTTTTTGAAGAAGTATAGTAATCACTTTTGCAGAGTTATTGGGTAATAACTGTTAGAACTGGTAGTAAGCGAAACGGTGGTAGTTGAAAATAAGGAATTTCTGGAGTGACCCCCGTATATCTTATGGGCGCTGTAAAACAATCACCCTATCGGTATTTGATTGGACTACTACACCAATAATTTTTAAATGATCTATTAACATTTCAGCGGAGTTTATAAGGAAAAAAATCACGCTAAAATAGATTTGCGTCGAAAATTTTGCTAATTTATTGTGCTGCTCTCGTCATTTTCCCACGAATGGGGATTTAATGGTATAATTGCCTTAATGAGAGCTATCAATATAAAAAATGTATTCAAAATCATTAGAGCTGTTTTCGAGAAAAAAAAATTTGGTGTTTTGATCACTATGATAACTATAGTTAACTTTCGGTGGATTTTGCTCAGACCCTCATTTTGGCGTCCCATGATAACCTGAAGGCTAGATATCAAGTTTGAGGGGATTTGGTACGTTCGTTTTCTCTAAAACGACACACGTACACACAGACCGTTTTCCCAAATAGTGTTTTTCGGACTCAGGAGGGTCTGAAACGTAAAGATCTGAAGAAAACTCGACATTTTTTTTTTCTGCCGATTACCTTTCTACTTTGTAGAGCCAAGGAAAGTAAAAATATTTGATTAATGGAAGTACTCGATAGTATTTAATTAATTTTGTGAAATCCTTCAACTACTCGATTTTCAATGAATTTACTACATGTCATAACACAGTACTGAATAGTTGTTTTTTTTTTGGTTTAGCAAATTATCACAGGAAATGAGGCGTATAAAAGTTACAGTGTGAATTTTCGAGAAAAAAAAAAAAAAATAAACAATTGTACCTAAACCTCCTTTTACGGCATTTATTGACTCATCATAGATTTAACGTTGTTGTATATTATGCTTAATTGTTTTGTAAAATATAGTTTATGTTCATATATCAGAAATTTGTATATGTGTATCCGTCAGTACTCAAAATAGCTCTTTTAGTACCCTAAGCCTTATGTGAACCAGCATTTGAATCTTCAAAAAGGTTATGAATTTCACGAAATCTTAGATCCAGCCAACCATGTCGAGGAGGTGATTATTTTGGGGTGTTTAGACGCTACACGTTTATCGAAAGCTCGAACTATTTGGGAGGTTCTGGGGAATTCCTAGTTTTTTGCACAACGGCACACTTGTAAATACTATTGTTCGGCGCCAGAGAGAAGAATAAATACGTATCGAATGGTCGACAAGAGTGAAGTGGGCTGTATTTCATCGAAAACGCGGATGAAGTTGATGTTAGCAATGAGATTAGGGGGCGAGAGAGTGAGGGTTCTGAGTCATGTGCGACACTTTGGAGGCGTGTCTTTGGAAACGAACTGTAATCAATGAGAGAATGAAGCGATATTGCAAAAAAAAAGGTGCCGTTGTGAAGGGTAGAACGGTCGCGAGAGGTCATTAGACTACCTTTCAACGGGATAATGAAATATTTCGAAATGCGATTTTTTTTTTTAATGCAGTTTTCCTCTGGTGAACCCCGCAAATATGAAACTAATGTTTTCACAAATAACACTTATAAAATGATTAGGAACATCTCGCTATAGCCAATACTGCATCGACTTCATCGACATCTTTCTTTTGGTTTATTATTCATTCTGAATAATAACCCTATGTTTTCGGTCACGAAAAATTTTTTACAACCCCCCCTCAAAATTTGATACTTTACGTTTCAAGACATGGAGATTCCAAATTTGCAATGTCCGTCCGCCGTCCCCCGTCCCCCGTCCCCCGTCCCCCGTCCGCCGTCCGGGCCGTTTTGTGCCTTTAACGTGGTCTAAAAAATTCGTTCTTTCGCCCAAAAATCCGATTTGGTATCTAGTTGTGCCCGCCATCTCGGCAATCCGATCGGACGAAGCCCGTGGGTGTAATGGGCAAAAACGGTTAAAAAATTAACCAAACGTAGGACAACGCGGGGGCTACAGGCGTTCGGCGTTTGAATTCCCTCCGCCCCGCCCGTCTCATTAAATAAACCAAAACCAACCGCTCGAGGCGAGCGAGTGCGGCCTCCCGCTCGCTTCCCTCCCAACGACCGGTCTCTCCCCATTCGCCTTACTCTTCCAATTTCCCGACGTTTTCGTTTTAATACGATTCAATTTTTAGATTCTTTCGTTTCATTCTCATTATGTTTTTTTCATAGATTTTTGGTTAAATTTTGATATTAGTATTTAGCGTGCATGTTTTCATATTAAAATTCAGTTTTTTCTAGATACTTTCGTGTTTTTTTTGTTTATTTTAATATTACGATTCAGTTCTTTTCGGCCTTTTTTTGGGTTTCATTATGATATTTTTCGATGCTGAATCGAACAGGATGGGTCTCGGAGCATTAATGCTAGGTCAAGCTGATTATCCGAATAATAAACCGTTGTGTAATAATTTGCAGCGTTTTTCATAGTACGCAGCTTACTCAATGAAAGCCGTGAAATTAGTTGGAGCCAACCAATAAATGAGGAAACTTTACTCACTACCGATTTACATCTAGAACTAACATAACTAACTACTTGAGCAGCTTTCATAATATTTTCTTCTCTGTAATTCCCGAATAAGAATCTTCAAAACAGAAAAGAAACGAGCGGTGCGTAGCAACACACAACTTTCCGCAATCCCTTTAAGTTCGAACAACACCTACATATGCGAGCGCTATATCTTCGTTCAACGCATTTTTACAAGAACATTTATACAGAACAGAATGTAGGGACTAGTTAGCTGAGAGTAATCCGTAAGTTTGATCGAAATCGTTAGAGCCGGTTTTGAGAAAATTGGAATACCGATAAATTAATATTCGACAAATCTCCTTTTCTGAGTTAACATGGCTAATATCTCCGTTCAAAATATATATACAGAAATAATTATACAGAACGAAATGTTGGTATGGGTGAATAAAAGACACTCCATTAGGATTCATCACATCTGGTGAAGAAGTTGCCCTGGAATTTACGGAAATGTTCGAAAAAACGTTATTTTCGACACATTTGGATTTTTATCTCTGTTCAATGGACGGGTTGAGGAAAATTTATTAAGAACAATTCGTAGGTATTAACTATTTGAAAACATCTTGAAAGTTTGGTGATAATCGTTGAAGCTGTTTTGTCAAAAAGCGTAAAAAACCTATTTTTGCTTCATAGGCCTAACTCTCCGTTCACCGTATTTTCATGGAGATATGTATGGAGAAGAAAAGTTAGGTATTGATTAGTAGAAGATAATTTGACAGTTTAATCAAAATCGTTATAGCCGTTTTTGAGAAAAATGCGAAAAACCCTAGTTTTTGGTACATTTTCGTCCCCCCCCCCTTACCATCGGTCGAAATCGTGCATAACCTTATTTTGGTGTCTACAAAAAAATAACTAACAAAACAAAAAAAACCCAGCTCAATTGGATCACCCATTCTCCCTCAAATCGAACTACAGACACAGGTATGTTTCCTTATTTTATGACTATACCTAAACTCTCGACGAGGGTTATATCAGTCATGGAAGTTGCGGTTCCGCTAATATGCAAGAGGCCGGCCTCTGCAGCATCCACCGAACTCAGACCTGCGGAGGTACGGCAGGTATTTGGTCGTAGAAAGCTGTTGCCCGTGTGTTACCGCGCGGAGGTGACCACCTGAGGAATCCCGTACCGTCTGGGAGGAGTTCTTAAGGGTTTCCCACCTGATCTAACTATTTACATAAGTTTCAAAAGGACAGATCAACTATGACCACGTTTTTTAGCCATCGCCTTCTTCGAGAAATCTACAAAATTAGGTTTTTTCGGACTCAGTAGGCCTCAAAACGTAAAGATTCGAAGAAAACCCAAATTTGTTTTTGACACGATTATTATACTTTCCTTTCCCTTTGGGGTAGCGGAAAGTAAAAAAGTTCGAGGGATCTACACACCAGTTAACTTTCGTTGTTTTTTTTTCAACAGAATCCCTCTCCGAAAGATTGCTCCCGAGCTGAGGGAATTTACCGAGCTGAACAAAGAAGTCGAATCGTACACCAAAGCGGCCATCAAATTCAACAGAAACGGACAAGAGAACGTCAGTCACGTTCAGTCTCTGAGCAATTACGTCAACGTAAGTCCTTCAAATCAAATAGAGCGTAAACATTCTCTATTCCTTTAATGTTTTTGTGGTCGTCGTCAGGGTCTCCAAACGTCGAGTTCAAATTAGACGGTGGTATCATAAATATTCTTAGCTTCTGTAAAACTCACAATTTGTCTCTTATGAATTAATACGTACGGCAAGATCCCCCCCACCACACACACACACAATTACCAAACAACCCCTCAGCCATCTACTGAATAAATTTAAAACTAGAAATCGTACTCCACAAGTTTGATCGAAATAGTTAGAGCTGTTTTTGAGAAAATTGAAAAAAACCATAAATTAATGTTATTTTTCCGAGCTATCACGGCTTATATTTCTGTTCAATAGATGTAACAAATAGAGAGGAGGCCAAAATATGGGCATAGGTTGCTAGAAGACAGTCCATAAGACTGATAAAATTCAGTGAAACAGTTACTCTGGAAACGATACAAATGTTCAAAAAAACCTCACCATCTCTCACTTCACTTAATTTGCATGCAGATATGCACTGTAACTAGAAATTAAAATTATCTACCACAGCGTTAACTCTGTGTGTTAGCGAACAGTGGAGGGCTCACTCATCCCACCATTGCATGAGCCAAATCAACATCACTAGTACCTCAACCCAGCGGCCCTCCAAAAGGGGGGTAATGAGCCAGGCTGATACTGACCTTCTGGCTCATCAGTCGCGTTTTTCTCATTCATGCTGCTCTATGATTGTGTGGGAGCGTTCATGTGCCCAACCTTTTGCGACAGTTCTCCCCGGCTTGGGCGAAGGAAGTCAGGCGCTGAATGGCTGACCTATTGGACAATAGAAGAAGAAAATATCAGGAAAGCAGCTGTGGACCAATGGGATTTCGCCGTGGCCACAAACGGGCCTATGTCCCAGCTCCCCTACTTGCCCATTGGGGGGCCCGCTCAGTGGTCCTGCTACCGCTGGTACCCATTGCCTCACCACCAATAAATTGCCCGGTCGGGGTCTATTGGACACTAAGACCACCTTTGCGACAGCTCGTACTGAAACCTCTCTTCCTGTCAATATCACGCTGTTGTCGACGTGAGCAGTTCAAAAGAATACGCCGGCTAGTAAAAAAGAAGTTAAAAAATATCTGGTGCGTTGCAACACACAACTTTCCTTAGCTCTACATCAATTCACTTTGTACATGGCTAATTCTATTTAATCAATTCATTTATCACTCATTTAATTTGAACTTGGCCAAACAACACTTCACGGCAGCAGGAAGCGATAGGGCTTACAGTTCCGGAATTTAATGTGCTGCTCGTACTCATTCCCAGACCATTATTGAGCAATTGGTACACAGATAATTAATGAGGTTGTAAACACAAATTTTTTGAAGAAGGATAGTAATTACTTTTGCAGAGTTATTGGGTAAAAACGTTTAGAACTGGTAGTAAGCGAAACGGCACTAGTTGAAATTCAGGAATTTCTGGAGTAACCCCCATGTATCTCATTAGCGTTTTTAAACACTCACCCTATAGGTATTGGATTGGACTACAATACCAATTTTTTTTAACATTCAACAAAAATTCCAGCGGAGTTTATAACTAAAAACCGCGGCAAAAACGCTTTTCATCGAAAATTTTGATAATTTATTGTGCTGCTCTCGTCATTTTCCCACAAATGGGAATTTTATAGTATCATTGCCTTATTGAGAGCTATCAATATAAAAAATTTAATTAAAATCGTTAGAGCCGTTTTTGAGAAAAAAAATATTTGGTGTTTTGATCACTATGATAACTATAGTTAAATTACGGTGGATTTTGTTCATACCCTTATTTTGGCGTCCCATGGTAACCTGTGGGCTGGATATCAACTTTGAATGGATTTCGTACGGCGGTTCTCTGTAAAAATCGTTGACAGACACACGGACCATTTTCCCAAATAGTGTTTTTCGGACTCAGGGGGGTCTGAAACGTAAAGATCTGAAGAGAACTCAAAATTTTTTTTTCAGCCGATTACATAACTATCCTTTCTACTTTGTAGAGCCAAGGAAAGTAACGAGTTGAAGTTCCAATGAAATAAAATTGGAACACTAAATTTTCTTCAAAGCTCACTGTAAAAGAAATGGTGGCTCCCAAAATAGGAAACCAAATAAATAATAATTAAAGAAATCGGGAAAGCGCCTAGACTACCCTATGTTGCCTCTAGGGATAGAAGGATAACGGGATGTTCCACTATGAAACGACCACCAGCTCAGCTATGACATGAGCGACACACGGGCGTTGATATCTCGAAGAACGCCTGCTGAGACGCCCAATTGAAACATCTCTCCAGCACTTTTCTTGCACCACCCGGACACGGTCAAAGCTGCAACCCTTATGTTACCTGCCTCCACTCCACGAGCACTACAAATATCCATCTTGTCACGTTTGCGCCTCTTATTGTGTTACGTGTCAAATTAGCGCAAGATCCCAGTTGTGATACACACACACACACACACACACACACACAGACCTCGCACGGAAATTAGATTTTTTTGGATTCTGCAGGCCTCACAACGTACAGATTTGAGGAAAATCCACCTTTTTTTACATTATCGCAATACTTTACTCTCCCTTCGAGTAGCGGAAAGTAAAACGTGAGAATTGTTTTCAAATTGACGGGAAAAGTAGAGGACTGTACAATTTTGTATAAACGATTGAATAAAAGGAAGTAAGTATTGTGGGAAAATTGTATAGTATTCGTTGAGAAGAGAGGAAATGTGAAATTCAATGAAATCAAATTTCTGAAAAATAGAGTACAGTTTGTTGGGGATTGAATAAAACTTGTTAGTAATTGATGCTATATTATTAGGTAATTGCCTAAACTGTGATAAATAGGAACAAAAATCGTTGTAAATGAAGTAAAAACGTCTGAAAATCGACTAAACATTTTCTTTTTCTGTGCACAAAAAGAACTGTAAACCTATTATCCCGTAACCGTAATCAGACTACCCAAATTGTCCCAAAACCCTCTTATCCCTCGCTGAGTCCTTGAAAAATTATCGAGGGTAGTCAGACAGAAGAGTAAGAAAACAAAGTTATTTGTGCGTTTGTTCAATCAGAACTCAACCTGTGGGAATGGCTTCGCATGAAATTGATAGTTGAAGGAGCTCTCGGCGAATGGTTACTAGACGTTTTACCTTTTCAGGCTCAATATTACGGAGAAATATTGCTCGGGACTCCGCCTCAAAAGTTCAAGGTTATCTTTGACACTGGATCGTCGAATCTGTGGGTATCCTCTCAAAAATGCAGTTGGTTCAACGTCGCATGCTGTGAGTACTAGTCGCACTTGGTTTCTAATTAAGTTTGATCGGTGAAAAGTTTTTAAACTATTATTGAAATGATTGAAATGTATTTCAACTCTTCGTCAGCCCAGCACAAAAGTATTGATTGGGTTATTGAGGTGGCAATTGAAATCGGGGTAAAAGCAAAGAATATGGACCGCTCCCTCTGGTAAGGCAATATATCGATATATCACGACCGAGGTCAGGTTATCGATATGCCAGACATCGCTCATAGGCTCTCCCCCACCAACTGCGCCGGTGACGCATATCGATACTTGCAGTCGTAGCGTTCAAACGAACTATCGATACAAGCAGTCGTAGCGTTATCAAGCGAACGGTCCATGTTCTTTAGTTCTCCCGAAATCGGGTATGTCTTCAGTATTAGGTACTGATAGGGCTGGGCTTGGCGAGGGGTTGAGAGAAGAAGGGAAAATACCATAAAAATGGATAATTCCAAGTGTTTTGGCCTTGTCACGAGATGCTGGAAAGGAAAAATACGATTAATGACTGGAATCGCCTACGTTTTCAAATTTCGACGTTGGTTTCCCAGTTGGTCGGCAGTGGATGGAAAAGTAGGCAATCACTGTCGTTTATCCTATTTCTCCTTATCAGCAGAGCATCTCGTAACGAGAGAGGGGACACATTTTCATACAGTCCACCGTGTTTACGCTCTCAAAGACTTAACACCAAGGTGTAAAGGAACAACTGTTGCTAAGAGTTCAAAGAACTTTTCCAGCATCTGAAATTAGTCTGTTGTGGTTGGTTTAGTGGTTTTCCTGACTCCAAAGAACGTAATTGCGAGCAGGGCTCGTGGCATCTCTGAACAAACAGCCCTCTTTCGGAAACCCAACAAAACCCTTCGTATTGTTTGATGGCTTGTACCAAACAAAGAGACTATACCCCACACGGCTCCTTCGCCTTAAACGAACATCGAACTTGCCTGATTTGGAAGGAGCACTACTCGAGACTTGAAAATACTTCATCAGCTGTTTAGCTGAGTGAATATGTGTAGACCCCTTTTGCAAGATTTATTAGCGTCATTAAACTAGTAATCGAAACCATTATTTTTTGTGATTTTATTGAGGATTCAGGGGTACATAACACGTATAAAAGTCAGAAGTCATCCACTTATCGCGCTAACGGGACAGCAATCCAACTGGTATACGTCTCTGGTGCTATGACGGGATTCCTCTCTTCAGATGTACTTCAAGTAAGTTCTGAATTTGTTAAACATAGAAATAAGTTATTACAATAAGAGAGGTATTTGTGGCGGCTGGCCACCATTACCTACAAAAGGCGCCTCACAGGAAAGTCATCCCGACAGAGGGCAGTAGCCGCGACTCCTGGATGGGATAGCAGGTGGCCAACCGGAGAGGACGACTCCCTCCAAGAGTACGTATATAAGGGCCTGCCTGCACGGACAAACAGCATTCAGTCTTCCTTTCATTCTTTCACTGATCTCTTCTTCCGACAACAACCAGCCACCATCAATGGAGCCAGTGGGGACGACAAGTCCGCCCTCTCGCGTCTGAAGAAGAAGGAGCGACGACTCAACCGAGTCCCTCGCCGTGAGGAGCTACTGCTCAACCGAGCCCTTCGAACTACGCAACGACGCCCGAGAAACCCGTTCTTCGCCTCACACTCTCCCAACTGACAGACAGGACCTACACACACAACATTTCGTCGGCCCTTTTTAAGGCCACACACGCCCTTGAAAAGGGGACCCTGACAGTATTGAAATTCATTTCTCGCATAATTACACGAAAATACGTCACATTTAAGCGCGTACACGTTGGAAATAAATACGCAAATGTATTTAACACAAATACGTACAAGTTATGTTCTCGGTTTAGAAGTTCAATTTTAAAATAAACTTATTAATTCAAAGGGAACAGTTGAAGTATGTGCGAGGGAACAAGTAGACGAATATCAGAAATGGACTGAATGCACGTATTGGCGAGAGGGGTGTTGTTGAAGACAACCAGAGGCGAGAGAGCGAATGCTACGATGTATTGACAACTGCTCTGAGCTTCTCTCCTGGAGGAGTTAGGTGCAGTTTGATCTGAATCGGGATCTTAATTTCGTTTTAATGATACAGTTTGGGTATTCCTTTGGAAGCCATGTATCTTCAATTTGACAGACCTCCATCGCACCTGCCAGGTTCTCCATTTCCTCTTGCACATCATGTTACTTATGGTCCCACTCATTCATCCAATTGAATAAATTAGTACTGGAACGACAAACAGTTGCATTCTACATACTCGCAATTTCATTAGCCACTGTGTTGAGTACTTGTAGTTTGCTGGTAATCATAGTTTTTTTTCACTGATCTAATTACTTGGGCAAAACAACTGCCAGCGCACCTCTAACAAGTATTACGTATTGTTTGCTAATTCTATTCCCGAACGCAATGCATTTGACTTTGCAGATGGGCGGAGCGGTAGTTGAAAATCAAACGTTCGCAGAGGCTGTCCGAGAGCCTGGGCTGGCTTTTGTATTCGCCAAATTTGACGGAGTCCTAGGACTTGGCTTTCCGCGCCTGTCAGTTCATAATGTCACTCCTCCTTTTCATAACATGATTCAACAGAAGAAATGCCCGGGAGTTTTTTCGTTTTATCTCAACAGGTATGTGATGATTCGTTTGTTCAACGTTGGTTTCAAATTTGATAAGATACAACGAGTTTAGATATATGACTGCACGAATCTCCGTTAAATCCCTGGTTAAAGCTCGGTTAAATCCCTGGTTAAAGCTCAATTGAATCCCTGGTTAAAGCTCGATTAAATCTCTGGTTAAAGCTCGGTTAAATCTCCAGTTAACTCTGTTAAATCTCATTCTCTATGCAATGCTTGGATATTGGACGACATGACGAGTTGAATTAACGAGTGGATGGAGTAGAATGGAAGGCAGAGTGGGGATTGAGCGCGGGCTTGTGTGAAACGATTACTTTCACAACACTGTCCCGCGAGTTCCTTCAAGTAGTTGTATTCGCCTCACTATATTTACTGTGACTTCACCGTGCTCTACCTAGACGCACTCTGACGCCAGCCCAATTCAACTCAGAATCGAAAAATACCTGGGAAACGATACCAAACAGGTCGCAATTGCAAGGAAACTGCCAAAATTTCGTTTTTGACTAATTTTTTAAACCATTTTTGCCCATAACAACCGTGGGTTTCGTCCGATCACATGGCTGAGAAGGCAGGTACAACCAGATCCCCAATGGGCTTTGTGCAAAAGAAAAGATATGTTAAACTATTGCCTGGACGGCGGACGTACATAACAGATTTGGAATCCCCATGCCCAAGTGGCAACTTTAGAAGGTGGTGGGTGTGTAAAAAAATTTTCCTGAACAAATACAGAGTTGAATTATTGGAATAATAAACCAAAATTACTGCACAGTACAGCGTAACGCACTGAAACATTAATGTTTATGTATTCCAGAGATCCAGATAATGAGAGAGGAGGTGAAATCATATTTGGCGGAATCAACAAAGACTTGATCGATGAAGATGATATTCATTACATCAAACTTTCAAATGTCACCTACTGGCAGTTCAAGATGGAAAGGTAAACAAGGCACCGCTACTCTCACCCTACCACATTTAATTCTGTGTTGCTTTTTCCACAATTGATTGAAACTTCGTAATCCAATTGTCATTTCTTAGAGTCGTCGTGACGCATCGAAAGATCACAATTGGTTGCAAAGACGGATGTCACGCGATAGCCGACACGGGAACGTCTTTGATAATAGGGCCGAGTAAAGAGGTGGATAAATTGAATTCTGCCATCGGAGGAATCGCTTTTAACGGCATTTCCATGGTGAGTGGGTACCCTTACGTGTGTTGTGTAAATTTTGCAAATATCTGGTGCGTAGCTACAGCAACCCCTGTAAATTCGATGATATGCGACACTTATGGGCACTGTTCTTCGCATTTTCATGAAAACGTTTATCAAGAACAAAATGCGGATGCTAGTTGCCTGAGAGTATCCCGTGAGTTTGATCAAAATCGTTCGAACCGTTTTTGAGAAGATTAGAAAAA
Organism: Pachypeltis micranthus; assembly: GCA_020466155.1. Taxonomy (NCBI): domain Eukaryota; kingdom Metazoa; phylum Arthropoda; class Insecta; order Hemiptera; family Miridae; genus Pachypeltis; species Pachypeltis micranthus. The sequence goes on from CM035778.1 coordinate 24,069,570, forward strand.
CAATGTAAATATTTTCTATTACATATTGACTTTTTTCCACCCTATATATTGGTGGCAACTGAGAAAAAACCCGCAGCGGCCTCAAATGGGCCTATTGCATGGGAGTTCCCCAGTTCCCATGAAGCTGCGATGTCCCCAATGTTCACCAGACCAGGCTATGTACATCCACAGGGCCATCCTCAGTCCCCATGTCTTGCCAACCATATTTTGGACTGCCCGCATCACGGATGAAGCCCTTCGTAGTGTTCTCCTCACATGTGTGGCCCATATGAGGTTTCTATCTAAAGGGACTCCCAAGTATTTCAATCTGTCCAACCGTTACTCTCTCACTGTGAATTTTCCTCTCATGATTATCACTTGGTCATCCGTGTATAATGTCACTTTGCAGTTCTCCTCCTCCAACAACTCAAAGAGAGCATCTGCAGTAAGCAACCAGAGCTAAGAGAAGAGTACGCCACCCTTGAGACACCCCCTCGTTGGTCTCACAGTCTCCTCTCCTAGTTCTGAATAAACCACTCTGCTTTCCGACTTTTCCTTAGTCCAAGAGATCTGGTGAGCGTTTACTCACTCCCTCCTGGCCACACCCAGGCTGTGGTTGAGGCGTATGACGTATTGACAAACTCCCACCCCCTCACCATGTATAGAACACAACACAAAGCACTCCCCTTCACCTCCAATGTGTCTTCCAGCTGAGTCACTAATTGATCAGTCTCAGTAGGTCTGCTGGAAACAGCCTTGATTACATCTAGACCTATATTCAATGGATGGTTAGGCAAAAATTGTGGGAAACAATAAATGTGAATACTTCTCGAAAAGCCACCCCAGAGGCTGGTTGATCGAATTCAGTCATGCATTTACAGTGTAAATTTTGAAAACGTAAAAAGGTTCCAAGGGCTTTTTGGTTGTTATCTTCGTTCAGACAGTTGAATAAATAATTTTTTAGTTCAAAATGGCGTTCGCTTTAAACAAAGAAATTATCCATTTACTGAATGCGTGAAATTTTTGACAGGTTGAGTGCGACAGAGTGGAATACTTGCCAACTGTAACATTTGTGATTGATGGAAAGGAGTACAATCTTGAAGGAGAAGACTACATTCTCAAGGTAAGATTATTTTGTGTATCGACATAAACCATATTTCATACGGATAAACAGATAGCAGGTTCGGTGTGAACAGCATGGAACACAATCAACAGTTGAGACAATTTACACAGTACCGCCGTGGAAGTACCGATTTAGTCTCGCAGTGAGCTTCCCAAGGAGCCCCATCACCTATCAATTACTCTCGAGATCGCAGTCTCTCCTTCCTGGAGCCTCTTAACCTGAGACTCGTATGGTGGGGTTCTTCTTCTATGCCCCTGCCTGCTTCTTACTCTCTCTTCGCCTGCAACTGAAGCCCAGTCTGTCTGTTATTCCATCGATGCTAGTTTGTCTAGCTCCCAATTTTGGATTTCCAACGACAAAAAAATTAAGTGTCACGCCTGATCACTGATTCTCATTCGACAACACTATAACTCTAGATAAAGAAGCCCAAAGGGCGGCAAGGGAGCTGATCATAAACCCGCAGAATGAGTCATACATCTCAATGTGACAATAGGCAAGGCCCTTGCAACCTTAAAGCCCAAAAAATCACCTGGGCCAGAAATGATTGAATGCAACAGGTTAAGGAAGGCTGATCAGACCATCCCCTGAAGCCGTCATTTATTTAATGACTGCAGGTCGAACATTTCCCCACTCACCGAAAATCTGCGAGTTTCGTCGCTCTTTAAAAGGGAGACCATTCAGCCTTCTTTCAATATTAGCCCAAAAACGTTAGAGAAAACCAAAGGAAAGTCCACGCAGGACGTCATTGTTGAAATTCTCACGGGCTAAGAGCGTCGTTGTAGCAGATCTCGTTGACGTCAGAAGAGCGTTTGACAACTTATGGCTGCCAGTGCTCCTCAATGAGTTTAAAGGTAGAGGAATTTCTCATAACCTGTACTTACTCGTCAGAAGTTACCTCACGAATAGAACTTTTACGATTTAATGCAGACATGCATCGGTCCAGAACGCGTCTCTTCATGACCTCCGACTGATATAGCTCTCTTATGAGTGTTAAGGAACAGTCATTTTAATAAATGAAACAGACCTGACTCATTCTCTCATATAACAACATAACCAGTTTCAAAATAAAGTATAAATACAGCCCACTACATTGTCGTATAATATTCAGGCATAATCCTTCACTCGTTACTTTCCTTGGCTCTACAAAGTAGAAAGGAAAGTTATTTAACTGGCTGAAAAAAAAGGTTTTTGAGTTTTCTTCAGATCTTTACGTTTCAGACCTTCACGAGTCCGAAAAGCACTGGGAAAATGGTCTGTGTGTGTGTGTGAACGATTTTTAGAGAGAACCACCGTACGAAATCCATTCAAACTTGATATCCAGCCCACAGGTTACCATGGGACGCCAAAATAAGGGTATGAGCAAAATCCACCGGAAGTTAGCCATAGTTATCATAGTGATCAAAACACCAAATTTTTGTTTTCTCAAAAATGGATCTAACGATTTTGATTAAATTTTTTATATTGATATCTCTCAATAAGACAATTATACCATAAAATTTCCATTTGTGGGAAAATGACAAAAGCAGCACAATAAATTACCAAAATTTTCGATTTCGATAAAATCGATTTTAGCGCGATTTTTAGAGAAAACCACCGTACCAAACCAGCTCAAACTTGATACCTAGCCCGCAGGTTACAATTAGATGCCAAAATGAGGGTATGAACAAAATCCACCGAAAGTTAACTATGGTTATCATAGTGATCAAATCACCAAATATTTTGTTTCTCAAGAACGGCTCTAACGATTTTGATTAATTTTTTTACATTGATAGCTCTCAATAAGACAATTATACCATAAAATTCCCATTCGTGAGAAAATGACGAGAGCACCACAATAAATTACCAAAACTTTCGACGAAATCGATTTTAGCGCCGTTCTTTCCTTATAAACTCCTCTGGAGTGTTAGTAGAATGTTTAAAAAAAATTGGTATTGCAGTCCAATCCAATACCTATAGGGTGAGTGTTTAAAAACGCTCATGAGATACATGGGGCTCACTCCAGAAATTCCAAAGTTTCAACTACCACTGTTTCGCTTACTGCCAGTTCTAAAAGTTTTTACCCCATAACTCAACAAAAGTGATTACTATCCTTCTTCAAAAAATGTGTGTTTACAGCCTCATTAATTATCTGTGTACCAATTGCTCAATAATGGTCCTGGAATGAGTACGGGCAGCACAATAAATTCCGGAACTGTAAGCGCTACTGCTTCCTGCTGCCGTGAAGTGGTGTTTGACCAAGTTGAAATGAACGGAGTGATGAATGAATTGATTAAGTAGAAAAAGCCATGTAAAAAGTGAATTGACGTAGAGCTAAGGCAAGTTGTGTGTTGCAACGCACCAGATATTTTTTTTTTTCATTTCTCTCGAGGAATCTCAACCCAACTGATCCACTGGTGGTTGAGTCCGTAGTCCAAGATGAGCAATGGTCTGCAAAGTACGTAGAGCAATGTCTACATCAAGCGGACATTTTTAGTACAACCATTTGTAAAAAAACTTTGATACTTCGATGGTCCACTAATGGCCGAATGTGGCGCTTGTTCAACACACAACCTATTTGTTGTACGTACATAGTTACCAGGCACATTACAATAAACCTTTTGCACGCTGTACCAAGAACTACATGGAAAAGTTGCATGACTACCATACGTTTTGATTCTATTAGAATGAATGATTTTCCCTCCTCTGTAAGCTCTTCAGCGTTCCAAAATGTTTCTCAGTGCATCAACCCTTGATTTGTTATTAGGTAACATCGTTGCTCCAAACCGTCTGTATATCGGGGTTTATGGGTATCGACCTCCCGATGACCACTTGGATTCTCGGGGACGTATTTATTGGAAAATTCTACACAGTTTTCGACGTGGACAACGAAAGGATCGGCTTTACTGTTCTCAAATCCAACACGACCTCCAACAACAATAATAACACGGAAGAACTGACTCTTGGACAGATTTAGGCATTTTGAGGAAATGTGGACTGATGTGATTGCGTGTACTTAATACGGCGGACAGAAAGCGTCAAATGTGGGAATGTGGTGCCTTGACTGCCCCTGGGAGGCCAAAGTGTCTAGATTCTCTCTTCACTGTTGCCAGAAACCAGTTAGGAATTATTTCTTTGAACTATGTTAAGTTTTGATGTAAAACTTTGTTAAAATATCGTTAAGAGTTCTTTACCTAAGCTCAGAGGACGAAATGTACCTAGACAACTTCAGAAGTCGCCAAACTGCATTGATCTTCTTCGTTCGACAGCTTCTCCTCTCACAACCCCCCTTTCAATATGTCTCTTGCTTGTAGCTTGCTCGTGGAACCACTAGAGGTCAACCAAACCTATTTTTAAACGAAATGTATTAAGCACTACCCAATTACGCATTACTTCATTAATTCTGTCTACTAATTGTTCAACAATGGTCTTGGCATGAGTACGACAGAACAAACCGTGGGTTACTTACTACCATTTTTTGTTTGTTTGAAACGTCCCAACCGTTTTTTAGTTCGTAACTTACCGTAGTGGTTTGAGTCAATCGCGTATCGGAGTTCACGTTCGGTCGGTGGAATCCGCGACTGGTTCACGAAGTTACGAACATTCGTGGTATCTGGAACTTTATGTACCGTGGCCATCCCAGTACGTCAGTGCCACAACGTTAATCCCCTTGTAAATAAATACAGTACACTATATATTTTCGAGTTCCGGAAGTTTCGTTTTATTTATTCCCCAAAATTAAACACTTATGTTGTTGCTGTACTCGTTCGGCGCAGGGTCCAAAGTGCGCGATCTGACCTAACAGGGGCAACTCAGCAGACGATGTGTTCGAGGTACAGGGAGACCGGACTGTCCATAAACCCAGCTAAAACGGTTATAGTACCATTCACTCGACAGACAGATGAACGACCAAGAAGACGACAATCCTCCCTGGGATGTGCGGGAGAACATGGGGCTTAACGGCTAGAATGGTCTGCTGGTTTCATGAGGCCGTTCTGTCTTCAGTACTATGAAGAACGTGTTTGACTTTCTTCCCCTTGATATATTCGTATGGTAAGCAGACTTACCAGGCTTGGGATTGCTAATGTACCACAGGCTAGTAATGGACACCTGGCAATATTTGGGAACTTGGAAACCTTTACGGTGCTCAGCATGTTCACTTCGACAGGAAATATGAAGTGAAACCAAAAGGGTGACTATAGAACAGCGAAAGTCGTTGATTTCGGCCTCCCAATGGTATCAACATCTACACAGAAGGATCTACAAAACCCTTTGAGTGCACGCTCTGGGAGGAGTGTACGAACACCCTTCGGTTCCACTCCACAACAAATTCCCAAACCCTAAAAGCCACCTGTTTTCATGTAAAACGTTGTTATAAACAGATTTGATTAGTCGCTATAGTCAAGGAAACCACTAAATGCACGTGGGGCCAAGGAAAATTGTGTGACGCGTCGCATGTTTATTTTCAGGAGTGTTAGTGAAGTTTTTGCCACACGAAGGAGGAAAAAAAAAACAGTTTATTGCAAATGTGATACTGCATCAACGTTCAACACAATTTGGATGTCAGTACTCCTTGATAATTGTACTTCTTTTCAACTCACAGACGCAACCAACCAGTCACCGTACCACTCGCGAGTTACTCAAAATACTATGACAAAAACACGGGTCAAGCGTCGCGCTACGTAGCGGCAACTGCGGGCGATTGAGGAGCAGCGGCTGGTACAACATCCGCAACTACGGTCGGCTCAACATCTATTTCAGCGGTATACGTTTTGCGGGAGGGTTCTCTCGGAGGCATCCAATCGGGTATGATTTTATCGTGCAACCTCCACCGCCCGTATTTGTTCGACAAATGACGTTCGAAAACAATGTACTCGAGAACGTCTTTAGGGACCGTTTCGCTTCCAAGCATTAGCCTTCCAAATCTGTCGTAAATCGCCAGTATCTGTGGAATAGAAACGGAAAAGGGTTAGAGCGATAGTTGGGATGAAATAGGAAAGGTACGAAGTTGGCACAATTAGGGCACCTGTTGAGAGTGAAATCTCACGGTAACTTGTGAGAATATGTTTTCCTTGGTTATGACGTCTGTGCATCTTATGTGGACTACGCGAGGAATTTCGAGAGATTGCAGAAACTCCCACACGACGGTTTTATCTCCGATGTTATTGAGAACGTCCTGAAAAAGTAACCACAAACAAATTATTTGATAATTCCCATTGGTGTACAAAAGAAGCACGACAATCACGTCAGGCAACATGCAGCAGGAAGCTTACAACCTGCAACGCTCCTCTCACTGATCAACAACTTCATCATTCAACTCCTCCCCTCTAATACCGTTTTTATTAGATCTAGCACCTAACCAAAGCTGCAAGTAGTGAAGCCAATCCTTTCCTCTTATAACCCAAAGTCTGGTCCTTCTTGAGAACAAAATGAAATCTTGGGGGACTCTAGAGCCTCACAATATGACTCATTCTTACCACAGCAGTTGCAAAATATTCAAGCTCCAAAATCCTTCAAGAGCAGCTGATGCTGCAGGTACACAGTGTGGTCCAATGGGCCTCTATATGTACCAGGATACTGTCGACTACTTTCAAACAACTTTAGAATATCTCTCTGACAGTCAGGTGATCCCATTGCTGCCTCCTCTAGCCTCCATTACGCTTGGTTCCTGGATAGTTAACGTTTTATACAGTCCACGTCCCATAATTCGCGTATTGGAATTGTCGTCAGTCTCACAGACCCGAACTTCTTCGAAAAGAACTGATGAGGTAGGTAAATCTAGGTGTAATAAAAGTTGAGGAGCGCGTACTGTGTCCTACAAATCCACACTTTGAGGGAAAATTTCTCCAAATTTCCTGAACTGTTCTACACGGATTTGGCACACGTCGGCTTCAAGGATTTATATCCTTTTCAAAACTCAAAATGGAAGTCCGCCTCAAATCCGAGCCTGCAAGAGCTACAATACGGTGCTGGAAGCAACAATAGCGAACTGACAGGATGCCACAGTGAGAAATCTAGTGACAGAACTACGGCAGGTCTTTGAACTGGAAACACTATTGTGCCTTTGTACGACCTTAGTTTGACCACAAGCGCTGGATATCCAAAATGAGCTCTGATATCTGTAACCGTCAAAGGTGGTGGAGCTATGGGAAAGACTTTGGTACATGGAACTGAGAATTTCCCAATGGTCGTTCAGGCAGTCCCCAAATCCTACAGTAAAGACTCAAGGAAGAGAGCGAGGAAGAATCACCTTAAGAAACCCATGACTGAAGATCGTTGGCTTAAGCTTGATCTGTGGGGCCCCAACTAGGTTTCTCCTTAAACTTAACTAAGCACTTAAGTACTTCAAATAAATACCTATTACTGGCTAATGAAGATATCTTACTGGGTAAGCTTTTTCTGTAACGAACTGGATCAACTTGTCCCGATCTTTGCTGTAATTCCAACAAAAAAACAAAATTAAGCACAAAACGCCATAAATGTTGACTCGATGTTGTACAAAATATCACCGGATGAATGAAATAAACAATGAAAAGGCACCATTGGACCTGAGCCTCACGTAAGAGCGATGAAAAGTCACCTGAATCGGCTGGTGACCCGGTGTGAGACGGGAAAAACGCGACCAGTTGCATGGCCACGACTGAGACAGGCGAAAAGGCTCATTACTCCATTCCTGTTCTAGGGCGAAGGCAATGATTACACTCACCAGACAGAAAATATGAGTCCTTACCAGCTTTTTCACTGCCCACTTAGATATTGCCTCAAGACGGGCAAATCAGATACAGTTGAATGCAGATTGTGCAGCGAGGAGGACGTGATGGCAGAGCACGTCCATCTTAGCTCCTAGGCCGTTCAAACATTTTTCTCAGGAGTTCTTTGAACCTCAAATCATAACGAAGTCTGCGGCGTAAGACGCACTCAAAGGGACATCGAGTATATGATGTCTTTTATTACGTAAGGGACATCGTCGGATGTTTCGGCCAAAGTTAGGTCCAGGAGGTGCTGCCCCCTGTTGACGGTGAAGGTGAAGAGCCCTTCGCGGCTCTTGGGCGAATTATTTTTTCTCCAGTGTGAACCGCTAACGGCTCCGCTGCCTTTTATTTTTGATTCCCGCTCTCTCAGAGTGAAGTAAATTCAAATTAGTGAAGTCCTTCCGTTTTAATAAGTTTATTTTATTTTTTGATATTGAGTGTTTCCCGCATACCATTCTCTATCAGGTGGCAAATTATTATTGTACGAACGACCCTCTACTGCATGAACCAGCAGCAGGACTCCCGGCTGGGATCGTCTCCTCCTCTTCCTTTGGTGAGTGCATTTTCATAATAATTTGCCACAGACTTCTAACGAATTTCAAATCCGATTCCCTCTCCGCCGCTCTCCGTGTCCCGTCAGGTTCATTTAAAATTAATTGTTTTCACCCTCACACCACAATACCGCGCTCAGAGTTAACTCCCTCTCAATAGAGACGGAAACTTTGACGCGTGAACATCGGAACTAGGCCAAGTGTGTGGGTGCAAAGAGACTCAGCTCAATGCGCCCTCACGTCCAAAAAACGTTCGATTCTGTATTATATTTTTTATCTTAAGAGTTAAATTTACATTACTCATTGGAAAAAAATAAAATAAATAAGTTTACGTTGCGTTAGGGGTTGTGTCAAACAACTTTGTTTCTCATAATCGGAACAGGTTCATTTTCTACATCTGTTTAAAAAACAACCACGACGTTAAACGTCGAGATTTGATTAGAATAGTAGGCAATATTTTCAGCTGGATAGAGTCAAATGGTAGACGTACTTGATCATAGCTTGATGAGCTGCAACGTAAATAGTCTGCGCTTCTTTGGCGAATTCCTTTACATTAAAATCTTCCTCGTACGATCGAATTTTCCTCAAAGCCATCATAGATTTCCCTTTCTTCTCAACAAATTCGAGTTTCTGTTTCGCTCCCTAAAAGTCAAACATCGATATTTTTCACTAACTTGAATAGAGAGAGATGCACAAAGAGATCAAAACCATCTATTTGGACCATAACGTTTCACTCAAAGTAGAGAGCACATGTCAAAAAGACATTCCAGCCTCTCGTGGAGTAGCCTGAGGAGCTAGAAAGTGGAGGGGTTCCAGGAGCCTCACTGTTCGTCCTCGCTTCACTCCGTCCAACTTCTTTATGCACTGAGGAGCGAGAATGTGGAACAGCGTTGCCCAGGGTTCCTTGTGCGTCCTCTCCTGACTTAGCACAAGAGCTGTTTTTGTACTACAAGGAACAAATGCTTGGGACTCCTTCCTCCATGATACTTTGCAGAGTGTGGATGCGTGTATTTCCGCCTCAACTACCAAACACGCTCCACAAGGATGTATCAGGAGAGTTTGGATTTGCATTCTTCCCTTCCCCCACTTCAGCAAACAGGAGAGTCTGGAGTGCACTTAACACACACTATTATTGACAAACTACTTACTTGCGCGGTGATCATTGACACTTTACCATCGCCTTCCGGAGGAACGTACGGTTCGAACACTGAATTCGTTGAGGCGATGAAAAATGGCCGCTCGGCCCAATATCTGTCCGGTAGAACGCCCCGCTGTTTCATTTTGCTCCTCACTTCCTCCCTCGTGAGCTCCGTCGGTGGCCGGTTTAGTTCTTGAAAATCGGGAATTTCGACGGTTACGTACTGAAAAATGCAAAAAATATGGGTAAGTTACGTAGGAGTGAATGGTAGAAGAATTAATTATGAAAGGGAATCTCAGAGGTTAAGTACAATCTCCTTATCTTTCGCCGGTTGTGTTCAACCACTCATATTTCCACCCCAGTGTTAACTCGTCCGTATCAGGGATTTGCAGAAGTAATGCATACCCCATACTCATAATTTTTCAATATTCAACTTTATATCGTTGAAACCTTCATTCTCTTTTGAAGTAACATAACTTTAACACAACTTATATACATTTTATCAGTGACTTTTGAAACGTTTATATCCAAGCTGGATAAATGTACATTGCTCATTCCATTAGAGAATGTCCCAATACTCCGGCACTCAAGGGAGTTCAACCAGCTTCACTTTCTGAAATCCCCCACATCCCAGAGTGAAACACCACACTAGAAGCGCCTATCAGGGCAGTATCCGCCACACAAGTCACAACAGTGATAAGAAATAACAGATTCATTATGATTAGCATAGCCAATACACAAAAGATCGGGCTCAATCATCTTATGAAAAGTTTCATTTTGCCAACCTTTTGGCCTCTCAACTTCTTAAAATTCGGGTTGAAATGCTTGGTAGTAGTAGTTCGAATACCGCCGACCGCCCACAGACCAGAATCTCGGGGGACTAGACATCTTCCCTACACAAACAGAAAAACAGAATAAATAAAAAAGCGTAAAAAAAGAAGAATATCCGCAACAGAATGAGAACCAAACAGATCACCTGGGATGCAATAAGCCGGACAAGCACCATCTCTTCTCAATAAAATGGCGTCAATTGATATCCTATTTAATTACTACTCACATACTACTTACAAATTGAATAATGCACGCAACAGTACTTATTGCACTTGAAAAAGACGGAAAATCGAAATTTCAAGAAATGAAAAGTTCCGGATTTGGAACTACACGGGTGTCGAAATACAATTAAATTCCAGACTTGTTACAGCTCATATCCGTCCCTTTCCGTAGTTTGTGGAAAAGGATCGTTGGGTGTTGGTGTCAGTTGGTCAACACTGTTCGAAACCGTCTTCTCTCCCGCCAATTATGATCAAGAGGAACTCAATCGGCTGGCGGAAAAATAAGGTTAACTTTCTATTTGCAAAAACCTGCGAATTCGCGTAGGATCTCATTTCATTTTCGCGCATCAGTTCAACGGAAGGTTAGACAAATAGTCGCATCCTATAAAATTTAGAGTTATGATGCTATAAGACACTTTCAGATTGATCGAAGGCAATTAAACATGAATCTAGAACATTTCGAAAACTTGACATTGCTCCGGGCCAGCGTACAACACCGCTGAACATTATTTACGACGTGTATGCCGAAGAACTATAGTTCCCTTTGATATACTACCGTACTGGCAGGCAGTTTAACTCAGATGCGCGCGTTACCCCATTCGTGATCGCAACAAGCGAGATAAGAAGAAGCGATCGCCACAGTGTCACACCCGAGCACATTTTGTACATGGCCATGAAAATTATGCGGCTGCGTGTCGTCGAAGGCATATATAGTATGTTTTGATGCATACCTACAGACCTATATTAAATAATCTGCAGCGTTTTTGTCTATAAATCCAACTCATGCGATATTAATGTTCTCACAAAAACCGTAGTGGTAGCTTAGTGTGCCATTTTTACGACAAATGTTTAGCAACGGCCGTAAGGTAATTAGGAGTAGCCCGATAAATTCCGTTATTCAAACTACTGTAGTTTTATCACTAACTTATTTCACAGTTTAACTTTAAGGAGCGTAGTAAATTCACCGTTGAGTTGTAAAAGGCTCATATAGAATTAATACATCCCTTACATTTTTTTGTTTCGTTGGTTTTTCGGGAAAACCGCATTAGCGACGTAAACTCAGGATTTTCGTTTTCAAGCTTTTTCGGAAATTGAATGATTTACATTCACGAGACAGTTGGTAACAAACACTAACACAAACGGTGGGTACAGCTTTCGTACAAGTACGCAACCACGAGGAACATTTTATGTCTTTTTCTTTTAATATAATTTTGTTTATTTTAAATAAAGAAATATAAAATTACAACACAAAAAGTATTTTTCATTTTTGTACCATGCACTTAACCCAACACACATTTAGTGACGCTTCTCCGTTACATATCCCGCGTTACATTTTCGAGTTTATGTAGCAAAGTAAAGACATAAAATGTCAAAAAAAAAAAAATCGTAACCCTGGTGGGACTCGAACCCACAACCTCTGGTTTAGGAGACCGATGTCTTATGCATTACGCCACAGGGACTGTAGTTGCGACTCAGGTTAAAACGTTGGGTTGTCCAATCGGCCTCAAAGGTTAATTTTCGTCACGCTTTTGGCCGTTACACTTGGTCGTTACATTTTCGAGTTTATGTAGCAAAGTAAAGACATAAAATGTCAAAAAAGTGTCTCATTTGGCACATTTTAGGGGTTATTTCCGTTCAACAGATTGTCACAGAGACATGTTGAAAAATATATAGGAATTGACTGGTTGAGCGCATTACCTTAATTACACTGAAATAAATCGCTTTTTGCTTCTTTGTCCTACGCTCCCAACCAACATAGTTTAACTGAGATGATTACCGAGAGATATTCTCTATGAACGACATTTAAGCGTTGATTAGTCGAAAATAAGTTGTACCAACGATCAAAAACTTTCATGCCATTTTTATGAATACTCTAAAAACGCCTCATTTTTTCTCAGCTCCCCTTCACAATCCCATTTATAAATATATGCGTAGCTACACTCAACTTTCCGCAACCCCTGTCAATTCGACGTCCTGCTATGCATACAAGCGCTGTATTATCGTTCAATGCATTTCTACTGAAACATTTATGGACAACAATATGTTGGTTTTAGTTAGTTAAGAGCACCTGGTATGTTCGATCAAAATCGTTACTGCCATTTTTCAAAAACGTTAAATAAATGTTCGACAAATTTCGTTATCCGAGAATCTTGTCTTATATTTCCATTCAACTGAGGGATACAGAAATAATATGCATGTAGGTTGTTAGAAGACACTCAGTAAGATTGATCAAATCCGGCAAGGCTGTTACTCTGCAAATTATGAAAATGTTTTTGAAAACACTATTTTGGACATATTTGGGTTTTTATCTCTGTTCAATGGACTGCCCAAAGCACACCTACCTACCTACCTACCATTGCCAGGGAAACTGTGGGGGGAGGGTCCGCCCCTGGACCTCCGGGAAAATGTGTGAGTGTATTTAAGGGTTGAATGTATTTATTGTGTGATTGTGTTAGTAGGTTAGAGTGAGTGGGGAGGATCGTGGTCAAGGGCGGCCGAATATCAACTAGTCTGCCCTCGGCACACCGGATTGGGGATCGCAGTTCAGGCCGGAATTAAAGACGGCCTGACACCCTTCTCCATGGGATGTACGGGGGCAAGTCCAATCCCCGGAACCCCCATGGAGATGAAGCGTAGGTGCCGGTAGAACGCCTCTTGGTAATTCTGGTACCGGGGCCAGGCACCCATTCAGGTCCATAGGCTGCTCAAGGTGCAGCCATATAGAATGGGTACCACGTGCGTGGAGCCCTTAGGGCGTGACGCTGCCGACCGTGGGTTTGGCCTCGTGGTGACCGTGGTTCTGTTGGAAATCCCCTCGGAGAGCTGTCTGGTGCTGGCAGGAGAGGGGTTGAGCTACAAAGCTTGGTACCCTCCCCAACGCTACAGACATATGCCCAGCGCACACCCGCATATGCCAGGTTAACATTTATTGAGAACAATACGTAGTTATTAATCATTTAAAGACATCGTGTGAGTTTGGTGAAGATCGTTTAAGTACTTTTGCCTAAAAGTAAAACAAAAAACTATTTTTGCTTTATACGCCTACATCTCGTTCGCCAAAATTTCATGGAGACATTAAGAGAGAATTAAGGTTGGATAGTAACTGTTAAAAGATAAATTGGAAGTTTAATCAAAATTGTTTCAGCGGTTTTCGAGAAAAATGTGAAAACCCCTAGTGTTTTATACATTTTGACCCCCGTCTCCCTTTCCAATCGAAGAAAATCACTCATAACCTTATTTTGGTAAAAAATAACGAGCAAAACTAAAACACCCTGCAAATTATTACACAATGGTTTATTATTCTCATGAACAGCTTGACCTAGTATTAGTGCTCCCCCATCCCATTCGATTCAGCATCAAATACTAGTAAACCATACGAAACATGACCTGACTACAATGGAACTACGGAAACAAAACGTCTGATGTTTTTGCCCCGTCGGTCGGGGAAATTGGAACGGGGCGCTTCGAGCGAACCCGTTGTGAGTCGAAAGGGGAGTTGAGCGGCGTTGTTGGGAGGCGAGCGAGCGCGGGTGGTTTTTTAATGAGACGAGTGGGGAGGGAGGGAGTATGAACGACGAAACGTTGACTTCTGCTGTAGTTCCCACGTTGTACTGCGTTTCGTTAATTTTTTTAACCGTTTTTGCCCATAACAATCATGGGCTTCGTCCGATCGGATTGCCGAGATGGCGGGCACAACTAGATACCAAATGGGATTTTTGTGCGAAAGAACGAATTTTTTAGACCACGTTAAAGGCACAAAACGGCCCGGACGGCGGATGGACATTGCAAATTTGGAATCTCCAAGTCTTGAAATGTAAAGTATCAAATTTTGAGGGGGGGTTGTAAAAAATTTTTCCTGACCGAAAACAGGGTTATTATTCAGAATGAATAATAAACCAATAGAACCAGCTCAATCGGTAAATTAAACTAATTAAGTTTTTTAGATTCTAAAGACTAAAGAAAACGTTTTTTTGGCACGATCGCAATACTTTCCTTACCCTTCGGGTAGCGGAAAGTAAAAACTGTCCACAACGTTATTTTCGAGCCCGGAGGAAAAAATAGCTAATAAAACAATGAATGAATAAACTCAATCAGTTCAGCCGTTCCCCTGCTTCGCGGAATTCGTTTGATGGTTTCGTTGGGTTTTGTCAATAGTTGATCGATCTATTGACCTTCGCGCACTATGGAAGACTATCACACAGAATAGTCCACCCGCATCCTTCACTATCGATTTCTCACAAAACTTGTGGCATGAGCGGATTTGTATCCGGGTGCGGCTTTGAAACGGCAGTACTCTTAACTAAACAATTAATTAGGCGGCCGAATCGCGGTGACACCCTTTCTTTTTTCACTTTCATCACTCACACAACGCCCCTGCAGTCGACATACGTAGGAATTCAACATTTAGTTACCACTTGGGAGGAATTTTCAGTCTTTGTAAAAAAAGTATATAATTTTACACTTGAAATCAGCAGATTACTTAACTTCCTAGAGCCGTGGAAAGTTGAACAACGATCAGTTTTTGAAAAAATATGGGTTCATGACCTGACTGACACTCCCAACCTAAATTTTCAACCGCAAATAGCAGTTTCGGAGCTTTCAGTTGTCTCTCACCTTTTTGGATTGCATTCTTAACGGTCAGATTCATTCTCACACTCTCTCCGAAGAAAGTAAAATGCTACGCAGTAATTGAAAACTCAAACACGTTTGAGGGAATCTTCGTTAAGTTTGTAATGAACGTGCCATGAAAACTTAACGAGTTGCGGCGCAGGAAGAAACTTTTCAAGTTCGAATTCGACGTTCGGCGCTCATTTGAATACGCTAGTGGTTACAATGTCGATAGATACTTTTGCCTTCGTTTTCTTAGCCGCACAGATTAAAGCCTCAATGAAGTCAATCGGGCAAAATTACTACCAACAAGATCAACGCCTGAATGGCATATTATTTTCATTAGCTCTACGATTTTCCGAGTTCTCTTCAGATCTTATCGTTTCGGACCTTACTGATTCCTAATAACACTATTTGTGAAAATGGTCTGTGTGTCGCGTACAGCGATGAAGTGTACAAGAGGCAGGGATCGTAATGTTGTGAATGCTCGCTGTCGTGCCTGTGGTAACCTGTTAGAGTCGCTGAATCATGTGGTGCAGGTGTGTCTGCGTACTCAAGAGGGCAGTGTCAAGCGTCATGACGCGGTCTGCAAGCACGTTGCTGGTGCATTGTCGTCTGAGGGCTGGGAAGTGAAAAGAGAGCGGCACTACCAGATTGTCTCTGCAGAAGGACTGAGGCCTGACATCATCGTCGTTGGTCCTGACTAGTCTGCAGTGATCCTGGATGTCCAGGTAGTATCTGGCGACAGGATAGTTCTTCGTATGGCGGTGTTGGAAACCCGTGGAATGGAGGCAGGTAACATCAGGGTTGCAGCATTGACCCTGTCCTGGTGTACTGACTGACTCCTATTGAAGGCACTGGGCAATCATGGTCTAGTGGATAAGACAATTGGTTCATAATTCTCGACGTAAAGTCGAGAATTGTGGATCGGAGCTCCGGCGCGATTGCCGTAATTTTTGCCTGAGTCAGCAGCTCTTCAAGAAGCATCTCCAAACTACCTCAGTACAATTGGCGCCCAACGTGGGGCCCAGCTAGCTCAGTCGGTAGAGCATGAGACGAATTCTCAGGTCCGGGATTCGCTGACGCTGTGAAAGTTCCAGCGTGGAGGGAAATAAAATGAGCGACGCGCCTACTGCAATGTGAAAGAAAAGACTTTCCTTGTAGCCCCCTCGTTTCTCGAATCAAAGATCGGATTTTCCGGGGATTCGCTCAACTTGACATAATTATTATCACCCATGTGTCATGTTGTTTATCCGTTACTACAGACTTTTTCCCCTTGGATGCTATTCGGTCAATTCTCTGTACCCCCATAAACTGCACCCCTCATGAACGGATGTTCAACCACCTACGTCGCTCTAGGAATGGGAAGTCTATACCGTCTTGGCTATTGAACCCTGGGCAAGTTCTATTGAGGAACTTCGACCGCCGATTCAAATTCGACCCTCTCGTTCAGGAGGTTACTCTACTGGATGGAGGACATGATTATGCTCGGATACGGTACCCAAATGGTCGGGAGACCACAGTTTCTTCCAGACACCTAGCACCACTGGGAACAGAAGGATCCGATGATCCCGGTGTTGAAGACGGAAGTACCGACACACAAGCTGAAGACCCGCAACCATCGACACCAACTTTCTTGCCCCCGTCCTCAATGCCTAGGCATCTGTCACCCCCTACATCGTCACAACTCTCGCCTCCAACCTCTCCTACGCCTACATAACCAGATGGGGATGTTGACGAGGCACCTCTCCGAAGAAGCATCCGAACTTGGAAGCCACCAGCTTACCTAGATGATTTTGTTTAAAGGCGGGGTGAATGACATAATTATTATCACCCATGTGTCGTGTTGTTTATCCGTTACTACAGACTTTTTCCCCTTGGATTCTCAATTTATTCTTTTCGGTTGCTTTTGACGAATAAAGCTATAGTCTAGCGAAACATTCACTTTATTCTACTACACAACTCTCATAAATTCTTTCCTTAAAAGAGTCCGCGAGGGGGGAGATGTACTGACTGACTCCTATTGAAGACACTGGGCGATCGTGGTCTAGTGGATAAGACATGGTTCATAATTCTCGACGTAAAGTTGAGGATTGTGGATCGGAGCTCCGGCGTCATTACCATAATTTTTGCCTGAGTCAGCAGCTCTTCAAGTAGCATCTCCAAACTACCTCAGTACACTGGCGTGGTGTGTGGTGCAAGAAAATCGCTGATGAGATGCGTCAGCTGGGTGTGTCAGCAGGCGTTCTCCTCAGTATCACCATCCACGTGTTGCTCGGGTCGTACCTTAACTGGAGGTCGTTCTATCGTGGAAAATCCTCTTATCATTCTATCCCTAGAGCCGGAGCAGGGTAGTCTCGGCGTCCTCCTCATTTCCTTACTCATTATTTATTTAGTTTCTCTTTTTTTTTGGTGCTAGCGTCCATTTACAGTGAGTTTTAAAAGAAACAAAAAGCGTATCTATGAACGCGATTGAGCGAAAACGGCTGGACCAACGCCAGAATGAGGCTATGAGAAAATTTCTCCGATTCTGCCCTAAACAAACATATAGTTTAGCCGAGCAAAACCTTCAAACTAATACTGGGAGAGCAACACCTCCATTCCCATTGTTTCGAGCTGAAACCAATCTTCGTTATCTAAGTAAGAACTGCAGCCACAGTAAGGGCCGTGAAACGATTTTCGAACATGAATGCCATCGCGCAAAGGCTAACAACCCAACATAAGTTTACTTCTTGAACACAGTAACTCATTTTATAAAGAACTTTCGAACTGGCTCTCCACTTGCTGCCTCAGGTTGCCTATTGTTGGCGGAAGCAGTCGATGGGCTTAACTACTTACGAATTCCTTCGGGTTTAGCGCAGAACTGGACTGGAACGTCAGTCGAACGCAAAAAGAATCACGAAAATCGATTGACAAATAACAAAACATCATCATTTGAACACTCCGTTTCCCCTCTCAGTAACCACTCATAGAATCAATGAGATTTTTGCACACCGGAAATTGAATCGAACGAAAAATAATAATCAATAACACTTCCACCTCCCATCAGTTCCATCCTTTCCGCTACCCGAAGAAAAGGAAAGTAGAGTAATCGGCCCAAAAAAAAATTTGGGTTTTCTTCAGATCTTTACGTTTTGAGGCCTACTGAGTCTAAAAACCCTCATTTCGGCGCGTGGTCCGTGTGTGTGTGTCTGTAGTTCGATTTGCGGGAGCACGGCTGATCCGATTGAGCTGGTTCTTTTTTTGTTTTGTTCGTTATTTTTTGTAGACACCAAAATAAGGTTATGGACGATTTCGGCCGATGGGAAGGGGCGGTGGGGGACGAAAATGTACCAAAAACGAGGGTTTTTCGCATTTTTCTCGAAAACGGCTATAACGATTTTGATTAAACTTTCAAATTATCTTCTCCTAATCAATACCTAATTTTTCTTCTCTATACATATCTCCATGAAAATACGGTGAACGGAGATATGGGCCCCTGAAGCAAAAATAGGGTTTTTACGCTTTTTGGCAAAACGGCTTCAGCGATTTTCACCAAACTCACAGGATGTTTTCAAATAGTTAATACCTACATATTCTACTCAATAAATGTTCCTGTGACGGTCCATTGAACAGAGGTAAAAATCAAAATGTGTCGAAAATAACGTTTTTTCTAACATTTCCGTAAATTCCAGGGTAGCTTTTTCACCAGATGTGATAAATCTTAATGGAGTGTCTTCTAGTCACCCATACCAACATTTCGTTCTCTATAATTATTTCTGTATATATATATGTTGAACGGAGATATAAGCCATGTTAACTCAGAAAAGGAGATTTGTCGAATATTAATTTATCGGTATTCCAATTTTCTCAAAACCAGCTCTAACGATTTCGATCAAACTTACGGAGTACTCTAAGCTAACTAGTCCCTACATTTTGTTCTCCATAAATGTTTCTGTATAAATGCGTTGAACGAAGATATAGCACCCGCATATGTAGCTTGTGTTCGAACTTAAAGGGGTGGCGGAAAGTTGTGTGTGGCTACGCACCGCTCGTTTTTCAAAAATCTTCAATTCCAGTTTTAGAAGAGCCAGGTTATCATTTGAGCATTCAGGATTTTTCGCATCATTCGTAAAGGGTACATGTTTCAGTGTGAGGTTTTGAAAAATATCACGTTTGGATTAAATTAAGGGCATTTTTTTTGTCAGCCGTCGTACAATGACCTTCCACTAGATATGGTCGAAAACTTTCAGGAAAAGTTGAGTCAACAGTTTTGTACGTCTGTTCTCCAGTGTTTGCGTTGGCGAGAGTCGAGAGAGCTCGAA
Source organism: Pachypeltis micranthus (assembly GCA_020466155.1). NCBI lineage: Eukaryota > Metazoa > Arthropoda > Insecta > Hemiptera > Miridae > Pachypeltis > Pachypeltis micranthus. Next base: position 24,089,053 of record CM035778.1, read on the forward strand.
CGGTCGGTTCGAAGGTATTCAAATCCGAATGACTGAAGACGTGTCAGGAGCCGGGCAGATAAAAATCGACCTAATCTTCAGATTGGACGACCAGCTGAAGATGTCTTTCATTGTCAGCGGGGTCACAACGAAAAGTTATCTTCGCGCCTGATTTGGTCTACGGAGGAGAGATAGAGGGGGATAGATAGATAGATAGAGACAGAATGAGAGAGTGAGTGAGTGAAAGCAGCGAAGGAATAAGAGGGAGACAACTGGGGAGAAAAGGAGGGAGAATTTTGTAGGAAGGGGTTCAACAGACGAGTCCTTGAATTATAGTGAATTGGATAAGGCCCCCTGCACCCATCACCCAGGACGCCAGGCTCTTGGACGACGCAATCTGTAAGTAAATTAGTTCTTCGCCCACACTGCATCGCCATCATGCTCCAACCAAATCCCCCACAATTCGCCTCATTCCTCCAACAAAAAAAACCCCCCTACAAATTAACTCAAGTTTTTACAAGCTTAACTTCACTGTTTACAACCAAACGATCGTAACCTTTTGCCGAAACGAACTTGTCGATGAATTTATTCGTTTCAAAATGCTCCGAGCCCGAAAAACCGGTTTATGAAAATCTGTCTGTCGTAAGATACTCGAATGGGGATCGATGAAACAACGTCTTGTTCGAACGTGAAGAACTTTTTCGGTTAGTTGTCTCGCCCCTCGCCGCCGCGTCGCTCGAATTCTTATTAACACGCAAAAATAAATAACTGGTGCGACGCGTCACACAAGTTTCCTCACTCCCGCGCACATTCCGCGATTTTTATTGCTTCAACGGCTCCTATTAGCCGGTAAAACTTAACGTTCGATTCTGTGTTGTAACACTTAATTTAGAATCATTAAAGCAAAGAGCAATTTAAGGGGCTGCTGATTTTTTGTAAGGTTCTTGCTTACTGCACTGGAAATAGAGACAATGCTGCAAAAATGTTAGGTGCGACGTAAATTCACTGCGTTTCATGGCATCTGCAACTAATTCAATTTCATTAGTTTACAAGGAAAAATATCTGATGCGTTGCAACACACAACTTAGTCAAAAAACCTTTAACGGCAGCAGGTAGCGCTTACAGTTTCGGAATTTATTGTGCCGTGCCGCTCGTACTCATTTCCGGACCGTTATTGAGAAATTGGTGCACAGAGGCTGTAAACACGATTATTTTAAAAGAGGATAGTAATCACTTGTGCAGAGTTTTTGGGTAAAAACCTTTAGAACTGGTATTAAGCGAAACGGCGGTAGTTGAAATTCAGGAATTTCTGGAGTGAGCCCCATGTACCTCACGAGCGTTTTTAAATACTCACCCTATAGGTATTGGATTGGACTACAGTACCGATTTTCTTTAACATTCTACTAACATTCCAGCGGAGTTTAAAAGGAAAAAACCACGGCAAAAACGCTTTTCGTCGAAAATTTTGATAATTTATTGTGCTGCTCTCGTCATTTTCCCACAAATGGGGATTTTATGGTATAATTATCACGTTAAGAGCGACCAATATTAAAAATGTAAGCAAAATCGTTAGAGCCGTTTTTGAGAAAAAAATATCTGGTGCGTAGCAACACACTACTTTCCGCCACCCCTTTAAGCTCGAACACCACCTACATAGGCGGACGCTATATCTTCGTTCAACGCAGTTTTACAGGAACATTTATGGAGAACTAAATGTAGGGACTAGTTAGCTGAGAGTACTCCGAAAGTTTGATCGAAATCGTTAGAGCCGTTTTTGAGAAAATTGGAATACCGATAAATTAATATTCGACAAATCTCCTTTTCTGAGTTAACTTGGCTTATATCTCTGTTCAACATATATATACAGAAATAATTATAGAGAACGAAATGTTGGTATGGGTGACTAGAAGATACTTCATTAGGATATATCACATCTGGTGAAAAAGTTACCCTGGAATTTACGGAAATGTTAGAAAAAACGTTATTTTTACACATTTTGATTTTTATCTCTGTTCAATGGACTGTCAGAGAAACATTTATTGAGAACAATATGTAGGTATTAACTATTCGGAAACATCTCTAAAGTTTGGTGATAATCGTTGAAGCCGTTTTGCCAAAAAGCGTAAAACCCTATTTTTGCTTCATGGGCCTATATCTCCGTTCACCGTATTTTCATGGAGATATGTATAGAGAAGAAAAGTTAGGCATTGATTAGGAGAAGATAATTTGAAAGTTTGATCAAAATCGTTAGAGCCGTTTTCGAGAAAAATGCGAAAAACCCTAAATTTTGGTACATTTTCGTCCCCACCCCCTTCCCATCGGCCGAAATCGTCCATAACCTTATTTTGGTGTCTACAAAAATAACGAACAAAACAAAAAAGAACCATCTCAATCGGATCAGCCGTTCTCCCGCAAATCGAACTACAGACACACACACACACAGACATACACACAGACATACACACAGACATACACACAGACATACACACGGACCTCTCTCCGAAATTAGGTTTTTTAGACTCAGTAGGGTCTGAAACGTAAAGATCTGAAGAAAACCCAAATTTTTTTTTTGGGCCGATTACTATACTTTCCTTCCCTTCGGGTAGCGGAAAGTAAAAATTTGATGTTTTGATCACTATGATAACTATAGTTAACTTTCGTTGGATTTTGTTCATACCCTTATTTTGGCGTCCCATTGTGACTTCCGGGCGAGATATCAAGTTTGAGATGATTTGGTACGGTGGTTTTCTCTAAAAATCGTTCACAGACTCACAGACCATTTTCCCAAATAGTGTTTTTCGGACTCAGGAGGGTCTGAAACGTAAAGATCTGAAGAAAACTCAAAATTTTTTTTTCAGCCGATTACATAACTTTCCTTTCTACTTCGTAGAGCCAAGGAAAGTAAAAACTGCGCGAAAAACGCTTTTGGTCGAAAATTTTGATAATTTATTGTGCTGCTCTCATCATTTTCCCACGAATGAGAATTTTATAGTATCATTGCCTGATTGAGAGCTATCAATATAAAAAATGTAATTGAAATCGTTAGAGCCGTTTTTGAGAAAAAAATTTGGTGTTTTGATCACTATGATGACTATAGTTAACTTTCGGTGGATTTTGCCCATACCCTCATTATTGCGTCCCATGGTAACCTGTAGGCTAGACATCAAGTTTCAGCTGATTTGGTACGGTGGTTTTCTCTAAAAACTACGCTAAAATTGATTTCTTAGAAAGTTTTGGTAATTTATTGTGCTGCTCTCGTCATTTTCCCACAAATGGGGATTTTATGGTATAATTGCCTTATTAAGAGCTATCAATATAAACAATTTAATCAAAATCGTTAGAGCCGTTTTTGAGAAAAAAATATTTGGTGTTTTGATCACTATGATAACTATAGTTAACTTTCGGTGGATTTTGTTCAAACCCTTATTTTGGCGTCCCATGGTGACCTACGGGCGAGATATCAAGTTTGAGCTGATTTGGTACGGTGGTTTTCTCTAAAAATCGTTCACAGACACACAGACCATATTCCCAAATAGTGTTTTTCGGACTCAGGAGGGTCTGAAACGTAAAGATCTGAAGAAAACTCAAAATTTTTTTTTTTTCAGCCGATTACATAACTTTCCTTTCTACTTCGTAGAGCAAGGAAAGTAAAAAGCAAAAATAAAAGACATAAAATGTTCCTAGTGGTTGCGTACTAGTACGAAAGCTGTACCCGCCGTTTGTGTAAAGGTTTCTTTCGCGCCCGCCAGCCTCAACGTTTCCAATCACTCATAAGGAATCGCATCGGAGGAAATCGAGGTTTAGACGACAATCAACATTATTCCACGGATAATTTCACAAAAACGAACAAAAATTTTATACGATTTCGGATTTCATACGATAGTTTGTCATAACGCATGAGCAGGGCAAAACGAAGGGCGGCGTTCTACTGTTCGCGCATCAAGTTGCTCAGTGCAGCAGTTCAGGGAAAATTCCTGTGTACGGTTCTCGAATTGTAACGGTAGTTAGAACTTCTTGGAATTACTGTTGTGTAGGTATTACATTGGACTACCAAATTTCGTTTGTTGACAAGATTTAGGACACAATTAGTAGTTTGTAAATTAATTAAATTGAGGCCGTGGCGTAAGTAGCAACAGCCCAATAGATTCCGGTACTTCAAGCGCTTGCAAGCGGTTTGCGCGTACTGAGGTAGTCCAGAAGTTCATATAAACTGAGTTTATTTTGAGTTACTCTATCCAGAGGGTCCAAGAAGAAGTTCGAGCCTTAAGCAATACCGAAGAGCATTAAACCCCTGTACACCCTTAGCCAGGTATGAGTTGTGCCCAAAAGTGGTACGAAAATACTTCGCCACCATAAAATTGTTAGTGTGGAATCTGGTAGAAATCAAATGCACACAGATTATTAATAATCATGCTTGTCACAGATTATTAATAATAAGCGGAAATATTAAATAAATGAAATAACATTGTTGCACGCGTGTGAATAACAGTTGAAAAATTCAACCATCCAATGCTACCTCACTGCTCTCGATAAGTTGTTTGTTAATAAAGGTATATGAAGTTTATAACGATTGGGGTTAAAGTCCAGTTTTAGTTCATTAGGAAGACTGTTGAAAGTCTTCGTTCCAACGTGCCAAAACCCATTCTGCACTTAGTCGTTAGTCGCAAGGGGATGTTTTATGTTTACGTTACAGGCAACTAGGTTTTCCTGGAGACTCTTTCATGCTGTCAAGAATATCACTGGCCGGGGCTGAATACACCATTCTCCATGGGATGTACAAGAGGCACGTCCAATCCGCGGAATCCCCAAGGAGATAAAGCGTAGGTGCCGGTAGAACGCCTTTTGGCTATTCTGGCACCGGGGTCTGCCACCCATTCAGGTCCGTAGGCTACTAAAGATGCAGCCAAATGGAATGGGTACCACGGGGGCTTCTGCCTGGAGCCCCTTTTAGGGCATGGCGCTGTCAGCTGTGAAGCCACAGGTTGGCTTCTTGGGGGCAGTGGTTTCGCTGGAAATTTCCCTAGACAGCTGTTTGGTGCTGGTAGGAGAGGGGTTGAGGTCACGGGTACTCTCTCCAAAGCCACGGGCGTATGCCCAGCACTTACACAAATGTCAAAAATATCATTATCCGGTCTATTAATACCCGTATGGTGTGTAAACATATTCGCTCAGAAGTCGAGGGCGACCATTTTTACTTTCCGCTATCCAAAGGGAAGGAAAGTATAGTAATTGGCCCAAAAAAAAAATTTGGGTTTTCTTCAGATCTTTACGTTTTGAGGCCTACTGAGTCTAAAAAACCTAATTTCGGCGCGTGGTCCGTGTGTATGTGTGTGTCTGTAGTTCGATTTGCGGGAGAACGGCTGATCCGATTGAGCTGGTTCTTTTTTTGTTTTGTTCATTATTTGTTGTAGACACCAAAATAAGGTTATGGACGATTTCGGCCGATGGGAAGGGGCGGTGGGGGACGAAAATGTACCAAAAACTAGGGTTTTTCGCATTTTTCTCGAAAACGGCTTTAACGATTTTGATTAAACTTTCAAATTATCTTCTCCTAATTAATCCCTAAATTTTCTTCACCCATAGCCACATTTCGTTCTGTATAATTATTTCTGCATATATATGTAAAGATGTCCAGAGGCTAAAACAGGATATGGAACCGTTAAGAACAGTAAATGTGCTGAATTTAAAAGAAATTAGGGACGGACAGGAGGGGATGCGATTGGGTAGAAATGAAGAAATGAGGAATGGTGTGATATTACGCAGAATGAAAAATAAGAAAAGGATAGTGTTGAACAAAGAAGCATCAAATGAATTAATACATCGAGTACACCATGCATTTGGTCACATCGGAGCAAAGCAAATGACAAACTTACTTGTGGGAAAGTACTATTTTAAAAATATGCACAGACAGGTTATTGAATACTGTTCCGCGTGCGAGGTTTGCATCAAGAACAAAAGTCGTAGAGGAAGACGCTACGGATATATGGGACACCTTGGCCCGGCGTCTCGTTCCCTTTCAGATTGTGTCTCTCGACACAATCGGTGGTTTTGGCGGGAAACGTTCTACAAAAAGTATTTGCACTTACTCGTGGACCATTTTACGCGATACATTTATATTCTAGCCTCAAAACACCAAACTGCGAGTGAGTTCATCAAGCTTATAGACAGCATTCAGAAGGAGCATCAAATCGAGACACTTCTGACGGATCAATATGGAGGACTGACCTCAGGAGAATTCCACGAATACTTGAGGAAACAAAATATCAAGCATATATTTACAGCAATAGACAGCGCATCGTCAAATGGACTAAACGAACGCACGGGTCAGACTATGGTGAACAGGATAAGATGCAGGCAGAATGAACAAGAACACAGGATAGCGTGGGCTACAACAGCCACTCAGTGCGCAAGAGAGTACAACGATACGATTCATTCCTCGACAGGATTCGCACCAAATTATCTGATGAATGGGATTAATCCGGAAATCGTACCACCAGAGTTCGTAGAATCGAGAAAGTTTTTGGAAGACAGAAGAAAGGCACTAGAGCAATCCAACAGATCACACGAAAAAAAACAAGAGAATGTATGATAGGAAAAGAATAGATATGGTGTTTGAGGTAGGCGATAGAATTTATGTTGAGAATGGAAACAAATTGAACAGGAGCAAGTTGGATGAGATTCGTGTGGGACCCTACAATATCGTAAACAAAATCTCAAACACCGTGTATGAGGTGGAGACAGGGAGAAGAGGACACGACAGGAGGTTCTACCACATCAGCAAACTAATCAAGGCTGCAAGGGACGCATAGGCGTCCTGCAAATCTGGTTGCTGTGCCACTCCCCATTTGCACACTGGAGGGGGGGGATGTAAAGATGTCCACTCATCTTTAAACCTCATCCAATAACATCAACCTGCTGGACTGTGATGAGTTGGATGAAGGGATAATCGAAAGGATCAAGATGCGAGGTTCACCGACGGGTGTAATAGTGTTCAGTTGGGCGATAGCCACGGTGTCGTCGAGGTCGGCTAGAGACTCTCGCCAAAGTTTTATTCGCGTTTTCTTGTTTCGCATGTGTATTTATCGTTGATCCCGGATTCGGAACATTTATTTTCGATTTCTTTTGTTAAATAAAGCAATCGAGGCTAGTGTCGGTTTTGGATTTCCCTAGAAGGACCCTCACAAACTTATATATATGTTGAGATATAAGCCAAGTTAACTCAGAAAAGGAGATTTGTCGAATATTAATTTATCAGTATTCAAATTTTCTCAAAAACGGCTCTAACGATTTCGATCAAACTTACGGAGTAGTCTCAGCTAAATAGTCCCTACATTTAGTTCTCCATACATGTTCCTTTAAAAATGCGTTGAACGAAGATATAGCACCCGCATATGTAGCTGGCGTTCGAAATTACGGGGGTGGCGGAAAGTTGTGTGTTGCTACGCACCAGATATTTGTAACGTTAATTCTTGTTAATTTCACGACTCGACTTATTTTTTTTGTTTTGGACGTTTCTGGGGAGGGGAAATCAACAAAAAGACACCCCAATGGGTAGTCTGTGGATTCTTACCGACTAAAACCCTTCCACCGCAGTTGCCAAACTGGTGGTTCTAAACCTCACGCTGCGAGACAGTTGATGGACGAGTTGGAGTGACCTATGACCGAGTTGTGGAGATTGAGGGCCTCATGTAAATGTAGCGGAGTTTCTTTGCGGCTATGGAAGCTTCTGACGTACCAGGGTGAGCAGAAGGACCCCGGAAAGGGGTACAGGCCTTCCAGCCAGGCAAGGCTGTGCTCCAGAAGGGTATGGCGCACATGCTGATGTTTCTGATGACTACCGTGATTACAAAGGCGATTTCCCGAACGCGAGGCCCTTCCAAGGACTTCGCTATCAGTCGACTCCTGCGAATACCCCGAATACGTACTTGCAGTTGGAAAATATGGTTTGTGTCGATGCCACCACACACTTCCTAACGTAATAAATTGTAAAACAGCGTGGCATCAGCTGTAGCAAAACTTGCGTTTCACGCGAGGTGGGATTATCCGCGTTCAATCTTTTGACGACTTCCTAAGCATTTTGAGAGCAGCTCGATAGGACGGGTTACCTCTCAAAAGCATCGTGAATCGTCTTCGCTCGGGCGGTTTCGATTCGAGACCGGTTTCTCACAATATCGAGATGGAAAAGGTCCCGAAGAATTCTTTGAAGGAGGGAAAAACAACCGGTTTGTTATTTTTCCTGAGCTTCTCGTCGTCAAGAGAAAACGATCACTTTGGGCCAAATGAACGTCCTCAATTAGCGCGAAAGATTCTTCCAGGGCGCGGCGAATTGTTACCTTCTCTTCAAAGAAACTTCGCAATTACATACCGAAATACGTTGAGAATAAATATAACGAAATGTGTTATATTGCGTATTTAACGTTGTGAAAAGTAGATGTGCTAAATACTCATAAATTTCCCCTGTCTATTTGCCACGTGTAAACGTAAATTTGATTACATTTTACAAAAGTCATACTCAGCTTTCTAGGTTTGTAAAATGTCTTAATTATGTAAGGGACATCTTAGCAATCGGCCCAGTAGGTGGCCGCAGTGAGAAAAGAACCGATTTTCTCATTAAAATAATAAATACGAAAACCTGGCGCGGCGTACGTTAACTTCAAAATTATTCTAGATGCAGAACACGGTAGAATATTGTCTAGATCCAGAGCAACAGAACTTTGTGTCATCAGATTGCCTTGTAGGGCTGCCAAAACGTTTAACACTCAAGACGACCCACGCTGGCAGACGGTCGGGCGTGTACAACGAAAGTACAAATATCAATCTGTGTACTCTAACCAACTCCTTAATTCAGTACGCAGCATTACGTTTAGTCAAACGAGCGGTGCGTGGCAACACACAACTTTCCGCCACCCCTGTAAGTTCGAACACCAGCTGCATAGACGGGCGCTATATCTTCGTTCAACGCGTTTCTACAGGAACATTTATGGAGAACAAAATGTAGGGACTAGTTAGCTGAGAGTACTCCGTAAGTTTGATGAAAATTGTTAGAGCCGTTTTTGAGAAAATTTGAATACCGATAAATTAATATTCGACCAATCTCCTTTTCTGAGTTAACTTGGCTTATATCTCCGTTCAACATATATATGCAGAAATAATTATACACAACGAAATGTGGGTATGGGTGACTCAAATACACTCTGAACGATTAATGAAATTTAGTGGAGCAGTTACCCTGGAATTTACGGAAATGTTCGAAGAAACGTTATTTTCGACATATTTTGATTTTTATCTGTGTTCAATGGACTGTCAGAGAAACATTTATTAAGAACAATATGTAGGTATTAACTATTTGAAAACATCCTGTGAGTTTGGTGAAAATCGCTGAAGCTGTTTTTGCTGCATAGGCGTGTATTTCCGTTCCGAAAGTTTAATCAAAATCGTTAGAGCCGTTTTCGAGAAAAAGGCGAGATACCCTAGTTTTTGGTACATTTTCGCCCCCCCCCCCCTTCCAATCGGCCGAAATCGCCCATAACCTTATTTTGGTTTCTACAAAAAATAACGAACAAAACAAAAACAAGAACCAGCTCAATCGGATCAGCCGTTCTTTCGCAAATCGAACTACAGACACACACACACACACAGACCACGCGCCGAAATTAGGTTTTTAGACTCAGTAGGCCTCAAAACATAAAGATCTGAAGAAAACTCAAATTTTTATGTTGACACGATTACTATACTTTCCTTTCCCCTCGGGGTAGCGGAAAGTAAACAGACTAACACGATGAACTGAAATTTCGTCTCTTTCATAAATAGGGCCACAAATATTTGAAGCGTTCTCTTGTTAATGTAAAACACTTCAACCGCAAAAAACGTTTTTCCTGGTGATCCTTGACGGATATTTCAATAAATTACCTGAAGGATTCATCTCAACAACTTCTTTTTTTGTTAATTTGTGTTGTTTCGATGCAACTAATAAATTAATAAAATTTTCAGAGAGAAACTGACTGTTGCTGGAAAACATGTTGAGGGCATTCCAAACCAAGGTAAGGCGCTACCTCACTATTAATCACGTGCCATGTTTGGATAGTATCCTCATTACTAGCAGGCTGTGTGATGTGCTGAGGGTGGTCTCCTGGAGGTTCATCAATCAGAGACCACCTTTATCAAGAATGGGACCTGTGTGAGTTGATGTCAAATGTGAATGAGAAGGGATACAATTTTAAGAGGTGCATTGCTCCATATATCGTGGGACCATTAGTTATCAAGCACAACTCCAAAGGCCACCACATTGTCATTTGAAACTTGGTGTCTAGAGATAAAGCACCCTCTTATTCTTTGTCTACTTTTCATATATTAAATATTTTATTCTGCACCCCAACCCCCACCTTGTGATATTTTAAGGAGCCGTCTTATTTAATACTAAGCCATCTATGTAATAAAGCGCCTTCAGCCATTGCCCCTTATCATGTTTTCCACTGTGGACCTCAGATAGAGCAGGAGTGCCGATAGAGCTCAGTCCTTGGACCAGCACTTTGAAATGCCTTCTGCGAAGGTCGACCTCATAGAGACTGAGGATTGCAAGTGCTAAGGAGTTAAAATAAATGAAAGGTGACCAACAACTCCAGTCTCTCAGAGGCATCACTCAAGGTTTGCTCATCACGAGCGATTAGAAAGCCCAGGGTGTGTGCTTGTAATCCTCATAGCTACTGCGTTGTCTGGGGTAGCAAACTCACAGTCAGTCAAATTAATGCACCAGCACTAGCCCAGAAAGCTGCGATCCTGTGGATCACCAAGGCCTAGAAGACAGCATCCATTGAAGCACTCCAAGGGCGAGGTGCACAAGTGAGGAGGATGAAAGGAACCCTCCCCAACTCTGAACATTGTATAGACCTCTCCACTGAACGAAAATTTGCCGTGTTAGTTGAATGAGCATGGGAGTGAGATGGGAATCCTCTTCAAAGAAACTTACGAGACACTTGCAAGTTTTTTCACAAAATCCATGAACGTCTTACGTGAAAGTGGATTCAGCCAGTTCCTTACAATGCGCAGCTTCATTCCTTTTCTCCCAAAGAATCTCCATCCTGCATCTAATGCAGAGGAAATGAGAGACCATATACTGCTTCGCTGTAGTTATTACAACCACGCAGTAACAAACTGGCCAGAGCTCTCTACCGAGAGACTGGCAAAATAACAAAAACCTGCCACATTCAGTGGGTGCTGAGGAAGTGCCTGGGCTCTTGTACAATAGTGAAACTGCAACCTGCATGACTTCCAACTCTATAGTTAACATACCTGTTAGGTGAGTCCGTCTCGTCTGGCTAATGAGATGCTATGGGCGAGCGTTTTCAGTGTAAAGAAATCATCGTCTGCCCGTAAAGTCAGTACTAAAGTTGATGATGTCTTTACATTGAAAGCGCTTGCCCAGAGGTATCTCACCAGCCAGTGAAGACAGACTCACTTAACAGGTATGTTAACTTGAGTAACTTACCTACTGGTGGAACTACCCCAATTACTTTAATACCTGATTGTGGCCACTGGCTACCCTCCATCAAAAGCGCCTCGTCGCGAAGTCTGTCTCATCCCGACAGAGGGCACTAACCGCACAGTTCTCCTGGAGGGTATAGCACGTGGCCCATGAGACAGGACTCCCCCTTCCAACAAAACGTATAAAATGGCCTGTCCTCGTCTGTCTGAAGAGCATTCCCACCACAACCAGGACACGAAAGAGAAGGAGCCACGACTCAACCGAGTCCCGCGCCGTGAGGAGCTACTGCTGAACCGAGCCCTTCGACCCACACTTAAACGCCTGAGGAACACAACTCCACGGAGTCCTTCGCCTTGCACTTTGCCAACTGTGCAGAGACAGAACCTACGAAATTTCGTCGGCCCTTTTTAAGGCCACACATTTAAAAAGGGAACCCGACACCTGACATAACTCTCTTACGATGTTAAGGAGCAGTCATTTTGATAAGGAAACAGACCTATTCTTCCATCAGTTCGCTAAAAAGGAAGAACTTGATCTCATGTTTGTTCGAGGCGATTACAGTCGATTCAGTAATCTCCATTTTGCCAATTTGCTTCTTGACAGACACATTCAGAAAAATATATTATTAAATTATGATCGCTTCTTTCAGGCTGAGAACTTGGCCTTGGCTTTGAGGATAAAATGCGGTACAGCCAGAATCAGCTCTGTAAGAGGGAATGCGACTCAAAATACATTACCTGAAACAGCCGATGTTGTCGTAATTGGTGAGTAAAATCTTCAGCAAACGAATTGATTGATTTATTTATGTTAACAATATATCCTGCCAGAAGTTTAAAATCATGAGTACTTCAGTCAAGGACTGTAGTACTTCAAAGGCCCCAGCATTACAAGATGAACCCGACTTTGGAGATTATTTACTGTACACCTTGCTATTCAACTAACTGCCTAGTAATCTCAGACAACTTTGTCGAACATCAATCAGATCAATCACATCCCAACAATTACTGAGTTTAGTTTAGCCCGGTCGAATCCCAACAGTTGACGACTGGAAAAAAGGAAAGTGAGTAAAATATTTGAGGGAAGTCCCGGGGTGACGTTTGGCTGTACAGTCCACCAATATTGAAGAGGGAATTAGGTTGGTCATCCCTCTCCAACAACATTACCAACGTTCATTAATCCTGTATTTATTGTTGATTCCATGAAACGTAATAGGGGGAGGAAGCGCCGGATGCAACGTTCTTTACCAACTGGCAAAAAGAGGCGTGAAAGCTGTTTTACTGGAGAAAAATCAAGTAAGCGTTTGGAACACATTTATTTTATTTAAAACATTCAACTCAGAGCGAATGATGTGAAGTAACGTTTTCTTGTCGTGCAGGTCGCTGCCGGAGAAACATGGCACAGCGCAGGTTTGATTTTACAAATGAAAGTCAACGACATCGAAATACAACTTCGCTCTGCAACCAGAGCTCTGTTGGAAAACCTCCAAAATGAAACTGGGATGGACCCCGGGTGGAGGCAAAATGGAGGGCTCTACTTAGCAAGAACAAAAGTAATTACATCAATCGAACGTTAGGACAAGTGTGTGTTATTACTGGGATCAGCGTCTGTTGATCCCGATGTATTAAGCTGGTGAGGTTTAGTTTTGAAAGCTACTCCAGGTGCCTTGGTAGTGCACCAATACGGTCATGATGGGACCATATGACTTGATGAACGCACATAAATAAGATGTAATACAACTTTTTAGGCGAATAAGAGTGAACTAATTTTGGTGTTTCATCATTGTGCAACCAAAAGGTCTTCTCAGGTGCCTCATGGAGACTGACAGCCCATGTGGACGACCTGACTGTCGTCATCCGTGCACAATCAGTCCGCCAAATTGAGGCGAAACCCCATCAAGTGCTCTGGTGCAAGCACATCGAACTTCAGGTGGCTGAGAAAAAATTCTGTTATTCCCCTATAAAGGGAAAATTAGATAGCCAACCGAAAAGACGCATTGGCGGCCATAGGCTCCTTCAAGTCGAGCACATAGTTATTAGGTGGCGTTTCAGTCAACACCTCCAGTCCCTCACAAGTTCACATTACGAGCAATTAGCAAGGCCACTTCGGGTGTGTGTTACTGTGAAAACTCCTCATAGATGGTATGGATTCCCCAGGGTCATACCTCTGTATGGTAACACATGGACAGCAGCTCTCTATTGATAGGAGACTGGCCAATTGACTACTTGCCATACCTCCACAGGTTTGGTTTCAGTGGATCCTGAGTGAATAAGCGAAACCACGGAGGGTATATAGATATATAGAATCGCTGATTCTATGTAATTAATTTAGGATTCAAATGGACTACATGAATTAGGTACCCTGTTATTTATTAAAAATAGTTTGTAGCAAACGACAGGAAGAACGAAAGTGGGAACACGAGACAAAAGGAAAAAGGGGAAACACGGATAAAACAGATTCAGAAACTGAAATGGGCGTCGGAAGAAAACAGCCTGAGATCAGTGAATGCAGCGTGGAGTTGACAATTGTGATCTCTTTTGAAAGGGCTGATGGTACTGGCACGCTGCATGGTGGTCCGTGATGGAAACTGAGTGCCCTTGCGTTTCTTCAAGGTACCGATGACGCCACAGATAGGTTAATGATGCGAGTTGACAGCATCCGAATGTAACTGGGCGAGAGCTGAGAGTCGAATGTCATAGAAGGGCTGAGAAGTGACGATGAGGGAAGGCTGTGAAGGAAAACCAACCGGTTAGGCGTGAGGAAAGTCAATGCCTCTAGGTTCAATGCCTGAAGTATACAGGGCTGGAGAACCAAGGCTGCTGGCTGAATGAGCAAATAAATAAATAAGTATATAAGGTAGAAAATAAATGAAAGTCAAAGGCAAGGGAAATAAAGTATGGCTTCTATTATAAGGAATTGAATCAAAATGAAATTGAACTGAACGAAAATAAATTAGAGCTCAAGAATAAAAAATAAAGAGATAGGGCCCTCTCGTTGGGGCCCTTGAAGAGCGAAGGCGGAGCAATGAAAGTTAACTTACCAAAAACGGATGGACGTCGGAGATGCACACGATCGCGAATGAATTTAAAAAGGTGAGATCAGATCGAGCGAAATGGGATGATGAAGGTAGTGGGGTGATGCTTGGTTTGAACTTGTTAAGATGGATGTTGCTGTTGTGATGGGGTTTGATGAGCTTGAGGAGAGTTGTCTGAGTTAGCGTTATCGCTCAGAATCGACCAATCGGGCCCTTAACAAAATGCGAGAAATTTTTGCTTGCGATTTCAACCACCTACTGGGGAATATAATTGTCTTGACGGGGCTTGAAATGTCAAAAAGTTGATCAGCAGGGGGCTACGGGATGTTCTTAAGTTAGAAGTCGAGGAAAGGTTCCGAGTTTGGGATTTTTGGCTGGGGCCACGAGCACTGCACTGATTCTGCAAGATAAGCCGATGCAACTCCTAACACCTTGCCTTTGTGTGTCACTGCCATCACGATCAAATGGGAGTGTGCATTAACGACGATCGCATCAACAGACTTCACGTACTTTAGACCAATTCATAACCAACCCAAAGCTTGTTCTTGCTCTACTTCGTCTAGAACGCTAACCTCGAGCACGACGATTGTCTAGAGCTCCCTGGCCATTGATGGATATATTGTCGAAAGCAGCTGTGGCTTTGGCTCATACAACAACACAGTCCACACGTCCAGTTCAATCTGTACTCTTCAGAACTGTGCTTCAAATGCAGGTGTACAGTCGCAGAACGTGATATGCAAACGTCGCGGAGAATAAACTCATGAGGGATGGAATGGACGGCTTTCGACTGACATAACTCTCTTAAGAGTGTTACAGAACTGTCATTTGAACCTCTTGAACCCAAAGGTGTATCTGTCAGGCCGCTAGATGTAACAGTATCGCAAATGCTAGGCCAAACCCGCAGTGAGAAGAGTAATATTCGAAATAATTGACAAAGGTTCCTCTGAGCAGATGCTTAACTTACTGAAAACGATGTTTAGTGAAAAAATACCTCATAAAATGTTCTATTCACATACCAAAACTGCATCAGTCTCAAGTGAAAACTGTCTAATTTCATTTCTAAATTAATTTACAGGTTCGAATGGACGAGTACAAAAGAATGACTACGATCGCCAAGGCTTTCGGAATCGATACTCAAATGCTCAGCCCCGACGAAGCGCTAGAGAAATTTCCGTTGATCGACAAAGAGAAAATCTTAGGCGCGATGTTTTGCCCGAGCGACGGAGTTGTCGACCCGTCAGCACTTTGCAGAGCTCTGACTACAGGAGCCACGCAGTTAGGAGCTGAAGTAAGTCAAAATAATCTATCGCGTGTTCAAAGTTGTTGGCACACTCAACATTGACCTTGAGTTGTTCCCATTGTGATTATCAAACCGCTCAACTACGAACTTCACGAGTCTACTTCTTGTTGGGGCTGTGTTTAGCAGTCACCATTCTCATACCTGGAGGAATAGCGTTAGAGAATTAGGGCTATAAGGCCTTCTCTTCCATAGCCCATGAACAAGCGATACATTTACTCTTCGATAACACTGCGATGCACGTAATTAAATCAATTTTTAACTACATATTAATGATTTATGCTCACCAACAACATGAGAGAGATTGATTGATTGATTGATTTAATTATCCACCAGGGGAAATTAGGGCCATGAGGCCCTCTCTACCATTCCCCCTGGAATCTATATACATCATCCTCTTGTGCTACAAAATTGCATTGCCCCACTGTTTCATGTAATAGAGAGGGAGGAGAGTGAGAGAGAGAGGGAGAAGAGTAAGAGAGCGAGAGGGAGAGAGAGAGAGAGAGAGAGAGAGAGAGAGAGAGAGAGAGAGAGAGAGAGAGAGAGAGAGAGAGAGAGAGGAGAGAGAGAGAGAGAGAGAGAGAGAGAGAGTGAGAGTGAGAGAGAGAGTGAGGAGAGAGAGAGTAAGAGAGAGAGAGAGAGAGAGAGAGAGAGAGAGAGAGAGAGAGAGAGAGTGAGAGAGAGAGAGAGAGAGAATGAATGACGGCTTTATTAATACATCTGGCGAGATTTGGTCGTACTCGACCATTCTTACACCTAACCAGAAGAGAGAGAGAGAGAGAGAGAGAGTGAGATTGATTGAATTGAAGCAGTTTATTCAACCAACTAGGGAGGATTAGGGCCATAAGGCCCTCTCTTACATCATCCCTTGCAAACATTATTGGTTACAAGTTAAATCTTGTGCAGTGTACAGAGAAAAAACCAGAAAAGAAGATGCCCAATTTCCTTACTTTACTGTAACCTCATTAGTCCACTGCCTTCTCGATATGGCTTAATCACAGCGTAATCACGTGTATGCTAACCGCATACCACAGTGATCTCGGCTAGCGTGGTGGGCGCGAAAATGACTAGCCTTGATCTACTTATCTAGCCCTGATCAGTTGGATCACGATCAGCGGCGTTTTGGTGAACGCGGCCCATAGTGAATAAATAACGCCAGATGCTTCTGAAACCACGTTCTTATGACACTGTCATTCACATCCAATCATCAAAGACTTCATATCGTATGGCACAAGGTCATCCTACCAAAACCTCAAAAAATGTTCCAAGCATCGATACTGACGCGCAAAGCAATAAAAATATTTCTGCTAATAATGAACCAAAAAAGGATTTTCACAGAGCGTTTTCCCTCCATTACGTACTATAATTTGATCCATTCTTATCAGAATCTTCCAATTGTTCTATTTTGGTCTGTTTCTGTCCAGGTGCTAGAAAACTGCCCTGTGAAAAAGTTGCTGTTAGGCAAATCGAAAACTGGCTTCAAGCAAATTGAAGGAGTGGAAACCGATAAAGGCATTATCCGAACAAAAATCGTCGTCAACGCCACAGGTGCTCATAACGCCCGTATTTTTGTCATACGACGTGACCGCATTCGACGATCTAATTACATCTACGTTTACGATTAACAGGAGCGTGGGCAGCAGAACTTGGAAAACACGTTGGCCTCAGTATACCGGTGACTCCCATCAAACATTCGTACGTCGTCAGTAATCCAATCGCTAAAGTAAGCGGGCTGCCAAACATAAGGGACGGCGATGGCAAGATTTACTTCAGAGTTAAGGGCGACCGGCTGTGCGTCGGAGGGTATGAACACAACCCCATCATGCTGGAAAAGGTAATCTAACCCTCGCAACTAACGTAATATCTCGATTTGAAAAGATGGATTTATTTTGAATCTTCCTAGCAATTTGAGTCAAACAGGAATTGCTCCTGAATTCCTTATTTACATACCTGCCCAAAAGACCTTAACCAGCCTTGTTACTGTTCCAGTTGGACGAAGACAGCCCAGAACAGTTCGAACTTGACTGGAAAGTGTTCGATTCTCACATGCAAAAAGCCATAGAAATTGTTCCCGAACTGGCAGATCTGGGCGTCAACACGACAGTAGGAGGTTCAGAGTGCTTTACGCCCGATTTACGTCCATTGATGGGTATGCACGCTGCTTTCTATTTCAAACTCTGTAAAACGGCGACGAGGCGAAGAAGATTTACCGAGCGGTTGGATGTTTTTTGCAGGAGAGGATCCGAGGCTTTACGGTTTATATCACAGTTGCGGATACAACGCGTCGGGCGTTGTGCTTAGCGGAGGATGCGGAGATCAACTGGCTAGGTGGATCGTCAACGGTCGGCCAGACGCTCATTTGTACGCCTACGATATCAGGTATTTGGACAGGACAACGTGGTAACTAGTTCAATCGTGATAACCTTTTACTCCATTCACATCTGTGGGGAACCCCTATCAGGGCCTGGTACGTACACACATTTTTACTTTCCGCTACCCGAAGGGGAGGAAAGTATAGTAATCGGGTCAAAAAAGAAATTTGGGTTTTCTTCAGATCTATACGTTTTGAGGCCTACTGAGTCTAAAAAACCTAATTTTGGCGCATGGTCCGTGTGTGTCTGTAGTTCGATTTGCGGGAGAACGGCTGATACGATTGAGCTGGTTCTTTTTTTGTTTTGTTCGTTATTTTTTGTAGACACCAAAATAAGGTTATGGACGATTTCGACCGGTGGGAAGGGGGGTGGGGGGACGAAAATGTACCAAAAACTAAGGTTTTGGGAATTTTTCTCAAAAACGGCTTTAACGATTTTGATTAAACTTTCAAATTATCTTTTACTGATCAATACCTAACTTTTCTTCTCCATACATATTTCCATGAAAATACGGTGAAAGGAGATATAGGCCTATGAAGCAAAAATAGGTTTTTTACGTTTTTTGGCAAAACGACTTCAGCGATTTTCACCAAACTCACAGGGTGTTTTCAAATAGTTAACACCTACATATTGTTCTCAATAAATGTTCTTCTGACAGACCATTGAACAGAGATAAAAAATAAAATGTGTCGAAAATAAAGTTTTTTCGAACATTTCCGTAAATTTCAAGGTAACTTCTTCACGAGATGTGATAAATTCTAATGGAGTGTCTTTTAATCACCTATACCAACATTTTGTTCTCCATAATTATTTCTGTACGTATATGTTGAACGGCGATATAAGTCAAGTTAACTTAGAAAAGGAGATTTGACGAATATTAATTTATCGGTATTCCAATTTTCTGAAAAACGGCTCCAACGATTTCGATCAAACTTGCGGAGTACTCTCAGCTAACTAGTCCCTACATTTTTTTCTCCATAAATGTTTCTGCTGAAATGCGTTGAACGAAGATATAGCGCCCGCATATGTAGGTGGCATTTGAACTTACGGGGGTGGCGGAAAGTTGTGTGTTGCTACGCACCAGATATTTCATATGGCGGCGATTCGTTGACAGGGAGGCCCTCAGCTCGATGTCTTCTTCTTCCAGCCGATTATGAGGACGAGCCACGTTTCAATAGTTAATTGGAGGCAGATTTCCAAACCGGCACACAGGGTCAGGTTTTTCGACAGACGAAAAAAGTCCTAACAACGGGAGAAAAAACGGGGGAACACGAGGTGATCGAGCAGCGATTGGAACATGAATGAATAACGGAGGGGGGGGGTAGGCAGGAGAGGAGAACAGGATCAGACACTGATCGAAACGACACAGTCCCACAACAAACCAGGCACGAACACTGATTTTTCGGGAGTCTTTCGGGGTTACAGTTTTGAAATTCTGCCGGAAACAATACAAACCAAAATAAAACGATGTTCTGTGTTCTGAGGTTCCTTCTGATTCTTTCACGGCCATCATTAAACACTTCAAGGGGGGTAAGCTGTCTCAGGATGTAGAGTTTGATCTCACCGCAGGTGTGTGGGTGGGCGCATTAGCTTTCGATGTCGTCCTCCTCGCGAGACACCAGGAAGGGCTTGCAGATCGCCCAAGACAAGTTTGTAAGGCAGCTGGGCATGTGGTGATTCCTCCTGAGAAGTGCGATTTGAAGGTTGTGGATGCGGGTCCTCGAAATGGGGCTTGGGATCGAGTTTCTGGGTGCAAGCTCTTCGGCTGGAAGCAACGTAGGCCTTGGTGGATTTTCAGAAGCCTAGGCGTACGCCAATGTGGGCGACCTGACCATGCTGGATCATGCAGTCAATTCACCGAAAAGAGGCAAATCCCCATCAAGCGCTCTGAACTGTCAGGTCTGTTTCCTTGTTTGATGACTGTTGCTTAACCCTCGACGAGGGTTATATCAGTTAGACCTGAGAAATCCCATACCGTTTGAAAGTTCTTAATCTGGTTTCCCACCTGATTTATTAACTTCGGTGACCATTTATATCAACTGTGACCACGTTTCTTAGCCATCACCTTCTTCGCAAATTCTGGAAAATGGTTATAGGCTTGCTTTGTAGCAGTCAATGCTGCTAAGTTCGTTTGCCCTCCCAATTACTGTCCCTCACTGTTGTAGAAATTACGGAGGAGTAGCTTCTTGTTTCCTCCACACTGGAGGCGCAAGACGTGCACGATGAAGAATCTTTGAGAGAAAATGAGTGGAACCACGCATCGCCACCACGTCCCGATCGTTGGACTCAACCCGTAGATAAGTCTGATCAGTATCTCGCAGAATGCCGCTTTAATTGATTTCTGGGTAAATTTTCAGACGATTTACGCCAGAGCAGCTGGAAAACAGAACGTGGACTGTAGAAAAATGTCACGAAAGTTACGTCACGAACTACAAAACGGTATTCCCTCACGACCAACCGCTTGCAGGAAGAAACCTTAAGCAGGATCCGTTCTACGAAGTAAGTTTGAACCTTTCATGTTGGTAACTCACTGATTTAGCGAGTCCACCTGTCATCGCCACGTTAGGTCAGTCTAGTCATATAAGTTTAATCATACTCAGACCATAGTGCAATTAACTATGTCCCCCACGCTTTTCGGAGACAAAGCTGGCGGAAAACGTGATTCTCAGACGAGATGAATCTTCAAATATCTGGTGCGTTGCAACACACAACTTTCCTTAGCTCTACAACAATTCACTTTGTACATGGCTAATTCTATTTAATCAATTCATTTATGACTCAGTTCATTTGAACTTGGTCAAACAACGCTTTACAGCAGCAGGAAGCGGTAGCGCTTACAGTTCCGGAATTTATTGTGCTGCTCGTACTCATTGCAGGACTATTATTGAGCAATTGGTACACAGATAATTAATGAGGCTGTAAACACAAATTTTTTGAAGAAGGATACTAATTACTTTTACAGAGTTATTGGGTAAAAAGTTTAGAACTGGTAGTAAGCGAAATGACAGTAGTTGAAATTCAGGAATTTCTGGAGTGAGCCCCATGTACCTCATGAGCGTTTTTAAACACTCACCCTTTAGGTATTGGATTGAACTACAATACCAATTTTTTTTAACATACTACAAAAATTCCAGCGAAGTTTATAAGGAAAAAACTGCGCTAAAAACGCTTTTCGTCGAAAGTTTTGATTATTTATTGTGCTGCTCTCGTAATTTTCCCACGAATGGAAATTTCATGGTGTAATTGCCATATTGGGAGCTATCAATATAAAAAATTTAATCAAAATCGTTAGTGCCGTTTTTGAGAAAAAAATTTTGTGTTTTGATCACTATGATGACTATAGTTAAGTTTCGGTGGATTTTGCCCATGTCCTTATTTTTGCGTCCCATGGTAACCTGTAGGCTATACATCAAGTTTCAGCTGATTTGGTACGGTTGTTTTCTCTAAAAACTGCGCTAAAATCGATTTCGTCGAAAGTTTTGGTAATTTATTGTGCTGCTCTCGTCATTTTCTCATGAATGGGAATCATATGGTATAGTTGCCATATTGGGAGCTACCAATATAAAAAATTTAATCATAATCATTAGAGCCGTTTTCGAGAAAAAAAATATTTGGTGTTTTGATCACTATGATAACTATAGTTAACTTTCGGTGGATTTCGTTCAAACCCTTATTTTGGCGTCCCATGGTGGCCTGTAGACGAGATATGAAGTTTGAGCTGATTTGGTACGGTGGTTTTCCCCAAAAATCGTTCACAGACACACATACACACACACACACAGATCTGTTTCTTTATTTCATGACTGTACCTAAACCCTCGACGAGGGTTATATCAGTCATAGAAGTTGCGGTTTCGCTAATATGCAAGAGGCCGGCCCCTGCAGCATCCACCGAACTCAGACCTGTGGAGGTACGGCAGGTATGTGGTCGTTAGCCAGTCTCACCGTGAGAGCTGTTGCCCGTGTGTGACTGCACGGAGGTGACCACCTGAGAATCCCGTACCATCTGGGAGTAGTTCTTAATCTGGTTCCCTACCTGATCTTACTGTTTACTTGGGTGGCAAGTTTCAAAAGGACTGATCAACTATAACCACGTTTCTTAGCCATTACCTTCTTTGCGAACTTTGCAAAATGGTTATAGGCTTCCTTTGTAGCAGTCAAAGCTGCTAAGTTCGTTTGCCCTCTCAACAACCGTCGCTCACTGTTGTAGAAACTACAGTGGAGCAGCACATGGTTTCTTGTTTCCTCCGCACTGGAGGCACAAGACGTGCATAATGGAGAGTCTTTCAGAGAAAAGAAGTGGAGCCGCGCATTGAAGTCACCATGTCCCGTGAGGAACTGGCTCGTCCAGTGGTCTGGCTCAACCCATTTTCTAGAAAGACGTTCACGGATGTTGGGGAAGAACTCATACGTGTCACGTCCCTTTGACGAGGATTCCCTTCTCGCTTGCCATTTCTCTAGAGCCCATTCGTCGATGGCGGCAAGTTTCTATTCACACACACACACACACACACACACACACACACACACACACAGACCATTTTCCCAAATAGTGTTTTTCGGACTCAGGGGGGTCTGAAACGTAAAGATCTGAAGAGAACTCAAAATTCTTTTTTCAGCCGATTACATAACTTTCCTTTCTACTTCGTAGAGCCAAGGAAAGTAAAAACAGTCAATGTGGTGACGCTTGAGGGGCAGTTCCTTCCCCAAGACTGCATAACTATTTGTGTGTTACAGCGTGACGATTCACGCTCGATATTTTCTTTGGTTTCCGATACATTTAGTGTGTAGTCAGTTATCTTTCAACTCCCACGCTCGCGAGGAGCAGCAAGATTTTATATAAGATAGTAAGATTTTATATAAGAGCGCCGCACGTGGGATTTCAACGAGATTTCATTTAGCCGTTTCTTTTCAACGCCCTGGTCCTATCAGTATTGGAGTACGGTTGTGTTATTCTGTCACCTTTCTACGTAGACCTCGAAGAGCGGGTTGAGCGTGTGCAGCTAGAGTTCGTTCGGTACGTCTCCTTCAAGATTGAGATGAGCTCATGGGAACTCGAGAGCTTTCACCTCTTGTGGTGTCTCGCCACTGGGCAGACTTGCTATTTGCGTAGGTTGCTTCACAATTCGATCCCCTTAACTTCAACTTATCCATTCAATGAGCCCTTAATTAGGTTCCAAAGGATTTGAACAGAAGTAAATAATTGCTTTGAATCGTCGGCTTATACCAAGTTATTGCGTACCGCAAAGTGTTGATTCCAGTAAGACAATTGGACGTGTTAGATAGTCAAATTCATAGCAAGCGCCCTATGTCACGTTCAGGACCGGCATAAGTCCAATCCAGTCGGGCAATTTCCACGCAGAAAACCTATTGCTCAATCAGAGCAGCTCAATGCAGCGTTTTCAATGTGAATCAGTTCCATTTAGATTCAGCACAGTATTAACGCGTTCACATCTATACACTACACTAAAGAGTCAAGTTCTTTTTAAATGGCGCCCTAATGACGAGCCGCTCGTGATTTGTTTAGGAATTACTCGTTTCTGGAGCGGTTTTCGAGACGGCGCAAGGCTACGAGAGACCCGGCTGGTTCAATCCTCAGGGCTACACACCGGTCCCTTCTTACGATTGGTATGGAGCCTATGGTCACAAGAAGAACCTCGACAAAAGATACCTCAATCTTCTCAAAGGGGATCAACATTTTGGATTTTCGAAACATCACATGGCAGTAAGTACCTCAACGTACAATAAAATTGGCGGCTACGCAACACGTTCTATTGAACGACACAAGAAATAGCGTACGATCTGTGTGTGTGAATGGTTTGAAAAGAAAAACAAACTCAAAATTCACGAACTGATGGTAGTATATTAATGAAATAAAATAAAAACTACTTGGGTTAAAAAAAAAACCGATTTTATTGTGCTGCTCGTACTCATTGCAGGACCATTATTGAGCAATTGGTACACAGATAATTAATGAGGCTCTAAACACAAATTTTTTGAAGAAGGATAGTAATTACTTTTGCAGATTTATTGGGTAGAAACGTTTAGAACTGGTAGTAAGCGAAACGGCAGTAATTGAAATTCAGGAATTATTGGAGTGACCCCCATGTATCTCACGAGCGTTTTTAAACATTCACCCTTCAGGTAATGGATTGGACTACAATACCAATTTTTTTTAAACATTCTACTAACATTCCAGCGGAGTTAATAAGGAAAAAAATGCGCTAAAAACGCTTTTCGTCGAAAATGTTGATAATTTATTGTGCTGCTCTCGTCATTTGCCCAAGAATAGGAATTTTATGGTATAATTGCCTTATTTAGAGCTATCAATATAAATAATTTAATCAAAATCGTTAGAGCCGTTTTTGAGAAACAAAATTTGGTGTTTTGATCACTATGATTGCTATAGTTAACTTTCGGTGGATTTTGCCCATACAATTATTTTTGCGTCCTATGGTAACCTGTAGGCTAGACATCAAGTTTCAGCTGATTTGGTACGGTTGTTTTCTCTAAAAACCGCATTAAAATCGATTTCGTCGAAAGTTTTGATAATTTATTGTGCTGCTCTCGTCATTTTCCCATGAATGGGGATTTTATGGTATAGTTGCCATATTAGGAGCTACCAATATAAAAAATTTAATCAAAATCGTTAGAGCCGTTTTTGAAAAAAAAATATATTTGGTGTTTCGATCACTATGATAACTATAGTTAACTTTCGGTGGATTTTGTTCATACCCTTATTTTGGTGTCCCTGCAGGCTAGATATCAAGTTTGAGTGGATTTGGTACGGTCGTTTTCTCTAAAAATCGTTCACAAACACACACACAGACCATTTTCCCAAATAGTGTTTTTCGGACTCAGGAGGGTCTGAAACGTAAAGATCTGAAGAAAATTCAAAATTTTTTTTTTCAGCCGATTACATAACTTTTCTTTCTACTTCGTAGAGCCAAGGAAAGTAAAAAACAACCGAACGTATGGAGCTCCAATGGCCGAATAAAATATTTAATTAAAATAAAGAAACTGGTGACAAGTTCAATGGCCGTTTGAAATTGGAGAAATCACAAGGGACGCTCGGATAAGAGCGGTTCAACGTCGTCTATTCTGTCTTAACTCGATCTGAAGCGGTGATAATTATTTCAATACCAGTGAATAATGTGGAGGAAAAGTTGAATTGGATGAATGATATTTGAGCAGAATGACTGGTGGATTGGATCAGAATTGAGCAGAATGAGTGGTAAGTTGAATGAGCTGAATGAGGTCCTCGTGTCCTTCTCTGGAGCTGTAGAAGTTGAATGGGTAGCAAGCTAGAAAACGAATTTCGAAGAACTAAGGGTCTTGAATTTACGGATGATTTTACGTCGAAAGAGACACTGATGACTCTGATCGTAGAATGGAGGAGGAAAGACCATCCGTAGCAATCCGACAGACTTGAGGTATGAACAAGCTGTAACAGGGTGAAGTATAGAAGAAGGACGAAGCAGGGAACGGTGAGTCGGCAAGCGATCGAGTGAGCGTCCGTCCATTGCGATAAGGGAAGCAGGAGCTGAGGAGTGGTTGACTAGCACTGAGTTCAAACTCCCGACCCCAATTGTTGGCGTAAACAAGATCTCTTAGTACTTTCCACTACCGAAAGAGTAAGGAGAGTGTTGTGAATGTACGTAACAAGAAACTCGTCGTCTCCGCTGGCGCAGTCTTCCACATGTACTCTCTAGTACTGTAGACGGTGGCTGCTTGAAGTTAGGAGAATGAAACTTGTTGTTGCGGGCAGGCTCTTATGTAAATTCTCTCAGAGGGGGGAGTCCTCTCTCAATGGCCACGTGCTATCCCCTCCAGGAGTAGGCTGTGGCTCACGGCTAGTGCCATCTGTCGGGATGAGCCGCAGGGTAATCCCAATTATTTCATCTGCCGCCAGACTTCGCCTTGTGTCGGAAAAGGGTGGCCAGCCGCCACAGCAGGGATGGACCTCAAGGCTGCTTTGTGCGAGAATGGTGGGGACGCATTGGCGACGTCACATCAGGGGAGAGGGGGGTCTTTAGATTGCACAATAAGCCCATTTGAGGCAGCAGTGGGGGTTTTCTGAGTTGCCACTAGTATATAAGGGAAAAAACAGGAAAACAGAGAACTCCTTAAATGTCCTCATCTCCCTTAATGGTAATCCAGTGTATATAACATATTGAATTTAGAGGGGGTTGGAGAAAGTGTGAGAGACGCTGTGGACCAGATATTTGGGAATTGGAAATACAGGCTTCAGACCAGGTTAAACCTATATATTACTGATATACCTAGTATTTCACTCAGTTTTACTGTCAAACGACTTGTGAATCTTTTTTTCCGTTACAGATCGGCTCAGAATGTTTGGCGTGCAGAGAGCGAGTAGTAATGATGGATTTTTCGTACTTCTGTAAGTTGTACATGGTAGGGCCCGACACGAAAAAAGCTGCCGAATGGCTGTTCACCGCGGGAACTGACGTTCCTTTCGGGAAAGCGGTGTATTCCTGCCTTCTCAACGACCAGGGAGGCATCGAGGCTGATCTGCTCGTGACGCCTATTACCCCTGGAAGCGGTACGCAAGCCGATCCAGTGTTCAAGGTAAGCGTACTCATTTATACCGCCAAATAAATTTAGTTTCCTGAGCTCATTCACTAGGTTAGCACGTAATGTGCCTCACTTAAACGTGTAATCTGGTTCGTGAAAGCGAATAAGGTGCCCAACTAGTTCTAACCAGCGTAATAGAAGCTTCGGACCAATTTGTTGGGCAACATCAACATTTTTTGAAAATACAGTGGTCGTTTATTGTGGCGCGAATTGTGCAGCTCGTTGAACATGAAAGGAAGTACGACCAGTTTTTGTCTACTTCACAAACAAACCCTGCAAATTATTACACAACGGTTTATTATTCGGATAATCAGCTTGACCCACCATTAATGCTCCGAGACCCATCCCGTTTGATTCAGCATCGAAAAATATCAAAATGAAACCCAAAAACAGGTCGAAAAGAACTGAATCGTAATATTAAAATAAACACAAAAAACGAAAGTATCTAGAAAAAACTGAATTTTAGTATGAAAACATGCACGCTAAATACTAATATCAAAATTTAACCAAAAATCCATGAAAAAAAACAAAATGAGAATGAAACGAAAGAATCTAAAAAAATTGAATCGTATTAAAACCAAAAAAATGAAACGCACGAACTATTAAATAAATAAACCAAAAATAAGCGAATAATGAAAAGTTCAATCGAAGATAACAGATATTTTGCTAACGGAAATAGTTGAGACGGAGCGAAACAGTCATTCGTGGAGGGGAAGACGAGAACAAGGCAATCGGACGATAAAGAGACAAATCGTAGTGCCAAAACGTATACGAAAATGTATACGAAACACAAGCGCTTCTTAGAGGAAGCAAAAAAAAACAAAAAACCGGCGCCCGCCCGTAAACGTCTGATGATTTTGCCCCGTCGGGTCGGGGAAATTGGGCGAACCCGTTGCGAGTCGAGTCGAAAGGGGAGGTCAGTGGGGTGGCGTTGCCAGTCCAGCAGGCGAGCGGTTTCGTTGAGACTGGTGGGAGGGAGAGAGTACAAACGACAAAACGTTGACTTCCACTGTAGTTCCCGCGTTGTACTGCGTTTCGTTAATTTTTTAACCGTTTTTTGCCCATAACAATCATGGGCTTCGTCCGATCGGATTGCCGAGATGGCGGGCACAACTAGATACCAAATTGTATTTTTGTGCGAAAGAACGAATTTTTTGGACCACATTAAAGGCACAAAACGGCCCGGACGGCGGACGGACATTGCAAATTTGGAATCTCCATGTCTTGAAACGTAAAATATCAAATTTTGAGGGGGAGTTGTAAAAATTTTTCGTGACCGAAAACGTCGGGTTATTATTCAGAATGAATAATAAACCAAAACCACTCTTATCCCCAGGTTGGTCTTCGCGCGATCTTCCCATTACAATGCTGCGCTAAATGTTTTTTATTTCATTTAAAAACCGCGAATATTTTACAGGGTACTGGCATGTTCATCGTCGCCGCCGGGGCTACTGGCTCTCAGACTCGAGCCCACATTCACTCAGTTATAATGAAGAAGGGATTTAACGTCGATATTGCAGATTTATCATCAAAAGTAGGACTTCTTGCCATACAAGGACCTTACAGGTAAAATTCAATATCTCTTACCCCCTGAATAGCGTAGGTTTATTGGAACCAATGTGGAATTACTACTCGCAAAGGTTGCTACTGTTTGAGATTTTACATAAATAGATTAATTATTGAAAACGCTCAAAGATCACTTATGATATTCAAAAATTGATTTCCCTGGCACCTCAGATCCTACATTGAAGGATGATTTTGGTACATTTGCCTACGACGTCAGTTTTTGTAATGCAAAGTACATTGTAATTTTGTTACCAGCCGAGAACTCTTGCAAGGCCTTGTGGACTGCGATCTCAGCGACGGAGTGTTCAAATACTGTACCTCTCGAATAATCAACGTAGCTGGACACCAAGTGAGAGCTATGAGAACGAGCTTCGTTGGCGAGCTCGGATGGGAGCTGCACATTCCTTACCACGCCTGTTTGCCCGTATATTTAGCTCTGTGGGAGCAAGGGCGTCGATTTGGCTTAAGGCACGCTGGATACAGGGCTCTTTACTCTCTCTGTTCGGAAAAAGGTAAACGGGCGGAATGTAACGATGACGCATCTTCAGTTGTCGGTCTGTATTCTCACGGCTTATTGTATTTGTTCTCATAGGATACAGATTATGGAACTCGGACGTACGTGTGGACGATAATCCGGTTGAAGCTGGTTTGTCTCACACCTGCCGTAGCGAGGGAGAATATCTAGGCAAAGCTGCAGTTGAACGAGCTTTGCAGAATGGGGTTAAAAAGCGTCACGTATTCCTCACGGTTGAAGAGTAAGTAAACTATAATATCCAACAAACTCGTTCGGCTAACAAATAAGCTTTTGTGACTACTCAAATCACTTGTACGCGACTGTTTAATGGTAATTATTGTTTTTGGTTACAGCCACATACCTTTGTACAGCATGGAAACAATTTGGAGAAACGGCGAGCTTGTTGGCTATTTAAGAAGAGGGGAATATGGATTTGCTTTAGAATGCAGTATTGCGCAAGGGTAAGGCTACAACAAGCAATAGTTTTGATGAATAAACAGCGATCTATTTCCACAAGGTACGTACAGTAGTACAGCCTGTACATGACTGACTGCGACGATGCGTGGGCAGAGCCTCTCCTCAACTTCATCTTACGTCCAAGATTGATGAATTTGCTGTCCTGTTCCGTTAAACGTTCCAAAGATGTAGATCTCGACCCTTTCTGTTATCACCAGTCGTGCCTGTCACTCTCCCTTGTAGCCCTCATTTGGGGGGCTGTGCATCTTCACGAGGGAGATCCTTATGGTCCATTTGAAGAATGTGAATGTGTACCCTCCTGTCGGGCTCCTTTTTGATGTGGTCTTGGAAAGGGCCGACGAAGTTTCGTAAGCTCTGTCCCTGCCTGTTGGCGAGACGCGAAGCGAAGGACTTAGTTGAGTCGTGGCTCCTTGCTTCCTCAGGTGGCGAGACGAGGGACTCGGTTGAGTCGCGTTCCTCAGGCGTCAAAGGGCTCGGTTGAGCGCAGTAGCTCCTCACAGCGAGGGACTCGGTTCAGTCGTGTGCTTCAGGCGTTGAAGGGCTCAGTTGAGCAGTAGCTCCTCACAGCAAGGGACTCGTTGTCTCTGCAGGCGCAGTATTCCAAGTGTAGTCTCTTGTACTGTAGATGGTGGCTTCCTGAAATAAGGGGAGTGAATCGATGCTTGTTGTTTTTGTTTCTTTTAGGACGCTTCCGAAGAGGGGAAATCTTCAAAAGACACCCAAGAGGGTAGTGTCGGATTTTTACAGACTAAAATCCCTCCCCCGCGGTTGCCAACCCAGATGTTCTAAACCAGAA
This sequence comes from Pachypeltis micranthus, assembly GCA_020466155.1. Classification (NCBI taxonomy): domain Eukaryota; kingdom Metazoa; phylum Arthropoda; class Insecta; order Hemiptera; family Miridae; genus Pachypeltis; species Pachypeltis micranthus. The sequence goes on from CM035778.1 coordinate 24,119,161, forward strand.
GTATGCAAGGCCAGCCTGCAGTTGCGGGGAGACTCATGCGCATTTGCGATGTGGGGTTAGTGTGGAATGAGGGAGCAGGGCCTACAGACGATGTCCTAGGCTTTGGGGGCATATTGCGTAAGGCAGCTGATGGATGGGTTGGGGTGACCCGCCACTGAGTTGCGGAGGTTGAGGGCGTAGGTTGCGGCGGCTTCACTTAGTGAGGGGAGGTCTGTTTTCTTCAGGAGCTGCCGGTTTCTGATGTAGCGAGGGGGAGCAGAGGACTCCTCGGAGGGACTTCATGTAAGTGCCCTCGAGTTGGGGAAGAGAGGAGGCTGTGCCCCAGACGGGGATAGGGTAGGTGCTGATGCTTCTGATGATGGCATTGAAGACGCGGATTTTCGTTCGATGTGAGACCTTTCTGTTGTTGAAGAATGGCTGGAGGGCAGTGAAGGCTCCGTTGATTTTGGCGCGAACAGCGAGGATTTGCCTGTGCCAGTTGAGTTTCCTGTTGAAGATGACACCGAGGTACTTGGCCTGGTTGTTCCAAGGGACTGGGTGGCTTCCCACTTGGATGTTACGGCGGGAGAAGAAGACTGCTTCTGATTTGGATTCGATGAGGCGTAGTCCCCATTTGTGGTACCAGCTGAGCAGGGCCTCCAGGAACTTGCTCATGACCGCAGTGCAGCTTGGTTTTGGAGGTGTAGAGGAGGGCTGCGTCGTCCGCATACTGTGCAGTGATAATCTTCCCATGGACGGGTATGTCGTGGCAGAAGATGCTGAAGAGGACAGGGGAGAGTTTTGAGCCTTGGGGTACACCGGTCGTGATGTGGTGGTTGGTGGATAGAGTTTTGCCAACTCTCATCCTGAAGGTTCTGTCAGTGAGGAAGGAGCGAATCAGACCGATGAGAAAGGGTGGGCAGCGGAGCACGATGAGCTTGTATATCAGGCCCAATGCTTGTTGACTAACTGACCGATTTACAGACCACCCTATACATAAAAGACTTCGAATGGACAATCAACAGACTATTTAAGATGTACAGTACTCCCTTCACCTTTAGTGGGTTTCCCCAGAGGTGCATGACCTCCTTCCTCCCCTGACGCTTCACCATCCCGTTTATCTTTCTCTTCCTATATAAAGACCATGACCAGTACTGACGTAACGGCCAAACCACGATGGCTTTACATCAAAAGCTCTCACACAGTATCTCACCAGTGAGAGGAGACTGACTCGCCTAACAGGGACGTTAACTTTAGTGTTTTCGAACCTTTTAGATGTAAAGCTCTGAAGAAAACTCCAAAATTCCGTCTTCAGCCGATTACACAACTTTCCTTTTGGTTTATTGTTCATTGAAAAAAATTTTACACTAATTTGATACTTTACGTTTCAAGACATGGGGATTCCAAATCTGCAATGTCCGTCCGCCCAACGCCGCCTCAATATCCGTCCGGGCCATTTTGTGCCTTTAACATGGTCTACAAAATCCATTCTTTCGCACAAAGTTGTGCCCACCATCTCGGCAATCCGATTGGACGAAGCTCATGGTTGTTATGGACAAAAACCCGTTTAAAAAATGAGAAAAAAAAACAACGCAATTTCGGCAGTTTTATCGCAAATACGCCATTTGGTATCGTTTTCGAGGTATTTTTAGATCCTTGGTCGAATGGAATGAGTATCAGGCGTGTACAACTGCGTATAGCGAAATTACAGTAATTATAGTGAGCCAAAGTCAACTAATTGATAGAACTCGCGGGAACTACACACAGCAAAGTAATCGTTTCTTCGTTTGCACTCCCTTCCTCCCGCCCGCTCGCCTCGCAACGTCGTCCCAATTGCCTACGGGCGCCTGGAATATTCAGTTTTCGTAGTTCCATTGTAGTCAGGTCATGTTTCGTATGGTATTTTTCGATGCTGAATCGAATGGGATGGGTCTCGAAGCAGTAATACTAAGTCAAGCTGTTCATGAGAATAATAAACCGTTGTGTAATAATTTTTTTTTCATTCAGTTTCTTTTAACCTGATTTGAACATAGCTCATAGAAAAATAAAATAAATGAAATCAATTTCCTTGGCTCCTCGTGCGTTCAACGATTTTCTTCCCTCTAGCAACTAATCATATTGGTTTTTGGTTTATTATTCATTCTAAATATACGTTTTCGGTCAGGAAATATTTTTTACAACCCCCCCCCCCTTCCGTCCACAAAATTCAATACCTTACGCATCGGGATTCGAAAACTGCAATGTCCGTCCGCCATTCGTGCTGTTTTTGGTTTATTATTCATTCTGAATAATAACCCTATGTTTTTGGTCACGAAATTTTTTTTACAACCCCCTCTCAAAATTTGATACTTTACGTTTCAAGACTTGGAGATTCCAAATTTGCAATGTCTGTCCGACGTCCACCGTCCGGGCCATTTTGTACCTTTAACGCGGTCTAAAAAATTCGTTCTTTCGCAAGAAAATCCGATTTGGTATCTAGTTGTGCCTGCCATCTCGGCAATCCGATCGGACGAAGCCTGTGGTTGTAATGGGCAAAAAATGGTTATAAAAATTAACGAAACGCAGTACAGAGCGGGAACTACAGCGGAAGTCAATGTTTCGTCGTTTGAAGTCCCTCCCTGCCTGTCTCAATAAAAAACCACCCGCCTCGTCCTCGCCTCGCAACACAACGCTCGCCCGCCCGCTCTACTCGTTGGAAGCCCCCCGACTCTTTTTTTTTGCTTCCTCTAAGAAGCGCTTGTGTTTCGTATACATTTTCGTATACGTTTTGGCACTACGATTTGTCTCTTTATCGTCCGATTGCCTTGTTCTCGTCTTCCCCTCCACGAATGACTGTTTCGGTCCGTCTAAACTATTTCCGTTAGCAAAATATATGTTATCTTCGATTGAACTTTTCATTATTCGTTTATTTTTGGTTTATTTATTTAATAGTTTGTTCGTTTCATTTTTTTTGATTTTAATACGATTCAATTTTTTTAGATTCTTTCGTTTCATTCTCATTTTGGTTTTTTTTCATAGATTTTTGGTTACGTTTTGATATTAATATTTAGCGTGCATGTTTTCATATTAAAATGCAGTTTTTTTCTAGATACTTTCGTTGCTTTTGTTTATTTTAATATTACGATTCAGTTCTTTTCGACCTTTTTTTGGGTTTCATTTTGATATTTTTCGATGCTGAATCAAACGGGATGGGTCTCGGAGCATTAATGCTAGGTCAAGCTGTTTATCCGAATAATAAACCGTTGTGTAATAATTTGCAGGGTTTTTACCCTACCGTGGTCTAAAAAATCCGCTTTTTTCGCACGAGAACCTCATTAGGTATTGTGCCTGCCATCTCGGCGATCCGATCGGACCCCATGGCTGTTGTGGGCAAAAAATGGAATGGAAAATTAACAGAACGAAATTTCGGTGGTTTTATCGCAAATACGCCATATTCGATATCGTTTTGTACGTATTTTTAGACGCTGAGTCGAATGGAACGAGTCCCAGAGGTGTACGACTGCATCTAAACTGAAAATGGTGAAATCGCAGTAAATATAGTGAGCCAAAGTCTACTAATTGAAAGAATTAGCGGTAACTACAGCGAAAGTAATCGTTTCTTCGTTTGCACTCCCTTCCTCCCGCCAGCACGACTCGCAACGTCCTGCCAATTGCCTACGGGCGCCTGGAATATTTAGTCGAAAACTCGTTCCATTGTTGTCAGGTCGTGTTTCGTATGGTTTACTGGTTGTTACTTTACTGCTGCGGAAGAGAACAATAAACCTTTGTGTAATACTTCGCGGCGTTTTTCTTCGTACATTTAAAAAAAGTGAAGTCATAGTCCACAACCTGCCGCCCAGTTAATTAATCAACGCGAAATTGTTTCAGGTACATCAAACATCCGAACGACGAAATCGTCACCAACGAATTCATCAAATCGGGTGACTACGAAGTCGAAGTTCTCGGCCAAAGGCACAAAGCTCGAGTTCATTTGAGGAGCCCGTTCGATCCGGAAAATAAACGCCTCAAAGGGATTTACGACGACATCAACTTGGCTCAAAAGTCATTCGCCTAACGAGCGAACCGACTAAATTGTCTAAAAGGCCCGAAGCTGGGGGTTTAGAACGGAACTTGTAGCGCTTTTAATCTTAAATCGGCTCAAATCGCATTTCCGCGCGAAATCCGCCCGATTCACGCAGTCATTTCCTTCTTGAGGATCTCACAAACGTCGAGCTCGCCGAAATAAACGACGGCCGTTTTTTTTTTTGTTCCATGACAACACTTGTCGCTAAATTTTACTACATATGGGTTGAACAGTAAGTTTTGAGCCCACAAATTGGCTAATGGTGGTTGGAAACAGAACTTTGCTAGTGCGGTTGCTTATTAGTTACGAATTCAGGCAACTCGGGTTTAGTTTGGCACGAGGGAGCGCATATTGAGTAGGAAATGGGGACATTATTGGTGAGTTGTTTCGACTAATAAAAAGTTACGGTTTTACTCATTGAATCACTAAACTACGTGGGCAATTTGGGTGTGAGAGAGATAAAATATATCGCTACTTGTGAATGCTCTACAAGTTCTTCAGTAGGAAACTCGTAATATTAACATGAGTAAGCAGTAAGGTGAATTATTTGGGACGCGTTTAGTACCTTCAACCTGTGGAGCGAGGTGTTAACTTTTAGACAACTAGGAAAAGCACTCTTATTTATATCGTTATGAGAATGTAGCGGGAACTTTGTCAATTGGGCCTGTTTTGTTCGGGTGGAGCGATAACTAGATGGCCTTTAATGTATGTGTGTTGCGAGAAGCTCGGCTGGACAGGAAAATATTACAAAGGACAGGATTCTACCTTCCCTCCACGAAGATCCGTTCAAAGCCCGACCGCAGCCACGAGGTTTGGTCTTGCAGACGATATTGCGAATAAAGCGTAATGCACCAGTATATTTTTTAAAAAGGAGGGAAATAGCGTAGGTCCAGGGTCAGGGTAGAAGAAGACGCAAAAAGCACTAGATTCTGCGTCGCGCGAAAGCTAGATATGACGAGAGACAGTGGGCAAGAAGGAACAGGTCGCTGGATGTCGAGGCAAAACGGGGCAACAATTTCCAAATATTTTAACTTAATTTTCAAACGTACCAGGGAGGGGAGAAAGATGATAAGCGAGAGAGAGAGAGAGAGTGAGTGGTGAAGAAAGGGGGAGATTGATTGATTGACACGTTTCTTTATCCACCACGGGAAATTAGGGCCATAAGGCTCTCTTTAGCATTTCCCCTGGAATCAACATCCAACAACCTCTTACGTTACAGTCTCTGAATCTGTCTTTATCACTCAACTAACAAATTTCTCTTCCCACAATGAAACAACTCCCATTCATACTTCAACACACTCATACCAAAAAACCAGTAATCTACATTCATACTGAAATAAATTATACTCGTACTGAGCCTGACACATAAACACTCACATATTCTTCCATCTCAGGGGAAGACCCGCCAGCGATGTCCATTAATGCCAAAATAAATTAATGTCATACCAATACACAGACACATAACTGCTGCCATTTGACTGGAGCAAGTACTTGTATATTCCTCCTCTTCTCAGCAGCGGACAAAGTACCATAAATTATACGAGTGTAACACTTCACATTAACACGTTGCACGCTGGCGATCGAGAAATTTGCCATTCCGCGTATATCAATTGAAATTTCGACAGACGAAACGACCGATCAATAATTACGTTATTAACTTTTCATTTCTGTTTAATATACAGCACTGTACCAGAGAGAGACTTTAAGGGAGGCTGTACAGCGCTGGTGAAAAAAACAACCCCAACAAAATAAAACCAAATCAATAGGAAAGTAATAATTAATAGGAGGGGGACTCGAATAGTTCTGTTGGCAATCGAGCCCGCAAAAGCGCAACTCGCACGTACAACAAAGGCGACGTACCTGTGAGCTGGGTCGTGATAGTTTCCCGTCGACGGGTTTGCGACACTGAAACGGCTTTCCACATACAATTTCAATTTTCGTAAGGTAAATGACACAGGTGGTTGGTGATCGGCGACAGACGTAAAACTGACATGAAGTGAAGGGAGATGGGCTTGGAAGACTGAGGAAGTGGGAGGGCGTTATCGCCAATGCGAACACGGAATGAGCTTTGCTCCGAACGTCAACAACAGAACTAAACAATTTCTTAATGAATTCTGGTGAGAAAGAGACGGAAGAGAGTGATGGAGGATGGAGGGAGTGAAGAAAAGGGAGGGAAGAAGTGATGTAGAGGGAGAGGGTGGTAACGAATGTTATGTGATGCTCGTATTGTCATCCTCTTCGAGCTTCGGAACCGTTTTTCATTTCGGGTATTAAAGCAATTGGGTTAGATCCGCCAGAAGGCAAAGTACTAAAGATAACGTACCTGTTAAGTGAGTCCGTCTCCTCTGGCTGGTGAGTTACTGAGGGCAAGCGCTTTCGATGTAAAGACATCATCGTCTGGCTGTGAAGTCAGTACTGGAGTCAGTCAGTTGGTCTTTATATACGATGAGAAAGGTAAACTGGATGGTGGAGCGTCATGTAAGGGGGGGGGGGAGGAAGTAGGTCATGCACCTCTGGGGAAACTCACTAGAGGCGAAGAGAAAGGAACATGGGTTTCCCCAACTAACTGACTCCAGTACTGACTTCACAGCCAGACGATGATGTCTTTACATCGAGAGCACTTGCCCACAGTAACTCACCAGCCAGAGGAGACAGACTCACCTAACAGGTACGTTAACTTTAGCGATTTTAATTTCTCTTCTATAAAATGTGAGATGTTCCCGAAATACTGGTGAGCGCCTTGAGGGAACGAATTGAACGATAAGATAGGCTTAGGTTCTGAAGCGTTGCAAGACGCACTCGGGGCTAATGATATATTATTTCCAATACCAATACCTCCAACAGTTGCAGTCTTTGCGTCATATCTGCAGAGATCCCAGAGAATGATTTTATCTCTACAGTCAAAGTCTCAAAGGCTGTCGATCTTTCTTTTGGCAGCTGCGTGATAACTTGATCGAGTTTGTCCCCCACCTGAAGGCGACATGAACGTGTTTCTTTATCATATCCTGATCAGGTCGTATTTGTGAAATTTGTTCGCCCGCTGGCGAGCCCTTAGACCCAACGCATTTCCACGCTGCCTTCCTTCGACCGACGCAGACAGCATGAAAAATCCGTTTCCAAATGGAACACAGCGCCTCTTCCGCAGCGATCTGCTTTTTTTTGCATATTTTACACGGATCCATGATGGGAAACAGAAACACATCAGGGGGGGGGGGGTACGATTGTATGGGAATCCCTCTGGGTTAGCCTGGAGAAATGAACTAGGCAGCTACTAAATACATATGTGCGACAATACCCTGTTATATGGAAACAGTCGGGCAGGTTTAAGAAAGTCAGACTAATACTTGTACGGGATGGTGGAGCGTCATGGAAGGGGGGGGGAAGGAGGTCATGCACCTAGAAACCCACTAGAGGTGAAGAGAAAGGAACGTGGGTTTCCCCAACTGACTGACTCCAGTGCTGACTTAACAGCCAGATGATGACGCCAAATAAGCAATTGATTAATTTCAGCGAATACTTCAATAGGATTTCTATTTCTGTTTTTTTTTCTCTGCTACCAGTGTTACGTGTTACCAAGGGCACACAACAAATTTCTCCTTGACACGTGTTAAAAATAAAGACTTTATTTTGGGAAAATTATAAAAGAAATTACTTTGGAGTAAATAGAAGGGGCAATAAAATATGAAAATAAATAGGAAAAAATAATTCTTCTCCTAAACTACATATGCTTCATGCGCTCACCCAGTTCGGTCGACAGTTCAGCAGTAAACGGAGACTGAGCTCTCTAGCTTAGGGCCCTGTTTGTTTGATAAGTTGGCCTTGGCCTCCTGAGTCAGGAGGTCGGGAATCAGTCACACGAAATAGAGTTATGAGAGGGAAAGTGATGAAAAGCGAGGTAGAGGATGATGGAGGGAGAAAGTGAAGGCAAGGGAGGGAGAGATTGAGTGAGAGAGGGGGTGGGAGAGAAGCGAAATCTCTAGTTGCTCATTGGGAATCACTCAGTTCTCCAACTTGATGATATTCGCAGTTAAAACCCCGGAAAGCTCATTTCGCGCTAAACGAAATAATTCGTACCCAACGCATTTACCAACTAATTTCACAGGAAACAGAAAATAACACGCTCATTGACACGGTCTGACTAAGACAGGCAAAAAGGCCCGTTGTGCCTTCCTGTTCAAGGGTAAAGCCAATGCTTACACTCACCAGACCAGAACTGAGAGTCCTTACGAGCTTCCTCACTGGGAATCGACCCATTTAGATATCACCTCAAACAGAGTCAGTTGAGTGCAGATGGTGTTGAGGACGTTACGTCCTATGCAAGTGCTCTGTCCGAGCAGCCTAGCGCTTCAAACACTCCAAACCATAGCTGAGTCTGTGGCAAAAGGCGTAGACCCAGCTTCTTGAAAGGGTCTGATCCGTCAGACGTTCATTGATTACTGGGCATCGCCACAATACGCCCAATGCACGGCTACAGTGACAAAGGGACCCGTGCGCTCTCACGTCAAGGAAAGCATTATTCCAATGTTTATTTGGGTTTACGTTTTTTTTTTTTGTTTTTTTTTCCGAGGGCGTTCGGGACAAGTCCTTTTGTCACTGCGGCCACGGCCACGTGTGGGCCTATTGTGACACTAACCCTTCCTTAGTAAAAGGCGTCGTACATACTCGCTCCCTTTATGAAGCCCAGTATTTCCTTCACCGCAGCTTCCGCTATGATATGGGGCTCAATAGTCCCCTGGGCAAAGTATCCAAAGCGTTTGACTGCTAAGGCAGGGCACTCACATAGGATACCTGAGTGGGCAGTGTCCGGTGAGGAAGCTAATCAAGACCCTTAGAACCCTCCTCGAGAGTGTCAGCATCGCCTTTGCCCTTGGACCAGAAGAAGGCGTAACAAGCCTTTTCGATTGTCTAAGTCGTGGCTGGCGATGCCAGTGGGCGCTATTTTCCTGTGTCTCCCATTGGGCCACCAAACGGTTCAGGTGACTTTTCGTCATACCTACGTGAGGTTCAGGCCCAATGGGTCCGGTTTCTGTGCCCTTCTTCGCAAGGTGGTCGGCCTTTTCATAGCCCTCATGCCCCCTGTGAGCGCATGAAGGCATTTACGTTCTTAGAACTGGCGTTTTTGACGTATTTAGAACTTTCTGCACAATCCGCGATAGATGCTTCGTTCACAAACTCGAGAAATTTGAGCCCCGAACAGTCGCGCTATTTTATTGTTTTAGAGGGAAGACGTCAGACGAATTTGTTGAGTGTTGGCATATGTGAAAGGTTTAATATCCACATAACTCCTCGTTCAAGTTATGCAATTGCTTTACGCGATAGAAATTTGAATGATCAATGTTTAATTGAAAATTGGGGTCTTTTGAATGAATCGGAGGTGCAGTTGTGATGTGACTGTTTAGTATTACAGCCAATGTTATGAATTAATAATAATAATGTACACTCTCAGAGTGGTGGTTAATTCCCAGGGTTCCCCCACTCCGCCATTGCTTGATTAATACGCTTTTGCTTATCGAAGATTATAATAAACTCCTAATTGATTGAGTGCTCATGATAGTCCCGAGTTAGATTGAAATAATAAGGAAAATAGGGTAAACGCTACATCGTGCCAAATAAAGTGCCATTTGCTCGCTTCACAATTTTTTATTGTTTTGTAAACGACGAATTGAACGGAAAATGCGACGTTCTCTAATTATGTACAAAATAAGAGAACAAATACATCTTTTTTCAAATAAATTGCATTCCCTCTTACGCCACTTTCCAATTCTGCATCGTTCGAGCTGAACAATGAGCTGTTTTGGAGGTCGCTGACTCACATCAATGACTCGGGTTTATGGTACAATCGATTGAGAGGTGTTTCATCCTGCCAAAGGGTTAGCGTGAATCGTGACGCTGTTGATTTTCTTGTCCGAAAGAGGCCTGTACGTTTTGGGGTTGACCAGCAGCTTTTCGAATTCGTCCAACACTTCGAAACCGTCGATGACTCTGAAAAATGCGATTGTTTGATTATCGCGTAGTTCACCTCGTGCTGAAGTTGTGATTACACTGTTAGAAATACGGGTGAACGTACAAAAGATTAGGTTGTCCTGGAGAACACGACGCGCATTCATTGATCCTACACTCAAACAGATTCACCCTTTTTCTTCTTCTTCATTATTCCAATCTTCACCTGAAGATCAGCTGACATCTTACAGGTCAATTTGCCTTCTTTCCATTCTAATGGGTTAACGAACTAGGCCAGTTTTGACCTACCGGCTCGTTGGTACGATGGCGGGGGGGATAGGAGTTATTTAGAATCCCCCTGGCCTAGTGGACGCAGCACTGCAGATTCCAGCACTGGGAGGTGTGCACTGGATGGAATGTAGCAAATGGGGAGCAAATTGGAGGGGCTGGCCATCGCAGGTGGAGACCACGATTCCAGCAGTCACCACCTGGTCGCCCATGCCTGGGCAAAAGTGGAACCAAATGTGGTCGACCTACTGGAAAGAAGTGCGGCTGAACTCCCAGCAGGAGGGATTTGCGCCCTGGTTCGCACGTCCTCGTAGAGGAAGCACTCAAAAAGGATGTGAGATGCATCCTTGAGGATCTCTTCCCCACACTGGCATAGGTTGAAGGTACGCTTGAAGAAAAAGAGACGCTGGTTGGAAGTGCCGTGCCCGGACAGAAGTTGGACTGCGGGGAAGGATCCCACCCTTTCATTCCCAGGCGATCTCGGACTGAGGGGAGGATGTCATGGAGATGCCTCCCCGTGGAGCGTCCATCCCACCAGGCCAGCCAGGCATCATGGATGGTCTCAAGCGCGAGCTCGTACTTGCGCTCAGGTGAGTTTACTCGATGTAGCACTGGGACCAGCGACTGCATGGCCCCCTTGGTAGTTGTTGAGTGCTTCACGCCGGATGCTAGACCGCAGGATGGCTAGGTTGAGCAGGAGGTCCAGCAGGGGCCGCCTGCAAGCACTTGAAGCGAAAGATGGGACATCGTCCAGTAAGCCAGAAAATGGTCAGGAGGACGTCCCTCTGCATTATTCCAATCATCGTCGGTATTTCTTCAATACGAAATTTGCATAAAGCCTTGGTTAGATCTGCTTTGTTGTCACGCTCTCAATGGACGACTTCACCATTCTCCACCAGGTCCCTCAGAAAATGGTAATTGAGGCCAACGTGACGTGAGTGGGCTGTGACACTATTTCCCTTAACAATGTGAGTGCCGTCTAGTTGTCACAGACTAGTAGGGGTTGATAGGCCATCTTACTACCAATTTCATGGAGAATTTTGTTAGCCATAACGTCTCCACACTGCATGACATAACGGCTACGAATTCTGATTCCATTGAGGAATAATAATAACGCCAATGGCTGCGTCTACACAGTGAAGTGATCTACTTCCTCACCCAGATACTAACAGCCCATGGTGTGTTCCGAGCGTGCTTGTGCCCCTTAGGGAAGGTACGGGTGGCATTGTGGAGTGGGGTGAAGCAGAGCACGCTGTCTTCAAGTGCTGCCGCTTGAGGGAAGAGAGGCTGCACCTCGCAGACAGTGTAGGGGAGAAGAGCCCTAGTGGCAGCCTCTACGCTCTGCATTCTAGACAAATGGAGCGGGATCTTTGAGTTTGTCGAGCAGGTGCTCTGAATGAAGAGACACGAGGCAGACATGGATGTGAATGAACGAGAAAGGGGGGAATGGAAGTGGGAATGCCCCAAGTGAAGGGAATATAATCCTCATTGCCCCAGCGAGGAAGATAGCGCTCTTGAACCTCCTTAGTGGGGAAACATAGGGAAAGGGCGGAGAGATTGAACAGAAATGCCAGTAGGATCTCCAACCCGGCCTGACTTAATGTGAGAAACAGACCCAGGCTGGTGCTGTGCTGGGAGGGGTCACTTGACACCGGCTTGTGCCTGGTCTAGGCTGGATATCTTGCTGACTCATACACCCCCCAAACAATAAAATGGTGAGGGAATTTGTTTGATATCCACACAATCGCTAAACCATTTACTTTTATTAGGAAGCCTACGGCTGATCTGTCGTCCTTATTCTTTATCTTCATTTACACGTATTGTTCATGCGACATTAGCGTCTCACGGGCTTGCCCTTCTAAAAACTACTTGCAATGACATCCGGAAGATGGCCTCCTTTTGCATTGCCTCCTGCACATTTTCTGACCTGCATCATCTCCCTGCCAAGGATGTCTCTGAAATCCCTGCAAACTGACTGGAACACCTAGAAAGGGTTAATTTCTCTAGTGCAGCACTATTGGCAGCGTTGGAGCCAAGAATACTTGCACACACTCCAACAGCGCCAGGATATACCTGCTATTACTGTTGACCAGGTAGTTCTCCTAAAGCGCGAGAACACTCCACCCCTCAAATGGCCTCTCGCCTTTGTGGAACAAGTGCTTTCCGGCAAAGATGGCGTCTCACGAGTCACCCAAGTTCGGGTTGGGCATAGCCTACTGACACGCCCAGTGGTGAAGCTACAAGTGCTTTCTTTTGCAGTAGCTTATCCCCAACTAGTTTATTGTTACGATTGTTGTTGTCGTTATTGATTGTTCATTGTTATGCATAGGAAGATGAGCAGAGCGTTTCCAATGACCATTCACGCTGCTGGAAGTCCCGCCAGTCCTTCCAGGGTGGGGGAAAATGTTCGCGTCTCGTGGGCTTGCCCTTCAAAAGACAACTTGCAATGACATCTGGAAGATGGCCTTTGCCTGTTAATTGTTAATAGCTTCATATTCACGGAGGCTAACCTGCTCTTTCGAAACCTCCCGGAAGTAGTAGCTTTCAAAACGTGCGTGTCCGTTTCAGCCCTGTCCAACATCTCTGACTTGTAAAATTTGAAATTCAGTTGGTGGTCACCCTAGCGTCAATATTGAACTGCAAAACTCCTTTCATTCTTTTCTCTCTCCTTTCCCTTTCTTCCTTAATTTTTTTGGTAGTACGACGCTCACCCAGTCTCCGCGCTCGAATGGTAAGTTTAGTTTTACAGGCTCTTTATTTTCCAAACATACAGTCCACTTTATTTTTTTCGTCGATCCAAATCCAAATGCAAATGGACCATAACCAGTGAAGGTGCATTGTGTTCTTTGAGATTGACTGAGCTATTCAGCTACTCACCAGCGTACACCATTTCTTGCAATACAATTTGATGATGTGGACATCCAGGAATTTATTCTTTTCTGCTATCCACGCACACAAATACCTCTCTCGAGATGAAACTGTGAAATGGTGGAGGTGTTCCTAATCTAAGAGCAATGGATGACCTACTGGGAGGCTTCACCCAGAGCAAGTAATATAGTGACAGACGCCCGTTCATATTAAAGAGAGGAGCGAGGGTATATTTGATCCCATGGCAGGAGGAAGCCACATCTGCATTCAACTCTCAACCATCATCATAATGCGTGACCTCGACGTCGCAGGACCAGGGCACCAGAGCCACGGGTTTGTTCAATGTTTATCGCCTGAAGAAATAAGACTGCATGTGTCTATAATAGAATCCGCAGGAGTTAGTTATTCAGAAGTAGGTAGGAGCCCCAGGTTCTAAAAAAAAAGCTGCTGGGTAGCCTCAACTCGGAACAATGCACCCACAACTGTGTTATGATATGGATTAATTAGGCTATAATAAATAATTATAGACGAAACTCGATAAACGAAAGCTTTTAAATTAAGGAAAACGAACGCATGAACTAATAATGGCAAAAGGAATGAGAAGACGATTACAAATATCTGGTGCGTTCCACCACACAACTTTCCTTAGCTCTACAACAATTCACTTTGTACATGGCTAATTCTATTTAATCAATTCATTTATCACTCAGTTCATTTGAACTTGGTCAAACAACGCTTTACGGCAGCAGGAAGCGGTAGCGCTTACAGTTCTAGAATTTATTGTGCTGCTCGTGCTCATTTCAAGACCATTATTGAGCGATTGGTACACAGATAATCAATGAGGCTGTAAACACAAATTTTTTGAAGAAGGATAGTAATTACTTTTACAGAGTTATTGGGTAATAACTGTTAGAACTGGTATTAAGCGAAACGGTGGTAGTTGATACTCAGGAATTTCTGGAGTGAGCCCCATGTATCTCATGGGCGTTTTTAAACACTCAATCTTTAGGTATTGGATTGGACTACAATACTAATTTATTTTAACATTCTACAACAATTCCAGCGGAGTTTATAAGAAAAAAACTGCGCTAAAAGCGCTTTTCGTCGAAAATTTTGATACTTTATTGTGCGGCTCTCGTCATTTTCCCACGAATGGGAATTTTATGGTATGATTGTCTTATGGAGAACTATCTATATAAAAAATTTAATCAAAATCGTTAGAGCCGCTTTTGAGAAAAAAAATTTGGTGTTTTGATCACTATGATAACTATAGTTAACTTTCGGTAGATTTTGTCCATACCCTCATTTTGGCGTCCCATGGTAACCTGTAGGCTAGACATCAAGTTTCAGCTGATTTGATACAGTTGTTTTCTCTAAAAACTGCGCTAAAACCGATTTCGTCTAAAGTTTTGGTAATTTATTGTGCTGCTCTCGTCATTTTCCGATAGTTGGGAATTTTATGGTATAGTTGCCATATTTGGAGCTACCAATATAAAAAATTTAATCAAAATCGTTAGAGCCGTTTTTGAGAAAAAAAATATTTGGTGTTTTGATCACTATGATAACTATAGTTAACTTTCGGTGGATTTTGTTCATACCGTTATTTTGGCGTCCCATTGTGACTTCCGGGCTAGATATCACGTTTGAGCTGATTTGGTACGGTGGTTTTCTCTAAAAATCGTTCACAGACACACATGCACACAGACCATTTTCCCAAATAGTGTTTTTTGGACTCAGGAGGGTCTGAAACGTAAAGATCTGAAGAGAACTCAAAATTTTTTTTTCAGCCGATTACATAACTTTCCTTTCTACTTCGTAGAGCCAAGAAAAGTAAAAAGATATGAAGCGATAACGACTTCACCCTCTCAGAATTGTATACCATGCACCAGTATACAATGAAGAAGAAGATATGACAACAATTACTAACAAGTGACGTCATATGTAAACAAAGATCCAATCGACCATAAAATTGTTTTGTTTTTTTTTAAATTATTAATTTGTGAACAGAATAAATTACAAGTTGAGAGCTGTGTCTCTGAAATAAACGAATCTCTCCCTACCTAGAGCTTTTGTGAAAATATCCGAGATATTTTCATTTGTACTTACATACTCCACGAATAATTTCTTTTGCTCAAACAAATACTTTATATAATGATACCTAAGTTCAATATGCTTTGCACGTTTTGTGTTTTCACAAGTTTTAATCTCGGAAATCGCCCCTAAGTTATCAATTTTTAACAGCGGGAGAACACTTTCACCAACAAATTTGGACACTATTCCACTCAAATTCACCAATTCTTTTATTGGGATTCCCTTGGACATCGAACAGTTAGCGAATCTGAACCACACATAACCTACAACATGGAACGATTATTCTATAAATCTACTACGGTCGTGTAGGGTACTGTCTTTGGTGCTCGCGGCGTGTTATTAAAACTCGAATGTCAAAGATTTCTGCCAAGGGAGGGCAATATTCCAGTTTACATTACCAATAATACTAAAGTTTTGGCCCAGTCCTGAGGTTGGAATCATTAAGTTGGAAAACTCACTTTCCGAAAAGGGTGTACTTCAAGTCCAAATGTGGTTGGGCTGCGTAGCTGATGAAAAACTGGCTTCCGTTGGTGTTGGGCCCGTTGTTTGCCATCGAGACTGTTCCTCGGACATTGTGCTGTGGAACGAACGTGAAATTAGTTGCAGAAATTAAAGGATCTCGCGGATATAATTCTTTCTAGTCGTCGCTATAACAATCCCCATTGTCTGCAGCGTATGGGACAGCTTATGAGCTCCCATCTACTCACTCACACTCCAAAACGTGGAAGAAGAAGGAGAAAAAGTTTATTGACGAAATAAAACAAAGTAAAAGATTCCTTCTGCATTACAAAAATAAACAATACCGACATGGTTTTTCAAACCGTCTGTCGGGGGCGTCAGCAGGTTATACTAGAAACATACGAAAAGAAAAAAGAACCTACCGCGAAAACAAAATACAATAAAATAAAAGGAAATTAAAAATGAAAATCATGTACCTGTACTAAAAGCCACCAGCTGAGGCCATCCACCACCATCCAACAAAGCCACAGCCCCATTCCGTGAAAGGACAGGTTTATTAAAAACTACAATCCTAAACTCTCCAAGTACTGGGCAAGTACAGAGAAAGTGGTGCAAGTCTTCCCTCTCATGCCTATTGCACAGAGCACACTCCTCGTTATGGTTAGTGTTATACGCATTGAGATGTAGCAGTTCTCCCTTCAACTTAAAAATCCACCTCGCTGAGAAAATATCCATCACTGGCTTACTGACCAAGCTCGCGGCCTTGAAGCGGGTGTCAAGCTCCCTATATAGAGTGAACTTCTCCGAGCCCATAGCCCTCTGCCAGAACCACTGCTTTTTGTGCTCCCTAAACCTCTCAAGGATGTCAGCTGCATGAAGCCGGATAGATTCAAAGGACCAGGAATCCAACTCATCTATGACACCTACTCCAGTGGCGAGGCGGCCAAGATGCCCAGCCCATGACACTCTGTTTCTCATCACTTCCATGGCAATTATTTTAGGGTGACGTGTGTCCGGGAGACAAGATACCTTCCTCAAGTACTTTAGATGGGCTTCAAGAGTAAACGATGATATAGTGTCTACCCCTGTCTCCAGATGTAAAATGTAATTCGGGGACAACCTCGGCAACTGGAACAACTTTCGAATATACATCAGCTGCACTCCCTCCGCCTTTGCATACTCCTGAAATCCCCAGCATGGTGAAGCGTAGCACAGGATAGCCCGGATCGTAGCGTTGAACACCTCCGATTTTGCCTTTAGTGGTACGACAGGATTGGGAAATAATCTTCCCCAAACATTATTGACGGCAAACTTGGCAGATTGGGCCTTCCGCTCTACGTGTTTGGTGAAAGACGGGGGGGTGAGTTCAACTCCCAAATACTGGTAGCTACTCACAATCTCAATTGATTCACCACGAATCCAGTGCTCAGTCGCCCTTCTTCTCCCACCATTCTGGAAAACCATTATCTTCGACTTCGCTAGATTAACCTGAAGTCCCCACTTACTGCAGTAACTCTCCAAAACATCAATATTCACCTGCAGCTCACCAGGGTCATCCGCTATCACCACCAAATCATTTGCATACATCAAAACTTTTATCTCAAGTCAGCCAACCTCTATACCATGTTGCAGCTCTTCTACCAAGTCGTTACGAAAAACAGAGAATAAAGTGGGGGAGAGAGGACAGCCCTGCTTCACTCCACTCTTACCATCAAAGAACTCTGTTCTACCAGCCTCGGTCCACACCGCAGCTGGTACTCCCGAATAAAGGTTCCTCAGAACTGATACGAACTTACTGGAAACTCCCAGAGCAAGCAGCTTGTAGAACAAATATCCACGGTTAATTGTATCAAATGCGGCCTTCAAGTCTACAAAAAATCCATAGACTTTACCGCCTCAGTTTCAAGCTCACAGTGCCAGTCAGAGCGAAAATTGAATCTGTTGTAGAATAACCTTGTCGAAACCCTGATTGAAATTCTGTCAGCAGATCGTACACCTCCAGAAACGACGTCAGAAGCTTGCCCAGGCAATTGTTGAAGGAAAGTCCTCTATAATTTGAAACATTTGCTGGAAGAATGCTGTTGAACAAAGTCCAAAGCTTTTCCTGGAACTCACTGCAAGAGTTTTTATAAAATTCAAATGGAATACCATCGCTTCCAGGAGCTTTGTTGTCCTTGGCAGATTCGAGTACATTCTGCAGCTCATTCTGCGAGAAAGGTTCGTCGAGGATTGGGCAGCAAACATAGGGTTCAGCGAAGAGAATAGGATCACTGACGATGACTGGATTAAGCAGCATTTCAAAATTCTCTATTTCTCGCTCAGTTCTCATTTTCTTGTACCGCTTCCGATTTTTCCTACATGCACAAAGCATTCTCCCGGACTAATTTCGCTTTTTCCCACAGCTCTTGCAGTTGTAGTACGCGTTCACTTTATGCTCCTCACCAGTTTCAGCTTCGGCAGAGGTTAATGCGGCCACTTTGGTGTATGACAATAATTAGAAACAATAATTTGGTCAAATCCGGATTATTGAGCATTGGGCATCTATGGGATACACGGTTATGCGGCCATTTACGTTTACATGACACTTGTTTACGGGACGGGATGTCAAACAGATGCCCAATTTCCTTACTTTACTGTAACCTCATTAGTCCACTGCCTTCTCAATATGGCTTAATCGCAGCGTAATCACGTCTACGCTAACTGCATACCACAGTGATCTCGGCTAGCGTGGTGGGCACGAAAATGGCTTGATTTACTTATCTAGCACGTTTGGTGCTCTTTGGTGAAAACGGCCCTAAGTCGTGCTCGCATCCGCATCTCTATACATCGCCACAAACTGAAGAACAGCGCTCAATAGAGTCCTGCCGATATTTCCAGTTGCTGCCTCGTCAACCTCACTGACACGACGGATCGCTGCGTTGAATATAATTGCCCGTCCTCGCTGCTCCCAACAATATTCTTGAACCTTAATTGGCACTAGATAGCCCAAGTAGGAAAGAACCTTATGTACAGATAAAGTTGAACACAGTGGAAGGGAATAGCTGTTGCATTTTGTTTTAATAAGCCTGCCTTCATCACACCAGCATAAGACCACATCTCGAGCCAGAGAAGGCCATAATGAGCATCATTCCCCAGAGTTTGACCAAGTATTAACCCCTGGGGAATATACGAGGGACGTCCCAAAAGTAAGTTCCGAAAAGCTGGGAAAAATCGAAAACAACCAATTTGAAAAAAAAAATTATTCTTAAAGGTACTTTATTTTTCGACGTAGTCGCCATTCCGATCGATGCATTTTTGGTACCGTGGTGCCAGTTTATGTAACCCCTTGTCGTACCATTCTGCGTCATTTTGTTTGAAGAATCCCGAGACCGCGGCTTCGAGTTCAGCGTTCGTACGGAACTTTCTTCCGCACAGGTGGACTTTGAGGAGGGGGAAAAGGAAAAAGTCACTCGGTGCAAGGTCTGGAGAGTATGGGGGGTGGGGGAAAGCATCCCAATCAAATGTTCCAAGCAAATGTTGGGTGATTTTTGCTGAATGGGGTCGCGCGTTGTCGGGGAACAGCAACACTTTTTTCCGCAACATGCCCGGCCTTTTGCGCCTTATGGCATTTTTCAGGTCTCTAAGCACCTGGCAATACCTTTCGGCATTTATGGTCGTGCCTCTTTCCAGGTAATCGACCAAAAGAACACCCCGGGAGTCCCAAAAGACACGAGAAGTGGAAGGGCGCCCACTTCGCTGTTCATTGTGCACACTTTCCCGCCCTTCCAGGAAACTTCTCTTCCACTTACGGACCATTTCGATGCTAATGACCCCTTCTCCGTACGCTGAAGAGAGTCTACGGTGAATTTCGGGCACAGAAACATTCTCAAAAACTAAAAAACGGATCACTGAACGGATTTCACAATTTGACGGGTTTTTCAATGTAGCAGCCATGTTTACACTGGTGCTGATAAACCGCAACAAGTGATAGCAACATATGAAAAATTCAGTGTTGCCACCAGATGTAACACGAAGTATCCCCGTTGGAATTTTGTCCCTACGGCATTTTCCCACAGATTTACAAATGATCGGAACTTACTTTTGGGACGTCCTTCGTAGTAGTAAAGTTTCCTACATTGACCCATTTGTATTTCTCCTTTCACAGGGCACGAAACATTTAAGGCCTCTCCAGACTTTCAGAGTAGCCTGAGAAGCGAGAATGTGGAATAGCCTCAGTCGTCCTATCCTCGGAGTCAAAGGATCACAAGGGGACAATGCACTGGAAACAAAGAGCAACGCCCAGTTTCTCTTGCGTTTCCAATTGATCTGCCACGGGCGTCAGACTACGTTGAACTTCATTGGCTGGCCTTCCATTGCCTTGGTAGGACAATGTGCATTCGCAAAATCATCAACATTCAAGCAGTCAGGCGTCACGTGTTCGCCAAAAGGAAAAGGAGGCTCACCAAAAACCCCCCTTTGCCATGTGTTGAGCAAGGAACTTATCGTGCATCCTTATCCCCGGGCTACCTGCGTTAGGATTGCGAACAAACCTATTTTACCTACCTAAACCTGCGATTTCCTGCCATTGAGAAACAGTTCGAGATATTGTCCCGATTCTCCCTTTTTTGAGTTAGGTGGCCTCAGCTGTTCGCGTGTTCATCAGCTGCGAATTCCGACGTTCGAACTAAACGATTTGCTGCGCAAATGTAACCCCCACAGCCCTTGTGTCACAGAGGAGTCCTTCGTTTACAAGGTCCACATTCTGAAATCTATCAGTTCGAACCATTTTTTTCGCACGATCTGCTACAACTTCGCCTAGTAAATTATTTATTTTAACTGTTTCCCATAATTTATTCGCATTTCCCTATCTTACGTACAGTTCACGCATTTTCATCACTTGTGGGGTTAAAAATTCTGACGCTCAAAATTGGGAGAATTAGTCTACATTTTTCTGCAAAACACCAACTCCTTAATCGGTAACTAGTGTTCATTCTATTGTAACGGCGCTATCGAGACGAAGGGCTGAGCATCAGCATTCTCCCCCTAGAGAGGGGGCTTCACCATCGTTTCTCCTCCTTGCCGTAAACCATATCATTGGCACGAGGAGTGATAGTTAGATAAGGTACCGGCTTGAGAACCGAATTCGAGGTGGCGATTAGCCCAAATACGGAGTTAGCCGAATTGAGAGTGCTTGCTCAGCAGAGGACGATCGCCGAGCCTTCCACCGAAAACTCGAGCTCTCTCTCCATTTCCGTCCCCCGAGGAAGCAGGTTGCCCTTCACTAGCGCCGAATATAATTATCTAGTCTCCACAGTTATTCTTTTTCCTAGTCTCCCAGCACGTTCTCTTCCTTCTCAATCACCACCTATCTCTTCGCACCTTTTGGTATTTTTCTATTTATTATCATTAATCCTCTGACCCCTCGGACGTCGGAGCATTACACTATCATTATTCTCATTTCCTATTCTCTCAATTCCCAGAACTAGTGAAATGTGTTCTGCTCACTACACATTTAGGATCGCTGCAATGTAACAAACTTTGATAAATTTCTTTTTTTCCACCAGGTCAGAAGGAACCGACATCCAATTTAAATACAACAGAAAATCGCTGTGACTAACTTTTAAACTCTCTTTAAATTCGTCCTTGAACTTTTTCCCCCAAATCGAAGAGCCGCCTTTGCCGTTTCCAGAGGGATCGCCAGTTTGAAGTATGAAACCTTTGATATTGCGGTGGAATACAGAGCCGTTGTAGTAGTCGCTCGCGCACAGAGCGAGAAAATTCTGTAAAAAAACGATGAATACGTCAAAAGCTATAATGTTATTAATATAATGACAAGACTAAATTGAGGACAGGTACTCCTACCAACTATAGAACTTGGCTTAGATTTAGCTTATACTGATTCTCGTGCAAATTGTCTAATGAACATTATTTCTGCAGCGCTCTCAACCAAGTCGAGTTTTAGTGTATTTACAAACATATTTAAAAACATAGTGTAATAATTGGAACGGCATGAAGTACCTCGCAAGTTTTAGGGCAGGCCTCGCAGAATAACTCGATTTTTAAATCTCCAAGATCTGTATGAAGAGTGACAGCCTGAAAAGAAAGTAATACTAGTTAGATGCTTAAATACAAACGTAGACCATACGGTTTGTTTTGAACGCTACTTTGGTAAAAATAAATATTTGTTACGACCCCGACAAAACGAGTTTCCAGAGTAATTATTGGTGGATTATTGGTTCGTATTGGTGATGATCACACTTACAATCGCAATACACCACTTTAGAAAGCCCACACAGAATGTATGCACTAAACATAGAACACCCGGTGACGATTGTTGCAGCACATATATGCGTAAGGGAGAGTAAGATCACGGAAAATTGCCAAAGTTAATTTTTAAGAGATTTAAATAGATAATGAGTATAGACTTAGTCTGTGTTATTTTGTTACTCTCTCAATCCCCTTTTTTTATCAGTGGGTCACAAACTAAGAATACCACTGTGTGCATATTTAACAACCTTGCAAGTGCATAATGTTCATGTAGAACTTGACACCCAAATAACAGGGGAATTTCGGAATCACCCAGGCGTGCTGTGATAGCGGCATTTCACGTAATATAAGTTTATGGCCCAATATTGCTGCCTGATTTCACTGTCAAGCCGAGTACATCACAATAACTATAACTAAAATGTATTCTTTATTAACATTACGTAAGAGCAAGAATGACTAACCATACCATTTCGATGAAATGTTTTCGGATCAAGAAAGCCAGCCAGCGAACTCAAACGCCATCAGAAATAGCACGAAAATGCTCAATTTTACAGCAGAAATGTTGAATGCAGTTTAACGCGGGGGAAACACCGACTGCACGGGTGTTCGAAGACAAACAACACGGGGCCGCATGTCGTTCCATTTCCTCGGCGTCAGTGGGAACTGATATCCACTCCAGTGCTCAAACTCAAGGTTCAACGTTCCCCGCTGTCTTTCTCGATGAACAATCCGGTTTTTTTGTGCTTGCAGATTGTATCATGATGTTTAAGGGGGCCCCAAGAGTTTTGGTGCTAGCAATGACAGTGTGGAAATTCTGGTAAACTCATCTATGGATTACACTTTGAAGCCTGCTCCACCCAGAGTCTGCACTTGCCTCGGTTCTCTTCCATCATCTGAATGACGTTGAGTAGCTACCAACTCGCCAGGCTAACTAAGATTTGTGGCGTATGGTGTTGACGTGTCACTCCGCTCCAGCGAACTCAAGACCGATCCTAAATACATGCCTACAGAACGAGCAAGAAAGAAATAGGAAGAGCGGGACACAAACTACATCCTATCCCCTAAATTGTCAAATGCAGCCAAAATAGAAGAGCATGGTTGAATCTAGAATTATTTGCCTCTTTTCAGACAGCACAAAACCAGTTTATTGATAAATTAGGAAGAAATTGCATCTGCAGGTTTACCTTCCGCAGTGCCCTTGGCGGGGCCATGAGAGTTTCAATACACTAATCCCTAAGATCTACACAACTGCTGATGAAGAAGCCTTGCCGGATAGGAAACTCTTATCAAAGTATTCAGAATCACTAGGGTGCCTCTAGCCAGATCCTAGAACTCACTGATGACTAGGTCACAATCATGATCGTTTATGCTATACTGACAATAGGATGGTAACAAATGCCAAGTTGCTCCACAAACATGGCTCTGGCGGTTGGCCTACTCCACTGCTTACTCACAAGCAACAGATCATCCACCGTTGGGTGAGACCAAATTACTTCACTCGTTGCAGTATACCAGTGTCCTCGGCAATAATCTACAATGTGCTTGTTTATCATTCAGGCCTGAAACAGCTCTGTCCGCGGAATAGTGAGATTCAGGACACCGCCATCCTCAAGCTAAAAAAACTGACGGTAATTCGCTTTTTGAACCAGCTCCTGAAAAGAACACACCAGCGCATTCTGGAGACGACGCTGAAATTGGTGAAACCTACCTTTCTCACCCAAAACTAGGCTCTAAAATTTGGTTCCGGTTTTCGGTTGGCTGATCGCGATACTTCCTCAGACTTTTGGTTGAGGAAAACGATCGTTTTTGATGCCTACTGTCTTCGAGCAATGGATTGGCAAAGAAATGATTGCGGAAAACAGTACGTAGTTATTGACTAATTAAATATCTGGTGCGTAGTAACACACAACTTTCCGCCACCCCTTTAAGTTCGAACACCAACTACATATGCGGGCGCTATATCTTCGTTCGACGCATTTTTACAGGAACATTTATGGAGAACAAAATGTAGGGACTAGTTAGCTGAGAGTACTCCGAAAGTTTGATCGAAATCGTTAGAGCCGTTTTGGATAAAATTGTAATACCGATAAATTAATATTCGACACATCTCCTTTTCTGAGTTAACTTGTCTTATATCTCCGTTCAACATATATATACAGAAATAATAATGGAGAACGAAATGTTGGTATGAGTGACCAAAAGACACTCCATTAGGATTTATCACATCTGGTGAAAAAGTTACCCTGGAATTTACGAAAATGTTCGAAAAAACGTTATTTTCCGCACATTTTGATTTTTATCTCTGTTCAATGGACCGTCACAGGAACATTTATTCGGAACAATATGTAGGTATCAACTATTTGAAAACATCCTATGAGTTTGGTGGAAATCGCTGAAGCCGTTATGCCAAAAAGCGTAAAACACCTATTTTTGCTTCAGGGGCCCTTATCTCCGTTCACCGTATTTTCATGGAGATATGTATGGAGAAGAAAAGTTAGGTATTGATCACTAGAAGATAATTTGAAAGTTTGATCAAAATCGTTAGAGCCGTTTTCGAGAAAAATGCGAAAAACCTTAGTTTTTGGTACATTTTCGTCCCCCCCCCCCTTCCCATCGGCCGAAATCGTCCATAACGTTATTTTGGTGTCTACAAAAAATAACGAACAAAACAAAAAAAGAACCAGCTCAATCGTATCAGCCGTTCTCCCGCAAATCGAACTACAGACACACACACACGGACCACGCGCCGAAATTAGGTTTTTTAGACTCAGTAGGGTCTGAAACGTAAAGATCTGAAGAAACCCCAAATTTTTTTTTTGGGCCGATTACTATACTTTCCTTCCCTTCGGGTAGCGGAAAGTAAAAATACGGTTACAAGTTAAACGAGCGGTGCGTAGCAACACACAACTTTCCGCCACCCCTTTAAGTTCGAACACCAGCCACATATGCGGGCGCTATATCTTCGTTCAACGCATTTTTACAGGAACATTTATAGAGAACAAAATGTAGGGACTAGTTAGCTGAGTGTACTCCGTAAGTTTGATCGAAATCGTTAGAGCGCTTTTTGAGAAAATAGGAATGTCGATAAATTAATATTCGACAAATCTCCTTTTATTAGTTAACTTGGCTTATGTCTCCGTTCAACTGGTATATACAGAAATAATCATGGAGAACGAAATGTAGGTATGGGTGACTAAAAGACACCCCATAAGATTTATCACATCTGGCGAAGCAGTTACCCTGGAATTTACGGAAATGTTCGAAAAAAACGTTATTTTCGACACATTTTGATTTTTATCTCTGTTCAGTGGACGGTCAGAGGAACATTTATTGAGAACAATATGTAGGTATCACCTATTCGAAAACATCTTCAAGGTTTGGTGAAAATCGCTGAAGCCATTTTGCCAAAAAGCGTAAAAAACCTTTTTTTGCTTCATAGGCCTATATCTCCGTTCACCGTCTTTTAATGGAGATATGTATGGAGAAGAAAAGTTAGGTAATAATTAGTAGAAGATAATTTGAAAGTTTAATCAAAATTGTTAAAGCCGTTTTCGAGAAAAATGCGAAAAACCCTAGTTTTTGGTACATTTTCGTCCCCCACTCCCCTTTTCCATCGGCCGAAATCGCCCACAACCTTATTTTGGTGTCTACAAAAAATAACAAACAAAACAAAAAAGAAAAATCTGAGCTCATCACGTAGTTCCCACGTAAACGTTTAACAAGAACGAAATGTATTAATATTTAATTAATAAAAGATTTGTGAGTTAAATCAAAATCTCAACGCTCATTAGCAAAAAAATGCCCTCAAAGTGCAAAACACAAAAAAAAATCGAGATTCTTCAAACATTAAAATTTTCCCTATTTTCAAGTTCTCCTTAAAGTAGGTTGAACGCACACTGTATTCAACAAATAATTCCAAAGTTTTCTACTATGCCCTTTCTTTTGTTGAAGCAAGATGTACGACCCGCGTAAATAGAGAATCATCAAATTTAAGAGGGTGTCAGAGATATTGTGTGATTTCCCAGGGAAAATTTTTTCTAGTTTTTGTTCAAACAGTTGTGGACATCCAATTAACTTTAGTGTAGTTAAAATTAAATTATCGTATTTTGGTTTGACGTTTCAAATTTCACGGAGGTTGTTTTTTTTTATAAAGCAAAAACCGCCTTGCAATAGAAACCAAGCTATTTTTATTTTATTTATAATGTGGAGTACTGAGGGTATTGGTTTAAACATAGCAAAAATTAATATTATGTTGAGTTCGTAGGATCCATTGATTACGGCCAAAATGTGTACGAATAAATATTTTTCTCCATGAAACCACTGTTGCCAACATAATAATTAGTCTCGTTGGTTGCTACAATAAAGTTCTCCACGGAAGAAAAGGGTTTTCGTTAACTCTTTCATTTTGCGTTTATTCAAATCCCAGGGAATTCAGTTATACTTAAATTAAAAGAGCTCCTCGAAAGGGATTTCATTGTTTTAAGTCCGGTATCACAAATTAATCAACCTCTTCGACGCTCAGGCACGCTTTACTTTTATTCGCGGTCCGTTGATAAGAAAAACCGTTTCCCTTTAAATTTAGTCAAAGTTTTTAAAAAAAGTTCGGACAGTCGAATTTTCCCGTGCTCACCTCTTTGTGTTACATTTTCACCCCTCGTCGCCCCGCATCCTTAACAATCCCGTGACGTCGTTTATTGATCTGTGGAAGTGGGAGTAAAAGAGGAGAAGTCGTTTGGAAGTCGCCATCTTGTCATAGGTGGTAAAATTCTTACAGTTCGCTTCACTAAGTTGGAGATTTGATCCGAAGACATCCGTCCTATTAATTACCGCGGAGGAATAAGTTTCTTCTTTTCATCGAACGCCCAATCGAACGGACCAAGGTAAGTGACTTTAACGGCGTTTTTATCCGACGAAAAAGCCACTTTTCCCGGAGTCCCCCTCCTACTACTTCACTTCCTTTGGCTGTTTGCTAGCCCTCTCAAAGCCATTGATTCCAGTTCCCCTCTAGTATCGGCCTTTCGCTTTGTCCCCGACTCAGTGAGTTGGTTAATTTATTTTCAACGCGACTCTCCTACGAGATTTTTCGTCCGACGATTTGCCTTTTGACGGTTTCGCTCCCGAGTAGATTAACGACAAAAAAACCCCCCGTCTGAAACTATCGAACTGGGCTGGGAAAGTTGGGTGATTGTGTTGGGTTCGTTTTATTTTCCTCGCATCGTGTTAACGCATTTTGCCCTGGACGTATTTGGTTTGATTCGGGATTGACTGCGTTATCTCGCTCAAAGTACCGTAAACCCGGACTGTGTAACACACTCCGTCGAGCCTTTGTTCTAACGAGAGGTTGGAATGCTATTGGCGATCTTATGACTCATTTATTGCAATTTGTTTATATCCCGCGTGTATTTGTCGCGTGTGCGACACAATTGAAATGTTGCCTCGCCTAAATTGGCGCCTTGATATTTCATGTACGTTTTCGCCAGACTCTAAACCCTGTTTGCGTTCACTCGTCCGTAACTGTTATTGTTGCTTCGACGATCTTATTTCGATTAACGCTCAATAACTTGTGTTTTGCTCCGTACGGGTTCAATTGGTTGTTTTGAATTGCGTGTTGAAAACTATCAGCAGTATACTTTCCCATGTGTTCGTTCGTTTTCTCACTCGATTCGTACGTAAATGCACCATTTCTGCATCACTTTGGTCACTCGTTCGAACGAATCTTGGAAATAAGTTTTAAAGGCTTCAATTTGCTGTTTCGTCGATATTACGACTTATCTTTGAAGTTGTGTCAGCAACTTGTGTCGGCATCTTGGATGCTTAAGATGTTTTAGTTCATTTGTGTACTCATCACGCGCTATTTCTTTCGAACGATAGCCTTTTTCTGACTGCAATCGATGTTCGAAATATTCGTTGGTGACCCGTTCAGCGTGGTTGGTATTTGCTTACGTTAAGTAATGCAATATAACTGTCTTGTAAGTGCGATTCCTTCGCTGCTCATACCTCCGTTTTGCTCTTACGTACCGGCCGTCGTTTCATGGTTTTGTTACTGGCTCGTTTAACAGCTGTTGTGATGCATTCTGTAAAATGTGCAAAAGTAGACTATCACTTGGCTATTCCAGTTTGCTTTCGCGTATCCCCCCCCCCCTCAGCGCTCACCATCGCCCTAGCTTTTAGTAGTCAAGTTCGTTAGGATCTACCTGACCTTGTCAGAACTGAGTTGTTCATTGTTCACTTTGTGATTGTGGTCACTACATATGTCTTATAATGGTCTTACCTGTCGTGATATCCAGTGCTGTTTGTGTGAGCTGCATTCAAAGCGTCTTGAAGTTATAATGCCTCCTCACAGTTATTGTACTTCCTAAGTTGTTCCTGTTCCATTTAAGGAGCCTGCTGTTACGAACTGCGCGACTGTTTCCGTTAGTCTCTGAAATCCTGCATAGCACCTCGTACCAGAGAATTGAAATGTTTGTTGCTCTCAACCTGGGACTCTCGATATCAGGAAAATGATCGTTTGATGGTTGTGTACTGTAGTGCCTCGATATTCGTTTGTTACCTCAAGGATGTGACTACCTGCGGATACTTCCAGCAAGTCGTGTAGTTTTGGATCTGTTTGTGTCACCTTTTGTCATCTTTAACTGGGTTTCAACTGTATTTTTGTGTGTTTAATTATCAATCATCTACGCATTCTCACAGTTTCATACCTGCAGCAATGTTGCGTCCATTAAATACCATATGGTTGCATCTAGTGAGAACATCTTGCTCTATTCGTGTACATAAAAGTGTTACAGTTCCCCGATTTAGCCTACTAATTGCCATTTGTGTTTGCTGTACTGCAGCCCTGTCTCCCATTGGTGTTTCTCCTAACAACATTTGCTGGCGAGAGCGGTTTAAAATGCTCCTGGGGGAATAATGGCGAAGTTTCTGCTCTCAAGGTCGTATCAACGACTTGAGCGTCTCACAAAATACAGAGCCCAACTTACGAAAACCCCTTAGTTTAGGAAAACTCTGGTCTGCCAGTGTTTGAGAACTCCAGTCCCGCCAGAGTGTGTTAATACAATCTCACTCATCTATTCTTTAGAGAGGAATGACTACTCTAGAGCTCTAGAAGGTACAGAGTTGCAAATTATGCGAGTCAGAGATGGTAGTTGTTAAAAAGCGTGCTGTGTACGCTCTTCTACAACCAAAGGAGGTTGCTGGCGCAGTTTCGAAGGACGTCCTGCGTTCTGTCCCAGAGAAATGGTGATATACACGGGATGTCTCACCCGAAACTACCAACTTCGTGGGATCTTGGGATGGAACTGACCTGCTCGTTAATTGTGTAAATAGTTGACAACAACTCTGACGGGATTTACGCTTTTAATGCGGGAAAATGGCAAGAGCGGCTCATTAAATCATATTATCAACAGTTGAAAATCAAGCGTCCCCACAATACTCGCGTTGGCAGTCCCAACAAGTGCCCTGCTCGACGAAAGTCGAATAAAGACTAGATAACGTTTGAACTTACTACAAAATTATAGTATCCAGCCTCTGTTAGAGGGACGATCGAGTAGTTTTCAAATGCCACACGTATCAGTAGTTTCATCAATTGCACGTACGTTACCCTTTTCGCTCGCCGTTCTTTTGGTACACGAAAAAAAAGGTTGTGGATCATTTCCTTTCAAACAGGCTTTCTCGCGGTTTTCTTTAAACCAACGTTGTTATAAGACGAGGATACTTATTACAGGCCAATACTGATATTTTGTGTGCTATAACCACGCCAAAAAACATTTGTGCTGCAACAGGGTTATGAAAACAGTTTTTTTTTCAGCTTTTTGCTGAAACTCAAATTATTTTGAAACCACTTTTTGGCGATTTTTTTTACCCTTCAGTATCTAAATGTGTTCCTTTTATAAATGGAGGTAGGTGAAGTGTAGCTGAAACTGTGTTTTAACGTTTTTCGAAGTAGCACTTTCTACC
Source organism: Pachypeltis micranthus (assembly GCA_020466155.1). Lineage (NCBI taxonomy): Eukaryota > Metazoa > Arthropoda > Insecta > Hemiptera > Miridae > Pachypeltis > Pachypeltis micranthus. Next base: position 24,149,048 of record CM035778.1, read on the forward strand.
GGTTTGTACCCTCATTTCGTTCCAAACCCTCAAACTATTTTCTTATCTCTTGGATTAACGGAAATGATTTAAAATGCATGGGAATATGGGATTATTCGAACATGATGTTTTTACTTTTCTTTGCTCCGCCTAGAAGAAAGAGAAGTTGTGTCATCGGCTGATAAAATATCTGGTGCGTTGCAACACACAACTTTCCTTAGCTCTACGTCAATTCACTTTTTACATGGTTTATTCTACTTACTCAATTCATTTGAACTTGGTCAAACAACGCTTGAGGGCAGCAGGAAGCGGTAGCGTTTACATTTCAGGAATTTATTGTGCTGCTCGTACTCATTCCAGGACAATTATTGAGCAATTGGTACACAGATAATTAATGAGGCTGTAAACACGATTTTTTTTTAAAGAGGATAGTAATCACTTTTGCAGAGTTATTGGGTAAAAAGTTTTGATAATTTATTGAGCTGCTCTCGTCATTTTCCCACGAATGGTAATTTTATGGTATAATTGCCTTATTGAGAGCTATCAATATACAAAATTCAATCATAATCGTTTGCCGTTTTTGAGAGAAAAAAATTGGTGTTTTGATCACTATGATAACTATAGTTAACTTTCGGTGGATTTTGCTCATACCCTTATTTTGGCGTCCCATGGTAACCTGTAGGTTAGACATCAAGTTTCAGCTGATATGGTACGGCTGTTTTCTCAAAAAACCGCGCTAAAATCGAATTCTTCGAAAGTTTTGGTAATTTATTGTGCTCCTCCTGTCATTTTCCCATGAATGAGCATTTTATGGTATAGTTGCCATATTGGGAGCTATCAATATAAAAAATTTAATCGAAATCGTTTGACCCATTCTTGAGAAAAAATTTTGTTGTTGTTTTGATCACTATGATAACTATAGTTAACTTTGGGTGGATTTTGCTCATACCCTTATTTTGGCGTCCCATGGTAACCTGCGGGCTGGATATCAAGTTTGAGCTGATTTGGCACGGTCGTTTTCACACAGACCATTTTCCCAGTGTTTTTCGGACTCAGGAGGGCCTGAAACGTAAAGATCAGAAGAAAAAAAACTAAAAAAAATTTTTTTTCAGCCCATCCATTACATAACTTTACTCTCTACTTAGTAGGGCCAAGGAAAGTAAAAACGAGTTCTTTTCAGAGCCTCCGGAACCTCCGAAAAACGCTACTTGGAAAAATGGTTTGATGAACCAAATCAACTCAAATTTGATATTTAGCCCGCAGGCGCCAAAATAAGGGTCTATTAATTGCTCAATAATAGTCGGGGAGTGAGTAGAAGCACAATAAATGTCGGAACTGTAAGCGCTACAACTTCCTACCACCGTGAAGTTAAGTTTATGACAAAGTGACAAAATTGAATTCTTAGCAAAAGCCGCGAAAACCGGCGAATTGACGCGGAGCTAAGCAAAGTTGTGCGATGCCTTGCACCTGATTTTTTCATATTAATTTTTACGTCGAGAAGAGTTGAACGGTGATGCAACGTCTGTCTGTATTTCCTCATATTTACGTAGAAGGTGAGAGAAGTATCCCTAATACTGTTTCCATGAGTATTAGCGAAGGGGGAACCCAACGTTGCTTAGGGATTTGATCGTTCTTTACTTTTCCCCCAGTACAGGAATGTCATCCGTACGTGTTTCCGATACAGTCGACGCGAGCTGTCCACATTTACGATTTTTACCCTTTGCACTGTGCAAACACGAAGAGGGATTATTGTTAATCTTCATCGCGGAAGACCCCCGCTCCAACATTGTTAGGGGCGTTTAAACGTCGTGATGAAAACTCAATAGCAAATATTCGGCTCGGCCGCGGAAAGAGAACATCTGAGAGTAATTCATGCGCAAAAACCTCAGTTAGGGCTTAACGTTAAACCTGGCAGGATTTACAAAGTTCAAACACTGCTGAATACACAGACGAGAGTCTGTCTAGTCTCCTGGCAACCGAATGACCATGATGACAAAAGGGGGAGAAATCAGCCCCTGCGCTTTGATTCAACCTGTTCGTCGTCAAGAGGGGTTGGTATATAAACCCCTTACGGTGGGAAGAGCGTCCCTGTCTGATGAAGGTGTTGACCACAGCCGTTGTGTTGATTCATTTAGGACAGTTTTACTGAACAAAACTACCCTCATTTGCCTACGTTTACATTTTGGCACAATGAAATCGGTTAGTACTTTGTTACTCTTGAAACAATTCCACGTTCATTTCGTTAAACTTTGAAAATCGAAAGCATTCGGCTTGGTGTGCTGGCTGATCCACTTGTTGCTGAGTAGCAAATTATGTGTTCGGACCTGGTTATACTTAGAACAAATCTTTAACATGAGCGCGTGAGTCTACAGAACTATAACGCGATCCAAATTCTGACTTGAAGCCTTCCACTTAACTGGTTTTGTGGGACTGTTGCGCGATCTTGAGAATAAAAAAAGGAAATAGAAAAAAAGTAGCGCGCACGTTGGGTCTCCATCCCTATAACACGACTGCATAACTGAAGTGTCACAAATATGACTCAACTACTGCACGGTGCACCAGTAGCATTGCAGCGGGTGGAATGTAAATTCCTTGAACATCTCTTTGTACAATTAATCAAGCACTTCTGCTTACTAAATGTTAATCCCTCAGAGTGGACCCAACAGAGATGGAGATCCTCGTCAAGGGGGCTTGTCACGTATAAGTTTTTTTCCCAATGCCCGTGGACGTTAGAAAGAACGTTGATACATACATGTGCCTGCATGAAATGAGCCATAACGATACCAGTTCAAGTTTCTGATTGAATTTATTTTTGAGTTATTCATATTGTGTTTGTAATGTTACAGAGTGAAGGTTCGTTCCTGGGGTTTGTTAAATCTAAATGGTTCCCTGCGGACAGCATGTCTACATTGTCAGGGGCAACACAAAAGGGGGAGAAAGGAAAATCAAAGTTCCAATCCCTAGACATAAATAAGTTGTATCACCAAACCAGCAAGGTGAGTGACGTATGAAATTATTAGTTTTGAATTCCCCTCATTATAGAAGCAAAGATGATGTTAATTAATTTCTTTTTAAGTGTCGCTGATGTCATCTTAATTCCTGACGTTAACGCGTCATTTTAACTCAATGTTCGCCTTTAATATTGACGATTTGCAATAAAATTGTTTCAGGGAGAATCTTCTGAACCTCACCTGCAAAAAAGCTCAGTACCACGCCGCCATGGAATGCTACCACTTGGAAAAGTACTGTCTGCGCGGAGGCCCCCTGCTAATCTGCCTAGCTTGAAATCTGAACACAGCGGTAACGATCCTTCAGTTAGTCTCGTACCATCAGGGGGCACAGGATGGGGAAGCAAGCCAGGAGAGACCGGCCCCTCGCCTGCATCACAACCAGCAGCACCTCAGTCATCAACCCCAACCCCAGTTAGTTAAAAAATAATAATAATTCACGTTTGATCGCGACGTTGAAAGTGGGTGATGAGCAAAACGTTATTTTTTACTTTAAGGTGACATCGGTTACTCAGACTCATGGATCAAGTGCCCCTGTTGTCGCAGGGACAGGGATGCCTGCAACAACGAACAACATTGTACCACAGACTCCGCCTGTTCAACCTCCAGTAAGCGGAACGATTCATTACTTTTTATTAATAGTTATAAATAACTAATTTCCCTAATGGTGTGTTTTTATGACGTTATTTTCAACGGAGGTATTCATTTTGCAGCCTTTAATAAAACCGATAATTGGAAGCACAACAAGCAGCGGGGACAAAACATGGAGTTCAATTACATGTGGCGACTCTGGTCCAAGTTTTTTGGCGCACCAATCACCGCAGTTCCAACAAGAGTTCCCCAGTTTATCAGGGGAGGGAGCGGGCCAGGCCCTCCTTTCTGGCGGAAGCGGAGGGAGCGGCAGAGGGCCTGGAAGCGGCTCGTCGGAAGTTCAATACGGTCCTGGCCCCTCTCTCCGTCCCCAAACCGAAGGAAGTTGGATCGCCGGCGGCGTCGCCTCAAATGCCAGCAGTCGGATAAAAGGAAGCGGCCCGAACAGCGTTCTCAGTCCTCAACATCCGTATTTATCCCAAGATTTAGTTGGAGGATCCCAATCATCGAGTGGAGCGTCCAAGGGGAACTTGGGCCAGTTTGGGGTGGGCGGGGTCCAGGTAGGCCTTCCGACCTCCGTGGGCTCTTCGCTTTCCACTGCATCCTCTAGCCCTCCCATTCCGCAACCTTTCAGAAACGTCATGCCAAATTTTCTTCAGAAAACACCCAGCTTTTCCCCTATATCTACTACTGCCACCAGTTCCTCTTCGAGTTTTCAAAACAATGTTCGCCCTCCCAGGTTCAACACTTTGGATACCAATCGGTAAGTTTATTCTCCTGTGAATTTATTTTGAATTCCGAGTTTAGTCTCGATGTAACATTCTCTTTTCGTTGAAGATTTAGTTCATCCTCTCGTCATGCCGATTCAGAAGACATGATGCCTCGTGTTATTAAAGATGAAGATCTTTCAAGAATGGATGAAATTTCCAGAGATGTGAGCTGGGCTGCTCAAAATGATATCGATTATAAGTAAGAACTCGTTATTTCTTATTTCTACAATTTGATATGAACTAACAAGACTGTCCACACCTGGATTTTTAGTAATTTTGTCACAGAATTTCAAATTTTATTTTAATGATGGGTATTAATTTGGCGTCTGGGAAACGTTGCAGTGGCGCCACATGGAAGAGTGATAATGTGGTATGTCCCCCCATAGTTGGTTTCGATACTAGTTATACCGAGTTTGCTCCACTGGATCTGAGGAGTCTCGATAACGGAAAATAATATTGACTTTATTCCAGAAGAATATTCACGTGTCTAGTTTGGTGGTTGATAAGAGACTGAAATAATTACATGTATGCATATACAATCACGATGGCAACATAAACGAATTCGGTGTTCGCCACACTACCCCCCCTGTGGAGTCGATGTGGTCAGGGTTGAAAACGGTCGGCAAATCGGACCTTTCTAGCAGAATGGGTCGTGGTTTCCGGCTTTGATGATGATGATGCTGGTAGATCTCTGGAACTCGTTGTAGTTGCTGGTGGTTCATGAGGCGTATTTTTTTAGTGATGATGTCGGTGTTTCCTGCTCATTCCAAAAGAAAGCGGGTTTAACCCTGTCGATCGTGACTTTGTCCGGTTTATTGTTGATTTTCAAAGTTATTGTTTTGTTGTCGCGGTCAATGATTTCGTATGGCCCTCTGTAAGGTGGCTGCAGGGATCGCCTCTCTGGTCCTTCCCTTAAAAATGCGTGAGTACAGTGGTCTAGTTTTTTGTAAATGAAACACCCATGGTTTACATGTCTGGATGTTGGTGTTGGTCTCAGACGCCTCACGTATTCGCGTAAAGTGGCGAGGAATGTTGGTATGTCTTCGGAACTCGTAGTGTTGGCCGAGAAAAACTCGTCAGGAAGTCTAAGAGGTTCGCCGTAGACGAGCTCGGCTGAGGATGAGTGTATGTCGGCTTTGAAAACAGAGCGAATGCCGAGAAGAACCAGTGGAAGTGCTTTGATCCAATTAGTGTTTGCGTGGGCCATGATAGCAGCATTCAAGGGCCGGTGGAGGCATTTGACTTGCCTGTTGGCGGCGCGGTGCCAGCTGCTAGTGAGCTTGTGCTTGATTCCGAAATAGTCCTTGAAAGCATGGAAAAGAAACGATGTGAATTGGGATCCTCTATCGGAAGTGACTATTTGATGATGCCTTCAACTTCCACGGCTATGGGAATGGGAGTCTCTAATTGCGATACAACATATTGAAATTTTGTTACCTCGCTTGTTATGTTGGAGATGAAAAATTGAGAATCCGCTTGCGCAAACCACAGGCTTGGTCGATCTGTCCAAAACGGTGGCAATTTGACTGCGACGCGATGGATTGGTTTGGGCACGATGTTTTGATAATTGGGTGCAGCTGCTTCGTTGTTGAGTTGTTGGTTTTGCTGCTGCGCCAGTTGATCACTCAGTCGCTGGTTATTGTTTCGAAGCTTCATTGAGCTGAGCATTGTCCCGAGGGAGTACCATTTCTCGTCCGAGTGTTGTTTGATTTCAATTCAGTCGTCAGGGTCACCAATGAGGAGTCTCGATAACGGAAAATAATATTGACTTTATTCCAGAAGAATATTCACGTGACTAGTTTGATGGTTGATAAGAGACTGAAATAATTACACGTATGCATATACAATCACGATGGCAACTCGAAGGAATTCGGTGTTCGCCACAGATCTATGAACACAGCAAATTCCACTTTCAGAATGCCCCTCCCACTTATCCAACGCACACGTACCACTGAAACTTGTCGGTTCTTATCGAAATGACTTGCTTGACACTCATAAGACAGTTGTATCAGTCGATAGTCATTGGAGGTTGCAGTTTCAGTGCTCAACTTGCTGTTGGAACCCGGGCACTCGCTCAACAGCCACTGAACCTGTGGAGGCGCAGCAGGTTGTCTACCTACATTAACGCATAAGCACTCAAAAGGAAGCCTGTGGGAGCCCAAAACGCTTTGACGGTTGGCCATTAATTTTCCGTTGAGTAGACCGAGCTGGTTTTTTTTTTTTGTCTCTGCCGGCTGGCTGAGGAGGAACTCGATATGCTTGCACCGTCGGTTGACAGTTCTGAGTTTTGCTTCTTTTCGGTGAATTGACTGTGCATGGTACAGCGCTGTCAGGTCGTCCACATTGGCGTATGCCTTGCAGTCTCCACGAAGCTCCTTGGAAAGACCTTGGAAGAAGACGCCTTTAGGTGTGCTGGTCTGAAGACTGAGTCCTGTGGACACCCCTTCTATATCGTTCTATGGACTGAGACATGTCTGTTTGTCAAGCAACTAGTGACGAGCTGGCGTAGTTTAGGAGTACCACTGGAACTCTATTTCTAACCTACTGCGCGTAACTACCATACCAAATGTCTGGCCTATTACAACCTGGAATTGTTTTCTGCATCATTCACGTAGAAATCCCCCACCCACCCTCTTCAGTTAGCCAGAAACTATGATAGAAGCAAACACAAGTCAGGAGTGTGGTGTGGTAGGATAGGAGAACACTTCTTCAACACTTCTTTCTATGTAGGGCGTTGAATGAGCTCATCCAAAACCGCTTTTTGTTAAGCAGGTTTACTTCTCATAAATGCTTCAGATGAAGATCAATGAGGATGAAACTGATGTACTTACTGTACACGGATATTGTTATGAAGTAAAAATTGGCTTTGTGAAATTTTGAAAGATATTCATATTCCGAACTCCTAATTTGTTACTAATTGTCGTTGATCAGGGGTGGTTAATGCTTGGTTGCTTTAGCCTTTCACATGACTTCAGTCTTTCACATGACTTCAGTAGCCTTTGTAGTTATCGATTAAAAGAGATGGAACGAAGTCTGTCGTGAAATGATTGTGGTTGAATGCCACGCTTCAAAATAAGTATATAAGCGTTCAACATAAAATCAGCATGTGCTAATCGTAATCGTTTTAATTTCAGTCAGAAAATTGCGTTTAGCGATGATGAGGGTGGTATGGGCGCCGACGAAGAGAAAGAAGTCAAAGGAAAGCCCAAAGAAAGCGTCAAGTGGGAAGAGAAACCCGATAATGAAACCCCAGTTGAAACTAAGGAAAGCGTCAGCAGCAACGCAAATTCAAACAGATCGGCGAATCATTCGAGCCCAACTGACAATAAGCAACCGATTTGGGCCGGAACTCACGGGCCTGGAGTTCAGCCGATGATTAGCCCCGCTGAGTTTAGGCAATTCGCTAGGCCTATCATTCCTGTAAGTTGAACGTTTCTTCTTATTTAAAAAAATATCTGGTGCGTTGCAACACACAACTTTCCTTAGCTCTACGTCAATTCACTCTTTACATGGTTTATTCTACTTACTCAGTTCATTTGAACTTGGTCAAACAACACTTCACGCAGCAGAAAGCGGTAGAGCGTACAGTTCCGGAATTTATTATGCTGCTCCTACTCATTCCCGGACCATTATTGAGCAGTCGGTATACAGAGAATTAATGAGGCTGTAAACATGATTTTTTGAAGAAGGATAGTAATCACTTTTGCAGAGTTATTGGGTAAAAACGTTTAGAACTGGAAGTAAGCGAAACGGCGGTAGTTGAAATTCAGGAATTTCTGGAGTGAGCCCCATGAATCTCATGAGCGTTTTTAAACACTCACCCTATAGGTATTTGATTGGACTACTACACCAATAATTTTTAATATTCTAGTAACATTTCAACGGAGTTTATAAGGAAAAAACCGCGCTAAATCGCGTTTTCCTCGAAAATGTTGATAATTTATTGTGCTGCTCTCGTAATTTTCCTACAAATCGGAATTTTATGGTGTAATTACCTTATTGGGAGCTATCATTATAAAATATTTAATCATAATCGTTAGAGCCGTTTTTGAGAAAAAAAAAATGGTGTTTCGAACACTATGATAACTATAGTTAACTTTCGGTGGATTTTGCTCATACCCTCATCTTAGCGTCCCATGGTAACCTGCGGGTTAGATGTCAAGTTTGGGCTGATTTGGTTCGGTCGTTTCCTCTAAAAACCGCGCTAAAATCGATTACGCCGAAAATTTTGGTAATTTATTGTGCTGCTTTCGTCATTTTTCCACAGATGGGAATTTTATGTCATAGTTGTCATGTTGGTAGCTATCAACATAAAAAATTTAATCAAAATCGTTAGGGCCGTGTTTGAGATATAAAAATTGGTGTTTTGATCACTATGATAACTGTAGTTAACTTTCGGTGGATTTTTCTCATACCCTTATTTTGGCGTCCCATAGTAACCTGCGGGCTAGATATCAAGTTTCAGCTGATTTGGTAGGGTGGTTCTCTCTAAAAATCGTTCAGTGTTTTTTTCGCCCTAAGGATTTGAAACGTAAAGATGTGAAGAGAACTCAGAAAAAAATTTTTCAGCCGATTACTTAACTTTCCTTTTTACTTTGTAGAGCCAAGGAGAGTAAAAAGCGTGTAACGTTTTATATGTGTCATAGGAATTTGGGAGTTGTTAAAAGGTTTATTGATGTCAAGACCTACCTTGAGAGCTTTAATTTGATTTTCAGATTAATTCAGAGACTATGGTTGATCACCACTGGTTGGCCAAGAGGAAACAGACCACTGAGACTATGCAACAAGTGGCAGTGAAAGCCAAGCAGCGAAAGGAAGAGGAGGAAAAGAAATTTGAAGAATCTCGCTCTAGAACAATTGCCGAAAACGATAAAAATAAAGGGAAAGTCGAAAATAAAGACGACGGAGGCGTCGCCGGCCAAATGAACGCCTCTCCCATCACCGATTGGGACAAAGACGACGGCGGTAATAAAGTAAACCGAGGGATGTCTCACCCTCAACACCTGTCCGCCAAAGAGCCTTCGATGAACGACAGCGGAACGAATAGTTTCCGACAAATTTCTCAAATGAGCGAAAACCGTAATGAAAGCGCGAAATTGAAAGATTGGAGCAATAGGAACGAGCGCAACGAAAGGACTGAGTACGGTCGTGGGTTCAATACGCCGCCCCGTTTTCAAAAACAAATGCAAGCCCACGGACCGCCCGTTCGAGCCCCGCCGTCTAACGCGAATTTGAGTTATGACAACGGAGGTAGATGGTCGAATCAGAATAGTCATTACCCGCTCAAAACGTTGGGCGGAAATAAACGAAACGGAGGGGCTCCTGACGTCGGCAACGAGTTGTTGGAAAATGACAGGTTCCCTCAAAAAGATGACGAAAAGGGGCGTCTTCACCACGACGAACGTGACAGGTAAATGTTTTTTACTTCACAATTGTTTAATTTGGCACTTTTTTTAAGGCTTCGAGTGAGACACTGCACAGTGTGCCAAGTGGCAAACTTGTTTCCTCTCAATTCCACGTTTCTAGCCGAGTTCAGCGAGTCTTTGTCCAGTGCTGACTGGTTTGACTAATTCTTGGGGGGAGGGGCCCTCTCCACTGGCAGCACAGACTGACTCAGAAATTCAATTGTATATTTCCTCCAAAAGCAGTGATCATGTTGAGTAGTCCCTTCAAAGCTCAGTTGGCTGCAGTACCGCGTTTTTTTTGTTTGCCTCTACTAGAAGGCAAGGGACTTCCCCCAAGTTGGCTGTAGACTAACATTTGCTGGTCTTCTCAAACAGCCAAACTTCAGCATTTAATTTTGCCTATTTTGGGGCGTTCGGCAGACCCCACCTTACCTAGAAGTGTGAGAATCTATTGTGATTCTGGAAACAGAGCGCAGTTCTAGCGATTTAGCCCCGTTGTTTCACTGGAGCCCCTAAATCGCTTTACACGGCCGCTAAAACACGCTAGACCCCACTTCCCTTGCACCTGTACGTCAGTTTCCGCCTTGATGATACTGAAGCGGCTGGGGATCCGTTTCAACTTTCAACCCTCGGTGCATTAAAATGAAGGCTTCAGACTGTAAACCCTCGGTGTCGAAATTAGCTCATAGATTGCTTGGAATAGTTTCACAGTGTAGTTTTAACTGCGTTCTGCATTTCGTTCCCCTTGAAACCTTCCGTGCAGCGTTGAATGAAGGTGCAGCCTGCGTATTATTTGAATATTGCGCCACACTCATTCTTCAACTACTTTTCTGGTTGTCAACAACTTGAGCTGTTAGGGGATGGGGTTTTTCTAGTTGAACCAGCCGTTCACAGGTTTTGCAGGCTCCAACGTCTTACTGAGAACCCTCAGCGGGTATGTAAGATCCTACGAGGCTCATCAAATCTCCCGCTTGGTCCTAAAGTGGAGTTCCTCTCATACGTACGACTGCATCGGGCTGCGAGTTGGACAGGTAGTGCTGACGAAGGGTCCTACAAGTAGCCAGTTGCTCTCCCTCGTTGACACGCCCAATTTGCCGTCAGCAATTTTCGTAACAACGTGAAATAAAACGGATAAAAATATATAACGCTTGTCTATTTCCACTAAATGTGAGTTACAGAGTTAGATCGATTTCGACGGTCAAGTCATCATCAATAACAAAAAAGCAACTGAAAAGGGAACAGCAGAGAGGTTCTCCTATACACAGAAGACATCGTAGCGGGATAGCGAAAAAGGGAAAATTAATAAGGGGTTATTGTACTAAGGTCGAACAAGGTCTCATAAAAATGACGCCATCAATGGAGGAATGCTTTGAGGGATCACCTCATTTAAACACCTATCTAACCCGTTACTTTTGATGATTTCAAATTTCTCAAGTGCATCCAACGTACGTCCCTTGAGGCAAAAATTGAGGAATTCAATGTATTGCCTATCTGTTAGATCAAAAGAGGCGTGGCTGGATTCGGTCAAGTGATTTGCAAAAGCTGAACCACCTTGTTATCTCTATAATCCTTTTCGTGTTCCCTAATTCTTTCCTTGAATATCCGTCCTGTTTGTCCACAATACTCTAGCCCACAAGAACATTTCAATTTATACACCCCAATTTTATCCTGAATTTGTATTTTATCGTTAACCGAGCCTAATGAAGGTGTAAGACTATTCTTATTTTTAAACCCAACCTCATACCCTCTAGATGATACAATTTTGGATATTTTGCCGGAAACAGATTATAGGGACAACAACAGTAACGGGTTAGATAGGTGTTTAAATGAGGCGATCCCTCAAAACATTCCTCCATTGATGGCTTCATTTTTATGAGACCTTGTTTGACCTTGGTACAATAACCCCTTACTAATTTTTACCTTTTCCGCTATCCCGCAACGATGTACCTCCCACTGGGAAAACTCGACCAAACGTTCTGTGTATAAGAGAAGAACCTCTCTGCTGTTCCCCTTTCAGTTGCTTTTTTGTTACTGATGACTTGGCCGTCGAAATCGATCTAATACTGTAACTCACATTTAGTGGAAATGACAATCGTTATATATTTTTATCCGTTTTATTTCATGAAATGGGTTTCCACGACTTCATCGCGAGTGATTTAGTTCGTTTCATAACAACCGTTTTTAGCTGTTGTTTTGCCAAGTGGTGTTTATTTTTCGGACTCAATAGCCTGTGGAAAGTAAATATCTGAATAGAAACAGCCGATTACCTACTACGTAGGGCTAAAGAAAGCGAGGCCCTACTTGAGGTTGGCAAAAAAACTTTTGTTGTGAACATTAGGCGAATAGTTCACACTCCACCTTTGTACTGCAGCAATACCATTTCTTGATTGCAAAGACAGTACATGAACATAAGAATTCATCAATGTCACTGAAACCTTGTAGGGGGAGTGCGGATAAGCGCCATTTCAGTCGCCCTACATATCAGACTGGCTTTAGGAACCCTACAACGTCGTAAAGTGGCTAGGCTACCCTCGTAGGCTGTAATCACCAACTGTCAACTACCATTCAGGTTAAACAGCTAGCTCGATGTTAGCTCAATTAGCCGTGAACCACCCCACGTAACCAAATGGCAACTCGTTTCCCCACAGATGGGTCCTAATTTCACTTGTGTTAACTTGGAATTGACGTGAGAGAGCTTGTGTATGTTGATGGAATTAACCAGTTCAACTCGATTCCCTCCCTCACTACCCCCTCGTCTCGATTGTAGCTTGAAAGCTACTATTCAAACTAATCCTCGTTAACTGTTTTCTTATTGCTTCTGCTTTCCTAAAGCTAAAGGCCTCTTACTATAATTATTGCATGTAATGAAACCATCGCTCTTAGCTTGCAGTTCTCAAAAATGACGCTTTTCGCTGAATGAAAAATACTTTTGACACGTTCTCTTACTTATTGTTGTACGCTGATAATTCTGTTTTTACTAACACTAGACCTAACAAAATCAATACCGAGTGGATGGAAAAGCTGAGCTGTAGCTGTTCTCAGTGACTAATAAAGTTCTTGAACTTGTGTCCAGTTGATATTTGCTGTCAATGCATGATTCAGTTTCGTTTTATTTTGTATAATTGTGTTTTGAGTTATTTGGTTCATTTGTTTCTTGCGTCGGATGCTACAAAATGTAATGAGGTTTCTCCGTTTTAACAAAACTAATTTCGTAATTAGCTAATAATGCGAATTACGCAGTAAATTGTCTCAAGAGACTAAGAAGGGATTCTTCTCTGTCTCACAATTAAGCCACCTCCAGACTGTCATGGATCTCTGTGCTGTCCTTGTAGGTCTTGGTTGGTGGTTCACAACTCTCTGGAATTGGGCCAGAATTCTCCTTTGATTGACTGAGTTTCTTATCCGCAGATGACAATACCGTCACGATAACACACACCCCATGTGGCCTTACTAATTGCTCGCTATGAGGCTAACGTGGCGAGAGTAGTGCTTTTGAGAGATTGATATGCAATATGCTCGCGGCTTGACTTGCTTGCCCTGTGGCAGCCAAAACTGATAAGCCGTTGGATATTTAATTTTCCCTTTAAGAGGACGGGCCCTCAGCCACCTGCATCGTTGGGTGACGGGTTTGGAGCCTCGATTTGGTTGGTGAATCGACTGAGTAGATATAATTCAGGCTTTTCAGCACAGCATATCATGCTGTGCCTCCCCTCGCCTATGATTTAGATGAGGGGAGGCACAGTTCATTTTCACGCGTATCTCCCACATCCCTGCAAGGTCCCCAATACCCGCATTTTCCACATGCGAGTCCATCAACTTGCACTTGCGGTGCTCTAATGCACATTTGTTTGCAGCAATAGTATATCGCGTCCTTTTCGTCCTCCGCTCTACTTCTGTTATCACCTTCAATCTCATTTTCTTCCTTCTGGAAATCTTGTATGGGTAGTTTGTATGACTTGGCAGGATAATGAAGGCTTCTTGCATCGATTAGCTGTTTCGCCTCACGGTATTAAACTGGGTTCACTCAGCTCCGATACATCATCTTTAAACAGATTGACCTAACGGTATTTGCGCTACAAAGCCACCTCAATGCAGGCGCGAGCCAGTGACGTGACACTAAGGGGGTGTAAAATTGTTCCTTATACCGGGGAGAGGACCGTCTCTGCGAGCCGTGAATCCACGACCCCCACCCCCTCTCTCATCCATGTCAGTGAGAGATACACACGAATGAATTGTGCCTCCCCTCATCTATACCATTGGCGAGGGGAGGCACAGTATGCTGTGCTGAAAATCCTCAATTGTATCTACTCGACTGCACACAGATCAGCGCGGTCAAACGAGGCGAAAACGCGCGCATCCACTCTCCTAGAAGTCTCGAGATTGTCTCGTAGTACAACAATGCTGAGCCACTTCTCCCACATTCTCCAACCTCAACGCGTAGCGATGTCGGACGGAGTTGAGCGAGGCCAACTAAGGAGGCCCGAGGAACCTCTCCACTGTCTCGCTCCTCAGACTACTCCTTCCTAAAGTACCCTGAGAAAGTAAAGTAAGAGAGAAGTAAATTTCCCTGAGAAACATCCGGTGAACTTCCGAATGAACGGTTCTCAAACGTAAAGCCAGTTTCCAGTGCTGTTCTCACTTGAACTTGCATACGCTCTCAGAAGCTTTACTGTGAGCAAATACCCGATCTAGAATTTTCACCCCCGGTCTTTATCTTGAAGCATTTAGGCCTTACGGGTGAAGTGACCCGTGGAATGGGACTTTATTGTGAGGTACTCCAAATTAAATGACGTTCTGCCCTTCGGTTTATTCTTTGACTTCAATTCTTTTTATTTTCTTTTGACTGGATGCTGTAGCGCAACCTCAGGCCTAGTTTTTCTAGGCGGACTGCAATTTCAAAACTGAATATTTTGTATTTAAAAAAAGAAACCGGCTGCTCCCCGCTTTTCCGATTCACTTTGAACATTGTTGTTTTATTACTAAACCTCCAAGTTCACAACTCCTGTCTAAACGTTTTTAGGTACCGATCTAACAATCGATACGATGGTGCTCTTGATTCTAATAAGAAATGTTACTATTACGATGGTAACAACGTCAACTTCAACAGATCACATCATAGGGATTATGATCATAGTAATCGAGAGAGAATTAAAGATAAGGACTACAGGCAGTCAGTATCAAAACCTTCTATCTGGTTTGATCTGAAGTCAATTTGCCGTACCTTTTTAAGCTCAAATTTTGACGGAATGTTACAACTATCGTCATTTTGATATTTTTAGGAGAGACGAATTGGAATGGGAAGGTCGACGAGGTACAAATAGCTCCTCGTGGGAGTCGAAACAATATGACGATAAATCTCAAGGGAGAAGAGACAAAGGAAAGGAGTCATTCCATAAGCCTCAGGTGAGCTGTTGACTATAATTATTGGCATAATTTCAAAATATGTTCACATCGCATACACAGAATTGCAAACCTTTGGAAATTGTTCGTAAAAGTGGAAGAGGAGAATGTCGTTCGCTTGAATTCATTCCCTTTAACTTCGTAAATTTCCCCTAATGCCATCTAAAAATAGGGTGGGTTGTTGGCACGACCAAAAAAACGACTGAACTTCCCAAAATCTGAACCATGCGTTATTCCATGTATTTTGATGAACCTTGGCCGCTGTGGTATGAAACTGACCTGTTCACATCCCGTGAGGGTCACAGTGGAATCAACCCGTTGCATCTCTGCGATGGCAGTCCCTCTTGTCCTCTTCACCTTCACGAGAATGTTGCAGCGTGCTGCCATTCCCCTCCACCCCGGTACTGCATCCGGTGTACTGCCCAGCAGTTTGGGAGGTTGAGGAGCAACCTTTCTTCCATGTCTTCATGTTTACGCCTAAGAGCAGTTTTTTATTTGTTTACTTTCTTTGATTACTGGTGAGCCTTGTACGTCACCTCAGATGTTACACAACTATTGTTGTTGCCTCCCTCCATCACCTGAACCGCCTCCACCGTTTTCATCTTCCATCTCCGCCATCATTCTCATTCTTGTTACCCATCACATCGTCTCGTTTTTTACATATCAGTAGTCAACAGCATCCACCGAGAATTCCTCTGTCTCCGACTTTGTTTTCCTACGGTCATCAGCATCCAAAGGAAACCAATATTGTCAAGCATTTTGATTCACTTCGCAACATCGTCCTGCAGTACGAAGTTCCGCATTAAACCGGTCATAGACACGTTTTTATAATAACTGTACCAGTAGAGAAGTTTTATTTCAGTCCTTGAGTCTATTTTTAATTATCTTGAAGAGTCCTTTTTTTCTTTTGCTGTTTTCTTAATAATTCATTCTCGAATATAGTCTAGTTATTCGTTGTTCGACAGTTTGAAGCCCACCTCTAGCAATTCTTCAAACACTTAATTCTTTTTCCGTCCCTCGAATCTTCTCAAGGGGAGTTTAAATCGCCACAAACTGCTCTCAGGCGGTGTCCTCTAGCTCCTTTAATTTCTCCTCTAAGACTCCAACACACTCAAGAAGTAAGGTGAACACTGAAAAATGTAAGGCCATCCCCCATCCTCCCATGACTAGCCTCTGTCAGGCTGAGTAGGCTGCCTTGTTTTGGCGCTGCTCGTTAAAGAGCAGAAGATCCACATCTTCTCCCACTGAAACTGCTTCCAAAGTTCCTAAACCATTGTTATCTGGTGGAGGTTGTGAACCATTATGACCACCAAATTTTGAGGGGAGGTTGTAAAACAAACGTTAGGTAATTTATTGTGGCGCTCTCGTCATTTTCACAATAATCAGAATTTGATGGTATTGTTATGTTACTTGAAGCTGTCTATTACAAATAATTTATCAAAATCGTTAGAGCCGTTTTGAGGGAAAGTATTTTAAATGACTGTGATAACTGTGGTCAGTTATGGGCAGAGTTATGGGACACCCACCATCACCATGGAGAGTCTGTTCGACCTTCTTCCCTTGGACATTTGTCAAGGCAAAGGCGATGAAGGTAGCATACAGACTCACCATTTCGGTATTGTTAAGGTGCCACAGGCGACTAATGGACACCTGGCTATATTCAGGGAGTTGGAGACCTTAGAGGAGCTCAGCATGATCACGGATGCAATTGTGCCCATGTATGAGTTAGAGAGGAAATATAATGTTCAGCCAGTGGGAGGTCCATGGAACAGCGAGAGTCGCCAGTTTCAGCCTCCCATTGGCAACAACATCTTTACAGATGGATCGAAAACTCCGGAGGGAACAAGCGCTCCGGGGTGTGGATAAGTGGCTCTGCCAACGGTTTTTCAAACAGAGATCTCTGCTATTATCGCTGGGGCAATCGTAATGCATGAGAAAGGCTGTAGCAACAGAACTATCAACAGATTGACTGATAGTCAAGCATCGTGCAAGGCGCTAATGAACTACTGCACAACGTCAAAACTGGTGTGAGATTGCGGGATGTCGCTTAACTCTTTAGCAAGTGCGAATAGAGTTAATGTGTATTGGATTCCTCGTCATAAGGGGTCGTTTTTTTACGTCCATCGAAAAAGGCCTGGGAGTGCTGCTCATGTTTTCTCGTGTCCTTCACGCGCAGTTCTTTCTATATCAAGCTTGTACATTCAATGCTGTTTCGTAAAGAAGAAATGACAGAGTCGAGGCAGTAAACTTTACGCAAAAGTGTTTCCTCGTGATCTAATATGTTTGACCAGGTTGGAGCTGCGATGAGAACTCACTTGAAGGCGCTCCCCTGAACGAAGCCAGTTGTCCGTTTTCCACTAGGAATATTCCGAATCAGTCGACAAATATTCGACGAGACAAACTTTCGGCTTCGCTTCGTTTAAGTAGTATCATCGTCATTGCCGTTGCGTGCTTGTAGGAAAAGGAGTTAGGGCCGGGGCGAGAGTGCGGGATGTGGCTTAACTCCTTAGCAAGTGTGAATAGAGTTAACGTGTATTGGATTCCTGGGCATAAAGGAATCATTGGAAATGAGAGGGCGGACCATCTGGCCAGACACTGTTCGTCTTCGATACCTATTGGGCCACCCTTCCATTGTGGGATTTCTCTGTCACTAGCAAAAAGGACTGTGGGAGAACATGCCAGAAGACTGCATCAGACAATCTGGAATGCTGCAGGAGTAAGACACTCCAAACGCTTTGTCTCAGAGCACACAAGTGAGACGAGAGACATCCTTCTGAGGATGGAGAGGAAGGACTTGAGGCAAATTATTGGAATCATAACCGGGCACTGCAGAATGAACAAACACACGTATGTTATGGTTATAGTCGACACCCCTCGATGCAGGTGGTGTGGCACGTATGAGGAGACTCCCTACCATGTCCTGGTCCAGTGCCAGAGACTTGAGAGGGAGCGACTTTTGGTCCTTGGCGCCACTTCTCCCAGGATGGATACCAACGAGGACTCTTTCAGGAAATACCTTTTTCTCAGGAGGCTAGGCATAGACCTGTAAGACAGGACTGGCACAATAGGTCATCTGCGGTGCACATCCTACCAGTGGGACAGTCAGAAGACTACATATGGGCAGATTCATACCCTTGTTTTGACTTGACGTCCCATGGTAACTTGCTGGCGAGATATCAAGTTCAGACTGATCCGTTTTTGTTCAATTGCGTTCACACATTATTTCCCCATGAACTCGAATTTTTTTTATTCAATTACATAACTTTCATTTTACCTTTAATTGCGGCGCTTGCAGTACTGTCTCATGAGTTCGTTTCTTTTGTCATTGCAGGTAGCGTCTTATAACGAAGAGCGCGAGGTAGAAAGGCACCAGAGAGTCGAAATCAGGGATCGTTCTGAACAACCCCCTCGCCCGGATTCTCGAGATTCTCGTGCGTCTCGAGATTCTAGAAATTCACGGGAATCCACGCGAGAGGACAAGTAATTACTTTTTATTCGTTCGAACGTACATTGTGCCGATTGGTGACAGTCAAAGTGAAATTTGTATGACAACTACTCTTAGTAGATCTTGTGCTTCATTGTCATCTGCGCTTTACAGGACTATGCCTGAGAGCTCAGAATACGTTTGGGGTATGATTGATTATGACAAAGATTCTAAGGAAGAAAAACCTCGCAAGAAGGAAGTTCCCAAAGAGGACAAACGTGATGTGGTAAGTGGATTGACTGTTAATCATTCTGCAAGTGTTTATTGAGCGTTTTAAAAGTTCGCTGTAAGGTGTAGGGCTGTTCCTTTTGAGCATAACAAAGGAATTGGAGGTACATTTACACTTATTGGAGCACCTACTTCAGAATTAAACTTTACTTTCTGGCTGGGTTTGCAGGACTAAACTATTCTTATCTCCATCGCCGCATAGGAAGAGTGGTTGATTTAGTATTTGCCGACGTTCGGTGCGCCACAACCCTTTCTGATTTGCCTCATCATTGATTGTGGCTGTGGGCCTTCTTATTTGCTTAAAGAAAGCTTTTTCTGTTCTATGTCTTAATTGAAGCCAATAACATTAAATTAATTTTGTTTACTCTTTGCGTTATTCAGGTCCGTCGAGAGGGACATGTTCCTGGGCCCATCACGAAAGAAAAAATGCAAGCTTACGAAATTAAGCAGCAGCTATGTAAAGCTGATAAGAAAGAAATCATCAGCTCTACACTCATCAACTCAGTCCCTGAGGATGACTGCAAAAGTAAACCGCTGCAAATACCCACTCAGCTACCTCCTTCTGGTAATGACGTTTGGCCCGATAATCAAGAGTTGAGTGGAATAACAGCTGGTTCGCGAGGCAGCTCTCCCCAACCTCTTGCTTCAGGTGAGTTGTTGATATAACCTGCAACGCTTGGTGTAATAGTGTACCATGTCTTGTTTTGAAGCCTGTTGTTTTAAAGAAATTGGGTTGTGTCCGCCAGTAGGCAAATACTAAAGTTAACGTACCTGTTAGGTGAGTCCGTCTCCTCTGGCTTGTGAGTTATCGTGGACGTAGAAATACTTTTCGTGTCTCCACTTCACCCCTTTTAGAGAGCTTTAACATGAATTAGCGCATCTAGAAACATGTATGCGACAATCTACCGTTATTATTCTACTTTGGAGGCTCTCCTGTTAAATGGGATTTTTTTTCTCCCTCCAATCGCATCTTGGGTTTATTGTTGAGAAACTGACAATGAGTGCCATCACAGAATCTGCAATACTAAGCTAGCGCTTTTTAGCTTGCGAGCTAGAACGCTAAACTAAACTACTCCCTTCACTCGTTGACGATTGTGATCCTTTTCCCCCCTCCCTGTTCAACAGCCCCTCTGCTCCAATGTGATCCACTCTGATCGCCCTGAGGCACTTGTAATGCGTATTCAAAGTGATATGAAGATACTATAATATTTGTAGATGAGAAGTAATTAATCGTAAGTACACATGTGCTCGGTGTTGTGTGCTTTACCGAGTAATTGAGTTACTGCATTTAATCAATCTTATGAAATTTTTTTAAGCAACCTATACCCACCTTTTGTTCTCCGTGATAATGTCTTTTCTTATCTGTTGAACGGAGATATACGCGGCAATAGCTCAAAAAACGAGGTTTCTCGAATAATAAATTGTCGGGTTTCCAATTATATCAAAAACGGCTATAACGATTAAAATCAAACTTACCAAGTACTCCCAACTGACTAGTCCTTACATTTTGTTCTCCATCAATGTTACCGTAAAACCGCGTTAAACGAAGATATAGTGCCCGCATATGTGGCAGGTCGTCGTATTTACGGGGCTGCGTAAAGTTGTATGTTACTATGCACCAGTTATTTTATGAACGTGTTTTGTTAAAATCAGGAATAAAATGTTACAACGCGTACTAACGGGTTTTACTTCTCATCCACTAAAGGCATACAGGAATGCCGCGGCGATTATGTAATATGATTAGTAATTATAGTCCAGAAGTTGAGCCTGCTGTATGAATAGAACGTTTTGAAGGTAGCAGATACTATTTAATAGTTTACTGAGTGGCTGTAGATGCGATTCACGTCATTTTCAGCTGTCAACTATTCAGTTTTTTTTCCGGCGACTCTGCTTTGAAAATGAGATGAGAATTGATTTTTGAGGCGGCAGATAACATTTTAAACTAAAGCTGATGGATGTGGAACTCATTCACACCGTTTGCAAGTATCAACCAATAAGTCGATTTTTGAGCCACCAAATTCATCAAATTCTGATTTTGTCTGCTCGAAAGAGTCCTCAAAATGAGGAAAGCAGACAAGGTAATTTTTGAAAGTACTTCGCTTCACCTATTCGTAACATACATTTTCAAGTTTCAACTCCGTAGGTCATTTTTTGACCAAAATTTCGTCAAATCCACGAAACTATTGTGGCAGAGTCGGGGTTTTCGACTCAGTTATTTGATGCGGATCCACCATAAAAATTTCCGATGTCAATTAATACGAGGCATATCCACAAAGTAAGTGTACTCGATTTTTTTAGGGATCAAAAAAATGTATTGAAACAAAAAAAAAATACGTGCTTACGTAGGTATACATTTGAGCTATTTTTCTACGTAGTCGCCATTTCTCTCGATGCAGGTAGTTAGGCGGGGGATCAATTTTTGTATGCCTGCCTCGTAGAAATCTGCTGCCACCTCCTTCGTCCACTTGTCGACCTCCCTCTTCACCTCCTCGTAGGTTGAAAATTTTTTTCCACCCATGTGCGTCTTTAGAGAAGTGAACAGATGATAGTCTGAAGGCGCCAGGTCGTGGGAATAAGGGGGGTGGTCTAAAACATCCCATCCAAAAAAGTCCAACAGTTCCTTCGTGAAGTTGGCCGTGTGAGGTCGGGCATTGTCATGGAGCAAGCAAACGCCCTTCGTCAAAAGACCCCTCTTTCGATTTTGAATGGCTCTTCTCAATTTTTTCAGGGTCTCACAAAACCTTGCCGCGTTTATGGTCTCCCCATGAGGCAAATAATCGATTCTGCACTCGATTCAACTTGTGTTGTTCAGTCAGTTGTTTTGGGACCCATCTTGCACACAGTTTATGAAATCCGAGGGTTTCTGTTATTGTTTCGTGCAGCAAAGGATATTTCAGGAAACTTCGTAGAAATTTCGTCCAGAGTCAATCTGCGATCGTCACGGACCGCATTCTCAATCTTTTCCACAAGTTTGTCAGTCACAATCGACGGTCTCCCACTCCTCAATTCGTCATGCACATTCGTACGACCGTTCTTAAACTCCCAACACCACTTGTACACACTCGTACGATTCATGTGTCCTTCACCATAAATTGCCTTTACCTCATTAAAAATTTCAATCGGGGATTTCTCCTTAACAACGAGGTACCGGATGACCGCGCGGATTTCGCACTTGGCGGCAGAGTCGATCGACATCTTTCACGAGAAATGCTCCTGAGACCACAGTTTTCAACATACTGACCTCATTTTGGTCTTGTTTCGGAGGGGAGGAGTCACGCTACACGACAGTGTGCCCAACATAGCAAAAAAAATTCTCTACGGCCTACGGGAGCTTCAGTACACTTACTTTGTGGATATGCCTCGTAAGTCAAAATTTGGTTCAAAATTCGACGAATTCTGGAGGGCAAACTTTTTTAGCCCTCGGCTCCTGGAGTATTGGAATTGGCTCATTTTGGCCAAATTAGAGGCCTTCGAAGAGATCCTACGTCTACAACATTCTTCCCCTCTCTAATTAAACAGTGTTTTCCTTATCAGATCTACTCTTGTTCTTTCCTCGTTGAATTGTGGCTAGGGCTCCTGACTGAGCTGGTCAGACTTTTAAAACTTACTAACCACTGGTTACTTCCAAGACCATGGTCTCTGTTCAACATTCTTCAAGTTCAAAGTGAATATTAAAGAACCGAGGTTTAAGAAAGATTTACTACTTACTATAGTAGGGGAAGGAAATTTGAACGAATGGCAGTCAGGCTGTTGATCGAGTGAATCAATATATTTGCTATCCTGCACGCTGTAAGATTGAAGTACAGGAAGAAGTGGAGAAGAAAGAAGAACTGCGTGCATTGTAGGTGCCAAAGGTGGCCTGGTGGCTTATGGTGGAAAACACAGTCGGCCAACTCACGCCAGAAGCTTTTGTCCGCTGTGCGTTGAATTCTGCGTAAAACTGGAGGTGCATCGCTCAATTTGCCAGGGCAGTCTCTCGCAGGAATGAAGAATGAAGAAATGGAGGAAAGACCACTACTGAACCTCCCAAATTGATGAGTATGATGAGTAGTATGGGAGGAATAGTGAAAACCTGCAAGATCGTCTAAGGGAGAGCCTGCTATTGCAGAGGCACGAGGGCCAACCTGATGCAATCTCCTGTACGGTTCTGGGTTGGTTCTCGACGCACAGGTTCTCAATTCAGGGGGCCACTAGGAGCAAACCCTCCCTCATACGTCAAAAAAAAAAAAAATCCCCCTCGACAGGGCAGATTCAGGTTCACGTTTTATTTGTTCATTCCTTCCTCAATTCTCGTCATTTTTGTGCATAGTGTAAGTACAGATTGACTCATCAGCGTCAATTTAACTTGAGAGTAAATGAATGCGGAGGATGCGTAGGTAAAGTTATAGTCACCATCAACTCATTACGGGGTACACGACGATGCAGAAAACCCATTTATCCTGCTTCAAAGAAATTTCTTTACTATTTAAATATCTGTGAGTAGAAATACATGCTTTGAGTTCTGATATTTTGGTTGCTGATGAGTCTTTGTACCCATTTATCCCTGTGTACACTTGGGCTTTAGATCTCTTTCCTACCGTTTAATTTGTCCAGTTATACTAATTAGCATGTACTCCAACTACATTCTAACTGATTTGGAAATATTTGTCCACAGCTTCGGAGGACCTTGGAGACAAAACGAGTCCTTTGAAAGACGACAAAATTTTTGATAAGAAAAGGGAAGGGAGCAACGTTAAAGACAGAGATGGCAAAGGCTCTCGTACCAGCGGCCGTGGACCTCGTAACAGCGGGCGCCAGGGTGATCGACCGTACAGTAATAATTCGTACAACCAGAACAGAAATGCTCCTTACCCGAGGTATACTCTAGTCACAGTTATGTTAATAGTTGAGCGCTGTAACGCTAATGCGATACCAAACCTCGCTGTCGAGATTGTTGACAAGTACATTGCTCCATTCGATGTCTTTTCCTCCCTCATGTGAGAATGTCGATAGGTCCCTCGGCCCTCCCTGAGTGAAATGACCACGAGGGGTCACCTCCTCCAGTTTCTCGTGCGTTCCCAATTGACATGTCGCCCCATCAATTTTGTATTTTTGGTTCAGCGTATTTGTTCAATTTATTCGTCTATTCATTTAGTTTATTTTTAATGGTCTCAATAGCTCCTGTTAGACTTTCTAGAGGCCTATCAGTCTGAGCCCAAACTGTGGAGACCATAAGGATAGAACAAAGTATACAATGCATGAGGGAGGATCGAGGCGTGATAGGAAAGCCAACGAAAAAATTGGGAAATAAAATAACTGATGGCAACATACTGTGGGTATAATAGGATATTGGTGTCATGTTTAAGCCAAATGGTAAACAATGGACTGGTGAGGAGGTCAAACCCAAGCACCGTGTCTACTGATCCCTTCTTAAGTCTACACCCACCTCTACAACCTGCTTCAAGCCCCCTTTATATCTCGATGAATGACTCAACCGATAATTCAGTCGCGAGTTAGTCTGCCTTCCGAAACCTTAGCCATTTTTGCTTTCTATTATTTGCCATCGTATAGTATCGAATTAAGCCTTGTTGCTCGATTGAAAATTCGACATCTTTGGCCAAATATTTCCCCGTCAAGCTACCACATCTACCCCATTGCTTTACTACCCAAGGAGAAGTTAAGAGGTCAGTCCGTTTCAATCTTCAACCACTACATCCACTCGCCTACCAATTTCAAATCTGGATACAGACCCTTTTCAGACATATTTCTACCGTATGCTTCCACTGTCATTTCCTTGTCTATAGTTCTTGATACAATTAAACCTACCACACGAACTTGTCTTACCTAATTTGACCTTCTACCAATTTAAGGAAGGCACTAGGATAACTAGGAGTTTATAAAGTTCCTCTTTCCTGTCACGCCTGGACAATTCATTAACCCATTACCCATTAGGTTTGCTTATGAATTGATGGATCAATTGTTGGGCACTGTCTACAACTGGGGTCCTTCATTGAATACACCATGCAAGGCAGCATCTCTTGGGTTTCCGCTTTTTCGTGGTTTTCTCGTGAAATAAGCATTGACCTACTGATAACAGCTGTAATAGCTAAAGCAGTAGCTACTTTGGTATCGCCAGCCATCGTTGGACTGAGGTGTAGGCGAGAGTGTTGTTGCAGGTGTTTTTGCTTTGGCGCACTTCATCGAACAGTTCCCTGAAGGGTACTCCACGAGATTCTGGAAGGGGAGTTAAATATATGAATTAGGAACTCGCTTTTGAGGGCTTCAAAAATCTCCTGTCATTGGGGAGAGTCGAGTTAGCAAGATACCTAGCCTAAACCGGGCACAAACCAGCATCGGCCTGCCAGGGCTGTTTCTCACATTGCGTCAGGCATGGCCAGAGATCCTACTGGCACTTCTGCTCGGTCTCTACGTCTATTCTCTACATCCTCAGCAACCGTTCAGACGCGTTATAGTCTTCGTGTGGCAACGAGGATAACATTCCCCCTACTTGGGCCGATCCCGTTCGGAGCACCTGCTCTACGTACAAAGAAATCCCGCTCCAGCGGTCTACCCTTTGGAGGATAATGGCCACCACTGTGTCACGAGTCAGGATTTATCTCCCTGACACAGTCCGTGAAACGCACTCTCTCGGCCCTCCAACGACAGTGCTGGAAGAAAGTGTGCTCTGTGCAGTAGTCTCGACTCGCTTCTTGTACCCTATGCTGTAAAGGTACACAAGGAACAGGCCATGGCCTGTTAGAATCTGGTAATCGTCCTCTTCACTGTCGAGGCTCCAGCCTCGGCTTTATCTCCCTGATGAGTCGCCTTGTTCATCTTCCGCAGCTCTCCAAGCACCATTCCTCGCAGTGTCCTCAGTTGTTCCTCCTATCGTACTATTTCACAAACGAATACGACGATAAATATTATAATAATATTGGAAAATAGTACGAATTGGCGATACCTCAAATGCTGATGTCCCAAGCGTAAAAAAATCCTGTCAGACAGGAATACATAATGGAATACGTTGTAAGCTGTAGTTTAGGTCTGCACCTAAAACGAAAACAAAGTTTCTAGACCACCAGAATTGAAATAACTGTTAATCCTATTGGAAGCCCACACTGTACAGTTCCTGGCTCAATTCCACTTTAATCTTGCCATTTCTCGCCCTGCGTGTTGATGGTCGAAATGTCCTAGAAATCGGCTTATTTTTCTTGTTAGAGGGAGGAGGGAGGTATTAAAATTTGTAATAATGTAATACATTTTAACGTCTCACTTTCCTGTTTTCCAGGAGGCGAAGCCAGGGTAAAGGAAATACTAAAGACAGAGGGCCTATGTGCTCAGATTCAGATGCATCGATGGACGAAATTTCTGCATCCACCGAATCTGGTAAAGAAGATAAGAAGCCAGAACGCCGACAAGTTTCCAGGTTGTTATATGCATTCATCTCTCATTTGTGGTGCTTCGAACAGTGGATTTTTCTTGTTCTTGTTGTTTCTTTGGGGTGTGTGTGAGTGAGAGTGAGGGGGGTGGGGAGAAAAACAGAGGGAGAGGGAGATAGAACGGGATGCTTGACTTGGAAAGAGCTGTCTGTTGAGAAGAGGAATCTAAAATTGAGGGGTGGGAAAAGATAGATGGGAAAGGCCAGGATAGAAATTAATCCGTTGCCAATTGGAAATTATTAGAGAGGTTAACGATACAAAACATAACCTGACTGCAAGGGAACGACGAAAATGAGATTTTTCAGGCGCCTGTAGGCGATTGGCATGGTGGGACGAGTCACTAGGCAATAGACATCACTAGCTCGACTCAGCATGCCATCCAATTGCCTAGCGTCGCGTATAAAACGTCAATCTTCGTTGTTCCGTTGTAGTCACACTTCGTATCGTTTACTAGTAATTTTCAATGTTGGATTTGCAATGTTTGTCCACCATCCAGGCCGAGAGAGAAAGAGAGGGTGTGAGGGGAGGGGGAGAGACAGAAAGAGAGAGAGAGAGAGATTGTTTATTTATTTACCAGGGGAAATGAGGGCCATGAGGTCCTTTCTACCATTCCCCCTGGAATCAATATACAACATCCTCTTGTGCTTCAAAATTACATTGCCCCCAAGTTTTACATACTTTTTCCACTAAAGCGACTATTTTTCTTCCCAAAGAGAGCGCAATCATTCCAACACACCGTTCATGCCAAAATAAATTACACTTATACCAACACATTCACGCCTACTCACACATAAATACTTACCTACTGCTATTTGAGAGGGGTGATCACTAGTATATTCCTCATCCCCCCTCCCTCAGCAGCACGCTAACTAAAATTAATATACACAACAACCAACCTCATTCATGCCAACATAAATTACACCCATACCAACACAAACACTCAACTGCTGTTATTTAAGAGGAGCGAATACTTGGATATTCCTCCTCCTCTCAGCAGCGAACTACCTTAACTAACAAAACACAACGAACAAATTATATCACATCAACACATTATGCACTGGGGATTGAAAAATTTGCCATCACGTACATTTGAAATACACCGAACAACGTCACAATCAATCAATACCATATACTCCTCATAAATGTTTGCTTTACTTTTGTTAACAATCTGGTTTTCTACAGAAATCTATTTTGGATAAGCGATATTTAAATATAATAATTACACATAAAACAAACAATAAAAAACGTAGCTAATAACTTGTCTCTGAAAATATTTCTAAACTGTTCGGTCTTTGGAGAAAAATCAAACAGGTTTACATTCCCATTATGGACCTTGATTGCGTACCAGACGAATGATCTTTCGTATGCTACTGTGCGATGAGCAGGCACCTTCAACACTCTTCCTGTATTACGCGTGCGAGATAGAGAGAGCGAAAGAAAGGGCGAGAGAGAATGAATGAATGATTAACAACCAAGGAGAATTAGGGCCATTGGGCCCTCTCTTCCATATTCCCTGGAAAACAAACATAACTGCATTTCCTCAGCTTTATTGCTCATAAGAATAGTTTTCTCATGAACATTTGCTGTGTGCTCGCAGGCTCGCCTACAATATGCGAAATAACCGCTAATTCATTAACACGTTCATACCAGACAAATTACATTCGTGCAAAATAAATTGCTTACACTCCAAATAAATAACTAACGCTCGCAGTCACACACCATTCATACCAGCTGGTTGAGGCGGGTGAAAAACCCCAGCCAGCCTCGAGCCCACCCTCCTACGGACCTCCTCTGGACTCAAGACATGCAGAGCATTGGACAGTGGAGGTCCTGAGACGGCCCCTAAAAATTAACAGAAAGGCAAAACAAGTCATAGTAACAGATAAACCAATTCGGAAACAACTTGAAAAAATAAAATCATCGAGCCTAATCCTATCACCACCTCCCCGAACTGGCCGGGGCCACCCACTCCCTCGCTGTCACTCATCCTTCCATACCGTACACTGAAACACAGACACATAATCTTGGATGATAAGAGGGGTGAGTACTCAATATCCTCCTCCTCCTCCTCCTCCTCACTATTCACACACTATATATACGAAAACGTAATACTTAAGAAAACTATAAATACTATCACAAGACAGTTCAAATAGTAAGAAAAGCTAACAACAACAGTGAATTCAACATTTACAACTCCTCCGTTAACGTCACTTTGGGCGGTAGGTGTTTTTGAAACTTGTCTCTGAATACTTCTGTTTTTAATCGTAAATCAAACAATTCCCTATATTCATTGTGGCGAGAGTGACGAGAGGGAGAGGAGAGAGAGAGAGATTCTGAATAACAATTTACAGTTAAATACAGAAACAAAAAGAGCATGCTGAATAGTGTGGCACATAACAATAACACGATGTTAACAGAATAAATATATAAATTCAATGATCACAAGGACTGGCTATTACTTAGGTTACCCTAACCAGTACATGGTGGGTCGTGGACATAATGGCACGTCGGGAGGTCTATTCCTTTTGCCCCCAAATGATACATTTTTTATAGGAAGACCGGGAATGGATATCGAGGCCCCTAAGGGAAGCCGGAAAAGCATTATAAATTGTGTATGAGGTACTGCGGACTGGAGGTACTGGAATCTAGTCAGATGGGGTTGCACGCACAGGGCATTTGTGCTGACCTCGAAACTTCAGCAGTCCAGATGAAGCTGTCAGTCTCGTCTAGGCGTCCTGTAGCCGACTCTTGCGTTCCCTCCCACTTTGTTGTTTGTGGTGGTAATTGCGAGTAATCGTACATACTCTCTTCCCACACTTGGTACGATAACGCAGGATTGGCGCCCAACAAATGGCCGAACTTTGAATTATTCAAGATTGACGAGTAACTTGAAAATTCTTACAGGCGTTGGGAATTTTAGATCCCTCGCCTTCAATTTTTCTTCCTCTCTGCTGCAACCCCCTCCCACGCCCGTTAGTGTCATCAGCTTTGTGCTCAATCGAGGAAAGCAAGACATGTCTACCATCCAAGAGGTCAATACTTATCTTGTTACGAAGCAGCGCGTTTGGAACTCTCCTCCGCACAACAACAACGCTGTCTCAAGTCCAAACCCTCCTCAGGGTGGGTGTACTAAACTGTCCCAAAAAGACCTCCCAAATACGATTCAGGGGAAATCCGCGGTTCGGCCGCCAGTGGAAAGTGCTCGCAGCTCCTCAAATCCAGCCTGGATGATGAACTTACTTGGAAATGCACGAGTTGAGCACGAATTGCCCGGGAACTTCACACACTTTCGAAAACCGCTCAACATAAATGTGCGAATAGTGTCAACACAGCCATCGCACACTTCTCCATCTAACGTGCAACAACGCCCCATTGTTTCCAAGGGTGCAACTGATCAGTGCATGGTAATCACTGTATCTTCGCTCTTAACTACTGAGTTTGGAGCTCCTGAGAGCATTAGTCATCTGAGGAGAAGGGAAACTGCAACTCCTCGTACTGAGAAAGTGTTCTTTCGTCAAGAGATGAACATATTCTCTAAACCCTGGATGTGGCAGCTGTGCGGAACGACGCTTTACAGTCCTCAGGAGCTATATACGCCAGAGACAGTATTGTGAATTTAGTTTTTATTTTTTCGATCAATTTGATGTTAGTTGAAGTCAATACTTGTCGTGTATTTGTTGACGCTTTTACTGAATATTTGTACTCCGAGAAAGCAAAGTTGTTTCTTCATAATTTTGTGTTCTTTTTGACGAACAGGACATCCATTTCTGGCGAAAGGAAAAGGGACAAAGACGAACGCAATAATCGAGAGTCCAAGAAAAATGACCACGAAAAAGGCGCCGGGTCGCGGAAGCACGGCGGTGGATACGACTCTGGAACTAGAAAAGAAAGCGGTTTCGCTCCCAGGGGCGAGCCATCGCGACGAGGTAGAGGAAGTTTCAGAACGGGCGGACGCGGAAGCCTGGGCATCGGCGGCCATTACGGACCTCCAGGAAGCAAATCCCCGTTCCCAATTTCCAATCAGCCTCTCCCCCTCGACAGCAAAAGCGCGGACGACGTTGAAAAATCCAACGACAAACCGTTGGATGTCGACTGTTTGTCTCTGTCCGATGCCGATAAAAGCAAGCATAGATCTCAGAATTCTGGAAACATCACAGGTACACCTTACAGCTGAAAACAAAAAAAAACCTCTCCCACCGCTCCACATCCCATTCCTTTTAGTTTGCCATGACCATCTTCAAAATTTACCTCATCCTTACCCCCATATCCTTCTGATTTATATAGACGTGGCGAGTTACCCATCATGCCCTCTCCATTACCCAAATTGAATAAAAATTTATTATTATTCCAAGGTTCGTCATTTTTTTCGATTGTAATGACAGCTTTATATTGACGCAGGACTGCAATTACTTTTCATACTTATTCTTGTCGTAACACTCGAGGCCTTAGGCAATTCCAACTGCAACTCTTAGGGCTTAATTTGAGGGAAATCTGTGGGTCTCTCGATCGACCACTTTCATCAATTTGATTTGGTCGTGTCGACTTGTAGAGCATATGTACGGGATTAGGGTCCCCAGGCTACTCTATAAAGGCCCTTCCAGACTCTCCAGAGAAGGTGGAGAGGTTCCTCGGCCCTCTCTGTTCTGGCAAGCCGCACTCCGTCCAACTTAGCTACTCTCCTAGGAGCGAGAGTGTGGAAGGGCTTTCTTGGCCCTCCTTGTTCATCCTCGCCTCACTCTATACAGCGTTGCTTCTCTCCAAGGAGTGAGAGAGTGGAAGGGCTTGCTCGGGGTTCCTCGTTCGACCTCTCAAGAGCAGTTTTTGCACCACGAGTTGAAAGATCCTGATTGAATGCGTGAGACTTGATCCGTGAGGATGCTTTGCACGAGTGTTCTCGCCTCGTGACACTCTCCCTGATGGGATATTGGGACGAGCGCCCTTTGCTTGCTCTATTTCAGCAAACAGGCACCGCGAGAATACTCTGTGAGAGTCGTGTGGAGGCTTGACATCTAATCGTTCGAAGATGGATCATTCCCATTTGAACATGGAATCCCTATGGTGACTTCTTGGTGCAACTTCTGCCCCTAATCCAGTGGGTTAGTCAAAAGAATCATTTCTGAGGATAACTTTTCTGGTTTTAACCTTCGGGTAGGGTTGTTGCAGTGTTTTGATGTGCCAATGTTGGAGTTTTCCAACATTAAATTCTTTGGTAACGTAAGCATGTCTCATAGTTCCGAATGCTGTCACACTCCGGTAGAGAAACAGGTGAAGCCAAGCAACTGGAGACTGAAAAAGTACTAAATGCTCAAATAAAAATTTAAAAATGTGAAACAACCAATATCTCCTGAACAGTTCTAGCTTACGGGTGGTCTCATTAGATTTGTTACAACATTGCGCCAACACTGAACATTTTCGGTCATAATTTTATGAATTTTCAGTCAGTGTTGGAGTTCCATTATCTGGTGTTGCTGGTTAATGAACTTAGCCC
Organism: Pachypeltis micranthus; assembly: GCA_020466155.1. Classification (NCBI taxonomy): domain Eukaryota; kingdom Metazoa; phylum Arthropoda; class Insecta; order Hemiptera; family Miridae; genus Pachypeltis; species Pachypeltis micranthus. The sequence goes on from CM035778.1 coordinate 24,180,819, forward strand.
AGGAAATCCCTATTTGTGTTATATTTTTCACTGTTATCGGACGTTATTGAGCCTAATTACAATTATATGTGTAGACGCGTATAAATAAAAATATATTCACGTTCAAAACGTTAAAATCTAAGATGTGAGTGGGAATGCTATCTGAAATGGATTGTATGACTCAATTTTTTCTCTCACAACCATCTCCTTTGAGAATTTGCTGAAAAAATATAAAATTGCAGTGAGTCTTGTGAGGGCCTGATGCTCTCCACACACTCCTAAAAGGAAAGTGGGATGAAAATTGTCGTAAAATAATCAAGTACGTAGCTCAGACCTTGCCTTAGTGGCCTGTGGAATGGTTCGTCTTGGTCATTGCACAACCCAAAAGAGCGCAATTAGGGCGCAATTCCAGTGAGTGCAAATATTGCAACGTGTGATTGGTCAGCTTCCTTAATTTTTTATTTGTAGGTTGAGAGGTTATAACCATTGGCTGTTAGCTTCAGTTTTCATTGCAAAATCGCGAAACCATCCTAACCATCGCTTTTGGGCTTTTGGATTGTTTAATCTGTCGTTCTTGGGTTGTTAATATGTGTATACACAGGATCTGGAATCGTCCACTGAAGTAGCTGACTCAGTCAGGCGTAGTGCTTCCCCTGAAGTGTGCCTGATTCACGTTGTAGGCACCACCAGTGGTCGTCGTAGTATAGTAGTCAAAGACGATTCATACCCATTCTGTCAGGGTATTGGATCAAAGCTTGGGATCGCTGTAATTTTTGCCTGAGTGAGGGAATCCCAAACATTTTCAATTAACATTAGCAACGTATAAAACCTAAGGCGTATCTCGTTAAATTGCCATTTTTGAAAGCTAGTTGTAGTAGGCTAGGCTAAAAGAGCCGAGTTCCTCCTCGTCTGTTTGTCACTCCTCATGCCATTTGCACTCAGTTTGATTGTTTTCTGTTCCCCCGTGGCTTCCTCCAGGAAGGAAAATAACGACATTAGCGTCAACGTTCTCATAACCTGTGGACAACTAAAGTGTGCTCAAGCTTGCTCATGTTATATTTCTAGCGGACCACACCAAGTGATACGCACCTTGAGAAAACATCTTGTCCATATAAAATACCAATGAGTCTATGTACGCTTGAAAAAGTTGGTGCTCGATGCGTGACATCACCGCCTGACTCCTATGTGACAGATCCAACTGGGGCAGTGGCGGAGGGAGTGATACCACACCCACGCACTCGAGGAATTTGCTTGCACTGTTATCAAAGTAGGACTTCTAGAAGTGGATCTAGGTATAAATTAATGTGTGCGATAGTAACTGGTGCATGATCAGTCTTTCCTTACCAAAATGTCTGTTCTTGAACCCTCGTGAGAGAGTTATATCAATCGAGTGTCATGGACGTGGCAGTTTTGCTATTACGCTCTCTAAGCGTTGTTCATTATGAAGCTACACTATGTGCTAAGTTCATGCAATAGCGTAGTACTAGTTGGACAACCGAGGCCCTTGTCTGTGTTAGTGATGAATGATTCTGGAAACCACGGCCAACCTGACTTCCTTGATCAGCAGGGAGTGGAATGCAGAACAGAGCAGTCAGCGTTATTGGCGTTATTTGTACTTATCCACTGCAGTAAGTACACGTAGGGAAATCCTTGACAAGTGTGAGGCAGATGATGATGTAGCCACCCTCCACTGTTCTTATGCTGTTAAAGAGTTGCTACCAGATACCAGTGCATCACTGTGCCTGATGCCAATCCAAAGTGTAGAGAAGAAACACACCCACAGAATAGCGATGAAAACTAGTTCAGATCTTGAGATTTTGATGATTGTTATCAATGAAAGTGGCTCCCCACCAAATCAATCTTTAAGCAATAGTGTTTGTTAGCAATGGGAGACCAGCTTTGTCATGGAAATCATTGAAATTGCTCAACCTACTTACCTATCTCCTCACATTTCATGTGACAAGCTTCCATCAATAGTGAAACTTGGAGGAATAACGTTGACTGAGAAGAGTAACTTCCTGTCTGGCTCTGAACTATTGTCAAGGGTCTGTCCACCTTGTTTAAGGCGTAACTTTTTCAATTGGCTTGACATTTGACTTGGTTGCTCCTTGTAGGAAATCGTTTCTTCAGTTCATCTCACTTCTGACACAAATGGTAGTGTGTTAGTGAAGGCAGTAGATCCACACTTGTAGTGTACTGTGTAGTTTCTTGTGATTGGATGTTAGGAGTACTTGATCGAGGTTACACCTAGGTCCGTTGTGAATCCAACGTCCTGTTCCCAATTAAATATGGACAGTCAAGAGTCATTAGCTCCAATTCTCTAGGTTTGTAGTGGTTAATACTCCCATACGTCATCGTAAGTGTGACGGATATTCCAATTACATCTACAGTTATTGTAATTGAGTCAAGTGCCCTGTGACACGACGCCTCGGTGTATTCCTGACCTCATTGCCCCAAGTAGTAGATCAATCCACAATACACGGCTTTCACGCACAACACACGTTAGTCAACATTGTCGTAGACCCCCTGACAGCATTCGAATTTTTGAAATGTATTAACAATACAAATTGCTCCGTCGATTATGAATTACTTTCGTTTCAAGGTGGAAACCGCGTCCCGAGAGAAGCGAGGAAGGGCGATGGTAACATGAAAGGCAGATCGACGAAATCGAAAGGAAGCAGCGGAGGAGAAGATAGAGACTCGACGAGCGACGGCGGTAGCGATTCTGATGTCAAAAAAGGGCCGAAAAATATCCCCAAGACTGACAAGAACAAATCGAATCAGAGGTGAGTGTTATTTGTACCTTCCCCGCGAGTAAGAGCAAAGATAGTAATTGAATTGAAGGAAAACGTTTGTTTTATCAGTGCAGTCTTATTTGTGCACTAGAACAGTGAATTTCCATATATATTAGTTATGTTCTTTATTCTGGAGATTAAGTTTCTTAAAAAAACTTTATTTAATTTTCAATGAACAGTAGCAGGTCTGTATAGTACAGAAAGATGTGTGGGGTAACACGCAGAGATATCCCATGTATGGACTGAGCTTATTAGGGTGAAACGGTGGGAGTTGCTGATGACAACCAGCGAAAGCTGACGATGATGGACGACTGCACCGAGCTTCTCTCCTGGAGGAGCGAGGTGCAGTTGATGGAAGTCGGGAGAAGGGATTTCTGCTGTTGCAGCCCCTTTTATTATTAAATCTCCCTCTTATTACGCCTACATAGTATATATGTGTGGCTGCTGAATTACTGTTATTGCTCACATCCGTTGTGTAACTTTTCGACAAGTTCATTACTCATTTTGAACAGTCTTCGCAGGCGCGTAGCGCCCCTATTTTCAGGGAAATAGGCGGTACCTCTGTTAAAAGTTTCCTCCATCCCCCCCTCCTGTTTGGGTGGTGGGAACAACCTGAAAGAATGTCTTCCTACTCTTGCGTTTTCCACTGTTCGGGAGTAGTGCCTGACAATTTACTTGTTGTTGATTTATTGCGAACACTATCGTCATTAAATCGGTATTAATTCTTGAATGGCCGACGGAATATTCCGCCTTCGTCCCGCTCAACCTCGGTGCAAGCAGTTTCCAATGAACTTTAGGGTTCGAAGAAGGTGAGCTTCCTGACAGTAATCACCCATGTTTCACTGTGGTTGGGTCAAACATACTTGCCACATCTTTCCCAATATTTCTCAACACGCTCCATTTGCAACTCTGGGGCTTCAGTCAGGTTTCAGATTATCAGTACACGACGTAGACCGCCAGCAATAGCTGTAATATCTCTCTTATGTTGACTAGAGACCACACACTTTGACGTATTGTCGCTTGAGCGTGCATTTTCGTGAAAACATCCTGATTTAGCTTCTAGCAACTACCACATTTACTTGAAACTGTCAGTCTACTTGTGAGGAACGAGATGTGGGGCTGTTTTTCAAAATTCGTTTTTTTGTCGAATTCAAAAAGAAAGTGAAGGTCTAATTTTTGGACTACCCTTCCAAACCTGGGGTGTTTGGTTGAACGATATTGGTATTTTATTCGTTTGTCAATCTTTTCGTCAATTTAATCCAGGATTTCTTGCAGGGCCGCCGGAGAGAAGCGCGCTTCCTACAACACAGCTCATATGAATGGGAGAGTGAACCAATCTGAAGATGGCAAAGGTAAATACTCGTATTTTTCGGTAGGGTCAGTAGTAGGTGTGGATTTGCCCATCAACTTGTTTCTCAACTCGCTCTTCGCATTGGTCAATGACTAGGGATGTGCGGATATTCCCTCTACTCTTCCTAAAAGAGTGGCAGCAGACTACGCTTTCACCATTACTACATTCGCTCCCACATCTTGTACGCAATGACGTCAAATCCTCTCCTGAACGGGAGAATTCGATAAAGATAAACGAAAAATGGCACCATTTCAACTGTAAAGTTGTGTATGTTGAGGTTAAGTGGTTTAATGCCAGTGCCAATGAAGAGAATACAAATCTCTGGCGATGAGCTGGCTTAGCATAATGCTGTCAACAGTTGCGTCGCACCAAGCAGCTTTCTGCGTTTTTCTGGAAAGATACCATCATGATTTAGCCAGCCCGTCATTCCTTGTCAATTTGAATTATTGACTTCTTCTAACTGTGCAACGGCCAACTATGTTGTTGGCTCCACCTATCTGGAAAACTTCCTAAAATAATAACCTGAGAGAGATTGATTGAAGATTTTTATTTTACGTCTTTCGAGTAAATTGGGAAGTTTGAGGTGCCTAGTGAGCACAAATGTCCCGGGTGAGCCTTCGCTCAATTGAAGAGTTTGGTTCTTCCTGGTACACCACTGTCATCTATTTGGCTTGTTTGCACCATAATTTCGCAAATTGAACTCGAACCTTACTGTCCACCCAAAACTGGCAACTCTTGTGTGCTGGTGTTGTTAAGCAACGATCCGCTCACTCCTGGCGCCATTGGACAAATTATTACAAATCCTAGTGATGATGTGGTGGTGGACTGTATAGGCTCGATAAGCTGTTCGAAATAATTCAAGCACTACTCACCGATGCGGACGTTCTAGGTGTGTGTCCCCGGCCGGGGATGTAGAGCACAGTAGTGGACGATGCTGGCTACTCCGAACACAGTTAGTGAGCGTAATTACTTAAACAGGGTACGAACTAAAAAATGGTACTTCCAAAATAAATGTTGGAGTGTTTTTAATGCGGAGGCACAAGTGGGCGAAGGAATGTGACAAGGCTTCAAAAGCTAACTGAACAATACAATTCCGCTACCGCTCATGTTCAGATTAGAGCTTGACAGCTCATTCACTCGATTTTCAAACATTGAACCGGCGTTGTTCCCATCGGCCGCATAGCTAACCGAAAATGGTTGACATTCCCATGAATTATCTAAAGGCTGATGACTCAGTAAAGGTCGTGACATAAGGTGGAGGAACCCAATAAATTTTGTAATATTAAGTGCTATCAATTTCTGTACCAAAGAGTATGTTCTATTTGCTACGAAATGAGGAAAAAACTAGTAGCATTAATTGGTGGAGCGTCGTGTGATGCGTATGGTCCAGGTATTTTTGTAATGGGGATTTGAGCAAGTCATTCTTGAACCGAATGTTCTGCTATCGCATTTAATAAACTGCCATGGGATCAAGTTAGGAGTTAGAAGTAACCAGTCGGGCAGTATATCTAATGCGGGATGACACCTAGTGAGTTTGTCCTCAATCGAAGTACTTCATTTGTTAATCAATATTTGCTCGCCCGTCTTGATTCTTATCTTCATTTATTTTAGACAATGGTTTCCAAGAAGTCCGAGGAAAGAAGGTTGGTAAAGAGTCTCGTCCCCTCTCACACGGCAGGAAAGAGAACAAAGGGAAGAACGGCAACGGGAGTCCTGCCAGCGGCGGGGGAGCCCTTCAGTCGAAAAACTCGTTCTCCAAATCTAATCCTAAAGAATGGGGCAACACCCCTAAACCTCCCAGACTTCAAAAATTGGACAATTCGCGTAAACAGCCGCAATTCGCGCCGCATCAAGATGTCTCTGAGATGAATAAAATCAATCAGAGTACCTACCCTCTGTTCTTATCTAGCAGTCGAGGTGAGTTGCAGTCTCTATATTGCGAATTTATCTATTATCTGTCTTTGGGAGAGTATGTTTGTCGAAGTGGCGATTGAGAACAGTTATGTCGACTAAATTAAGCCCTAAATGTTGCATTACTCGACTTGCGCAGCCCTCATGAACGTTTCTAGCGTATGTTTTGAAACTGAATGAAACGTATTTCATGAATTTGTATCGCTATGCGCTCCAGCGCGCATTTATGGGGTTTCATCTGTGATCTGAGTGACAATACCTACGGACTGATACTGATAATATTTACGATTTTTGGGATAAAATGTTCAGTGATAGTTTCTAGATTCTAGGCAGTAAAGGTGGGAGGTCTAGAAAGTAAAGCTCTACACTACCTTGATGTGCCCATGTTAACATTTTTTGATTATTTATTGTTAGTATTATCTATGAATTTTCCCTTAATCGTAGACGTGAACTGCAGCATGACCCCAGCGCCTCCACCGACGAGAAGTGCCTGGGAAAAGCCGATAACCCCGTCTCTCAGAGCTCAATCCCCTACTAACTTGTCTTCAGCTACTAGCAACCCTCCGGACAAAACGTACGTATAATTGAACAAGTAACATCGCGACTGTTTATCTATGAGAGAATGGACGGGTTTTTTGGAGCACAAAGGAGGTCAAATGGCGTGTTGTTGCGTCTGTGGAACGAATAATCCGCATCAAGCAGGTCTGGTGTACGAGGAGCAGTTCCCCACTGTGGAAATGTGCGTGGGTTGTCGCTCTTCTATAGAGGCAACCTCAATCAGTCAGGCGTGTGCGATCGTGGAGACCACTCAGCCTTCTTTCCATAGTACGCGCAATGACATTGTGGTTTCTTCAAGGAGTTTTTGCCTGCAACCTCACAGGATGGGGTGTACTAAAGAAAAGTCCATGCAGGACGTCGTTGTTGAAATCTGCAGTGTTTCCCCTCAAAGCGCCAGGTAAGTCCGTCGTAGCACTTCTCATTGACATCAAAGGATTTGACGTTTGCGCTCCTCCTTGAGTGTTGGGGAATTCGTTGAGCCTCTACTTGCACGTCAGAAGTTACATGATCGAATGCAGTCAGTCGAGGGAATGATAGAGAGAACAGGTGCCCACAGGGCTCGGGCCTCGAACCAGCACTCTGAACGCATTCTTTGAGGGTCTCTCTGAAGCCTCGTTGAGACTGACTGCGAGCCATACGCCCATGTCGACAACATGACTGTCCTGATCTGTAGACAGTTGATGTGGACAACATGACTGTCCTGATCCATAGACAGTTGATCCACCAAATGGAGCCAAAATTCCATTAAACGCTCCAAACCATCCCTTATGATGCGAGCACGTCTAGCTGGTCTAGTTGGTCGAGGAAAAAAACCAGCTCATCCTTTTTAAGGGAAAACGTTTTGGCACCCACAGGCTCCTTATGAAGCAAGTCATGTAGTTAGGAGTCACTGTAGGTGGGAAGAGGCGTTTCAGCCAACGCATCCAGTCCCTCAAAGGCGCTATCCTTGCAAAATTTGCCTCAAAACGAGCAATTAGCTTGGCACACGGGCAAGAGCTCACTGCATGGTTAAATGACAACCTGCTGCCGTTCAGGGGATCCTGAGCGAATGCCCGAGCTCTTGCACAATAGCAAAACAGCAACTTCCATGACTTTGAACAGTCATTGTGATATGAAACGTGGATCGTTGATTCTATATAATTACTTGTGGATTCAAATGGACTACGTGAATTATCGATTGACGACTGCGTTTATTAAAAATAGTTCATAGCTATAAACTATAAGAAAGTGGAAAAACACAGACAGAACCGATTGCTGTCAGAAACTCAAATGAACGTCAGAAGAAACAGCCTGAGATTAGTAAATGTGACATAGCAGCTGGCTGATGGGACGGTGATGGAAAATCAGTGCTCTTTGAGGTGCCACAGATTTGTACTGGAAGATGTGGACCCCTTGAGACATGAAATTCGGTGACGAGCGCCTTACGAGTTAAGGATGTCTGAGGTATGTTCGCTGCAGCTGTTTGTTGACCGTTTGGCTCATCGCATCTAGTTATGCGGTTGAGGTGAGTCGCCCAACAGAGGTAACTAGCTGAGATGGTCTTAAGATTCGAATCAGGGCTGGTCATTATGGGAGGGTGGTGTGAAAGACTGAAGTTATCGCTATTTTCTTCCCTCACGAAGAAGCGATTAGTGACAGACCTAAGGATTTGTGTTAACTAGTGAGTGAGAAGTAGCTAGGTAATGCGTTACGCCTAAATATATACGTTTATTGTTATTAGGACAATGGACATTCCAGAACCTGTACATAGTGGAGCTAGTAGCCAGACTAGTAGCCCCAGCGCTGAGAAAGCAATTACTGCGAAATTGGCTAGAGAGGTGAGTACAAGGAAAACCTAGTCACTTATTATTAAAACAAACTTATTCAAAAATCACTCTTTTATTCATTGCGGGTCAGTCATGGTGGGTCCATCCCCTAACACAATAATAAATATCCGTCACAGGTGACGATGCAACAGCAACCTCCGACCCCCACACGAGCATGACGACAAGCATCCTCAACGTTACAATCCCAGTCTCTTGTCAGCCTCATCGCTGTAGGCAGTGACGCCACTCTAACGGCGTGAAAGTGTGTTATTCCCGCCCTGTAAAGCCCATGTTGGGACACAGCTGAATTTCTGCCCATCAATCGAACCATGTAGTTGTCACGTCACCACACCAGCTGATCCTGAACGAATCCAAGACCAGCCTACTGTTTTCCCTACCGATGTATTTTGGACTCAGTTGCTCTTGAAATAGAAAACACCGTTTTCCTTCGTACTACATTGGATAGTCAACTACATACTTCGAGCCGAAATTAGGGTTTTCAAAAGTAGTAAAGATGCACGACTTTCTTTTCATCCAGTTGAGGAAAGTAATAATTATAAATGATCCATAAACGATTTATTCAACAAAATAATCAGTACGCTCCTTTTATTACTGAATTCTGCAACTCTGGTCTCGGTTACGAAACTCAGGGTGAATACCTTCTCTCAATAAATCTTTCAAAACGCGCGCTCAGGACTCATTGAACTTCAGATAGCGAGAAATTTGAATGATCAATAAAGATGTGCCCGTACCTCAGAGAAGAATCTTACAATCTGTGAGCCTTTGGAGATTTGAAAAGTAAACAATTTCCCTTACTGTTTGGTACAACTTCTTAAAGGGTGGACAACGAAGAAGGCTTGCAGGAAATACCTGTCATTCCTTAGGAAACTAGGCGGGGACTGTGAGACATTTGGACAGGCACAATTGAACTTTAGGCCTTGGTGCTCATCCCAAATAAACGACAGAGCTATTTAAAAATATCTGCACTAACGCACAAATTTCCTTAGCTCTACGTCAATTCACTCGGGTACATGGCTTTTTTTCTACTTAATCAATTCATTCATCACTCAGTTCATTTGAACTTGGTCAAACAACACTTCACGGCAGCAGAAAGCGGTAGCGCTTACAGTTCCGGAATTTATTGTGCTGCTCGTACTTTTTCCAGCACCATTATTGAGCAAATGGTACCCAGAAAATTAATGAGGCTGTAAACACGGATTTTTGAAGGAGGATAGTAGTAATCACTTTTGCAGAGTTATTGGGTAAAAACATTTAGAACTGGTATTAAGTGAAACGGCGGTAGTCGAGATTTAGGAATTTCTGGAGTGAGCCCCATGTATCTCATGGGCATTTTTAAACACTCACCCTTTAGGTATTGGATTGGACAACATCAATTTTTCACATCCTAGTAACACATTCTAGTAGTTAAACATTCTAGTAGCACTCCCACGGAGTTTATAAGGAAAAACCGCGCTAAAATCGATTTCCGTCTAAAATTGTGGTAATTCATTGCGCTCTTCTCGTCATTTTCCCACGAATGAGAATTTTATGGTATAATTGCCTTTTCGAGAGCTATCAATATACAAAATGTAATCAAAATCGTTGTAGCCATTTTTGAGAAAAAAAAAAATTTGGTGTTTTGATCACTATGATAACTATAGTTAACTTTCGGTGGATTTTGCTCATACCCTTATTTTGGCGTCCCATGGTAACCTGTGGGCGAGATATCAAGTTTCAGCTGATTTGGTACGGTGGTTTTCTCTAAAAATCGTTCACAGACACACAGACCATTTTCCCAAATAGTGTTTTTCAGACTCAGGGGGGTCTGAAACGTAGAGATCTGAAGAGAACTCAAAATTTGTTTTTCAGCCGATTACATAACTTTCCTTTCTACTTTGTAGAGCCAAGGAAAATAAAAAAACGAAAGCAAACCTGTGCTAACTGACTCCTATTAAAGGCACTGGGTGATCGTGGTCTAGTGGTTAAGACAGCGGTTCATAATTCTCGACGAAAGTCGGGAATTATGGATCGGATTGGTGTTAATTTTTGCCTGAGTCAGCAGCTCTTCTCCGAACGTGGGGCCGAACTTCTTCATTCCAAGAAAAAGTAGAGGCCCAGAAAGAAAAATCAAAGATACGATTTTCGCTGAACTCTCATAAATTTGTTCCTTAAAAGGTGTGTATGGGGGGGGGGGGTGTACTGACTGACTCCTATTAAAGGCACCGGGCGATCGTGGTCTAGTGGTTAAGACAATGGTTCATGATTCGCTTCGGCGATTGCTGTTAATTTTTGCCTGAGTCTGCAGCTCTCCAAACTACCTCTGCACAAACCCTATTAACTATAAAACGGTTCAAACTTGAGATATCTGCGGCTAAATAGTGGAAACTCATTGTGAAGTAGAAATGTGATACATAAACAAAATGGTATTTTTCAACTATTTAAGTTGTTCGTGACACACAAGTCATCCACATTTTTATGGCATCTGCGATCTCAATTTGAATGGCTTCCCTTTGAATTAACAATCCTTTTCTCAATTGTTTATAGGCTGTTGACAAAGGTATGCTGGATGGAGCGACAGCCCCTGTTCAAACTATTATATTCGAAAATAAGAATTATTCTCAGCACAAAACGCCCGATCTAGCTGTGAAGGGTAAATACGCCATTAAACCGAATCAAAGGATCGATAAAGGTACAACGCGGCTACATCAATTTTGCGAATTACGTTCAGCGCGAGAAACGTCTCTGATTTTTGTTTTTATCTTCAGGGAAATTAGAAGAAGAATTGGAAGGTAACACTCACGGGATTGCCAGTTTGACCTTCAAAGGGGTTGAATTGAAGCCTTGTGAAAACAGAACTTCCGAATCACTTCAAATGCCGTTGGCGTTTAAGGTAAGCTTTTGGAATAATGAAGATCGATGTGGGTGTGCGGGAGTCTGACTGGGTAGAAATTTAATTGAACTGGCTGCATCGTAGTAACGTTGTGTTACCTGATTCCTTTTAGTTTACGTAACAATTTGGCGGTGGGCGCTCTAGTACATGCCAGATGGCACCAGATCGTACGAGGGTGTAGTGTCATTATGATAGCTGCCTGTCAGGTCGTAGCTACTTTAATTTTTAAGTTTTTTGAGATGACCACTGTTGAGTTTTTCTACCTAAGGCAGGAATGTCTTCCGCTCGTCCCACGTCTCTTTGAGTTGTACGGCTATTCTTTTAAAACTTATAACTTGCTTTAGCTGCTCTTTTTACGTTCCTTGGCTCTACGACGTAGAAAAGAAAGCGACGTTATCGTTGTGGGGGGAAGGTCTCTTCAAATCGACGTTTTTATGCTCACTGAGTACTGGGCCAAAAAACAATTCGAGAAAATGGTCAGTGTGCATGTGCGTCTGTGGAAGAAATCAGCTATATCTAGCCCTCAGATTACCGTGAGACGCCAAAATAAGGGTATTAAGCAAAGTTCGCTCAAAACTAACTATAATTACCGTTGTGATCAAAGCGCTAAATATTTTTTTCCCAAAAACTGGGCTAACGATTTTTATTGAAGTTTTTGTGTAGACAGCTCCAAATGATCTGACAGTACCATAAAATTCTCATTTGTCGGAAAATGACGAGAGCGGCACAATAAATTATTAAACGTTACGGCCAAAGTCGACTTGAGCGCAGTTTTTTACATTATTAACTCCGTTCAAAAATCATGGAAAAAATGTACCTATACCAGGTGTCTCAAATTGTTTTAGGGCAAGGTAGTGAAATTGAAAATGTTAAGCGATGCGATGTTACCGTGTCTGTGATGATACCGATGACGAGGCAGAAATAGTTCTGGTTCAGATTTTCGCGTTGCGGGAAAATGAAAGTTTTTTTCATTTTTCCCGTTTTTGCGCGATCTGCGCTCAGTTCTGTTCTGTTGATATTTGGCATCTGATGGCACATCTTGCAGCTCGCTATTGTTAGGCAGTTTTGTTCTATGTCTTGACTCGATAAGCCGTAACTACGTGATTGTAGCTCAAACGAAGGGCAGTCGGCTAAACTTGCTTGATCAACGTTCCAATTCGGCTGTTGAGAAGTGGGTTGAACCAGACCACTGGCCAGTTCCTTGCGGGACATGGTGACTTCAATGCTTGGTTTCCAGTTTCGCAACTGCTCCACTGTGGTTCCTGTAATGATGAGAGACGGTTTACTTGCCACTCGAGTAAATAGTTGGATCAGGTGGGAAACCAGATTGAGAACTCTCAGATTGTGCTGGTCTTACTTCCTTATAGCAGCATAAGAGCAACATCGCTCTGCCGGGACTGGCAGAATGACAACCCACTGTACCTCCTCCACAGGTCTGGATTTGGTGGATGCTGAGCGAGTGATCGGTTGTAAATTGTGTAGCTCGTGTCTGGGCTACGCTCAATCTGACACCGGTTAATAAAAGAAAGAGAGAAATAAAACAGAACATTGTGAGAAAAATAAACGACAAAATTAAAGGTGAAGTGGACTGTATTTATATAAATACGCAGAGGCATCATGAACAGTAGGACTTGAAGAAAAAGGGAATTTTACTTAGAGCTCTGTTCAGGAAAACTTAATAGGAATAATGCTCTCGTTTAAATATTAAATGTGGGGACAAATAAATTATTCTGAAAATAAAGCCAGAATAATCTGATCAGGACTTTGGGTGAGGGACGATTGAAGCCGAGGGAAATCCTGTTATTCTCCTCCTCCCTTTCGGCTGTTCCTGTGGAAATACAAGCAGTGTTTAGTAGGAATCTAGCCTTAATTGGGAAGATTTGAAAATTGTCAGGGTTGAATGGCACATTACCTTGTCTAGAAATGCCCAGTAGTAACGATTATCTTGAGAAGCCTTCGGATCCAGAGACCGCAAAATAGAAACGAATGGAGGGCAGTTGAGGCGCAGACCGCTTTGCCGATCGTAGGTGCAACGAATAGGGCTATGAGGCCGGTTGTTGGGGATTGGAGTCATTCAGGGGTTTAGTTGGTGTCGCCGACTCGGACGTCAACAATTGCATGGTGGCAAAACCGCCAGCAATCTCCGTCGCTTGGTGCTGCCAAACTGTCGAATAACTGCCGACTCAGACATCAACACTTGCATGATGGCTAAATCGCCTCCTCCATCGCACGCAAGTGACGACCTTTCAAGTCGGTTCAGAAATAGTAATTTTGATAAGGAAACCCATTTCAGTTGACCATAGAAGACTAAATTGACAAGGATGAAGTGGATCCGAGAAACTATGAGCTGGCTTTTCATCATTTTGTGGCTATTAGCATCAATTGTTCAGTCCTCAAATAAAACGTAGGCTCGAGTATTCATGTGATGGGGGCGTTGCAAGCAACTTACAAACTAATCAAATGAAACACATTTTTCTTGCGCCTTTGAACTAACGCTAAATCCCGCTCTAGTGATCATCAGTTGACTAACAAGTACGCGAAATTCGGCAAATTAGAAAACAATTGTTCTTAGCTACATAGTCATTAGCCGAGTGGCAGCAGAACCCTATTGAGTACGACTGATGATGATACCGATGACGAGTCAGAAATGGTTTTGGTTCAAAATGTCGCATCGTGAAAATAGGAAGTTTTTTCCGATTTTCTCGTATCGTGCGGTTTTTTTGTCCCGCACCAATCTGTTGATATTTTGGCATCTGAAGTCGTTCGCCCCCCTAATTTTATTAACCCGCTGATCTAATTGGGAAGAGTCTATTTGGAAGTTGGACGTCGCCGATGATGATACCGATGACGAGGCAGAAATGGTTGGACCCGAAGTCGTAGATTGTGGAGGTTGAAAGTTTTTTTCCGATTTCCCGTTTTGTACGATTTCGATACAACCGTATTCTGTTGATATTTGGCATCTGATGGCGTATCTACGGCGCGTTGCCGAAAGTACTCAATAAATTGAGAGTGAGGGGCGAACGTAATGTTCTGCGGTGGTTTATATTGTCGGTTCGATTCCTGACAAATATAAACATCCAGACGGGCGTGTGAGGGTAAGGAGGTATTCTACAGATACCTTTATGACTACATTGAGCAAAAGTCGCCATATTGTGTACCAAACGGTCCCCCCCCCCCCTGTAATTTGGGGAGCCTAGAAACGAAGGTGAGCGCTATTCTTACGAGCCAGTGTAGAGCAGTCACCAACAACATCCCAAAAACGCCGTTCTCAGCAGCTCGGCATTCCCTGATCCACTTTACAACACATTTTAAGCGTCGATTTGCATTTGTTTTCATACAAGATTCAATTGACACAATAAGCCACAACGATTGGAACAGGCTACGATCAATTTTTTGAAGCAATAGTTCCCTGTCTGTGTGACGTCAAAAAATGATTTCCAGTAGGCCGCCAACATCACCAAATTTAACGCCTCCAGACTTCTTTTGACATTTTATGTCTTTACTTTGCTACATAAACTCGAAAATGTAACGCGGGAGATGTAATGCAGAAGCGTCACGAAATATATTGTTGGGTTAGGTGCATGGTAACGTCTGTTACAAAATCGAACGCTTGGTAACGTCACACGTTTTAATAACCTCAATGACCAAGTGATGATGTGAATTGCAATTGACACGGCCATTATATCGAACCCATCAACGATCACAATCAAACGTAGTTATCATTGCATTAAAAAAAAAAAAAATAAATAAAAGACAAAATGTTCCTAGTGGTTGCGTACTTGTACAAAAGCTGTACCCACCGTTTGTGTAAAGGTTTCTTTCGCGCCCGCCAGTCTCAACGTGAAATTATCTTAGTATCTTTGGAAGATCGTCTAGCCTCAACAGAAAATACACACAACTTTCCCAATATCTACTTCACTGGTTTAACAGGGTGCTAACGAGTAGTTATCTAATAGTTTTCTGATGGCACTGGGAAATCCCACACAGCAATCGCATTTGTACAGCGAGTGATTCGAGAGTAAAGTTTATATGTATAAAAATACAAACGGTGGGTACAGTTTACTTCCCGCTATCCGGAGGGTATGGAAATTATTGCGATCTTTTATAAAAAGTTGGTGTTTCCTCAACTTTCAATGATTTGAAAACTACTGAATCCAAAAGATCTCATTTCTGCGCGTGGTAGTTCAATTTGCGGGTGACGCCATCCACTCTCTTGCACATCCAGGAATCAAAGCGTCTGTGAAACTAGTGCAGACTCGTTATTGCTCGCCATCGCTGAAGAGAGACGTGACGGTATGGGTCACAACCTGCATCTCTTGTCAACCTGTCTCTGGACAACGCTAGTGCAATAGGGCGATATCAACCAGCTGAAGCCCGATTTTTGTGGGGTTATTTGAAATCAAAGGGTTACGTAGACAAACCAAAGACCCTAGACGAGCTGAAAACATCCGTCAAGAAATAGCCGCCATTCCGGTAAACATGTTGAAGAAAACCATGTAAAATGGGCACAATACGCCGTAGAGGCCAAAGGCGACCATTTACGAGGTATCATATTCAAGAAATGATGTAAACACATTTACTTGAACTCAATTAAATGATTTTCATGACTAACAGACAAAAATGGGCGCTTCGAATATGGGGAACCTTACAGAACACTGCCCAGTACTGCCAGTGATGATACCGATGACGAGGCAGAAATGGTTTTGGATTCAAATTTCACGATGTGGGAAATTGGAAGTTTTTTTCAGTTTCCACGTTTATCGCGATTTGATCCATCCCCATTCTGTTGATTTTTGGCATCTGATGGCGCACATTGACTTCCTATTTAACAAACCAAATATCGTGGCGTGTAGGTCGTTATTTTTGTTGATATTGGAAAGCTTATTTTATAGCACAATAATTACGTTCACTTACAAAACCGAGAATGAATATAATTTTAATGTAACGTATGGAAAACAATAAAATAACATCTGCTTGCACTTGCAACCTCAACACACCCCCTTAAGTGGACTAAAGGTGCAGTGAACACTTCGTCGGTTTGGTCAGTATGTCAGCCGGCATTCTATCAGTTGACATATAATCGACGCCCACCAACTTGTTGTTTATTGCTTCACGGATGAATGCTCGACGAATTTCAATGTGTTCTGTTCGATTGTGACGAACAAGATCCATGACAAGTTTTAATTCTCCTTGGTTGTGATTTTTGAGCGTCAACGTTCCCTGTAACGGATGTCCGAGACTTTCTAGCACTCTCCGCAAATACAGAGCTTCTTTTATGCCCTCAGCTTCTGTGCTGGAAGTCGCCACAGTTCTTTGTTTCCTGGTTTCCAGTATAAGATCTGCGATCGAACGAGCAATTCCCCCAGTCAGCATCCACAAAACCATCCAAGGGCTGCTTTGTTTTCCGATATGTCAACTTCGTGTCGGCAGTACCTTTCAAATATCGTAAAACTCGTTTAGCTGCTTTCCAGTATCTTGATTCTTAATTCATCTGTGGATGGCAAGTTTTCTCTCGTTTCAATAGCAATTTTGAAGGTATCGTATTGTCGCGAGCAGATTATCAGGAATAATAGTATCCATGTTGGTCAAATCACTTACTGTATCAAAAAAATCAGCAAAGTGGCCACGAACCTCCTGTTTTCATGTTACTCAAAACCAGGCATCTTAGAAGGGTTGTAGTTCTCGATGGACCTTTACAACGGTAATGTTCATGAAGTTTGAGACACCCTTTTACAACTTTCAGTTCGGGCGCGCTAATGGACAAAATAATTTTTGATTTCGCTTTCCTGGCATTCTTCTCCCATTCTGCATCACCGCCTCCTGACAGCTCTGGTTTTCTTCTTTGTACTGTTGGCATATTCTAGTAATTCGTTCTCAATATGAACCACCCACGTATCGAAATTTTGTCTTCCAAGCAGAGCTATTTTGAAATCCATGCTCATTATCCTAGGCCTATAACCTGTTATTTTTGTCGATATTGGATAGCTTAAATGGGCCCTTCGAATATGGGGAACCTTACAGAACACTGCCCAGTACTGCCAGTGATGATACCGATGACGAGGCAGAAAAGGTTTTGGATTCAAATTTCACGATGTGGGAAATTGGAAGTTTTTTTCAGTTTCCTCGTTTATCGCGATTTGATCCATCCCCATTCTGTTGATTTTTGGCATCTGATGGCGCACATTGACTTCCTATTTAACAAACCAAATATCGTGGCGTGTAGTTTCTTGGGCCCCTTTTATTATATTTAAATCGAGATTTTTAGCGTTACAAAATGGCGTAGAGCAAGTAATGCCGATGATGATACCGATGACGAGGCAGAAAAGGTTTTGGATTCAAATTTCGCGTGGTCGAAATTGGAAGTTTTTTCCGATTTCTTCATTTAGTGCGATTTGATCCGACCCTGTTCTGTTGATATTTGGCATCTGATGGCACATGCTCCACTTAACGGCTTATTTGTTAAGGGTAAGGGCGCTATCGTGTACTATTTATTGCTTTTGATGTGAGAAAGACAATTGGTGAATTGCGTAAAACGGAGTTCATTATGAATAACGTTTATTTTAATAACTTTTTCAATTTCTAGACTTAACAAAAAGCCATATAAATGGTCAAGAGAGAAATGAGGTTACATAATTGGAATGGAAGAGTAAGAAATAATCTGTGAAGAGCTTCATCATTACTACTTCAACTGAGATGTAAAGAAACGTTTCTCTGACTTGTCTGAGCAAGGGAGGATACAAAAATAAACGTTAATTGGTCACTTGAACAACATTATGGTTGTAGTGAGGCGAATTTCCTAAATGCCTCCCTTTATACCATGTAGTGTCAATGGAGGAAAATAATAGGGGGCTGAAGGGTGAAATAAACTGTGCACGAGTAAAGATGTAAGTTCAGCTGCTATTTTCAAAGTGCAGATGACCAATTTTCTACCCAATATCGAGTACCTTTGAACAAAAAGTAGTCCGCGACGTTCAACTAATGACCAACATCTCAGGCCTTGGGAACCAAGTCCCAAAATGTTGGTAATTAGTTCCAGAACCGTAAGACCCTCCCGCGGATGCAATATTCACATGACAGCACAATATCGGATCAAGCACTCTAAAGAGATACTTTTCAAGTGCAGTTGGGCGCCTGGAACAGACCGGGGGGGGCTTGGAACAGTGCCTTCCAAGGTGATAACCGGATGGGAGGTTTATGAGAGGTTGAGGAGGGGGTTGTTTCTCTCTACCGAGGGTGTTCTGTTTTGGTTTCTTCCGCGTGTTCCTGTTTCCCGAAAAAGGAGAGGTTTTGACTCATCCCAGCTCCCATTTTTCAAGTTCTTTTCCCATTTTTCGGTTCCGATTCCAAATTGGGGGGTCCTAATTTTTAAAATTTTTTTTTTGCACGCCAGAAGTAGGATAGAAAGACGTTTTAATTCAATTCTTATTTTCTTAAATATCTTTTGGTTGAAATTTTGATTGGAAGGAGAAGTCAGTTATTTTATTTTAATAAATATATTTCTATTATTTTTAGTTATTTCCCTTCTGTTCTGTTTCTATTTCTGTAAAGAAATATCTCGTTGTCGTGGTATTCATCCCCACGTGGAGTTGTACGCATAATCTTTAATTCCGTCACAGCACGTGGCATGAGATTCACTCTTGGCGTTAATATGATGATTTGTTCAAATATATTTACTCAGGCGATTGTTGAAAAAAGGCCTCTGAGGCGCTGCTAGTTATAGTACAGGCTTTCCCTTCCACTGTCAGTTTCCGTGCATTTTTACAAACCTGAGGATTAAATCGAACAGTTGAGGACATGTTTCGAGATATTTATAGAGTAGACTTTAGGCACGCCTTCACATAAGTCTCTCGACAGTCATTATCGATAAGGAAACAGGCCTGTAACATTACTGTAATGATCTACTATCCCATATTTGTCTGGTGTCTATCCTAGTGATGAGGTTTCTTTCAATCTCACTTACCTTCAATAGTGTTTCCTGTTTACGTATAATCGTGAGCAAGCCTAATCTCACATTTCATCTAAATTGTTTCAGAATGAGGATGCCGTAGACATGAAGCTCGATTTTCAGTTTGATTCTGATTTGTCCCAGTTGACCGAAGATAAAAATAAGCTTTCGCGCGCTATTCACCTGGGACAGTCATCAGCCGAACTTAATCAGAAAATTGCTTCTGTTAAAAAGGTTCGTACGAACGCCCCGTCATCACGTAGTCAAAATCCCCTTTTTTTGTTCGTAATAACGAATCGGCGCGTATTTTGTGGCAGGTTTGGGATAATTCCGCTATCGAACATTCGCACCATGTGGACGAAAGCCACGTCGTTTCAACCGCTTCTTCTTTCACGCCTAATTTCGGAAGCGGAGTCGACACGGGTTTGGTGGATCATTCCTCTTCCCATCAAGTCGACGACACTACTTTCAACAACACCGACGTTTACAGGTTCATTATTTTATTTATTGACGCGCCTTTTGTGTAGTGTTTTTTTCTGCGTGGTTTTGATGCTTTTATTTCTACATCGGGTAACCTGTGTGTATTATTTTGTTTACGTCTCCATTGAACAGCCAAGGGATGCAAGGGACAGGCCCGAGTTATACGTCGAGCGCCGCCGCTATGATTAAACCAGACACAACGAACCCCGCTCCTGGAGTGAGTTGGTTTCACACCCATTTGTGTTTCTTTACTTGTTTTTTTTTTTAGACATTTTTGTTCATTTGGATCTGATCATCTTCACAGATCAATTCACAACACCAGCAGGTAACAGTTATGTCTTCTACTATTGGAACTCATTCGGGACAGAGCCTTCCTTCTCCGCCTCCGCCGTTTAACCAAGCGGGTCATTTCGGCTATCAGGTACGTTTATGTGTGTTGTCTATTTTTTTGTGCTTGTCACGTTGAGATGCATCTGCGTTTGATGATTAACCAACCTCGATTCCAATACTGATCCAATTGACCACTTCTTACATCGAAGGTCGTCAGTTTCAACCTTAAAGTTTAACGAAAGAACACAATGCCGCGCGTGTTGCCCGTTTTTTTGAGCCCTTGCTAAACTACTAGAAGACATAGTAAAAGTTTGCTGAAGCAAATTTCGCGCAAAGGTGATAGAAGAAACTTTTCTCCCCGGGTCTGCGCGACGACTGTTCCTTAGCCCTACGAAGTAACTAGGAAAGTTACATCGTTGGCCTGGACGTGGTGTAGTGACGCCAAATCAGCTCTGATTTAGGAGTTAGCGTATATATCAAACAAAGACGCCGAACGTTAACCAAAATTGACCCACGACTAAAAATCTTTACCACAGTAATTAAAAAAAACAAAATTTACTAGTTTGATTAATTTCTAAACGTATGCATTCATACATGTCCGTCTGTTGAAAGTGACAAGGGTATAGTTTAACCCCCATTATTTCAGGTCAATTGACTATCCCCCCTCCCATCCCTTCGTAAGAACAATATTAAGGTCCAATACACTACTTCCACTACGAAAGTTTGTTTAGGCAATTTTGTGAGTTGTTGAAGTGCATTGGGTTTCGGCAACTGAACTCTGGACTTCTCCAATTCATCAAACGCGTGACTCACGCCTTATCGTCCAGCGCTTCAAGTCTCCTGTTCTTCAGGCTAGTTTTTAACAGCTTCTCCAACTCACAAAACCCTTCCATCTTCCACATTACCTTTTTCCCCAGTTCCGTTTTATGCCTAGCACAGCTGTTAACCTTTTTCTCGTCCAAGACGCCCTTTTTTTCCTCCATGAAGAAGTCCGCATTGTGTTCTCTGAAGTGCGACAAGACAATTTATTCTCCCAAGGAGTTGTACATACATACTGAACTTCTGCACCATTCATCAAGTGACTCACCACCACTTCATCTCCTCTACCACAGTCATCTGCAATTCATACGAACAGTCCAGGTTAAATTTTCCAATTCACAGACTTTCCATTAAATAGAACACTGTCAATAATATAATTATATCGTCCGGCAACTTCCTTTTCATTTGTCCCAACTAATTTAATACTGGCTCCTCTGTTGAGGGAAGAATTTGGAGTGTTCTACGAACTCCGCGCTTTCCCCAACAAGTTTGTTGAATGTGCTGCTCGACAACCTGTTCAACCTGGTTTGGAGATGTTGGGGGATCTGCTGGTTCAGGCAAAAATTACTGCGATTGTGGGGAGCTCCGATCCATTATTCCGGATTATGAACTATTGTCTAATCACTAGACTACGATCGCCCGGTGCCTTTTAATGGGAGTCAGTCAGTACAAACCTGTTTCATCGCCCTTCCAGACTTCCCACGAGTAAGGAGAATGAGGGGAGGTTCCATGGTCCTCTTGGTTCATTCTCACTCTGTCTGACTTTACTATGCGAGAATATGGACATGATGGCAGTCAGTACAAACCTGTTTCACGGCCCTTCCTGACTTCCCTTGAGTTTGGAGAATGAGGAGAGGTTCCATGGTCCTCTTGGTTCATTCTCGCTCTGTCTGACTTCACTATGCGAGAATATGGAAATGATGGCAGTCAGTACAAACCTGTTTCACGGCCCTTCCAGACTTCCCTCGAGTAGGGAGAATCAGGGGAGGTTCCATGGTCCTCTTAATTCATCCTCCCTCTGTCCGACTTCACTATGCGAGAATATGGAAATGATGGCAGTCAGTACAAACCTGTTTCACGGCCCTTCCAGACTTCCCTCGCGTAGGGAGAATCATGGGAGGTTCCATGGTCCTCTTAATTCATCCTCCCTCTGTCCGACTTCACTATGCGAGAATATGGAAATGATGGCAGTCAGTACAAACCTGTTTCACGGCCCTTCCAGACTTCCCTCGCGTAGGGAGAATCAGGGGAGGTTCCATGGTCCTCTTAATTCATCCTCTCTCTGTCTGACTTCACTATGCAAGAATATGGAAATGATTACTTTGGAGTAACTCTGCGAGTGTGCTCCAGGGAAGTTTTGTGGGGGGCTTTACAGTGTTTTCACTGCAGCGTGATTGCAGAGGCAGCAAACACGTACAGTTGATTGACTCTGAAACCTGGACTTTCCCACTTTCAGTTGAGCAATTCATGCCACTAGTGCCGTTTGTCATCTCCAGTAGTTGCAACATAGTATCAAATTTCGTACAACACGCGACTTATTCAATAATCCTGTCTCATCGCAATCACTTCCGTTATCCTTTCTGCTTCCCACCACTTTCCACGAGTAAAACCATTCCAAATTTCTTCCGCACTTCATGCTGGTACATTCACCATCATCGAGGGCCCCAAAGAAAGTTGAATTCGATTTCATTTGTGCCGCTCTCAGGCAAATATGATTAACTCCCTGACCAGCGTTTTTTGATTGACTAGTCCTGAAAACGCGAAAGTTGAATGAAAGCTCATTTGTAACCGATTATAACACTTCCCCTATCCTTTTTGATGTTTAGGGTAGAGCTTCGTTGTTTTGGATGTAAAGCTGCAGAAACTGTGCAAACAAATGTGTGCACGATGAACGAACTGGGAATCTTCTTTTTCAAACCGAAGTTTGGGTTGTTGATAATAACGTGAATTATAATTAGTTGTGATGTGGGGTCGTTGTTGGCTGTAGTAGTTTATTCTGGAGTGGATTCTTGAGAGCCTGTCAGGATGAACGAAAAAAAAACTTTCTCTAGCACGACGTTTCGCTTAATTTATTAAGCATCATCAGGGCAAAAAAAAAAAATCAGGGCGTCTGAAATTCTCCAAATTAATTCAGTTCAATGTTTCTTTATAATTTTCTCATAATTTACTGTAACCTAATTGTCTGCTGTGATGCCTTATAGCCGAGATGATGTGTTGGCCTAGAGAAAGTTTTTCATTCATCCTGACTGGCTCTCAAGAATTCACACCAGATATATAATTAGTGTTCCAAACTGCCTTTTCTAACTCAATTAATTGATTCATTTCAGACGCAGTACGGCAACATTTCGACCATTCCATCACCACCGGCTGTACTCGTCAACACCCAAGGTGCCCAACTGCCTCCTAATTCACAGGATTATGTGCAGCAGCATCCTTACCCCTTCAGCGGAACCGTTAGTACTTATTTTATTTTTGCATTTTGACGCGTAATGAAGAGTTTTGAATTAGTAACAAACTGTGACATCATTAGTAATCTACGTTATTGATTTGATGGAAGTCGAGGGAGCTTACTGGATAAAGGGCGAGCTCTGCAGTGCTGATATCCAAGTCAGATCCACCTGGCTCGGGATAAGGTACACTCGAGGCGATGAATGAGTTACACAGTTCAGTGTTCACCTGACAGACATAACTCTCGTCGAGGGTTTAGTAACAGTCTTCAAATGAGGAAGCAGACCTGTTGAGTGTTCGCTTTACTTCTAGAGATCCAATTGGAGGAACTAGGGGACGCCACGAGAGCAGTGGGGGGATGAGTCCTGGTTTGTGGTGATTTCAATGCTAGGTCCCTTGAGAAGAGGACGAAGTTTATGACGGGACTCACAACCACAGCGGGGAGAAGCGTTAAACTCACAAATGGTGGAATGACAGTAAGGGAGTCCCACAGACATTTGGACAGTCTATGCCTGATTAAATAATAAAGCAGGCACTAATAAATGTGCAACATTCCTACACACCAACTCTTTCCGGCAAAACTGAGTTCAAGATGGAATCAGACCATGATAATTTAGGGTACAATTCCTCAACATGGGCCTTCCAGGAAAGTCGGTTATCCACCGTCAAACCCAGGGAATTAACTACCTGGTCTAAACTTCTGTTGAGACCCACTACAAGGTCTCTGGGTTTTAGTTTGGCTCAAAACCAAAGCATTTGCCCGACACCACTTATATTGCAGATTGAACTGCATCTCTTCACGGGAACAGCCCGATGCTAGGCAAGTGAAGTCGTCAGCAAACAGGAAAATGTTGTTTGAATCCTCGAACTGGCTTGGTAGGTCACTGATATACAAGAGGAAGAGGCAAGGACCAAGGATACTCCCCTGTTTGAGTAGACGTAGTCCCATTGAAAGAAACAATCTGGTACCAACCCTCAAGATAGCTCTGTAGAATCAGAACCATGCGAGGGCTAATACCATAGTGTTCCAATTTCCCGAGGAGCAGGTTGTGTGGCACCAAGTCGAACGCCTTTGAGAGGTCAAAAAGACTATGGAGACCTACTGCGGAAAATAATGGTTTACATATTTTTGTAGTTTCCTCGGGAAGAAGTTGGGGAAAAGAGAATTCAGCTAGTGGACGAGAGAAGAGACTGTAGGTTGGGGCAATTAATTGTTGAAGGTGATTAGAATAATACGAGCCTTTGCGAGTGCAGCTAAAGAGACGAGCCTTTTCCTGGTCCTCACAATCCTGTCGAATTTGGAACGAGCACGCACCGCAATTCCAAGAGAGGTTTCGGCGCTTGTTTGTAATGTGCCACTCAGTGGCTGGATGATGATGGCGACTATTTACCATTTGAGTGAGCTGAACGCCTTACGACAAGTTTGACTGACGTCGTCAAACTATAAAGTGTGCATTCAAGAGGTCAACTCACTAACATTACCTTTTGAGCATCTACTGTACCCGTTTTTTATTTTAGACGATTTAGAACGCTCACATAAAATCTGTATTTTTCTAATTTCAGATTATGGGTACCCAAACGCCTCGGTCCAATTATTCCCAACAGGCTGCCTACCCTTATAATATGACTCAGAACTTGAATCAAACGTCCTACTCGCAACCTCAGTCCACGATGTACATCCCGACGCAGCCGTCTGCTAACGCTCCTCCAGAAATTTATTCGTCGGTTGGAGCGGCTTATCGCATGCAGGTAAGAAAGTGTATCCTTAGTATTTATAAGTTAAATCAGTGGCCCCCAATTAGTTTTTATCAAGGTCCAATTCCAATCTGGGGGCCGGTCAAATTTAAACTCCTATTTTGGAATCTCAAATGAATGAAAAAGGACCTTTGAGTTTTAATTGATTGTAGAAACCAATAACAAACTACTCGTACAGTACAAATATATATACAAATTTATATTAATTGTTTTTCATTAAAATTTAAATAATCTATTTACACAAATAAGTTATACTCTTAAAAAGATTGTCGGCAAAACTTTAGTGTACACTTTTTACTCACGTTTTTATGAATTTTCACCTTTTGAAGTCGAGGTTTTTAGAAAGAAAACTAGGCTATAAGAACAATATAAACTCAAGAACACAAAGGAAACCTCTTTATTTAATTTTAATTCAAACTCACTTTACACTGTTTTTTTTTTAAATGAAGTATAACAGTTTATTAAGAAAAAGTTCAGTGAGAAAAATGAAATTTTTTAGTTTTTCTCAAAAACAGAGCTCAACGCAACATAACTGCGCGGTAACAAGTGAAGCGGTGAGCGAGGGGATGCGCGTGAGTATGCGTAGTCACTATCTGGGCGAGTCCAATTAGTGACAAAGAAAGGGGAGAAACCTTCACGGGGCGCAATTGGAGTTACCTTGAGCAGTGTCGTGTTTTTCACTATAGTGGGTTTTTTACTATTTAAAAATTGTTCGCGGTCCGCAAAAATTTGTCCAGCGGTTCGAATGCGGACTGCAGTCCGCCATTTGAGGACCACTGAGTTGAATGATTACTAGTTCGTCGATAATTACAAAGTAGCCATTTCCTTCGTTCGGCCGTTCTTTTACCGATAAATGCGTTTTCAAGGTTGTCAAGTGGTGGGAGCTGACATCAGGGTTTTTAGGTTGAGGACGAGTTCCTTGGCACGAGTGGTGGTGCAAGAAAAGCACCTTTGATGGGCCGTTGTGTATATTTATCGTCTACTTGAATAAAGAATGCCTCAGCCAGTTATCAAGGCCATTTTTCATTCGAAACTCCTTCAGTAACGGGCATTCACCTTTTGGCCTTTGACTGC
Organism: Pachypeltis micranthus; assembly: GCA_020466155.1. Taxonomy (NCBI): domain Eukaryota; kingdom Metazoa; phylum Arthropoda; class Insecta; order Hemiptera; family Miridae; genus Pachypeltis; species Pachypeltis micranthus. Next base: position 24,206,959 of record CM035778.1, read on the forward strand.
GAGCCGCGTATGCCAGTTTGGACGATCTGATTGCGTCGATCAGTGCAGTCGATCCACCGAATTCGAGGCTAAAACCCGTATAGTGCTTCGAACTGCCGCCTAATGGTGCAAACACGTCAAGTTACTACCACACAAGTTTAGGTGGTCAGTAAATGCGCCATGACCTAACAACAGCGGGGTTACTTGAGATTACAGGTGCCACTATGCATGACAGAGGGGTTTATGGAGTGCAAGTCTAGCGGTGGCTCGTATCTGGCCTCCAACTCGTCAATGAGCCAGTTTTTGGCGACCTCCAGTTGTCTGTTGGAGTGTCAGGAGTAGTAGCTCTTTAAGGCTTCGTGTAATTAATTAATTGCTGTCAGGATGCTCTTCGTTTTACAATGTTAAGCCCTAGGAGCAGGTCTAGTGGAGGGGTTCTTGCCAGCACGAACAGCGCCACATGCGAGGTGGTCCTGTATGCCAGATGTATTGCTAGCAATGTGACCCTGTTCAGTTTCCTCTCTCACTATCATCTACCCAGTTGCCACCCATCAGACCACTACCGCATACAGGACAATCCAGAGAGGCACATTGCGCTATAGTAGTGATAACATTAGTAGTAGGGTGCCCCCCCAAGTGCCCGTAATGTCAAGATGGTGAGTTGGGTGGACCTTGGGACCGAACGTAATTCCGAGGCATTTGGCTCTCTTTGTGGTTCTTGTCGTCAATGGTTTGAAACGGGAATGAGACTGAGCTGGGCTTTGGAGGTTGCTAGGGACACGCGGTTCTGCTCATGCCAGTTGATAGGGCAAGTTGCTTGCACTTCGTGTAAGAGCAGGACAATTATGCAAATAATTATTAACGAAAGAAAATTGAACCTTGTTCGTTTTGCAAGTCTGACGCTACTTAGTCACTCAGACTCGAATGCCAAATGATTTCTTGGTAGTTCATTTTTTTTACTAGCGCTGAGTATCAAGGTCTGCCGTAATGATAGTGATCGCCGATGAGCTCGGACGCACTTTTCCGACGGATTTTTACCAAAACTGCAATTTTCGTGGACGCACGTCCTGCTCTTACCCAGGTGTGACCCACTAAACAGACCGTTATGTCATCAACATGCCTTACTGCTATTTATCCCTGTTAAGTTATGTTTTACCAAGTTCAAATGAAATGAATGAGAAATATATTGAATTAGTCGCAAACGCCACGAAAACTAGTGAATAGAGTAGAGGTTTTGCAAAGGAAATTTATGTGACGCGTCACACTTGATTGTTGTCATCAGCTAGACTCACATACGCAGAATAAGTTTTGCTAGAAAATTTAATTAATTAAGCGTTTGCTATTGTGCCAGTGCCAAATTGACCAATTTTCGCTTGTGTGTGTACTTATTGAATGTTCATTTCAGGCGTCTTATGGGCAATCTCCACAGCTCAACAATAATTCTTCTGCTGTTCTCATCACATCCACGAGCAACTCGATGATGTCAAGCAACGCAAAGAATACTCCTCCTCCTCCCCCACCTATTGGATCCCTCGCCTCGAAAGCAGGCTTCCAAAATTCACAGGTTGGTCGAAGTTTTTTTTAAAAAGCGTATAACCATTCATCCGTCCACCATCCAAATGGGGAAAACGAGGGTGGGACTTTTACTGCACCGATGGTGGTTTGCTCATGCCTTCGCAAACAAACAGTCGCCCAGGGGGACACACACGTCGCAGTACAGACAGTCAAAGAGGATGTGTCCCCAGGACAGGCAGTTCCTGAAAGAAGTGCCCCTCGTTAAATGCACTGTGTCTGCATCTCTGGGAACGATGGCTGCCACCACTCTCTGTCCCAAGTACTCCCGCACTGAAGTGAAGATGCTGCGCAGTTGTCTCGCCACGGGGCCCTGATCCCACCTTGTCTGCCAGAGGGCTACGATTGTCCTTACGCCCAATGTGAAGCCTGATGTGCCGTATAGGGCGATACTGTCCACCAACCCGGCTCGTGCATTGGCCGCAATTTACTGCCAATGTGTTTTGATCAGTCGATGATTCAGGCAGATTCCAAACTCAATTCTCATCCTGTACCATTGCATTTCAACTAACTCGTTCAACTTCACGATAAAACTGTCGTATTTTCGTTTTGCAGATTCAAATGGGTTACATGAGCTACGAACCTCACAATATCATGGCTAGTTATTTGGCCACTTCGCCGTTGGTCACTCAGAGGCACGGAGGAGCGAACATTACCTCTCAAATGCAAGCGTCGACCTCGTTCTACTCTGGTTCTCCGGGTGAGTCACATTTTTGTTGCGCGTTCGCTACAATTGGCGTTAACTTAAGATGAGCTGAAGCGTTCTCTCTTGGTCGAAATTTCCAGAATAATTACAGCAATCGAACAGAAGACTTATTTTAGGTTTTGACTCGCATTCAATATCATCGGAAGAACTGCTATAAGCTTGCTTAGTAGCAGTCATAGCCAGTAGGTTTGGCCGCTCTTCCGATAACTGTCACTCAATGCCATAGGAACTACTGTGGTTTCTTGTATCCTCCGGAGGTGCAAGGCGTGCAGGATATAAAGTCTGAAAGAAAAGAGTCACGCATTGAAGTCGCCATATCCTGTAAAGAACACGCCTGTGTAGTTTTTGTTCAACCATCTTTCTCCTAATACACACAGATGTCGAAAAAATATCTGGTGCGTTGCAACACACAAGTTTCCTTTGCTCTACGTCAATTCACTCAGGTACATGGTTTTTTTCCACTTACTCAATTCATTTATCACTCAGTTCATTTGAACGCTTTACGGCAGCAGAAAGCGGTAGCGCTTACAGTTCCGGAATTTATTGTGCTGCTCGTACTTTTTCCAGGACCGTTATTGAGCAATTGGTACACAGAAAATTAATGAGGTTGTAAACACGAATTTCGAAGAAGGTTAGTAATCACTTTTGCGGAGTTATTGGGTAATAACTGTTAGAACTGGTAGTAAGCGAAATGGCGGTAGTTGAAATTCAGGAATTTCTGGGGTGAGCCCCATGTATCTCATGAGCGTTTTTAAACACTCACCCTTTAGGTATTGGATTGGGCTACAATACTAGTTTTCTTTAACTTTCTACTAACATTCCAGCGGAGTTTATAAGGAAAAAAACCCCTCTAAAACGCTTTTCGTCGAAAATTGTTATAATTTATTGTGCTGCTCTCGTCATTTTCCCACAAATGGGAATTTTATAGTATAATTGTCTTAATGAGAGCTATTAATATAAAAAATGTAATCAAAATCGTTGAGGTCGTTTTTGAGAAAAAAAAATTTGGTGTTTTGATCACTATGATAACTATAGTTAACTTTCGGTGGATTTTGTTCATACCCTTATTTTGGCGTCCCATGGTAACCTGCAGGCTGGATATCCAGTTTGAATGGATTATGTACGGTGGTTCTCTCTAAAAATCGTTTACAGACAGACCATTTTCCCAAATAGTGTTTTTCGGACTCAGGAAGGTCTGAAACGTAAAGATCTGAAGAGAACTCAAAATTTATTTTTCAGCCGATTACATAACTTTCCTTTCTACTTCGTAGAGCCAAGGAAAGTAAAAAACTCATATGTGTTTGTCCCTTGAACGAGGGTTTTGGTCTCACTTGCCATTCATCTGGCACGGTAAGTTTTCGTTCTGTGGAGAGTTCTTCGCATAGTTCGAGCCATGGCAGAGGCCCCTTTTCACTCTCCACTTGCCCGTTATGCACGCAATGCCCAAGTCAACCGGTAACTGGCCAGTGATCACTTGGCAGCACTGGAATTAGGCTGGTACTCTTCTTTGATTGGCTGTGAGTTTGCTACCCCTGAAAGTGGGGCAGTAGCCAATCATTTCAAGTTCATTCATTCAGTTGTAATAATGTTGAGATTATTTAGGGAATAATTTAACATAATTTCTGTTTACCATTCTAATTATTTCCACTAACCTCTGCACAAAGATGTTTACGTAGCTTTTAACGAGGGTTAGTCCAATCGGCTGTGTATGTTCGAATTATCGCTAAGACTGATTTCATCAATTTTTGTTTCAGCCGCTCCTACTGGATTCAGCTCTCTCTTAGGAACTAATAATCAATCGATGCACAACGCCGCGTTTGGTATGGCGAGCTATAGCAACCAATCGACGGGTACGCCTGGGACAGCCCCTCCTTCCAGTAACGTCGGGCATCCCTCGTTCACGGTACGTAATATATTTTATTCGATGCGACTGACACGCAATAATTACGTATCGTCCGCTTGAACGTCGTTTGTCGTTTCAGGTTGGTAATTTTAGAGCCGCTCCGACGTATATGAAGCCTAACGCGCCGGGTCAGCATCAACCCGATGCATCTAAATCCCCTTCTACGAATCAAGAAGTTCTCTCTAATTCAGTATTTTCTGGAGGCGGTGAGTGAAGCGTTCGTGCTCGCACACTTCAAATGAGTCGACGTATTTATCAATTCTCGCCGATCTCATTTTCTTTGCTCGTTTCAGGTTCTGGAAACCAAATCCCTTCGCCTAAATCTCGAGCTGCCGGAGGACCCAACAATGGTAGCGGAAAGCAAGTGTCTGTCCCTCCTCAGCAGCCCAGTCCTACGCAGAGTCATCACAAATTCTCCTCGTACTCTCAACAATCTTTGGTATGTGGTTAGATATGATTTAAGTCTTGTTTTCTCTGCCAGACAACAGGTCGTCTTTGCGTTTGAAGGAGAGCGTCAAAGGGTTGCAGTTCAGTATTTCAACAGCACATCCCAATACTATTTTCTTTCTATTAATATTATTTTATGCTAATTCAATGTTAGGAACGAACACCTTTCTGAATCTCAAGCCCTTTTGTTTGTACCTGTGGAAAGTACAACAGTCTTCAGATATTTCCAAGGGACGACGGATTTCCCCTTCTTCCAGTTTTTCCAAAATATCCTTTTCCTTGCCCCTCAATGCACGTTCCTGTCCACGACAGAGTCGTCTTCCAGTTCTCGCCTCTCTTCGGCATCTAATTCAGATTCCTCTCTCCTTCCCCGTACAACCAGTTTCAGACCTTCATAGCATTGTTCGCGCTTGTACACTCAAATTCACACCCTGTTCTTGTCACTTCTTCATTGCACCTGTACATGCTCGAGGCTTGTTGTGATCTCCCAACTCTTCAAATTACGAGTGCTACAGTAAACCCCGTCTCCATGGTTCTTTCTAGTTTACTATCGTCAAAACACCAAGCCTCTTACTCTATGCATCTTTATATTGTGTAACGTAGAAGTTGTCTCAAATAAGCTTCCCTTCAAGCGCCGCCTTTTGCTGCTCCGCCTCATTTGTCGTCCGTGTTCCGAGAGTCGTTTCCCCCACCAATCGACGATATAACCTTGAGTGGAGGAAGCGTTTCGAGAGAAGTGATCTGCGCCCTTGTTCCTGATCCTGACGTTTCTAAGTTTAAGGGAACATCCTCCGAAAGGAAGGCATACAAATCGCATTACGCACATAGAACCAAACTAACTGCACAGGCTGAAAAGACAGACCCACTCGACCAAAGTGGGGTATACAAAATAACCTGTACTTGTAAAAACGCATACATAGGACAGACAGGACGAAAAATACGAACGAGATTTTCAGAACACATTAAATCTCTCAGTAGGAAGACGATTCTAACTTTGCCAACCACCTCAAGACAACTGGACACACGAACCTACCAAAATACAGGACTGCACCGTTTTACTACATAAACAATACAAAGGACGAACACTTAACGTATCAGAAAACATGGAAATTTATAAACAAAAAAACTTCAATGGACAAATCATTAACGAACAAATCAACACAAAATGCGACACCATATGCACACTACACAAACAAAAACAACCAACTGACGGATTTACAGACCACCCTATACAAAAAAGACTTCGAATCGACAATTGACAGACTATTCAGGACGTTCCTTTTACCTCTAGTGGATTTTCTTGAAACTGGTAATCGAATGGTGCCCTGCACACGGCCTAGCGGTAAATCCGACAAAAACGACAGCGACAGTTTCAGTAGGAAAAGAACTGAGCCCACTGATTACCATGTGATGATGAGGGGATGCGGTATCCCCCTCTCATCATCAGTGAAATATCTAGGAGTCATATTAGACAGACAGGTGGAACTAGAAATATCTGGTGCGTTGCAACACACAACTTTCCTTAGCTCTACGTCAATTCACTTTGTAAATGGCTAATTCTATTCAATCAATTCATTTATCACTCAGTTAATTTGAACTTGGTCAAACAACACTTTACGGCAGCAGAAAGTGGTAGCGCTTACAGTTCCGGAATTTATTGTGCTGCTCGTACTTTTTCCAGGACCATTATTGAGCAATTCGTACACAGATAATTAATGAGGCTGTAAACACGAGTTTTTAAAAAAAGGATAGTAATCACTTTTGCAGAGTTATTGGGTAAAAACGTTTAGAACTGGTAGTAACCGCAACGACAGTAGTTGAAATTCAGGAATTTCTGGAGTGAGCCCCATGTATCTCATGAGCGTTTTTAAACACTCACCCTTTAGGTATTGGATTGGACTACAATACCATTTTTTTTAACATTCTACAAGAACTCCAGCGGAGTTTATAAGGAAAAAACTGCGCGAAAAACGCTTTTGGTCGAAAATTTTGATAATTTATTGTGCCGCTCTCGTCATTTTCTCACGAATGAGAATTTATAGTATCATTGCCTGATTGAGAGCTATCAATATAAAAAATGTAATTAAAAATGGTTAGAGCCGTTTTTGAGAAAAAGATTTGGTGTTTTGATCACTATGATGACTATAGTCAACTTTCGGTGGATTTTGCCCATACCCTCATTATTGCGTCCCATGGTAACCTGTAGGCTAGACATCAAGTTTCAGCTGATTTGGTACGGTGGTTTTCTCTAAAAACTGCGCTAAAATCGATTTCGTCGAAAGTTTTGGTAATTTATCGTGCTGCTCTCGTCATTTTCCCACAAATGGGAATTTCATGGTTTAATTGCCTTATTGAGAGCTATCAATATAAACAATTTAATCAAAATCGTTAGAGCCGTTTTTGAGAAAAAAAAATTTGGTGTTTTGATCACTATGATAACTATAGTTAAATTTCGGTGAATTTTGTTCATACCCTCATTTTGGCGTCCCATGATGACCTGCGGGCGAGATATGAAGTTTGAGCTGATTTGGTTCGGTGGTTTTCTCTAAAATTCGTATACAGAGACACATACACACAGACCATTTTCCCAAATAGTGTTTTTCGGACTCAGGAGGGTCTGAAACGTAAAGATCTGAAGAAAACTCAAAATTTTTTTTTCAGCCGATTACATAACTTTCTTTTCTACTTCGTAGAGCCAAGGAAAGTAAAAAGGAAGGAAACTTCTCCTACGTATCAAAGGCCTGTTAGGTAAAACATGGGGCTTAAAACCGACATAATGTGAAATGGATATATCAAACGATAGTGAGACCTAGAGTTGTGTATGGTGGACTGGAGTAACTAATAACAGTGCCCTATACAAGTTAGACAGGGTTATAATTATGTCAATTGTTGTCCTGTCATTGACACCAATGAGTTACCAATGGGAGATCACACGAGAGGCAATGAGAGGGACACTAAGACTCAGAAAAAATAACGACCAGAACCACTCACATAATCACAGTCACAGGTCCATTTGCACAAGCATTATAAGCAGCATACCAGAGGCAAGCATGCCAATGGATGACAGGACAACGACATGTCAGTTCCAGGGAAACCTCAACACTAGAATAGACTCGAGACAAGTGTGGGTTACGAGGCCATCGGTGGTGGATGAATCTGAAATCATCTGCTACACAGACGGCTCCAAACATTTAGATGGCAATGCAGGAATGGGAATATATATTCCTGCACTAGAATGGGATGAATCACTTTCATTAGGTACAAACACCTCAGTGTACCAAAGTGAACTCATCGCGATAAACTCATGTATTAGCGCACTTGTAACAAGGAATACGAATGTAGCTATTTATACTGACAACCAATCTGTGGTAAAAACACTGGGCAACCCAATAGTCATGAGCTACCTCATAGAAGAAACAAAGCACAAAGTTGGGAAACTCCAATAACTAGGGAACACAATCACGCTAAAATGGATACCCGGACATAAGGGATATGCGAGGAATGAGAGAGCGGACGAACTAGCCAAGGCACCAGGGAACACATTTGTGGGCCAGAACCGTTCTCGCCTATTACAATGCATCAATTGAAAGTAAAAATAAATGAGAAAATTTGGAGTAACGTCAGTGACGAAATAAACAACCATGCAGGTTCCAACATTCCAAAATTATGGGCATAACTAGTTATAACCTGCAACCAACCAATTGGGTACTGGGCTTAAGCAAGATAAGACTACGAAGAATCACTGGAATGCTATCTGGGCACTATGCGGTGGATAAGGCTCTCAACAAGGATCAATCCCAACATCAACGCTAGGTGCCCGTGTGGAGAAATAGAAACAGTAGATCACTATCTTAGGGAATGCCCGTTATGGTTTGGCACTAGACTCAACATATTAGGGGAGAGAATAATAAACAGCACTAGTTTGAGAGAAACCGAGTGGAAAAAGATCCTAGAATTCGTGGAGGGGACTGATAGATTCCGAAACCCCTTTTGAAGAAGCCAACCCGACTACCCAATAACTCAAGGGAGATGGGAAATGGGCCTGAATTGTTCCCTCGGCCTTGGCTGGTGCCCTGATTTCTTCTTCTAGTGGTGCATGACCTCCTTCCTCCCCCCCCACCCCCCACTTCAAACAACACTCCGCCATCCTGTTTACCTTTCTCTTCGTATATTAAGACCACAACAACTGACTGACTCCAGTACTGACTTAACGGCCAGACGATGATGTCTTTACGTCAAAAGCGCTTGTCCACAGTAACTCACCAGCCAGAGAAGGCGGACTCACCTAACAGGGGAACGTTAACTTCAGCTCATTGAGTACCCTCTTTTGATTTATTAGTTTATTTTGGCTTGTTCCATTTAGTTTTTGAAGATTCGGTTTATTTTAATATTTACTGTAATTATTGTTTGTGCCATATCCACCCGTGAAAATGGTTAAATTTTGTTCCCCTCCAACCAAACTTAACTTTATTTTGTAGTTCAATTTCGGGTTTTAAAGTTCCTTTTAACTTCTGTTTTTGCCCCCCTATTCGTAAGTGAAGTTCAATTTTTACTTTCCGCTACCCGAAGGGAAGGAAAGTATAGTAATCGGCCCAAAAAAAAAATTGGGTTTTCTTCAGATCTTTACGTTTCAGACCCTACTGAGTCTAAAAAACCTAATTTCGGCGCGTGGTCCGTGTGTGTGTGTCTGTTGTGTGATTTGCGGGAAAACGGCTGATCCTATTGAGTTGGTTCTTTTTTTGTTTTGTTCGTTATTGTTTGTAGACACCAAAATAAGGTTATGGACGATTTCGGCCGGTGGGAAAGGGGGGTGGGGGACGAAAATGTACCAAAAACTAGGGTTATTCGGGTTTTTCTCGAAAACGGCTGAAACGATTTTGATTAAACTTTCAAACTATCTCCTACTAATCAATACCTAACTTTTCTCCTCGATACATATCTCCATGAAAATATGGCGAACGGAGATATAGGCCTATGAACCAAAACTAAGTTTTTTACACTTTTGGGCAAAACGGCTTCCACGATTATCACCAAACATTCAAGATGTATCCAAATAGTTAATACCTACATATTGTTCTCAGTAATGTTCCTCTGACGGTCCATTGAACAGAGATAAAAATCAAAATGTGTCAAAAATAACGTTTTTTCTAACATTTCCTTGAATTCCAGGGTAACTGCTTCACTAGATGTGATAAATCCTAATGGAGTGTCTTTTAGTCACCCATACCCACATTTCGTTCTCTATAATTATTTCTGTATATATATATGTTGAACGGAGATATAAGCCAAGTTAACTCAGAAAAGGAGATTTTTCGAATATTAATTTATCGGTATTCCAATTTTCTCAAAAACGGCTCTAATGATTTCGATCAAACTTACGGAGTACTCTCAGCTAACTAGTCCCAACATTTTGTTCTCCATAAATGTTCCTGTAAAAATGCGTTGAACGAAGATATAGCGCCCGCCTATGTAGGTGGTGTTCGAACTTAAAGGGGTGGCGGAAAGTTGTGTGTTGCTACACACCAGATATTGGCACCATTGGGCGATGTCAACGCTTTACCTAACTCCTCAAAATTAATTTCACGCGCTCAAAGCTTAATAATCGGCTTATATGTTTCAGGTGGGACCCCAGCACCCTCCAAACAGCCAAGCAGGGGGGCCTGGCCCTCAGCGCAGCGGCCCTCAAATGGGAGGATCGGTGAGGACGAATAACGGAAGCTTGAACAGCTCGATTCACATGAAATTTTCATCCGGGTCTCCCGGCCCGATTCAGCGCCCTAACAACAACAATTCGCCTTATCAACATCAACACATGTTGCAGTCCTACGTGAATCAACCGCCTTCGAGGCCCAGGGTTCAACAACAGCAGCAGCATGTTTCTCGCCAGTTGCAACAACCCCACGTGAAGAACAATTTCTCGTTCATGCAACAAGGTGCGTATTTTTGTAACGAGCGGCTTTCTTAATGTGATTCCCTGCTTTGCATCGCACAATTTTACGATGTACTCGAGCAATCAATAAGGCAAACCATTGAATATCAATACTGGGGTTGGCGCGAGACTCGGAGAAATATTTGCTCGTGGTGGCGCTTAGATTAGCATCAAACTACTTCTTAGCACTCACTGCACTCCAACATCAGCATTCCAACTCCAACTGGAAGAAAGCCCTCAAAGCCAACATCATATTAACCCAATCCAGAAGTTGCTGACGAGCTTTTTTGCTTTACCCTTGTATATGTTCCCCCTGCCTTTAGGAGAAAGCTGATTTGCGGCTTCACTTCTCTAAAGAGGATCTTCTGTACCTCGTACAAGCCTTCGATCTTAGAAACTTGAATGTCTGAAAAAATACGTTTTAGCTTTTTGCCTTATGTCTCGCTGTAATTAAAACGTTAATATTTTTTTCAGGGAACCCAGTGAAATTGGACGCCAGCCTCGAAAACAAAGGAGAACCTGACAAATTTTTGGATACGAGCACCAAACCCCCGAAAACCGAACCGAAAGAAGAGACGGTCAACGCTTCGGCGGAGCAGTGAGCTTCGCGGCCTCCGTCGCATACTTCCCCTTCGGAACTTCAATTACCCGCGAAGACGTTAAGATAAATTCCCCCCCGTCACCTCCAACCCCCGGGCGGGTTTTTCGAAAACCTTTTTTCGTGGACGGGAAACTTCGGTTTTTGTTCTTTTTGCTCGCTCCGAAATGCTTGGAACTTGGCGTCGACGCGGTACCACTTCCTTCCTAACCTCCTCCCTACGCTCAAGAGTCTACACCCCCTTCTCGTTATTCGAAAGGTTGCGTGAACCCCTGTATAACCTCCCCTACCCCCCTATAACGCCGTATTAGCTGCTGCGCCCCCCACTGCCGTCTATTTGAGGAAACACAAAGTGGAACGCGACGCGTCGCTTTGTTCTTAGCGAAGTCGATTTTGAAGAAAAAGGGGAAAAACGGATTGGCGTCGGGAATATTTGTTGGGAGAACGCTCCAACAATTTCCTCTTCACTTCAAACTTATTTCATTCCGCCATTGGTAAAAAAAAACGTTTTTTTTTTCTTGCCTAATTTCCAGTTGTTGTGACTTACGGGACAGTTGACGGTTGCTTAACACGTCTGCCCTTTGCGCAAAAAACAAACCGCCCCCGCTGAAACGAGTTTTAGTTGTGAAATTTCCGTGACGTCTTTTTTTTTTTTCAAAATGTTTCACGTTAAAACTTCGATTTGGTATTTTTTTCGTTGTGAATATCGTTATTTCGCCTTGTCGAACAAAAAAAATAATGCTTTTGTTGCCGTTCCGTCGGGACGAATCTCTTGGCGCGTATTCCGCCCCTTCGAAGAGACGAAGGCGGCGACCGTCAGTATTTTCAAAAATGGACTCAAAATGTCGACCATGCGCTGCTTCCAAATTTTTATTTTACTTTGTCAAGGTGCTACCAATTTACGACTCCTCTCCCGCTACTGCCCCTCTCATCTGCCCCTTTATACTGCCCCCCTGCCCTTCCCCCTCCCCCTCCTCTACCTACGCTTTAAATACAATTATTCGTGTGTGTAGAACTTTTTTGCGTGTTATAATAAAAAGATACTAATTCAATGAGATTAACGATCTTTTTTTTTTGTGGCGTTAATATTAATCGCACTATAATTCTTCGTTAATTATAGCTGACTTGAAAGAAGAAAAAAAAAAACAAAAAAAAATTCAAAAAAGAAAATTTGTGCGTCTTCTAATTCGTCGCGCTGATTTCTTTCTAATGACTGCACGGAAGACGAAAGAAGTCTTTATTGACAAAGCATTAAAAAATAAGAAAACATTGCGGCGGTTTTTTGAGAAAAAAAAAAGTAGGTAAGGCCACTTCTTTATACATATATATATATAAATGTACTTGTGTATGTGAGAAAATCTCGATTTGATTACTTTGGTCTTCAAAATGTGTGCACATTTTTTGACCTGCCCCTCTCTCCTCGCTAGTTCTAAGGAGTTTTTTTTTTCTTTGGCCCCCCTTCCCCCTTTCTTCGGTGTTCAGGAACTATGAATTAGAGAGCCATCGCTCGGGATTTTGCCTCGTTTTTGTTTTTTTTGAGCGAAACGAATCGAGAAAAGGAAAACGGGAGAACGTAGATTCGGAAAAGTGTTTTGACTGGCGCCTTTTTTTTTATTTGTTGAGTTATAACGCCGAAAAGTTGTATTCGCGCCCAGGCTCGGGAGAGCGCCGAGCGGCAAAATGGTTTCTCGTTTCGTCGCTTTACGCGTGACGCCCCCCTCCCACTTAGATAGCTCTCCATTTTACGTTCATCCGATAGGTTAATTTTGATACCTCATAAGGTGTTCCCGCCATTTCCTTCCTTCCCCCCCTTTAGTGTCCCTTTCCTATTCCCCAGCCATAACTTTAAGAAAACGACTAATTGTATAGTGTCAAAAAAAAATAATTTTTTTTTTTAAACCTTTGTTATTTACAAATTGAAAAGCTTTCGTTATTGTAAATCTTTGAAGAAACGCAAGTTAACAAATTTATCCGTTTTGAAGGAAAAAAAATTGAAAATGAGGCGTCATTCGCGCGTCATTTGATCGGCTCTCCTTTATGTGTACGAAATTGAATTATAAAAAGGAGTATTGGAGAATATTATTAAATTATTGTAAATTGACTTGATTGTATGTACAGTCCTGACATTTTTTTCTTTTTCCCCCCCTGATCGATGAACATTTGTTTTTCCAGCCAAAAATTGATGAAAATGATGCAATCTGTTTGTCTAGAGATGCATTAAAACTAATTTTTTCTGGACATCTACGCAACTTGGATTATTTTTTTGAATTTTTTTGGCGCCCATTTTTATTTTTCGCGAAGTATTGCAAATGGGCCGAAAAGGGGGGGGGGGTGGCACATGTAAGCCTGGATGGTTCGTGGTGGCTATTTATTGGGCGCTCAGCGCGGTCTCTTATGTGGTGGAATGAAGTGCTGCACTAGGAGCTGAGCCTTTGGAGCCACTATCTCCTGGAGCCTGTGGAGGTGATGCTTGTGATGACAGCCTCAGGGAGGTGAGCACCACCGCCGACCACTACCCAGTGTTAAATGCCCTTTTTACTTTCCGCTACCCTTAGGGGAAAGGAAGGTATAGTAATCGTGTCAAAAAAAAATTTAGGTTTTCTTCAGATCTTAACGTTTTGAGGCCTACTGAGTCCGAAAAACCTAATTTTGGCGCATGGTCCGTGTGTGTGTGTGTGTGTCTGTTGTGTGATTTGCGGGAGAATGGCTGATCCGATTGAGCTGGTTCTTTTTTTGTATTGTTCGTTATTTTTTGTAGACACCAAAATAAGGTTATGGACGATTTCGGCCGATGGGAAAGGGGGGTGGGGGACGAAAATATACCAAAAACTAGGGTTTTTCGCCTTTTTCTCGAAAACGGCTCTAACGATTTTGATTAAACTTTCAAATTATCTTCTACTAATCAATACCTAACTTTCCTTCTCTATACATATCTCCATGAAAGTACGGTGAACGGAGATATAGGCCTATGAAGCAAAAATAGGTATTTTACGCTTTTTGGCAAAACAACTTCAAAGATTTTCCACCACTCACAGGATGTTTTCAAATAGTTATTACCTACATATTGTTCTCAATAAATGTACCTCTGACAGTCCTTTGAACAGAGATACAAACCAAAATGTGTCGAAAATAACGTTTTTTCGAACATTTCCGTAAATTCCAGGGTAACTTCTTCACCAGATGTGATAAATCCTAATGGAGTGTCTTTTAGTCACCCATACCCACATTTCGTTCTGTATAATTATTTCTGTATATATATGTTGAACGGAGATATAAGCCAAGTTGACTCAGAAAAGGAGATTTGTCGAATATTAATTTATCGGTATTCCAATTGTCTCAAAAGCGGCTCTAACGATTTCGATCAAATTTACGGAGTACTCTCAGCTGACTAGTCCCTACATTTTGTTCTGCATAAATGTTTCTGTATAAAGGCGTGGAATGAAGATATGCCCGCATATGTAGGTGGTATTCGAACTTGAAGGGATTGCGGAAAGTTGTGTGTTGCTGCGCACGTTATTTTATGTAAATGTAGTTAGGAGCCAAGCAGGTTTGGAGGCTTCTTTTATTTTAGTTTTGTTGTCCTCTCAAAGGCCTATTGCCCCTAACAAACACCTAGCTCAGCGTTGACATGTACTAACAAATCCCAGTTATTAATTTAATACATCTGAATTTAAGAAACTGAATAAATTTTGGTAGTTTTATGAAATAGAATCTATTTTAATTTTCTAAATTAATTCAAATTAATCAACAACAATTAGTAGAAAATGTACGCCTGCCAAGACAATACGATGTGGGTTTGGCCGTATTGCGCTAAGGAATGCTTTTAAATTGGTGCGGAGGGGGTGTTGGGTGGTTGATACGCCGTAGAGAATGGAGGACGAGTTTTTCCAACTACTTCCCATCCAAACTCTGAAGGCTAATGGGGCCGAAAGGAGTATTGTGTTGGGTTTCGTGAAGACTAGTGGCTTGTGTGGAAAGTTTCGTGTCGTGAGGCAGTCATTAAATAGAGCCGTAAATCGTTGGACGGGAGTGCTGTTAAGCCACTGCATTTGTGCGAAATGGGCCCCTTGGGGTCTGAGATTTACACCTCAATTCCTGGTCCTTCCTGTGACGGTCATCAAGTGGAAGGATCCCATTAGGATAACCATACCCGCATCGCCAATGGAAGCGTTAGGAGAAAGTCCTCTCAGCAAGGGGACTAGGGGAAGCCTCAATACTGCCCACACCAAAAAACAGGCCTATGCCAATATAGAATCACTTCAAATACACTTGAAATTGAAAACACTTCGTAATAAATAAACCTTTCAAAATAATAACGGAGCAACTGATGGTTTCTTTCAAGTACAATCCCAAAGACAAAAACGCTGCAAATTATCATACAATGGTTTAATATTCTCTACAGTTTGACGTAGTCTCACACATCCAAGACCCCTCCCATTCGATTCAGCACCTAAAAATTATTATAAACTACACAAAATATGACCTGACTATAATGTAACGACCAAAACTAAATATTCAAGAGGCCTGTGGCAATTGACCAGACGAGCCAGCGGTTTTTACTTTCCACTACCCCAAAGGGTGATAGTCACGCGCCTACTACAATGTGAATGAAAAGTAAGCGCCCTTTCCTTGTCGCCCTCTCGTTCCCCCAATCTTTGATCGGATTTTCCGGGGATCCGCTCAACTCTCAAAACTCCGTTCATTAAAGTTGTCCGCTCCAGGAGCAGTGGCCAACGGTGAGGGGGGGAGATGTACTGCCTGACTCCCATTAAAGGCACCGGGCGATCGTTGTCTAGTGGTTAAGACATTGGTTCATAATTTTCGACGATAGTCCCGCGATTTGCCGTAATTTTTGCCTGAGTCAGCGGATCCCCAAACGTCTCCAAACCCCCCTCGTAACATAACCTTTGACCATTTGCCATGAAGTCACAGATGATCCAAAACATGAATATGAAACATATTTGACCATCCATGACTTCAGGGCAAACGGTCAAAGGTTATATTGGGAGGGCCAATTTTGAACTAGGCCATCGAAAATCTGAAAAACACCCATCTAGATATTCCTGTCCTGGTTCTAAATATGTTTTGTGTCAATCGCTTCGATCATCCCTGACTTCAGGGCAAATCGTCAACATTTCGATTGTAAATATGTAGCTAACTTCAGCCCAGTCCGCTCAAAGCCAGCCAGCTAGAAAGCACTGCAGGCCCGAGGTTTGGTCTCGTGGACGATATTGCGAATAAATCGTAATGCACCAGTATTAACGGTTTATTATTCTCATGAACAGCTTGAAAGTATAGTAATCGTGTCAAAAAAGAAATTTGGGTTTTCTTCAGATCTTTACGTTTTGAGGCCTACTGAGTCTAAAATATCTGGTGCGTTGCAACACACAACTTTCCTTAGCTCTACGTCAATTCACTTTGTACATGGCTAATTCTATTTAATCAATTCATTTATCACACAGTTAATTTGAACTTGGTCAAACAACGCTTTACGGCAGCAGGAAGCGGTAGCGCTTACGGTTCCAGATTTTACTGTGCTGCTCGTACTCATTGCAACACCATTATTGAGCAATTGGTACACAGATAATTAATGAGGCTGTAAACACAATTTTTTTTGAGAAGGATAGTAATTACTTTTGTCGAGTTATTGGGTAAAAAGTTTAGAACTGGTAGTAAGCGAAACGGCAAAAGTTGAAATTCAGGAATTTCTGGAGTGAGCCCCATGTATCTCATGAGCGTTTTTAAATACTCAATCTTTAGGTATTGAATTGGACTACACTACTAATTTATTTTAACATTCTACAAAAATTCCAGCGGAGTTTATAAGACAAAAACTGCGCTAAAAACGCTTTTCGTCGAAAATTTTGATGATTTATTGTGCTGCTCTCGTCATTTTCCCACGAATGGGAATTTTATGGTATAATTGACTTATTGAGAGCTATCTATATAAAAAATTTAATCAAAATCGTTAGAGCCGTTTTTGAGAAAAAAAATTGGTGTTTTGATCACTATGATAACTATAGTTAACTTTCGGTAGATTTTGTCCATACCCTTATTTTGGCGCCCCATGGTAACCTGTAGGCTAGACATCAAGTTTCAGCTGATTTGGTACGGTTGTTTTCTCTAAAAACCGCGCTAAAATCGATTTCGTCTAAAGTTTTGGTAACTTATTGTGCTGCTCTCGTCATTTTCCCATAGATGGGAATTTTATGGGTATAGTTGCCATATTTGGAGCTACCAATATAAAAAATTTAATCAAAATCGTTAGAGCCATTTTTGAGAAAAACAATATTTGGTGTTTTGATCACTATGATAACTATAGTTAACTTTCGGTGGATTTTGTTCATACCCTTATTTTGGCGTCCCATAGTGACTTCCAGGCTAGATATCAAGTTTGAGCTGATTTGGTACGGTGGTTTTCTCCAAAAATCGTTCACAGACACACATACACACACACAGACCATTTTCCCAAATAGTGTTTTTCGGACTCAGGAGGGTCTGAAACGTAAAGATCTGATGAGAACTCAAAAATTTTTTTTCAGCCGATTACATAACTTTCCTTTCTACTTCGTAGAGCAAGGAAAGTAAAAACCTAATTTCGGTGCGTGGTCCGTATGTGTGTGTCTGTTGTGTGAATTGCGGGAGAACGGCTGATCCGATTGAGCTGGTTCTGTTTTTATATTGTTCGTTATTTTTTGTAGACACCAAAATAAGGTTATGGACGATTTTGGTCGATGGGAAGGGGGGGTGGGGGACGAAAATGTACCAAAAACTTGGGTTTTTCGCGTTCTTCTTGAAAATGGCAATTACGATTTTGATGAAACTTACAAATTACCTTCTACTAATCAATACCTAACTTTTCTTCTCGATACATATCTCCATGAAAATATGGTGAACGGAGATATGGGCCTCTGAAGCAAAAATAGGTTTTTACCCTTTTTGGCAAAACGACTTCAGCAATTTCCACCAAACTCTCAGGATATTTTTGAATGGTTAATATCTACGTATTGTTCTCAATAAAAGTTCCTGTGACAGTCCATTGAACAGAGATAAAAATGAAGATGGGTCGAAAATAACGTTTTTTCGAACATTTCCGTAAATTCCACGGTACTTCGCCAGATGTGATAAATCCTAGGGGTCTCTTCTAGCATTCTAGACCTACATTTTGTCCTCCGCAACTATCTCTGTATCCATCTGTTGAACGGAGATATAAGCCAAGTTAACTCAGAAAAGGAGATTTATGGAATATTAATTTATCGAAATTCCAATTTTCTCAAAAAGGGCTCAGACGATTTCGATCAAACTTACGGAGTACTCGCAGCTAACAAGTCGCTACATGTCGTTCTCTATAAATGTTTCTGTAGAAATGCGTTGAAGGAAGATATAGCGCCCGCATAAGTAGCTGGTGTTAACTAACGGGGGTGGCGGAAAGTTGTGTGTTGCTACGCACGTTTTTTTAATGAGACAGGAGGGAGTACAAGTAATGATACGATTACTTTGCTGTATTGTCCCCCGAGCTCTTTGAATTAATTACATGTTAGTTCACTATAATTACTGTAATTTAAGTTTTCAGTCTACTGTGGGGTCGTACACCCCTGAGAGTTGTTCCATTCGACTCGGCATCTAAAAATATATGGAAAACGTCAACGCCGAGCCGGCAGGCACAATTAGAAACCTAATGGGAATTTGGAGCGAAAGAACCATTTTCCCAAATAGTGTTTTTCGGTCTCATGGGGGTCTGAAACGTAAAAATCTGAAGAGAAACATTTTTGACAGCCAATTACATAACTTGACTTTCTACTTTGTAGAGCCAAGGAAAGCAATAAATGGAAAGAATAAATTTCTACTAGTCTTAAATTTTAAGAAAGAAAAATAAAACATTGATGGTAAGTAAAAGCTTAATTTAGGTTTTTGGCGATTTGATAACTCTTCTTCCAAATTTATTTGTTTTCCTCATTTTTTTAAAAGCTATTTATCCCACCTGTATGTAGCACTGAAGCCAGAGGTTGTAGCCGCAGACGTGGTGCCTCTTGATAAAACGCGTGATGACTGCAGTAAGCTGGGGGTTTTTATTCTTCTGAGTACTCGTTGATTGATCTTCAAAAACGTAATTGTTTAAAGGGACGGTGCCTCGGAGTTGACACAAAGGATTAACGAAGAACAAGAAGGCCAAGTACTGTCTTGACGGCCAGACGATTATGTCGTTACATCGAAAGCGGACTCACCAAACAGGTACGTTAACATAATTAAAGAGGAGGCTGTTTGAGGGCCGCGATTCCTTCCGAATGGGTGTAACGACATAGGCCGCCTATGTGGGTGGTATGTTCTCTCGTTGGTCAGGGGTTTCATCGTGTGCTGTGGGTTCGTAGGACTGCATCCGGCTGCTGTAGCAGGGTAAAGGGGGGGATGGAAGTTCTAACCAGTCCCTAGTTCCAGCTACTGAGGCTTCCAAGCCTGTGTAAAGCGGGTGAACTGGCGTGCTGCGGCCTTTGAGAAGAGGAACCCCCGCACAGCATTCCTCTGTAGAATTGCAGCGCTGGCCCTCACATCCTCGTATAGGCGTGGAGGACGTTGGCAGTATCTTCTGCCACTCCTGTCCCACAGGGGCACTCATTGAAAAACTACAGGCGCGCCTTGAATGCCCCATGTGCCGAGAGCAAATGTGTAGCCGCAAATGTAGGGCGCCAAAACTGCATCTCCAGGCACCCGCACTGATGGCATGGTGCCTAGCAGGTGGCGGACAGTAGTACCGCTGTCGCACCTTGCTGCTACTGGTTGAGTAGCCTATTCTTGGCTATAGTGACCTGGCGCTCGGTGGAGTCCTCTCGGAGTATCTCTGGGACTTCCGGTAGTGGTCCCTGGTACGACATCAGTCCACCGGTTCTAATCTGATGGCACATGTAGTCGCAGTCCAGGGGGGGGGGGTGTACGAGCAAGGACCTGTATGGCAAGGTGTGACGTGGTGCGGCCAGCAATACATTCCATTGAAGCTTCCTGGGGCGCTGTCTATCCAGCTCAGAAGGCGCAATTGACCCGGATGCCACTGCGTACCACACTATGGGCCGAAACACTGCCATGTAATAGAGCTGCCTTGTGTGTGGCGATGCCCTCCAGGCTGTCAGGGCTGACACCTTGCTCCTGAGTTGGGCAAGGTCTGTGGGCCTTCCCCTCAGGCAGAAGCCCACACCCAGGTATTTGGCCACAGCCGGGAGCCATCTGTACTGCTCGGAATGGGAGTGCCACCGCCAACCTCATTGTGATAATTTGGGTCTTGGGGCTCGTTTTAACTTTTTTGCACGCCTACTGACGCTGTTCCAGAGTTCTGACTTAGCAATTGCAGACGTCGTAACCACCGTAAATATGAATGAACGTTGCGTTGTGGACACCTTAGGAATTAAGGATGAAAAAACAAGGTGGTAGGGAGCTATACGCTATAATTACACACAAAAATCACAATAAAAAAAGATGTCGCGTTGCGGGGGCTAAAACATACAATCATTTGAGAGCTCTAAGGAAATATAAACGATGACTTGTGGCGACTAGATTTTGAGCACATCGAACGTCTTGACGAGACAATGACTAAAAACGTGGGGGACAAATAGCGACGGGATGACTTCAGCCGATTCAACTGCCGTACGGCCCGTGTTCATCTTTGACGAGCCACATTCTGTCGATGATTTCTCCACTCTGAAAATGCCAAACAGAAAACACCATTAGTCGTGCTATTTAGAGAGAAAGATTCCTTTTTTACTCTCCGGTATCCATAGGGAAAGGAAAGTATAGTAATCGTGTCAAACAAAAATTTCATGAAGGGGGATGGGGGACGAAGATGTACCAAAAAACTAGGGGTTTTCGCCTATTTCTCAAAAAGAGCTCCGTCAATTTCGATCAAACTTACGGAGTACTCTCAGCTAACTAGTCTCTACATTTTGTTCTCTATAAATGTTTCTGTAGAAACGCGTTGAAAGACGCGTTCCCCGACTCGGAATTTTTCTCCTGGCTTTTCTCATGTCTCAAAGAGTTCCTTTCGTCGCTGACAATCAGCAGTTACTTCTGGTTCAGTGACTCTTCTGTGGTTTTTGGATGGCTCCATGCTGAGAGTTGTTGAGAACCAGGGGACTTGTACTGGCAAACTTGATTAACCACCCCTTGTGAACATTCAGACTGTTCTGCCACCGATGTACTCTGAACTGTGTGAGAGCACGTCAAGCTGGCTGAGGAAAAAACGAGTTAGTCCTCTTGGAGGGAAATTTGAATAGCCAACTGACAATACGCTTTAGCGCCAACAGGCTCCTTCTTGAGAAGCAAGTCAGGTACATGGGAGTCAATCTAGGAGTTTCAACCAACACCTTCAGTCCCTCAAAGGAACTAGTATCGCGAGGTAATTAGGCCACTTGAGGAGTGCGTTGCCTTGACTGGAGTAGCAAACTCACAGGGCAGGCCCAATTCCACAGAGCTGCGCTTCTATATTGTACGGAATTCCCCAGGCTCCTTCCTTTTCCAACGGGTTTTACTCGATTTTCCGTCATATATTGCGCAATATTCGTATATTTCCCCAACAAATCGCGGTTTTCCGACCCCAACTCCTTTTTATTCAATTTCCTCGCCAGTTATCGCTTATGGTTTATTGTTGATTCTGAATAATAATCATATGTTTTCGGTCACGAACAATTTTTTACAACCCCCCCTCAAAATTGTATACTTTACGGTTCAAGACATGGGGATTCCAAATTTGCGATGTCTGTCCGCCATCCACCGTCCGGGTCGTTTTGGGCCTTTAACGTGGTCTAAAAAATTCGTTCTTTCGCACAGAAATCCCATTTGGTATCTAGTTGTGCCCGACATCTCGGCAATCCGATCGGACAAAGCCCATGGTCGTTATGGACAAAGAATGGTTTAAAAAATTAACGAAACAGTATAATCGCAAATACGCCGTGTTTCGTATCGTTTTCAAGGTATTTTACATCCTGGGTCGAATGGAATGAGTATCAGACGTGTACAACTGCGTATAGGGAAATTACATTAATTATTAGAGTAAACTAATTGCAAGAACTCGAGGGAACTACAGCGGAAGACAACATTTCGTCGTTAGTACTCCCTCCCTCCCTCCCGTCCCATTAAAACCACCTGCCCACTCGACTCGCAACGTCGTGCCAATTGCCGAGGGTTTGCTGGAAGTCCCCATCCCAATTTCCTCGACTCTTTTAGCCCGACGGGGCAGAGGAAGCTTGGAGCCACTTCCTCCACACACCCCTACATCGGATCATAAATGCCTACAGACGTTTACGGGCGCCTGGCGCCAGAGGAATATTTAGTTTCCGTAGTTCCATTGTAGTCAGGTCATGTTTCGTATGGTTTACTAGTATTCGACGCTGAATCGAATGGAATGGGTCTCGGAGCAGTAATACTAGGTCAAGCTGTATTACAAACAACGATTTCGATCAAACTTACGAATGACTCTCCATTGTTCCTACATTTTGTTCTGTATAAAAAATGCGTTGAACGAAGATATAGCACCTGCATATGCAGCTGGTGTTCGAACTTGAAGGGATTGCGGAAAGTTGTGTGTTGCTACGCACGTTATTTTATGTAAATGTAGTTAGGAGCCAAGCAGGTTTGGAGGCTTCTTTTATTTTAGTTTTGTTGTCCTCTCAAAGGCCTATTGCTCCTAACAAACACCTAGCTCAGCGTTAACACGTACTAACAAATCCCAGTTATTAATTTAATACATCTGCATTTAAGAAACTGAATAAATTTTGGTAGTTTTATGGAATAGAATCTATTTTAATTTTCTAAATTAATTCAAATTAATCAACAACAATTAGTAGAAAATGTAGATAATTACCATATTCATCGAAACTTGCTCCAAGTATAAGTGAGTACCGTTGAATATTTGAAGCCGGGCGAATCCGTAGTCGCTACTCCTGAACGCTGACCAGGGTTGAGGGTTTTTGATAAAATGGTCCGTATTCTCCTTACAACCCTGTAATCAAAGACGAGGTCATCCATCTCGCCGCAGTGCGAACTTGTACTTCATCCGTGAGCTACTATCACTTACCGCCGAGCCGCTGATGATGTGAACGGGGGCTTTGGGATTTTCATACGGTTTGCTGTAACTTCCGTTTAACACTCGATGGTTGTACAACGGCCAAAGTCTCTCGTACGAATGTTCGTGAGCCCAAATGGCCAAATCGACGCCGTATTCGTAAAATAGGTCTTCTAGGCCGAACCTGTAAATAAGTGGAAGGAAGTATCGCGGTGAACTGTGTGACATGAAATTGGAATGGGAAGAAATCGCTAGAGAACGTTTTGGGGCTATCAGTCATCCGTAAGACCCTATCCGTGGTGGGAGTGTGTGATTGTGAACGATTTTTAGACAAAACGACCGTACCAAATCAGCTCAAACTTAATATCTCGCCCACAGGTTACCATGGGACGCCAAAATGAGGGTATGGGCAAAATCCACCGAAAGTTAACTATAGTTATCACAGTGATCGAAACACCAAATATTTTTTTTCTCAAAAACGGCTCTAACGATTTCAATTAAATTTTTTCTATTGGAAGCTCCCAATATGGCAATTATACCATAAAATTCCCATTCGTGGGAAAATGACGAGAGCAGCACAATAAATTACCAAAACTTTTGAAGAATTCGATTTTAGCGCGGTTTTTAGAGACGACAACTGAATCAGCTGAAACATGATGTCTAGCCCACAGGTTACCATGGGACTCCAAAATAAGGGTATGAACAAAATCCACTGAAAGTTAACTATAGTTATCATAGTGATCAAAACACCAAATTTTTTTTCTCAAAAATGGCTCTAACGATTTTGATTACATTTTTTATATTGATAGCTCCAAATAAGGCAATCAAACCATAAAATTCCCATTCGTGGGAAAATAACGAGAGCAGCACAATAAATTACCAACATTTTCGACTAATTCAATTCCAGCGCGATTTTTAGGCCGTAGATTTTAAACGACCGTACCAAATCAGCTGAAACACGATGTCTAGCCTACAGGTTACCATGGGACGCCAAAACAAGGGTATGAGCAAAATCCACCGAAAGTTAGCTATAGTTATCATAGTGATCAAAACACCAAATATTATTTCCCTCAAAAACGACTTCAACTATTTAGATTAAATTTTTTATATTGATAGCAATCAATAAGGCAATCAAACCATAAAATTCCCATTTGTGGGAAAATGACGAGAGCAGCACAATAAATTACGACAATTTTCGGTGGAAATCGATTTTCCCGTATCAACTCCGCTGAAATGCTACTAAAATGTTTTAAAATATTGCTATAGTAGTCCGATCCCATTACTATACGGTGAGCGTTCAATAACGCTCATAAGATATATGGGGGTCACTCCAGAAATTCCGGAATTTCAACTACCGCCGTTTCGCTTACTACCAGTTCTAACAGTTTTTACCTAACAACTCAGCAAAAGTGATTATTACCCTCTTTAAAAAAATCATCTTCACAGCCTCATTAATTCGCTGTGTACCAATTGTTCAATAATGGTCCAGGAATGAGTACGAGGAGCACAATAAATTCCGGAACTGTAAGCGTTACTGCTTTGTGCAGCCGTGAAGTGTTGGTTGGCCAAGTTCAAAAGAACTGTCATGAATACAAGTGAATTGACGTAGTTGTGTGTTGCAACGGATCAAATATCTTCTTCTCTTCTGTCCTTTGGAGCAGACCTCCGGCATTCCCTTGAATCCCAATCTTGCCTAATTTAGTTTGGTGTCGACAAGCTATGCCTCCGGTGGGATTTTTTTTAATGGCGCGCTAAATATGGAGGCCAAGAGGACATGTATTTCTTAAACAGTGCACTATTTTCAAACAAACAGCTGATAATTACTACGGACAGACAAGATAGCAAAGTGTAAGGAGTGCAGAAGAAGCTTAAATGAATTATAATAGCTCAGGATTGTCAGTAATTGAGCTGTCCAGTAAAGAAAAAAACAGAAGCCCTTCTGGCAATTATAACCAATCTTTCTAGCGCCAACCTTCGCCTAAACACTAAATAAACTTACGAGTTCGGGCGCAGGAAACAACAAAGTACGTTTCACGACTTACCAATTGAAGAGGGGGATGCCGGACCTAACTCTCGACGAATGTTTAGTGCAATCGTCTCCATCGTCGTCGGAGCAATACATCGGCCTGTGCCCGTAAGTGACGATCCAAGGGTGGAGCGAGCGATTCTCCGGAGCCGCGGCTTTCTGAAATATCCGAACATCAATTCTGAGAGCAGAAGAAAGGGCTCTGTTCGCCAAATTAATTTGTTATCATTCAAGTACAGCCCTGCCTAACCCAAAGCCTTTCAAATGGTAGCTGCGAGAAAGTCCAAACTACCCTTTTAATGAGCTTCCGCTGACAAAAGGCTTAAAACGTTATTTCTGAAGCCGACGAAGGATTTTCCTTTTGGAGTTTCCATAATGTTTACTTCTCATCACTCAATCTCCCACCTCTCTTTAGGCATTTCAACTCTCAGCTCCCCAGACTTGACGCTAAGCCACTGATTAGTCACTCAAATCTGTTTAGTTATTCGCTCTCTGTTCTCAACTCAAACTCAGTTCACCTATCCGGAGACGCCCATTGTGTCGTGTAATGTGTACTCACTCACACTTATCTCTATCTTGTCTCAAGTGCAGCGACACCTCCTTTCTCCCCCTTATCCCATTCAACAATTTATTCTTTGAATTCGACCTCAAGCTCCACTTATCGCATGTTTGGGCAAGAGAATGTCCACGCCAGGCAGGGATAGGGCCAGCAGACTCTGGCTCGATCCTCAACTAGGTATCCACCTCCAGGAAATATCTCTACCAGGGTCAAGGCGAGCCTCCAAGGAATAACTAGATAGTTCAAGTTGCTACTGACATTATGCCAGTGTGGAAGAACTTTTAGTTGCCCCATTCAGTAGCGTCCATTCACGGCAACGATGGGAGAAGGACACGTTCCGGACTGAGTTAGGCGCCCTGCAGTGGTATACCGATGGTTCAGTTATGAGAGGCAGAGCTAGACTGGGCATTGTAGGGCCCAATTGCAGTCTAGCTAAGCCGCTGGAATAGGACGCCACGATATTTCAAGCGGAAATCCAAGGTATAAAGATCTGCGTTGAAGAGATCCTGACTAAAGGACTCAATGGCAAGCAGATATACATATTCTCGGACAGCCAGGCCTTAACGCCTATTGCAGCCTATATTTTTAGGTCCAAGCTGGCATGGGAATTCCTTCATACGTTCAAGCAGCTCAGTGGCCATAACAGGCTCTCCCTCATCTGGGTGGCGGCTCACAGGGGGCATGAGGGCAACGAAAAGGCTGACTGCCTTGCGAAAAGGAGTACAGAGTCCCTACCCGTCGGGTACGACGAAGAGTCACCTGAATCGTTGGGTGGCTCGATGGAAGATACAGGAAAACAGCGCCCATGAGGCCGTGGTAACTGCAATAGCTCCCTCAGCTTCGGCTGTCTCCCTGGAGTCATCATCATCCTCCTCTCGTGCTCCCAACAGGCCCCTTTCTGAAGGTAGCCGCGACAAATCGTCATTTTTTCATCCCTGTTGCGATATTATCATCCGCCCTACCAACATTGATTAACAAATACTTTTCCATTTCGTGTCATTTTAATTTGGGTAACATGCAAACGTTATTTCCAAACGCACCTTCAAATCTTCTTCCAACCACAAATATTGCTTGATGGGGATTTTAATTCCGTATTCAGGGAAGTAGTACGCCTCGGTATTGAGACTGATGAAGTGAACTGGGCCCAAGTTGAAACTGTAGTACAATCCTTCGTGATGTCCAGGCATCGAAAACCGTTCTCTAAAATGACTGAAATTGCTGAAAATAAAAAACATAAAATGTTAAATTCTGGGCTGTCACTTTGGTTTCACAGCGGGCTTTTTGGATTGAGGACGCAGGAATGCGATGATTACGTAAAAAGCGAGTAGTTTGTTGTTTGGTTTTAACATCGAACATGCTTTAGCATTGACTTAATTGCCAAAAAGCGTCACGTTGGGAGGGAACGAAATCGTGTCACAATTCCTTTCTCTTGAAGCAGACGAGCCATTGTATTGGAGCGGGATTCCACAATACCTTCCAATCCTCAAACCCCTCGCTTACATATTCCTTTAGTAGCATTGGAATCAGAAAAGTTACATCTGGAGGTCCAGTGGACTTGCTTCCTTAGTGAAGCTCGAAAGTATTAAACGCGTAGGCAATTATTTTCCTCGCTCGAGGAGTTAAACTTGCCAATTCACTTGCTTACATTCAATCTTCACGTCACCTCTTGAAGAAGGCGATAGATCAGCCGTAGGGGCTGCCCTAGAGTGGATGTGCTGAGGTGCTTCCGATGACTGCGGGCAGCTAACTGCGCCCTTCTCTGCTATTGCTACAGGGATCATGCTCACAAGAAGAGGGAGTGCGATGTTAAGGTGTGCAGAAATGAAAACTTTGTGTTTCCCAGTAACACCTAACACACAGGGCTGGCTCGGAGGACCACGGTAGAAATGCCGATGAACTAAACGTGAAAAAATATCTGGTGCGTTGCAACACACAACTTTCCTTAGCTCTAAGTCGATTCACTTTGTACGTGGCTTTGTCCACATAATCAATTCATTTACCACTCAGTTCATTTGAACTTGGTCAAACGACACTTCACGGCAGCAGGAAGCGGTAGCGCTTACAGTTCCGGAATTTATTGTGCTGCTCGTACTCATTCCAGAACCAATATTGAGCAATTGGTGCACAGAGGATTAATGAGGCTGTAAACACAATTTAAAAAAAAAGGATAGTAATTACTTTTGCAGAGTTATTGGGTAAAAACGTTTACAACAGGTAGTAAGCGAAACGGCGGTAGTTGAAATTCAGGAATTTCTGGGGTGAGCACCATGTATCTCATGAGCGTTTTTAAACACTCACCCTTTAGGTATTGGATTGGACTTCAATACCAATTTTCTTTTACGTTCTACAAGAATTCCAGCTGAGTTTATAAGGAAAAAACTGCGTTAAAAACGCTTTTGGTCGATTTTTTGATAATTTATTGTGCTGCTCTCGTCATTTTCCCAAAAATGGGAATTTTATGGTATCATTGCCTTATTGAGAGCTATCAATATAACAAATTTAATCAAAATCGTTAGTGTATTTTTGAGAAAAAATATTTGGTGTTTTAATCACTATGATAACTATAGTTAACTTTCGATGGATTTTGCCCACACCCTTATTTTTGCGTCCCATGGTAACCTGTAGGCTAGACATCAAGTTTCAGCTGATTTGGTACTGTTGTTTTCTCTAAAAACCGCGCTAAAATCGATTTCGTCGAAAGTTTTGGTAATTTATTGTGCTGCTCTCGTCATTTTCCCACAAATGGGAATTTTATGCTATAATTATCATGTTGCTTTGTCAGAGACGCAGTACTTCGGACTTTAACAAGCGGTTATTCATTACGAACGCAAGACCCAACGACAACACAACCTGCAATAACGAGTTGGACTTACTAGGCCTCTTCGTGGTTACCCGGTGAAACCATATACGGAATGTACGCCGCTATGGGCTCAATTTGCCTCATAAACTGATCTCCGACTCCGCCTTGACTCTGCAACCAAAGCAGGTGACATCCAATATCGTTATCATCAGTCAAACATAAATAGGTCTAAACGAGGACGATTTGAAACACTCACGTCTCTCATGTCGTAAGCGAAGTCGCCGACGTGAAGCACTGCGTCGTACAGACCCTCCATTACGTCCCTCTGCAGATACGGCAAAGACTGAGCGTTTTCATTGCCTAGATCTCCGTAGACGGCCAATCTCGGGGACCAATTGGTGGAATTATCGATAGTCTTGAACCAAAATTCGTCCGACCACCCCAGGTCGCTTCCGCAATGGTATTCTGAAACAATTCACGAAATTATAGATCTTTACCAAGTCTAACATTAACTGGTACTAGTCTTAGCTCGAATATAACGCAAATTTGACATTTTCGTAGATATTTAGAAAACAAATGATCGAATGGACAGTTTCGATTAATTACTTATACGTGATGTCCCCCTCATTCTCACATAACTGTCCTTCTTCTCTATCAGACTCCATAGGATAAACGATTCGGTACGTTCACAAGAGACCCTTCGGGTAACAATTACAATGGTTGACTGACTCGTCAGACTGAGGTAGGTAGTTCTACTTGGTCTTAGTTCGGATTTGTGCCACGAGGGGAGGAATGAGCAGCTAGTGACGACACAATGTGTTATTCGAGTGATAAATCGATAACTTGATTCTAACATAATGATTTATGATTTGTAATGAATTGATAATAACAAAATGTAATGATTGGCGATGGTATAAAATCGGTAGGTCAGTAGATATGTAAAAGGATTCCTCATTTCATCACATATACGTCACAAGAGGAGCTCCCACCAGATGCACGCGGCTAAAAATTCTAAAATATGGAACTTGGGAACTTCTCTGGGTCAAGGTTCTAACACACTTAAGGGAATAAGTTAAAGAGGAGTCTGGTTATTGGAAGCTTTTGTGCAATCTCGCTCCAATACGAGATGACTCACCAGTTATATTCACTGGAAGAGAAAAGTGGCACGAGGCTTACTGTGAGGGATGATGATGAACACAAAGAGTCAGCCGAAGGCGTGGGAACAGCGGCAGTTGCCATGGCCAGGCGAGGCCAGTTTCATTATCTCCCCAGGAATGGATTTGTTGGGGAGTCCACTGGTCCTAGCCGTGCTTGGCGGGGACAGTCTCACGCCCCAATGCACAGCCTCCAGAGAAAGGGGATGAGGGGTGAGGAGAGTGGAAGAAGAGGATGCGATTAAATTATTAGCGTTCAATTGGGAAGAAATGTTTTAAGTTTATGAGTCGCGGTTCGCTGATGGTTGCTCGGAGTCATTGAGAGCCTGAGAAGGATGGCCGCCTCTCCACTTTTTTACCGCCTTCCGTCTCTATCTTCTATCTGAGCCCTTCCTTTCCCATGTTCGCCGCCTTTCTGATCTCGTCAATTTGAAGCGTTTTGGACAGATATTTTCTTGTATATATCAAATGAAACCCGTTTTCCGTTGTGACGACATAGCATGAAAACGGCTTGACCGATTTGGCTGATTTTAGTTGTTGTAGTTTTCTAATACTCTGTACAAGGTTCTTACGGAACATAAACCAGCCACGTCTGTGTAATCGCACCCGGCTTGCGGTGAAGAAATTATTGAACAACGTCATCGAAGCCACAATTTCGAAAGTGAAGTACGAAGGCGAAGATGTTTTAATCCCACGTATCCCTATGATACCGAACGACATGCCATTCAGTTTTAAACGTCTACAGTTTCCAGTGCGACTTGCATTTGCAATGTCAATAAATAAATCCCAAGGGCAGTCGCTAAGTGTATGTGGTATCAACCTGGAAAATCCATGTTTTTCACATGGCCAATTATATGTCGCCTGTTCCCGTGTCGGAAAACCATCAACATTATTTATTTACGCCCCAGAACATAAAACTAAAAATATAGTTTATTAAAAAGCATTAGAATAGAGAGAAGCAGTGAAGGGTGTGGAGGGGGGGGGGGAGTCGCTTTCTAGAGCGCGCGTGATATTGAGATCAGTGTTTACTTCAAAATTCCCAGTTGTTCAATAGCGATTTGTAAAAATATAAGTGAAATTATTGAACCCTACGGAATAGACAGTATTATGAAAATATATATTTTGTTTTTTATACAATAAAATTAGTGAAGTCCTTCTCAGGTATGACGAGATATACAAAATTAAGTATTGCATCAAATTTACGCTAAGGCAGTACGAAGTTCGCCGGGTCAGCTTGTTTTCTATAATTGTTAACGTGAATGAGGAAGACGAATTTTATTGCTCCCCTCCTCGGCGTCATCTGAAAACCCTCGCTAAACTAGTTCAGCGTTTCTCGGCTACTGCCTCGCTTTTTTTTTGGCACAACCCGTTCAGCCGCTCAATTGTCGTATCAAGCTGCCATTTCATTCGTTTTCCCCTGGGTCAGCATCCCGCCTGACGTCCAGCTTTCACAGGATCATTATTTGTCGACTCCTTGCTACTTCGATTGCCGACCTCACTAAACAGTCAGACGTTCCTCATTCTAATTCCTCGTGGACACTGGTTTCAACGTTTTCCCTTTTAATTGTTCATCGTTTGTTATTTTCATTTACTTAATAGGAGCTCCTAATTTCAGTTTTTCTGTCATTTGTGCATATTACACGATTTTAGTTTGTCACTTGGGTAATTGGTTTTTTAATAGTGAAAACCCCGTCCACTAACATCAATAATATGCGTCAGGACTTATCCAAGAGCCGGTACCTTCCTTTAAAGTAAATTATCGGCGCCTTTTGGAGTTGGTCAGGAAATGTAGGGCGAGTCGACTGCTTTTTACTTTCCGCTACCCAAAGGGAAAGAAAAGTATAGTAATTGTTTACGCCTAAGAGCAGTTTTTATTTGTTTACTTTCTTTTCTTTTCGTTTACTTACTGGTCAGCCTTGAACTTCCCCTCACATGTTCAATATTGTTGTTGCCTCCCTCCATCACCTGAATCGTCTCCACCGTTTTTCGCCTTCCATCTCCGCCATCATTCTCATTCTTGCTACCCATCGCATCGCCTTGGCTCAACCTCTCCTTTTTTATACATCAGTGGTCAGCAGCATCCACCGAAAATTTCCTACGGTCATCAGCATCCAAAGGAAACCAATATTTCGCAACAACGTCCAGCAGTACGAAGTTCCGCATTAACCGGTCAGAGACACGTTTTCTTTTTTTTCTCAATAAGTGTGAACAGTGAAGAAGTTTTATTTTCGTCTTTTAACCAATTTAATTATCTCGAAGAGACGCTTTGTTTTTTCTTTTGCTGTTTTACTGCTATTTTTCATATACAAATTGATTTCCACAAGTGATTCGTTGTTCAGAGTTTGAAGCCCACCTCTAGCAATTTCTTCAAACAGTAATCACCTAATTTCGGCGCGTGGTCCGTGTGTGTGTGTGTGTGTTTGTAGTTCGATTTGCGGGAGAACGGCTGATCCGATTGAGCTGGTTCACTTTTGTTTTGTTCGTTATTTTTTGTAGACACTAAAATAAGGTTATGGGCTATTTCGGCCGATGGGAAGGGGGGGGGGGGGACAAAAATGTACCAAAAAGTAGGGTTTTTAGCATTTTTATCGAAAACGGCTCCAACGATTTTGATTAAACTTTCGAATTATCTTCTACTAATCAATACCTAACCTTTCTTCTCTACACATATCTCCATGAAAATACTGTGAACGGAGATATGGGCCTATGAAGCAAAACTAGGTTTTTTACGCTTTTTGGCAAAACGGTTTTCACCACTCTCAGGATGTTTTTGAATAGTTCATACCTACGTATTGTTCTCAATAAATGTTCTTCTGAAAGTCCATTGAGCAGAGATAAAAATGAAAATGTGTCACAAATAACGTTATTTCGAACATTTCCGTAAATTCTAGGGTAACTGCTTTACCAAATTCGATCAATCGTTCAGAGTGTTTTTTAGTCACCCATACCCACATTTCGTTCTCTATAATTATTTCTGTATATACATGTTGAACGGAGATATAAGCCAAGTTAACTTAAAAAAGGAGATTTGTCGAATATTAATTTATCTGTTAAAGTTAACGTACCTGTTAGGTGAGTCCGTCTCCTCTGGCTGGTGTGTTGCTGGTGGCAAGCGCTTTCGATGTAAAGACATCATCGTCTGGCCGTTAAGTCAGTACTGGAGTCAGTCAGTTGGTCGTGGTCTTTATATATGAAAGGCAGGTAAAACGGGATGATGGAGGGTCGGGGAAGGGTCGGGGAGAGGAGGTCATGTACCCCAGGAAAACCCTAAGGTGAATGGAACGTCTTGAGTGATCTGTCAATTGTGGATTTTCCGTCTTTTTTCTGTAGGGTGGTCTGTAAATCCGTCAGTTGGTTGTTTTCGTTTGTGTAATGTTTTGAGTGGTGTGAATATGGTGTCGCATTTTGTGTTGATTTGTTCATTTATGATCTGTCCATTGAAGTTTTTTGTTTGTAAATTTCCATGTTTTCTAATATGTTCAGTTTTCGTCCTTTGTATTGTTTGTGTAGTAAGGTGGTACTGTCCTGTATTTTGGTAGGTTCATGTCCAGTTGTTTTGAGATGGTTAGCAAAGTTTGAATCGTCTTTGTTCCTATTAAGATTTAATGTGTTCTGAGTATCTGGTCCGTATTTTTCGTCCTGTCTGTCCTATGTATGCGTTTGTACAAGTACAAGTTATTTTATATACCCCACTTTGGTCGAGTGGGTCTGTGTTTTCAGTCTTTGTAGTTAGTTTGGTTCTAAGTGTGTTGTCCGTACGTAATGCGATTTGTATACCTTCCTTTCGGAGGATATTAGTTATTCCGTATGTTTTTGGTCCTGTGTACGTGAATGTGCAGCGTCTTGTTAAGGTCTGTGTATTCTGTGTTTTTGAGTCGTGTGTTTTGGATTCGTATTGTCTTAATAATTTGTTTATTGTTTTTTTGGAGTAACCGTTATTTTCTGCGATGGTATTGATAGTATCAAGTTCTTTTTTGTAATTTTGTGTTTTTAGTCTCCGTATCATGTGTCTAAATGCACTAGTTTATGTTGTTGTGGGTGGTTTGATGTAAAGTGTATGGTCGTGTCGGTGGCAGTGGGTTTTCTGAAAATGTCGTATTGTAGTTCGTTGTCCAACCGTGTGATTTTCAGGTCCAAGTAATTAAGGGTTTTATTTTGTTCTTTGTCCATGTCATATTGGATGTTATGGTGGATATTGTTTAAGTCCTTTAGTATGTCGTCAGTGTTATCGCGGCCTAATACGCAGATGATATCATCTACATACCTGGCGTAGTGTTTAATATCGTGTTTTGTCATTAAGGTCTGGATGTGAGTTTCTTCGTAATGTTGTAGAAATATTTCAGTTAATATGGACGAAGTAGGGTTTCCCATACCCGCATATGGGTTGCGCTTGCCACCAGCAACACACCAGCCAGAGGAGACGGACTCACCTAACAGATACGTAAACTTTAATAATTTGCCTTCTGGCGGACATAACCCTATTGCATTAATTTATCTGTTTTCCAATTTTCTCAAAAACGGCTCTAACTATTTCGATCAAACTTACGGAGTAATCTCAGCTAACTAGTCCCTACATTTTGTTCTCTATAAATGTTTCTGTAGAAATGCGTTGAACGAAGATATAGCGCCCGCATATGTAGCTGGTGTTCGCACTTAAAGGGTTGCGGGAAGTTGTGTGTTGCTACGCACCAGATATTTTTTTTTGTAAATAGTTCTGCCCTCGTGGGTAGTATGATCAGAACGAGAACGAAAAAGACGGAGTCACTTCATTTTATAATTTTAACAATTAGTAAACGCGAATTAGAAAACAGACGTTAGTTTAATAGTTAAATGAAGCTTATTAATGAAACTGGGACTAAACGCGTATAATCTTACAACTGGCACATAATTCGTAACACATTCAAATGCGCAACCACACGTGACTATCACCACAGCCACCCCTCATCTCTTACTACGCGCACGATTGATCGATTAGCTAAACATTCTACGACGTAAATACGCCAAAAGTACTCACCATAACGTTGACTCGGCTCGAGATCCCTCAATCTGACTCTGTGAACAAATTGTTCAGCTTTGGATCGTCCGCCGTCGACGAATTTTCGACTGAAACCGGGAACTCTGTAAGTGATACCGTGAACTTTGTACTCGACCAAGGAAGGGGTGGATTGTTTAGTCGACCAAGTTACGACCACTTCGTTCGCAGTATCTGAAAAATGAACGAGAGCCGTCAAATTGCTGGGACTTTCTAACGCTTCACTAGTTGGCGCTCCGCAGCAGTATGGTTCCTTTCTCGCTTTTTGCGTGCTATTTCTGCTGTTCTATTGGCATAACTGTTGATAACTGATAACGGAAAAGTAAACGTTAAGTAGCGGTATCGGGAAAGTGTGGTGTGGTGGATGTGAAATGTGAAGGAGTGATGTTAATTAATGGTTAAAGGGATGTTCTGGTTTGGCTGCATGCAAAATTGGAGTTGGCGATTTGAGTTCTATCAGTCCAAAATTTTAACAAATCTCGACACGAAGCCACCCCAAAACCGCCGAAGAGCCGCTGAATCAGTAGTAGCTACATATTGTCAGCGACAAAAGGAACTCTTTAAGAGATGAGAAAAATTAGGAGAGAAGCAAAGCGACCAAAAGTGCGAGTCGAGGTTGGGTCACACACCAACGTTAGTGACTGCTTCCAAATACTCTCTTTGACGCATCACAGGATCATCCACTGCGTACGGCTCTGTCAGTCTCCACCAGCCTCCTGAGAACACCTTCGAAGAAGCTCTACCCTTCGCGACACAGCGAGACACTTTCATGTCGCCTCTGGCGCCCTCCCCCTCAGAAATGTGAAGATACGAAATGTAAATACGTCAAGTACAAATTTACGAAATGTAAAGATGTGAAACGTAAATACGAGGGTGAATCAAATATAAACGAGACTTTTGGACCTGCGCGCGCAATAGTGATGGAAGAACGTTCCGCTGTTATTAGCTGTTAGGTTGGTTTGTCAGGAGTGAGGGAAGCACGTGACTCATCATAGACTCGCTCAGTGTCCATCGTTACGATGTCCGAGCAGGAGGTACCTCCCTCTATTGTGCAACGTATTGTTATCAAGTTTTTAGCTGCAGAAGGTGTAAAACCGGCCGAAATCTTGAGAAGATTGACTGCACAGTTCGGGGAAGAGACGCTGTTGCGAGCTAGAGTGTTTGCTTGGCATAAACAGTTCGTGGATGGCCGTGAACGTGTTGAAAATGAGAGCCATAACCGCAGACCCCGCACCAGCATTACAGCGGGCAACATCGACAGTGTTCGTCAACTTGTTGAAGGTGATAGGCGTCTAACAACTTCGGATATTGCAATTGAGGTTGGAATAAGTTATGGGAGCACTTACTCTATACTCTCAGAGGAGCTAGGGTATCGCAAGGTGTGCGCCAGGTGGGTTCCTCGCCTTCTCACAGTTGACCAGAAACTGAATCGTTTTCAAGTGTGTCGTCTTCTTGCACGATTTCGAGAAGAAGGAGACCCATTTCTTTCTCACATTGTCACCTGTGATGAAACGTGGGTGCATCACTACACCCCTGAGTCGAAACAAGCGAGTATGGAGTGGAGGAAGAAAGGAGAAGCCGGACCAGTGAAAGCCAAGACACAATTATCGGCTGGCAAGGTTTTGGCTACCGTTTTTTTTTTGACCAGCGTGGCCTGCTGCACCTTGATTTTTTGCATGAGCGCAGAACAATTAATGCGGCATACTACTGCCAAAATTTGACTGAGGTCAGACTTGCATATCGCCACAAAAGACGAGACCTTCCGATGAAAAAAGTGATTCTTCTCCATGACAATGCTCGCCCCCATACAGCAGCCCTGACCGTACAAAAATTAGCGCAACTGGGTTGGGAGGCACTGGAACACCCTCCATACAGTCCAGACCTGTCTCCCTGCGACTTCCATGTTTTTGGTCCTCTCAAGGAAGCTTTGGGAGGGCAAAAATTCCTCAGCGATAATGAGGTTGAAGCACATGTGCGCGCGCAATTGGCTACAAACGCGACCTGACTCTTTTTACGTGGAAGGAATTAAAAAAATACCTATACACAGGGAAAAATGTGTTTATAAATCAGGAGATTATGTCGAAAAATAAACTTTGATTGTTTGTGCGTTTAAAATCAAAATAAATATTTTAAAAAATAAGTCTTGTTTATATTTGATTCACTCTCGTATATGACATTTTAGCAACGTTCAATTTTGTATCGTTTTTCGTCCCTGTTCCTGTGCCAAAGTAAAAACACAAAAATGTCAATTATTGAGAAGTTGGGCCACATTAAATAAAAATAGAGGAGATTTAGAGCGAAAATAGTTGTATAGTAAGCAGAAATCATAAAAAACTTGAGTACAACCGGTGAGCATTTTAGGATATTCGCGTAAAAACTTGTCAGGACGCTTATTAAACATTTTTAGTTACCCATCAATTCGTTAAGAAATTGTGGGAAAAATTGAGTAACGCTTTGCGGGAAAGAGGTACGAAAATTCAAGGAAAATTATAAGCGGATTGAGTGATGCGGTAGATAAATGATGAGAATGATACGATGAACACTAAAAACAAACGTAAATGTTCCTCAACTTACCACCCAACGCGATGTGAACTTGTTCCGGTTGGTAGTACTTTATGTCTGCAAAGCCGACCCTCAGTTGAGCGTAAAATATAACTGCCCACAAGAGGCGAAGCATCGTGCCTCCTCAGCTGCAAAATGGAAGAACACAATTTAATCGAGTTGCAATGAAATGCTCATTGGGTGAATGCCAAAGCATCGAGGCTTCTACCTAGCTGGATATTACGTAAGTGATCGTCGTCAGAGGGCCTGAGGGCTAAGGTGGCGCATTCAGTTTCCACAAGGGGCCGTTGAACGTGAAAGTAGGCAACCGGCAACGCGCCAGTTGGCGCCTGAAGGCGAACCTACAGCATTGGTAGAGCGCCTGACATTTCGAAGGTAGGCAAACCCGCGATGCTAGCTCGAGCAGGTTATTTGAATATTCAAACCTACAGCGCCTGATATTTCGAAAGTAGGCAACTCGCCAGCCATCAGACTCCTGTTCATTTTCGATCTCCTGTTACTTCTTCAGCCTCAAACAACCTTTTTTAGCGCGTCTTGGCGCTTGGTAAATCTGCGAATGAGGCTGCAGAAGTAACAGGAGATCGGAAATGAACAGGAGTCTGCTCACTAGCGGGTTGCCTACTTTCGAAATGTCAGGCGCCCCCAGATAACTCAAACGTTGACATGAATTAGGCGACAGCTAACGCGAGCGTTGCGGATTGCCTGCCTTCGCAGTTGAAGGCTCGCCCGAGAAACGAGTTGTAGGTTTGCACAACCAAATCAACTTGAGGAGTATAGTGTTTCCGTTTGTAACGCAACTCAAGTGTCTAGTACCTACGCCTGAACCGAATCGACTCAAATTTGAAGCCTACGCTATAGGCCAACACGGGACGCCAAAATACGAAAATGAGAGAAATTGGTCCAAAACTAACTATAGTTACCATAGTGATCGAAACACCAAACGCCTTTTTACTTTCCTTGGCTCTACAAAGTAGAAAGGAAAGTTATGTAAACGGCTGACAATTTTTTTTTGAGTTTTCTTCATATCTTTACGTTTCAGACCCCCCTGAGTCCGAAAAACACTATTTGGGAAAATGGTCTGTGTGTGTGTATGTGTCTGTGAACGATTTTTGGAGAAAACCACCGTACCAAATCAGCTCAAACTTGATATCACGCCCGCAGATTACCATGGAACGCCAAAATAAGGGTATGAATAAAATCCACCGAAAGTTAACTATAGTTATCATAGTGATCAAAACACCAAATTTTTTTTTCTCAAAAACGGCTCAAACGATTTTGATTAAACTTTTTATATCGATAGCTCTAAATAAGGCAATTATACCATAAAATTCCCAATTGTGGAAAAATGACGAGGGCAGCACAATAATTTATTAAAATTTTTGACGAAAAGCCTTTTTAGGGCAGTTTTTTCCTTATAAACTCCGCTGAAATGTTAGTAGAATGTTAAAACGAATTGGTATTGTAGTCCAATTCAATACCTAAAGGGTGAGTGTTTAAAAATGCTCATAAGATACATGGGGCTCACTCCAGAAATTCAAGAATTTCAACTACCGCCGTTTCGCTTACTTCCAGTTCTAACAGTTATTACCCAACAAAAGTGATTACTATCCTTCTTCAAAAAATTCGTGTTTACAGCCTCATTAATCCTCTGTGCACCAATTGCTCAATAATGGTCCTGCAATGAGTACGAGCAGCACAATATATTCCAGAACTGTAGGCGCTACTGCTTCCTGCTGTTGTTTAACCAAGTTCAAATGAACTGAGTGGTAAATGAATTGATTATGTGGACAAAGCCACGTACAAAGTGAATCGACTTAGAGCTAAGGAAAGTTGTGTGTTGCAACGCATCAGATATTTTTTCACGTTTAGTTCATCGGCATTTCTACCGTGGTCCTCCGAGCCAGCCCTGTGTGTTAGGTGTTACTGGGAAACACAAAGTTTTCATTTCTGCACACCTTAACATCGCACTCCCTCTTCTTGTGAGCATGATCCCTGTAGCAATAGCAGAGAAGGGCGCAGTTAGCTGCCCGCAGTCATCGGAAGCACCTCAGCACATCCACTCTAGGGCAGCCCGTACGGCTGATCTATCGCCTTCTTCAAGAGGTGACGTGAAGATTGAATGTAAGCAAGTGAATTGGCAAGTTTAACTCCTCTAGCGAGGAAAATAATTGCCTACACGTTTAATACTTTCGAGCTTCACTAAGGAAGCAAGTCCACTGGACCTCCAGATGTAACTTTTCTGATTCCAATGCTACTAAAGGAATATGTAAGCGAGGGGTTTGAGGATTGGAAGGTATTGTGGAATCCCGCTCCAATACTATGGCTCGTCTGCTTCAAGAGAAAGGAATTGTGACACGATTTCGTTCACTCCCAACGTGACGCTTTTTGGCAATTAAGTCAATGCTAAAGCATGTTCGATGTTAAAACAAAACAACAAACTACTCGCTTTTTACGTAATCATCGCATTCCTGCGTCCTCAATCCAAAAAGCCCGCCGTGAAACCAAAGTGACAGCCCAGAATTTAACATTTTATGTTTTTTATTTTCAGCAATTTCAGTCATTTTAGAGAACGGTTTACGATGCCTGGACAACACGAAGGATTGTACTACAGTTTCAACTTGGGCCCAGTTCACTTCATCAGTCTCAATACCGAGGCGTACTACTTCCCTGAATACGGAATTAAAATCCCCATCAAGCAATATTTGTGGTTGGAAGAAGATTTGAAGGTGCGTTTGGAAATAACGTTTGCATGTTACCCAAATTAAAATGACACGAAATGGAAAAGTATTTGTTAATCAATGTTCGTAGGACGGATGATAATATCGCAACAGGGATGAAAAAATGACGATTTGTCGGGGCTGCCTTCAGAAAGGGGCCTGTTGGGAGTGCAAGAGGGGGATGATGATGACTCCGGGAAGACAGCTGAACCTGTGCACCAATTGCTCAATAATGGTCCTGCAATGAGTACGAGCAGCACAATATATTCCAGAACTGTAGGCGCTACTGCTTCCTGCTGTTGTTTAATCAAGTTCAAATTAACTGAGTGATAAATGAATTGATTAAATAGAATTAGCCACGTACAAAGTGAATTGTTGTAGAGCTAAGGAAAGTTGTGTGTTGCAACGCACCAGATATTTCGGACTCACGATGGACTGAAACGTAAAGCTAATTCGATTTCGTCGAAAGTTATGGTAATTTATTGTGCTGCTCTCGTCATTTTCCCACGGATGGGAATTTTATGGTATAATTGCCATATTGAAAGCTATCAATATAAAAAATTTGATCAAAATCGTTAGCGCCATTTTTGAGAAAAAAAATATTTGGTGTTTTGATCACTATGATAACTATGGTTAGCTTTCGGTAGATTTTGTTCATACCCTTATTTTGGCGTCCTATGGTAACCTGCGGGCTAGATATTAAGTTTGAGTGGATTTCGCACGGTCGTTTTCTCTAAAAATCGTTCACACAGACCATATTGCCAAATTGTGTTTTTCGGTCTCAGGGTGGCCTGAAACGTTAAGATCTGAAGAGAACTCAATTTTTTTTTTTCAGCCGATTACATAACTTTCCTTTCTACTTTGTAGAGCCATGGAAAGTAAAAATGCAGTGTCGGGTTGTGATGTCAGAGGATTCGTTTCCAATGAGCAAAACCTCTTCTTCCACAGGCATCACGACCCAGCTTTAACCCAAAATTCGACTATTGAACTATATAATCAAACTCTTCATTCCTCATTTCGTCACTTACTTGTCGATAAAATACACCAATGGACACCGTTTTTCAGGGATATTATTTGTAACTTGCAGAAGAGTTTCGAATAGCAAGTCTAAAAGGATGACAACGCGATTGGGAGCAGAAGCATTTGCAACACGATGTGAACACTGTAGCACTTGTCTTGATGTGGATTTAGAGAACTGAATGCATCATTCAGGAAGAAGTTTGCCGCGGTATTTTATAAGTATCATGCGACACGGATGTGTGGATAGCTCTAGGAAATATCCGAAATAGTGATAGGAGGGTTTCACATTAATCTCGATGCGCCGAAGTGGTATTGAACTGCGCGTCAACTCGACAAACCAATAAATATTGTTATCGCTTGATGAGTTGCAAGTTACGGAGAACAAAGGACACCTTTATAGGGGACCGGGGGGGTCAACAACTTTAAAAAGTACACCGGGTAACTACGAAGAATGTGACGAAACTTACCTCGTACCCTCGAATACTCCAGTAAACACAGGAAATAACGCTTTTTTATACTTCTATTAATCAATCATTAATGGATTAACTCGGACGTACAGCGAAGAGACTGTCAAATAAGAACCTCAACGAATGTCACTCGAGCGCCGACTACACGGGTGTACAGTCTGAAGGAGTCGTTCATGTGTCACTGCTCTTTCGGTAGCGGCTCGTTTTAAAAATAATCGCTCATCATTTATCTAATGCCCATTCATGTAAGTTACGTTTAGTAAAGGCCAGAGGGGCTTTTTAAGAGGCAAAATTTGGCTAATTCCCAATACAATGGCCAAGGGTACATTCGCC
The DNA here is from genome assembly GCA_020466155.1 of Pachypeltis micranthus. Lineage (NCBI taxonomy): Eukaryota > Metazoa > Arthropoda > Insecta > Hemiptera > Miridae > Pachypeltis > Pachypeltis micranthus. Next base: position 24,248,809 of record CM035778.1, read on the forward strand.
AGGTTCTTCGGTTCGCGATTCGGAACGTTGAAGAGCGTCACTGATACTGGTGCTAGTTACAACTTTCACCACTGGCAACTTGCTAGCGCTAGTATTATTCAAAATATGACTTGAATCGTTCGATCCAACTTATCGTTACGTCTAAATGGGAAATCGTAACGATTATCGGAGTTGGAGTTGGGTTGGAAGGTTGGGGCCGGCTGGCAGTCAGGCGATATTGGAATGACGGAAAGAAGAGTCGAAAGTTGGGTTCATTCACGATCGCTCCACTCCACTCCAATCCACCAGTGCTGTTCTGTCTTTTGAAGAGAAAGTGGTGTATCAAAATTGGCTATTACCTGTATTATCATTTGATTTATTAATGATAGTTTGAAAAGCGTCTTGCCGCAAGATGGACGAAGAAGAATCTCTTCTTTTGCCCACAGTTGAATGCTTGTACGCCACACAAAGAAGACCCAAACGGAAGTGGGTGAAACAATGGTTCTCAACAGAAGACAGCACACATACGTAAATTTACTTCAAGAGCTGCGGTTAGAACCATCTGACTGGAGATTTTACTTGCGAATGAATGAAGAGGCCTACTTTCAATTACTCCATTTGGTTGCACCAATAGTTAAAAAAGAAGACACCGTCATGTGACAGTGCATCACTCCCCATGAGAGGCTCACTGCTACATTTTCTGGCAACTGGGATGAATTTTGAAGAGCTGAAATCTCGTTATCCACTAGCAGCTATGTTCCTGGTATAAATCAATTACGGAAATTACGAAATCCTTGTTGGAAACACTCATTTCGTGGCGAAAAAACGTATATTTGGGAAAGAACTGACATATTAAACACAGGGCAAAATGCGATAAGTGAGTTGTTCGATTGTGAATCACAGGAAAGTTCCCGGTTCTCCCACTCACGTTCGTTCCATCGCGCCATCCGTCCGGTCGCGTTTCCCCATTCACGAGCAGTTGGAGTGATGATGTTTTGGCGCGGCGCGATGGCTTTTGGACTGGTTGGAATTCCATCACGTCCCGTCACTCCACTCCAAACCCGACGAGTTTCGCCATTCATGTCGTTCCATTGGAGCGCTACCTCGCCATTTGGCTTGTTGGAACGATCGTCAGTGGCCAGCTTAAAGGTTGCTCCCACTTATCGGTCCAATCTCCGCCCAGTTGCACTTGCCCTGCGCCCCTACTCAGTTCTTGTTGCCCTCAGCTCTTGTTACTCAGTTTTTGTTGTAATATAACATTTTTACTTTCCTTGGCTCAACAAAGTAGAAAGGAAAGTTATGTAGTCGGCTGAAAAAACATTTTTTAGTTCTCTTCAGATCTTTACGTTTCAGACCCTCGTGAGTCCTAAAAACACTTTTTGGGTAAAATGGTCTGTGCGTGTCTGTGAACGATTTTTAGAAAAAACCACCGTACCAAATCAGCTCAAACTTGATACCACGCCCGCAGGTTACCATGGGACGCCAAAATAAGGGTATGAACAAAATCCACCAAAATTGTACTATAGTTATCATAGTGATCAAAACACCAAATATTTTTTTTCTCAAAAACGGCTCTAACGATTTTGATTACATTTTTAATATTGGTAGCTCTTAACATGATAATTATACCATAAAATTCCCATTAGTGGGAAAATGACGAGAGCAGCACAATAAATTATCAAAATTTTCGACGAAATCGATTTTAGCGCGGTTTCTAGAGAAAAAACCCGTACCAAATCAGTTGAAACTTGATGTCTAGCCTACAGGTTACCATGGGACGCAAAAATAAGGGTATGGGCAAAATCCACCGAAAGTTAACTATAGTTATCATAGTGATCAAAACACCAAATTTTTTTTCTCAAAAACCGCTCTAACGATTTTGATTAACTTTTTTATATTGATAGCTCTCAATATGCCTTATTGATTGCCTATCATACCATAAAATTCCCATTTGTGGGAAAATGACTAGAGCAGCACGATAAATTACCAAAATTTTCGACGAAAAGCGTTCTTGCCGTGGTTTTTTCCTTTTAAACTCCGCTGGAATGTTAGTAGAATGTTAAAGAAAATTGGTACTGTAGTCCAATCCAATACCTAAAGGGTGAGTGTTTAAAAACGCTTATCAGGTACATGGGGCTCACTCCAGAAATTCCTGAATTTCAACTACCGCCGTTTCGCTTAGTACCAGTTCTAACAGTTATTACCCAATAACTCTGCAAAAGTGATTACGATCCTCCTTCAAAAAATTTGTGTTTACAGCCTCATTAATTTTCTGTGTACCATCTGCTCAATAATGGTCCTGCAATGAGTACGAGCAGCACAATAAAATCTGGAACTGTAAGCGCTGCCGCTTCCGCTGCCGTAAAGCGTTGTTTGACCAAGTTCAAATGAACTGAGTAAGTCGAATAAACCATGTAAAGAGTGAATTGACGTTGAGCTAAGGAAAGCTGTGTGTTGCAACGCACCAGATATTTAAGTTATTATAGCCGAAAGTCTGCAGCGACAAACTCCTCGCGAGTTTCTTTCCGAATTTATTGAACTCTACCTTAGTTTTACGTGTTTGTGGGCCGTTAAAAGTAAAGATTATTCGGACAGGAATAAGAAAGACCTGGCGTATATTGAGCTTGTGAGCTGTGAGCAAGAATGAACAGGAGTGAACAAGGTGGTCGATGATGTAATGATCGACAAGAATGACACCAAAATAAGGTTATGGGCGATTTCGGCCGATTGGAAGCGAGGGTTGGGGGACGAAAATGTCCCAAAAACTAGGGTTTTTCGCAGTTTTCTCGAAAACGGCTATTACCTTTTCGATTAAACTTACGAATTATCGTCTACTAATCAATACCTAACTTTTCTTCTACATACATATCTCCATGAAAATACGGTGAACGGAGATTTAGGCCTATGAAGCAAAAAAGGTTTTTCACGCTTTTTGGCAAAACGGCTTCAACGATTATCACCAAACATTTAACATGTATCCGAACAGTCAATACCTACATATCGTTCTCAATAAATGTTCCTCTGACAGTCCATTGAACAGAGATAAAAATCAAACTATAACTAAAATATAATACTAAAAATCATGGAACTACAGCAGAAGTCAACTTTTCGTTGTTAGTACTCCCTCCCTCCGTCCCTCTAATCAAAACCACCCGCCTGCTCGACTCGCAACGTTGTGTCAATTGCCGAGGGTTCGTTAGAAGTCCCCGTCCCAATTTCCCCGACTCTTTTTGCCTGACAGGCGGAGGAAGGTGAGGGCCAATTCCTCTGCACGCCCCTACATCGGATCATAAATGCCTACAGACGCTTACGGGCGCCTGGAATATTTAGTTTCCGTAGTTCCATTGTAGTCAGGTCATGTTTCGTATGGTTTACTGGTATTTTTCGATGCTGAATCGAATGGGATGGGTCTCGGTTGGTACTAGGTCAAGCTGTTCATGAGAATAATAAAACGTTGTGTAATAATTTGCAGGGTTTTTACGCTTTTTGGCAAAACAGCTTCAACAATCTTCACCAAACTTTCAAGATGGTTTCAAATAGTTAATACTTACATATTGGCCTCGATAAATGTTCCTCTGACAGTCCATTGAACAGAGATAAAAATCAAAATGTGTCGAAAATAACGTTTTTTCTAACATTTCCTCGAATTCCAGGGTAACTGCTTCACTAGATGTGATAAATCTTAATGGAGTGTCTTCTAGTCATCCATACCAACATTTTGTTCTTTATAATTATTTCTGTATATATATGTTGAACGGAGATATAAGCCAAGTTAACTCAGAAAAGGAGATTTGTCGAATATTAATTTATCGGTATTCCAATTTTCTCAAAAACGCCTATAACGATTTCGATCAAACTTACGGAGTACTCTCAGCTAACTAGTACGTACATTTTGTTCTCCATAAATGTTCCTGTAGAAATGCGTTGAACGAAGATATAGCGCCCGCCTATGTAGCTGGTGTTCGAACTCTAAGGGGTGGCGGAAAGTTGTGTGTTGCTACGCACCAGATATTTTAGACTCAGTAGGCCTCAAAACGTAAAGATCTGAAGAAAACCCAATTTTTTTGTCGACACGATTACTATACTTTCCTTTCCCTTTGGAGTAGCGGCAAGTAAAAAGAAAAAAGAAGCCATTTTTAGTCAATAATTGTTATCGTTTTTGTTGTTTAATTACGTCGTCGCATAATCTACACATAGTACCGTGGTCAAAACGAAGAATAACATCAAGGCCTGTCATTGGACAGCAACCCTGGCACAAGTGCTATAGTACTTATGTACACAAATATTATTTATTTTGTGTTTTGGCATAACATATAGTATCAATGTTACACTGAAAATTTAATAAACGTATTTTTTTTTTTAAATCGTCTGCAGCCACTGCATTGAGGTTGAGGAGAGTTAGGTGTCACGCTTACCGCTTCGTACCTCTCAAGTAATCACGTTTCGTTCACGGCTCTCAAGTTGATTGTACATCCGCTCAAAGAGTGCAAACTACGAATAGGGACGACGTGTGGAGAGGTGGGGTTGGGGGAGATGTACGACCGTGCACGTGTATGACTAACCTCAGGTATATTAGTAAATAGACGAAAAGTGGGCGAATAAAGTGTTTTGTCAACAATAACAATTCGATTTAATCAATTCGCGCGTCATGGCGCGCCGGGAAGCTCTAAATTAAATAATTACTATTTACAGATACTTTGATGAAGTGCCGCCGTTCAGGAAGGGAGAACGGTTTAAAAACCCGACGAAAACAAATTCGGATTGTCAGTTGTTAGAAAGCGAAAATGAAGTTATTTGTCGGGCTGCTGTTCGTAGTAGCCCTGGCTCAGGCCTCGGATCAGGTTAGTTGCACTAAGATCGATTTGTGACTCTGACAATTACCTATAAGAATTATTATTCGCTCAACCAACTGTCAGGAGGTTTTGTCAATTTGCGTTGTTCTGTTCGCACGTTCGAAACTATTGTCAGTTAAAAACAACTAGCGCCGCACTGCGCGACTGTCCTCACCGTCCGTTCACTCGTGTTCGTGGCTTTTGCTAATAATTAGAATCTATTACTTTCCGCTACCCAAAGGGAAAGGAAAGTATAGTAATCGTGTCAAAAAAAAGTTGGGTTTTCTTCAGATCTTTACGTTTTGAGACCTACTGAGTCTAAAAAACCTAATTTCCGCGCGTGGTCCGTGTCTGTAGTTCGATTTGCGGGCGAACGGCTAATCCGATTGAGCTGGTTCTTGTGGTTTATTATTCATTCTGAATAATAACCCTATGTTTTCGGTCACGAAAAATTTTTTACATCCCCCCCTCAAAATTTGATACTTTACGATTCAAGACATGGAGATTCCAAATTTGCAATGTCCGCCCCCCGTCCGCCGTCCGGGCCGTTTTGTGCCTTTAACGTGGTCTAAAAAATTCGTTCTTTCGCCCAAAAATCCGATTTGGCATCTAGTTGTTCCCGCCATCTCGGCAATCCGATCGGACGAAGCCCGTGGTTGTAATGGGCAAAAAATGGTTAAAAAAATTAACGAAACGCAGTACAACGCGGGAGCTACAGCGTCCCTCCCTCCCTCCCGTCTGAATAAAAAACAACCGGTGGCGGGGGCGTCCTCACCTCGCGGGCGGGCGGCTGAACTCCCCTTCGCCTCCCAAGGGCACCGCCACCCAACTCCCCTTTCGCCTTTCGCTTCGAGCGCCCCCGTTCCAATTTCCCCGACGTTTTGGTTTTAATACGATTCAATTTTTTTAGATTCTTTCGTTTCATTTTCATTTCGTTTTTTTTCATAGATTTTTGGTTAAATTTTGATATTAGTATTTAGCGTGCATGTTTTCATATTAAAATTCAGTTTTTTCTAGATACTTTCGTTTTTGTTGTTGTTTATTTTAATATTACGATTCAGTTCTTTTCGACCTTTTTTTGGGTTTCATTATGATATTTTTCGATGCTGAATTGAACAGGATGGGTCTCGGAGCATTAATGCTAGGTCAAGCTGATTATACGAATAATAAACCGTTGTGTAATAATTTGCAGGGTTTTTTAGTTTTGTCCGGTATTTCTTGCAGACACCTAAATAAAGTTATGAGCGATTTCGGTCGATGGTAAACGAGGGGTGAGGGACGAAAATGTACCAAAACTAAGGTTTTTTGCATTTATCTCGAATACTGCTATAACGATGTTACGGGTGGGGGGGGGGGGGTTAATTGAAAGCTATATCGCACTAGGTGAGTCAGAAAGTAGTACGATAGAAACCGAATGCAATTCGAACAAGGAGTTTTAATCGTGAATTACATTCGGAGATGTTTTACCACAACAGACAGAAGTCTCGAGCGAATCGGGTCATTTGAGGTGCCCATTCAGCATAAATTCCCAGGACGAATCGAAGGGTTTGGTTCGTCCCGTCACACTACTCCGCCCTTGATGAAGTGCCTGTCCTCAGGTACTGATGATCACTGCAGTTCAGGGCGTTGCTGTCCACCCAACTAAACGGGAACCTAATCTTGAGCATAGCGAGCGAGAGATAATTTTGATTAAAGTTCCAAAAGGGTGCCCATGTTTGTGGTGGGAGTATTGAATAAATGCAAATAAACAGTCACCTCACAATGTCTCTGACGTACACATCTTCTGTGTATCGTACGTCTTCGTCCCACGCAGCTGCGACATCCATGGTTCAGAGAATCGGTCCATCTCTTGGCAAAAGACGATTCTCTGAGTGAGGGGAGTGGGAGTTTCCCTCCTCCTAAGAGGACACCTGCCCTCAGGTGTTCCAGAAGAGGGGTAGTGGCGTCTACCGTGCACTGGTTAGTTGCACTTTTGGGAACAAGCGCGGCGTCCTGGCTCATGGGGCAGTGTGCGATGCCTGCGTTGACAGCATTCACACGCGTACGTTGAGTGGCAGCTCTTGAGCCTGTGTGAGGCTGCCAGACAATTGTTCGAGCCTCCTGGCTGGAGTTGAGGAAACGTGGGCACTTTTTTTTACCCCATGATGTTTGCTGCGGATAGGGCAGGGATGTGGCTCTGGCGATGGAGTTTTGTCTTCACCAGGCCTTTTTGAAGCCGCGTGGTTTCCCTGGACTCGTTGTTTGAGAGGTCGTTGGGGGACAGACACGCGGGAAGATGTCGATGTTGATGCAGAATGGGGGATTGAGCTGTTGTGAGGTGTACAGTTGGTAGGTTTCCGCTGCTGCGAACATAATGACGGGCCAGAGAGTAGGTCGCAGCAAAAGGACAGAATAGTTGAAGGAAAAGGGTCAAAAATTCCCATCGCATTAGAAGAACCTTCAAGTTTTTCTCTGCGTGGCCGGCATCTCGAACTAATGCAGGGGAAGTTCGACCACTAGTTGGGCGCCAACGTTACTGGGGGGATTAATATTGAAGCGATATCGTACTTAGAGGGTGGGGAAGTTAGTACGATATCAAGCCGAATGCAATTTCAACAGTTTTATTCACAAATTACATTCAGGGAAGTTTTAACATAACAAACAGGGAACTGAGTGGGAGCGAACGCGAGCGCAGGCGACACAGGGACGAGGGGACCGGCTCGGTTACAACTGACAGCAGCGAAGTGTCGTGCGAATCGGCATTTGAGCCTCCGCTGAATCGAAGGGTTTGGTTTGTCCCGTTCCAACGATGTTAATTGTTCTCTATACATATATCTCTATGAAAATACGGTGAACGGAGATGTAGGCCTATGAAGCAAAAATAGGTTTTTTACGATTTTTGGCAAAACCACTTCAACGATTTTCACCAAACTCACAGAATGTTTTCAAATAGTTAATATCTACATATTGTTCTCAATAAATGTTCCTCTGACAGTCCATTGAGCAGAGATAATAATGAAAATGTGTCGAAAATAACGTTTTTCGAACATTTCCGTAAATTCCAGGGTAACTGCTTCACTAGATGTGACAAATCCTAATGGAGTGTCTTTTAGTCACCCATACCAACATTTCGCTCTGCATAATTATTTCTGTATATATATGTTGAACGGAGATATAAGCCAAGTAAACTCAGAAAAGGAGATTTGTCGAATATTAATTTATCGGTATTCCAATTTTCTCATAAACGGCTCTAACGATTTCGATCAAACTTTCGGAGTACTCTCAGCTAACTAGTCCCTACATTTTGTTCTGCATAAATGTTTTTGTATAAATGCGTTGAACGAAGATATAACGCCCGCATATGTAGCTGGTGTTCGAACTTGAAGGGATGGCGGGAAGTTGTGTGTTGCTACGCACCGCTCGTTCCTCTTTTTTTCAAAATTTTATTTATTTTAAAAAATTTATTAAATGTGTTACATGTAATTAGACAATGGTGCTAGACCGTCTTGTCGAAATTAAAGTACCACACCCAAAGAACCTTCTGCGGCACCTAATACAAAAGACAATTATAAATCTGCGCTGTCATGAGCTGTTATTGTTTTTGTTTTTCAGGTTAATAAGAAGTTCGAAATCGATTTCGGAAATGACACGTTTCTCATGGACGGCAAACCTTTCAGCTACGTCAGTGGCTCGGTCCATTACTTCCGTATTCCTCATCAATATTGGCAAGATCGATTGAGGAAGGTCCGCATGTTGGGCTTCAACGTCATCTCGACGTAAGTGACAATTGCGGTAAAGTTGTTTAATAATTTGTCACTTGGGAGCAAATTTTGGGGTTTGTAGTGGACCAACGAAGAGGGAGAAGCCTAAAATAACGTGTTTTGGATCTTGGACGCTTGGATTGAGTGGACAAAAGAAACGAATGACTCGTTGTTCGTAAAAATAACAACCTAATTGCTCGGAGTGAACGAAATAACGCTCAGCACAGGGGACAAGTCGCACGTAATAGCCAATCAAACGAGCCCCTTGAGCATTTAACAACCAAAAAAACGTGATAATAACGGCCGCAGCTCGGTGGGAGGGAAATTGACGAGAAATGTGTCGCAAACCCACGCAGAGCAGCCGACTGAATGACGTCCCAGAAGACGTACATCTGTTTTCAGAGAAATGACAGAAATAAGTCTGGAGGTGCTCAGGAGCTGTGGCTGCAACAAACCCTTTGTTGAAGGGGAGTTGAACAACGAAATAAAAAGGAACTCTTTGAGCGTGAGGACTGCATTATATGTGGAATGGATTGAGTTAAGTTCGTGTACACGAGGGGAACAGACAGAACTGCTACGATAGAATGCAGGCAATGTCTCCGTTCAGAGGAAGATTGAGAAGGGGTGCCCACAGGGCTCGGTCCTTGGACCAGCACTCTGGAATGCCTTCTTCTCAGGAGGCTCTTGGCTATGTGGTTGACTTGACTGTGCTGATCTTTGCAGAGTCAGTCCGCCAAATTGAAGAAAAAACCCACCACGTGCTCCGCACTGTCAACCAAAGGTGCGAGCATGTCAAGATGCAAGTGGCTGAGGAAAAACCCAGCTAATCCTCTTGAAAGGGAAAGTGAATAATCCACCCTCAATACGCTTTGGCGGTCACAGGCTCCTTCTTGAGAAGCACGTCAAGTATTTAGGAGTGAATATAGGTGAGAGGTGGGGTTTCAACCAACACCTCCAGTCCCTTAAAGGCACTACCATTGCAAGGTTTGCTTCACTGCGTGCCATTACTAAGGCCACTTGGGGTGTGTGTTACCATGACACCATCCTCATGTATAAGGCCATCTATCTAGGCATGATTGGCTACTGCCCCGTTGTCTGGGGTAGCAAACTAACAGTCGCTCAAAAGAGAGTATTGGTACAATCCCAGAGGGTTGTACTACTGTGGATCACCAAGGCCTACAAGACTGTATCAACAGAACCACTCTAGGTGATCACTGGTCAGTTACCAGTTGATTTGGCTGTTGAGTGCATGATTGACAAGTGGAGAGTGAAACGGGAGCTTCCCCCGCTTTGGGCTGAACTCCGTGCAGATCTTACCACAGAACAGAAACTTGCCACAATCAACAAATGGGCGTTAGAGAAATGGCAAGCGAGATGGGAATCCTCGTCAAAGGGACGTGATACTTATGAGTTCTTCCCCAACGTCCTTGAACGTCTTTCAAGAAAATGGGTTGAGCCAGACCACTGGACGAGCCAGTTCCTCAAGGGACATGGTGACTTTAATGCGCGAATCCACTTCTTTTCTCTGAAAGACTCTCCATTATGCACGTCTTGTGCCTCCAGTGCGGAGGAAACAAGAAACCACATGCTGCTCCACTGCAGTTTCTACAACAGTGTGCGACGGTTGTTGGGAGAGCAAACGAACTTAGCAGCATTGACTGCTACAACGCAAGCCTATAACCATTTTGCAGAGTTCGCGAAGAAGGTGATGGCTAAGAAACGTGGTCATAGTTGATCTGTCCTTTTGAAACTTGCCACCCAAGTAAATAGTTAGATCAGGTGGGAAACCAGATTAAGAACTCCTCCCAGATGGTACCGGATTCCTCAGGTGGTCACCTCCCCACGGTCACACACAGGCAACAGCTCTCTACCGGGAGACTGGCTAACGACCAAATACCTGCCGTACCTCCACAGGTCTGAGTTTGGTGGATGCTGCACGGGCCGGCCTCTTGCATATTAGCGAAACCGTAACTTCCATGACTGATATAACCCTCGTCGAGGGTTTAGGTACAGTCATCAAATAACGTAATTGCGCCCATATTTAAACGTACCTCAATGAAGAGATTGCAACATACACACTTCTTCACAGTACAAGTACTAATTACTATACCTTCGGCAATACACATCGTCCTATTCATTTTATCAACAGGTACATCGAGTGGAGCCTTCACGAACCTCAACACGGCGTTTACAATTTCGAAGGAGACGCGGATATCATCCAGTTTTTGAAAATGGCTCAACAGGAAGGATTGCACGTCATATTCAGACCGGGCCCTTACATCTGCGGAGAAAGAGAATTCGTGAGGAAACGTTTTTGTTTATTACGTCACTTTATTTTTTTCACAATTTTGAAGTCTTGAAACTTCCGTTTCGTTTTGTTCAGGGTGGATTCCCCGCCTGGCTCTTGTCGAAGAACCCTAACATGAAGATGAGAACCTCCGATCCTTGTGAGTTTGATATTGTGGATTGTTATTATATGTTAGTCTACTAACGCGGGGAGTGTAATGTGTGTGAGAGGTGTTGACAGCTAGTCACGCTCTCGTCTCACCCTGCAGTCGGGGGTCCAGAATACCGCTGACGTATTCCCTGCGTGTCGTAGAGCCGACTAAAAGGGACAGCCGGGTGGGCCCAGCTTGAAATACAACCTCACCTCTATGAGGTCCCCGCAGGATTACATCCAACGAGGCTTAACTGTGGCTGGGCGTCACAGTGTACCTGTCGCCACACTGTGCTCACCCTGCAGTTGGGGGTCCAGAATTCCACTGCCGTTTTCCCTGCGTGTTCGTATGAGCCGAACTTAAAGGGACACAACTTACACTTCTTCCACATACATGACACACTGGGAACCCCCTTCCTTCAGCTGGGATCTCAGAACACACCCCCTGCAGGAAGGGGAACAGAATTCTCCTGCCGTATCCTCTGCGTGGCCGTAAAAGCCGGCCTTAAAGGGGCTTAAAGCTCACGACACTGACATATGCAACACATTCCAGATACGAATGACACTGCAACGGGTTACGTGGCAGAACAAATTGACTTAAATCACTCATAATGAGCGAAAGACAGTTCTGGAAGTAGCTCACTAACACCTTTGAGCCAGCGTAGTACCCCAGGCCCCTCGTATGCAGCAGTAGCTGCTACTGAGCCCTCCTCCCTCCCTCATGGAGCTGAGGCTGAATGGCGGTCTGCCAGGGCCAGGAAGCGCAGGGGGAAGAAGAAAAAGGCCCCAACTAAGCAGAACGTGCAGGCCGAGGGCAGCGCATCGCCTACGCCTCCGCCCAAAAGCAAGGGTAAAAATAAAAATAAAAAACAAAAGAAGAAGCCTCCACCGCCTACCAAACTCCCCCCTAAAAACCCACGACAAAACGTGGTAGTGGTTAGGCGCACATGTGAGGAAGGAGAGGCTGGTCCCTCCAACCCTGATGCAATGGAAGCACTGATGCGGGGTGTCCCTGCTACGGACCTCCAAGCTCTAAGCGTTCGAGTGCTAGACATCCGCACCGCAGTAGTAGGTGGCGCCGTCATTGTGACGGAAACGCCGGAAATGACCAAGGCGCTTACGAGCCACATTTCCACGAAGAAGGAGTTGAAGCTCCAAGCTCAGAAATGTAGGGGCTGACCCACAGAGTCCTCCTTGATGCTGACTAGAGGCCCGCGAGGTCCAATGGGGGTAGGGTCTCTGGTAATACGTGAAGAGCAAGGTGTGAGGTGTTGCAGTGAAAGCAGGATAACCAGGAGGATGTCCCAATTCCATGGTGAGTGCCAGCTATCAGTTGGGACACAAGAGGGCGATCAACCATCTACTGCACCACTGGGAGAAACACATCCTGGCAGTAGAGAAACCAATCTGACCCCTGAAGGATCTGAAAGGGATCCTTGGGAAGAGTGGTCAAGCAGTAGGTTCGATGGAAAGCCAAGTAGGGCAGCTGGGTGGTTTGAAAATGGTACTTTTCCACTGCCCCCAGGGCTACCCTAATGTCCACCTCTATCAGTTGGGACACAAGAGGGCAATCGACAACATTGCCACAGCAGATTGCACCACAGGCAGAATCACATCCTGGTAGTAGAGACCCTTCGATGGAAGGCCAAGTAGGGTGGCTGGGTGGGTTGTTACTTCGCCATTACCCTCAGGGCTACCCTGATGCCCACCTCCAGCTGAGTTATTGCTGTGCCCCTGGCCAAACCACGCTCTATAAGCTATTCCTTCGTATTTACTACGAAAAACACAAAATAGTTCGTGCCAGCTAAACGGTTCAAACGAGGCTACTTCAGAAATGAATGAGACTATCCGAGTCAAAATACTTCAAAGTACACTTACCAATTCGAGGACCTTTTAGTAAGGATAAAAGGTTTAGTGCAAATTAAGACAAGAAAAACAAGAAATAAAAATAACACTTTGTACTCAAGCGAAGCGAGAACAGGAAAAGGTGGACGAGGCGAAGACGAGACACCAGAGTAACCATAGGGAACTAAATCCACCTGAATATTTGTTAATTGACTGCTAGGGTGTGCCACACATTCCTCCTATTCGAGTCAAGTTGCACATACGGACTATATCCCACACCACAGCAATCAACAAACATCCAGAGTCAATTATTCGAATGAGCAAATAGTACTAAAAGAGCCAGCAGGCCCAAAGTACTAGTCGCTCAGATTGACTTTTCATCATTGTCAAAATTCGGACTATGCCTCACTTTGGGAAATTTATTCCGACAGTTCGCGTGTCATAAAAATGGTTACTATTACTCCAAACAACTAACTTGACAAACAGCAGAATAATTACGTAAAGTCACAGCAGTATTCAAAGAATTAGAAGTCAAATGCTCAGAAGTCAGCATTCTAGAGCAGCTTCTCTAGGACCCTAAGCAAACATTACAGAAAGGGGTCCATGTAAGACATTTGGTAATACAGTTGTTGCGAAGACTGTTTAAGCCTGACGTCATTACAATTTCTTGTCAACGGTAAAAGAACGCTGTGTGTCTTAATGTGTACAAAACATTCTCTCTCTCTCTCTCTCTCTCTCTCTCTCTCTCTCTCTCTCATGTTATTGGAAAAGTACCTAAAGTAGTATTAGGAAGAGAAATTATTTTGTTTTTACGCAGGAATTCTTACTAGTTTTTTTGTTTTTTTTTTAAATACAACAGTGGATGCAGGCGACACCCTCACTGCAGCCACAAACGGGCCTATTGTAAGGGCGTCCATGATCCTCAGATCATGGCCCCTGTGCACCACCTCCAGGCCCCACAGCACTGGTCTCACCTGGTGTGACGTCACCTATGTGCCCCCACCACCCCTGCACAAAGCAGAGGATATCCACAAGTTCTGCATTTGCCACCTCTTCGGGCTGAAGAAAGGGCCTCCCAAACACAGATCGGCGCAATGCCGCAAGTCCATCGCATACGCACAGCACATGCTCTGCCGTCTCTAGCCCTACCTCGCAGAACCTGCATACATGTACCTCGCACTTGCCAATATTTGCAAGGTGGTACCTCACATATGATCCTCATATCCTTCCTCCCCAGTGCAAGCACCTCCATGGACCTCTCTCTGGAGAGCCGGATGAAGAGTTTTGACTGTCTAAGGCCGGGCAGCCCCTGCCAATGAGCAGCCCTGCACCGGTCCTCCCATTTGCCAACCACTCTACGTAGGTGGCTCCTGGTAGTCCCAACAAAGGGCTCAGGCCCAATAGGGATCTGTGCTGATCCCTTCTTAGCCAACCTATCAGCCCGTTTGTTTCCCTCTATACCCTGATGCCCTGGCACCCAACACAGTGTTACACTGTTGTCCTCTGCCAGAGCCTTCAGTCCAGTCAGACACTCCCACACCTGCCGTGATGTAAGACAGTTAAAGGCTAAGGCCTTGAGAGTGGCCTGACTGTCCACCGTTATGTAGATTCTCTGCCGCTTCAGTCCCCTCTGCAGCAGCCGCTGCACACAGACTGTCACTGCAGCTACCTCTACCTGGAACACCGTGGCCAGCGACCCCAATGGGATCACTGCCCTGACTCTCGGCCCAAAGATGCCTGCCCCTGCAAGGCCATCCTGCACCGAACCATCAGTGTAGTATACCAGGGCCCCAGCTTCGAAAGTGGGAGCTCCCCCTTCCCACCTGGATCGCTCATGAATGAGTATCCGAAAGGGTTAAACCTCGCGGGCATTGAGTCTACCACATGCAGTTCGGGCCCCCCCACCTTCACCTTGTCAAGGATCAAGTGACAGGAACTCCTCCTCCCCCGCATGATCAGACCCAACTCCAATTCTTACTAGTTATTAATTGAAGTACTCAAGAGGAAAAACTTGTACATTGTCTCAGGGGAAGTGGAAGAGAGGGCTCTAAGGCCCTAACCTACCCTGATAGTAAAATAAAAACCTTCAATCAATCAATCTCACTTTAACTCTTTCATTTTCCAGCCTTCTTGTTCTACGTCAGAAGCTGGTACAACGAGATGTTCAAACGTATCTCCCCAATGCTTTATGGAAACGGCGGCCCAATCATCACTGTTCAGGTGAGCTCCCGTTCTCTCCACCTGTGGTGTCGCGTTAAAAATATCTACCGACAAACGTACTACCCTAAACTCAACTAGGGCTGTTTAAAAAGGTAATCAATGCATCAATAAGGTCGTTGATAAAATGTGTGTATAAAACACTGCTCGCGATTTCCAATTCATGGAAAGATCGTCTCTTTGTCCTTAGGATTTGAAAAATAACAAGACGGAATTTGTAGGTGGATTATAATGTACGAGAAAATGAATAAATTCAAGTGTCTTCTGCTGTTGAAAGAAAAATAAAATAAAATTGGCTGTGACCGAATAGCTTGCTGGGACGACGAGCGGATTGTCCAACTAGCAAGGGTCGATGGTATGATAGATGTAGCTGCTGCTGACGTAGTGCTGGACGGCTTCCGTATTAGTAAAACTAGCCAGGTGGTCGACCATGTGCTCCACAAAACACTTATAATAGTCAAGTGCGCGAACACCGATATAAAAGAATCGGCGCTGCGGCACGATGCAATCGCGCCAATAAAATCTTTTTTCGCTTAACGCAGCCAACGGACTGACTCAGCTCCTGAAACAGGCGACCTCTCTCCCTCCTTTGGACGAAACGTTTGAATTGATTTGGCCAAAACTCTGGCAAGCCAGATTACGAGTCAAAAGGTCCAAATCAACTGCAAGGCTTAGCCGAGATGGTG
Organism: Pachypeltis micranthus; assembly: GCA_020466155.1. NCBI lineage: Eukaryota > Metazoa > Arthropoda > Insecta > Hemiptera > Miridae > Pachypeltis > Pachypeltis micranthus. The sequence continues at coordinate 24,264,545 of CM035778.1, forward strand.
TTGTCAATCTCCCGTTGATACCTGAGTCCGAAAAACACTGTTTGGGAACGATTTTTAGAGAAAACGATCGTACCAAATCAGCTTAAAATTGATATCCGGCCCGCAGGTTACCATGGAACGCCAAAATAAGGGTATGAACAAAATCCACCGAAAGTTAACTATAGTTATCATAGTGATCAAAACTCTAAATATTTTTTTTCTCAAAAACGGCTCTAACGATTTTGATTAAATTTTGTATATTGATAGCTCCTAATATGGCAACTATACCATAAAATTACCATTAGTGGGAAAGTGACGAGAGCAGCGCAATAAATTACCACAATTTTCGACGTAATCAATCTTAGCGCGGTTTTTAGAAAAAACGACCGTGCCAAATCCACTCAAACTTGATATCTCGCCCGCAGGTTACCATGGGACGCCAAAATAAGGGTATTAGCAAAATCCACCGAAAGTTAACTATAGTTATCATAGTGATCAAAACACCAAATATTTTTTTCTCAAGAACGGCTCAGACGATTTTGATTAAATTTTTTATATTGATAGCTCTCAATATGGCAATCATACTATAAAATTCCCATTCGTGGGAAAATGACGACAGCAGCACAATAAATTACCAAAACTTTCGACGATTTCGATTTTAGCGCGGTTTTTAGAGAAAACTACCGTACCAAATCAGCTGAAACTTGATGTCTAGCCAACAGGTTATCATGGGACGCCAAAATAAGGGTATGAGCAAAATCCGCGGAAAGTTAACTATTACGGAAGATAGTCGATTGACGATTTTTCGACGGTTGTCGCAAACAACCTTGCGACAGACTAAGGCGTAGCAAAAGATCTGTTTTTGTCAGCTTAAACGAGAAAAGGGAAGTATTTATTACAAATAATCACAGAAAAAATACAAAAAGTTCTGAAGTAACAGACACAAATTGCGCCAAATGTTCCCCAGTCAATTATCGAAGGCAATGATTGTTGAACAGAATGATTCGATCGATAAGCGATTTCTAAAGCCAAATGGGAGAAGACAGGGCTTTAACCTGAACCTGGCAATCTTTGCTGGAATTATTTCACTTCGCAAGGCAAACCGCTAAAGGAGGTGTTCTGATTGAGTTGGGCTGCCTGACTGCTGACCCGAAAAGGTTTGCTCCTCAGTCCCGACCATACCACGATCACCAAGAGCCTTCTGGTCTTATTAGCGAACAGTTCTCCTAATAGCCCTGAACTTGCGCGCGCGCAGCAGAGCTTTGAGACGAGGATGGAGTTTGCTGATCTGTGGCCTGTATCCTGGAAAGATGAATAATGAAGATATTGAGGGAAGGCTGCTCCTGAGCTGCTCAAAACTGATGGGCAGTATGGAAACGGCAGCACGCAGCAAGATTTTTGTGAGGCTGAAGAGGAAAATAATAAAAGAGCTGTCTACGTCCAGCGTGAGGGCTAACTGGATGCAATGTGCTAAATAGTTCCGGATTGGTTCTCAATACGCAGTAGTAATCGTGCCACCCTTTAGCACAAACCCTCTTCCCCTTGTACGTCAAAAAAAAATCCATAAAACGAAATTACAACCAACAACTTGACACACCTCTCTGTCCTTTTTGAACACTTCCGACAATTTCTTCATTTCTTTGTTTGTTTCTCAATCAGGTTGAAAACGAATACGGAAACTACCCCTTGAATGACAGGAAGTACCTCAATTGGCTCCACACAGAGATGAATTCTCACGTTCAAGGCAACGCCGTTTTAATTACAACCGACAACATGAATTCCTTCGCCCTCCATCGCGCTCGCATCCCCGGAATTTACGCTACCGTCGACTTTGGCGCCAGTGAGTATTTAATTTTCGCGCCTAAAAACGCTGCAAATGATAAGACAATGGTTGTTAGCCGATTGCATAACTGGAGCTAAAATACGACTAGAAAGCCATATAATTTTGTTTTGTTGTATCTCCGCTTTTCAAACTCATTTCTTTTTACATCTTCCTTACTAAGTTGCAACACACAACTTTGTTCAGCTCTACGTACAATCAGCGATCAACCAACTAATTTATCACTCAGATTGATACACTTGATACACTTTCATTTAGAATTTTATATGGAAACTAGTAGCACTTATATAGTTGCTCCCTGTAGTTGACTCGTTCTCTGGCAACCGTGATAGCCGACACACGTACACATACCGTTTTTCTGACTGACACGTAAAAATCTGAAATGTAACAAAACGAGCGGTGCGTAGCAACACACAACTTTCTGCAATCCCTTCAAGTTCAAACACCACTTACATAGGCGGGCGCTATATCTTCGTTCAACGCATTCCTACAGAAACATATATAGACAACAAAATGTAGGGACTAGTTAGCTGAGAGTACTCCGAAAGTTTGGTCGAAATCATCACAACCATTTTTGAGAAAATTGGAATACCGATAAATAAATATTCGACAAATCTCCTTTTCTGAGTTAACTTGGCTTATATCTCCGTTCAACATATATATACAGAAATAATTATACAGAACGATATGTTGGTATGGGTGACTAAAAGACACTCCATTAGGATTTATCACATCTGGTGAAGAAGTTACCCTGGAATTTACGGAAATGTTCGAAAAAACGTTATTTTCGACACATTTTGATTTTTATCTCTGTTCAATGGGCTTTCAGAGGAACATTTATTGAGAACAATATGTAAGTATTAACTATTCAAAAACATCTTGAAAGTTTGGTGATAATCGTTGAAGCCGTTTTGCCAAAAAGCGTATAAACCCTGCAAATTATTACACAAGGTTTTATTATTCTCATGAACAGCTTGACCTAGTACCAACCGAGACCCATCCCATTCGATTCAGCATCGAAAAATACCAGTAAACCATACGAAACATGACCTGACTACAATGGAACTATGGAAACTAAATATTCCCCCAGCGCCATGCGCACGTAAGCGTCTGTAGGCATTTATGATCCGATGTAAGGGCATACGGAGGAATTGGCCCTAACCTTCTTCCACCCCGTCGGGCAAATTGGGACGGGGACTTCTAACGAACCCTCGGCTATTGACACGACGTTGCGAGTCGAGGGTGGTTTTGATTAGATGGGAGGGAGTACTAACAACGAAACGTTTACTTCAGCTGTAGTTCCAGCGAGTTCTTTCAATTAGTTGACTTCAGCTCATTATAGTTACTGTAATTTCCCTATACGCAGTTGTACAAGTCTGATACTCATTCCATTCGACCCAGGATGTAAAAATACCTTGAAAACGATACGAAACACGGCTTATTCGCGATTATACTGCGTTTTGTTAATTTTTTTAACCGTTTTTTGTCAATAACAACCATGGGCTTCGTCCGATCAGATTGCTGAGATGGCGGGCACAACTAGATACCAAAATAACAGATTTTGTAGACCACGTTAGAGGCACAAAATGGCCCAGACAGCGAACAGACATTGCAGATTGCCATGCAGAGAATCCCCATGTCCTGAAACGTAAAGTAAACAATTTTTCGTGACCGAAAACATAGGGTTATTATTCAGAATGAATAATAAACCAAAACCTATCTTTGATCATAGGCCTATATCTCCGTTCACCGTATTTTCATGGAGATATGTATGGAGAAGAAAAGTTTGGTATTGATTCGTAGAAGATAATTTGATAATTCTCAAGTAGGGTTTTTTCTTCAATTTGGCGGACTGACTCTGCAAAGATCAGCACAGTCAAGTCATCCACATAGGCATACGGCTCGCAGTCAGTCTCCATGAGTTTCCTGAGAAGACCTTCGAAGAAGGCATTCCAGAGTGCTGGTCCAAGGACTGAGCCCTGTGGGCACCCCTTCTCAATCTTTCTCCGGACGGAGACATGCCTGCTGTCGATCGTAGCAGTTCTGTTTGTCAGGTAACTTCTGACGAGCGAGTACAGGTTGCGGGGGATTCCCCTACCTTTGAGCTCATTAAGGAGCACTGGCCACCAAAGGTTGTCAAACGCTCCTCTTTTGTCAATCAGAACTGCTATGATGTACTTAGCCGGTGCCAGCAGGGAAACACGCCGAATCTCGACAGTGACATCCTGCGTGGATCTCCCTTAGGTACACCCGTGTTGCCTGCCTGTGAGGTTGCGGCCAAAGACTCCTTCGAGGGACTGCAACATCAAGATTTCTAGTGTTTTGCCTAATATGGAAAGAAGGCTGAGTGGTCTCTATGATCGCGGGTCTGACTGATTGCGGTCGCCTCCCTTTTGAAGAGTGACAACACGCGCAAACTTCCACTGAGTGGGGAACTGTCCGACCTGCAGACAGTCATTAAATAAATTAAGGAGGCCACTGGAGATTGTCCGCTCAGCCTTCCTTAGCATATTGCTTTCTATTTTATCTGGCCCGGGAGATTTGTTGGGCTTTAAGGTCGCAAGGGCCCTGCCGAGGTCGCCTGTTGTTCACAATGGGATGTCGGGCTCGTTCAGAGGGTCCATGATCAGCTCCCTTGCTGCCCTCTGGGCTTCAGTGTCTCAAGCTACTTGGTCATCTGGGAACGCCTTCTCAAGGAGGGTTTCCAGTGAACTTTCGATGCTGCAGGCCCAGCCTGACTCATTTTGCATCGCAGCTAAGACCTGCTCTACGTTTGCTTTTCCTATGAAGGACTTGTAATGTCTGCCCCAGGGGTTCTCAGAGGTCTCAGCTTCCACAAAATTTCGCCAGCCTTGCCTTTTGGCTCGTTTGATGGCGCGGTGGAAGGCCTTCTTCTCCTGGATGAAGGCAGTTCGGAGTGTGGCTCTGGCATCAGGGTCACGAGTGTGTTGGTACATCCTTAGGCTCTATTTACACCTTGCTTGAGGGGATCAAGTTCCTCAGTCCGTAATGGGACTTTGATTGCCCTGTGCTTCTATTGCCCAAGTACAGAGAGCCCAGCAGAGTGCAGTGCTGTTGTAAATATGTCCACTTTGCGGTCCACCTCTTCAGGTGTGGATGCTTGCACTATTAGGTCGGTATCTGCAGCACGCAGTTCACCTTAAAGTACCCTATAGAATTGTGGCCAGTCAGCATTTTTTGTACGGAATCGCTTTTCACGCGTGTCTTTGCAGAGGATGTTGTCATCTGCGATGGCAAAGTCAATAACCACGTGATCGCTCTGCGTTGCACCTGGTACGACTCGCCAAGTCTGCAATTTGAGTAGCAGGGTGTGAGACACGGCTGTGACGCCTATACACGACCTTTCTCCCAGCTCATCATAGGTCGCCTCAGTCGTGGGGTCGTTGGCAACAACCAAGTTATACCTGGTGAGCAGCTCTATATACGCCTCGCCCGCCCCATCCAGGGTTGGGGATCCCCACAATGGTGATCTGGCGTTTGCATCAGCACAGACTATGCAGGGTCGTCCTGATAGGCCTGCTAGAGCCCGCTCGAGTGGTTGAAGGCTATTGGCAACTCGTGCGCCAAATTGCCTGTAAAATGATAGTCGTCGGGTGAGCGCAGTGGCCAAGTGCTGGCTGTTCAGGTGGGTGAGTGCGAGCATTTCAAAGGACGGGTCAATGCAGGCCGCTGCTGCCTTGGCTCCCGTTCTTGCTCCAGCCACCACTCGTGCCTGCGATCCCAGACCTAGAGTTTTGGATCTTTTGGAGCAACTCGGCCATAACCGGGGAACTCTTATTTGTGTTGTGCTGAAGGATTCGGACAGTTTTTAACCTATTCATAATCCACTCGTGACTCCTGGAGGGCAATCGCTCGCTGACACGATTACTATACTTTCCTTTCCCTTTGGGGTAGCGGAAAGTAAAAATAGCAGATTGCCTAACTCTCATTTCTGTTTCGCAGGGCGGATGAAAATTATAAAGACATTTGTGAAGTGATATGTAAGTAGAAAATAAAAAGGGAAATTGGAATGATTTCATTCATTACTTTCCTTGGCCACGGGTAATCGGCTGAAAAAAAATTGAGTTTCCTTCAGAGCCTTCCCTTCCCTGGTCTTAAGACACTCATATTGATGGACGAAATTATGCTGTTCGTTATTCTGTTCTTGCGTCACGTCGAAATTCAGCTTCGCTCTATTCTTGAAACGAACCCGAATATTTATTTTTCGTCTTATCGCGGCTTTGCAGCTCTTTACGATATGGACTACATGTTCGGACCTCTCAGGAAGATTCAGCCCCGAGGACCTTTGGTCAATTCGGAATTCTACACCGGCTGGCTGTCGTACTGGGGTCAAAACGTTACTCGCGTCGACACCTGGATGGTAACCCACGCTATGAAAGTCATGCTCGACGCCAAAGTCAATTTCAACTGTTACATGATCTCCGGTGGAACCAACTTTGGCTTTACTTCAGGTTTGCGCAATTTTACTTACTTCTTACAGAGAAACAACATTTGGATGTGGATATTTAAGCGACTGATGGGTTTACGACCTTTCTAAAAGTAGAAACATTTCAACTTTGACAGGTTACGACGTGAACAATCCTTATGTTGGCTACGATCTGACCACTTACGACTACGACAGTCCAATCAGCGAAGCTGGGGACCTCACAGACAAATATATGGCCATGAGGGAAGTTATGAAACAAGTGAGTGTTATCAGTAGTTTCGTTTTTAAATGACAGATATTTTAACAATAATGTGTCCAAGACTGACACGGTGTAAGTTTGTTTCCTTATTAAAATGATCGCTACTGAACTCTCTTGATGGAGTTGTATCAGTCGAAAGTCGTAGAAGTTGTGGTTTCGTTATCAAACAACAGCTCAGTCACTAGAACAATCAACCGAAGCTAGATTTATGGAGGTACGGCAGGTTGTCGATTAGCTAGTCTCCTGGTGGGGCGCTGTTGCCTGCGTTTTTTCAAAAATCATAAGCAGATGCTGGAGATACTCCCACTGTGGCCACAATCGGGTTTATTGTAAGGGTGTCTGTGAGCTAGGGCTGCTCTAAGGCACTGGGCTCCCTGGTGGGTGGGGGGAGGACATCCGCAAGTTCTGCACTCGCCACATCTTCTGGCTGTAGGAAAGTGCACTGCCATCTCCAGCCCCACCTGACAGAACCTGCACCTCACATTTGCCAATATTTGCAAGGTGGTACCTCAGCGGACCTGTAAACAATCCATATATGATCCTTATATCCTTCTTCCCCAGACTGAGTATACCTTGGCCCTCCTTCTGTAGAGTTATTGACTGTCTAAGGCCCCCTGCACCTATCCAACCTCTCCTCCCATTTACGAGTATCAACCTCTCTACGTAGGTGGCTCTTGGTAGTCCCAACAAAGGGCTCAAGACTGACAGAGATTTGTGCCAATTCTTTCTTCTCCAGCCCATTCCTCTTTACTCCCTGGTGACCCAGCACCCAACACAATGTTATACTGTTTTCCTAGGCCAGGGCCTTCAGACCAGCCGTGATGATGTAAGGCAATATGAGGCTAAGACCTTGAGAGTGGCCTGACTGTCCACAATAATGTAAATCTTCCGCAACTGCTGCACACAGACTGTCTGGAACACTGTGGCCAGCGACCCCAACGAGATCGCTACTTATGCCTGTGTGTTACTGCACAGAATCCCATATCATCTGGAAGGAGTTCTTAATCTGGTTTCCCTTTTGATCTAACTACTAGGTTGGGGAGTTTCATAGCGAGAGATCAACTGTGACAACGTTTTTTTGTTGTACCGGGACAAACCAAACCCTTCCATTCAGCGGAGGTTCATCCAGGGCATTTGAGGCGCCCAGTCATTACAAATCCCCCGATTCGCTCGAAACTTTGCTGCCGTCAGTTGTAACTGAGCAGTTCTCTTGTCGCCGTGTCGCCAGCGCTTGCATTCGTTCCCACCCAGTTCCCTGTTTGTGGTGGTAACACTTCTCCGAATGTAATTGAGAATAAAACTCAACGTTCCAATTGCATTTGGTTCATATCGTACTAACTCCCCAACTCACATATCGCTAATCTGCCCCTTACAATTGTCATAAATTCCTTTGCAAACTGGGCAAAACGGTTATAAACTCGCTAACTAGCAGCTAAAGCTGGTAGATTTGGCTCCTCTTCCAACAACCGTCGCTTACTGTTATAGTATCTGCAGTGGAGCATGTTGTTTCTTGTTTCTTCTGCAGTAGAGGTGCAGGATGGTGAGTCTTCGAGAGAAAAGAAGCGGGATTTCCACTTTCACAAGGAACTGGCTCGTCTAGTGGTCTGGTCTATCAACTTTTTCCTAAGGCATTCACGGATGTTGGGAAAAATCCAAACGGGCTACCTTCCAAGGATTCCTATCTCGCCTGCCATTCATCTAGCGGGGCAAGGGCAGTCTATAAGGAGTTTGGCCAATAGTGGGATCTCCCTTACCAACCTACATTTGTCCACTCAATTGCCAAGTCAACTGGTAACTGACTGTCGATCACTCGAAGTATTTCAGCGGATGCTGTCTAATAATCCTGCTGCTGAGTTCGTTTGCCCATCCCAACAACCATCGCTCACTGTTACAGAAATTACAGTGGAGCAGCACGTGGTTTCTTGTTTCCTCCACATTGGAGGCGCAAGACGTGCATGACGGAGAGTCTTTGAGAGAAAAGAAGTGAAGCCGCGCATTGAAGCCACCATGTCCCGTGAGGAACTGGCTCGTCTGGCTCAACCCATTTTCTTGAAAGACATTCACGAATGTTGGGGAAGAACGAATTGAGGGTGGATTATTCACTTTGCCTTTCAACAGGATTAGCTGGGTTTTTTCTTCAATTTGGCGAACTGACTCTGCAACGATCAGCACAGTCAAGTCATCCACATAGGCGTATGGCTCGCAGTCAGTCTCCATGAGCCTCCTGAGAAAACCTTCGAAGAAGCAGCTCACGCACACGAGTATTGTGTCACGGTAACATATACTGAAAGTGGCTCTAGTAATTGCTCGTATTTTGGCATAACTCGCGATGGCAGTGCCTTTGAGGGACTGGAGGAGTTGGCTGAAACGCCTCCTCTCACAATAAGCTTGCTTAGTAGCCTGCTGTTCCGGACTGGTGGGGAGACGGTTGCACCAAGGCTTCTTTTATGGCCTAAACTAACCATCTTGCTCGCTCATTTGTCCTTCCTCATTTAGTTATTCCAGTCTCCCTTTTTTTTATCTTTGACTGCAAGAACGCTTTCGTCTTGACAGTGACACGCCTTCTGGCGTACCTAGGAACAGCAGGCTCCCCTGCCATTAGTCATACCTCTTGGTATGTCCAAGCTGTACCTCGTGGCGGACCCAGGTTTTGATTGGCTGAGACGGAGATTCTAGTACATTCACTATTTTTCTTATTATTTTTATTCATATTAGGGCAGAGGTAAGGGACACAGTTCGTCGGGCTAGGTACTCTCTTCCCTCTTCTTATAACCTGGAGTTTTCCCATTTTTGCCTGAACTACAGTTAGCAGCAGTCAAAGCTGGTATGTTAGTTGTGGCTACTCATCCAACAACCGTCGCTCACTGTTCTGAACTACAGAGGAGCGCTTTGTAGTTTTCGGTTTCCTCCACATTGGAGAGTCTTCAAGCACTGGGAGGACACTCAGACTCAAAATCCCACCAATTGCCAGAAAAACTAGCGTCACTTTATTGTCAATTGATACATCGTACGTTTTCTAGTTCCTCGACAAAATTATAACTAACGTCCCCCTCTTTTTTGCAAGTACGGCTGGCCAGTCGGAAGTGACGAAGAAGTAGCTAAAGCCCGCGCCGCTCCTAAAGGTAACTACGGAACGATTCAGCTGAAACCTGTCGTGTCGCTCTTGAAAAGCCCCATCGGAGTCGGACCAGCGCACTCGAAATTCCCGTTGAACATGGAAGCCTACAATCAAAGCTACGGAGTGATCGCTTACTCGGCCGGAGTTCCCATCGATCTGAAACAATCTCCTCTTCTTCAACTTAAAGCCAGAGACAGAACTCACGTGATGATCAACGAAGTAAGTTCTACGAAGCAAATACTTCCACTAAATTGTACTACCGTACGATTTTCAGAGAAAACGACCGTGCCAAATCGACTCAAACTTAATATCTAACCCGCAGGTTACCATAGGACGCCAAAATAAGGGTTTGAACAAAATCCACCGAAAGTTAACTATAGTTATCATAGTGATCAAAACACCAAATATTTTTTTTCTCAAAAACGGCTCTAACGATTTTGATTACATTTTTTTATATTGATAGCTCTCAATAAGGCAATTATACCATAAAATTTCCATTCGTGGGAAAATGACGAGAGCAGCATAATAAATTACCAAAATGTTAGACGTAATCGATTTTTTAGAGAAAACGATCGAACGTAAAGCGTTGTTTGACCAAATTCAAATTAACTAAGTGATAAATGAATTGAGTAAGTAGAAAAAAGCCATGTACATGAGTGGGTTGAAGTAGAGCTAAGGAAAGTTGTGTGTTGCAACGCACCAGATATTTTTTCTCAAATACTGTATACTGTACCTTGCGACTATTTGTCGTAATAACCAACTTATCGTTTACAGAATCGGGTGACCATCATTGAAAACGAGAAAAATCGCGTTGGCAAAGCTCATATTCACTCGCAAGCGAGCAAAGGATCGACACTCACTCTCATCGTGGAGAATAACGGAAGGACGAACTCTGGCAGCCTCGGTGACGTCACTAAGGTAAATTCGTTACGCTTACAAATAAAAAGGAGTATAATCGAATGAAAAGTCGTCGAACTCGGACATTTTGTTTGATTTCAGGGAATCGTCTCTAACGTCACCCTCAACGGTAAAATAATAAAAAACTGGAGCGTTACCAGCTATTCATTGACAGCGGAGGATATTAAAGGAGTGGAAGCGTTGGGTACGGCCCAGGATGAAGACAGCGTGAGCTACCCGGCATTCTTTTCGTCCTCTTTCACTCTACCAACAAACTCTGAAGGAACCCCGTACGACACTTTCCTCAACATGACTGGCTGGGGCAAAGTAAGTTCAATTCTTTCGTGCTTTATGGCGTTAAATGGGAGGTAAGCCTCGATGGGGCATTTTAAAACTCTAAAGTAGACTTTGAGCTTTGTTGGGCGCATGAGAGGGGGAGCTTGAAGATTGCAATAAAACTGTAATATACGTCCGGAATTGAGTTGAGTTAAAATTCAGCTGAGATGGTGTACAAATGGGCGACACAAGGGCAGTACTCGGAACGCGTGAACTGGTGTGGGAAACTGTATGGGAGAGCGAGAAAGTTACTGGGGCGATAGTTGGAAGCGGAATGATTTGCAAGTGCTCAGTCTTGGAGAGGAATCTGAAAAAGGAGGAGTGGGGAAAGGTGGAAAAACCACCGTTGGGATTTCCGTAGGTGCGAAGACCTTTGGAGAAACAATGACCTTGCCACAGGTGCAACCCATAGTGCAGGTATTGACATCGACGGAGACAATGACTATGGAAGTCCGAGGACGTAAGACGTTTAAGATTAAGAAGTGATAGGACTAGATCAGTACGAAAACTGGAAAAGCTTAGTAACCTTTAGAGCATGTGGAGTTCGATAACTTGTTCTAACACTCTTCCTGTTCGTTCTACTGCCTCTCAACGGCTTCACAGTGGAATCATAAAGAGTTATTTAAACTGCCTGCCAGCAACTGCAAGGATTGAGTCGTTCTTCAAGCACTTCACTTGTGGTGTCAGGAAGTGACCTCTTAAAATGCAGAGATGGCTGAGGTGTACCCATCTCGCCTGAAAATGAAAGTTTTTATAAGGTTGATCAGGCACAATAAGAACTAAAAAATCCACCATGTACGAATTGACAGAAGAAAAAGAAGAAATTGGAGCGCATTTCCAACTTAGGACCCAGCCAAGAAGCCCTTCGGAACTAGTCAGCTGATTCCAGCACTTGGTCCATCGCTTGGGCGACGCCTCAGTTGGATTTCTACCTCACCCAGTTCCTAACAGGACATGGGGCATTCAGGGCGCACTTGCAGCAAATTGGCTAGACTGCAGGACAATGGTGATTCTTCCCATTCCATATTCTAGTAACAAAGGCGGTCAGAGTGGAAGTCATAGGCATTTGTCCACTGCGCGTTGAATTCCGAGGACCACTGGAGGTGCATTGCTCAATTTGCCAGGGTAGGGTTCAGCCAGAAGAGGACAAAGCTTGCTATTCAGAGGCTAGTTCCTCGCTGGTATGAAGAACACACACAAATGGAGGGAAGAACTCTTATGAATCTCCCAAACTGCTGGGTAGTATGAGATGTATGGGGATGGCGGCATGTTGCAAGATTCTGAGCGGGCTCTAACAGGACTATCAGGACGACCCTGCATAGTCTGTGCTGATGCAAACGCCAGATCACCATTGTGGGGATCCCCAACCCTGGATGGGGCGGGCGAGGCGTATATAGAGTTCCTCACCAGGTATAACTTGGTTGTTGCCAATGACCCCACGACTGAAGCGACCTATGATGGGCTGGGAGAAAGGTCATGCAGGGTTGGCGAGTCATACCAGGTGCAACGCAGAGCGATCACATGGTTATTGACTTTGCCATCGCAGATGACAACATCCTCTGCAAAGACAGGCGTGAAAAGCGATTCCGCACAAAAAAATGCTGACTGGCCACAGTTCTGTAGGGTACTGGAAGGTGAACTGCGTGCTGCAGACACCGACCTAATTGTGCAAAGAGGACATACTTACCACAGAACTGCACGCTGCTGGGTTCTGGACTGAAGAACTTAATCCCCTCAAGCAAAGCGTAAATAGAGCCAAAAGGATGTACCAACAGACTCGTGACCCTGATGCCAGAGCCACACTCTGAACTGCCTTCATCCAAGAGAAGAAGGCCTTCCACGACGCCACCAAACGAGCCAAATGGCAAGGCTGGCGAAATTTTGTGGAAGCAAAGAGCTCTGAGAACCCCTGGGGCAGACATTACAAGTCATTCATAGGAAAAGCAAACGTAGAGCAGGTCTTAGCTGTGATGCAAAATGAGTCAGGCTAGGCGAGTCGCATCCAAAGTTCACTGGAAACCCCTCACTTTTTGCCTCACTGCATGCAATAACTAAGACCACACATGGCCTCATGTATAATGCCATATATCTAGGCGTGATTGGCTACTGGCGCAATCCCAGAGAGCTGCGCTCCTGTAGATCACCATGGCCAGACGGCACCTACAGAAGCAATCCAGGTGATCACTGGTCAGTTACCGGTTGACTTGATCATTGAGTGCATGGTGGCGTTGGGCTGAACTCTGTTGCGGATCTCATCACAGAACGAAAACTTGCCCCAATCGACGAATGGGCGTTTAGAGAAATGGCAAGCGAGATGAGAATCCTTGTGAAAGGTTCGTGACACTTATGAGTTCTTCCTGAACATTCGTGAACGTCCATCATGGAGGAAACAAGAAACCACGTGCTGCTCCACTGTAGGTTCTACAATACTGAGCTCCTGTTGTTGGGAGGGCAGACGAACTTGGCAGCATTTACTGCAACAAAGCAAGCCTATAACCATTCTGCCGAGTTTGCCAAGAATGTGATGGCTAAGAAACGTGGTCAAGTTGATCTGTCCTTTTGAAACTTGCCAAGTAAATCAGGTGGGAAACGAGATGAAGAACTCCTCCCAGATGGTACGGGATTCCTCAGGTGGTCACCTCAGCGTGGTAACACACGGGCAACATCTCTCTACTGGGGGACTGGCGAATGACCAAATACCTGCCGTACCTCCACAGGTCTGAGTTAAGTGGATGCTACAGGGGCCCGGCTCTCTTGTACATTAGCAAAACTGCAACTTCCATGACTGATATAACCCTCGTCGAGGGTTTAGAAAGAATCATCAAATAAGGAAACAGACCTGTTGCAAGATGATAGGAAAGAAGAGCTGCCATCGCAGTGAGGTGTGAGGGCCAACTTGATGCTGTGTAATAAACCCTTCCAGGTCGCTTCTCTATATGCAGGAATAAATTTATGGGGCCCCCAGGAGCAAGCCCTTCTTTAAACAGTCTGGAAAGAGCACATCAGATACGCGACCAGGAAGGCGACAACAGCCCCTGAATGGCCTGCTGGTTCTACGAAGCCATAGTTAGACCAATAATCTCAAATGGTCGATTGTGTGGTGGCATAGAGCTGCCATTGGAGAGACTGGCAGCAGCTTGGCCAAAGCACAAAGGCTGGGGTGCTTATTAATAGCGGGGGCGATGAAGAGCACCCCTACCAGCACCATGGAGAGATTGTTCGACCTTCTCCCCCTGGACATTTATGTCAAGGCAGAGGCGAGGTGGCTTACAGACTCACCAAGCTAGGTATAGCGAAGGTGCCACAGGCGACTAATGGGCACCTGGCTATATTCAGGAACGTGGAGACCTTTAAGGAGCTCAGCATGATCACAAACGCAAATGTGCCCATGTATGAGTTAGAGAGGAAATATAATGTTCAGCCATTGGGAGGTCCATGGAACAGCGAGAGTTGCCAGTTTCAGCCTCCTAATGGCATTAACATCAATATAGATGGAGGGAACAAGTGCTCCGGGGTGTGGATAAGTGGCTCTGGAAGGAGTGGGACGTATATTGCTCTAGGCCCCACTCCAACGGTTTTTCAAGCAGAGATCTATGCTATTATCGGTGGGGCAATCCTAATGCATGAGAAAGGCTGTAGCAACAGAACTAGCAACATATTGAGTGATAGTCAAGCGTCGTGCAAGGCGCTAATGAACTACTGCACTACTTCAAAACTGGTGTGAGAGTGCAGGATGTGGCTCAACTCCTTAGCAAGAGTTAATAGAGTTAATGTGTATTGGATTCCAGGACACAAGGGGATCACTGGAAATGAGAGGGTGGACCGTTTGGCCAGACGTGGTTCGTCTAAGGTACCTATTGGGCCACCCTTCCATTGTGGGATTTCTCTGTCACTAGTAAAAAGGACTGTGAGAGACCACGCCAGAAGACTGCATCAGACAATCTGGAACGCTGCATGAATAAGACACTCCAAACGCTTTGTCTCAGAGCAATCAAGTGAGATAAGACACAACCTTCTGAGGATGGAGAGGAAGGACTTAAGGGAGATTGTAAGGGATCATAACCAGGCACTGCAGAATGAACAAACGCATGTATGTTATGGGTATAGTCGACACCCCTCGTAGTACGGATGAGGAGACTCCCTACCATGTCTTGGTCCAGTGCCAGAGACTTGAGAGGGAGCGACTTTTGGTCTTTGGCACCACTTATCCCAAGATGGATACCAACGAGGACTCTTTCAGGAATTACCTGGTTTTCCTCAGGAGGCTAGGCATTGACCAGTAAGACCTTAGGACTGGCACAATAGGTCACCAGTGGGACGGTCAGAAGACTACAAGCCCTTCTTTCAACATCGGTCATCGGTGTATACCTTTCACGATCTCTCAAAGGTATACGGAGATTCAGCGTATATCTATCGATATCGGGGGGGTCTGTGTGTCCGTCTCAGCCGCCCTTAGACCCTCGAGACGCCGGAGATTGTCTGGAACTGCCTTGAGTCGAAATCCTCAAAGGTATACAGCGAACTCATCCCATCCATCGCTCAGGGAGATTCGTATATCTTTAGGGGTTACCCCTCACAGCTCACTCCCCGGCTTGACTCGTTCCAAACGCCGGCGATTGTCAATCGGAACCCATCTTAAACATTCGTTAGGCGTTTCCTAGTTGAAACTAGCGTGTACCCTCCCCAGAGGACGACTGTACGACGGGTGGTAGAAGCACCTTTCGACCTCAGGGGTACCTCTCTGGTGGAAAGCCGGGCCTAGGGGCCTCGAAACCGCGGCGATTGTCTATTGGTGACCATCCTATTAGGCGTATTACGGTTGAAACTAGCGTGTACTCTACCCAGAGGACGACGGGTCATCGGCGGTAGTAGAAGTTAAGAGCTAAATAGTCTCTAAATGCCTCGACGAAACTCGTTATGTTGGACGATCTCCAAAAGATATACAGTGATTCGGTGTATACCTTTCGACGTCAGGGGTATACGGTGGTTCGGTGTATACCTTTCGACGTCAGGGGTATACAGTGATTCGGTGTATACCTTTCGACGTCAGGGGTATACGGTGGTTCGGTCTATACCTTTCGACGTCAGGGGTATACGGTGGTTCGGTGTATACACTCAGGGTGTCAATGGCCCCTCCACCACTTCCTCCCATCAAATATCAATCAGTTCCTGAGTGGCGTATGATGTTCCTACTCAGCAATCAAAAGTGAAGTGGGAGCTACGTCAGTAAAAACACTTGAGCAATTTGTACACAGTAAGACCACATTACGAAGCTCTTTGAATGAAAACTTTCAACCAATTGAGCTCAAATGTTCACAAATTCATCAGTTTTAGACGTTTCTGTTATTTACTGTTGTTACGCACACGAGGAATCTACTCACTCGTACTTTCTAATTGCGTTTTTGCAGGGCGTTGCGTTTGTCAATGGACACAATCTCGGTCGCTACTGGAGCGTTGGACCTCAGATGACTCTCTACCTACCGGGAGTCTGGTTGAAACCCGCTCCGGAAGTCAACACGCTAACCGTTTTGGAAATGGACAGCGCGAACCCCGCTCGAACAATTCCACTCATCACCGAACCCATTTACTGGGTTTACCCGCCAAAAAAATAGTTCATTACTTGTATTTACTCGTTGTGTGGTGTAACAAATTTAACTTTTGTTAGTGGGAATTAAAGCCATACACAGTTGGATCGATTGTGACATTTTTTTGCCTAGTTCCTTAAGTAAATATGGTTGAAGTCGCTGTAATGTTCCCATCCACTCAGCAATTTCATTAGATTGACCTCAAAGTTTTGATTTCCAATGACACACCATCGCGACTAAAAACCTATTCTACGAGTGCAGATTACTCTGTTTGTGCTCCTTGGAAATGGCAATGGCATCAGGCCACTTGGAGAAGTGCGGAGCGCCCAAAAAGTAATGATTCCTTTTCATCGACTCAGGAGGATACCAAAAATATCTATGAACGACTGAAGCCCTATCGGAGTAGGCCTTATTCTTCATAGACCACCCTGCTAACGTTTGTAGGTACCTGACAGTTCTTCTTCTGACAGTCATTCTGCATCCTACCTTGTAGAGACAATAGTAATTTAGATTTTTGAGTTTTCTAAACCTTCCTGCAATAACTTGAACTGATGTAGCATAGTCTGTGTTAAACTCGTAAACATTATAAGTCCGTTTCCCAGCTGTTGTTAGTCGCTATGGACGCTACATCGTTAATTCTCAATTCTATTTTATTCAGTCCATTCCATGTCAGAATTTAGTTCAATAAAGCCTTAATTAACGAGGTCGGCTTTATTACAATTTATTGAACTAAATTCAAAATGGATAGCCTCCTACGCCCGAATCGTCTCGAACTGGATCCAAACACAGCTACTGAACAAAGGCACTCAGCAGTCGAAAAAGAGGCATATGCCATCGTGGAATCTATTCAACGTTGGAAGCGCTTCCTATTGAGTAGGCCTTTCAAAATAATAACAGACCAACAGGCAGTATGGTCAAGTTTTCAAACAATTTAAATGTTCAGTGCTTCCTCGCTCATGCGTAGACGTCATCATATGCCTAGATATTCTTCAAGAGTACACAGCTGTCACTATTAATTTCAAAGGCTTCCAACTACCTCTTGATATTTGGCCAAAGTTCCAGAAGCAGAGTTATTTACAAATCTACTGGACTCCATCAAGCCCATAGCTATAAAATCCCTTTGTAACCTCAATATGTACAAAACAACGAAAGCATTTCCTGGCCCAATTCTCGGCAGGGTTACTTTTTTACTTTCCTTGGCTCTATAAAGTAGAAAGGAAAGTTATGTAATCGGCTAAAAAAAGAAAAATTTTGAGTTCTCTTCAGATCTTTACGTTTTAGACCCCCCTGAGTCCGAAAAACACTATTTGGGAAAATAGTCTGTGTGTCTGTGAACGATTTTTAGAGAGAACCACCGTACCAAATCCATTCAAATTTGATATCCAGCCCGCAGGTTACCATGGGACGCCAAAATAAGGGTATAAACAAAATCCACCGAAAGTTAACTATAGTTATCATAGTGATCAAAACACGAAGTATTTTTTTCTCAAAAATGGCTCTAACGATTTTGATTAAATTTTTGATAATGGTAGCTCCCACTATGGCAACTATACCATAAAATTCCCATTCGTGAGAAAACGACGAGAGCAGCACAATAAATTATCAAAATTTTCGACGAAAAGCGTTTTTAGGGTGGGTTTTTCCTTATAAACTCCACTGGAAAGTTAGTAGAATGTTAAAAAAATATCTGGTGCGTAGCAACACACAACTTTCCGCCACCCCCGTAATTTCGAACATCACCTACATAGGCGGGCGCTATATCTTCGTTCAATAGAAACATTTATAAAGAACAAAATGTAGGGACTAGTTAGCTGAGAGTACTCTGTAAGTTTGATCTAAATCGTTTGAACCATTTTTGAGAAAATTGGAATTCCGATAAATTAATATTCGACAAATCTCCTTTTCTGAGTTAACTTGGCTTATATCTCCGTTCAACATATATATACAGAAATAATTATGGAGAACGAAATGTTGGTATGGGTAACTCCATTAGAATTTCTCACATTTGGTGAAGCAGTTACCCTGGAATTTACGGAAATGTTCGAAAAAACGTTATTTTCGACACATTTTGATTTTTATCTTTGTTCAATGGACTTTCAGAGGAACATTTATTGAGAACAATACGTAGGTAATAACTATTCAAAAACATTCTGAGAGTTTGGTGAAAATCGCTGAGGCCGTTTTGCCAAAAAGCGTAAAAAACCTATTTTTGCTTCAGGGGCCCATATCTCCGTTCACCGTATTTTCATGGAGATATGTATAGAGAAGAAAAGTTAGGTATTGATTAGGAGAAGATAATTTGAAAGTTTAATCAAAATCGTTAGAGCCGTTTTCGATAAAAATGCGAAAAACACTAGTTTTTGGTACATTTTGCCCCCCCCCCCTTCCCATCGGCCGAAATCGCCCATAACCTTATTTTGGTGTCTACAAAAAAAAAGAACCAGCTCAATCGGTTCAGCCGTTCTCCTGCAAATCGAACTACAGACACACACACACGGACCATGCGCCGAAATTAGGTTTTTTAGACTCAGTAGACCTCAAAACGTAAAGATCTGAAGAAAACCCAAAATGTTTTGTTTTACACGATTACTACACTTTCCTTTCCCTTTGGGGTAGCGGAAAGTAGAATTCTTCCGCCGCGGAATCCGAAAATTGCCTGAGAGGTGGGAAGCGCGTGTGGCCAACGAAGGAAAATATTTCGAATAAAATTGGCCTTACGTTTGTCGAAACGATTTATTTTTTCGAAAGTTAGTCCGGTTTCATATCTATACGCCTGGTATAATTCAAATAAATAAAACAAAAGAAAGGATACTTAAACCGAAGAAATTAACATTGGCTACTTATCAAGGCATGACGCATGAGCTTTAATTACGAAGGCGCCCAACCACGCGCGCCGAAACAGTCATTATTGAGCAATGCGTTGAAGTAGACTCTGTACATCAAACTGACAGGGCTCACATTTGAGATGCGGAGGCTGGTCGTTGGGCCACCGCCGCTCTGGAGTTTTGGCACAATAGACTCCTGTATTTCAAGCCTGAGAGGTTCGAATGCTGAAGTTTGAAACAACTCGTAAATAATTCGAGTTTATTGTAGCTTTGTGAGGCGACTAAACGAAATTCGTGGGACAAAATTGAGATGAGTTCGTCGGAATAACATTATCACGCGAAGGTAAACAAACGACTGTAATGCAAATTTCAAATTATGAGGAAAATTGTGTTCAAGGCGGCTCATTTGCCTTGGTTTTCAGGGCTGGAACGACGACACCACTGAAATCACCGTTAAAATGATGTTTGGATTCGGTGGTTGAGTGTCAGCCTTGGACACATCTTTGAGCCCTTCGTAACCTCACTATCTACGAAACAACGAAAGCATTTCCTGGCTTAATTCTCGGTTGGGTCACATTTTTTGGTCAGGTTTCCCTTACTTTGGGTGAATCACCAAACTGGTCAGGGCTCTGCGCCTATTTCTGGGAGGCTGGGCGTATAGCGTTGGAATTCAATAATAAGTATCGGGTGCGATGGTGTCACACAACTTTCCACAGAACCACCATTTTTGGCACTCAACCAACTGACCCAATTTGTTTTTTCATTAATTTTATACGAACACCGGTAAAACTTAGTTCAATGTTCCACGTGGGGACATCGTGTTCATGTCTCGACCTTCATGAGTGAGCCATTGCATAGGCAATTCGACTGCCAAGATCATTCTTTTTGAAACACAGCAGATGCCGAAGTTTCTGCGCTACATATTCTGTGTTTGAACTCCTGGTCGCAACTTCAAGATGGAGTATCACTAGCAGATCGATGTATCAAACTATGGATGTCAAAATCCACTCATTTAGGTTATGATATGAGAGGCGTGCTTCCTCATGGCCTCAACCTGTCTCTGCCCCAACAGACATTAAGGATGTAGGGACTGGGAAAAGCCCTACTTCCAACAACCCCCCATCTGGGCTCGGATTTCTACTTTATTCTAGCATCCTGCAGAGGCAGTTGTAAACATGGCTCTACTCGAGGTGCATAGCCACTATGCTGCGTGCTACGCGCCCCCGCAGCACCATTTTGTGTAAAATATCCGTCGAGGCTAGAATGAATGATAGGCTGCTCAGACTGGGTGTGAACTTCACCTTGGAAGGGTCTGAATTTGCCCTCACTCGCTGAAGGCAACCACGTCCCTGGTTGTGCCATGAATAAAATTTGAATTTGCCACCCCACTTGAATGGAAGCGGTATCGACTGTTCGAGTTGGCCCACAGCCTACTGAATCTGGACATCGTTTTTCGTATGTCTGGTTTTCTTCGGAAAGTTAATCCTCCAGATTAAATTGGGAATATCTTTATAATACCATTTGGATTGTTTACTTATCGAGATAGAGGATTAATTATTGTTAACAGCCGAAAAAGAAAAAAACCACGTGCACCTGTTGAATAGGGACTACTTTTCTCGGCCCAACCAACGTCGAAGCCCTCCATTATTCTCGTCTCGTTGATGCCTCCTGCACCTACCTACCGTCAAACTTCTTTTTTTTTTGGACGAAAAGCCAAGTTATTTTCTTTATTTTCTCTCCCGTCTACTCTCGTCGGAGGACGACGAAGTTCTTCGATCACCTGTTTCCCGTCTCCCCGAGGATCGACTTGAAGGAATCGTCGCCGGCAGCAATCTTCAACATCCCACCTATAACGTTCTGGCATGCAGACGTCTTTCAGAAAATTTGCCGTATTTGACTGTCATCGACCTCGAAAATCACAATCCGTTTCCCGATTGATCACTTTCAGGTACCCACCGCCAGAAAATCTGAAGATACATAAGGAACGTCGGTCGCTCCCGTCTCGGATTCCCTTATTTCCGCTCCCTGACAAGTCTCGAGAAATTATAGCATAAATTTATATTTGCATTAATTCCACGGCCGTCGGAAATTGTAAGTACAATTTTATCAGTACAGGATCTAAGTGATCAAGCCTCGTACAGATACGAAGTAGGTATCGTTCAGACTGGTATACCCATTCAGAAATTATAATTAGCTAGGTGGGCTTATTTATAAGTTCTGTACCGCAACATATTTTTTTCTGTGATGCCCTGAGAAGTTTTCTTTTTGTAATAAACAAGTGTAAGAAGCAATTCAACACCTTGTCCTCTGTCGGGGCCCCCCTTTTCAGAAGCTGTGCTGCTTGATTGCGGTCCTGAAAAGGGCCGACGAAATATTGTTGTTGTGTGTGTAGGTTGTGTCTGTCGGTTGAGAGTGTGTGAGGTGAAGAACGGATTTCTCGGGCGTCGTTGCGTAGGTCGAAGGGCTCGGTTGAGCAGTAGCTCCTCACGGTGAGGGATCTGGTTGGATCGTCGCTCCTTCTGTCGTAGACGCGAGATGAGGGACTCGGTTGAGTCAGGAGGTTCGGTCGAGCAGCGGGCGAGGGACGAGTTCCTCAGCGTAGTTTGAAGGGCTCGGTTGAGCAGTAGCTCCTCACGGCGAGGGACTCAGTTGAGTCGTCGCTCCTTCTTCTTCTGACGCGAAAGGGCGGACTCATCGTCCCCGCCGGAGCCGCTGAAGGTGGTCGGTTGTCGTCAGAGGGTGTGAACGGTGTAAGAGTGGAAGATGTAAAGAATGTCGATGTCTGTGCAGGCCGGCCCTTATATACCTGTTCCTGGAGGGAGTCGCCTTCTCTGGTTGGCCGCCTGCTATCCCCTCCAGGAGTGGTTTGTGGCTAGCGCCCTCTGTCGGAATGAGGCGCCTTTTGTTGTAGAGAGTGGCCAGCCGCCACATCCTCTTTCGTCTCCTCAAGCCAGGTTATACCGTATTTTTGATATATAGATATCTTTTCGTTTTAATTTTCGTGGGTTCACCCCCACCTAAATTTAGTTAGTATCACATGGTACGCAGGAGCTCCATCAGGACCTGCAGTTAGCCCTGGTTATGACCCTGGAACCTTTCCACCGTGGTACTGGATTTTTAGACAAGAGGACAGTGGGATGGCAGAATAATGCACCAGACAGTCTGAGGCACTCAAAATACTTTATCTCAGGGCAAAAGCACGAGATAAGACAGACCCTTCAGAGGATGGAGAGGAAGGCAGATAGTGTGGATCATCACAAGGCATCTCAAAATGAACACATGGGCATATTCGACACTCCTCAGTGTAGATGGTGCAACAAAGATGAGGAGACTCCTAACAACACCCTGGCCCAATGCAGAAGACTTGGCAGGGAGCAATTTCTTCTTCTTCTCCCAAGGTGGACATCAAAGAAGACTCTTGCAGGAAATACCTCGCATCCCTTAGGAGACTAGGACCTGTGAAATTAGGACTGGCACGATAGGCCTTAAAACCCCGGTGCTCATCAGTATATGAGCCCAGCAACCAATTTTCCATCCCCTTACATTGACTGCCACGAGCTACCAACTCGCTGACAAGCTTGTCAAACAAACGAAGAATTGATACATTTCATTGTTTCGTTGAAGTAACTTTAAAATAAATACCATAGCGAAACTTTCGAACTTGCGGAAATCACGACACGACCGTAGAGCCACAATTTGCGAAACGATATCGACGCTACGCACTAATGTATAAAACTTGGGTCCAAATAATTGCCGGATTTCACCGTCCGAGTGAAATCAGGCATCGTCAACGCTTCTTCGAACAGTTTGAAGTGATGAGTCAACGGATGAGGAGGAGGCGATTGTTTGGGCATTCGTTCCATGCAGACGGAACAGGCGGAGAATGACGCGCAGTCTCGACATTCCCATCGGAACCCTTTGATTGGCGTATCGTTGCAAACATCGCACTGAAAATATGCAACAAGGTGTGATTATTTATTGATAGTTAATGCCAGAAGTTTATAGTTTGAAAAAGTAAGGAGGAAACAATTTTTATTGACCGTCGTTAATTAGCTTTTGTTCGCGCCAATATGCGAACCTGGTTGAAACAAACCCAAAATATCTGGTGCGTTGCAACACACAACTTTCCTTAGCTCTACGTCAATTCACTTTCTATTTGGCTTTGTGCACTTAATCAATTCATTTGAACTTGGTCAAACAACACTTCACAGCAGCAGGAAGCAGTAGCGCCTACAGTTCTGAAATTTATTGTGCTGCTCGTACTCATTCTAGGACCATTATTGAGCAATTGGTACACAGATAATTAATGAGGCTGTAAACACAAATTTTTTGAAGAAGGATAGTAATTACTTTTGCAGAGTTAGAGGGTGAAAACCTTTAGAACTGGTATTAAGCGAAACGGCAGTAGTTCATATTCAGGAATTTCTGGAGTGAGCCCCATGTATCTCATGAGCGTTTTTGAACACTCACCCTATAGGTATTGGATTGGACTACAATACCAATTTTTTAAACATTCTAGTAACATTCCAGCGGAGTTTAAAAGGAAAAAACCGCGCTAAAAATTCTTTTCGTCGAAAATTTTGATATTTTATTGTGCTGCTTTCGTAATTTTCCCCACAAATGGGAATTTTATGGTATAATTGCCATATCAAGAGCTATCAATATACAAAATTTAATTAAAATTGTTAGAGCCGTTTTTGAGAAAAAATTGGTGTTTTGATCACTATGATAACTATAGTTAACTTTCGGTGGATTTTGTTCATACCCTTACTTTTGCGTCCCATCGTAACCTGTAGGCTACACCTCAAGTTCCAGCTGATTTGGTACGGTTGTTTTTCTAAAAACCGCGCTAAAAACGCTTATCGTCGAAAATTTTGGTAATTTATTGTGCTTGAAACTGGACAGAAAGAGCTTACTGCTGCCCCTCTTTTCAAGGGCACTTGTCCAGCCTGATGGGCTCGAATTTCCCGCCAGGTCCACGTGAGAACAGACATTCCATAGGCTGCTTCTATAGGTTGGTGTCCACGAATAAAACCACCTGTCCTATGTGCGTCTTAGGGCCTTAAGGGGATGTCCATTTAAGGTACTCGGTTCGCCATCTGCACCAGAAAGCGGCTGCCAATTGAATTATGGAGGGGTACTGCGAGCCTAAACTCTTTGATTCATCCAGGGTGTTGTTGGACATGTCAGTGGTGGACTAAGAGAAAGGTCGTATGATGCCGGAAGCAGTTCTGGTTGTAGTGGGAGAGCAATTGGGGAGAACAGGGGGATTAGAATTGGGTTGTTTGTGGGGCTCTAATAGAAAAGAAAAACCCTGCAAATTATTACACAATGGTTTATTATTCTCATGAACAGCTTGACCTAGTATTACTGCTCCGAGACCCATCCCATTCGAGTCAGCATCGAATACTAGTAAACCATACGAAACATGACCTGGCTACAATGGAACTACGGAAACTAAATATTCCTCTGGCGCCAGGCGCCCGTAAACGTCTGTAGGCATTTATGATCTGATGGAGGGGTGTGCAGAGGAAGTGGGCCTCACCTTCCTCCACCCCGTCGGGCAAAAAGAGTCAGGGAAATTGGGACAGGGGCTACCAGCGAACCCCTTGCGAGTCGAGCGGGCGGGTTATAGAGTTTGATATGACGGGAGGGAGTACTAACGACGAAACGTTGACTTCCACTGTAGTTCCCGCGTTTCGTTAATTTTTCTAACCATTTTTTGCCCATAACAACCGTGGGCTTCGTCCAATCGGATTGCCGAGATGGCGGGCATAACTAGATACCAATTGGGATTTTTGTGCGAAAGAACGAATTTTTTAGACCACGTTAAAGGCACAAAACGGCCCGGACGGTGGCTGGCATTGCAAATTTAGAATCTCCATGTGGCAGCTGGCCACCCATTACCTACAAAAGGCGCCTCACAGGAAAGTCATCCCGACAGAGGGCGCTAGCTGCGAGCCACAGACAACTCCTGGAGGGGATAGCAGGTGGCCAACCAGAGAGGACGACTCCCTCCAAGAGTATGTATATAAGGGCCTGCCTGCACACACAAACGGCATTCTTTCTTTCATTGTTTCACCGATCTCTTCATCCGACAACAACCAGCCACCATCAGCGGGGACGACGAGTGCGCCCTCTCGCGTCTGAAGAAGAAGGAGCGACGACTCAACCGAATCCCTCGCTGTGAGGAGCTACTGCTCAACCGAGCCCTCAAACTACATTTCGACGCCTGAGGAACTTGTCCCTCGCCCGCTGCTCAACCGAGCCTTCCGACTCAACCGAGTCCCTCGCCGTGAGGAGCTACTGCTCAACCGAGCCCTTCGACCAACACTTCGACGCCCGAGAAATCCGTTCTTCGCCTCACACTCTCTCAACCGGCAGACAGGACCTACAAACACAACAACAATTTTCGTCGGCCCTTTTTAAGGCCACACACGCCCTTGAAAAGGGGACCCCGACACTCCATGTCTTGAAACGTAAAGTATCAAATTTTGAGGGGGGGTTGTAAAAAATTTTTCATGACCGAAAACTGAATGAAGAATGAATAATAAACCAAAAGCTGAGGGGATGAAACTGCAGCGGGGACAATGGAAGGGCGAAGGATAAGACAGTGACCGGGAGTGAGGAAGTGTCATCGGGAGAGGTTGAAAGGGCAGTGAGAGGGAGAGAATTGAGGATTGCTTCAACCCGGGACAGGAGGGAGATGAACTCCTCCAAGGCGCCCTCACAAACCCTGGCGAAGTAGACACCACAAGCCTCCAAAATGAGACCATTCTGTCCCATGCATACTCGCTTCCAGTGAGATAGCTCTTCTATGGAGGTTTCCTGAAATCAGGGCCTTCAATTTCTTCATTTCAGAAGCATGCGACGCAGATTCGCGTCATTACTTGCCAAATAACGGTATATATAATTAACTTTATATGAATCGAGACACCTTTTTTCACATTCTCGAGCCTTGCCCTCACAGAAAATTCCGTTGTCCTGGTACTTTTTGGGTACAATGCCGCGTATTGGATGTTTCAAGGGAAACTACGCGTTTTCTTAAACTATTTCTGCAGTTGAAAAAAAAAAAGTAGCATTACTTTATATCCTTCATGCAGGACCTGAAGAGGCCGTTCCTCTTCTTTATTCCTGTCATCTTGAATTTTCTTAATAATTGTCGCCCAATGCGACAGATCGTCCATTCCTAGGCCGCTGACTGGGGCTTCTTCCTCTTCGCTAGATCCCGCGCTCATTTCCCCCATCGCGACTCCGGGGAAAAACGTCGTCGGTTTGTAAAGAAGGTGTTTGTGACGACGATGAACATGAGCGGCCTGCGGATGAAATACGTCAGAAAATGCTACGCAAATTGGGGTAAATTTCGAATTATACGCAATACACTACACTCACCCTGTTAGACTTTGTCTGGGACATTCCAGGAGTGCTGATGCCAGCTTTCTGCAACTTTTTGAAGTATTTTTGCACTCTGCTGCACACCTGCTTCGTAGTTCTGTTCCCTATGATAACCAGAAATTGCATGGTAAGACATCACAGACCACCAATAAATTCAATGATGTGCTATACACACGAGAGCTATATCGTCGTTCAACGCATTCCCTATGGAAACCTTTATTGAGAACAAAACGAAGGTACTAGTGTTCGATGCAAGTCAAATCAATCAGAGTCTTTCGACCTCGGGCTTCCCCAGTAATTTGTTGTAACGTAGAAGTTTTACGCGGTCTCGTTTGACGCCGCTGCATGCAGCTCCACCTCATCAGTCGTCCGTGTCCCAGACTCTCGTTTTCCCACCAACCAATATAACCTGAGACAAAGGAACGCTCGAAGGAGGTTATCTGCGTTTTGGATTCCCGATCCCGACGTTTCGAAGTCCCGTATTTTTCCTCCTCTTTTCGAAGGATCATTTTGGTAAGGAATCAGGCTTGTGGACGCAATTGAGTGAAAACGGCTGTATCGAATCGGTTCAAAATTTCCGTTTAGTCTTCAGATCACCATAGGACGCCAAAATAAGGGTAAGAGCAAAATTGGCTCAAATGTATCTATAGTTAGTTATCACAGTGATCAAACAGTTTTTTTATGGACAGAGCAAAATGACAAAACAGCAATGTGAGACTCTCAACACGATGTTTTTTTTAAATACTGCTGCTGTAATGTTGCAAGCTAGCCAATGTGCCGAGAAGTTGCATTCCGACACCACGAATTTTTGCGAAGCATAACTGTGACGTATCATATCTACATTCGGGTCAATTAACTAATTTGAGCAATTTGGTTACGCAGTTTTTTCTCAACAAAGTTCACAAACAGGCGCACAGATCGTTTTCGGTGCTTTTGGGTGACGGCAACTTTGAACATTCATATAAGAGAAGTAGAAACATGCTACTGAGGAAAATTGGATCTTACGAACCCGAGGTTTGGGCCCAGTTAATCAAAAAGATACCGAATATTATGAAAACTGACTCTTTGACTGCCTGGGTATGTAAAGATTAATGTATAATGAGACGCCTTGGGATCCCGTTACGCCCAAGTGTTCGACCTCGAAGCCAAATATTTATACACGCGAGCCACGCTGGATGCCACCTTTGGTAAAGTACTCGATTCCCTTCCACAACTGCTCTTTCGTTGCAGCATTAGCCTTTAGACAGTTGCCCAACAAGAAAAAGTATATCACGTCCTAATGACCTCGAAAGTTTGAGCCTCAAGCAGGACATCGCCATCGATCGATTACCTCGCAACTCGCACATACTTTCAAATCTCGCATACTTCTCCATCGACGATCTCCATACCTACCATATCGATATCACCGCCACTCGCCGGAACATTAACTTTTCCTTTCCGATTTATTTGTTTATTTTGATTCAGTTCATTTTGATATTCATTGTAATTATTGTTTGTGCCATTATACCCTGAGAAGATAATTGATTTTGTCCCCCCCCCCCCCAAACCAAACTTCTTTACTTCATAATTACATTTTACCTAATTTCGAGTTTCATAATTTCTTTTAAATTTCCTTCCAAGATTTTTTTATGTTTTTTATTTTTTTGGGTCTTTAGAAAAGTAAAGTTACCCTTTTAGTTATTATTGTCACATTGTTTCCTTTACTCCCTTGTACCTACGGATATTCCACTGCGGTTGCGGTTATTTCTAACAGCAATGGATTCCCCTGAAGTTGGTTTTTTCTTTCTTTATTTTCCCTCTTCTCAATTTCAGATTCCTCTCCACAAGAGACAGCTCCTTCCAAAATTCATTCACGAATCTAGTGAAAGTCACACTCGTCTCTCAAGACACTACTCTTATAACAACTCGTTCCTATATAAATTCTCTGCACAGTTACATCTCGCTATCTCCTTCCGATACAGCTTCCCTCACCAGTTCAAGCATTTAGGAGTCGTCCCCTTGTGTCGCCCTTTTGTACACCAAATTAACTCAATTCATTGTATGAAGCTCCTCACGCTCACCGAGTTCCTTTTATTTTCGATTTTCAACCCTCACCCTGTCGTGCGTCCAACAACTAGTTCGTTGAGAATACCCTGCAGGTTTGATTCAAATAGTTGGAGCCGTTTTTTGAGAAAAATAGGAACAACACAATACTTCAATGTGTGGCAAATACCATTTCCCAGTGGATCTTGGCTTATTGGTTCAACTTGTAACTATGAAGGTCTCAT
Source organism: Pachypeltis micranthus (assembly GCA_020466155.1). Lineage (NCBI taxonomy): Eukaryota > Metazoa > Arthropoda > Insecta > Hemiptera > Miridae > Pachypeltis > Pachypeltis micranthus. Next base: position 24,293,493 of record CM035778.1, read on the forward strand.
CGGCCCTGTCCCCCGCGCTTGCTCCCACCCAGTTCCCTGTTTGAGGTGGTAAAACATATCCAGAAAGACGTAACAACAGTTAAAAGGACTTCTGTTTTGGTTTGTTACCTTTTTTGGTTTATTATTCATTCTGAATAATAACCCTATGTTTTCGATCACGAAAAATTTTTTACAACCCCCCCTCGAAATTTCTCCCTCTTCTCTTTTCAGTCTCCCTCCCTCCTGTCATATCAAACTCAATCACCCGCCCGATCGACTCGAAACGCCCTTTCGACTCACAACGCCCTTTCGACTCGCAACGGGTTTGCTGGAAGCCCCCATCCTAAGGCTAAGGCCACTTCCTCCGCACACCCCTCCAACGGATCATAAATGCCTACAGACGTTTACGGGCGCCTGGCGCCAGAGGAATATTTAGTTTCCGTAGTTCCATTGTAGCCAGGTCATGTTTCGTATGGTTTACTAGTATTCGATGCTGAATTGAATGGGATGGGTCTCAGAGCAGTAATACTAGGTCAAGCTGTTCATGAGAATAATAAACCATTGTGTAATAATTTGCGGGGTTTTTAATCTCCATACTCGCAAGCTGTCCTGTCTATCTATCTGCCATTTTTGTTATCGCCTCTCGACTCTTCTCGAGGCAAAGACTGAAATAGCGACAGTCGCGATGATATCACTCCACTCCACATCCAACCATCGAGCATTCTCAGAGACCGATTTTGAGTTACGAATGTCTTGTGTCAAAGTGTAAGAACAAAATTCAGCAAGTCGGAATGTTGCAGCATTAGGTAAACATTACTTCATGATGACAACGACGGTTCTGCAGTTACCAATGGAAAGGTCACATCCATCCATTTCGCGGGACGGAAAACCTTTTTTCCCCTTTGTTTTTATTTACGCATTTATCTCTCGTTGCTTGAAGGGAATTGTGTTTTTACTCATGTTAACGTATGATGTTTGGTAAGTCCGGCTGGGGCTGGTGAGATGTCTTTGACACTCACCAAACAGGTACGTTATCTTTTGTAATTTACCAACTGGCGGAACTAACCCAATTACTTCGTGTTTTTATTTTTATTTCACGTAGAAGTTTTTTTGTTCTTTTCTTCATTCTCATTATATTTCGTGCTTCTCACCTAAGTAAATTTTCTCTCATTTCAGGCAGGTGTTAAAGGTGTTGGTTATTTGGGAGAAGAGTGCAGACCCCATTATTTTGCGGAATACCAAGCGACTTCATTAAAGAAGATTCTGTTCGACGACCACATCAGTGTATCACAGCCTGTAACCAGTTCTTGAATGCTCTGACAAGGTTTTTCAATGAAGACCTAGAGGAGACTACATTGCCTCAATGGACACATAACACCACACAATAACCAGGTTTGGAAGCCTCCCACGTTAAGAACGTGGCCGTTGAGTTGAGACGCATTAAGCGACAGCGAGTCCCGTGCAAAGGGAGGGGCCACAGCCCCATCACGTCGCCATCACGTCCGCCTTTGTCTTCGACAAATCCGCCACCAGTCTGATGTTCAGCTACCACATCCTCCGTCACTCCTCGAAGCTTCATATTTTCAGAAGCCCGGGAGTCCTGGCAGCAAATCGTAATCATCCTCAAAAGGTTTTTAACAGTCCGTCAGACAGTCCCCACATTATGTTCATCCTGTACGTCGTTGAAAGTGAATCCGTCATCAGCCGTCCGTTTTGGAAATCTCTTCCGACATTTTCCTGAAGACATCCTGCCCCAGGATTTTATCCGATGACAACAGGCGACGAGCTATTGCATCGAGATTAACGGTTAGCACGTTCCTTTTATTTCCATTTACGCTTTGAAGTTATTACAGTGCCCAGGTAAGTCTTCTTTTTTTCGTCATTTAAGGTCATTTATAACTCGACAATCACGGAGCTTCATCTTGACACTTTTTTAAAACACTTTAATCGGATTATATTTAATTTACACAGAACCGTGGTTAACTGGTTATTTGAGATTCCTACGTCCCTACCTGGTACGAACACCAAGTTGTGAGCTCAGGAACGACAATACTGCTCCTTTTTCTTCAACTGACAGCCACCCTAGAGAGCTGTCCTCTGGAAGCATCTGCTAGGACTCCACGTCTCCCACACCTTTGGCTCTAGTGTTACTTTTCTCACTCGCATCTACTTTCATGTATCTCAATTGCCTACAAATTACAAGTTTGCTAAGTTGAAGTATCTCGCTGCGCTAATTGGCATTTGGCCCACTGCTATAACTCTATCGACAGTCATCTGCTGCAAAGGATATCCCTTCATTTTTCACACGTTTTGCACGCCCCCTTGGCCTTAAACAATTACCTCAGTGAACGCCCGCTCCTCAAGCGGCGAATTCTACTCAGCACATAGCTTTGCGACTTTGCCAATTCATTACGCGCCACAAAACTAGTGTGTGGGAGCTGTGGGAGGAACACCGGTCACGACTCTTTTCGATTTTTCCGGTGCTAGTTGAATACAGGTTGAGTTTTCGTACACCCTCAGCCATAGTCGCATAATTTGGCTTTGTGCTCTTTATGTTTGGCTTGAGATCCGTACACTAGATAAATATTGTAAAGGTTCTGGGCTATCAACATGATTTGACACCAATGTGGCAAAACTCATAAAGGACTGGAGAAAAGCTCCATGGGGATGGGATGAACACATTAGATGGGTTGTTCCTAATTATCATCGCAGGATAGCCAACGTAGTTGATAGGCCAGCCCTCAGTTTCCCCCCAGGCAACATGCACAATACTGATCGATTTAGTTACCAAGAGCGGCGGCAATTTTCCTCCATCGCCTGTTTTCTATGGGTTCAGGAGGGTATTCTTCTAAAAGGGCTTCCAAACGAAGTTGCTCTTCAACTGTCCACAGCTGCAACAAAGACCAAAATATGTACGCACGTATTTCAATCAGTTCACAGACATGCAATATAATATTTAACAAACGCCTCAATTAGTTGTTTGAAATTTGCTGTTCCTGGTTCATTGTAGTCGTCCGCAATTAGTCGTCTCGTTTGATAATTTGTTGTTGTTTGCATCCCTCGTGATTAGTAACCGCCGCCTTCTAATTCCACTTCCCATTTGTCCACATGGAATATCTAGGGCCATTTTCACCAACTGCGCCGATCCCGTTTAGACTCGATTGTCGGGGTCCCCTTTTCAAGGGCGTGTGTGGCCTTAAGAAGGGCCGACAAAAGTCTTGTTGTTGCGTGTGTAGGTCCTGTCTGCCGGTTGAGAGAGAGTGAGGCGAAGAACGGATTTCTCGGGCTCGGTTGAGCAGTACCTCCTCACGGCGAGGGACTCGGTTGAGTCGTCGCTCCTTCTTCCTCAGACGCGAGATGAGGGACTCGGTTGAGTCGGAAGGCTCGGTCGAGCAGCGGGCGAGAGATGAGTTCCTCAGGCGTCGAAGCGTAGTTTGAAGGGCTCGGTTGAGCAGTAGCTCCTCACGGCGAGGGACTTGTTTGAGTCGTCGCTCCTTCTTCTTCAGACGTGAGAGGGCGGACTCGTCGTCCCCGCTGATGGTGGCTGGTTGTTATCGGAAGAAGAGATCGGTGAAAGAATGAAAGAAAGAATGCCGTTTGTCCGTGCAGGCAGGCCCTTATATACGTACTCTTGGAGGGAGTCGTCCTCTCTGGTTGGCCACCTGCTATCCCCTCCAGGAGTCATCTGTGGCTCGCGGCTAGCGCCCTCTGTCGGGATGACTTTCCTGTGAGGCGCCTTTTGTAGGTAATGGGTGGCCAGCCACAACATGGAATATCTAGGGCCATTTTCACCAACTGCGCCGATCCGTTTAGACTCGATGAACAGTACGTAACCGCCTCTCGGCGCAAAAATGGGTTTCACCAGATTGGTTCAAGGTTTCTCAATCACTCAGATCAGTAGTAACTGGCGTAATGTATTCCATATACTATTTTCGTTACTCTCTCCTTCATTTTTGTCAAATGCAACTGACGCTAGATGCTTCACATCTATTACTCACGAAAGCAACGATAGCCACAATGAAGACTCTAACGATACCGCCCGCGATTGGAGCTGTGTGGCTGTGGCACGTGTTGGATAGGCCCCCTACTTACCTGATATTGATATCCTATAAATTTCTAATTGTAGTGAAGTTTACTGTTAAAAACTTAAACTAAAAGGGGTGTGGCCCGAAACTAACTACAGTTATCATATTGATCAAAACATCTAGTGTTTTCTTAAAAACGGCCTAGTGCCTAATGTTCCGGAATTTAATGGGTTGGCACGAACTACATTAACGTGCATTCTGCCGTTTGTATCGCTGTGGCAACTAATGAAATTTCAAGAAAAAGTATCTGGTGCAAAGCCCCACACAATTTGTTAGCTCCACGTACGTACAAGCTTAACCTACTAATCAAATCTATTTGTACTCCGGTCATTTGAATTTGGTAAAATCGAAACACAAACGGTGGGTACAGCTTTCGTACAAGTACGCAACCACTAGGAACATTTTATCTCTTTTATTTTTTTTTAATGCAATGATAACTACGTTTGATTGTGCTCGTTGATGGTTTCGATATAATGGCCGCGGCAATTGCAATTGACATCATCACTTAGTCACTGATGTTATTAAAACGTGTGATGTTACCAAGCGTTAGATTTTGTAACAGACGTTACCATGCACTTAACCCACCACAAATTTCGTTACATCTCCCGCGTTACATTTTCGAGTTTATGTAGCAAAGTAAAGACATAAAATGTCAAAAAAATAATCGTAACCGTGGTGGGACTCGAACCTACAACCTCCGGTTTAGGAGAATGATGCATTACACCACAGGGGATGTGGTTGCAACTCGGGTTAAAACGTTGCCTTGTCCAATCGGCCTCAAGGTTAAATTTCGTGACGCTTGGCCGTTACACTTTTTGAGTTTATGTAGCAAAGTAAAGACATAAAATGTCAAAACACATGTTAATTTATACATTTATTAATTGAATTTAAATTAAAACTACTCAAAAGAAAATTATGTATCTGTTATGTAAAATATACGTAACATAAAATAACATAAGCAATAAGTCAATATTTTTAGTGAGAAGGATGAACCTGATGCTTTAATAATAAATTATCAACATTTGGCGTCAATTTTGTAAGAATTAATCTTAAATCTTCTCGGCTAATGATGTCCAGTCTGTCTCTTTTTTTCGTTAGGAGATTGGTAACAGTGCTGAACCCCCTTTCTACTAGGTATGACGATGGAAAGGAAATAAAAAATTTCCTCGCTATCTTCCATAATACGGGATAAGTAACGGGTATGTTGTTTTGCAGCCGGAATTGTCCCACATTCGTATTTATAGAGTGACGAATTGAACAAGTCAGTGCAGGGAAGCGAAGCTCTGAGACTGCGACTCTCAGATTTTTACAAGTTCAAAATGTATTGCGACCACAAAGCGAATACCAACATCCTACAACTTAAACAATTTTATAAACATATATAATAATTTTTTTACTTCGTAGGTACTTGAATAAATAATGTATGTGTCTTGATATTATAAGATGTAAGTAAATAGGTACTATCAGTGTATGTGCTGAGATCTACTATCGTGGACCACAATTGTCATTTCATGGACCCCCAAATTTTTTTTCGCTGACGTAGATCCCTTGCAGGTTGTCATAGACCCCTAGGGGTCGATATAGACTACTTTGGGAATCACTGAATTAGACTAAAATCAATCAATAGTACGGTACACTGTTGGACTATCGGACTACCAGAGTTCAACCACAGTTCCCTCTACGTTGAGGAATTCGAACAGTCAAGTTAGTTTAAATCAATAACGTACCAACAGGACAATTATGATTGGCTGAACTAGGGCGTACAGACACTTTTTTGTTTGCTTCCCCCTGTAACTTGGTGTAGCTGGGAAAAATCCCACTGCAGTCACAAATCAGTCTATTGCGTGGGTGTACATGAGCCACCTCGTGTCGTCCCAGTTCCAATGGAGCTGCAGCTGAGGAATCCCAATATGAGGCGTGCCACAGCCAGCTCCTCACAAATACACAGTACATGCTCCACTGACGTCAGTTCCAGTTCCTAGCAGAATCTGTAACTCTGTACCACTGACTTACCAATTCGGCCAAAATGGTAAGTGTACAGTGAACAGGCCACATACCATATGTATACGTTCTCTCTCCAGACTGAGGATCTCTCTTGTTCGCTCCCTGGAGAGTTTAATGAATAACCTCGACTATCTTTGGCCTGGCAATTCTACCACTTACCAACCTCCCGAATCAAGTGGCGTAGTGGTCCCTAGAAAGGGCTCAGGTTCTACCGGGGGAAGAGCAAACACTCCTCTAGCCAGTTTGTCAACCACCTCATTCCTTCTGCACCGCCTGACTCATTAAAGGTACCAGGCAGTTGTAGTTTTGTGGTAAGAAGGAGGTCTCATAATCCAACGAAAGTTGGGCTATTTTATCGGAGCACACGATATCTAATTTTTGCCGGAGTCAGCGGCTCTCCGGACATCTCCAACTCCCCCTCAGAACACTTATATCTCAGTATGACCTGGCACCCAACACAGTGTTAATGTTGTTTTTACTTTCCTTGCTCTACGAAGTAGAAAGGAAAGTTATGTAATCGGCTGAAAAAAATTTTTTGAGTTCTCTTCAGATGTTTACGTTTCAGACCCCCCTGAGTCCGAAAAACACTATTTGGGAAAATGGTCTGTCTGTGTGTGTGAACGATTTTTAGAGAGAACCACAGTACCAAATCCATTCAAACTTGATATCCAGCCCACAGGTTACCATGGGACGCCAAAGTAAGGGTATGAACACAATCCACCGAAAGTTAACTATAGTTATCATAGTGATCAAAACACCAAATATTTTTTTCTCAAAAACCGCTCTAACGATTTTGATTAATTTTTTTATATTGATAGCTCTTAATAAGGCAATTATAGCATAAAATTCCCATAAGTGGGAAAATGACGAGAGCAGCACAATAAATTACCAAAACTTTCGACGAAATCGATTTTAGCGCAGTTTTTAGAGAAAACAACCGTACCAAATCAACTGAAACTTGATGTCTAGCCTACAGGTTACCATGGGACGCAAAGGTAAGGGTGTGGGCAAAATCCATCGAAAGTTAACTATAGTTATCATAGTGATTAAAACACCAAATTTTTTTTTCTCAAAAACGGCTCTAACGATTTTGATTAAATTTTTTATTTAGATAGCTCTCAATAAGACAATTATACCATAAAATTCCCATTTGTGGGAAAATGACGAGAGCAGCACAATAAATTATCAAAATTTTCGACGAAAAGCGTTTTTAGCGCTATTTTTCTCTTATAACCTCCGCTGGAATGTTAGTAGAATGTTTAAAAAAATTGTTATTGTAGCACAATCCAATACCTAAAGGGTGAGTGTTTAAAAACGCTCATGAGATACATGGGGCTCACTCCAGAAATTCCTGAATTTCAACTACTGTCGTTGCGCTTACTACCAGTTCTAACAGTTATTTTCCAATAACTCTGCAAAAGTGATTACTATCCTTTTTTAAAAAAATCGCGTTTACAGCCTCATTAATTATCTGTGTACCAATTGCTCAATAATGGTCCTGCAATGAGTACGAGCAGCACAATAAATTCCGGAACTGTAAGCGTTACCGCTTTCTGCTGCCGTAGAGCGTTGTTTGACCAAGTTCAAATTAACTGAGTGATAAATGAATTGATTAAATAGAATTAGCCATGAACCCGAGTGAATTGACGTAGAGCTAAGGAAAGTTGTGTGTTGCAACGCACCAGATATTTTCCTTTGCCAAGATCGTCAGACCAGTCTGGCATTCCCAAACCAGGCCCAATGTGATGGTATAACAAGCCAAGGCCTTGAGTGCACCCTGACTGTCTGACTTGATGTACACTGACAATTTGACGATGCCTCATTCATAACTAAATACCTGGTTGAAAGTTTCGGGTTTCTTTTCGTGATAAGCTCGCCCTCGCACTTTGATCGGTTCATTCGAATCTGTCGAGTCCGTCTCTTTTTTTACAATCGTCGGTTTTTCCGATTTGGTTCTTCTCACAGAGCGATCCCCCTGATTGTAGCTCTTGTACTTTGACCAGTCAATTTCGGGAACCTGCGACAATATTAAACAATACAGTGGAAGTCGTAAAATAGAGAGAAAATGTAAAGAAAATCTGTTCTTCATTCACAACTTTTATAAAAAACACAAATAAAAATTTGTAATTGACCTGTACGAACAGCACAGAGCTGCCAAAATAACTATGAAACCCACACCAGTATGCAGCTAGTTAGGTAAACAATAAATAACGACCGTATCTACTGATTGTTGTACCCAAACCAACACTCCACATATTGTGACAAATAGTTTCTTCGCTATTACGTTGACAATATATCACAATGAGGCTAGATGTGACATCTTTGAACAAAATTGTATAAACTCCAAATTAAACCAACTTTTTCCACGTTGAGCCTCAACAAGTATGGGGCTTTACCCTCGAGGATAAATTCCTTCACTCGACTCGGATTTGTTTCCGCTTCCGTCTTCAGTTCCTCTAAACGATCTATGTCCTGAGGAACAAGCACAATAATATTAGTACTAGTAATACCTTCCGCTACGTTCCAATTGGCAAGGAGAGTATTGAATTGCTGCCAAAAAAAAGTTTTCTTCGGGTTTTGACTTATTGGCGCATAGCTGTGTCTGAAGTGGGATTAGCAGGGAGTTAAGGTTCCTTTTGACTTTCCTTGGCTCTACAAGTAGAAAGGAAAGTTATGTAATCGGCAGAAAAAAAAAACATTTTGAGTTTTGTTCAGGTCTTTACGTTAGACCCTCTTGAGTCCGAAAAACAATATTTGGGAAAATGGTCTGTGTGTCTGTGAACGGTTTTTAGAGAAAACGACCGTACCAAATCAGCTCAAACTTGATATCTCACCCGCAGGTTACCATGGGACACCACAATGAGGGTATGAACCAAATCCACCGAAAGTTAACTATAGTTATCATAGTGATCAAAACACCAAATATTTATTTTCTCAAAAACGGCTGTAACGATTTTGATTAATTTTTTTATATTGATAGCTCGTAATAACACAATTATACGATAACATTCCCATTCGTAGGAAAATGACGAGAGCAGCACAATAAATTATTAAAATTTTCGAAAGAAATACATTTTAGCGCGGTTTTTACTGAAAACGACCTAACAAATCTAGTTGACGTAACTTGATATCTAGTTTCCTTTTAAACTCCGCTGAAATGTTACTAGAATGTTTTAAAAAAATATCTGGTGCGTTGCAACACACAAGTTTCCTTAGCTCTACGTCAATTCACTCGGGTACATGGCTTTTGTTCTCAATTCATTTGAACTTGGTCAAACAACATTTTACGGCAGCAGGAAGCGGTAGCGCTTACAGTTCCGGAATTTATTGTGCTGCTCGTTTGTTTAGTTCGTGATGTCTCGAAGGCAGAATTCAATACGTTAAGTGTAGTATTCGCTAGGGGATGCCGTAAACGTATTTTGGAGCAACAAAACTTTTATAACTCGTATTTTAACTTCTTCAAGACGATTGCGCCAACATAATTTTCCGTAAAAAGTCAATAAAAACAACCCTCCTTCGTATGAACTATGGCACCGCTTCCTTAAAGTGCAAAGGTTCACCTAATGGGTGGAATGGCAGAGGTAAGGTGATCAGATTTTTGTTTATCCAGATATTAACTGAGTCGAAGCATTGGGAGAGTGCCAAAGGGTTGGTGTACGGAGTACCTCCAACACAATTTTGAAAACTAGGAGTAAAATTGTTAGTTTTGAGGGACTTCTTCTTCTTAATTCGCCGTCTCCGATCGATCCAAATGGCTAACTCCTCCCTATCTGTAGCTGCTCTAAATATGTCTATGGACGAGCGATTATACCACCTTCGCAAGTCTTTCAGCCACGAATTCTTCCTCCTTCCAACCGAGCGCCCTCCAGGAATTCTTCCCTCAATAATCAATCTGAGGAGGCTTTTCCTTTCGATCCCGGGATCTGGTGTCCAACTTTCGCAGCCATACAGAAGCACCGAGAACACATAACACCGAACCATCTGCATCCGAAGGGCCAAGGAAAGATCTCTGCGCGTGAAGAAGTTCCTCATCTGAAAAAATGCGCTCCTAGCCATTTCAATACGCGCTCGAATTTCTTTTTGGCAGTCGCCTTGCTCATTTACTTGCGCACCGAGGTATTTATATGAAGAAACTTGTTCGACCCGAGTTCCATTGATAGCCACACTGACCGTTTTTCGTTGCTTAGAAAAAACGAGGACCTTAGTCTTGGCTACATTCAGGGACAGCCCATTAGTCTCGCTATGATGCACCACAGCATCCATAATCGCTTGAAGATCCTCTGGGCTCTCAGCAATCAACACAGTGTCGTCAGCATATCGAAGGTTATTGAGAACGACACCGTTCACCCCAACCCCCCTCTCTGGCACCTCGTCAAGAGCCTCCCAAAAAACTGCTTCGGAGTAGAGATTAAAAAGCAAAGGACAGAGGATACAACCCTGACGGACACCTTTTTCAATACTAATTTGTGCTGTTGTTGTCTGCTCGACCCTAATCTCTGCACACTGACACCAATACAAATTCGAAATAATGGTTATCTCCTGCTTATCTATCCCAGTCGATTTGAGCACTTCAATCAGCTTCTTATGCTTTATACTATCAAACGCCTTCTGATAGTCGATAAACGCTGCATAAACATCAACATTCATGTCGCAGCATCTCTGCAACAGGACATTCAATGAAAAAAGGGCCTCTCGAGTGCCAACACCGTTTTGAAACCCAAATTGTGTCTCATCTAGCAAGAATTCACACTTTTTATCAATTCTGGTGTGAAGGATCCTTAAGAAAATTTTCAGCACGTGTGACATGAGGCTTATGAACCGATACTCATCACATCGAGATGAACTCGGCTTCTTAGGTAACGGCAAGAAAGTCGACCTGAGCCAGTCTGATGGGATTTCACCAGAATGGTAGATGTCATTAAAGAGCAACTTGAGGGACTTGAAAGATAGTTTTTAAACTTTGTGCCCTTTTATATTTACTACTTACTTTTTTTCCTGTACAAAAATTTGTAATTTAATTTGTACAACACAACGCACGTCAATAAAAATAACAAGTTGAAGTAATGTACATGCAGCGTGTGACAGGTAGGAAAAAGTCACTGCGATCGGGATATCAGTCATTAGCGCAAGAAACGGCCAATGATCGTGTAAATTGAAATAGGGATTCAGGAAAAGAGTAACGTATATTATTTTGATACCTAGTTATTTGTATTTTAACTGAGTACAACCTATTGCATCTCGAAATGCAGACAGAATTCATGCTAAGTGCGTAAAGCAGTTAAAAAGTATTTTAAACTAAAAGTAATTGTAACATAACCAAATAACTCATGAAAACGGGACAAATAAGCGTCCCTAGAGGGTTAGTCGGGACAACGGGACATTTCTCTAAAAAACTGTACTGTCCCGTTGAAAACCTTAGGCATAGGCCAAATAGTGACCCGTTCGCACATTGGTCCGGGGTATGAGCACTGTGCTGTGGGGCCTTGGCCCCGCATCAGTGGCACCCACGCCTCCAGGTCAAGGAATGGTTCACCATCAGATGCTCTTGAAACTCTGGATAGTCAGTCAGAGACCATAGCCATTTTAGACTAGATATGCCCATTCATGGTTTTCATGTGATACTAAGTACCCATCCTCGATAGGGCTAAACCACAGTCTTTTTACCTGTTTTCACGATAAACTTTTACAACAACCTGCAAGCAAACTTATTAAGGTCCACAGCTTTAAAATATTACATACAATGCTCACCTCTTGACTTGGTACCAATGAAACTACCGAACTTGGTCCCTTTAGTTAACCTGATTGCTATCACGGACAAAATTAGGGCTGAAATGCAGTATACACACCACACGGTCGGGTGGTTTATGTCCAGCACGTAATTGACGAACTGAGGAATTAAGTTTAATTTCAAATTTCAATCATTACTTTTGGGTGCAAAAGGGGCCGCGATGCCAGTAGTAGATGAGGCTTCGAAACACATACTTTTACCAAAATTAATTACACTCTGCCCACGAACCCCAACGCAGCAAAGAGGTAAACTGTGAATCTACCACAGCTCATACAACTCATTCACATTAAAAACGTTCCACTGAGGGTCAACTCCACGCTCATCCCTGTTCATCAAAAAGATATAAATACATAGAGCATTAACAGTACTCACTTGTATAATTTTCGACCGCTGAGCTTGCAATATAACAAGACACTTCATCAACTTCAAATAATCAGGGTTCCCTTTAAGAGCCAAATAATCCGTTTCAAAACTGAATGTTCCATCATCGTCATCATCGTGAGGTTTATTACCAAATACATCGTTTAGGACGTCATCGTTCACTATGTTTGTACGAGAAACATCTAAGTTCCTTCCATAATTCATTATAGTTACGTATAACAATCTGACCAAACTCACATTGGCAAAGCAGTTGCCGAAAATGTAAATAAACACGGAGGTTACAAGATGTAGTTGGTGTTGCTTCTAATTATTCTTCATGTTAGTTTTTCTACAGCTTGCTCATGTTAGTAACCTACCCAACTCTAGCGTAACGGCAGAACATTATTCTTTATTATCCAGATTAATAAGATAAACTATCTTTGAACGACCACAAGCTTGAAAAAATGTATTGGAGGACGTGACTTGAGTTTGGTTTACTAGAACCTCAATATTAATAAACAATTGTGGTTTAAACGTCGTTAAACAACGCATAAACATACTCCTGCAGTATGACAAAACCCAACTCACTATGTTCAAAGATACCCAAGCAACTGCCTGGGGCCATAACCACCCCCAGGCAGCAAACTGGTGGTTTTTTGTTCTTTTTCCCGTGGGCATGTGGGACATGGTCCCTTTGTCACTGCAGCCACACGTGGGCTTATTGTGGCACAAGCCCTTCCTTAGTAGAAGGCGTCGTACATACCCACCCCTCTTATGAAGCCAATTATGTCCTTCACTGCAGATTCTGCTATGATATGGGGCTCAATAGTCCCCTGGGCAAAGTATTCAAAGCGTTTGACTGTTAAGGCAGGGCACTCACATAGGATGTGCTCCGCCGGCCCATCCTCCTCACCACAGAGTCTGCATTTCACCGCCTCTGAGATGCCCATCTTGTTGAGGTGATACCTGAGTGGGCAGTGTTCGGTGAGGAAGATAATCAAGACCCTCAGATCCCTCATGGAGAGTGTCAGCATCGCCTTTGCCCTTGGACCAGAAGGCGTAACAAGCCTTTTCGATTGTCTAAGTCGTGGCTGGCGATGCCAATGGGCGCTATTTTCCTGTATCTCCCATTGAGCCACCAAACGGTTCAGGTGACTTTTAGTCATACCTATGTGAGGTTCAGGCCCAATGGGTTGGGTTTCTGTGCCCTTCTTCGCAAGGTGGTCAGCCTTTTCATTGCCCTCATGCCCCCTGTGAGCCAGCACCTAGATGAGGGAAAGCCTATTGTGGGCGCCTAGCTGCTTGAGCGCATGAAGGCATTACCATGCCAGCCTGGACCTGAAGCTATAGGCTGCAATGGCCTTTAATGCGGCCTGGCTGTCCGAGAATATGTAGATCCGTTTGCCCTTGAGCCCTTAGACAGGATCTCTTTTGCGCAGATCTTTATAGCTAGGATTTCAGCTTGGAATATCATGGCGTACTCTCCCAGCGGCTTAGCCAGACTGTAGTTGGGCCCAACAATGCCCAGTCCAGCTCTGCCTCCCATGACTGAACCATCGGTGTACCACCGCAGGGCGCCCACCACAGTCCGGAACGACGTCTCCTGCCTCCATCATTCCCGGCAGTGGATACTAACCCTGAATGGCAGCCGAAAGTTATTTCGCTCTGACATGACGTCGGTAGCAAGGACTACTGCCTCTTCCAGTTTGAACTGTCTAGTTGTTCTTTGGAGGCTTGCTTTAACCCTGGTGGAGATGTTCCCTGTCTGCAAAAGCCTTACTGCGGTGGTTACAGCACACTTTACTAACTCACCCAATATAGGTCTACATACATAAGCAGTTTCTGTGCAACTTATACCTTATATACAATGGTATTATGTTGGTGTGTACTACCTGCTGCTGTTGGTGTGCCTTGGTCCTTCGTTATTTTATTAGTTTATCAATGGCCTTTCTGTCAACACCTCCAGTCCCTTAATGGCACTACCCTGGCAAGGTTTGCTTCATTAAGAGCAATTAAGGACCACTTAAGGTGCAGGTTATCTGGGTGTGATTGGCTATTGTGCGATTGTGTGAGGTAGCAAACTCATAGAAAATGAAAGAAGAGTGCTCCCAATCATAGAGAGCTGCATTCTATTGGATCACCAAAGCCTGCAAGACAGCATCTACTGAACACACTCCAAGAGATCAATAGTCAGTCACCAGTTAACTTGGTCATTGAGTGCATGGTGGACAAGCTTCCCCCGCTTAGGGCCAAATTTCGTATAGTCCTCGCTATTGAACAAAAACTTGCCGCGCTAGATGAATGGGTATTAGACAAATGGCAAACGAGATGGAAGCCTGATTAAAGGGACGTGACACGTATGGGTTCTGCCCAATACCTGTGAACGTCTTTAAAAAAGTAGGTAGAGCCAGACCACTCAGCAAGCCAGTTCCTCACGAGACAACCTGACTTCAATGCACAGCTTCACTTCTTTTTTCTCAGACTTTCCATCTGCACGTTTCACAGAGGAAACAATAAACCCTGTGCTTTATCAGCATTGACTGACTGAGCAAGCTTATAACAGTTTTGCCTAGTTTGCAAAGAAGGTTATGACAAAAATAAGGTCAAAGTTGATCTCTCCTCTTGAAACTTGGCACTCTAGTAAATAGTTAAACAAGGTCCACCTTCCAGATAGTACGGGATTCCTCTGTTCAGTAACACACGGGCAACACCGCTCCACCTGACTGGCTAAATGATTACCTGCCGTACCGCCACAGGCTTAGGTTCGGTTCATGCTGAGCGAGTGATTGGGCTTTTACGTGATAGCAAAACCGCCACCTCCACGATAGTCGACTGATATGACTCTCCCAAGCGGGTTCAGGAATTGTCATTTTGATAAGTAAACATCTGCCAAGCATGAGTTTGTTCAAATACTTTCCAGAAAATTAATTTCTATTAGTCAGTTGGTATATCTCCCTGACCATTATCGTAAATCACAAAACTGCGAATTGAAAGTAAAAATTTGGTGCGACGCATCAGACATACAGCGATATATTCAGCGGTTTCAAACGCCCTGGCTACGAATTTTACTAATTTTTCTCTGAAATTCGAATCTGGTTGAATTAATCTCAGTGTTCTGGTAGTACTTGACGCCCCTGAATTTATTACGTTGCTCTTACTTATTTCACAACCTGACACCAGCGTTTAGGTAATTTATGGGACCGCCAACATGATGGATTTGGAAGACTTGTGTTTGATATTTTGAAGTTACGGGATTACAGTAGTGAAACGGCAGCAGTTCCAATTCCGAAATTTATCGAGAAGCTCTTAATTATCTTTCCGCCATCACAATCATTCGTAGTAGAGGTTGCACGGTTTTCGATAACAAAAGGTTTATGAGAAAAATAGTAAAATCGAATTTTGTCGAAATTATTTGTGCTGCTCTCGTCATTTTCCAATGGAAGAAAGCTATCGAGCTGAATGGATCTCCATTGAAAGTTTTACTGTATAGTTACGTCATCAAACTGTCCACACATAAAGTTCAACGCAAATTGTTCGAACCGGCTGAGGAAAGAAAATGTGGTGTTTCGATCACTATGAAACTACTTTTCTACAGCTTCCGCTCACAGTCTTTGGTGTTTTGTGTTCATATCGAGCTCAAATGACAAATTTGAGTTGATCCGGTATCTGCCGCCGTTTCGTTTACAGACAGAATTTTCGCTAACGGCGTTTTTCGAACTTGGGCGCCTTGGAAACGTAAAGATCTGAAGAAGTTAATAAACGATTAAACAACTTCCCTTCCTACTTTTTAGGACTAATGAAAGTGAAAAGAGAGAGGAGCTTGTATTACCTTTTTGCAAAACGCAGAACGATTTAGTCCAAGCTTTTAAAACGGTTCAGCTAGTGTCGAAGCATTTTCCTAATAATTCGCTGGCAAACGAGTTATTGAAATTGCGTCCGAAAAACACTATTTGGGATAATGGTTGGCGTACGTATTTGTCTGTGAACGCGATTGAGCAAAAATGACTGAACCAAATCAGCTCAAACTTGACGTCTAGCCGACAGGGACGCCAATAAAGGGTATTTCCTAGATATTTTTACTCTCCGCTACCCAAAGGGGAAGGAAAGTATTGTAATTGTGTCACAAGTTCGGTTTTCTTCGAATCTTTACGTTTTGAGGCCAACCGAGTCTAAGAAAACCTAATTTCGGCTCGTGGTCCGCGTGTGTAGTTCGATTTGCAGGAGAACGGCTGAACCGCCTGAGCTGGCCCTTCTTTCGTTTTGTTCGTTTTTTTTTTAGAGACCGAAATAAGGTTTTGGGCAATTTCGGTCAATGAGAAAGGGCCCACCCCCCGGGACGAAAATAAACCAAAAAAATGGGTTTTTCGCATTTTTCTCGAAAACGGCTATGACGATTTTGATCAAACTTTCAAATTATCTTCTACTAATCAATACCTAACTTTTCTTTTGTATACATATCTCCATGAAAATACGGTGAACGGAGATATAAAACTATAAAGCAAAAATAGGTTTTTTAAGCTGTTTGGCAAAATGGCTTCAACGATTTTCACCAAACTCACAGGATGTTTTTGAATAGTTAATACCTAGATATTGTTCTCAATAAATGTTCCTCTGACAGTCCGTTGAACAGAGATAAAAATGAAAATGTGTCGAAAATAACGTTTTTTCGAACATTTCCGTAAATTCCAGGGTAACTTATTCACCAGATGTGATAAATCCTAATGGAGTGTCTTTTACTCACCCATACCAATATTTCGTTCTCCATAATCATTTCTGTATATATATGTTGAACGGAGATATAAGCCAAGTTAACTCAGAAAAGGAGATTTGTCGAATATTAATTTATCGGTATTCCAATTTTCTCAAAAACGGTTCAGACGATTTCGATCAAACT
The DNA here is from genome assembly GCA_020466155.1 of Pachypeltis micranthus. Classification (NCBI taxonomy): domain Eukaryota; kingdom Metazoa; phylum Arthropoda; class Insecta; order Hemiptera; family Miridae; genus Pachypeltis; species Pachypeltis micranthus. The sequence continues at coordinate 24,310,603 of CM035778.1, forward strand.
TACGGAGTACTTTCAGCTAACTAGTCCCTACATTTTGTTTTATATGAATGTTCTTGTAGAAATGTGTTGAACGAAGATATAGCGCCCACACATGTAGCTGGTGTTCTAATTCACGGTCGTAGGGGAAAGTTGGGTGTTGCTGCGCACTGGACATTTTTTCTCAAAAACGACTTTAACGATTTTGATTCAATGTTTGTTTAAATAGATCCAAATGACGCAACAATACCGTAATACTTTCATCTGTAGGAAAATGACGAGAGCAGCACAGTAAATTACGAAACGTTCCGATTTTAGCGCAATTTTTTCGATATAAACTCTGCTCAAATGTTACTAGGTTCTTCAGAAAAATTCAGGTGGTACTACCTATACGATGAGCATTTAATAACGATATACTATTTCTACAACTTCGCACCCGATTATTCCAAAACAGGTACAAAATCCTTCTAAAAAAAAAAATAGTAAAGTATTTAAATCAACTGTGCACTGATTGCTGAATAGCGGCCACGGCACAATACATTCTGAAACCTAAGACGCCACCAATTTTTACGTAGAACGTTGTTATAAACGGAATTGATTAGTTGATAAGAGTCAAGAGTATCGGTGAATGAACGTGGGGCCAAGGAAAGTTGAGTGATGCGTCGTACATGATGTTTTTACGTTAAATGCGAGACCAACTTTGATCGAATGGACGAATTGGCATTTTATCGTTTTAAATTTACGTATTTTACTTTCCGCTACCCGAAGGGAAGGAAAGTATAGTAATCGGCCCAAAAAAAAATGTTGGGTTTTCTTCAGATCTTTACGTTTCATACCCTACTGAGTCTAAAAAACCCTAATTTCGGCGCGTGGTCCGTGTGTGTGTGTCTGTAGTTCGATTTGCAGGAGAACGGCTGATCCGATTGAGCTGGTTCTTTTTTTGTTTTGTTCGTTATTTTTTGTAGACACCAAAATAAGGTTATGACGATTTCGAACGATGGGAAGGGGGGTGGGGGACGAAGATGTACCAAAAACTAGGGTTTTTCGCATTTTTCTCGAAAACGGCTCTAGCGATTTTGATTAAACTTTCAAATTATCTTTCACTAATCAATACCTAAGTTTTCTTCTCCATACATATCTCCATGAAAATACGGTGAACGAAGATATAGGCCCTTGAAGCAAAAATAGGTTTTTTACGCTTTTTGGCAAAACGGCTTCAACGATTATCATCAAACTTTCAAGTTGTATTCGAATAGTTAATACCTAGATATTGTCCTTAATAAATGTTCCTCTGACAGTCCATTGAACAGAGATAAACATCCAAATGTGTCGAAAATAACGTTTTTTCGAACATTTCCGTGAATTCCAGGGTAACTTCTTCACCAGATGTGATAAATCCTAATGGAGTGTCTTTTAGTCACCCATACCAACATTTCGTTCTCTATAATTATTTCTGTATCTATATGTTGAACGGAGATATAAGCCAAGTTAACTCAGAAAAGGAGATTTGTCGAATATTAATTTATCGGTATTCCGATTTTCTCAAGAACGGGGGGACGAACCAATCCTGACTTCCACGCAGTGTCCCCCGGGAAACGCTCACTTACGACTGAGTAGGCTAACAGGGATTGGAACACCCAAGCCAAGGTGTAGGGAGCTCGTGCCAAGGCTGAATGGTACAGGGTGTTTAAACATGTGTATCGCTAACGACCCACTTGGGGCACCAGGCGACACCCCATTGTATTGTAGCCTTCCACAGGCATAGGGGGCTCTGCCTGTGGTGACTTTTTAGCTCCCCCGTACTCGTGGGACCAAAAATGGAGACCAATTTTAATAATAAAAAATTAATAAATATTGAGGACGCCTCAACAGCGGAGAAATCCGATGACATCCAGTCAGTCATTGACTCAATGGCTGCACTGGAAAAGGAAGAGGGCTCTAGCGGGGGGGTTGAGGTGGAATCTACACCCAAACCTAAACCCCTGCCAGGCTCATCAGTTGAGAGACTTCCGGACGAGGCCTGGGATGCCATGACACACCAGCAGAGACGGAAGTTCCTCAAAAAGAGGAAGCGGAAGAGTTCCACCCCTGCTCCTATTAGGAGAGAGGGGGGTAGAACTCCTGCACCTGTTAGGAGAGAAGGGGGTGGAACTTCTGCACCTGTCAGCGGGGAAGCAAGGACAAAGCGTCCCCGAGACCAGAAAGGGACTCCCTCCCCTCGCAACGAGGAGAAAAAAAGGAGGGTAGGACCCCTTTACAGTCGGGCGGTGAGCACCATTAAGGTGGCGGTGGTCTATGAAGACTACCCCACCAGTCTCCTGACACAGGACACTGCAAACAAAATCATGCTCCACCTTATGGTGGAACTGCGTGGCCTCAACCCGGAGGAGCTAGCGGTCCGCTTCGACGGGCACTCCCTGCGGAATGGTGGGCTGGTCGTGAGCTGCAAGGATGAGCTGTCAAAAGACTGGCTCATTCAAGGCGTCGCGCGATGCCCCCCGTGGGAGGGTGGTCGGCTGAGGACCTGTGACCCTAGCCACCTGGAGGGCTACAAGCGGATTGGTGCGTTCATCCCAAACCCGGTGAACGACATCCAAGACTGCTTGGGAAATATTGGTGCTCAGAACCCCGGCCTCAAAGTTGAGCGCTGGAAAGTTCTGGGCAGCAAACAAGGGGAAAGGGGGCTTTATTTAGTGGCCTCCATCCCCGAGTCTCAACACACGCTGATGGAGAGGGAGGGGTTCTGTCTCTACCATGGCTTCAGCAGCGTGAATGTCAGAACCCTCAGCAAGGAGGCCAACCCGGACGCCGGGATGGATGTTGAGGAGCCGCCGGACGATGCTGCGGGGGCGGTGGGGGGCGTCCGTGCCCCGGGTGGGTCGGGGTCTCGGTGCCTGGAGGTGCTGCGGCTGGTAGGATGGCCGTATTGGCCCACCAGTTAGCGGCCGCAGGTTCTGGGGCCCCTGATGTGCCTGGGGGGTCGCGGCGGTCCCCCTGCTTGCCCCAAAAGAAGAGAACGGCAGACGCAGGCGGGGACACCCCGAAAGAAGAGGACCTGAGGCATGCTTAGGCTGCTTCAGGTCAATCTGCACCACTGCAGGGGTGCATCATGGGCGCTGCAGCAATACATGGTGAGTCAAAATATTGACATTGCATTGATTCAAGAACCTTGGATAGTTAAGAGCAGGGTGGCGGGTCTTGGGGTGCCGGGTTATAAGGTATTGTACCATAACAGCAGGCGCCCCAGGGCTTGCATACTCATTAAGGCTAGTATTAAGTTCCTTCCGCTGTGGTCGCTGTTTTCCGGGGACTCTGCAGCGGTCAGGTTAACTCATGAAAATAGGGATGTAGTGGTAGCCTCGGTCTATCTCCCTATGAAGACGACGTCCCAACCACAGGATTAGGGAAGATAGTCGATACAGTCCAGGACAATGATATCCAAGGGATTGTGGCAGTGGACTCCAATGCGCATCACACCATTTGGGGAAGTAAGGACATTAACCGCAGAGGTGAGTGTCTATTTGAATATCTCGTTACTAACAATGTGGATATACTGAATCAGGGTAATAAACCCACATTCGTTATTGCTAACAGGGAGGAGGTTATCGACCTAACCCTAGCTCTAAAACTGTCTGGGGGGATTAATGTTTCCAACTGGCATGTCTCCTCAGAATTCTCGGGATCTGATCATAGGTATATTAGATTCAATCTAGAAATGGCAAGGACAGAAGCCATTAGGTTCAGGAACCCGAGAAACACGGACTGGCAGAAGTATGGGGACAGCCTCAGGGACGCCCTGAGAAGTTGCCCTGACAATGCCACACGTCCGTTGGAGATCGAGTTACTGAATACAGCACTGACACAGGCAATTAGGTCTTCATTTGAAAACAACTGCAGGCAAACCACAAAGGCGGACAGCAATAGATGCGTACCCTGGTGGAGCAATCAACTGGGAGCACTAAGAACCAGAACCAGAAGACTCTTTAACAGAGCCAAAAGAACAGGAGAGTGGGAACCATACAAGCGATCCCTAACTGAGTACAATAACGAATTACGAAAGGCAAAACGAGAGGCGTGGAGAAAGTTTTGCCAGGAAATTCACGATACCCGAACGGGAGCAAGGCTCAGCAAGGTGCTCTCGAAAGGGAACATGCATCAGGCGGTAGGCTCTATCAGGGGGCCGGATGGTGACACCTTGGACTGTCACCATACACTTACCGCTCTGCTGAACACACACTTTCCTGGTTGTAGAACTGACCCTGGGTTATTGGCAGACGCGGGATTGCCATGAGGCGGACAGGAACGCCGGACTGGGAACTCGCCAGGGCCATTATAACCCGAGACGCCGTACGCTGGGCAGTAAACTCGTTTAAACCATTCAAGTCGCCTGGACCGGATGGTATTTACCCGATTCTCTTACAGAAAGGGATAGAGCGCATCCTACCCAGCCTCTTAAGGCTATTTAGGGGTAGCGTAGCGCATGGCTACATACCTCAGGGCTGGAGGAAGGTTCGAGTAACCTTTATACCGAAACCTGGCAGGGACTCATACGAGGAAGCCAAGTCCTTCCGACCAATATGCCTCACATCTTTCCTGCTCAAGACAGTGGAGAAAATCCTTGACAAGTACTTGAGAGAAGGATGTTTGAGACTGACCCCCCTGGCAGATGGCCAACATGCCTACCGCGCAGGGAGATCATGTGACTCTGCGCTGCATGCACTAGTTAGAAGACTAGAAGAGTCAATGGGTAATAGGGAGATTGCCTTAGGGGCCTTTCTGGACATAGAAGGGGCCTTTGACAATACCTCCATATGTAGCATTGAAAGGGCGTTGAGGAAATTTAATGTACACAGCAATGCAATAAAGTGGATCATCGCCGTATTGGAAAGCAGAGAGATCCAGACCACGCTAGGAAACTGTACAATCAGGGCGAGGACTGTGAGGGGATGCCCTCAGGGAGGGGTCCTTTCTCCGCTCCTCTGGAACCTAGTGATTGACTCCTTACTAGGGAGACTTAATGCGGCGGGGTTTTACGCCCAAGGCTACGCTGATGATGTGGTTGTGCTCATTCGGGGCAGGGTGCAAAGCGTGCTGTCGGACCTGATGGGGGCGGCCTTGCGGATGGTGTGCCTATGGTGTGGGGAGATGGGGCTATCCATCAACCCAGCCAAGACGGTCATCGTGCCGTTCACAAGGCTCAGGCAACTGTCAGGACTGAGGCCGCAGGTAGTGATGGGCAGAGAAATTCAGCTCAGCGAGCAAGTCAAATATCTGGGTGTGATTCTGGATCGGAAATTAGTCTGGAACAACCACATCCGATACGTGACCAAGAAGGCGACAACGGCCCTTTGGACGTGTCAGAGAATGTGCGGGAGGACATGGGGTGTAAAGCCCAGAATGGCCTGCTGGCTTTACGAAGCCATAGTGAGACCAATAATCTCATATGGGTCAATCGTGTGGTGGCATAGAGCTGCCATTGGAGTGAATGGCAGCAGTCTTTCCAAAGTACAAAGACTGGGTTGCCTACTCATAGCAGGGGTGATGAAGACTACACCCACTGTCACCATGGAGAAACTGTTCGATCTTCTTCCTCTGGACATTTATGTCAAAGCAGAGGCGATGAAGGTGGCTTACAGGCTCACTAAGCTCGGAATAGCTAAGGTGCCTCAGGCGACTTATGGACACCTGGCTATATTTAGGGACTTGGAGACCTTCGAGGAGCTCAGCATGATCACAGACGCAATTGTGCCCATGTATGAGCTCGAGAGGAAATATAATGTTCAGCCAGTGGGAGGTCCATGGAACAGCGATAGCCGCCAGTTTCGGCCTCCCAGTGGCGTCAATGTCTACACTGATGGATCAAAGACCCCAGAGGGGACAGGATCTGGGGTGTGGATAAGTGGCTCTGGAGGAAGTGGGACTTATATTGCCCTAGGCTCCACTCCATCAGTTTTTCAAGCAGAGATTTATGCTATTATCGCCGGGGCAATCCAAATGCATGAGAAAGGCTATAGCAATAGAACTATCAATATATTGACCGATAGTCAAGCGTCGTGTAAAGCGCTACTGAACTACTGCACGACGTCAAAACTGGTGCGAGAGTGCAGGATGTGGCTTAACTCCCTAGCAAGTGCAAATAGAGTTAATGTGTACTGGATTCCAGGACATAATGGGATCATTGGAAATGAGAGGGCGGACCATCTGGCCAGACGTGGTTCGTCCACAGTACCTATTGGGCCACCGCCCCATTGCGGGATTTCTCTGTCACTAGTTAAGAGGACTGTGAAAGAACATGCCAGAAGACTGCATCAGACAATCTGGGATGCTGCAGGAGTAAGACACTCCAAACGATTTGTCTCAGAGCAAACAGGTGAGACAAGAGACACCCTCCTGAGGATGGAGAGGAAGGACTTAAGGCAGGTAGTTGGTATCATAACAGGACACTGCAGAATGAACAAACACATGTATGTTATGGGTATAGCCGAGTCCCCTCTATGCAGGTGGTGTGGCACGGATGAAGAAACTCCCTACCATGTTCTGGCCCAGTGCCGGAGACTTGAGAGGGAGCGATTTTTGGTCTTTGGCACCACTTCTCCCAGGATGGATACCAACGAGGACTCCTTCAGGAACTACCTGGCTTTCCATAGGAAGCTAGGCATAGACCTGTAAGACACTAGGACTGGCACAATAGGTCATATGGCCGCGGTGCACACCCCATGGGGAGTACAGTCAGAAGATTATATATATATTCTCAAGAACGGCTTGAACGAGTTCGATCAAACTTATGGAGTACTCTCGGCTAACTAGTTCCTACATTTTGTTCTCCATAAATGTTTCCGTAGAAATGCGTTGAGCGAAGATATAGCGCCCGCATATGTAGGTGGTGTTCGAACTTAAAGGGGTGGCGGAAAGTTGTGTGTTGCTACGCATCAGATATTTTCACTTCAACTCGATGGTGTTACGAAGATGTACACCGCGAGGTATCAGAAAGTGAGGGTCAACGAATAGGTAATGATGTTCTGTCTAACTGTTTGGCACTCCCAACTAATTGGTTTTTGATGAATATTTCTCCGAAAATTCGTCGAGCGAAGTATTTCTGAATTGATCGTGAGGCAAGTTGCGCGATGCGTCGTACCGGATATTTTTATTTGGACGGGAAGTAAACACGAGGATTTGGCGCCAATTCGTCGGCTAGCCCCGTTTCGTCCGTGTTGACTCTTCTAAATGCGACCTAAAGCTCGTTGTTGGGGCGGAGTGCGAGGCGGAGCTTAGCGACGACGGTGTGGAGGAATTAAGGGAGGAGCGTCGTACAGACCCCTGGCATCGAGACCAGTTCCATGGTGGAAGGGGGATGCTGGAAATGAACCGGCTACTGAAGAGGGCGTGGTCGACTCGAGTTATAGTCGGTAGGGCAGAAGGGGGAAGGACCCTCCGACGAGCGGCAAACGACTCGTTTTGACGTCAGTACTGGTGAAGACGCGGTCGTGTGATATGTTGTGCATGTGCTTCATCGTTACCTGCCAAGATTGAGCGTATCGGAGGAGGAGGAATGAGCTGCCCGGAGGTGGTTTACCAGGCGTATTATCCGTATCTCTACCAGAGGCCTTCAACTTCCTCAGCGCGGCCACCGCCGCCCCCGTTCCCGCCATTCGCACACCATCCCCACTATGAACGGGTAAGTACGTACGTAATACCAGCGTCAGTACTCTCAACTCGACCGACGACCCTAAATACGAACATAATTCGACCGAGTCGCACCTAAAACGAATGAATCGTGTATGAACGAGCTCAAGTGGAACGGCTGCGTCAAATGCAGCCCTTCTGTTCACTACCGCACGCCATGGCCTGACATAAACTGTTGCAAATTGGTGATACTTAGTAAAATGATGCGATCTCCTAAACACCCTCCAGATTGATTTTGTATCGAGAACTGGTTGAAGCTCTTAGCTGTTAACACTTCCTACAAAAGCCCTGAGCCTGCACACAACCAGAATTAACCGAAAGCATTGTCATTTTCCTGGTACCAGCCCCAACTCTCGAAGGGGCCACTGGCCCAGAGCGAGATCCCCTAATTCTGCACACCCGGCATCAAACCGCCGTTCTTTTCTCGTGTGCGGGACCTACCTTCGAGTTTCGGCCGAGTCATATTATTTTATCTATTACCAAATTCACGTACCGAATGAAACAATGAACGCGGCAATGAACAAAGCAATTGTAGATTGAAACAGGGAAAGATGTAAATTTCTGCGTCAGAACTCAACTCTGATGATCGCTTCACGACAACAGTGTGCTCATTTTTAACCCTTCACTCTCGATGATTTTATTTGTCCCTTAATTAATATTGTAGCGAAACAAACTGCTAGCGTAGATGCAAGTAGCATAATAAATTACCCACCTTTAGTAACAAACAGTGAATTATATCCGTAACCAGCAGACCCGACAGGCTGTCTTAACTATAAATATTAAATTCGAATTGGTGTAATTCAATATTTAAAAAAAAAATCTTGTGCGTAGCAGCACACAACTTTCCGCCACCCCCTGAATTTCGAACACCACCTACATATGCGGGCGCTATATCTTCGTTCAACGCATTTTTACAGGAACATTTATGGAGAACAAAATGTTGGGACTAGTTAGCTGAGAGTACTCCGTAAGTTTGATCGAACTCGTTCAAGCCGTTTTTGAGAAAATTGGAATACCGATAAATAATTATTCGACAAATCTCCTTTTCTGAGTTAACTTGGCTTATATCTCCGTTCAACATATATATACAGAAATAATTATAGAGAACGAAATGTTGGTATGGGTAACTAAAAGACACTCCATTAGAATTCATCACATCTGGTGAAGAAGTTAACCTGGAATTTACGGAAATGTTCGAAAAAACGTTATTTTCGACACATTTTGATGTTTATCTCTATTCAATGGACTGTCAGAGGAACATTTATTGAGAACAATATGTAGATATTAACTATTTGAAAACATCCTGTGAGTTTGGTGATAATGGTTGAAGCCGTTCTGCCAACAAGTGTAAAAAACCTATTTTTGGTTCATAGGCCATTATATCCGTTCACCGTATTTTCATGGAGATATGTATAGAGAAGAAAAGTTAGGTATTGATCAGTAGAAGATAATTTGAAAGTTTAATCAAAATCGTTATTGCCGTTTTCGATAAAAATGCGAAAAACCCTAGTTTTTGGTACATTTTCGTCCCTCACGCCCTTTCCCATCGGCCGAAATCGTCCATAACCTTATTTTGGTGTCTACAAAAAATAACGAACAAAACAAAAAAAGAACCAGCTCAATCGGATCAGCCGTTCTCCCGCAAATCTTACTACAGACACACACACAGACATACACACACACACACACAGACATACAGACACACACACACACACACACACAGACATACACACACACACGGACCACGCGCCGAAATTAGGTTTTTTAGACTCAGAAGGCCTCAAAACGTAAAGATCTGAAGAAAACCCAAATTTTTTTTTTGGGCCGATTACTATACTTTCCTTCCCTTCGGCTAGCGGAAAGTAAAAACACCACAAATTATTATATCTTGAACAGCTTGACCTAGTATCACACCTCCGAGACTCACCCCATTCGATTCATCATCGAAAAATACCAATAAACGATACGAAACGACGAAAATAACAAATTCCAGGCGTCTGCAGGCAATTGGCACGGTAGGATAGAGATACAATGATGAAACGAGATGGAGGGAGTACAAACGATACAATTACTTTCGCTGCGGTTATCGTCCCGCGACTTCTGACTTCCTTTGGCTCACTATAATTACCCTAATTTCACTATACGCAGTTCTACACGTCTGATATTCATTCTACTCGACCCGGGATCTAAAAATACCTCGAAAACGATACCAAACACGGCGTATTTGCGACTAAACTGCCGAAATTTCGTTTATGTTAATTATTTTAACCATTTTTCGTCCATAACAACCGTGGGCTTCGTCCGATCGGATTGCCGAGCATGCGGGCACAACTGGATACCAAATGGGATTTTTGTGCGAAAGAACGAATTATTTAGACTACGTTAAAGGCACGGCGGACGGACATACGAACCGTTGAAACGTTAGGTATAACATTTTGAGGGAGGAGAGGGGGTTGTTGTAAAAAACGTTTCCTGCCCGATAACATAGGGTTGTTATAATGAATGAATAATAACCAAAAGTGAAAATTTTGAGTTTTCTTCAGTTCCCTACTGAGTCCGAAAAACCCAATTTGGGAAAATGGTCTGTGTCTGTCTGTGAACGGCTTTTAGAAAAAACGACCAAAGCTGATCAAACTTGATATCTAGCCCGCAGGTTACCATGTGACGCCAAAATATGGGTATGAGCAAAATCCACCGAAAGTTAACTATAGTTATCATAGTGATCAAAACACCAAATATTTTTTTTTCTCAAAAACGACTAAAACGGTTTTGATTAAATTTTTTACATTGATAGCTCATAATAAGGCGACTATACCATAAAATTCCCATTTGTCGGAAAATGACGAGAGCGGCACGATTTTACGCTCGACGAATTTAGCGCGGTTTTTACTTTCCGCTACCCGATGGGAAGTGGGGGACGAAAATGTACCAAAAACTAGGGTTTTTCGCATTTTCTTGTAAACGGCTATAACGATTTTGATGAAACTTCCAAATTATCTTCTACTAATCAATACCTAACTTTTCTTCTCTATACATATCTCCATGAATATACGGTGAACAGAGATATAGGCCTATGAAGTAAAAATAGGTTTTATACGCTTTTTGGCAAAACGACTTCAACGATTGTCACCAAACTTTCAAGATGTTTTCGAATAGTTAATACCTACATATTGTTCTCAATAAATGTTCCTCTGACAGTCCATTGAACAGAGATAAAAATGAAAATGTGTCGAAAATAACGTTTTTTCGAACATTTCCGTAAATTCCAGGGTAACTGCTTCACCAGATGTGATAAATCCTTATGGAGTGTCTTATATTCACCCATACCAACATTTCGTTCTCTATAATTGTTTCTGTATATATATGTTGAACGGAGATATAAGCCAAGTTAACACAGAAAAGGAGATTTGTCGAATATTAATTTATCGGTATTGCAATTTTATCAAAAACGGCGTCAGCGATTTCGATCAAACATTCGGAGTACTCTCAGCTAACTAGTCCCTACATTTTGTTCTCCATAAATGTTCCTATAGAAATGCGTTGAACGAAGATATAGCGCCCGCATATGTAGCTGGTGTTCGAACTTGAAGGGATTGCGGAAAGTTGTGTGTTGCTACGCACCGCTCGTTTCGTTATAAACTCCGCTGAAATGTTATTAGAATGTTAAAAAAAATTGGTATTGTAATCCAATTAAATACCTAAAGGGTGAGGGTTTAAAAACGCTCATGAGATACATGGGGCTCACTCCAGAAATTCCGAAATTGCAACTACCGCCGCTTCGCTTACTAGCAGTTCTAAACGTTTTTACCCAATAACTCTGCAAAAGTGATTACTATCCTCTTCAAAAAAATCGTGTTCACAGCCTCATTAATTATCTGTGTACTAATTGCTCAATAATGGTCCTGGAATGAGTACGAGCAGCACAATAAATTCCAGAACTGTAAGCGCTACCGCTTCCTGCTGCCGTGAAGTTTCGTTTGACCAAGTTCAAATGCACTGAGTGATAAGTGATTCTAATGATTTCTTTGATTCCGAACAACATTCGACTTTGAACAGTTGCAATTTGCAATGTCAATAAATAAATAAATTTCAGTGGCAGTGTGTTTGTGGTATCATTTTTTAAAATCCGTGTTTTTCGGATGGATAATTAATTAGGAGAGCCCTCGAAATATCAATGCTCATACGACCCTCGTTTCACTCACTACCAGTGCTAATAGTCCAGGAGCCATCAAATTCGTCAAATTTTGATTTTGTCTGCTCGAAAGTGCCCCCAAAATGAGGAAAGCAGTCAAGGTAATTTTTAAAGTACTCCACTTCACCTATTCGTACCATAAATTTCAAGTTTCAACTCCTTAAGTCAATTTTTGACCCAAATTTCGTCAAATTTTGATTTTATCTCAAGGCGAAGTCCACGAAACCCGGGTCTTTTTCGGAGTTACTTGTTGAGAATCCACTATACAAATTTCCGATATCAACTAATAGATCAAAATTTGGTTCAATATTCGTCGAATTTTGATTGACTGTGCAACTTAATGACCAAGCATGGGAGGTAGGAGAGTTGTGAATATATTTACGCCGTTTTCTACGGTTCGGTGTTCATCAATAACAATTTATGAATGAAGTATAAAGAGCCTATATCTCGTGTTACAACTCCAAGTTTCGACCATGGTCGTGGGGAAAGAATAGCCCCACTCAGCACCTCACCCATCTCCGCGTCAAGTGCTCCAATCGTACAGCCCAGGTTAGGTCGCTGTGTGGACCTAGGTGGGGAGCGTCCCGGCATGCCCGCTGCCTTTACTACGGTGCACTTTTCTTTCCCATTGTGCTATATGCCGCGGCCGTTTGGTGGAACGCCGCCTAGGAACGTGATCGGCAGCGAGTACAATACAGAGGGATCTATCTTCTGGTTACTCTGCCGGAGTAGTGGACCACATCCCATGTGGTACTGCAGGTGCTTGGGGGCACTCTCCCCCTAGATTTCGCCCTAGACCTGGCTGCTCTGCCAACTGATATCCTGCGTGGAGCACTGGACAGCTACCAGGGAGCCCACGAGTCACTGGTGCCTGCTCTCCGACTTGGGGCTTCCACTGAGCGCCGGCTTAACCTGGCGGATGAGGCGACCCTCGATCTATGGCAGGCATGATGGGATGTAGGCCCAACAGCGAGGCATCTCCACACACTCATCCAATCCATCCAGGACCGCCTGGAGATGGAGGAATGGCATCCCACTTTTCCAGCGGTCCAACTACTCTCTGGGCACGGAGCCTTCAACCAGCGCCTGTTCTACCCGTGTGGAGGGGAGGTCAGCGAGGACGCCGCATCCGCGGACACACGTCCTTTTTGCCTGCCCACTCTACGATGCGATGCAAGCTAGGGCGCACATTCCGCCTTCTGAGAGTGCAGTCACGCTCCTCTCCAGCGGACTGGCCAGGCGTAGATTCGCCATATTTGCCCAAGCGTGGGCGGCAAGGCTAAGCCAGCTGGAAATGTGGTCTCCTCCTGTCCCCCCACCTCCATCTAACTCACCTTATGGGCTCCACGCTCAATCCCGAGCTCACCTCTTAGAGCCGGGATTTAGTCACATGGCTTGCCTATCGGACCAGGGCAGGTCATGAAAGATCTTTACCCTCCCCCTTCGCACTAATGAGCCGGTAGGCCATTACTGACCTGGCTCGTTTCCTCGTATTCCTGGCTCGTACATTCGTTTCGTCCATTTCATCAATTTGCCGTAAAAGAGGCTTGTTTGTTTCGATTCGTTTTCAGGTATTCTATCAAACTTCCCGGCTAATGAACCTGATTTATGTTACTATCATGATATTAGTTAATAAAACGTTTTCAGAACGCATCGCAGTTGCCTTCTTTGGTTTGCGCGCTCATATGTGGCAAATGGTTGCATTTCCGAGGTGAAGACAGGAAAATTTGCAATGCAACTTTGGTATTGCAGCAATTAGGAACTATATGCGTTTTCAATAAGACTCAGTGCTCTAGAAAAAAAATATACCGACGCATTACACAGCTTTCCTCAGCCCCACGTACATTCAGCGATTTTTATGACTTCAGCTACTAAATAAATTTTTCACTCAGTTCACTTGAACCAACTGCTAGGTAATTTATGCGACGACCATTATTGAGCAACCAGCGCAGTCATGAACACGATTTTTGTTACAAGGAACTCATTTTCTGTTTTGGAATTACGCGATAAAAACTGAATGAAATGGCGGTGTTTGGAATTTTCGAGGTTGCTCCTAATTTTTTTACGAGCGTTATTAAACTCGCGTCGTATAAGTAATTTATTGGACTACCGCTCGAGGGTCTCAGGGCTCTCAGAAAATCGCAATCGGCGTGCCGATTGTCATGATGTGAACTATTAACGAGGCATGCGGGTTGCTGTAAAAAGCTTAATGGGCGCGGCGAAAGGAACAATCTCGAGAGGATCTTTGAAAGGTGAGGATGTCAACGTTCCGCGCATTCTCAAGATTCCAACTAGTAAACCATTTATATTTAAGGGGTTGAAACTACCACCTCAAATTACGGTTTTTGCTAAAATCGTTACCAAAGCTCTGACACAATATTAAAGTTTACGTATCTGTTGGGTGAGTCCGTCTCCTCTGGCTGGTGTGTTGCTGGTGGCAAGCGCTTTCGATGTAAAGACATCAGGCCAGACGATGATGTCTTTACATCGAAAGCGCTTGCCACCAGCAACACACCAGCCAGAGGAGACGGACTCACCTAACAGATACGTAAACTTTAATAATTTGCCTTCTGGCGGACATAACCCTATTGCTTTAATACTCTGACACAATCGTTAGAATCCTCACAATTTAACCCATTCTCCAATGTTATACCTGGTGACGGCAAGCGCCTCGAGGCGCTCTTCCTACCCTTACCCAATGACGACGAGCCATCAGACCGTTCCAGTCACTTGTGCTTCCACAAGCCCGTTATTTACTGGCAGTCACTCCTAACAACATTCTGAACATTCTGCAGTTTGCCGTTTCTGAATCTGTCGTTTCCTTCAGAAACTGCATAGTTCCCAAATTAGGGTAAGTAAAACTCCATTATCTTTACATTTGGACGCATAATTCAAACTTATTACTTAATAATAAGCTGATATATCCCTATTTTTTAGCAGTTGGTTCGTACTCGAGGAGGAACAAAGAGGGCGAGTGAGGAGCCACAACCCTCAACTTCAAGGTTTGCATATTTTTTACGTTTCACTAACAGTAAAATTACGATGATGAATTCGTATTGATTTTTTTAATAATGACTCAAAGTTGGTGAGCCAATGCAAAGAAAAGTGATGACTGACGAGGAACTTCTTTGTATCCTGTCCACCTTGTCCTGATACACCTGCTTTATGTATCGAAAATTGTTTTGTAAATTTCCACAAAAATATGACCGTTGATGGAAATTAATTGCTTAATGTTTACAAGTACTATCTACTACCTAAGTAAAAATTTACGAACGATTTCTATGTTATTTACTGTATAAATACTTTTTTGTAATAAATACTTGTAATTTTATTGAAAAAGTTGACAAAAAATTGTTTTCCGCTCTTTATAATTACACCTTATTCGATGCAACTTACCTTCTGAAAGTACGTTATGGATTAGTTTATTATTTTTGACTTGAAATAATTGTTTCGAAATTCCGATGGCCTAATTCGTGTATAAAATGACGAGCGCCTCGAGGCGCTTGCAGTCATAGCTGTTTGTGTTTTGCATGATTGCCTACCTACACATTAGCTATGACTGCGAGCGCCTCGGGGCGCTCGTCAATTTATACACTAATTAGATACATTAGAATTTTGAAACTATTTTTTCAACCTCATACAAAAATTAACTAAGCCATATACGTAGAAAAATTTGTGCCGTCAGTGGCGGCCGTTTATGAAAAACTAAGCAGTATACTGCATAGGGAGCTCAATATGGCCGCCGTATTGAATGGGTTAAGGGGCATGAGCGCTCGTCGAGGAAAAATGGATGGAACATGTTTTTGAAACGTTGAGGGTTAGAAGATTGGAGATGAGCCACTCACATTAGTTGTACCTTGCTACTTTTTCGTAACCTCTGAGTAATAAACTTATCTGGTGCGTAGCAACACACAACTTTCCGCCACCCACGTAAGTTCGAACACCAGCTACATATCCGGGTACTATATCTTCATTCAACGCACTTCTACAGGAACATTTATGGACAACAAAATGTAGCAACTAGTTAGCTGAGAGTACTCCATAAGTTTGATCGAACTCGTTCAAGCCGTTCTTGAGAAAATCGGAATACCGATAAATTAATATTCGACAAATCTCCTTTTCTGAGTTAACTTGGCTTATATCTCCGTTCAACATATATATACAGAAATAATTATGGAGAACGAAATGTTGGTATGGGTGACTAAAAGACACTTCATTAAGATTTATCACATCTGGTGAAGCAGTTACCCTGGAATTTACGGAAATGTCAGAAAAAACGTTATTTTCGACACATTTTGATGTTTATCTCTGTTCAATGGACTGTCAGAGGAACATTTATTGAGAACAATATGTAGATATTAACTATTTGAAAACATCCTGTGAGTTTGGTGATAATTGTTGAAGCCGATCTGCCAACAAGTGTAAAAAACCTATTTTTGGTTCATAGGCCTATATCTCCGTTCACCGTATTTTCATGGAGATATGTATGTAGAAGAAAAGTTAGGTATTGATGAGTAGAAGATAATTTGAAAGTTTAATCAAACTCGTTGGAGCCGTTTTTGAGAAAAATGCGAAAAACCCTAGTTTTTGGTACATTTTCGTCCCTCACGCCCCCTTCCCATCGGCCGAAATCGCCCATAACCTTATTTTGGTGTCTACAAGAAATAACAAACAAAACAAAAAAAGAACCAGCTCAATCGGATCAGCCGTTCTCCCGCAAATCACACTACAGACACCCACGTGACACTACACGTCGCACTGGAAACACGGCCGGCCAGAATTCCTTCACACTATTCGTTCACTCTTGCGCACCTTGATCATTTGCACTCCTCACGATCGTCGTTCAACTAATGGATTAGCCATTAAAGTTAACGTACCTGTTAGGTGAGTTCGACTTCTCTGGCTGGTGAGTTACTCTGGGCGAGCGCTTTTGATGTAAAGACATCATCGTCTGGTCATTAAGTCAGTACTAAAGTCAGTTAGTTGGTCGTGCTCTAGGGTAGGAAAAGAAAGGTGGGAGGATGGAGGAGGTCAAGCACCTCTGGGGAAACCCGCTAGAGGTGAAAGGAGAAGAATGTGAGTAATGTGCGTCTTAAATAGTCTGTTGATTGTCGATTCTAAGTCTTTTTTGTAATGGGTGGTCTGTAAATCCGTCAGCCGGTTGTTTTTATTTGTGTAGTGTTATGAGTGCTGTAAATATGGTGTCGTTCGTTCATTTATTATCTTTCCATTGAAGTTTTTTTGTTTATATATTTCCATGTTTTCTAATACGTTCAGTTGTCGTCCTTTGTATTGTTTATGTAGTAATGTGGCGCAATCCTGTATTTTGGTAGGTTCGTGTCCAGTTGTCTTGAGGTGGTTGGCAGAATTTGAGTCATCTTTGTGCCTACTAAGAGATTTAATGTGTTCTGAATATCTGGTCCGTATTTTTCGTCCTGTCTGTTCTATGTATGCGTTTTTACAAGTATATGTTACTTAATATACCCCACTTTTGTCGAGCAGTTAGTTTGGTTCTAAGTGTGTTGTCAGTACGCAATGCAATTTGTTTTCCCTCGGCGGTCGCTCATCCTCTCAAAACAGGAGACTAACGTCAGAGAAAACAGATGAGCTAAAAACATAATAACTGAACGTTAATTTTCCTCGCCTAGTTGGCGACACCTACTTCGTTCTGGCCCAATGCTGGAGACTTGAGAGGGATTGCTAGTCTTCGGTATTACTTTTCCCAGGGAGGATATCGAAGAAGACTCTTGCAGGAAATACCTGGCATTCCTTAGGGACCTGTGAGACATTAGGACTGGCACAATAGGTCAGACAGGACGTCTTTCATGTCCCGCTAATATTTTATAATAATTCTATCATCATAACGTTCGTTACTGTTTCGAACAACAGACTCATACGTCACCTTCGGACCGGGCGAAAGACGAGAGTTAACCGTACGACCAAACTCGAAGCCGCGGCCGTAAATTACCCGAAGAACGCCCTCCAAAGCGCGAAGAGCAACAGGAAAAGAGTGCAAAAACTCTCCTTTCGAACGCCTTCGTTTCTGTTCTTATTCATGGGGGATTCGCCAAGTTTAATTTTGAGGAAGGGAAAGCAGTTTGAAAACAGTCACTTTTGGCTGTCGATACCTTTCCTTTGACGGGGACGAGGCCGAGAGCGGCGAACATTTGTAACCCGAACGGCCCCGCGGGGGCTTCGCCGGCGCATAAATACATACGAAATTTGAAAAAGCATGTCGAGTCAATCACACGTCAGTTGGGGGCAAACGAGTCGCAAGAAAAAGTTGCACCCTCCTGATCTGTCAGTATCTAAATAACTCTTAATTCGACCTTAGCGGCCTTCGGCACTAAAAACGATTTTCAGCTTAGTTCGAGGTAGCCCTTCATGGAGAGCGTTAACTGACGTTAACGTTACTAGGTTCAAATAGTGAACTCTGCTTCATGTATAGAATCAACCTTCAAATCCAATCTATTTCTCTTTTTACTTGTCTTGGCTCTACAAAGTAGAAAGGAAAAATATGTAATCGGCTGAAAAAAAAATTTTGAGTTCTCTTCAGATCTTTACGTTTCAGGCCCCCCTGAGTCCGAAAAACACTATTTGGGAAAATGGTCTGTGTGTATGTGAGGTCTGTGGACGATTTTTAGAGAGAACCATGGTACCAAATCCTGTCAAACTTGATATCTCGCCCGCAGGTTACAATGAGACGCCAAAATCAGGGTTTGTACAAAATCCATCGTAAGTAACTATAGTAATCATAGTGATCAAAACCCCAAATATTTTTTTTCTCAAAAATGGCTCGACAGACGTTGATTAAATTTTTCAAATTGATAGCGCTCAATAAGGCAATGATAGCATAAAATTTCCAATTGTGGGAACACGACGAGAGTAGCACAATAAATTACCAAAACTTTCGACGAAACCGATTTTAGCGCGGTTTTTAGAGAAAACTACCGTACCAAATCAGCTGAAACTTGATGTCTAGCCTACAGATTACCATGGGACGCAAAAATAGGGGTATGGGCAAAATCCATCGAATGTTAACTATAGTTATCATAGTGATCAAAACACCAAATATTTTTTTTCTCAAAAATGGCTCTGACGATGTTGATTAAACTTTTTATATTGATAGCTCTCAATAAGGCAATGATAGCATAAAATTTCCATTTGTGGGAACACGACGAGAGTAGCACAATAAATTACCAAAACTTTCGACCTAAGCGTTTTTTGCGCAGTTTTTTTCTTATAAACTCCGCTGGAATCCTTGTAGAATGTAAAAAAAAAAAATTATTATTGTAGTCTAATCCAATACCTAAAGGGTGAGTGTTTAAAAACGCTCATGAGATACAAGGGGCTCACTTCAGAAATTCCTGAATTTCAACTACTGCCGTTTCGCTTACTACCAGTTCTAAACATTTTTACCCAATAACTCTGCAAAAGTAATTACTATCCTTCTTCAAAAAATTTATGTTTACAGCCTCATTAATCATCTGTGTACCGATTACTCAATATTGGTCCTGCAATGAGTACGAGCAGCACAATAAAATCTGGAACTGTAAGCGCTACCGCTTCCTGCTGCCGTAAAGCGTTGTTTGACCAAGTTCAAATTAACTGAATGAGAAATGAATTGATTAAATAGGATTAGCCATGTACAAAGTGAATTGTTGTAGAGCTAAGGAAAGTTGTGTGTTGCAACGCACCGGATATGTTAAATTTATTTTAGAAAGTATTTAATGGAGGAAGGGGAAATTCAGGCGCTGAATCATCAAATATAAAAATAACGAAAATTTATCAGTCTGCGAATGCTTATAAAATGTAGATAAATGAAATAAGGCAGATGAAATAAGGTATTCTAAGAGATAAAATAAAGTGATCTAGAAGTTCCTTACAGTAAGATAAAGCAAATGCTTCGAGAGGAACGAAATGATAAGGAGTTTGCAGTGTAACAGTCTAACAGAGGAAATGTAGAAATAAAAGAAACAAAAATCTGGTACGTTTGAAAGAGATATTGCGCAAAGTGAGTACTAGGAGTGAGCAGGGCGACGCCTCGATGAGACAACCGCTCGGTTACGACTGTAGTTTCGAGTGCATCGGGACATTTGAGGTGTGTAGTCGGCACAAATGCCTCAGATGAACCTTCGCTAAACCAATCAGTCCCCCCCCCCATCGCTCCCTTCATGTCGTCCCTGTCCTCAGGTACTCAAGAACACTGCGGTTTCCTACCGTGTATCGCACTCGGAGCTGACAACGTCACAAAACAGAACCCAATTTTGAGCAGAGAGAGTAAGAGAATTTTGAAAAAAGTTCCAAAATGATGACAAAGTTTGTGGGGGAAGTAGTGTCTCAGGTGTACACATCTTCTGTGGGTCATACGTCTTCGTTCTATACAGCTGCGACATCCAGGGTTTAGAGATTCAGTTCATCTCTCCGGGACAGATGATTCTTTCAGTAAGGGGAATCGAAGCTTGCCTCCTCCTCAGACGACACCTGCCCTTAGATGTTCCAGAAGGTGAAGTTCTGTGGGAAGATGCAGTGACTACTGTGCACTGACCAGTTGCACTCTTGGAAACAACTGTGGCTCACAGGATGGAGACGCGTGTGATGCCCGTGTTGACAATATTCACACATGCACGTTGAGCGGCAGTTTTGAAAGTGCATGAAGTTGCCTGGCGATACGTACACATATTGTGCATTTCCACTTACGTTCCTCGAGCATCTCGGGCTCTTTTCTACCCCGTGATGTTCGCCGCAGTTAGGGCAGGATTGCAGATCCGGCGGTGGAGTACTGTCATCTTCAGACCGTGTAAATTCCCCGGACTCGTTGTTTGAGAGGTCGTTTGGGGGCAGATACGAGGGAAGATGAGGAGGAAGGTTTTGAAACTGAGACATTCCCGGGTTCTGCACGTCTCCAAGTCGCAGGCCATATGGTTGAGGCGTGGACCATGATAGGATGTTGGAAAGTTGGAATTATCAAAGAGGATGTTCAGGAGGGTATTTTTCTGATTATGTCAACTAACTCAGCATCAGAGAGGTTGTCCATTAAGGTATTGATGAGGTTTCGCCTTTCAATCTTGAATACTTCTGGGTGGGCAGCATCATGAACTAGGGAAGTAAAAGTTCAACCATTCGTTGGGTGCCAATGTTACGTGAGACAGGGAGATGTCGCACCAAGTGGGTACGATATGAATCCAATATAATTGGAGCTAGGAGTTGTATTCACAGATTATATTCGTAGAAGTTTTAGCACTACAAACGGGGAACAGGGCGACGCCTCAATGAGACAACCACTCAGTTACGACTGCTAGCGCCATAGTTTTGAGTGAATCGGGGCGTTTGAGGTGTCCTGGTTCATATTTGAGTAGAGAGGTGAAAGTAATAGCTTAAGTCAAGACCTCACAGTAGAAGTGCTGGGTGGTGTGTAGGTGTTGGACGAGGGGAAGACGAAGTAGGACTCAGATACCACAGCCTGCCACCTGCACAAGCTCATGCCCTCCATGCAGGATCAGCAGCAAATGAAGTGGCAGCACCCCACATTAGCCATCACGCAACTGTTGTCGATGCACCGGGCATTGAACGAGCGACTCTATTTCTTTAGAGGGCCCCTGTGGCGTGGGGATGGATGAGGATGCCTCCCACGTCATTTTTGACTGCAGTCTATACGCGGATGTGAGGACCCAGTGTAACTCGGCGCGGCTTCCTCTCGAGTTGGACCACAGCCCCTTATTCGCCTGCTTTGCACAAGCCTGGGCGAACCGGAGGAAGAATCTGGAGGCGTGGGAGTCTCCAGGATTGGGCCAAGGGCTCTTCTAGGCAGATCTGTTTCTTTATTTCATGACTGTACCTAAACCCTCGACGAGGGTTATATCAGTCATAGAAGTTGCGGTTTCGCTAATATGCAAGAGGCCGGCCCCTGCAGCATCCACCGAACTCAGACCTGTGGAGGTACGGCAGGTATGTGGTCGTTAGCCAGTCTCACCGTAGAGAGCTGTTGCCCGTGTGTTACCGGCGGAGGTGACCACCTGAGGAATCCCGCATTACCATCTGGGAGTAGTTCTTAATCTGGTTCCCTACCTGATCTTACTGTTTACTTGGGTGGCAAGTTTCAAAGGACTGATCAACTATAACCACGTTTCTTAGCCATTACCTTCTTTGCGAACTTTGCAAAATGGTTATAGGCTTCCTTTGTAGCAGTCAAAGCTGCTAAGTTCGTTTGCCCTCTCAACAACCGTCGCTCACTGTTGTAGAAACCACAGTGGAGCAGCACATGGTTTCTTGTTTCCTCCGCACTGGAGGCACAAGACGTGCATAATGGATAGTCTTTCAGAGAAAAGAAGTGGAGCCGCGCATTGAAGTCACCATGTCCCGTGAGGAACTGGCTCGTCCAGTGGTCTGGCTCAACCCATTTTCTAGAAAGACGTTCACGGATGTTGGGGAAGAACTCATACGTATCACGTCCCTTGACGAGGATTCCCATCTCGCTTGCCATTCCTCTAGAGCCCATTCATCGATGGCGGCAAGTTTCTGTTCTGTGGTGAGATCCGCACGGAGTTCAGCCCAAAGCGGGGAAGCTCCGTTTCACTCTCCACTTGTCAATCATGCACTCAACAGCCAAATCAACTGGTAACTGACCAGTGATC